>JAZFAV010000017.1:3991250-5321666 GCA_037954035.1 Rosalia funebris | reverse complement strand
AATCACATATTTATATACATTTGATACTTAACGTTTAATTTTCAGAGTTGGTGTTTTCCACTTCAATTCGAATTCGTTACTTCACATCCTCTAAATTATTTGGCCTATTAAAATAGGCCTTTAAATAACGACTTTAAATAACCCAATAAGACAAAGTCCAGTCGTGCTAAATAAAGTAAACACACCATCCAAGTAAATAAATAGTATCAAGCTGAAAAACTGAAGCTGAAGTATCATCAAGAAATTAATGGATATAAACACTAAAATATGGAGGAGTTCCGTTTTGTTACAACCAAATTATTTGATAGGGAACATCATTATCCGCAGTATTTAGATAAAGAACGCTAAAACTGGGATGAAGTCGAATCGTAGAAATTTGAAATATCTAGAAGCAGTCAAATTTTCTTCAAGGAAACAATATCTCATAATATAACTTTTATCATTTACTTCACTTTACGCCAACTATGTGATTCTCGAATCCAATAAGGATTCCTTTGATAGCAGTATCTGCAGTTATGACGATGAGCTGAGCCATCCAGGACTTTGGGTTGTATTAGGAACCTTAAGTTCTGTAAAAACAAGTAATAAATTATTTATCGAAATTTAATGAAATTGACTATAGAAATAATATGATAATATTAAATTTAAATATTCGAAGCATATCGAAGAATTCTACTGAAATGAGTTTTGTATATTTCTGAGTCAACTTCCAGTGAATTTTGATATTGTTTTTCTAACAAAACCATTTATTATAGATGAACTATATATATATATATATATATATATATATATATATATATATATATATATATATATATATATATATATATATATATATATATATATATATATATATATATATATAATGTATGTAATGTAGTTAATATAGGAGTTATAAAAGCTCTACAAATTAGCATAAAATATGGATAAAATAATACTAGAATTATAGAAATATATTGATCCTCAATCCCATGCCCAACTATACACTAAGTACCTCAATAACACTACAATAGCTGATTATTGTTACAAGCGATATCAACATAAATTGAAAATTGAAAATCTCGCTACCAAAGAATAAATAAATATACTCATTTCTTATGATTATATAGACTGTATCAGTTGGAACTATAGAATTTGAATTGCGCATGATTTAAGTTTTGTCAAAGATAGGGCGTCAATATTTAACGACTGTCATTTACAAACCATACGACGTCAACATGCTTGGCTATCTCATTTGGAGCTATAGGATGTGATTTGTAAATAAAACTAATAAATTTGACAAATTGAGGTTTCTTATGCCTCAACGTAAAATGGAGACGATACGGCTACAAATGGAAAAGAATATCATTCATATAGCTGCCTCGACTCATTTGAAATTATGTTATTCGTTTAGCGAAATTGTCTATAACAGGGGCACATAAAACTGGCTCTATTTCCCGAATAATACGTTGAATGTTTGCTTTGGGGTCATTTCAGAGGTCAGCCATGCTGGCTGGGTGGCGTACACTTTTTCCTTGATATAATCCCAAAGAAAAAAGTCCAGTGATATTAAATCATAAGATCTTGTAGACCAGTTAATATCAGCGTTCCGCGAGGCAACATGATCAGGAAATTTGGTATGCAATAGAGTCATGGTTGCACATGCTGGATGACATATTGCGTCATCTTGCTGGTGAAAAAATATATTGTTTAACATGCCACAATTATCAGCTGTTAACTCTGTAGGCACTTCATTTTGTCCTAATTTTGTGCGAATTTTTCTTAATGCAACTGTAAATGATCGCTCACTTTCATAAGACCGTTATATATAAACTATTTGTTGTTAATCACGCCATCTTGACGTCGTATGGTTTGTAGATGATAGTCATTAAACATTGACGCCCCATCATTGACAAAACACAAATGGCGCACAATCGAAATATTGTATTATACTATTGATATTCTAAAATATTGTATTAACAAAAATACTAAATAAATTAAAATACACACAAAACAAATAAAATTAAATCCATGAAATACGTCTGCTCTGATAACTTCAATAAATAAATAAAAATCAAGTGTAAAACACACATCAGACAACCCATAATAAAATTGCAATATAAAACATAAAAATAAATAATTTCACTGACCACTACTATTACTTTTACAAAAGTTGATAAAAACAAAAAATCATCAAAGTCGTTGTGGGAATACTTCAATAGAGAAAAATCTGAAACAAATCTATATACAATGAAAACAATGGTGAGATATCATTAACAACACACATTATAGTAAATTATGAGATTAAAAATATTAGGAAAGTAAAAGAAATTTCCAAAACAGCTAACGTCCTGGAAAATATCATGCTTTTATGTTCAACCAATATAGATGAGATATTCATATTCACTGTTGAGAATTGTTTCCTTATACTAGGATCTACAAGAAAGCATCTAAAATAAAAACATCTCCAGGAATAAAATTATAGAGAAATTATATAAAATTAATTAAAAAATTCTTATAGAAACATAACCAATGTTCTCGTATACAACCTAAAAATAGAATATAAAAACAATTAATGTGTATTGAAAACTTTTGTCAGAAACTTAATAGCTTTATTATTAGGTCGAGTTTAGCACATATATGCAAACAAAGACATCCAGCAACCATGTATGATCCCACATGCTTCTTTTAAAGATTATATCTGGTTACTTTACGACAAATAAAGATGTCTAAATTGTTTTATTTTCCTCTACTTATTGGTTGTATTGAATTTTATACACTTAAACGTCAAGTTTTTGTAATAATATACATTTTATGTTAGAAACTACACCATAAAACAGGTACATCAATATATACTGAGAGAACATCTATTTAGTTGCGTTTTATTTACAGTCTAGTACTTTTTCATATAACATTGTAGTGTAGTAGCAAATAAACATTTAAACATAATTAAATATCGCTATGAATCCTTATAACTTCAATATATATAACATAAATTTGAATATACCTGCTACAATTTCTTACAAACAACATAACTTCGCATTAGAATACTCATTCTGGACGAATATTCTGATTCCAGGAATATATATTGATAAAAGTTTAAAAATATGACTAATAAACAATGTTAATAACAATATTAATAGATAAAACAAGTGGTACATTTTAGACTGATTAATTAAAATCAATACAAACACTAATAATCTAAACCTAAACGACTTTAGTAATAGTTACCGTTTAGGTCATTATTTTATTAGTCTATTATGTATGTACAAAAATAAATAAACATATAATTATAAAAGATAGCAAGCAAATAGAATATTTCCACCTGTTCGTAGACCTAATAAATAATAGTTCAAACGTACGACCTTTTACTACATAGAATCATATTATATAATATGCTGATGCTATTATATGTTACAATATTCTGATCCTATTGTAAAAGGTGGTGCAACCAAAACGTATGACGTTAATTGTAAATAAAACAAAAAGTTTTCAGAGAATTATCTTAACATTTTTTATTATGATAGAAGGATCTATGACAATTATGTGTGAAACAAAATATCGGCCATATGCTCGCCACGGCTTCGGTGGCATACCTCTATCCGATGGTCCATATTTTCAATGACTCTGAGACATAATTGAGGTTCAATGTCGTTAATGTGCCGAATTATCTCATCCTTTAGCTCTTGAATTGTTCTTGGCTTATTGACATACACTTTTTCTTTTAAATATCCTCAAAGAAAGAAGTCCAATGGTGTCAAATCACATGATCGTGGTGGCCAATTAACATCGCCACGACGTGAGATAACACGGCCATTGAATTTCTCGCGCAAAAGTGCCATTGTTTCGTTGGCTGTGTGGCAAGTGGCACCATCCTGTTGGAGCCACATATCGTCCAGGTCCATTTCCTCAATTTCTGGCCACAAGAAGTCCGTTATCATCTCGCGATAGCGAACACCATTCACGGTAACTTCTTGACCGACCTCATTTTCGAAGAAGTACGGCCCAATGACGCCGCCAGCCCATAAACCGCACCAAACAGTCACTCTTTGTGGATGCATCGGTTTTCAACAATCACTCGTGGATTCTTATTTGCCCAAATGCGGTAATTCTGCTTGTTAACGAATCCACTGAGGTGAAAGTGTGCCTCGTCGCTGAAGATGATTTTCTTTGTAAAGTCACCATTCACTTCTATCTGTTCAACCAACCATTCGGCGTATTGACGACGCTTGAAATGGTCAGTAGGTTTCAGCTCTTGAGTTAATTGAACCTTGTAAGCGTGTAAATTCAAATCTTTATTCAAAATTCGCATCAGTGATGTTCGTGAGATGTTCGATTGTTTGGCACGACGACGAGTCGAAGTTGACGGCTCTTCTGCTACACTATCGCGAACAACAGCAATGTTTTCGGCAGAACGAACTGGGCGAGCATGCACAGGTGTTTTCACATTTCCTACAGACCCGGTTTGCTGAAATTTACGCACAATTCTCCCGATTGTGGACACATTTGGTCGATTATGCTGACCAAAAAAGTCACGAAGTGCACGAAATGCATTTTGATTTGAACGCCCATTTTCGTAAAAGCTTCAACAATCTTAACGCGCTGCTCAATTGTGTACCTCTCCATGGTTGAATTCGTCAAACACTGAAACAAAGAAATGTCAAATTAAGTTGGGCAAAAGACTTGACGTTAAGGTGTGACTTACAATTAACATCGTGCATTATGGTTGGACCACCCTTCTTTATCAGCATACTCGTATTATAACATAATATGATGTTATATGTCCTACCCAGGCTTATTGTCCCTCGTAGTCTTAGTTTTATTAGTCAGACAAATAACTACGAGAGATAATAATCATTATTAACCAATTAATAACCGTTATTAACAGAAACCAAATAATCTATTAACATCCTATATTATTTTCTTAAGAAACACTTTCTAAGTTGAATGCCACTTACTTATCTGTAATCTGTTAACTAATTCATCAGTAGCTGTCGAGTACTTGAGCAATACAGACGACTCTACAAAACAATCAATTTCGTATAATCTAATCGGCGCTATGTATTTTGTACTTCTATGTAATGATAGAGTGCAATTTGTATAATATGTGCGATGAAACCTATTAAGACATGTGGAGTTGCTTGTGCTCGGATTAAGACGGACAGGAAACCCAGACCCCTAGAGGGTGTTCAAATAAAGAATACACCAATTGTAATATCAATTATATTAACGAAAGGAATGGCATAAGTAGTGAGGACTGAGATGACACATACCCCTACTGTCCCAATACAAGAAGGGGGCTTCAGTATTGCAGAGATAGACCCAGATAGATCAGAAGAAGACACCGAAAATCAGTGATACAGTTGCAACATATAACAGCAAACTCGAGAAAGAAGAAAGCAGTAAATATTGTTCTAATGGTAGGCCCAACACCAGAAAGCGAATTAATCCAATCGAAACCCAGGATCCTTCAAGGAAGCAACCATGAAATCGATGTTCACCTTTTAATCCCTTCCAGCTAAATAAAAGGCAAATAAAATCTGTTAACGCTAAGGTACCACCAGTAGTTCTAAAAACCAAAAAAAGTGAAACCAAATAACTATAATAATTATTAAAGCCGCTATTAATTATAACAAAACTTTTATCGTATACCGAATACAGATCCAACAAACCACAACTGGAAAATTCCAGAAGCTAACCAGAACCCTAACAAATAGAGGACCGATTGCTCCTAAACTGACTACTACGATTTCAAAAAATAAAACCCGCCACAGGTAGGATTCGACATTTGTCCCGGATTGGAACCGAACGACATACAGTTGTTTTGAACTTATTAGTTCTCATCAGTGCCGTACACGGTACGCCGATCCAGGACAAATGCCGAATGAATTTTGTGGGGTATACATCTTTATCGATACGATCTATGTCAGTAACAGGACCAGGGAGGTGTAGTTGTTTCCTATAGCGATTATGTAATAGCCTTGCTATTCGGGAACTACTTTGATAACCGCTTGGCGGTTTGGTAGTCCTTTCTCGATTTCCGACTTATATGTTACTGACTACTATGAGTTGTCTCAAGATAAATTCCTGGTAGAGTTCCACCCAAAGATATTAAAGATGACCTCCTAGATTATGACCTCTCAGTCATCTCCGTATTGATAAGCAGGATTGTACCATTGTATCGGGCATGTGCAGAGAGTAGAATATAGTGACAGTACAAGAAAATCCCCAATACGATGGTCAAGTATACTGTGAAGTAGTACATCCGTCAAGCTACAAGAAATACTCTTCAACTATCGACATCAACCACCAAAGCCGACACTTGAAACTAATAACGAAAGACCCCAGTGAATAGCCTCGACGAAACCACGATCCCCAAAACCAAAACTCAGCTGCCCCACTAGTAGCATTCCAACTGAGAAACCCCGTTGTTCCCACCGCCCTGGACTTACAGTAGTTGTGGCCCAAATGCACTAAATGTACTCAGCCATGAGCACACTTTGTCAACAAACACCATCACTATCCACCGGGTAGATAATAGCCCAGTGCAGGGAGCAATTAATAGATATCCTTGGATATACAACGTTACCACTGCAAAGAGCAAAGAAGAACAAGCTAGCTATTCTAGCACAGAATGAAATATGCATAATGGCTTCAAGAGATGAAACTCCATCTGCTGAAAATATACTGAAAATTTGTTGGTATACACTATACAGAAAGAACAGGACTAGATGCAGTGGATGAATAGTCATGCTGATCAAAATTGGGCATCATTCGATCATCCTCCTGAATTTATAAACAAAAGTTTCTTAAATACATTGAACAATCAACAAAATACAATCTTGTTATATTTTATGATAATACTATAATGTAAAATAAAGTATTATCATTAATTGTACTTACTTACTTTCTAAAGTATTATGAATGAATCTAAAAATGAATGAATACGATACGATTTTCAGGTTATTTGAAAATATGTAACTCGTATCCTGGCTCGATTCGAAAGTTTAAATTTTCAAGGCTTTTTAAGAATATAATAAATCAATTTTTATGAAAGTGTCAAATAGTTCGAAATTAAAAAAAAAAAGTTCAAACTAATTGAAAATAGCTATTTTTTTAAAATCGATTAAAATTGACAGGTAATATTACGAAGTGTAATCATTAGATACTTAAAATTTTTACTAATTTGGAACTATGAATCAAGCCAAATGATACGAGCCCATACATAATTTTTAATTTCAAAATTTTTACAAATAGCGGCATTTTAAAAAAGAGTAAAATTTTATGAAATTAACGGATCAGTTAAAATCTTCTCCCGAAGATTTTAACTGATCCGACTGAACGAAGCGTGCCTACGATATAAGCTTTAATATAAGTTTTTTCGATAAACAGAGGATTCAGTGAAAAGGATGCGATCAGGTTGAGGTCAGTCGGTTAAATAGACTCAGAGAAATAAATTTTTGAAAATTGCTAGATTTAAAATTAAAAAAAATTCTCCTGAAGCCAAATTTACTTTGATTGGGCTGAGACTTTGGAAAACCCCATATATTAGGACATACATTCATATAAAAAATCATGAGCCAAATCGCTGATCCAAGTGCGCAAAGTTACGTCGAAAAGTAATGGATGCGCCCATATCTATATGTATAGAAATAATTACAACATTATGTAAAATTTTAGGCAACTGCAAATTATGGTCAAATTACACATACATTTTACAGTCACATATCAAGTAGTACTAAGTGATGTTGGTACTAATTTATATAACAGCAACCTGGACAGCAAAACGTTATATAAATATTTTAAATACCTGTCGATCATTATGAGGTACTCAAGTATTTATAATAAATTCTTAAGTGTAACCTAAAGATACATACTTTAACAATTGAATGCTTGCACTTGTCGATATTCTGTTGTTATCTCAACAGAAGAGTGTGGTACTATTGTTACAGATACAATGCATACATTCAAAAGTGTCACCAGTTATTTTATGCTCAGACACCTCACTAAAACCATCAAGTTCATGATTGCATTATCCATCTTCTACTGCGTTTCGTAACAGAATTCTACAACTGAAGTTATTCACGGGAAAACGTGTAGTACAGGTATATATACACAGGACCGGAACAGTTTACCGCTAGTACTTCATTTCTAAATTCAGCCTTAATTTACAACAACTTATATTTTATATACTTTATGTAAGCTTGGTACGTGTGATTAATCTATCTGACTGTCTTGAAATATTTGTAACTTACTCTACATTTGTCTCTAATTCGACATAAACATTAAATATTACAAGATATTTTAGGGGTCTTATATCTAAAACTATTAATACAAGGTAACAAATTTAATTTGTTTTGAGTTCACCTATTTCCTACTTAAATGCCATTGAATTATATTCCTGGATTGGTGAAATCCAGGAATACTCGTATATTATTTCGCAAATCGAAAGTTGCCTTTTTCCTTCTTTTTTAATTAACTAGGCATATATGGATATATTCAGTTGTATTAACATCATGATATGTGTTCTAGCTTTTCCGATTAAATCAATTTAGTCGAAAGAAGAATTTCGATAAAATTATTATACGATGGAAATATTTCAAATGTACATAGGTAATATTATTTTTTTTTTCATTAAATTTTATTCTAAAATTCCAAATCAATGAAATTCGACCCTGGACATAAATATTTTAACCGATATATTTACTACAGAGTAGTCAATGAAATTTCGCACTCTTACTAAACTGTATTGTTGTATTTGACCACCTCACTTCACATTCCAACTTCAGAATGAATGAAAATTAAGGAACCATAACGGATTTTAACACACTATTCTTGTTTGAAGTGGTAGATGATATTTTTTGTGCACATTCTTTTTATATAAACTATATCACCCTTACCGATTTAAAAGTCTCTGCTTCAACAAATTCATTCAAAAAAAGGTGCTGTAATCCACCGTAATACAAAAATTATATATTAATTTTACGTGTAATAAGTATGTAGTACATCCCATACAGGTACCATATAGATAAATAAAATTCAAGTATACAGTATGATCCCAGTATGCAAACTATTATTATATGTTTGATTATATTAACAAAACAATTTAGAATTATTCAATTCTAAGAAACAAATTTAAATTTCTTTAAAGATAAAAATATATATGTTAGTATCAATTAAAATTTATTAAAGGTATCAATAATAAGTTAAATGTTCTCGTCCTTTTTGCTAACTCTAATATCAACATATTATATGTATGCATATTTGAATATTAATATCTTACACTAATAAATTACAATTTATTAAATGATAATTACTGTTTGTAATGCATGTGTCGTATATGCATTACAAATAGTACATAAGAATTAAAAATGCGTGACAGAAATTTAAACTGCTCTTTATTATTTTTAATAAAATAATAAATTCTATTGAATATTTTCACTAAAAGAGTACCTCGCTTAATAGGTTAAATTTAATTGGAGGTATAACTCATTAACAAAATTAATGAATCAGTAAAACTTCACATTATTACTTTTATTTTTTCGGAGATTTAAATAATAATACCTACATACGTGATATTATTATTAAATGATTTCAACTAATGTTTAACAAGTTGAAATGGTATTATCAAAAAATACACATGCATAAAAACAGAAAGGAACAGTAATGTCGAATATAGTGAAAACGGTAATAATGAAAAACTTTAGAAAAAAAATTGGAGGTGAAATTAAACCGTAACAATTTGAACTTAGTAGCGTGTAGATCCTCCTTTAGCTCTTGTCACTTCTTCCACTTATCTGGACATGATATATATATATATATATATATATATATATATATATATATATATATATATATATATATATATATATATATATATATATATATATATATCAAGTGGTGAATGGTTTCCTCATGAATATTCTCCTATTCAACAAGAGTGACTTATTTGAGTTGCATAAGTGTCATGGTGGCAGGTACGTGACGGTTATGATTGTTTTAGTGCTTCCCATAGATGCTATATGGGGTTCATGTCTGGGCTTCTTGGTGGCCAGTCCATAGTTGGAGTATTCACAAATCGAAGGTAGTCAGTAGGTCTCTAGCAAATCGTTATCCTGCATAAAAATAGACCCTGATAAACGGATAAATGGCCTCACATGTTCTTCTACGATGTTTGCTACGTAAAAATATGCATTTATGTATCTTCCCCGTATCGCAACCAAATCCGTGCGACCATCGAAATAAATTTCCCCCAGATTATTGTTGATCTACCAAAAAATATGATCCTCGGAGAAATATTGTAGGCAGCAAATCTCTCTTCTGACCTCTGCCAGGCTCGTTGATGTCTATCTGGTATATTAAGACTACCTCTTGTTTCGTCTGAAACAAAACTCGCTTTGTCGTCAGTGGTTCAATTTTGTGTTCGCTTGCAACTTGCAATCTAGTAACTCAATGTTATCTAGTGATCAATGGTACAATAGCTGGTCTTTTACTATCTAATCCTCCTTCATTAAACCTTCTTCTGACCGTTCATCCAGAAATTGCTATATTTCGAACTGCTGCTAGGACTCTGCTTAGCTCTAAGCTAACAGAATGTCTGTCTCTTAAGGCGACTTGCATATATATCGCTCATCCCTTGAACCTACAGACTTCTTATGACCTTGTCCTGAGGTTCTACAGTAACTTCCAAGTTCATTAAAAGGTTTACCTATTCGACTAATTAATTGTCTAGCTCCTAACAAATTATCCCTATATCGCGGGCTACGTCTCTCGTTAACTATCAGTTATCGCTTTCACTGCTTCATCTTCTCTTAAGTTGCGTGGACAACTCATTTATTCTACTCTAAGTGTACTAAATAAAATGTTATATCCATTTGATGACATTAGATTTAAAATATCACTAGCGTAACTGAATTTATTGCGTTAAATGTATTGTTGACAAAAATTACAAAATGTCACTTTACACGTTACTACTGTACAAACAATTGCAGTTACGAGTATTTATCATTAGTGACAGAGGATATCTTAGGTTATCTAGGTAAACTGTTTATGGATTTAAAACTTCGAAGAATGATAAGAAATAATGAAAAGTTTTGCTGAAGCGTTAATTTTGTCCAGGGAGTGTATAAAATATAAAAATAAATATATAAATGTGTACTACAAAGAAAAAATATAATAAGACAACCGTCAGTAAGTTTTCCTGTAATATAGGCAATAATAAATTAATTTTACAGTTAATTATGCTCTTAATCTGAAAGTTAATCTGAATGATACAGATATGAATCAATAGCTTTATCAATCAGCTATTGTGTATATTAATTTTATTAATTGCAAATTTTTATTTAATTCCTTTTAAATCTCAAAAAGATATAAATGTGTTTAATTTAATTTACACTTTAAGCAAAGTTTACAGAATATAATTAAGTATATATTCTGTAAACTTTGCTTTAAGTATATATATATATATATATATATATATATATATATATATATATATATATATATATATATATATATATATATATATACGTACACTATTTCTATTTAATAGAACACACACTTATTTTCGAAAATGTAGCCAAGCATTAATTTTGCCTTTATTTAAAATGATTATTTATTTTGTTTTGTTAAATCTGCCTGAATTAGTTTTTATGAGAAGGAATTACCAAACCGTAGCTATGTAAGTCTATTCCTGAGCAGCATTTATTGTATGTTATGATAAATACAATTATGCAGTCTATATGTATATTAAATTTGAGCTACTTTGGAGTAGTGATTCTGCAAGAAAGAGAAATAAGAACTTTATAATGAACATTAATTCACATCGAGAACATCCATACGAAAAGAATATTTTATGATATATGTATCTAAGGAAGACTAGGTCATACTGTTTCACCCAAAACAATGAAATCAATACTTGTGTCGTATATGCCCTATTTTGTTTATAGACTGTGTTTTATACTATATCTAGAACAACTACGTACATGTACATACATGGTGATCTGAGAATAAACAATTGTTTAATGTCACATTTTCTATATGTAAATTCAAATTTGTGAAGATAAGGTAATCTTTCTAAGATAAACAGTTCTTGGCCACTTCTTGTCAAGAGCGTAATTTTGATCCACAGCTAATCCAAAATTTTTGTTCAAATAAAAATTCTCAAATAGTGCTATTAAAATCATTCATTCAAAAACATTGTATTAATTAAAATTTAGTATAAAGAGGGCGTACCGTCAACAAAATTGGCATCATCAGGAACTGATTAAGTCTAATTTTTAAACTATCTCTAGTCCATAGGTATGCATATAACATAGGTACGTAATAAATAATGTTAAGTAATAATAGGTTATAATATATAAAACACTGAAACATTTATTATGTTAAACGGCATTGTATCGCAAGCTGGATGAGATTGGTGAATTATCTGCAGAATCGGATAAGGACCAAATATTTATATATCAAGATAACGACAGTTAGATATCTAGTGATGTAATATTTATACCTTGCATCATACTTTACTATAATACTCTTACTTTTTACATGGTATAAAACATGTAGATGTATGTGTACAACGTCCACTTTCTGCAGTAATTTCACTAACGACAATGAATGATTTTATTATTCTTCTATTGGTTTCACTTACAAGTCCATTGTAATTAGTTATGAATAGTTTGTAAATCTCCTTCAATATGATCATCTTGAAATTTAACTTGACTATCCTTGATAGCAGTAACTTTTTAGGAGTAGATTATAAAACTACAGACTTTATTTTTTGAAAATAGTCAATATAATAAAATACTGCCTACAATCATGTTCTCCAGGGTATCAGAATTGGCTGTGACAGTTCAGGGATGTTGTGACACTGTGAAATTCTCGAATACGTTTAGGAGATTTGAGAATTACTACTTTTGTCGGTGATATTAATTTAATTTTTAATTTTCGAATTTATCTTGCCACAAAAGATGTAACATATTAAGTTTAGAAGAAACGTGTAAGAAATTACCATACACTTTTTTATATAAATAGCCTACATCAATCATAAACAGTAACGTTAATTTTTTGAAAGTAGAAATTTTTCTAATGTATTTAGAAAATACATTATAAGAGATTTAGAGATACCACCCTCTTATTAATTCGTCAGTTCACTTTTGCAATCATTTACTGATTAACAAGAGTGAACGTGAAAGTTTAAGAGGTTCCTATGTATATATTGTAATATTAACAACATATATTTTTTAGAATCTATCACCTTGTTCACACATAACCACAGTTTTTTTTTATTTTGTAGTTCAGATTTAATCCTGTTTTCAATTACATCGTGCAAAGATGGAGCCTCATTTAGCAACATTGTCCAACTGTGTAAGTGCCAATCTGTGATGTATTTATTACACTAAATGGCTAATATTACAGCAATCAGCATGAAAATTAAGCCATTCATAAATTGAGCATTTTATTTTACACCATTTTTTTTTTTTAGTTGTATACCGTACATTGCTCGAAAACTAAACATATTAATATCTGCACCGTCGTATTTCCTATGAAATGTTTTAGAAGTGTCAGAAAATGGTCGTTTGTTAGCTCTACGTATGTTCCACATTAATCACGCACAAGTATACACCAACGGCAATATAAAACGCACATATAAAACTGCAAAAGTAATACAATAATTATTAATTAATCAATAATCAATGAGCTTTCGAGCTATATCGACAGTGGATTTTTTTAATAACAGAATATTTCTCTTCTCAAAAATGTAACCGATGAATTATTTTTGTATACGCCTCAGCACCCAGATAAATTTACGTATTTACACATACGGAAATTATCAGGTCCAATACAGACGAAGTCATAGGTCGACTCGACCGTCGGATTCAAGGTATCATACTGTCTGTGAAAATTGACCAAACCAGATAGCTTTCAGCGTGACTTCATTTGCCGTGACGAAACATATGTCGATTAGTCGACACTTCACATCGTTGATCGACACATCAGTCCATGTGCTTTAACCTCCTAGGACTTAGTGTCATATATATACAAGATAACAATCAAACAATCCTAGTAGCGATATCTCACATAATTAAAGTTTACACAAAAATGTGTAAATACCAAAGGAAATCTACTTACAGTCGTAATTTTGGGTAGCAGTACAATTCTAGTAAAAATGTGTTAGTATAATATCAGTGTTTAACAAAGCACGTGTGAATGATGGACAATCATTCTCGCTCACGTCCTAAGTAATCATAACATATTATGAACATCCCATGTGTTTTGTTGATGTTTTTATAATTACAATCTATTTTGATAATTGGTTTTTGCTACCTGATATGTATTTTGTGAATTAATGAATATATATATATATATATATATATATATATATATATATATATATATATATATATATATGGAATCTAATAGTTTTGTCATATAAATATTACATGAGGTCTTAACCTCTACTCTATATTTTATGTCATACAGGTAGTATGACATAAAATGACTCCCAGTTTGTACTGTCAAACTCAGATAATGGCGATAGTCATACCTCTACAACTTCTACAGACAACTCGGAACATACAGAAGATATTCGTGCAAAGCCAACATTATCACTCTCATCATCAGTTACACAAAAATCATCTAGCTCTACCAGAGTCGTCGTTGTATTGGAACTAGAGCAACACGTAGTCGAGATTGTAGCAGTGGTACTGCAATACGAGCTATAAATGATGAATGGGACTGGTTTTTTCACGGCCAAAGAAAACCCCCTTTACCGACCAAGATATAAAAATGTGGACTGTCAGTTATGGACTCCTGAAGATTTTTTTAAGTGATGCATCGATGACGAAATACTGGAAATCATGGTTGTAGCAACAAATCGAACATACGTTGAAAGAAAAGGGTCTGCGCTCAGATTGACAACAAGAAAGTTAAAAATATTTATCGGTGTTCTATTCGTCATGAGCGCTATAGATCTTCCGAAAATTAGAATGTATTGGAGTCATCAGATATGCTATAACAAGAGCCTGATTTTTTACAATCAGAACATCTCTAAAAGTCGTTTATGATGCCAAAATCGGCGACCAAGAAAGAGCAAACAAAATCTGGAAAATTTTGCCTCTGTTCCAACGTGTGCGACGTGGTTGTCATGCTCAAAAGAGCATGAGCATGCTCAAGAGAGTCTGTCCTACATGAGCACATACCAGAGAGTGGACACTTCGTTTTATTAGCCACGCGTTAGATTTAGCAGTTTTCAATTCATGGTGTCAATACAAAAACACACAAAAGGAACAAAACGTACTCGCTAAAAATATTCCCCAGTTGACGTTCTTCAAATTGGAACTGGGAGAAAAGTTGATATTGGACAATATTCTGTCTTCTGATTCCAAGACCTGTAGTGATTCCGAAGACCTGGAACCGAAACATAAAAAACGAAGGGTGGAAATACAACCAATATCTGCTGAAGGTTTACGTTATCATAAGTCTGTACATCTTGTCGATTATGCTGATAAACAAAATAGATGCAGAAAAACTAATTGTAAACATACTACGACTGCATTTTATATAAAATGTAAAATATATTTATGTGGCACAAAGAAACGAAATTGTTTTGTACAGTTTCATACCGAAGATTGAAGTTTTGTTGTTTTTAAAAAGTTCTGTTTATATCGTTTATATTGTTCCATATATAATAAAATAATATTGACTTATAAAAGACTGCTAATATGTATATGACTATATTATTGTCCTATTTCTTTCGATGCTTTAATTTCTTTTAGAATCTATGACCAGATGTCATATCTATATGACATTGAGAAAATGCAAATTTTCCACTGCACATTTTTTTCTCAATTTTTTTTCATGAACAGTGTTGATATAAAACCACACAAACCCAAAACATTGGAACTATAAAAGAAAAATATCCTGGGTCCCAGGAGGTTAATTACTTACATGTGCTTTAATGTACAATTATAGTTTATTTGTATCTCAATATCTACCAGTTGCTTTTCAATTTAGTAATTTATAACTTTTTCATATTTATATTGTTTAATATCAAATTTTCTTTGCTCTTGATGTGATGAAGAGTAATTAGTTTTATCAGTGATAAAACTAATTACTTAAAGTACAATTAACTAAACCTTTATACCAATAAATAAAAGCTGTAGTTTTTGAAGAATAAGTAAAGATGAAATACAATTTAATTAAAAAGCATACGTATTTACTTCTAAGCAATGCTTACTATAGAGAGTGAATTGACAAATATGGAAAAATCAACATTTCTAAATAGAATAGATAGTAATATTTTTATTTAATAAACGTAAACGTAAATGCTCATGAATGCCATGTCTAACAATAAACAATAAACGCCTAAACAAGAATCGCTTCACAAGAAAAAAAATGAATAAAATGATTATTATTAATCATCATAACGATATTGCGGAAATCGATTAACTCGCTGCCATATTATTTAGGGAGTGTAACGTGTATGACGCAATTATCTTTGTATATTATGGTTTGATTAAACTTCTGACCACTGTTCCATAAAGGCGATTAAGAACGGCATAAAGATGCCATACACGTACGTTAAAAATCGCAAATTAAACAATACCTCGCTTAATCTATTAAATTTAATTGGTGATATATAAAATATAAAAATAAATATGTATGTAAATGTGTACCATCGAGAGAAAAAAAGTAATGGGACAACTTTTTATAAATTTCTCTGTAATATAGTAATGATTAAATTTTAGAGTTAATTATGCTCTTAGTCTCAAAATGGTCACACCCTCTATTAACCAAAAGCATAGCTACCGTTGAAATTAATTTAGTATTGCTTATATTGCAAAATAGCATATCGAAAAGGTCTTATTACATTATTTCTCGATAATATCTAAAAAATCGTGAGCGCAATAGGAGAGTTGGGATGAGACCTCAACATTTGCACAGGTTATAGCATCTTGTACAACTTTCCTTTATAAAATGTTTTCAACTCTCTTTAATAAGGTCTACTTTCAATAGAGGTAACAAGTTGACAATATAGCTAAAAAGTCTAAACACCCACGAAACATTAGATCTTAATGCGTTATGAAAAATCGAAGGTAGATCATTTTAAAGATAATATTTTTGGAAATGTATTATCACTAAGGTCCGTGGTTCCTTACCGCATTTTCTTTTCCTCAAAAAATTTTAATTATGATCGAAGACGCAGTTAACATTTTGATTATTCGTTTATAAACGGTGTTAAAATAAGTACGCAACATTTAAATTGCGCGCTATTTTGGCTGTCATGATTTGATAGTTTAATTCCTACCATTTGTAAAGTATGCCCAATATTTAGTAGAAATAATGTTTTGAATTTATCAACTGTGAAATTGAAAAATTCAAAAATACTTGTTCAGTTATTGATGTCAAACACACAACACGAGCTCGTAGTGGTTGTTCAGCATCTCCATGCTTACAAAGTTCAATTCACGCAACAACTTCTGCCAACAGGCTATGCACGGCGAAGTTCATCAATTGAATCATTGAACAACAAGAAGTGAATGCAGATTTTGTGGACAGAATCATCTTCAGCGACGAGGCCCATTTTTATCTTGATGGCTTCGTTAATTACCACATTTGGGGCTCAGAAAGTCCACAAATTATTCATGAGAAACAAACGAATCCCCAACGTGTCACTGTTTGGTGTACATTATGGTCTGAAGGAATCATTAAACCATTTTTCTTGAAATGAGGCAGGTAACGAATTAACACTAAATGGCGAACGTAATCGTGACATGACAACCCAGTTCTTTGTGCCTCAATTGGAACATATTACTCTTGAAAATATGTGGTTTCAGCAGCATAGTGCCACTTGCCATATCACCCGTGAAACATTGACGGTCTTGCAAGAGTCTTTTCTTGATCGGGTCATCTCCCGTTTTGGTGACTAGATTTAACCGCCACGATCTTGCGATACCTATGGATTTCTTGCTGTGGGGTTTTCTGACATCTCAGATTTACGTCAACAAGTCCACGACCACCTAAATATTGAAAGTGGAATGTATTGAATACTATGTCAATGAAATAGCGCCATATTTATGTAAGACCGTTATTGAAAATTTTACCAGAAGAGATCTCGTGTGCCACCAAAGGGGTGGCGGTCATATGCCGGATATATTGTTCTATACATAATTCCCAAATTATTCACATATTTATAGTTATATATTCAATTCACATATTTATTATTATATATTGATTTCTATATTGACTAATAGAACGATTTGAATGTATTTGAACAGTATGAATTTAAAATAAGTAAGTTAATATACATATAGCGTTTATAAATTTGAAAAATAAACAAACATAATCGTGTAGAACTAAGTCATGTCTTTTAAACTATAGGAAATATTAATATACAGAGTCTACCCGATTAAGATAGCAAAATTCTCGGTTTCAGTTAAGTAACAATAATTAACAGAGATTCTAAATTGGCCTTTAAGGAACTCGCAAGAAGACCTCGGCAATATTGAACCCAGAATTATTTAAAACAATATTCTACATTATACCAGAGAAATAAAAATAAATTAACCCCATGTAGTTACTATTCAAACCAAATTGTTTCGCCTGGTAGTGGCAAAGTTCAAATTATTAACTTTATCGAAAGCTCTAGATAAATGATGTACCTCATTATATACATAATATAGAAGGAAGAGTTAAAATTCATAGAAACTGACGTTTTTATGCAATTCATATCAAAATAAAAATGGTGACTTTTATTGAAACGATTAAAAAAAACTAATTTGGTGGAATTTTTCTTAATGCAACTGTGAATGATCGCTCACTTTCATAATATAGTTGTACACAAACTATTCGTTATAGAACTGTTAGTCGCGGCATGTTATTGTCATATGGTTTGTCATAAGATGACAGTCATTAAATATTGACGCCCGATATTTTATAGAACACAAATGGCGCGCAAATAACATCCTATAATTTCAACTGAGACACTCTATATTAATAATTTATTGTCACATTTGTTTTTTATATATATTCCTGTATCTGTTCATAATAGATACATCTACAAATGATTTACGAAAACATAATTTTATGTATTACTGTAATTTTATATATAATACTGTACTAAATTAAAGATAAAATTGTCACGATTGACGGAGGTGGTACAAAACTATGAATTGGTAAGTCCTAACGTGAAAAAATATAATATAATTTTATCCCATTCATAGTCATACTCGTATTATATCGAATATAACATTCATAGTATATGTCCTGGGAAAGGACGGCAGCATTCGAATTAGCAATAATAACAGGGGACCAATTTTCCACTAACACCGAAATGTCACCACCATTCGACGCGCGCTTTTCCAACCTGATCTATATCATCAGATGATTAAATCCGATAATTAAAACTACAGTAAATATATATGTATAATTCAGTAATGTATAATTATGTTCTTCTCATCATAATGTGAATTTATAGGAACAGCTGGATGTGTGTTTATTTTCGACGTATCAAATAATAATTCGGGTGCTTTATGAAACCGATGAATCGGTGAATTTCGTACTTGCATATATAGCATATACATTACCAAATTTAATAAACTTTCAGAATTGTTATGAATATTACTAGAAATGCTAAAGACAAGAAAGACAACAGGTAGAAGAATGTAGCACAAATAGATCACAATTCCATAGTTTAAACAACTTCATTTACTTCTTTACCTTATAAACCTTGCTTATCTTGAAAATAGACACTAGAGCTATTCATGTAACCAAAAACTCTTTGGTTATAGTCTCAGAATTTATCTTTATATACATTTGGGTACATTTAACTCAACAACATGTATAATTATTCAAAGGATAACATTTCATTCTTAAATAATTATTTCCCTTTCTTAAATAATACCTTGTGGTGATATGGGGTGACAAGAAATGTTCATTTGCGTATAATTGTAATTATATTATTTTTATATTTTTATTTTCCAATTTCTTTCATGAAGTTTCATTTCCATGTTTTCGGATAATATTCTACAAGCACGTTCTTTGTCCACGCATTAAGGTAAAGGAAGTACATTAATATGTATGTATATGTACATATATATATATATATATATATATATATATATATATATATATATATATATAGTATGCATATTATAATATGTACATTTATTACTGTAAAATGTGTCATACAGCACACGTATCCATAACTCTGTTGCATACCAAATTTCCTGATCATGTTGTTTCGTGGCATGCTGACATCAATTGGCTTGCAAGATCATGTGATTTAAAACCACTGGACTTTTTTCTTTGGGGTTATGCCTAGGGAAGAGTGTACGTCAGCAACAATCAATGACCTCAAAGCAAAGATTCAACGTGCTATTCGGGAAGTAGATCCAGTTTTATGTGTCTGTATTATGTAAAGTTTTATTAAACGAATGACGTCATGCTAGATCGGTAGAGGCGACTATATGAACGATATTCTTTACGTTTGTAGCCGTATCGTCGCCATTTTATGTTGAAGAATAAAAAATCGAGCTTTGTCAAATATTATTATTAGTTTTAATCACAAATCACATCCTATAGTTCCAAATGAGACACCCTATATAAAGACATTTAGGAGGATGCCAATTGTTGGGGAACTTGAAGATTGATGGTCATATTTATTCTATTATTACAAAGATTTCTATATTTCGAGTAAAATTTTAGTTACTAAATTCCAAATGCATAAGATCTTAGTGCAGCACAAAGGAGGACGAAGATTTGTATTTAAAAACCTGTAGTAAGGTTATTATAGTCGCATTACGCCATCTACAAGTCGTATTGTGCCGTGTACCTTTTATAAAATACAACCGTGTACAAGATTTATAAAAAAATGTTGTATTATTACGGAAACATCCGTTACGGAAACTTCCAACAAAACTCGTAAAAAATTCAAAAGACATTGGGCCTTTAAAACAGTTTCTGATTATACAAGTAATATAAACAAAATTGATGTGCTCGAGTTTATCTTATTCAGCTCTATATGTCAAAAAAGTTATTTTTTTTTTAATTTTCACATTCATATGCTTTTCTTGTAGTATTCATGTCGCCTGAATTATTTTACAATATAGGCAGCTCTTAAAACCTCTACTAAAGCATTTACTTTACAAACAGATAATGTTCCTGTACTGTACTATTTGTAATGTCGTGTATTGATAGCCTCATATAAATATGTTTAAAATTACGATATGTTGCATAGCATATACATTGTTTACGCGCTAGTGAACCGTAGGCTGTCAAGTTCTCTTATTGTGTTTCTGCAGTCGATGGTTTCGTTTACCGGACATCTTTAAGTAGCGTTAAATAAGGCGAGCTTCTTGAACCGTGGACATCGCTGCTGTGTATCTAGCTGTAATAGAAACTATTATTACGAGTGCTCTGGTGGTCTCATTTGGATTATCCTGCAATTAGTTTCGATTAAGAGGAATATTTCGACTAGTCCATATTATTCTATTACTTAAAAAGCACGTAGAATACTTAGAAAGTACATAAGTGTTGACAATTTGAACAATACATCATCAATCAATTACATAATTATATATTGTCAATTTCTTATGATGCTGCATGCTTCGTTGCATTTACAAAAAGTGTCAAAATGAAATTCTAATTTATATTCACACTTCTGTAATTAGTTGCATCTGTAACAGAAAATATCAAAATCTTTTTTTCAAACAAAATTCGCTTTATATTTTACAATTATACACCATTGCATCAGTTATTAAAAAGTTGTAGATACACAGAAATTGGCTTACTTTCATAATTCGGTAGGTTATGTTAAAAAACAGGATTCCTTTTTGACAAAAATATGCAACATGACATGAAACAACGTATAACGACTTCAAAAAGTTGTGTACTGAAACGAAAATTCTGAAACTGTATTTATTTTGGGCTTACTTTGAATACAATATTGTGAAAGTGGAACCTCTAACATTGTGATCAATTTACTCAATGTCAAAATGTATGTCAAAGAATGTATTAGTATAAAAAGATTCTCAAGATTGGTGACTTACTTGAAAAGTAAAACTGTTGGATATAGTTCAAAGAAGTCTAAATTTTTTACGAAAGTAGAAATTTAAATATTTATACAAGAAGCCTTTGATGAACAATTTTTATTAATGAAGGTAATTCACATTTTACTGGATGAGTACGTAATACCTTCTATAAAATGTTTTTTTCAGGTTATTTTAATATGGGGCTCACATTCAAAGGGCTTGTAGAAGGGAAGAATTATTAAATATGACAGTACAAGATATAGAAGGCAAACGTTATGTTAAAATTTCTCACTGCAAGACACATACTCAGAGGATATTTGTCGTTTCAGATATATTTCGCATTACATTATATCAAATACTTTACTTTGCGTCAAGTTTACTAAAAGTTGTAATTTTTTTATTAAACATGATAATAGGACATTTAAGCCTGTTAAGCAGTTCGTACTAATAAAATAAGAAGCACACAAAGAAAAATCACTGCGTATATGAAATTATGGCATACAGGCCAGTGTTTTAGACGCTCTTCTGCGACTTTCTTAGCTGACTATGGGGCAGATATTATCTTCATCAACAGACATGAGGGTTAGAAGTCTACTTCGGTGGCGGAAACGTACTTTAAAAACACTATTGAGAATAAAGTTCATATTTAAAATAGAATATATATGGAAGTGGTTGAATTTTCTGATTCCACAGCTCTGTCAGCATCGAACCTTGATGATTTTTTGAAAAATAATATCTGCACTATAATTGGAGCTTCAGAACAAGATAAGGTTTTAAGAAATTATTTTGCCTCCACGCCTATAATAAAATAGATCAACTGTTATACTGGAAACTTCAATTTGAAACTTTGGATAAAGAAAATATGATACGATAGTTGATTAGTTTGAGTTGTAAAATTTGTTCAAGTGAAATAAATAAGTTTTCAAATATAAATTTGAACATTTATTTTTGTTCAATTAAATTAAAAAGTAATATCTCTAGGAAAAAGTCATTTTTATTTTAGAATAAAAGTATTTTTCTAAAGTGCTATTTTGACTCGTAGGAAGCAATGAAAATGTCAACATTTTATGGTAATTTTCGAAAAAGACAATTTTAGATTAAGCTGTAATAAACTCCTTTTAAAAAATGTAGGTTTTCACTAATATTTAGCTTGGTTAATTAATTTAATTTTATTGAATAATTTCGTGTATACAGAATGTGTTAAAAATAGATAGTTTCTTCATTTATTTTCATTAGTCAGCTCCACACTAGTATGCATCTGTAATTTTTAGAAGTATCCTTAAATTGTTTTGGAGAATCTCCTTGTGAGATTAAGAATTGTTGTTGTTCATAAATTGAAATCTGATCATATTGGAAATTACCGAATATGGAAGTGTTGAAAGTAGATATATTCGTGATGGAAGAAAATTCTAAATGTTCTAAAATTATATTTAGTTATGTAAGTTTATAATATAAATATATATCAGACATTATAATAAAGTTAAATTAATTATAAATTAAAATACATATCTTTTATTTTTTGTATTATATAATTATTAGGAACTGCGTCAATTTTGTAAAAGAAAGTGTATTTTACATAATAATGTACAGTAATAAATGTACATATTATAATATGCATACTATATATATATATATATATATATATATATATATATATATATATATATATATATATATATATATATATAGTATGCATATTATAATATGTACATTTATTACTGTACATTATTATGTAAAATACACTTTCTTTTACAAAATTGACGCAGTTCCTAATAATTATATAATACAAAAAATAAAAGATATGTATTTTAATTTATAATTAATTTAACTTTATTATAATGTCTGATATATATTTATATTATAAACTTACATAACTAAATATAATTTTAGAACATTTAGAATTTTCTTCCATCACGAATATATCTACTTTCAACACTTCCATATTCGGTAATTTCCAATATGATCAGATTTCAATTTATGAACAACAACAATTCTTAATCTCACAAGGAGATTCTCCAAAACAATTTAAGGATACTTCTAAAAATTACAGATGCATACTAGTGTGGAGCTGACTAATGAAAATAAATGAAGAAACTATCTATTTTTAACACATTCTGTATACACGAAATTATTCAATAAAATTAAATTAATTAACCAAGCTAAATATTAGTGAAAACCTACATTTTTTAAAAGGAGTTTATTACAGCTTAATCTAAAATTGTCTTTTTCGAAAATTACCATAAAATGTTGACATTTTCATTGCTTCCTACGAGTCAAAATAGCACTTTAGAAAAATACTTTTATTCTAAAATAAAAATGACTTTTTCCTAGAGATATTACTTTTTAATTTAATTGAACAAAAATAAATGTTCAAATTTATATTTGAAAACTTATTTATTTCACTTGAACAAATTTTACAACTCAAACTAATCAACTATCGTATCATATTTTCTTTATCCAAAGTTTCAAATTGAAGTTTCCAGTATAACAGTTGATCTATTTTATTATAGGCGTGGAGGCAAAATAATTTCTTAAAACCTTATCTTGTTCTGAAGCTCCAATTATAGTGCAGATATTATTTTTCAAAAAATCATCAAGGTTCGATGCTGACAGAGCTGTGGAATCAGAAAATTCAACCACTTCCATATATATTCTATTTTAAATATGAACTTTATTCTCAATAGTGTTTTTAAAGTACGTTTCCGCCACCGAAGTAGACTTCTAACCCTCATGTCTGTTGATGAAGATAATATCTGCCCCATAGTCAGCTAAGAAAGTCGCAGAAGAGCGTCTAAAACACTGGCCTGTATGCCATAATTTCATATACGCAGTGATTTTTCTTTGTGTGCTTCTTATTTTATTAGTACGAACTGCTTAACAGGCTTAAATGTCCTATTATCATGTTTAATAAAAAAATTACAACTTTTAGTAAACTTGACGCAAAGTAAAGTATTTGATATAATGTAATGCGAAATATATCTGAAACGACAAATATCCTCTGAGTATGTGTCTTGCAGTGAGAAATTTTAACATAACGTTTGCCTTCTATATCTTGTACTGTCATATTTAATAATTCTTCCCTTCTACAAGCCCTTTGAATGTGAGCCCCATATTAAAATAACCTGAAAAAAACATTTTATAGAAGGTATTACGTACTCATCCAGTAAAATGTGAATTACCTTCATTAATAAAAATTGTTCATCAAAGGCTTCTTGTATAAATATTTAAATTTCTACTTTCGTAAAAAATTTAGACTTCTTTGAACTATATCCAACAGTTTTACTTTTCAAGTAAGTCACCAATCTTGAGAATCTTTTTATACTAATACATTCTTTGACATACATTTTGACATTGAGTAAATTGATCACAATGTTAGAGGTTCCACTTTCACAATATTGTATTCAAAGTAAGCCCAAAATAAATACAGTTTCAGAATTTTCGTTTCAGTACACAACTTTTTGAAGTCGTTATACGTTGTTTCATGTCATGTTGCATATTTTTGTCAAAAAGGAATCCTGTTTTTTAACATAACCTACCGAATTATGAAAGTAAGCCAATTTCTGTGTATCTACAACTTTTTAATAACTGATGCAATGGTGTATAATTGTAAAATATAAAGCGAATTTTGTTTGAAAAAAAGATTTTGATATTTTCTGTTACAGATGCAACTAATTACAGAAGTGTGAATATAAATTAGAATTTCATTTTGACACTTTTTGTAAATGCAACGAAGCATGCAGCATCATAAGAAATTGACAATATATAATTATGTAATTGATTGATGATGTATTGTTCAAATTGTCAACACTTATGTACTTTCTAAGTATTCTACGTGCTTTTTAAGTAATAGAATAATATGGACTAGTCGAAATATTCCTCTTAATCGAAACTAATTGCAGGATAATCCAAATGAGACCACCAGAGCACTCGTAATAATAGTTTCTACTACAGCTAGATACACAGCAGCGATGTCCACGGTTCAAGAAGCTCGCCTTATTTAACGCTACTTAAAGATGTCCGGTAAACGAAACCATCGACTGCAGAAACACAATAAGAGAACTTGACAGCCTACGCTTCACTAGCGCGTAAACAATGTATATGCTATGCAACATATCGTAATTTTAAACATATTTATATGAGGCTATCAATACACGACATTACAAATAGTACAGTACAGGAACATTATCTGTTTGTAAAGTAAATGCTTTAGTAGAGGTTTTAAGAGCTGCCTATATTGTAAAATAATTCAGGCGACATGAATACTACAAGAAAAGCATATGAATGCGAAAATTAAAAAAAAAATAACTTTTTTGACATATAGAGCTGAATAAGATAAACTCGAGCACATCAATTTTGTTTATATTACTTGTATAATCAGAAACTGTTTTAAAGGCCCAATGTCTTTTGAATTTTTTACGAGTTTTGTTGGAAGTTTCCGTAACGGATGTTTCCGTAATAATACAACATTTTTTTATAAATCTTGTACACGGTTGTATTTTATAAAAGGTACACGGCACAATACGACTTGTAGATGGCGTAATGCGACTATAATAACCTTACTACAGGTTTTTAAATACAAATCTTCGTCCTCCTTTGTGCTGCACTAAGATCTTATGCATTTGGAATTTAGTAACTAAAATTTTACTCGAAATATAGAAATCTTTGTAATAATAGAATAAATATGACCATCAATCTTCAAGTTCCCCAACAATTGGCATCCTCCTAAATGTCTTTATATAGGGTGTCTCATTTGGAACTATAGGATGTGATTTGTGATTAAAACTAATAATAATATTTGACAAAGCTCGATTTTTTATTCTTCAACATAAAATGGCGACGATACGGCTACAAACGTAAAGAATATCGTTCATATAGTCGCCTCTACCGATCTAGCATGACGTCATTCGTTTAATAAAACTTTACATAATACAGACACATAAAACTGGATCTACTTCCCGAATAGCACGTTGAATCTTTGCTTTGAGGTCATTGATTGTTGCTGACGTACACTCTTCCCTAGGCATAACCCCAAAGAAAAAAGTCCAGTGGTTTTAAATCACATGATCTTGCAAGCCAATTGATGTCAGCATGCCACGAAACAACATGATCAGGAAATTTGGTATGCAACAGAGTTATGGATACGTGTGCTGTATGACACATTTTACCGTCTTGCTGAAACCACACGTTGTTCAAATCCAAATCAGCAATTTGGTTTGAAAAATACATTGTTTAACATATCACGATAGCGTTCCCATTTTTTACTGTGATAGCATTGCCAGCTTCATTTTCAAGGAAGTATGGTGCAATTACTCCACCACTCCAAAATTACTCCAACACCCAATTAACAAATGTACGACAATATAAATGATCTGTAACTTTTAATTGTTGTGTCAAGTGAATTGAATGAATGAATTGAATCCTGACAGATGCAGATCTTTCTTTAAAATCCCATACCTGGTTGGCTCTTGACAGATTCAATTGTTGTGCACGACGGCGAATTGATGTATTTGGATACTCCCGTACACTTTCTCTCACTGCAGCAATATTTTCATCTGACCGACCACACATTCTCTTCACATTTCTTGATTAAGTTATGTTAGTGTCAACATCTATAGGCGCTTCATTTTGTCCTTATTTTGTGTGAATTTTTCTTAATCGCTCACTTTCATAACACATTTATACACTATTCGTTATTGAACTGTTAATCACGGCATGTTGACGTCATATGGTTTGTAGATGACAGTCGTTAAATATTATCGCCCTATCTTTGACAGAACATAAATGGCGCGCAACTTTAATCCTATAGTTCCCACTAAGATACCCTATATAAGGAAAATGTAAATAGAGAGATAGCCCTTGAAACACATTTTTCGTTGAATTTTGCTATTTTAGATAATACCTTTCAAGTATTCCAACTTGTAAAACGTATTTATGTATGTATTTTTTTTTCTAAGTTCTGTCCCGTTATCAAAATATCTGTTGAAAAGCTTAAAAAAACAAAAAGTCACCGTTAAAAATTATTTCATGGCACCAATATTATATATCGTTGAGTTTGTTTTATCGAATTCTATCTTGCAGCAAAAGCTCATTTTTTTATTTTCGGGTTCGCGTAATTTCTGTGTTAATTACTAAAATTTTACAAAGTATGCGTTTTATATCGACATCACTTAACTGACGGATAATAACACTAAATATTTTCCACATTTCACCCCTTGTAGTAGCTTTCGTCGACTGCTGACTGAAGCGTAAAATTAAATCAATATGCTATTAAAAAGAAAACAAAAAATTATTCTTTTCAAATTTTCTAATTTTCTTGTCACTTTTTAGCCGTTATGTTGTATTATTCTATTCCCAATGTTTTACTGGATATATTCACTAACGAAGTTATCACTTTAAAATAAATTTTAAGAGAAAATGATTCGGATTTAGATAACATTTTAAATCGTGAGAACTGGACGTAATCCTGCTTTAGAATTTTGTTTATTTTCTCGCAACATATAAACCACTTAAACCTCTCAATCTTCGAGTTGACGTTATTTACCGTGTCATCGGCAGGTTCAATGAGTCTAAAGGTGCCATTGTACGCATTTATGAATTCTGACGGTCTATGGAACTAAGAAAGAGTGTGTGGTGCCGCAATTATGCATAATAATAGAAGCAAAGACGTAAATAAATTCTAAAACATTTGAACAATAGTATGTCTTAGAAACGTACGTAATCTCATGTCTACGAGATTATGAAAATATTTATTAAATAAACTATATGTATTACCAGACACAAAAGTCTTTTATTTAAGAAAATTACCATTCTGATTACATTCACATACGCGCCCGGCTTTGACGGTCCCTTTAAAGTATAAGAATTTTAAGGTTTAAACTTGTTTGTAACACATATTTTGATCGATCACTGACATTTTAACTTAACCAGGTGAAATACTTAACCAAAAGTTATTGGTCTAGGTAATATATTCGCAAATTTTAATATAACACAGTTTCGCATTCCATATCAATTACATTTATCGAAGAGCAATGGTATTTAAAGTATCAACCCAATGTTTTATATTTATTATCTGTTATGTTGTTAATTTTCAAGTTTAGACACAAAAATCGGCTTCCTTATATGAACTCAATCCATTTTTTTCACATTATTAATCTATACTTTGTTCATCATACCTCAAGAATATTTAGAGAAATAAATTTAATATCTCGTAGTAAATCTTCTACGTTGAAATTAAATGACCTCTAAAGTGAGGACAACTATTAAAGAAATCAATAACGTCACATAACTTGTGTTTTCTGGAAAATGACATTAGTTTGTATCTATGAATATTTTTTAACACTGACTTGGTTTTCCATAAAACACCAAAACAGTATACACTACACTCGACGCGCGTTTCGCCAACCAAGTTGGGATCATCTGGAGTTGATTAAAACTGAATTTGAAAGTAGACCAGAATATTAGTAACGAAGTTTAGTTGCTATTGTTGTCAAGTATGCAGATAGTAATCACTTGTACATTAAACTATAACCGTCTGCCCGTGACTAAGCGCATATTTATTTAGGGTGAGGCCTGTCTTGTGTTTTGTGTTTGGTTTATAAAATATTACATAAAATATGAAGAAGAACAAGCTAGAATACAGTTTTCTAAAGGTGGCTCTGAAAATTTTCCTAAAGATGACTTTGAAATGATAACAAATGAAACAAAAAAAAAATAAATATAAAAATGTAAACAAAAAATGTGTTTATATTTTCATATTTGTTTGCACATTTTTTTCTTGCGGTGTTGATCTCGCAGCATATCCGTGCAAGTCATATGAAACCTAATATATTATTGGAAGTTTGGAATCTGATGTGGCAATCGGGCTTTTCTAGCCTTTTAAAAATACTTATTACTGATATTTTGAAAGCCTAACATTGAGCCTTATTGATTATATTAAACGTTTATATAAAAACCGTAAACATCAATATTTAATATCAAGCTACGGCGGCTGGACGGATAACCAACCATTTTGCCTATATTTTCCAACGACTTGTCCGTCAGGAAACATGCTGAATTACGCAAATATAGGCAAGGTTTATGTCGAAGTTATACCATCCCTCAGATAGAATGTAAAACCGCAGGTCATTTGTCACCGACAGATGATTTTAGAATTAACTTTTGAATATCACGAAATTTATATTTTCTGGTTATTTTTTTTATTCAAAGAAACATTGTAATATAAATAATTACATTAAAAGTGTTACTTTGAACTCGGAATGCATATTTTTCAAATTAACGTTGCAGGTTTATCAAAAATGAAATAAAATATACTCTAAATTAAAAATAAATTTTAATATATTGCATACAATGTTTTGGTTATCAAAATCTAAAACTTTAGACTACAGCGGATTAAAGTCACATTTAAGGTATTCAAGAAATATTTATTGTATGTTCGCATTAATGCATTGTATCATTTATCATCCCAGTGGTGTGTAATTTAATAACTCAACGTAACAAAATTAGCCAGCTGAGGGGCATGTCCGGATGTAACTAAGAATTCTTCTGATTTCTCAATACAGGTTAATTTGCTTGCCTAGAACCTGCAGGGTCGTTCGTGTCGTGAACTAGTATAGTGCGGGCGGACAACTTGCTCGCAGCTATCCGATCTTATGACCGCATTATAGATCACTATAAGGTCAATGGCATATAAAAAACTTTTAAAGGGGACAAAAACTTCAACGACGAAATGTTGATATATAATTTTAAAATATATTTAAATTATGTAATTTTGTGCGTAATCTAGAATCACTTAAAAAACAAAAGCGTTATCCAAATACCTGGAGTCCTAGGTTTTCAGAATGTAAATGATCTAACATACAATACAATATTGTATCAAATACGATATAATCAAATATAATATTGTATATTATAACACAAATTCCAATTTGTAAACACCTTCAAAAATTTTATCATTTCTAGTTATCAGCAATAGTTGTACCGAATGTATGACAAACCAATTCCATATAAAATTATGAATTGATATCAAAATGTCCGATATCAAAAATTATCTTGTACCAAAGGTAGTTTTGAATGTTCACTGGTTTGTTAATAGTTTAATGAGTAATGATCTGTTAAATTTAACATTTTTTTTTTCTAACGAAGCATGTTTTCATCTTTCCGAGTACGTCTTATTTTCATTCTCGAAATATGCGAATGTTGAGCACTGATAATCTGCATATTTTTGTTGAATCTCCACTACGTCCTTCAAAATTATTGTTTGGATGGCAATTTCTCGCAGAAGAATACTTCTTAGGCCCATTCTTTTGAATTTTACGGTTAATATAGAAGGGTACAACAACAACATTTTGACTGACTGACTTTTTTTCAACTAAACGGTGATGAACTGCAGCATAATTAATTGCAGCACATACAACACGATACGTTAGAGTTTTCCTCTGAAAGTTATTTATGATCAGCTGATAAGTTGAGCATCTTCAAGTTGAGTATTCATGTGATATGATAAGCGTATTCAAGTTGAGAGTCCTCCGAGGTCTCCTTGTGAGACCTTTATGAACTGTTTTGTTTCCTAACTTAAAAATTAAGATTTTCAGGACTCCTGTAACTAATTTTCAAATACGGAAACAAACCATAAGATTACACATAGTGCAAAATACTTTTGATAGCATAAAAAGGCGCATAAATTTGTGCATTGAGCAAGGCTGGTACGTTTTCAATTGTTATATTCATTTTTGCTTTTTTAATAAAAGTATTATCAGTCTTAATAAAATATTTGTCTTATTGATAATGTCAGTATGGCACGTAACTTGACAACTAAGATAATATATAAAATAACTTTGACCAAAATATTTTTTTATATCTATATATATATATATATATATATATATATATATATATATATATATATATATATATATATATATATATATATATATCGATATAAAAATATAATGTATACGTTGCAGATAAATGTCTTTTTTTGTAAAAAAATATTTTCTATAGTACCACACAATTAACTTGTAAAATGTAATATATAAATGCTTTAAATATGTATATACCTAAATATACGATAAGAGGTCATGCTAATAATTAAGTCTGGTCGGTACAAATCGCGTAAACAAAAGATATCATCTTCTGTTTACGATTTAAATATAACTAAAACAATTAATTTTCATCTAAATAAAATTCGATTACTTAACTACAATTAGTGCAAAACAACATAAGTAACATTAAGATTAAAACCACCTTTTTACTTTTCTGCACTCAACTACATATACGCTGAAAAGTAATTTAATCGTGTGAAAAAACATTTTTCTAGCGTTTATTTTTCGTCATTTGACCTAAAAACAAAAAGAATGGTTTTTAAATAATTTTGTGTGTGTCTGTGTCGTTGTCGTCGCTCTCGTCGATGTCGTCGTTGTCGTTGTCATCGGCATTAATAAAATTTCTTGTTAGCACGATAACTCAACTAAATCGTGTCGAATCGATCGGGTTTTGACTGATTCTGATCGAGGACGTCTCCCAGATGACATCTATTGATTTTGAGGTGGATAGAGCACACTCTACCATGTTCATGGGTCATGAGAAACCACTGTGGTGAACTATTTGAGAATTTTTTTTGTTAGCACTATCACTCAATTAAATCGTGTCAGATCGATCGGGTTTCAACTGATTCTGATTAGGGACTTCTACTAGACGACATTTATTGATTTTGAGGTGGATAGAACACACCCCACCCTGTCCTTGGATCATGAGAAAGCACGATGGTGGACTATTTGAAAAAAGTAGAACTGTCGCATAAAACACATATTCTGTATTTATGTGTTGATTTATTTTTTCTCGGCCACTCAGTTCCGAGATAGAGATGTTCTACGTGCGGAAAAGTCCGTTTTAAGGTTTTAAAACTGTTTATTTTATTTAAGAATACAAATTTCACAATTGCAAATCTCCGTCTTAGATAGCATCGTGAAACATTTTATCTGATTTATCCAAGTTTGTCAGAATCATTTGTTAAAATACACCATTATAATTTTTCTTCATAAAGTTAACCATGGCAATTAAATATCCAATGAATACTTGACAATAATAGAAGCCAAAATAAATCATGTTGTTCTTCCAAATACATTAAATTACTTAATTAGCTCTAATGATTGGCTCTAATTCTATATAGACAAATAATTGTATAAAACAGTTATTTATTCATGTAGTCACAATTTACGTAAAAGCCTATGATAAAAAATACTATAAATAATGCTTGACTAATAATAGCCTATGATAAATTGTGATATAGAAGATTATATCAAGGTGTTAATAAATGAATAAGGAAATAACTCCTCATAAATCTTCCCAATATTTACTTATAGATCACAATATAGTTCTATGTTCTGATCTGATATACTTCCCATGTATGAAATATCCGATAAAGTTACATTCATGCCGTAGAAGGGCTAAGGGGATGAGGTCAATGCTTGGGCGACAAATTGGCAGTTCTGGTGGAGGGAGCACAATGGCCCCGATATGATGACCTGAGTGCTTATGGACTCTGTCCACCCCCACCCCCCTTGTGGAACCCGAATCAGAACTCCTAAAATTATTTTTGTCTTTTTCTCGTAAACAGCTGTAGATATGCTACTTCTAATTTGTACGTGTTGAAAACTGTTCCTTGTATTTTGTTCGAAATTTAGTTATTTATAATTTACTTTATAACGCGTGCCAGGTATTTAGGATCATTTTATCAATAGTGAACCCACATTTCTATAAAAAACTTGTTTTTTTTATAAACTTTTTTTCATTGTATCAGATATGTTACCGATTTCCCTATACCCTGGCTCCATTTACAAAATTGTATTAAAACTATTTTTCTGATAGAAAAATTGATAAAAATACACCTAATAACCCTTCAACACAACACAATAACCACGTAGTTATTTAGATACATGAGAATAACTATCTGAAGTTCACTAAATTTTTTTTGTATACTTGAACTTGTACTTTGAACTAACAGCAGTTATGATGATAAGGTTTAAATAGTGGAAGGGATAAAAATCCCAAAATCGAAGCAAGAAACTGCTCCCAAATGAAATATACCACAGTACCAGCTAGATGGGAAGTAATTGCATTATAGGATCAATGTGTCATAACATTTAAGTGAAATGGTTTCTCATAGATAGATAGGTCGACGAGTTGAAGGATTTTTTCTACTCCAACGTATGAAAGTCTAACCACAGGTATTGTCCCCCACACATTTTCCCAATCTTGTATAATAAAATATGTATTATACATGCAAAAATACAAATTGAATCGAAGTGCTAAGAAGTAGGTACATAACTTTAATCTCCTAAGTATTGTGTTATTGTAAATAAATAATACACTTTATAAATAAGCACAATCGCATCAACAAAACGTATTTACCCTTCTCTTCTACAGCATATAGTTTTGGTTTTCTTAATGTACTTGATAAGTTTTTCGCTAGAGAAAATTGTTTAAATCCTTCTAAAAGACTTTATATCCACCAATGACTAATTTGATCATGATTTATTTCCTGTTCACGCAATATTACCTCTGTCCTAAATATTTAGCATCCATGTCTCTCTTCGTGGTACCTTAAAGATTTTAATTATCATGATTATAGCCTGATATAACATACAAATCCTATCGATTTATATGAAAAATATTGCCGTTCTTTAGTGAACCATACAAGTTTTCAAACAATAATACTTTAATGTGGGTTTACATATGTACATAGATATATTTCACCACGTTTCATTGTGTCCAATAAGATTAAATAAGCATCACCGTATACCACAAATAAAGTCATCAATAGTATAAATTTATAACCTTTATAGTGACTACTGATTACGATAACCCATAACCCATAACCCATAAGAGTTCATTTTCTAACCGTCCATTCTATTCAACAGTGGCGGTGTGTGATCCTAAGATTGGGGGTGCACCATACATAAAAATAATGATAATCATAAAAATAATAAGAATATCCCTAATATGAAATAAATATTTATATGTTATATTTAATATGAGATAAATATTTATCTCATATTAAGGATATTTTTATTAACTTTATTAATTTGAAAACTTACCTAATTTTCTTTCTAAGTGAGCTCAATTCTGCGATTTTTACACTGTGCAAATTTTTCAATTACTTTGTTGTTAAAATTTTCGATATTTGTAATAAAGTCTTTTTCAATGGAGGGCATAGCCAAAGCCGACAGTCTTTCCTGGCACATGGTGTTGCGCAAAAATGTCTTTATTCGTCTTAAAGTCGAGAAACACCTTTCGGCTTCTGCTGACGAAACAGGTACTGTAATGATGATTTTCAATAATTTAGCACTTTCTTCAAAAGTTGACTCTAGCTTATTGGAATTAATAAATGTATTTAGTGATAGAGCTCCGCTTACATTTCTAAACTCAATTCTTTGATAAATCAAGGACAACTCGGTACGTAATTTATTTATGTCCAAAAACGGGTAAGATTCGACTGTTTGTTTTAAGTAATTTTCGGGAAATTTTTTAACATATTCCGAAAATTTTTCTGGGAGAAGTAAATTGGATTATACCAAGTGTCCAGTAAAATTAAATCTCTCCTTAGCTTGACATATTATAATGTCACACACTTCCTTTAGTTCTCTATTTTTATCTTCCGTAGAAGTGTCTACTCGTCTCCTTTTTATTGGTTGTATTTTATTTGGTTCTTCTTCAGTGCTTGTGGCAGTTTCGGTGCTATTTCGTATTGCAGAAATTTCTCTAATAAAACCATCAATAGATGTTTTTACATAAACTGGATCAATTTCTCTTTTTTTTAACTGATTATACAGAATGTTGACATGTGGCATAATTTTGTGAAAATTACCTAACCAAAATAGAAAATCGTTATCCCTTAAAGTTCTTTTCAATCCACTGGCTTTATCAATAGTAGGTGGATGTTGTATGTGACTTTTTTTCCTCTCAATCAATTCTACACATTCCAGAAATTGTTCTTTGTTTTACACAGAACACAGTATTTACTATTCTAGAATTGAAATTCCATCTTGTAGGTGCTGATTGGGGTAATCGAGTTCCTACTACTTCATCAAGAACTGCGGTACATTGTGCGGAATTAGAGAAAGATGAGCAAAACTTTGCTCAAACTTGATAAAAAAAACCTTCCAAATTTGCAAAGAATACTCGTACGTTCCGATTAGCAGAAGCCGCATTTGCCATAATTAAATTTAATAGATGCGCATAACAATGCACATATTGGGCAGTTGGATAACTCATCTTAATCCTGGCTTGAACTCGATGATCCACTCATAACGGCAGCTCCATAATATGTTTGAGCAATCAATTTATGTGGATCATTTTTAACATGGTAGTCTAGTTCACTTTTTAAACACTTCGCCAATGACTCTGCATCATGTCCTACTGGTTTAAAAAAACTCCAGAATCTTTCTACATGCTTTCCACCCTCCATGTAACGATGTATTAAAGCCAACTGAAAAATTGTAGAAACGTCTGTAGTTTCGTCTGATGTTATAGCAACAAAAGTGGATTTTTTAATTTCAATGGTTATTTTATCGTGACAAACTTCAAGCAAGCACTGAAGTAGCTCGTTTTGTATAGTATTAGATGTTCCTCTAAAAGCCGCCGCGTTTTGTAAATGATACTTCATAGCCTCGTCTAATTCGGCACTGAAATCAATCAACCCACGAAAAATGCCTGGATTGGATGATGTTTCCGATTCATCGTGTCCTCTTGAGGCAGTTCAAATTTTCCACAAAAACGAATACAGTTAATAATAATGTTTAAAATTAAAACATTCCTGTTTTTTGAAACCGCTTCATTGGGTGCTGCCACTGCTCGTCGATGAGGAGAATCGAGCATTGTCGCAATATTTGCAGTGCCTAGCATGGCTAAATTCAAAACATTATTCGTGTGTCCAGTAGAATTTGCATGTTTTTTTATTTTCTCGTTTATGTGATTTAAATCCGTTACTCCAGTTTTGGTCCAAGGTGTTTCCCCGCCAAACAAAACACACGGAAAACAAAACACTGCGTTCAATATATCGCATCCACTTAACCACAAATGTTTTTTAAATAAGTCATTATTAAATATTCTTACAAATTGTTTATTTTTTTCTTTCACGGCTAATATTAAATTAATTTGTGGAGTGGGCCTACCTAGAGTTTTAATTTGCCTTTTTCCTCCAAACTCAAGCTAGAGAATGGGGTTTTTAATAAGTTTTGAATATAATTCATTATTCCAAACTAGATTCTAACCGAAAACCCGAGTTTATATTTATAAAACGTAAGCGATAAGACAGCTTACGAGACAAGCGATGTACGAAAACAATTCACAAACTAACCGATTCTAACCTCTCTCAATTTCGTGCGCTCTTAAACTCTGTACATAATATCTATAGAATTCGCCCACTACTTTTCCTAATTGTGGAGGGGCAAGCAGTAACAATACGCGTTCGCTTTTTCATATTGCACGGAGACCTAGCGTCTAGTGGATTCGTAACGCTGCGGCCATATAATATTTAGATGGTATTAACGCTAGGAATGCGGAAAGGCGATAAATTAAGAATGGATCCATTAATTACTAAATAAAATTATTAATGCTAAATTGTCGGTAGTGTGCGCTCACCAGCGCACCTTATAGCCCACCGCCACTGCTATTCAATAACAGTAATTGTCACTATTTTTAATTTAAATGATGCACATCTAAATGAATATCTTTATCAATTTATAAATGGGTTAAAAAATTAATTTGAAAACATATTGGAGAAATATAAATATAAATAAATATAGAATATGTATCTCACTTTTCTAATAGTTTACTACAATACTGCAAAAAATGTTAAATGTTCAAATATATGACATTTTTGAAATACACTTTTTTTTAACTTTTCAAGAAAAATAGTGCTAAATATGACTTCACTAAATTCATAATAACTATTCTTGACAATAAGCGACCACAAAGCAGAATATATCATACGACTTTTGAATAGATATCTTAGTAAAAGTTGTCGCAATATATAATATAGGGTATCTCATTTGAAACTATAGAATTTGAATTGCGCGCATTTGTGTTCTCTCAAAGAGAGGGCTTCTATATTTAACGATTGTCATCTACAAACCATACGACGGCAACATACTTGAGTGCCTCATTTGAAACTATAGGATGTGATTTGCGAATAAAACTAATAATATTTGACAAACAGGTTTTTATTCAACATAAAATGGAAAAAATACTGCTACAAATGGAAAAGAATATCGATCATATGGCCGTCTCGACTCATCTGGCATGATGTCATTCGTTTAGCAAAATTATTCATAACACTGGCACATAAAACTGGATCTGTTTCGCGTTACGCATAAAACTGGATCTGTTTCGAGTAACGCGTTAAATGCGCGTGAGTAAGGTCATTGACTGTTGCTAGCTGGGTGGCGTACACTTTTCCCTTGACATGACCCCAAAGAAAATAGTCCAGTGGTGTCAAATCACATGATCTTACAGACCAATTGATGTCGATCAGCATTCCGCGAAACAACATGATCAGGAAACTTGGTATGCAACAAAGTTATAGTTGCACGTGCTATATGATAAGTTGCACCGTCTTACTGAAACATATTGTTCAAATCCAAATCATCAATTTAGTGAAAAAGATATTATTTAACATGTCACGATAGCGTTCTCCATTTACTGTGATAGCATTACCAGCTTTATTTCTTAATGCAACTGTTAGTGATAGCTCACTTTCATAAAATAGTTGTACACAAACTATCCATTCTTGAACTATTAATCGCAGCATGTTGACTTCCTATGGTTTGTAGATGGCAATCGTTAAATAGTGACGATCTTTGACAGGACAAAGATGGCGCGTAATTCAAATCGTATAGTTCCAACTGAGACACCCTATGCAATGAATACCAAAGTAGTAATTAAAACGGAAATAGTTTCAAAAGAAAACGCAGAAGTACATCAATTAATGTTCAAAATTTATCGTCGCAGCATAATTGAACGTGTTTTCCAGAATTGATTTAATTGTAACTTTATCCATATTTTTAGGTACTAATATTTTCCCGATTTATAGCACCTATAGATAGTTGGAAAAAGAATTAAATAATACAAACTTTTTATATTATTATACTAATGAACACTGTACAAAAAAATGTGAAGCAATTTCTATTATAAACAAAAGCAATATTTTTAATAGAGATACCTATAGTAGATAAACAAATAGGAAAACGTAATAGGGAAACACATTTTTAGTAACTTGATATATATACATATCTTACGGAAATTTAAGAATTTTTCGTAATTTGTACTTAAACATTTGTACTTAATACAAATTAGGACAGAATCCTTATTCATGCGATTTGTTTTATTTTTGATTTTAACTTTTTCTGTAGAGAATAGTTTTAAGAACATTGATTAACACTTCTGAAATATGTTGTGGATGGGATTCAAAAGTTTCTGGTTGCGTATTTTCTTATAGCGAGTTTTATCCGACCACTCAATTATTTTATATAAAATATATAATTACCTAGTTTATCTAATAATTTACCATTTCGACTATTCTGCTTATATTTCGAATCTAAATATTCTTTGTATTTCCAAGGAGATATTTCCAGAGCATTAACTAATATACCGTGACTAAGATCACATTACACTAAACCAAATTATAATACCCTTAAGTTAACATTCGTATACTTTTTGTTAATAAGCCATATATCAAAAAATTTAAATCCGTTTAGATGAATCCATTTCTGAAAATTGACGTTTACCTATAAAATATTCTAATTTATTAATTGGAAAGCTGACATTATTGAAGATAAATGTGTTTTAAATAGTAAATATACAGTATCCGCCAAAAATATTCATATCCTTGCTTTGAACATGGAATGGCATTTTATATTGTAGGTAACGCATTGGAAAAGCAGTGTGATGAACTGTAAAGTTAAATTGATTTACATGTTCATCCAAGTATTGGTCTACAAAGTCCTTGTTGGATTTGAATTGGGACTTGTGGTGGTGGTGGCCAATCTAAAAGTTCCGTTTTACTGAAAAAATTGTGTTGCAATGTTTAGAGGGCCTGCAAGTGATCGAAGAATATATTAACATAGCAAACCCCGATCATTGGTTCGTCCACTAACACTAAAGTTGCGTTGACATTCATTCGAACTCGAATTCCAGTAAAACTCGAATCCGAGTTTGAATGAATGTCAACAACCGAGTTACTCGAATGCTAGCAATCGAATGCGTACGCGCAATCCAGTAATACTTACCGACGTGTTGGATGACCGCTCGAATACGAAGACATAAATTTGCGCTTTTTGGCTTTAAAATGTCAAGATTTTCAGAAGATGAATTTTAAATTTATAGAATTATATAGTGCACATCCATGTTTGTGGAATCCAACTCTAGAAAAGTATAAATATAGAGATGCGCGTGACACTGCATTAAAAGAAATTATCAAGGCAATGGGTAAAGACAATGAATGAAAAGACAAAGATAAAGAATAAAATATATAATCTGCGTTGAATATACCTACTACCAAGAAACTAAGAAGTGAAGAAAATAAATAGATAGGTACATTTAAAAAATCTGGAACTCACTCATGATTAACGTACTGATCGAATTCATGTGTTGTTGATATACAATGTAAACCTACTCGAATTTGGAGATACTGTTCCAGTACTCGATGGCGATCGAATTCCAGTTAATCGAATACGAACTCTAAGACCGTGTTCAGATGGTAGTCTTGTGGTAGTCTCAGCCTACGGTCTAACTCGCTTAGTCAAGAGAGAAGAGCGGTTCCATGCTAATATCATTGCGCCTACGGCGACCGTTCAGACGGAGGATAGCAGCAGTGTTTGACCAGCGAAGGCACGAGGGGACGTAGTCAGCACCTCTTGACTCTGTCTAGTCTACAAGTCAACAGGTACTGTCGCTTCCATTTATTTACACGGAGCCTCGAAATTGTGTTCAGACAGTAGTCACTTGCCTACAATTATGCCTCGCGTTCACACTATATTTCCTTGTTTCTTGTGTTTCTATTTGTCTTTAACTTTAATTGCGTTTAATACAAAATGAGTTTTTTCGATACTGAGAGACTAATAATCTATATAAAAAATAAACCAGCGTTATGGGACCTAGGGTGTAGCTAATTTTACAATAAAATGACTAAAGTAATAGCAATGAAAATAAAATGATTTACACTAGTCGATTTCTTCTCATCATTCTGAAAATCAAATAATTTTTCATAACCCTGATTTTTGTGAGAGCCGTTCTCTACTCGCAACTGCGTAAAGTGAAGGATGGAAGGGAAAGGTGACTACGACATGATTCTCGGGGCTGTTCAGACGGGATGCGCTTTGCCCCCCATGAGCCTACGTAGACCGAGTCTACCGCTAGACTACCGTCTGAACACAGCCTAAAGAATGTCAACGCACCTTAAGTTCCCTATTCCATTGTACTTAAAACAACTCCAGGCCATGACGTTACCTCCCATATATTTAGTCGCCAAGGGACTTTACTTCCACATTTAGAATCATTCTGTGAATCGTCCCTTCAGAAACATCGGTGTTCCTTAAGGCTCCTAGCAGATAAAGATGATTTTAATATCTTCCCGGATATTTGTTTGGCCCACCATGCGCTTCTTTATTTTCTATTTGTTGACCTTTACATTATTTCTTATTATTGACTGAATTGGTGCTTATTTTTTTTTTTATACTTTTTTACTACAATTGCCTAGTCCATTCCATTCAAATAAACATTCACGATAAGTTTTCGTAGATAATTTCTGCCGATTCCGATTTATTCCATAATAATCTGACCTTTGTCTACTTAAATCAATGCACTTTAACCCTTTATATTAATTTTAAGTACTTACGAAAGGAAGCAGTATATTTAATATATTTGTCTCATACAATACACCTAACCTCTGAATTTCGATAATATTGTTGAAACGTAGGAAACTCCAGTTGATTCCAGTGTCCGATCTATTGGGGAACGTTACAAGCATAATATTACTGTAAGTACTGCCAAGGATATTCCTATGCAACGTAATTAAAACAACATTGAATAAACAGTTTTAGAACCTTAGAACGGGCTTTTCCGCACGTAGAACATCTCTATCTCGAAATTGAGTCGCCGAGAAAAAATAAACCAACAAACATAAAGACAGAATATGTGTTTTATGCGACAGTTTTACTTTTTTCAAATAGTCTACCATCGTGCTACGACGACGACGACGACGACGACGACGACCACGATCACGACCACGACCACGACCACGACCACGACCACGACCACGACCACGACCACGACCACGACCACGACCACGACCACGACCACGACCACGACCACGACCACGACCACGACCACGACCACGACCACGACCACGACCACGACTACGACTACGACCACGACACACGCACACACACGCACACACACACACACACACACACACACACACACGCACGCACGCACGCACGCACGCACGCACGCACCCACCCACACACACACACACACACACACACACACACACACACACACTTTTTGTTTTTAGGCCGAGAAACGAAAAATGAATGCTAGAAAAAAAAATTTTTTACACGATTACATTAATTTTCCGCGTATAGTTGAGTGCGGAAAAGTAAAAATTATGTGGAGTATAAATATTGTTGTCGGTTACTACAATATATGTACATTCTTACAAAACCGTCTTGTCAATTCAATTCCGAAAAATATAAACTAGACTATCGACATACGAGATTTTCTATATTATCTTATCAAAGTGCTGGGTATATTATTTAAAAAGTGGGACTTGAGACCGAACCCCAAAACAATTGTTATAATGTAATTCCAAGGACGAATATTATATATTTTTAACAGTTCTTTCGAAAAAAACAAATTTATGATAGCTCTTGTGACATTCTTATAAGAGCAGCAATTTATGAGCGAATAATTTCGTATTACTATTTTCGTAAGCAATCTTGAGGCCAACGCAGAAAGCTTCTGCTCTTTTATTATCAGTTAAGGTTCACCGTTACTAAATGTACCGCTGCATCTGTCGCACTGCATTATGATCTATATATTCATAATAATGAAGCCATATTAATTTAATGGCAGTCTATCGTTACGTAATCCGGCATTTATTTTTAGTTTGAATATTGTAATTCGTCCCTAAGTATGATATATCTGTAAAATTCTGTTGGAAGGCAATATTTACCTTTGTTTTAGGAAAAAAGATAAGAATATTATTCGGTTCATCTGTTTTTCTTTATATATGTATTACGTATTTTTTAATGGAGATATCAAGACCTTGTAGGGTTCTTCTGATGGAATTATCTTGGAATTCATTTTGATGACTCTAAATTAACGTAAATACAAATTATGATAGACCGTATATATCATTAACTCTGACGTAAAGTTTCATATATCAGTTAATGTAAACAATGCTTTTTATTTTATGTAAACGAAAGTTACACCTACAAAACATAAAGTTACACCTACAAAGATAAAATTAAATTTGATCAAATTTTATATACAGCTCATCAAGAATAGGAACAAGTCTCAAAAATATCACCAGGTGCGCAATAAATAGCCTGGTCTTTACTCGGTCGAATTGAGACCTTTGCAGAGTGAATATCGATGAGAATATATACAGAGTTCGATCTGGCCGCGCGTAAAGTGTATCCTTTTCCCTCCAAATACTGCCTCACTCTTTCTTCTACACCTAATTAGAGAATCTCACACTTTTTCCTACTCTTGATGAGTAGTATATACCAAGTTGTTTCTTTTACGTTTTAAACAATTTTATATTGCTATCAAATGTAAACCAGGAAATACGTATTTACACGTAAACAGGTGTATAGATATATGTACAACATACAACTGTTATAGATATCTACAATGGTATATGCACCATTGTAATACATATAGTACATATAATAGTTGTACTATCTGCATATTTAACAATATACACTACGTATTGAATCTATTATTTATTTATAGTTAAAAAAGTACGAATTATGTATTTCAAATTTAATTTAACTGTATATGAACCATCTATCAGAATATATAGGATTTTTCAATTGGATCTATAGGATTTGAATGACAAAATGAAGAATACTCTTTCCATCAAATTGATGAATTGGATTTGAACAACATGTGCTTTCAGCAAAACAGTACAACGTGTCATACAGCACATGCAACAATAACTCTGTTGCATACCAAATTTCCTGATCATGTTGGCTCGCGGAATCCTGAAATTAATTGGCCTGCAAGATCATGTGATTTAACACAGCTAGATTTTTTTCATTGGAGTTATGTCAAAGGAAAAGTGTACGCCACCCAGCCATCAAGAATCAATGACCTCAAAGCAAACATTTAACGTATTATTCGGGAAATAGAGCCAGTTCTATGTGCCCGTGTTATGGACAATTTTGTTATATTTGAGAGGGCCATATGAACGATATCTTTTTCCATTTGTATAGTGGCGGCGGTAGCATTATTTTGCGGTTGGGAGAAAATTGGCAGGAAATATCTAGGGTGGGTGAAGGAGTTAAATGTATTATTTTATGTGCGAAGGTGATATAGTGGTGTTATAGGAGGTTGGACGACTGGTTGGGCGAAAAAGATTTTGCCTGGGCGCTCGCCCACCCCTGGCGCCGCCACTGCATTTATAGCCGCATCATCTCCATTTTATGTTGAAGAATAAAAAACCTCAAACATTGAAGTTTGTGAATTCTATTATTAGTTTTATTTAGAGATAACATGCTATAGTTCCAAATGAGTCACCCAGGCATCTTGACGTATAGTTTGTAGATGACAATCGTTAAATATTGACGCCCTATCTTTGACAGAACACCAATAGCACGTAATTCAAATCCTATAATTCCAACTGAGACACCCTGTAGAACTAAATCTATACATGAATCTGTAAATGAAATCATTTTTCTTAAAATGCTTATTTAGCTTTTTCCTGGTTGTTATATTTGCAGTATCATAAAATTTAAACCCACTCCAATTGGTGAATATCTTCTTGAACCTCCCTCTAAGTATAGGTTTGCTGAGTATAGCCGTCACGAAACCGAGTCGGTGTGTGAGGTTTATGTAGCAAATGCGACTAGCTACTGACTGACGACTTCTGTGCTACTGACTGTGATCTTCGTTTGATTCTATGTGCCGGCCAAAATAGTTCGGTAGAAATAGTTCTTGTCTGCATTTTTTCAATGTGTATCCCCCACATAAACGGCTTTGGCTTTGGATATAGGAGGATTGTCTAATATATGTGGTGTGTTGCATGATTTTCTTCGCAGCCTCAGATTTTAGAGGAAGTAGGTCGATTTCTGTCTATCCAAATACATTTGCATATCTGCAACACGATTTGCAAGGACAAAAATACATATCTATGAAGTATATTGACTTTAAAATAATCTAACAATCGAATTAACAATATAAAAAATTATACGAAATCAATTACTAGCTCTATTATATGTACATATATGTATATATTTCAAATTGGATCATTAATCAATATAAAACCCCAAAAATATACCTCACACATCAAAACACGCTAATTGAGAATATTAGATAACTATCACAAAAAAGTTTATGAATGAAACTATAACAAAATATTTGTATATAAAAATCAAGTCAATAATGTTTCTGAAAATAACACGATTATATTATGTTCTTCTTATGAATGGACTTATATGTTTATAGTTATTGTTTATCTACATTTTTTCAACCTATTTTTCGCTAGCAATTTATGCTAGCGATTTATTTGTGAAAATATCGTGAAATATCTGGTCCAAACCATTTAATAATTATTATATAAAATGGTTTCTTTGGTCCGAAAGCTCAATTTACTTCAGCTTAAATGTGTAATTTTAAAAATTTTTTGTGAAACAAGGAGAAATTCGAAAATATTTTGACAAGCAAATCTTATGCATGATTTAAATTTTTAAATATAACTAAGTAATTCAATTCATAATACCTAAATAAATTTAACTAGTGATTACATTTCAGTGGCGGCTTTTCCTTATGTGCTGCTGAGCTGCAGAACTACCAAACCACCACAGTAAATCTTAATTATTAAATAATAATTAATATTAATATACTTTTATTTTAAATCTGCCATATTAAACATTAACTGTTAATAATTTCACAACAACGATGAATATTATTATTTTTTATTAGGCATTTGCTTCTCATATCGGCATTTATAAATTTGTCTACGTATTGCTTTTCTACTTCAAGCACGATAGATTACGTCGAGTACAACCAAATTACTAGCAGCTCTAAAATGCGTTTACTAGGCAAACGGCGAACTTAGCCGATATGCTTCGGGTGCACTGTTTATTAACGGCCTCGGAAATATCTCTACGAGCTGCAGTGGACTACAGATATTCGGCAATTAGCATCGTGGGTGGCTGTTGGCCGGTGCATATGAGGTGATTGTAGTGTTAAAATTTTGTGATTAAAAATTTTAACACTAGTTTTACTAACTCCATAGTTTTAATCACTGCGTGATTAAAACTATGGAGTTTCAATTTAAATTGGGTGTAGATAAGTTTCAAAAACTTAACTACCAACAACAGTTGATTATAAAAGAACGTGGCCGTCCTATACCTGACCTTAATATTGAGGTGGCCGGTAAAAGCCGTGCAAAAACATATACGCGAAAATTTAATAAAGAAATATATTTACGAAATCAGTGGATTTGTGGATGTTCCGAAAAAGATGCTTTTTTCTGTTTTCCGTGTGCATTATTCGGCACAGATAAAGAAGAAAAATTGTGGCGGGAAACGGGAGTGCGGGATCTAGTGCATTTCAATGAAAAAATAAAGAAGCATGAAAACACACAAACTCATATCGGCAATCACATGCGATTTGCATTATTTGGGAAACTTAATATACAGGCCCAACTTGATTCTGCTTATTGGGTAAATATACAAAAACACAATGAAGAGGTGACAAATAACAGGTATGTTTTGTCAAAAATAATTGACTGTATAAAATTCTGTGGGGCTTCTGAGCTCGCATTACGAGGACACGATGAATCTGAAACATCAGATAACCCTGGAATGTTTCGTGGTTTAGTGAATTTTTCTACAGAACATAATAAAACTCTTAGTGAACACCTTACAAATGCATCAATTTTCAAAGGTACCTCAAAAACAATACAAAATAATATTTTAGATTGCATGCTAGAAGTATACGTTGAGGAGATATTGCACGAAATCAATGAAGCCCCATTTTTAGCAGTGATAGCTGATGAGACAACAGATGTTTCTATGAAATTTCAAATGGTTATTGTTTTTCGTTATGTAACAAACGGTAGCCCAGTTGAAAGGTTCTGGACTTTTTTGCTTCCAGAAAAACACGATGCTCAAACCTTAGCTAATACTATTTTGAATGTTATAGACCCAATATTAAAGAATAACAAAAATAAGCTCATCGCACAAAGTTACGACGCGACGGAGCAGCGGTCATGAGTGGAATACATGGCGGAGTGCAAACAATAATTAAGAGAACAGTGGCGGCTCGTGATGAAATGAAACGGGTGTTCTGCATAGTGCCGATCCTAGGGTATTGGCCGCCCGCGTGCAAATTTCAAACGTATCCAAACTACTGGGGCCGTAGGGGCCGCAAAAAAATTGCGCCGCAGACGAAAATTTTGAAAATTTTCAAGGTCACGCGTTTTCCTGATACTGAATTTTTATGTAAAACCCGTTTATACAAAAATATAGACTTTCACAAGAAAAATGTTTTGAATTTAATACCTTTTTGAAGAACATTCATGTTTGCCGTCATATTCTTTGGTTAAGAGAAAAGGCTTGTAAGGTGAATTTTCTACTAGAGGGTCTATAACACTTGAAATATTTTCCGAAAGAGTTTCAGCGTCACATTTTGTAGGTTTCAGGTATGTCCAAAAACGTACAATCGGTTCACCATCGAGAATATACCTTAAAACTACCACTAACTGAGTTTTTGCAGATACATCAGTTGTTTCGTCTGCCATAACTGCCAAAAATGAAGGTTTGTTATTTCTTTAATTATTTCTTCATGACATATTTTAATATACACTCTAAAAGATCATTTTGTATTTCTTTAGAGGTTCCTTTAAATACTGAAGCATTTTGTAGATGCTCGCTTAAAGTTACATCAAGCTCAGCAGAAAAATTTATCAAACCACAAAATATCCCCGGGTTTTGAGAGGTTTCAGCTTCGGTATGTCCTCGCAGCGCCAGTTCAAAGGCCCCACAAAACTTTATGCAGTTTATAATTTTTGACAAAACGTATCTCTTTTTTGTCACATTATCATTATGCTTTTTCACATTTATCCAATAAGCTGAATCTAGCTACGCTTTAATATTAGTTGTTCCTAATAAAGCTAATTCCATTGTATTATGTAGATGGCTTTTGGAGTTGTCGTGCTTTTTTATTTTTTCAGTTAAGTGCACCAAATCTGTCACCCCTACCTCCGTCCATGCTTTATCACCGCCAAAAAGTAAACAAGTAAAACAAAATAACGCATTTTTTTTTGTTGCACCCACAAATCCAATTGTCCTTCGAATAAATGTCTCTATTAAATTGACGTTTATATGCTTTTCCGCGGCTAACACCTGCAGTCTCAATAACAATATCGGGCAATGGCCTACCATTGTTTTTTAAATCAATTTTTTCTTCATAAGAGTATTTAAAAAATCACTTCACATGAATTAAATTATAAACTAAATCCATTGTCACTATCACAGTATATAAATATTAATAATTAGTACAATAAATCACTACACAAATTCACAAAACAGTATTTAAAATCTCAAATTAACACGAAATACGAAATATGTACGATTTACGCCCGCCCGAGTAGGAAGGAGTAAACATTCACTGATGTTGCCTTATCTGGAAAAAATACAGCTCACTGACCGTGTAAATTCACGCATTTACGAGTGCCAAGTGCGGATTGTCGCGGGAGTTGAGGGGGAGGACGGGTGTTCCGAGCCGTGCTGTGGAACTACCTCGTGTGGTCCAGTTCAATGTACCGCGACGCGCTCGCGTAGAGACCCAGATAATTCATCTGGTCTACTACTCAATAGAGGACGCCAGGCAGAATGCGACTTTAAAGCAATAATTTGGTTAGCTGCACCAATTAACCAAATTATTTTATTAATAAATTTTAGTAATTATTATGTCGGGAAAATATACAAATATTTAATTTTTTTGGCAGCTCTGCAGCACCTATACACTAGCCGCCCCTGTAAGAGAACATATGAAAATGCTCATTTTGTGCACTGTTACGCCCATCAATTGAATCTAATAATGTCAAGAGCTTGTTCTATTAATTCCCAAGTACGCCAAGAGATTTACATGATATACCCGGATTTCTTAGTCATTCACCTCAACGAATAGCTGTCTTGAACCAAATAGTTGGGAAAAATATTCCACGTTCAATTCCTACACGCTGGAATTTCAATATTCGTACAGTAAATGTTGTTTACGAATATAGAGACTCTATTATTGAGTGTATGGAGCAACTGGAAGAACAGTCAAATGATGTTACTTTCAAGGAAGCAAGAGGGCTTCGTCGTATTCTGGAAGATCAAAATTTTACCTTCTGGCTGACTGTTTTCCATTATATTATGCCACATGTTGACATTTTGTATAATAAGCTTCAAAAAAAGAACATGGACCCAACCGAAGCACAGGAGGCTATACATGTTTTCGAGCAAAGTATTAACAATATCTGAAATAAAACAGACCCTATCGTACATCAAGCTTCAAATTTAAGTACGGCGCCTAGTGTCCAAAAAAGAAAACGACCAAATAACAGCCCACAGGATCATCGTATTGCCTGTATAGAAGTTTGTGATGTTATTATAAACAATGCAAAAGAACGGTTTGCATATACAAATCACCTAGTTGCAGCAGCGTTTTTATATTCAGAACATTTCGAAAAATATAATAATAAGTTTCCTGAAAATGAATTGGACTTAACTTGTACAGCTTATAACTTTTTTGATAAACAACGTTTGCGAACAGAGCTATCAGTTTTGTATTCCAATATCGAGTGCAGAGCATTGAAAGGTGCCTTTATTAAAATTTATAATTTCTAATAATTTAGAGGATACATTAGCAGAAACCAAAAAATTGATACAAATTCTGGCGACTACGCCAATGACCACAGCAGAAGCTGAGCGTAGTTTTTCAACGTTAAAACGGATAAAAACATTTTTAAGAAATTCAATGTGCGAAGACAGATTAACAGCCCTTTCCATGCTCTCGATAGAAAAAAAGTTCATCGCTTCAATACCGAACTTTAACAACAAAGTAATCGAATAGTTTTCGGCAAAAAAGACCGGCGTATTAATCTCCAATTTAGGAAAATGCAATAATGTACGTTGCTCAGATTTTTATATTATATATATTAGAGCTAATTTAATTGTTTTTGGTTTTCCTCTGTTATTCTATTTCTATTATTTTATATATTGGTCGTGATTCATGCAGCATACCCAATAACAATTGTCACGAGCCGCCACTGTTACATTTCCATATTTAAAATAAAATAAGTGTAAATAAATAAAAGAATAAGATTAACATTTGTACTATGAGAATAATATTTATTCCATTAGCGCTCTGATAAACATAAAATAAGGAAAAATTATTCTATCTGTAAAATTGAACAGGTCAAATGTCGAAATCATCAGATTAGTCCATGTATCACGTTATAGAATGCATTTGACTCTGTTACTTCCTACGAGCAAAGATCCTTGTGATTTGATACATTCGTTCGTTTCGCTGACGCATGTCATCACAAGTCATTTCATAACCCCAAAAAATCATCAGATGCTTTCTTATCAACAAACGATACTTTTTGCAACTTCCGTAGTGTAGTGTAAATGACTGATAAAGTTAATAAGCAAGCTAAAGTTTAGAAGCGGCTAATTTTTAACTAGTTATGTTTCGCTAATTTGTGAATTAGAGTTATATGTGTATATATTTTTAAGTCTGAATAGAATGAAATATAGTTTAAAAATTATTTTGATCTTCACATTTGTGTCTTTAGGATGTGCAAAGTTAAATCCAGTTGTAATAATACCAGGTGACGGTGGTTCTCAATTAGAAGCGAAATTAAATAAATCTGATGTGATTCACTATATTTGTCAAAAAACAACTAATGATTACTTCAATATATGGTTGAATATGGAATTATTAGTTCCTCTAGTAATTGATTGCTGGATAGACAATATTAAACTTACCTATGATAATAAAACAAGAACCACGAGAAATTCTGATGGAGTGGATATAAGAGTACCTGGATTTGGAAGCACAGAAACTGTAGAATGGTTAGACCCAAGTCATGCTGCAACTGGGGCCTATTATAAAGATCTAGCGAATACTCTTGTAACTTTAGGCCATGTGAGAAATATTTCTATCAAGGGAACCCCCTACGATTTCAGAAAAGCACCAAGTAAGTATTTTTTTATATTTATAGGTTAAGTTTATCATCCTGTTTAACACCTAAAAATTAAAGGTTGAGCTGTTTCCAATTTAGCAATTTGCAATTTATATAAAATTTTGTATTTTATTTAATTTATTATTGAACAACAATAAAGCTAATTATAAGTATATATGTTAATTGTGACAAAACCATTACAGATGAAAATCTAAATTATTTTGTTCAACTGAAAACATTAATAGAGGAAACTTATGAAGAAAATAATCAAACATCTATTGTCATAATAGCCCATTCAATGGGTGGCCCGATGTCACTTCATTTTTTGAACTTGCAAACTCAGGCTTGGAAAGACAAATACATTAAATGCCTTATCACTCTTAGTGGAGTTTGGGGAGGTACGATGAAAGCTGTGAAAGTATATGCTATAGGTGAGGACTCTTAATTCATTTCTATATACCATATTAGTGTTATTCAAATGTACATCCTAGAGGTAGATCTGTTGGGATGTGTGTATAATAAAAGTAATTTTCAATTTGCGATTTTACCCATATATATCTTATATATGTTTTATGCAATTTATTTTTATTACTCAACTTGAAAATTTAATTTTTGAACTCATTTGTCTATGTATTTTTATTACTACACCTAATTGAACAAAGTTTTTATTTTTATTTTTTTACACATTTATACAATTACTTTGTTCTTGTCTATTTTACATAAAAATATATCAATTATCTCAGAGAAGTGTATTAGTTGAAATCAAGACTTGATTTTGACAATTAATTTGAAATTTATTTAATATATAAATTAATGGTAGTAGTTAAAACTAAATTAATGAATTTTTTATATTTAAAATGTTATTCTTACTAAATATTTTTAAGTAGGCGATGACTTAGGATCCTATGTTTTACGAGAAAGTATTATGAGACAAGAACAAATAACATGTCCTAGTTTAGCATGGCTTTTACCATCGAAACTTTTTTGGAAACCGGATGAGGTTCTTGTACAAACGGAGCAAAAAAATTACACAGTTGCTAACTTGGAAGATTTTTTTACGTAAGTGTAATATTAAATGATATTTTCGATTATCAGGGTTAATATGTTTAAATAAGTATGAATTCTTATTTTAGAGGTATATCCTTTCCTGATGGTTGGGAAATGAGAAAAGATACTGAACCATATCAACTTAATTTTGCACCACCAGGTGTTGAAGTTCATTGTCTATATGGAGTCAGTGTAAACACTGTTGAAAAGTAAGTTATGTACTCTTATTAAATAAAAATAAAGTGTACATTGAAGAAACATGTACAAATTGAGAAAGAATACCTATAATTAGGCACTTTCAATATGTTATCCTGAAATATAGGCAATAATGAATTAGTTATAGAGTTAATTATTCTCCTGGTCAATAGAAGGCTAATTATTTTAAGACCAATGGTATAATTAACTATATCAGTAATTCATTATTGTTTTAATTTTAGAGGTGTCTCATTGTAGTCTTTCTTAATGGTATATATATATTAAATTTACAAATAAAATTATTGTGCCATATTACACTTCGTTTAAAATAGAAATGCATATTTATTTTGATCTTAGATATGAGGCGAAACATGAAATATTTCCACAATCGAAAAACCAGAGACATAGCAAAATACAACCATTCAAGAAGTGGTTAATTGATTCTAATTTGTTTAGAAGATTAACATGTGCTTATTATTCGTACTGGCGAATAATGATACATGTATTGGGAGAAAATTATTTTCTCACTTGCTGCGTCTCTATGTGTAACCTTTCCTGTATGTGTAAACCTTCCCTAAGAAATCTCGAGGTTTCATGAGTGAGGCTGTGGAAGTTCTATGTGCCCAAACTTTCAGAAGTTTTACTGAAGAGCTCCTGATTGCTTGTAGAGTTTAACACAGTTGTTTGCATACCATCAAAATGCCAAGCATGCAATATAACGGCAGTTAGATAATGATATTTTATACATTTCTTCAGAAACATCAGATAACTGTGACAACCAACTGAAAAAAGATAAACAGTCTAAGTTTCTACCATCCTTTCCATACACCCATTTTAAGGGGATATATACAATAAATATAATCTTTAGCTGATTAATGGGAAGAATGATACTACCACTAGCAGAGGGATGTTACGATTGGAAAAAAGGCTTCCACGCTTACACCTTGCACTTTCAAAATTATATACTCCGAAACATAATATAAAGTAAATAATGAATAATAGATATGACGATGATATTACTACAAAAGCTGGTTACTCACAAGAAAGTACTATTGAAATCGGTATATATTATATCCAATGAAAAGTTTAACAATACTGAATATAATGATGTAAATAATATAATCTTCATCATATTTTATATTCATTTCATTTCAGAAGCACAGACAAAGAGTATAGAGGTGAATTAAGGTAAATAAATGATTGACATTTCATTTATCTAAAATAGTATAAATGCAATCTAATATAATCGAGGTGTCTCAAAGTATTCAACTCTAGATAAATACTTAGAAAATATCCTAAGTCCATACACAAATTTATGAGAAGAGACCCTTATACTAAGACCTAATTAGTATATAAATATAAAGGTTTTTAAAAAATCACTTCAATTTGACCAATTCATAATGAATGAGAAATTCCATTGCAGATTTTATTACTGAAGGAAGCGGTGACTTAACTAGCTGCCTAATAGCTATTGAATATCAATTCAACCAGCATTAAAAACTAAAGCTTATAACTTTTTCTATTTCATCATATTAATAACTGTATTTTATAGTTACTAATGTGATCCAATAAACTGCTTATTGACTCAAACTACCAAACATCTTCCATCACTCCAGCATTAACTTTATGTAGAGAACAAGCATGACCTTATATTTCTACAATTTTTGTTGAATTCTACACACATTAATCACAATAAATATGTTTTGATCATTTATTTTGACTACAGTAAAATAAGGATATTTCGAACATTCTGTTTAACTTACCTTAACTCCTAACAAAAATTTTCTTTTATTTCAAAATTGTGTGTTATTGTTGTTAAGGTTTTATGGTTGGATATGAAAATAAATTATATGTATGTAAAAATTTATTTTACCTGCATAATACAGAAACATTTTTATTCTTAAAATTTAATCTTGAGAATAAAGGTGATGTAGAGGTTATTGCTGTTTAGAAATCACATTGAATTTAATGCTGTTCTTATTTCTACTTCATTTACATTACTTTTTGATTATACATGTGTAAAACTTACACTAATAAACAAAATTACCTTGTCACACTTACTGCTTAAAATTTCAAACTCCATTCTTGGTAGTGGCCACAGGATGACCATCGCCATCATAAATAAGTGCATATAATGTGTATACAGAGTGTATTCTTGTTATAGGTTATATTATAAACCTGGTACATGGTTGGATGGTTACCCCACATTACTTTATGGAGATGGTGATGGGACAGTAAATAGACGATCTCTAGAGGGCTGCATACATTGGCAAGAAATGCAGAAACAAAAAGTGTATACAAAACAATTAGAACAAGTTGATCACTTACAAATATTACGTGATAATAGTACATTGGAATACATTACAAGCCTATTAAAAAGTTTTTATTTTAAACCATTGTCTAAGATTAGAAAACAGCATTAACCGAATAAGATGTCTAAAACAAAAATGTATAAATGCTCTTTTTTTATGCTGCTTTGCTAAGAATTCCTTATAATTCTGTCAAATGATATAGATGTTTAAATTTGTTCTCATCAAATGACCATGGGACCATTGAAAGATATACTGTCATGCTTTTAGCCTATATCTTGAACATAACAATTACATTTTTATAAGGATAGTTAACAATCATAAAAAGTGATAGACACATGGCAGGAATACCCTGCTAGACATCTTAGTTGTTACCAAAAAACGTCAAAAAGTGTGCTTTAAACTTTATTTTAAACCTAATCTTGGTAGACAATGGTTTTATAATTCAATATACTCAAAAGAAAGAACTGATATTTATTGGTACTTATTGCAGTCAATAGTTTATAGGTGTAAAGTTTTGATTTATAATAAAACAATGTATAGATGCCCCAAGACAATTTGATATTTACACAATAATTCACCAATAACACTAGTACAAACTTTTACCTGCATTCCCTTAGAAATGTTAACATTTAATTAGTTCTTCCCCAGAAGGAATGTGAGAAACTAAAATGGGTATAAGATTTTTCTCTCAAATTTGTCTACAACATTTTTTATTAGTTATAAGCAGTGGCGGCTGATGCATGGAGGGTAATGGGGCAGTGCCCCCCCCCTATCTAATTCCTCAAGTTCTTAAAATTCTATGTTTTATTAATAATTTAATTCAGGTTCTGTGTAGATTTTATCATTATGTCAATTGAAGTTCCATTTTTTATAATTATTTTTGTTGAAATTTAATTTTAATTGGCTGCTTTGCTGGAACCGTGCAATTTGTGAATGAGGGTGTACTGGTTACAGCGAAGGTGACCTATGAAGTAGTCTCGCGCCAATGGTGGGAGGTGAGAAGTGTAGATACTATTAAAGTTCGTCGAATTACGTCATTATTTGGGCTTTCAGAGAGTGTGTCGTGTCGCCCGGGCTAGGTTGTGTGTCGCGCTAGATAAGTTCTTAAACCTACTACATAGTTTCAATTATTGCTGTTTACGAGTTTACGGGACTATTTATTTATGGTGAATAATGCAGCAAACAATATTTTAATATTAATAGATAACAATGAGTTCACGTACGAGATAAAGGTTCAAATGAGAAAATTTGGGATGTCCTCGGCGAATATGACAATTTTCGAGAAAATATCAGGAGCCAAAAGTTATACAAGAAAATTTAATAAAAGTATGTATTATTTAGCAGATTGGTTATGTGGATGTAGTGTTCGAAATGTATTTTTTTGTTTCGTTTATTTAATTCGAAATTCTCTACATAGCGATCCTTGTTGGACCACTAAGGGAATTTGTGACTTGAAACACCCCAGTGAAAAAATTAAAAGGTATAAAACTAGTGGAGAATATTTAAATAATGTGACTGAATATTCGATTTTAGGAAAAGTGAACATCATGTATCAATTAAATAGTGCATATCGATTAAATATTATCCAACAAAATGAACAGATAGCTAATAATCGGCATATTCTCAGCTAAGTTAATTGATTGTATTAAATTTTGTGGAATGTTTGAAATAGCACTACAGGGCCACGATGAGAAAGAAAGCAGTGCAAACCCCAGAATTTTTCGTGGATTGGTAAATTTACTTGCGGAAATCGACGGTACTCTGAAGGAGCATATCAAAAAATCTAATAATAGAATGTTTATGGGTTTGTGAAAGACTATACAAAATGAATTATTGGATTGTATTTACGATGTTTGCCGTAATTTAATACTGAATGAAATCAACAAAACGCAATATATAGCCATTCAAGCAGACGAAACTACAAATGCAGCTACAATTTTTCAGTTAGTTTTTATAGTTCGCTATCAGTTAAATGAAAAAATATATGAACGTTTTATGGCTTTTCTTGTAACAAAGGCTCACACTGCTGATGGCATAAGCAACATTATTTTGAAGAAAAAATTAATATAAACCATACTCCCCAAAACTTTATTTCTCAAAGCTACGATGGTGCATCTACAATGAGTGGTAGAAACAACGAGGTCCAGGCAAAAATTAAAAAAAATATAATACTAGTTATATTCAGTGCTATGCACACCAGTTGAACTTAATTACAGAACGCGCTGCTTCACAAAATAAACAAGTTCGATGTTTTTTTTCAAACCTAGATGGCTTTCCTGCCTTTTTTTTTCAAGATCTCCAAAACATACTGATGTTGTGGATGAAGTAGTAAGAAAGCGACTTCCGCGAGCTGTGCCAACCAGATGGAATTTTAAATCAGGGTGTGTAGTGACTGTTGTACATACAAAATGGATCTTATTCAATGTCTGGAACAAATTTTAAATGATGACACTAGTGACTCATCAACCGTAAGAAAAGCTAGCGGTTTAAAAAATACTCTAAAGGATTGTGATTTTAATTATTGGTTACACTTTTTTACGACAATAAAATTATGCCAAATTGCGATATTCTTTTTAATCAACTACAGCAACGAGATTTTGACAGTCTTAAAATTCAGTCCTACGCGACATCATTCAAAACATCAATTCCGCATGTGAAGTACAATTGATTATGGTTATTACCGAGAAAATGAAAACAGTGATGATGAAGACCACGAGGGACCTTCCCACCATAAAAGGCAGGATTTGGAAGACAAACACAATGGTTGCTAAATGGATGACCGATTTATGTTTAGTGATCACTTCTCTATGGCTCATCTTTCTTTTCAAGTAAATTTTCTCAAAACTGAATTTCAGAAAGCTATTAAAATTTACAATTTGGATCCAATTGCATTTAAACATGAACTAATAATGCTTTATAAAAGACCAGATTTTGCAACAGCTGCGAGTGCCTTAACATTAATACAATGTTTTTATGAAATTAATAACCTCTAATCTCTTCGTTTGTGGAAACTGAAATTATTAAAAATTTTGTGTAGAATTCCAATGGCGATAGCCGAGAGTGAGCGATGTTTTCCTACTTTAAAAAGAATAAAAATATTTTCAAGAAATACCATGAAAGAAAGAAGACTATATGCATTAGTAATGTGTTCAATTGAAAAAGAACTAATAACGTCAACCACAAATTTCAATTAAACTTGTTATCGACCATTTTGCTCAACACAAAGAAAGGCATGTGAATTTTGTTTTCAAGAAAATTAATTAAATTTAAATAGGTATGTACCTAATTTCATAACTTTATTCTGATATTGGGTAACCTGGCTTAAAACACTTTGATATACCTACCTAAAAATATAACCATGTAGGTGCCTAAAAATATAAAAATTAATATTTATTTATTGCCCCCTCAGTTGTAAAAGTCATGAGCCGCCACTGGTTATAACAGCACTTTCTAACTGTGTTGGTGTAGTTTGGTTTAAATTGATATTTTTCAAATAATCAGCAATAAAGGACAGTTTGAGAACTATCTTGGCCAACCTTACAAAAAATGTATCCCCAAGCTGCAGCATATTATTGAGCACAAGTAATTTTTTGATTTTGATGTTTTCATATCATAATGATTAGGATATAACTCATTTTAATAAAAAAAAAAAATACATAAAGAATGCCTTATGCTATTTTGAAAACCTAATTTATTAGTTCACACATTAAAAGTCAATGATAGACATAATACTTTGTTTTAGTGTAATGCTTTAAGGATATTAATTCTCATGAATATTTTTTGTTTTAAACTATATTATATAGTATCGATCTATACTTACAAATTTTAATAAAAAATATGAATGTGAATAGAAATTTTAGATAATCAATTTAAAACATTTAATTGGTATCTTCTAACTGCACCTGGTTTTTCTAGCTCAAATAATATTTTAGTTTAATAGAGATGAATATAATAGTACATTGGAATGTTTTTGTTTTGTATACTGTCTTAATTTGTCTGTGATTAAGAAATGATCTGCTTCCGTTTTCTTCCTGTTTTATTTTGTTTGTACTTTGTGATATTAAATATAACATAAACAAGTAAAAAATGTTTTATTTTTTATATTTAGCAAACATATAGAGATAAGTGTAGAAAAGTATTTCCACACTTTTACAGCCTGTGAAATTTAAGTTTTTGACATACTTATATTTTATCATGCCCAATCAAATTATATATTTAAAAATTATTTATTACAGAAATTCTACTGTTAATAATAGTCAGAACACGACTTTTAAAATTTTATAAATTGCTGAATTTTAAAAAGATCAATGCTTATAATAAAATGATTTCCTCGTATTTGGATTAACTCTCTAGACAAGACGAATACAAGTTTAGATATATAATATTTTGTTTTAGACGTACTTTTTTTGTGTATAAACACAAATGGATAAGGAAATATTTACAACAAAATATTCCTAGTGAAATAACTCAATAGTGAAAAGTCCCATACCCGGGCTATAAGATCGCGCGGTATTTTTCAGTTTTTCATAACATTAAAGTAATTTAGCATCTAAAATTTTACCTAAATTATTTTTAGTTTAATTTAATAATCAGTCAAAATAATTAAGCGCGTTTTAAATTAATTTTGGGAGATCAAGGAGAGTTTTAAAATACTTAATACAAAATATCAAGATAATAATATTACAATCGTTGCGTTAAAACGCATCGAGGCTTCAAACTCTGGGCAATTGACAGCGGCGGAGTATGCGTAACATAAACACCGCGAGCGATGGCATTTCTTTTCGATAAGCAATTATCGCCCTTAAATGTAAAAGTCTTATATGGAAAAAGAGTTGATCGAATATTTACAAACATTAAGAATACCGAGAGGCGAGATCGCGTACGCTATTTCACCGCGTGCTGTTTATTTCTGCCCCACCGAGGGTTCCAGGAATAATAGATTCCTAAAACCCTCTCACAGGTAACCACGATTTTGCTTAAGTATCGATGCCCCGAAGTTAGAAAACAGGTTTTTCATTAATCCATGAAAAAGCAGTTCGAAGTTAGTCCGGAAAGAGGCAACCAGGAAGATTTGAAGAATAGAAAATAAGAGCATTAGAAGAATAGAAAATTAGCAGTTCATGTCTACAACTTCGTAGACACCACCTCGGGAAAGTTCCGTCGCTCGGACCACGCTGTCCACATGAAAATCGCGAAACTAGACTTTTGTAGACCAGTGGCGGCTCGTCGGGGTAGGCAAGGTAGGCGCCGCCTACCTTTAAAATTCTATGTCATTTCTCATAACAGCGCAATTACAATGAACTGTTAACGTCCCTGATAATACAGAAATATTTAATATAATTAATAATAACTACTTTATACTAATTAAATTATATATCGCCGTCGGCGACGCTGGTGCCGTAAACACCCTTTATATATACCACCGCACGGCGCCGCGCTACACCGAATTAAATTATTTTATTCCTAAACAGAACAACCAGACCAGGCTCGGTTCTCCATCCCACTGCCTGAAAATCGATAGCTACACGTCAACCAGATGTCGGTAAGACAGCAAATAGCGTTGTTGTAATGGCAAAATAATCGCAGCTCAGACGTCTGCAGCCAATTATATTCTTTAAATAAAGCAATTGAAGACGATGCAATCGGCGCCTGAAGTAGATCGGCGTTCTTGGGCAGATCCGAAGACGCCTTCGCATTGAATAAGCCGTGACATTACTGGGGATATTGGGTTATATATTGTGACGATCGATTTGAAACATTAAATATCGAGTCAATGTTGAAATATTTTGTGGAATATGAATTTCGAGAAATATTTCCAGAGGTTTTTAAACTTATTGTTTTAATTGCTACAATTCCAGCAAGAAGTACATCGGTTGAAAGACATTTTTCTTGTTTAAAACGTATTAAAACGCATAGTCGGAACTCTATGAAGAATGAACGTTTATCGTTGCTTGCACTTATTTCAATTGAAAAGGAATTATTTAGCACACTTCAGAAATCTGATGACTTCACGGAAAATATAATTAACAAATTTTCATTAATTAAAGATAGGCGCATTAATTTAAATTATAAAAAGTAGTAGGTATCCAATTGTCAGTCAATAATGGCGATGGTTAAGGAAAGCTGTGAGGGGAGGAGGAGGCCTATACCCTAAAGCGCCCTAAAATAATGTATTATTGCCAACCCAACTTACATAATATAGCTATAATACTCAATAAATATATTTCGTTTATTCCAATTTATTTATACCCACAATAACTATTATTATTCACGAATAACAAAGAGGTATTAAGTTCAAAAAATTCTTGTGAAAGTCTATATTTTTGTATAAATGAAATTCAATCATTGAAATTCTGAAGTACCAGGAAAACGCGTGACCTTGAAAATTTTAAAAAAATTTGCCTGCGGCGCTATTTTTAAGGGTTGATGAAGCTCATACGCCACTATCGCCTACCCTAATATGGATACCACGAACCGCCACTGTTGTAGACACCGAACGACCATCCAGTCGTTCGGGCTTCTCCGTGATGGGCGTCACCGAAAGCTGGGGTTGCGAACCTGGGGAGAAGTCTCCAACGCCGTGTCTATCTGTGCCTTGCTAGGTGAGGGTTATTTAATCATTCGTATTTCCGTTAATATTCAAATTATCGTGAATGATCATTACCGATAAGAGGAGGATTTATTTAATTAATGACTTTATACCTGCGCCGTTATTTCACTGTAGTACTCAACTACAATTTGATGCTTTTTAGGTAATGTATGTGATGATAATTCAATGCCTTAAATTCAGTGCAGGCTAGTTATTTAATATCCTTGTTTTCCATTCATTTATAATTCTTTTTTTTACCGGGAACTTAATTCCCAGTATTCATCTACTTAACGTTAATGTAAATTAATCTATGCTATGACGTTCTTGAAAGGCTAACAACCCTCTGTTCATAATTTATTGCATTTTGTAGACCAGATATGAACATCTCCATACGGGGGCATTGACATATCTGGGATCGACCGAAACTCATAAAAATATATTAGCAGTTACTACAGGTGAACTTCGTTCGGTGGTTTTATACCATCGGTGACGTTTACCTGTTGTTTAAAATGATAATGACAATTAGTGCTTGTCGTCTTAGGATGTGTACTGTCTACCACAAAGGGGTAAAACTTCGCATCTGGCTAGTTGTCTCTACCTGGGTATCTCAGAGCGAGTCGGTACGTGACACAAAGCCATTACTAGACAGTGTCTCGCATCTAATACTTTTACTGAGGTGAATTGTATACAACCTACGCCAACAAGCCGTTTTGATAACTGCAAGTTTGTGGTTGGGCTTAGGTTTTTAATATCTCCCCAGTGGGAAAACTCGTGGAGTGTTTGGCGATAGGAGCTCCTCTTGGCGTATTACAGAATTCTGAGCATGCCAATCATTATTTAACAAACGGAAGTTTCCGTTACAAATAACAGAATTCTATTGTTTGTCAAGAACATTATTTCCACATATCCAAGTTTGGATAACAAATATAAATTAAAAGGGTTCTGAGTTTCTTTTCTATTATCTCCTTCAAGTATTAATCTAAATAAAGTAAATCGGACTTAAATTTCAATAAATGTAATCCTAAATTAAATTAACCAGAGCAGATCATAAATGGGGAAAATTAAAACAAATAATACCAAAATTTATATAAAGAATTTGAGGAATAAGAATTAAAAACACAACGTAGCAAGGATCCTACCACTAGACAAAATCAAACAATCAGGCCAAATCTTCGAACTTGTATGTCCACTCTCTTGGGAAGGATCAACAAGGGGTAGCAGAGGTTCGTTGGTATCATACTCTGCTGGTGAGATATCAAAATAAACCCTGAGAGTGGAACGTTCTCGCGAAGGACGTTTCTAATTTGAGCTTCATAAAATAAGATAAGAAAATGGGGGTATGGGGTGTTTCAATATGTATAATTTAGAAATTAAAGATAGCATTTATATAATATGCTTTAAATAGTCCTGAAATAAAATACAAGCTCAAAAATAGATTTGATATGTTTACTAAGCACTTTTGTCTGCATTGAAACTATAAAAAGATGTCTTGTATAACCACAGGTTGATGTAAAAATTTATCAAGAGTAACTACAATGGTAAAGTAGCTGAAGTTCGTTGATGTATAACCTAATTTATAATAACGCATCAACACCTAGTGTTGCATATAAACAACGTTAGAGAATATAAAAGAAGAATTGACAGAAGAATATAATATACCAATTAGTCAACTATGTATATAAAATGAAAACAAGATATAACCCGTTGTATCTGATTATCACATCTTCAGAAATAGAGTCAGAAGATATCTGCAACACACTAGAATAACGTGGGAAAAATGCACGAACCACAAAGATATAACGTAGTGTCGGAGATGCCAGGGATGAGGGTACGCTACGAATAATTGTTTCAAAGACCCGGAGTTTGTAAAATTGTACTCCTCGTGAAAAGAACGGTATCTCGCCATCTGCTAAATAAGTTGAACATCACACAAGAAAACGTAGCAATACAACTCTCAGATAATACCGTGATAGGAGCCATTTATAATTCGCCGCGAATCCAGATAACGCTAGGCCAGCTAAAATTAATATTTGCGAAGCTGAGACTAATAGTGCTAGCGAACCTAAATGTCAGACACAAAAATTAGCGTAATCACATTAACAATAGAAACGGTATTACAGTGAACAATTACGCAATCGATAATAGCATAGACATAATGGTACCAGACACCCCGATGCACTACCCACTTAACAACACGACGCTAAGATATATAGACATAACAGCAACCAAAAACTACCCACATATACACCTGACACACATATACCCTGGTATACACCTGACAGCGCTTTACGAATTACCAAGTGACCACAACCTTACGATACACATGATAAAAGACACGCACCAACGAGATGCAACGAGACAAATTTATGATTACAAAAATACCAACTGGAGACAATTCAGACGATACATACAGGAAAATTCAACAACATAAGCCGGCAGTATACTCTCAGCGAGGCAAAAGGAGGGCAGGCGAGCACGAGAGTGTACTGGTGCACCATCTAGTGTCTCGTCTTGACTCACCAGGGCTCCAAAAAAAAGTCGGTCTTGGGACACAAGTCAAAGGACCCGAGACCCAATGCATCTCGTACACTACCCACTCGGCGAGAGTGTACTTGCAACACTCGTGTGCAGATCTCGCGGTCCCTCGTCTCGAGTACGAGCGCCTCGACGAGAGTGTACTGCCGGCATAAGAGGAAGATATCAGACATACAATAGATGAATAGACAAGGAAAGACTAACGGACCTACAAAACACCATAAAACAAAAACTAGACAAACGCAGGAATGACCAGTGGGAGAATAAAATAAGAAATCTTAAAGCACAAGACAACTCACTGCGAAAATAACAAAGTTACTCAAAAAAAGAATTTACTCCTGTTGCAACATTGGTTGATAGTGCACAAACCATAACAGAGACGAACAAAAAGCGGATCTAACTATATCGGGCGACACAGAAGAACAAAAAAACAACGAGACAAGTAGAAAATATACAGGACGTTTACCCTATCACAAGAAGGACACTCACTACATTAATTATGACACCTAACGCACTAAAACAGACAATCAGACACTTACCTAATAACAAGACGCTCGAACCGGACAATATTCCGAACATAGTGTTTAAAAACTTGCCGAATAAAGCAACAGTATGATATTTACATTATTACAGTATGATACTAGTTTATATCATTATTACATTATTATATTTACATTATTACAGTATGATACTAGTTTATATCATAAATGCCATATTCAAAACGCAATATTTTCCTGAAGCTTTGAAAAAGGCAACCGTTAACCCTATAGCAAAACCGGGAAAAAACACTCGCTTCCGGAAAATTATAGACCCATAGCCCTAACAAATGCCATATCAAAACTGGCGGAGAAAATAATTTTAATTAGATTCAGGCAATTAAATTAAATATCATACCAGATAAGCGGGCTTTACACTTACACTCTTTCCCTCGCATCTGGACGTGATGGATTACGCGCGAGTAATCGTGTGGAAAAGATTTGGTGGCTAAAAAAGGGAGAACGCGCTTTCCCAGACGAAAGCGTTTCCACTTGATGGCGCGACGAAAAGAACGCATGTGTAAAGAGGAATCCCACACGCAATCCCCGAAGCGTGGAATGGTCCTCAGACGAACAGTTTTAGGGGGTGTGGCACAGTTTTGCTTTATGAGTGGAGCAATGGAGTTTCGAAATGAGCCACAATGGCTTTATATTTTTTTATATACGAAATCCCTATTTCCTTCAGGGAATACACGCGTTTTGCATAAATCGATTAAAGATTTCAATGCGGTTTCGCGAAGATTTTTATTTTTATACTCATCGCTTTTGCATTTCCACAGGCATGGAAATGATTTATACAAGCATAGAAAATCGGATATTAATTCTTTCGACCACAGTCGAACATCCATTTTCCCGAAAACGAAGTACAAAGTAAGCAAAGAAAACACAACGAACGAAAATGATACAAGAGAGCGCAACAGGTCGGAGAAGTGAAGACTTGCGCGTCAACCCTTTAGACTATTGACTCTAGGTACGTGGAAAGTGCGTGCTAGTCGGAGCGCGCGCAATCCTCCACTTCAGCGCCGAATTTACACACACTCTTTCCCGTTTGCGGCTCTTTCCGAGAGGAAAGCGCCCAAGTGTAAAGCTCGCTATAGCCAATTAAGTTTAGGAAGGGGCATGGAACGGTGCACGCACTCACTAAAATAGTACAGGATGCGCTAAATAAAAAGCTAAGTATAACGGCACTATTTATTGATGTACAGAAAGCCTTTGACACAATCTGGCATGACTGATGGCTGTCAAAACTAGAAATTTTCGAGCTCCCTAAATATTGGATGGCGCTGGTCAGGTCATACCTAGCGGAGCGAAAAATTGCGACCAAAGTAAATAATGTAACATCCTCATACCGTAAAATCACCGCGGGGGCCCGTCAGGGGACTGTGCTCTCGCCGGTTCTATATACAGTGTACGTCGCAGACATACTTACATATCCCAACACAAAAATTATTCAGTACGCGGACGACACTCTAATATATAGTTTTTGCCATTATGTCCAGACAGCTTTACAAAAGATCAAATATTACTTAATAAAATTAACACCTTACCTCAAAAAATGGAAAATTTACATAAACGCAAATAAAACTGAACATCTTACCATTACAAGATTTACGGACATACACGCAACTAGCAAAATAAAAATAGATAACAAAATAATAAACAAAAGTAGGAAAGCTAAGTATCTAGGGGTAACATCAGGGGCAAAATAAAAGCAATCGATAACACGTACATATAAACATAATATCTAAAAGCAAGTTTTTTTACAATTTGTTCTGTACAAACAAAATAAATATAAGAAATGATAGATAGCAAATAATAAACAAGTTAAACAGGAAATCTTTTAGGTTAGAAGTAACTATAATTTCTTATTACAAAAGAAGAGGATAGATAAAATAAGTGTTACTAAATCTTATGGAGTTGGTCAGCGACCGGGCAGCATTGTCGCCCTCTATTTTAGAAAGGTAGATGCTGTTTGCGGAAATATTACAACACGTTTGGTTAGTCGATTGCCTATGCCTACATATGCGTGTAGCAATACATAGATATGCGAATATACCGATTAGAAACATAAATACATATACCATGAGATAATTAAGAGTAGCATAGAATAGCATTATAATTCAATAGGTAATAAATGTTTCAAATGAATGAATGGTAAATCGTCGACATTTTTTGCCATTATATCGCTGCACCCTCTTCTGTACAGATGACCGCGACTTTCATGTATTTAGCAACTGCTAATTGCGATATTTTCGGACTTTCGGGTGGGTGCACAGAAACAGTTTCGTAGCGCGACGCATATTTGGCACTCATAGCGCTTAACGCGTTTCTCTTACAAATTATCAACCGTAACATCTATGACAATGCATCAAGGACTAAACTTCCCTCTAATAACTCATGAAAAATTTAGAGTGATACCTTTTACCGGTTGTGAATAATGCCTGTCATGCTTCTACTTGACCAACTATATATTTCTGTCAAGAAAAGATGGAAACATGCAAAGAAAAGCTACAGTTGCATCATTAGAACTATGTGTACAAAATATAATCTAGGTATATGTGTCGATTGTCGTGTAGATTTTAAGAAGAGATAAATTATTTGTATGTTTTCTATAGTATTATAATGAAAACTAAACAAAAAATCGTGCGTGTATTGAAAGTTGCAACACAAATTGCAACATAATTTTGTCAAAAAATAGCAATTTTTTTTCTTCAAAATGACATCATGGATAAATTTCTACTATGTCTAATATAATTCAATAAATATAAATTACAAAAATTTTTAAATTCAGGAAGGGTTAATCCGATTTTTAAAATTAAAGATAATGAAAATAAATTATTTTTATTGAAACATGCAAATATAGAATACAAATAATGTAATAAGTTTCCTGTTACCCACGAATTTTATGGGATTCTGCAGTTATAGTTAGAAGATTCAAACAGACGTTTCCAAATTAATCAGTCATGCTTTCGTCAATAAATGCCACAATGAAAAAATGTCTGTTTGCAACCTTAGTCCCAAAGTTTTAATAAAAATTTTCGCCTACTGAAAATTACCAATTAGTAAAATTGACACTTTCTTGAATGTTACTTATATTTATTTCTTTACATAGTCATTAGTGAATTTCAGTAGGCCACTCAGGGATTTTCAGGAATGAATCCTAAACTTATTAAGCAGGACACCTGCATAACATTAAAACTATATTAAAGCTTAACTGTTATTATATATATATTACAATTCATAATACAAAAATAAATACTCAGAATATTGTATAAAATCTCTTATGCATCATAGTTTTAACAGGTCCAGAATTAAGTAAATGTCATGTATTAAACAAGCTAAAAAAAATAAATAAAATTAATCAATACATTAAACCTCTGTCAAAGGAGCATCATTGATTGATACAGCTATTATTTATGATCTCATAGTTATTTTGCAATTTAAATATAGAATGACAACTCATTTATTGCATAAAATGCTCAGATTGACATTTAACATAAACAAGTTTTCTTATTTACTTGAATTACAACTAATAGGTGCTCCTTTAAGATTTTCTAATCAAAATTGCCAAATTACAGAAGATAAAATATAATTCAGCGTTCCATGATTTGTATCAAGAAAAACATACTTTTTTAATTATTTGTCTAATATTATAATATAATATAAATGATCATGCTAGATTTTATAATAGTATTTTATTATTACCATAAAAAGTAGTATTACAACCAATCATTTTCGAGGAAAAAATGTTACTAAGATTTTTTATACATTAAACATTACAAAACACCCAATATATCAAAAATTCTGTGAGGTAAAAAGTGGTCGGGTGGCTTAAGTGGTAGTGTTCCCAGTTCTATATAAGCTACACAATGAGTAACGAACCAGACGAGAAACTAACGGATAGCAATTCTCACAATGTAATCGTAAAATATATACTGATTAAAATTCACAAACCTCCAAGGCTTAGCCCTATAAAAAATAGTAGTAATGTACTAGATACTAGTAATAGAAAGGACCTGAAAATTAATGAAATAAGTAAAAAGGCAAACACAAGAAATAGTGTTAGTGTGCACAATAATAGTGATAGACACCAAAAGTAAAAGTGGCAGATTCAAATGAAAAATCCAGTTAAATAGACACTTAAGTGATAAAGTGATAGCATCTCTATGGATCTAGATATTGCAACGCGAGCGAACGTTGGTAGGACATTCGCCTTAAAATTAACACACACAAAGCCGAAGACAAAAACATGCCCAAAACAAAGAAATAAAAAAGAAAAAACACCGGACTCTGATATCGAACCATTCAAAAAAGAACGTGTAGATAAGTACATTAGCAGCTACATACACAAGTCACAAATAAACACTCAATACAAACTATGGAGGAAGACAAAATTTTATCGACGAACCTATGAATACAAAAACCGTGTGATAACAGTATCGCAACAAAGATAACTACTTAATGAAAAAATAACTGGAGACCTAATAATACATTATTAATTGGAATAAAAGCCATACATAAGCAGTAATTAGAGGAAATACAAGGCATACTTAAACAATGACATGATTATAAACAATATAAAAACAAGAACTAATTTTGATAACAAACTAGACAGATTTATGGAAACCATACAAAAATCGAGATCAATACAGCAAAAACGTGTGTTTGAAAACATACCAGATCAATAATAAAACTATTAATTATGCTCACTAATAGGTTAACAAATTGGCTAGAAGCACTGGACATAACATATATAAGAAAAAAATACTTTTAACCTATTTACAGGACTTCACTAAGCTCAATCAAGCACAACACAAGAACGAGAAATACTAACTAAACAAGCACACAACACAAACGTCCTATCCAATACCCTACAAAGAAATTGGTAAAATAATGATATTGTCACAGAAAAAAACATTATTAAATACTTACTTAATAAGGAATTACCGGAACCTGACTACTAACTATTTTAATAAGAAATTTGCCTTGCAAAACACTCATAAAATAAACACAATATGTCATATATAATAAATACAATTTTTTAATTTCAATACTACTAATTCCAAAACTATTGAATCAATCAATTTCATTAACTCAAGAATAAATATACTTTAATATTACTTTTATAGATAGATTTTAATTTTCCAAAGCCCTAGAGCGCATTATCTTCAGTAAAGGTTACAAAGAATTCCTAATAGCTGAGGCATTAAAAATTTATTAACTGTTTCAAGTGAACGTGTGGCTGAGGCGGTAGTATCATATTCGTGACTGGCAAGATGGCTAGTACAGGTTCAATTGCTATCAATGTGTTTCTTTTTCTATTTAGTTTTCTAATTTAAATCAAAAATATAATTATTTATTCAACTTCAAAGCTGCCTTGTCACACACATTAATGATATTAGTCAAGCAGCGGCCGCCGCTGTGTCATTTGGTGGGATGGTCACAGACTTATCTATAACTTCTAGTGGCATGTCAATGGACTTTGATGACAAAAAAAACTTAGGCGAGGTTTGTGTAGAAGATATATCATTCCTCAGATAGGATGTAAAACGATGGGTCCCTTATCTATTATGTTAGGCAAGTAAAATATAAAGAAAAACCAGGAGATAAATGAATTTATCTCTTGGTCTTTCTTTATATTTTACTTGCCTAACATAAGACCAGGAGATAAATTCATTTATCTCCTGGTGTTGGCCTAATAGATCTTAATAATGATGCAGTCATATACAATAAGGTGAATTGCTCAACTAGCATGCAGCTGAATAAATAAATAAAAACAGTGACATCTAAAAGTGCAAAACAAAATTCATAAAAGTTCTTAATTACTGTTCACATAACATAAAATCGAAATGGTAATGTAGGTTGATTATTTGAATATCTAAGCTGGTTTCCATTTAGAGCTTACATTGAACAAATCCTGATTATGATCACTGTTCACATGACTTTAACATTTAAACCATGGTTCCAAAGTCATATAAACAGATGAACTTTGTCCACGTTAAGCTCAAAATAGAGGATAGCTCTATTCGTCCCATCTTCACAAAAGTGGAGTTAAAAGGTGTATTCTAAATTATTCAGAATAAATGTTGCTAATATAAAAAAAATATACTCTTCTAATGCTGTGGAAATACAATCCTTCGGTAGGAAATAATAAAATTAAGTTTGAGATTCTTTAGTCTGCACATCCTGTATACATGACAAGACAAAACACTTGATTACAAAAACATGGGAAATCAATTTAGTTTCTAATCATAAATAATTTCTAGAAATGCCAGAATTAATTGGATTAAACATGATTTAATAATGAGGATTAAAAAATGGGTAGAATGAGAGCCAAAAATCACAATAACCATATCAAGAACTGAATTGCCTATATATCAATCATAATTTACAAATTATTAGCACAATCACTACATGTTAAAACCTTCAGTATTAATTTCAAATGGAAAAAGTGCATGGTGAGTAAGAGTTCAGTACAGCCCTACTTTTTTTTTTTTTTTGTACTATTTAAAACATTTGTTAACATATTTCAAACATACATTAATAGACCTTATAATGATGGAAACTTATCAAACAGATACCTAATGACATTCAGATCACAAAAAACCGCTGAATAATAACATTGGCTGCCAAATTTGAGATATTGTTATAGTATTCAAATATTGGAAAAATCAGTGTACGAAACACAAGGATTTATTAAAAACATTTTTAAATTAAAGATTTAAAAATGTTATAGCATGATTTAATATTTTGGACTATTTCATAAGACTTATTGCAACATATTTAGCATATTAAACCGACTATTATTATTAAAAATATATTCACGACAAAAAAGTATAAGGGTATTTTTGATTTTAAGGATGAGATAGATAATTCACTTCATTGCAACCCTTTTAAAATAGGCATACAAGGGTTTCGTACTACAGCAGGTACGGTACACAATTTTTTTATACTTAGTACACCCTAAGCTACATTCCCAGATAAAGTTTCTCAATATCATTTATTGGATAGATCAAAAAATCCTGTACCGGAAGTGACCTCATATTTTCAATACAGATCGGAAGAAGTTCAGCACACGTACAGACTATTAATGAGAGTATTCAACTAAATGATTTTGCTTAATTTCAACAATATAATCGATGAGATAGGCTTCCTTACGGTCACCGCTCGGCCTATGATCAAAATAATAAGACTGCAAAACTTCAATTGTAACAAAAACTGTATAAATAGTATCATTTACAGTATTCCACTTGTAACAATAAATTTTAGTTAATTTAGCATATTTACCCTTATCATTTATTTAAATTATACAATGATTAATAAATTTCTTTAAGTTTAGTATGTTTTATAAATTTGTATTCACCAAATACAATGAGAAAATATACATCATTTTACATGTTTTGTGTCTGTATCATGCACAATTAATGATATATTGAGTATCTACTAAAAATTAGTTTTATAATAAGTGATATAAAATTTGACATTCCACTAAAGTATGAAAATATCAATTTTATTAAAAATACAACTTACAAAGTTAATGCCAATATTGAATAAAATCTGTTTAATAATATACAAATCTGACTTATTACCAGCGACTTTTTAAAATAAACATTGACCCACTTCTGTAATTTGACACAGCAAAACAGTTATTTATCCTTACCTCATTAGTGAAAAATTTTTTTCGGATGCTTTTATATAATAAATATATCCAATTAAAACAGTCGCAGCAGCAAATAATAGTCCATATCTACCTCTACAATTAAATATTAACCATGCCGGAATATTTTGGTTTAGACGAACCCATGAACTTCTATTTCTGTTGAGACGATTTCTCATGATTTGTTCTTCTTTCTTACGTGTATCGATTCTTAAAATAAATTAAGTAATATAAACCACTATTATACGCTTAACATAATAAAGACTATAGAATACCATCTTGTATGGATAACCATTTGATTAATCAACCCAAATTTGATGAAATTAATATGACAAAATTTAGGTTTTATTATAGAATTTATATAGTCATTTATGTGGTATTCTATAACCTTTTTAACAGCTTTTGTGTGGGTCTGTGAATGGATATGTGCGCAAGCTAATAGGTTCAGGTTATGAAACAAATAAACAATAACTGCAATTAATTTATTAACAAAACAAAAATGAAAAAATATATGCTACAATATTTATAGAGAATATTAATTTACATATACTTTTGTTTATACCTACGAAATACAAGAGCAGAAAGCAAAACAAAATAAAAGCGGAGTGTAAACAGTTGCTTAATAAAACATAAGAATTTTTGAAAAAAATAAAATAAACCGAAGACTACATACTCTTTCTTAACCCTCTTCTTTACTAAATGTTCCAGTTTGTCTGGCGGATACTGCTTATAAAATTTACCAGCTCTGTCTAAAATTTCTTCAAAATCTAAATCATCTGGTATTTGGGATAACAAACAGTGTATACTAGCCATATCACAATCTTCGGCAAATATTTCTCTTCTTCTATGAATCACTAGTGATGTGGTCACATATAAAGGCATTAAAGGAGGAGTAGCCAAAAAATAGTCATACAGCCTAACCACATCTTTGTACTGATTTAAGGAATGTCCAAACCAAGTTAAATACCAAGGAAGAGCAAACATTGTCCCCACAGAAGCTCTAAAAGAGAGTTAAGTTATTAAGTATATATTATAAGCAATCTGTGAGTTTTTAAGTGAATAAAATAATGTAATATAAAAGATTGCGATTGATTTCGATAGAGGGACCGACCATTCAATAGTTGAGATATGCGCGCCAATCTGTTCAGATATTCACTTGTAATCTCTGAGAATTTAAATAAATTGGGTAAGATTTAAGGTAAGATTTAAGGTAAGATTTAAGGTTAAGAAATATGGGGTGAATAATAATCCGATTTTTGTTATTTAAATTCTCAGAGATTACAAGTGAATATCTGAACAGATTGGCGCGCATATCTCAACTATTGAATTGTCGGTCCCTCTATCGAAACCGCACCGAAAGCTGATGTCATAGTTTATACTACATTTCTCATAAAATATTTGATTTAATATCAACAATTCGGCGGCGGCTCGGTCAAGGTTCTCCAAACTCGATAAATGAAGAACAATGGTAACACAATATTCGAAATAAATGACTAAAATTCTGCTGGCTTCACATTTTATATATATATATATATATATATATATATATATATATATATATATATATATATATATATATATATATATATAAATTTCCTTTTATGTTATTTATTATCATATAAATGATAATAAATAACATAAAAGGAAATTTTTATTTGTCCATTGAAGGGAGGTCAATACCTCAATGTTTTATAAAGTCTGTACACCAGACCTGGTATTAATAAAAAAAAAACTAATGTCTGGTGTTTTCAATTAATAAAAAACACTATCATTGGCCTGATAGTGTTTTGTATTAATTTAAAACATTTTGAAGTTGAAGTAAATAGGTCACATAAATTTGAAAATACTTCATCAAATTCAAAAAATCATCCGTTATATTGTTTATTGGATCACATTAAGTGTTAGTTATTGGTTCTATTAAAAATTATAAAATGATATATGTATGATTACAATCTGTTTATATAAAAACAAAAATAAGTAGTTTTAACTTTATACTTAAAGATATCCCAAATCTTAATTCCAATCATATATTTTAATTTTAGATAAGAGTATATATAGTATCCCTATATACTTTGTAGGTAATATTTATAAAGTAAGTAATTACCTATCGATGAAATCATGTAATTCAAGATCAACTTTGGATAGAAGAGCATAAATATAATTGAGACGATAAGATGTCTTTTCCATAGTAGGTTCCATACATTCCTTTAAATGATTAGTACTTAGTTTTTCCATTATTCTGAAGGCTATTACTTCTCCTACCACTAACAAACATGTAACTGCTACATCATGATAACCCTGTCAATAAAATTACGAATATTAGATAACCGTTTAAACATTGTTTTATTTATAAATCATATCTTCTTTACTAAAAATTATAACAAAACGTTTATAATGAAATATTTCATATTGTTTTATACTAATATAGGGTATAACTAATGTCATTAAAAAAGATCATAGTAATTTGAATTTGGCCGTCTATCAACCTGCTAAATTGCGTTATTCTATACATGTGTTTACTTCCTAGTTGGTATACCAGTAATGTGGCCATCTAATTTAAATTCAAATTCTATTCGATTCTGAATAAAACTAAGACTGATGATACCCAGTTTTCGTAACTACTATCTTCATAAATTAGATGATTCACTTGTAAAATATAGTTATTTTGAATGATAAAAAAAATGCTTACCTGATAGTATCGTAAATTCGGATATTTTATTATTACACGTAATATGAGAACAGTAAGTTGATCTTGCAAAGCAACGCGCTGTTTATATGGAATGCCTAAAAATTAAAGATATGAATAATGTAAATATTTCATAGGTTATATCACTATTCACCTGGAGGAAACCTTTTTAAAGATCTATTTACATCTAAAACTACTTGTTGATATTCACAATGACTAGATAATTCTTGTAAAGAAGGTATAGTCTCATCTGGACTTGGATCTACTTCCAAAAGTAGAGGCCATACTTTACAACGTATGTCATCTGAAATAACATGAGGTGTAACCTAAAATTATATTACTGAAACAGAGATGACAACATGCAAAGCAATTGATTATTAATTATATAATAATTCCAGTCATTATCAAATGACATAATCTACAAACATTTTAAATAACTGAATAAGTTTCTAAAAACAGTTCAGTTTTTAAAACTGAACATTACAACTGAACAATAATTTTAAAATCAAAACTGAAAGGTGATATTTCTTTCTGAAAACTAAGTCAATGTAGATAAAACCTGAAATTACTATACATTTCCTAGTTAATGTTTTTAAACCTTTCTATATACACTTTTGTTCAACAGAATATACCCCTGTATACAAAAAACCGTAAAAAAGTAGCAGTTGTTCTCTGTGGTAAATGGAGTGGTATCAATGAGCCAAAGTTGTATAAATGAGATAAACCTCTTTAGAAGCCAACGGTCATCAGAAAAAATCGGTAACGCTGATTAATATTTGCCAACAATCACGTTGATTGGAATTTATACTCCAATCAACGTATGGACTTGACAAAATATACACTTTACTGATGAAATTAGGTTCTGATGGAAACAGCATATGTTATGTCCTCCAAAGAGTGAGTATGAACCCAAATAAACAACTGCAACCGTTAAACATGGGTTGCTTTTCAGGAAAGGGGTTTGTCCTAAATAGCAAAGTCGGTCAAGCAGTGGCTTACTAGCAAAGCTGTCTCTGGAATCGACTGACTGTGTCATGTAGCGTTGATCTAAACCCCATAGAAAATCTATGGGGCAAAATCATACAAACAAAATAGGAGCAAACTGAATAGATTACATGGATAAAAGATGTAGAGCAGTAATTAATAATAATGGGTTTCAAACAAAATACTGATGTGATATTTGCCTAGATAATAGTCTTATCTAAATCATTGTTAACTATTTGGCCCATTCAAACTGGTCACTATAACATTTACAGTAAGTCCAATAAAAATTCAAGTTACAGATTGATTTAATGCGGATGACACATAATTGTTTGTTTATCAGGACTAAAACTACTAATAAAAATATGGAAAATAAAAAAAAATCTCTTAAGGCAGAGGGCATTGATACTGATTACTGATTCAGTAATTATCAGTATGGTGATTACTGAATCACCGCACTGATTTAATCTAAGCTGTTACCACTCCTTCTTGCTTTCCGCAGTTATTTCTAGCTGCTTAATTTACCAAATCCAGTCGATGTGTTTATTTTTTAAAAGATATACATCATTGATTTTGTTTGTTGTACATGTTTTCTGTATGTATGGTTTCTGCTCTTACTAACTGGTTTTCAATTAGTTTTTTCTTTGAGCCTTAAGTCTGTATCAGTTACATTAGCATGGATCAATCCCAACAGTTCAGTCTTGATTATTCTCAACAAGTTCAAATAGTCTAGATATGTGACACCGTACAGAAAATGGACATGAGCATCAAAGAATACATTAATGAATTATATGCTAAAATTATTGCCATTGTATAAAATATGTTGATGTTTTAGGGTATTGTCTGACCCAAGTTAATGTAATTTTTGAGTCATCTATTAATATTTTAAAAGTATTGCCTTGCCTATTTTTATTTAAAAAAATGCTTTTATTATTATGACAATTATTTTCATGGAATATAGTTCTAAAATTTATTTAAAGAATATTCATGTCTTTTATTAATATCTATATTATTTTATCTTATTTATGTACACAAGCAAAGTTAACTCAAAAGTGCTGAAATAACATATTTTTAATAATCTCTAATATATGTACATAATTCTTGAAGAGAAAGTGGTACACCTCAACTCTTAAAACATGGTAATCATTTGGAATGGCCCACCAATAAGGTCTATAAATTATTTATTTTTAATATGTATGCATTACATAGTTTTACCCTTATGAAATATTAAAAATTTGTGACAAATTTTGTACGATGGCATAAAAAAATTAATATTACACAAAGTTAAAAACAGATCTTGACTTATTCGAAGGATTGTAAAATGCTATTCTCAGAATATTGTAATATTGAGTTCCGAAGTAAAAAAATTATTATTATGGTAACTACACAAAATTATATAGAGTAAGCTAAAGCCTCTATTATAGAGGAGAATTCACATTAAAAATGCTGTATATTTTTATATATGTATGAGTTGATATTAATGAGTAATAATAATTCTACATAAGTGATAAAGAGGTATCAACAGAAATGAATAAACCCAAATAATGTCAAATTAATATATTACAATATATTCTCAAACTCAAAATGGGTAATATCTCCGATTGGCTTGAATGGATTTCCTGGTGAAGCCGGGAACTTGAATCATATTGTCGAGACAGCCAGTTTTAGTAAGCAAAACTAACACTGTGACATGAACCAAACCCTAAGTTAACATCAGCACTATTTGACATATCCCATAATTATTCAGTACTTAGGAATCTCAGCAGTAAGAAATACTTTATATCCCACATGTACTTACTACAGAAAAAATACAATTAATGATTTTCTCAAAAACAATAATGGCATGAGATATTCACACCAGAAAATAAAAATGAGTTAAAATGCAACATCATAACTCAGCAGTTTACAACAAAATTAAAATATTTTAGACTATACTAGATGTAAACAATACCTCATGATGTAAGAAAAGTGTGATCAATAAATGAAAATACGAATTTTAAGTCATTAAGCTGTTGATTTACAAATAATATCATATATGATTAAACTGATATGAGTAAATTGAAGGTACAATCTTGACTATGCTCTATTCATAGTTTCTTATAATCCCATCATATACTCGTAGAGATTTCATACTTTATTTTGTCAAATGGCACCATAGCTACCCATTACATTACTTGTCATATAAAACTAGAACAGATCTCCATAAAATTTTGGTGATCACCGAGCGAAATGTAGACAATATGAACTTTATAGCTTGATAAAATTGACCATAATATTCTATCAATAGCTAACAATGAAGAATGCCAAAAATGTCCTTACCTTTCTTTTAATCACCTTATGTTCAACTAATAAAATAAAATGAAAAGATCAAGCCGTAAGTATGTAAAGTAGATAAGGCAAATGGTGCAACTTAAAATATTATTAACATGAACATACTTTTGAACTACCATCTAGTTTATTTTCCTATTAAATACATTATCTTACCAGCAACCAAACCGAATTTACTAATAGCTAAGCTTTGCCATGTTTCTAAAGTTGAATGAACATTGTCCAAGGCGTCCTCAATTTGTACACGCTTAGCATTTTCTTCTTCAGATTCCAGTGCTGAAAATAAGTTTTTCTTTTAAAACGATACATAAACATTTTGATATAATAATACTTTTATCAAACTTTAGCTCTGGTCTATTATCGTCAATTTCTTCTTCATAATCATTGTTTATATTGTTCTTTCTAGATATATTATCAAAATCATTATTTAATAAAGAGGATCCTTCTTCACCACTAATAATTTCATCTTTGTAATAATCCATTATATTTAATTTATTTTTAGCTTCTTATTTAACCATTTCAGAAAAAAAACATGCAAATAAATAACTTATGTCGTATTACTTCTTATACATTATAATTATCAGAATATCACTTTCGTCTCAGCTGTTTACCATTTCCAGTCTACTTGTCAAATTCTAGGGATTGTTCAGTTTGGTATTCCTCTGACAATTTTGGCGGCTCTCTTTTAAATTTAAAGTAATATAATGATTGACCCAGTGAATAATGTTCTTACAGGAACACAATTTAGACAGATAGAAGATATAATTGATGCTAAAAAATTATTAGGTCAATATAACATTTATAAACAACCAAATAGCACAAATTGCAGGTATGCTTATTCAAACTCAACTGGTACGTCGGATATTCTAAATGAAAGTCATAATTTGAACAATTCAAATATTAAACAAACAGATTCGGAAATAACCGTAGTACGCATTAAATGTCGCAAGATAGCCCTTAAAAATAGGCAAAGTAAATGGGATATGCATGATATAGCTATTCCGGGAGATGGTTGTCATTTAGGAGAAAGCCCGTCCATGGTAAATTTAGTTACTTTAGTGGGTTATAATGTTCCTTGCGAAGGAGAAGAATACTTAGTACCTCTATCATCATGGGAACCCTATATAAAGCATGAAGAAGTTTCCTCAAATTTAAAATATTCAGCATCGTATTTTGACACACCAAGTACTAGCAAAAAAAATGCCCCATCTGAGATTTGTCAAAATCGCACAGAAAATAGTTTGAGTAAACCAGAAGCAGACACAAGTAATGATGGAATTAATTTGGTATTTCGTCGACCTAGTTGGGCGGGAAGAATTTCTAAATTCATACGTAAACACTGCAAGAAAACAAAAACCCTACATGATTTCGGGCAAGACAATGATTGAGGTTAGTGTTAGTAATATTTAAATTCAATGTAGTTTATTTTTCTTCTGTAAATGTAAAATTTATATCAGTCTTGACTTTTACAATAAATCTCAACATTGGCGTGTGACAATAGTGATTATGACGATTTACTACATATAGTACCAATCGTATTTAAGAAATTTGGGTATTAACATTACCAAATTTAATATTCAGAATTTCCAAATTGTTTAGGCCAATTTTAGGTGTTTGATTGCTGCACTGTCTATCCTACTTACCACGTACTATTTAACTATTTTATTAGCCATTAATAATTTTAATTTTGCCACTGGTACTACAAATCGTATGATCTGAATCCATTCTGGAGATATAGTAAAGGTACTAAAAACTGGATTGTTTGTGGATATGGCTATGAATGTTTGAGTTTGTTTTTGTATTATAAAAATTTGTATGGGTTCTGTGATTAAGGTATTAAGAAAAATCAATAAATACTGATGATCTCAGTTAATACACTTTATTATTATATTCAAACATGGTGCCACTGTGGATTATGTTACATTAAATCTATCATCTATTTCACATTATACAGCTTTGACTGTGCGGCAAAAAACCGTAGACTCAAAACCGTCCAATGTGGAAGCACGCATTTTGTCACATAGGCTACTATATCGAAGGCGCTATACGGGGCCCGTCAAGTGTAGTAACAAGACACGACTGCTGTACAACATGGCACCTGCATTTTACCATCACCGTATAATGTGAAAGATCCCATGCTTTTCTTCACATTTACAGCCGTACGGTTTTTTGCCACGCAATTAAAACTGTATAATGTGAAATAGGCATTTCGTTCACTACTCTATATGATTCTGAGGCAGCCAATACAAATGTTATAATTCTTGGCTCTTAACTATGTTCTACAGCAATATTTTGATTGGCTACAATTAAGGTAATACACATAGCAGTGATATTATTTCAACTATATCCTAATTTTAGGAAGTAAAATGCTAAAATAGTATGTACAAGAATGTTTAAAATGCCGTAGAACATAGACTTTAGCATATAATAATGAATCTTAAGTGATGCATGTAATGACTTACAATTTTTTGTTTTTACAATATGATTTGATATGTTGGGCACTACTACTGAACCAAAGCATGTTTCTTTTCCACTACATCTTTTACTACTTGTGAAAAAGACAATAAAATACCCATTTTGATTTCCTTAATTGCCTCCTAGGCAACTGAGCATATCCATATTCTACCTAAACTTCTTCTAAATAATCCTCAGTTTTTCTTTAACTGTTTTGTTAATATACCGATAAAAATCATGTGATCAGGAATCTGATAACTATAACAAAAATGAATTCAGAATACATAAATTATTACTTTACATAAATCCTGGTAACCATTTGATTTAACAAACCAGAGTTACATATCCTACTATATAAGTAGCAAATTATATATTTCTACATTTTCATTTTACAGAATTATGTGATGTGAACTGTTTTCAAATTCAGACATTATCTATTATAAAAATATGTATGGAAGTAACATTGGTGAACTATTAATTAATAAGACATCAAGTTCCTCTACAATGCTGTTCTAATTTCTCTTCTATTGTCGTTTATTAATATTCATTATTTTAAAGTTCAATTTTACAATCGAGCAAATATATTATTTTTTACTGGATATGTATTACTCTAAAATCCTTATAAATTTCAAAACTATTGGGGTGAAGGTAGATTAGTAAATTTGTACAAAACAACAATTTTTTTTATTTTTTGCAATATGGTACACAAATAGTAATAGAATAAGAGATAGTAAATGATGTATTTAAATATGTTTATTTGCTAAAAAGAGAAGTATAAAATGTGATTTAACTTCAAAGTCAAATTGTCTGACAATGGGAATTATTAATTGTCCTCATTAATGTATTTTCAGCCTTAAAAATATGCCGTAGAAATTTTTGTTTACTAATTTGTATTAACTTTTATATATCAGATTCAAATCAAGATTAAATTGTTTCAAATTTTAGATTCTTAACTATAGGATGGAAAATGTTCCATCAATGTCAAATCAAGCATATCCTATCCAGTAATTATAAATGTAGTGTACAGTTGTTGAGTTTATATTGAGAGTGTATTCTAATTAGTCAGACAATCACATATTAAATACATTTAATACATTACATTTCATTAATAAAAAAGTACATATATTTAGTGAAAGAAAACCAATGCAACAGTACAGACACGTCAATACAATATATTTTCAGTAGGCCTCTTTTTTCCAAGGAATTTTACACTACATGCTGCTTTAACAGTGTTAAATTTATCTCTGCATAAATTGTAATAAAATAAACAGCTTTAAAACCTTAAAACGGACTTTTCCGCACATAGAACGTCTCTATCTCGAAATTGAGTGGCCGAGAAAAAATAAACCAACACATAAATGCACAGTTTTATGCGAGTGTTTTACTTTTTTTTCACATAAATTCATCATGCTTTTTCATGACCCATGGACAGGGTGGGGTGTGTCCTATCCACCTCAAAATCAATAGATGTCGTCTGGTAGACGTCCCTAATCAGAATCAGTCGAAACCCGATCGATCCGACACAATTTAATTGAGTGATCGTGCTAACAAAATAAATTTCTCAAATAGTCCACCATTGTACTTTCTCATGGCCCATGTACATGGTAGAATATGTCCTATCCACCTTAAAATCGATAGCTGTCATCTGGGAGACATTCCCAATCAGAATCAGTCAAAATTTGACCGATCCGACACGATTTAGTTGAGTTATCGTGCTAAAAAGAATAAATGACAAAGACACACACACGGCAAAATTTTTTTAAAAACGATTTTTTAAAAACCGAAAAATAAACCCAAAAAAGAAAGTTGTTTTTTCAATTTTTGTTTACACGATTACATTACTTTTCTGCGTATAGTGGAGTGCGGAAAAGTAAAATTGTAATAAAATGGCAGCTTTATAGATCACTATTGTATAACAGAAGTAACATTAATATTCATATGTAGACATTTGAATTAAAAAATGTTTAAGGCTTTAGTTTAATAGATTATGATTACTTAATGGTATTTAAGATAATTTTCTTTTTCAGGGAGATACAATGAATAAATCTTACAAGGATTATCATATAACATCCATGCATTCAAATGGTACAACGTCTTATGAAACACTGTTTATAATCTTTCCTTCGGTGGTTTACACATTCCTCACAATATTATTGACTTCTCTATCAATTAACTATATCACAAAACAGAAAAAATGGCAATTCTTATTAGAATTTTTAAGTTTAATCCTACCACTCATTTTAAACATTACTGTTTTAGCTGATCATGTAGGAGATATTCTGGTCACATTAATTACTATCATAGTTGCTCTTTCCTCGTTTGTTCATAAGTTTGACCCTCCAAGAGTTATACCTAGCCCCAGTTATTTTGGTACAAATTTTTTAACTAATGCAAGAGCAGCAGTTAGTGTAATGACTGTAGTTGCAATTTTAGCTGTAGATTTTAAAGTATTTCCTAGACGTTTTGCAAAAACTGAAACATTTGGATATAGCTTAATGGATGCAGGTGTAGGATTATTTGTATTCTCAAATGGAATACTTGCACCTGAAGCAAGAGGACAAAAGGATTCTATAAAAAAGTCCATCAAAAGCTCATTGCCACTTTTTATTTTAGGTGGTGCGCGTTTTGTGTTCGTTACACAAAGTGACTACAATGTTCCTGTTTCTGAATATGGAGTACACTGGAATTTTTTTATTACCCTAGCATTTACTAAAATATTTTCATCTTTTATTTTAAATGCTATAAAAGTTAAATACATTTTTATAAATGCAATATTTATAGTCATTGCTCACGAAACTTTGTTACAAACAGGACTACAGAAATTTTCCTTAACAGATATTGCACGAGATAGCTTTATTGCAGCAAATAAAGAAGGGATAATATCATGCTTCGGCTATGTTAGCATTTATTTATTTGCTGTATATTTTGGCTACCTTTTAGATATAAAAAACAAGAAACCATCCAAAAAAGACTTGGCCTTTAAATTCATCATAGGTTCTCTTTTAACATTCATAATAACCTCAGTATTACAACTGTATTTCAATGTATCCAGAAGATTAGCAAATTCAACTTACTGTTTTTGGATCGTTTTTCTTTGTATATTTATGTTAGGGTTATATTATCTGGCACAGATTATACAAGAATACATTTTTAGGGATAGATTATCTGTTATTTATTCTCCATTAATATTTGAGTCTGTTAACTATAATGGTTTAACATTTTTCCTTCTAGCAAATATTTTGACAGGTTTGGTAAACATGTCAGTTGCAACATTAACTATTAATGATGCATTCAGTTTAATAATACTTATTGTATACATGTTTGTGAATTGTCTTGTAGTCACTTTATTATATTATAAACAAATTAAATTAAAATTGTAACTCAAAATTATAGTTTATTTTATAAAACGAGACAGTTAAAACAGTGATGAATAAAGTTAAAAAATAGTACAAAAGTAATTAATATAAATGAGTCTTTCTTACAAAATAAGTAATACTTAAATAAATCACATGTTAATGAGATAAGTGTTTGGAAGGTAAAAAAAAATTATAGTTCCTCATGTTTTGAATATTCTTTGATGTCTTTGATCAAGTTTTTAAATTCTGGATGATTTTTGACATGCTTTGCAGCTTTTTCTACAAGTCTCGTGAACTCCTCAATATCAAATGAATAATTTGCAAATTTTGCATGAGCTCCTCCATCATATTCATCCTAAAATAGAATAAACCTATACTAACAACTACCGAAGGCTGGTAAAGCATTTTGCTAAAAATGCTACAAAATCAAATACATTTGTTATATAGATAGTTTGTTCACATTTAATCTTCTGAGGGAAACGAGCATGAATTAACACTAAAACCTTGTGATAACGTTTGAAGGTTTTTTGTTCACATTCTATATTAAGGTAGTTTCCCCTTCTTCTGTACCGTCCGGTCCAAAAATAATGCGCGGGTAAACGTAAAATATGAGGAATATCAGTAGTCTAGTGTTCATTATTTTTGTTCAGAGACTGTACTCTACCCAGACTGCACGTATACGCACACTTACATGTTTATTCATTGAAACTAAGACTAAGACATGGCAATGTTGCGTTCTGTCTTATACTTAAACTATCTTTAAATTTTTTCGGAGCATGAAAGAAAATTTATAGAAAAATTAAAAATGAATTTTTGTTGTGATAAGTTGCCGGACAATCAAGGACAATTTGTAAAGCAGAAAGTAATACAGAAACGTTTAAATTGTTTTGCAAAAATGAATCTTGCGAAAAGTAAACGGAGTAACTAACCATTGTAGTATTGGACGACGTATTGTTGAATTGAGCGAGCTTGGCAAAAATTTAAGATGTAAATGTAAATAGGTTGTTTCACTTGAAAAAATAAAAAAAAATTGTTTAGGACTAAATTCAATTTTATATATTTTTTGTGACAAATGTGCAGTAACGACATAAATGGCGACTGGTAAAATGCATACCGCTGCGTGCCAGATACTAGTTGACAAGTTCTTGACTTACCAAGCAAAGATTAAACTGGCATATTTTAAAAATATTTATCTTTTCAAAAAATCGGGGAACAATCAATTTTTTTAATTCAAAATATTCGTAATAAACTAATGGTATACATGAGTTGTTTTTGAAAAAAATGTATAGAAAAGTTTTCAAGTTATGATATAAAATGTGGAACTTTTAGTCAACTGGTACATTCAAACCATACAAAAAGTTTCAATGATGGTGAATATCTCCTTTATTGTACGGGCAAAAATTTTTCATTTAAACAATTTCTTTCGGAAAATTTATCCTTTATGTACCCGAAATTAGATGAAATTCTATGGAAAAGTGGGTTTCCAGAGAAACTACCTAAAGTTAATTTATAATAAACATTACATTTCAGTAATATTGTTTCGGTTTTTTTATTTTTTATTCAAAGACAACAGTGTATTTACCTTATTTTCTATTTATATTTAATAACAGGGAAATTTTTTAAGTTAAAATCATAAAGATTACATTATTTTTACATTTTAAAAGTTACGTGAATGTCTTAGTTGAAACATAAACAATTTCCAACTGATAACTATTATATACCATCACTTGTATCTCAAAAGGTAAATGCTATCATAATTGCCTTATCGACTATGTTGCCATTTTAATTAATAAGGATTATAAAATAATGAATATAACAATAGCAAAAAAGATAACAATAATAAACTAACCTTTTGTAACTTTTTGTATGATTCATACTTCGACAATTAATGCTGTAATAAGCACCTTATCTACTTGACGCATTGTCACTTGAAATCCAATAGAAATAACAAAATGATGAATATTACAGTAATAAAAAAACCACGGCAAAAAGTGGAAAACAAAAAAAGTTCTGAACACAATACTCGAAGCAAACAAACTAAATTGAATAATTACTGGTTAAATCTATCAACATCAACGACAACTAGCAAAAGATATGAAGCCCTACCAAATGAAGAGGCCACGGAAGTTAACATAGAAAGGAAGGATAAGGAACCCAGATGCTCCCCATATTTGTCTCAGGAGTCGGAAATATACACACAACTCCTACAAAAGCGTTTGAGAAGCATCGCAAAGGACCAATTTGATCTAAAAATATTAACAAACAATTGAAGTCAAAATTCAACAACAACAAAAAACTCGTAAAAATACAGTCATAATAAAAGCAGTAACAGACAAAAACACAATTCCACACATACCAGTTAAAAGAAGAGAGAAGCTTCAAGCCATCTTGAGAGGGCTCTACTACTCCACAACATATAAGGAAATAACGTTACAGTTGGAAGAACTAGTACACACAATTACCAATGTTTACAACATTAGGAACTCACGCACAAAAAAATCTATATTGATATATCTGCAAAAGAGAATAATAAAAACATTTATCAAATAAAACCAACTACCCTGCACCAAAGTTAAGTTCGAACCACCCCCAACCAAAAAGACAAATAGTGCAATATGGAAATTGCCAAAGATGCGGACATACAAAAAAGTTTTGTAATAGCACATCTTAATGTGTGAAATGTGCAGGAAATCACCTGACTTCTGAATACCAACGAAAAGAAAGATCATCCAACATAAAATGCATTCTTTGCGAAGGTAACCACCCTGCAAATTATAAAGAATGTTCAATCCACAAGGAACTAAAAAGAAACACATTTCCACCACTAACGTGAAAGCAGGAACCACAAGTCCACTAACGTCATACACAATCATCCAAGCACAGAACAGCCACTACAATAACTATTATCTCAATCAAATTACGTGCGTCAACTGAAGTATATGATGAAGGATCTAATGACACAGATGAGTACTATAGTAAACCTCTTAACTTCACTCGTTTCCAAAATGAAATAATGAATAGATAAATTAAAATTGCTCACTGGAATGCCAATGCAGTAGCTAAACATGGCCATCGAATGAAGGTAGGAAGGTTTATCAATACATACGAGACATAGATATATTCCTAATATTCATAAATTCACTTCACAGATAAAAATTATATAAAAATACCAAGATATGCTTTCTACAACACTCAACATCCTGATGACAAAGCACACGAACGGACTGCAATTTTTATCAAAGATACGATAAAACATCAAAAACACGACCGTTACAGAGAAAACCACATCCAAGCTACTAGTATCACACTGGAGGACAAGATTGGTCCCCTAACCATAGCTACTATTTATTGTCCACCAAAACCTACCATTAAAAAAGAGCAGTTTAAACACTTCTTTAACACCTTTGGTCCAAAATTCATAGCAGGTGGTGGCTATAATGCTAAACATAAGCAATGGGGCTCATGGTTTATCACAACAAGAGGCAGAAAACTACTCAAAAGTATGCAGGCTAACAACCTCTACTGGTTAGTTGGAAGAAAATCACAATTGTCTTTAAGCAATAAACTGCTAATGGACTTACGGGATTCAGCTCTGGAGGACCATCTCTAACTCCAACATTGACATACCGGAACGCTTCCAATCTAAAGTCTTACGATTGCTCCATGGTTCATTCCCAATGAAGCCCTACGTCCCGACCTCAGTGTAGTGAGTGTGAATGGAAAAAATGAAAGACAACAGTGTGAACTACTTCCAAAATTAAGTGCTTATCCTAACAGTTTAGTGGCTTTTCTTTACAGAAAAACCACTGGTAACCATAGACTTAAACATTATAAACCAAAAGACTTACCTACTAGATTTTAAATTAGCTTTAATAAAATTAGAATAAATACACAATTACACCCAGTAGTCAAATATCAATCACTGTGATTAAATAAATAGAAGGGGGGGTAACCACTTGGCAGTTCCCTAACTAACCAGATAGATGATGGGTAACCAGATACATGTCGATGTATCCATTTGTCAAATCAATTACTGAATATTCTAGAGGATAGATAGGATATTCTGGGATTCAAGAAAAGAAAAAAATGGTAGTGTTGACACTCTTAAAATTAGTAATATACATACATCTTCGACTGAAGTTAATCTGCTTGTATTTTCCCATGTTATGTATTTCACACCTCTCAATCGAGCAAGATCAAAATAACAGTTGGCATCTTCACAGTTATACCTAAAAATGATTTTGCAATGAAATTGAAAACAAAAATGTATTATGTCTTACAGCTCAAACACAACCGCCCATTTTGGTAGGAACAACAAGTGTGTCAAACCTGCGCCATGTATTCCTATGAATATATCAGAATTTCTAGATATTTCTAACTGTTTTTTAAATGGCATATTTTTCCCATAAATAACTCTTTTCACTATATAGTTATTATTTTCTTTAATGGACTCCAGCAGTTCATTTTCATTAAGAACCTTGCGGTATTTAGTTTCTCTTGAAAGGAAAGTTATTCGAATTTTCTTGTCTTCTCTTTTATGAAATGGTATTTGCAGTCTATGAAGTATATGCTTAGAGAATGCATCAAATAATCCACTCCCTTCACAACCATATATTATAGGAGTGTTGTAATATAATCCAAATATCATTCTTGGCAGTAAAGGAAAAACTACATTTTTAAAACATACAGTATCTCCACGAAAAGTCTTCAAATCCCAAATAGGGTGATCTGTAAATGCTTTCCAAGTATCATGAAATGCTGAGTGATAAGTAAATGTCTCCCATATTAATATGTGGACATCAGTACTGAAGGCATCATGTCGTGTAGCATTTAAATGTAGAGATGCGTATAGATTTAAAAAATCACAGAAATGATGGTACATGTTTACTGCTGAAATTATTAAAAATAATGAGAACCAAAGAAATGTTTGTACTATCATCTATTTATACAAGCCTGTAATCATTAACGCAATTAGGTAAAATTAACAAGTGTGTATTAAATCATAAATAAATAGCTGTTTCTGTTGTCCTCCAAGTATGGTTAATACAATGATAAATACAATAATACAAGGAGAACTACGCGAAAATTTAGTGTTAAAGTATAAAGTTTATTTGCAAATGGAGTGCATTTGGAATTTTTGAAACTTTGAAATACTGATTTGCTTTTAGTTTTTGTGTGTGTGTATATATATATATATATATATATATATATATATATATATATATATATATATATATATATATATATATATATATATATATATATATATATATATATATATAATATATATAAATACATACATACATACATATGTTGATCATGTTTTGTTATTTATCTTTTATTTTTCTATTGATGCAAATAAAAAAGTTACATTACAGGTAAGTGGCACATTTTTGGAAAATATGAAACCATCTAAATTTAAATGCCAATGTCCCCATTATTTTCAAAATTGTGTGCTAGGACTTCATAGGTATCTTTAGAAGACTTTAATATTTATGCTAAATTTAAAGCAAATTGATGTTTCAAGGGTCATGCAAGGGTTGTTAGTTCTATATTATCATGCAAACATCTTGTGTTTGTCGTACAAAATGTATTGTAATGGTTTTTAGGGTTACACAATACTAAAGTTAGTAGGAATGAAAAACAAGTCTCTGAAATACATTTGTATTATAACAAGACAATCTACATAATAATGTCATACATATATAATGTCACAGACAAACAATAAAAAGGTATGAAACAATCCATAAAGTCTCATATAGACATAGTCCATAGTACACAAAGACTATAAAGGTAATTAAGTATATTGACCTACTTGTTAATTATTCCATATATATAAATGGAATAATTAACAAGTATATCAATATATTACTCTAATAAGCAAATATGTTTAAAAACATTGATTAAAATAAATGTTTTTCTGTTTGCTTAACTTTCACTTAAGGTTCTACTGTACCAGTCTTATTGTTAGATTATATTTTCTGACAGATAGTGTCTGCATATTCCAACCTATTTATTGAAATAAAAACAATGTATTATTTCTATAATACATTGGATATATTCCCATTTATCCAAATAATGTAAATCTATAGCTAACAGTAATATTAATCATACATTAATTTTATGTCATACTTCTCGGGAAGTAATAACATATTCAATATAATTAAAATTATCTATCTTTTATCACAAAAAACTATCCTTACTTGGGATAATTTTATTTATATACTTATAAATATTTATATTTGAATAATATTTAATAGAGATATATTTAAATAACAAAATTAATGAATTTTAGAATAAAACTAGAGGCAGTAATGGTATATTTTAAACAAAAAGTTTATTCACAAAGCTATGAGAGTCTTGTTATTACAAAACATCAATTAAGTAAATAAAACTTGTAAATTTAATGCAGTGGATATTAAATAAAATTGTTAAGAAACTTGTTATTTAGACTGTCAACTAATTTTATTATTTTTTTAATTTGGACTAGAATTTTGAAGTCTAATTCTAAAGATGTATTAAAAACATAGAGACATTTCATTAGATGATGGGTTTACAGTAGGATAGCTGCAGGAGCGAGGTAGGACCCAATGGCAGTTCTGATGAAGTACATATTACAATGAGGCCCAACTTGATGGCCTATGGTGGGATCCTATGTCCTAAATGATGGGCTTCAGATTCTTCCATCGGAAAGTTGTGACACATCATATTATATCTCCACACAAAGCCATATAGTATTTTATTTTATAAAAAAAATAACTGATATATTTGTAAATACTTATGTAATACTTACTCAGTATGTATTGGATTTTCATGTAGTTAATATCAGATGCTGAATTTCTTCACTAAGTTTATGCATTTATAACGTTGGTCACAGAATATTTTTTAGAATCAATTGTCTTGTCCACGGGTAACCGCAGTTTTTTTATTGTGTATTTGGGGATTTCCTGTATAGATGTTAAATGTTCTTGCAACGCATCAGGCTGGACAATTTCCGTATAGGATTATATTTGTTACAATACTGACTAACAAGTTCCTTGTTGAATATAAATAATGGTACATAACACAACCACAGCATAAACATTAAATTGAAGATAAATTATGTCTTGGTCTTTGGTTTTTTGTTTCATTGTTTACATCCTTTGTATATAAAGATTTCTTAAAGGCCAACAAGCTTGTATTACAAACCAAACATGTTATTTGACTCATCATATTTTACATTAGCAAATTCCCATATACGCTTTCTCACGTTGTGTGCAGTCGCGTATTACTGCAAACTTTCAGTATATTCATGTTATACAAAAGTTATAGAGCTAAGATAGAAATATAAATATTGACACTGCCTCAATGAACAAAATAACAAATGATCAAACACGAAAGCAAAATTAAACTGATTGCTTGTACCTACATCGATTCAGCTATCTAGAGTCTACTCGACAGCTATCGCGCAGTTAGCCGAGTTTGAACACTATTGAAGCAGCACTCATAGCTTTAGTCATTAATAAATTTGGAAACTTGTTAATGACATTGAAACATTTGCTTTTGCAAAGAATAGCCAAGGAACTTGATTTGGGAAGAAAGGAGGCGCAGCTACCTGACAACGACCAAGAGAATAGCGCTAACATAAGCCCGGACTCGAAGAGGAAGAAGGGAAGGAAAGGAGGATCATCTACTCAAGACCAGGCACAAGCGTCCCACGAAGAACTTGGCGCCACGGCGCACACGCATCAGCTCCAGGAGCTGCTCCCAGGAAGGAAGCGAGAACCAAAGCAGACCATCGAGGGGATCTCAAAACTACCAGCAGCGCAGACTAGAAACATTACGCAGGTTGAGACAGAGGGTAATCTTCAACTCCACTAATGTTGTGCGACATTAGTAAGGAAAATTCCATCACCCACGATGACGGATGTGCTCGACACCTCGAACTAGAGCGATTCACTACCACGATTTTGCATAGACAAGTTAGTTGAACGCGAGGACAAAAAGTCAGAAATCTACCCCAAATTTCCAACACAATCCGCGAATTTGGAGATGTATAGTACTTCTCCACATTTAACTTGAAGGCCGAGTACTAAAAAGTACCAATGGTTCGAGGATAGCAAGAAATACCCCACCTCCTCAACCCTCGATGAAACACAATTTGAGTTCCAAGTGATGTCATTTAGATTAATGGGAGCTCTAGGGACCTTCCAGAAACTGATGGCAGAAATCCTCGAAGGGTATCCATAGGTTTCTAAAAGTGTATTTGGACAACCTGGTTTACAGCCACACCCATGAAGAGTACCTCTACCACCTTGGAGCGGTTTTAGAGAGACTTCAAACAAACGATCTCCACGTATCTCCAGGAAAATGTATGTTTACTGCCTCCCTGAAGATGCACTCGCCAGCCATGTCTGCCTGTAAATGGATGCAAGTTCCACTGAAGATTTCTGTCACATCAAATTACCCCTCACCATTGCCTATATTGTCTTGTGATCCTTCTTCTGTTTCAAATGATTTCTCATGCGTGGAGCACCAGTGGCTGAAAGCTACATAACTTGTTCGTAGCTGGCGCTTTTGTAAATAATTTAAAAAGAAGGACCACCGTGAGTTCCTTACAAGTTCTTCTCATGGGCTACATCCGAACTTGCAGATGCAACGTTATCTTGCCCAATAACCTAGACCACCATTGTCTCCAAACAATAAAGGCAGAATCAACTGCTTCTCAAAAGATGGGTATAATCTGACTCTAAAGAGAGGAGGTATCATGGAATCTACATTTATAGGAATAAAGACAGCAAATAGTGACCCCGGCCCATTTCATTCTAATCAATCCTGGGACTTGGTCAAAAATCACGCTACTTCAATGACATAGCAATTTTTCAACAGTCATCTTGCTGGAGGGTATAAGTGAAAAAACCTGTGTGACGTGAATTAGCTAGTATAAATCAATATTCATGAGAAAGAGATATCGGAATTACAAAAGAGACATCAGAACTCTGGAGCATTAATGTGGCTGTGCCCCACATAAATTTGTCAAGAAAGGAATTCTGTATACTTATTAATTACCACCATTTTTATGTTTTACGGGACTTTTTACCATTAATAGGTTCTGTAACTGTCTTTGATCACAAAAGATCCGACCAGTAGGGCGCTAGAAACCGCGCCAGGAGTTGATGAGAGGGGACCGCCACTATCATCGATAATGAGTGTGTGCGATCACGAAGTCAGTCAAGGGGGAAGTTGCCCAGCCAAAGGATGATAATTAGAGGGAGAATTTTAAATCTGTCATGCTCATGGCAATATTTGGTATTGACTGAACATTGCTGTGATGGTGCATTTCTATTGGTTATAGACTTGTCTATAGCTTCATGAAAAATCTGTATTTTAATGAATTTAAAGTACAAGCAGCAAATACCCAATAAATCACTTAAAATAATGGAGGAGAAATACCTACCATAATTAGTATAACCATAAAAAAATCTTAAAAATAGCATTTATAAAAAAAATGCCAATTTATTGTTAATAATATTTATCCTTATAGTATATAATATTACTACAGTGCTGATTTGCTGATAGTTATCTTATAATAAAGAATAATAAATTAGGTAGTAACAGGCCTAATTCAAATAACTTTATGCTACCAAATACCAATTCTCTTAATTTCAATAGTAATTTAGGATAATTATTCTGTTATTGAAATTTGAAATGGACCCATTACTTGCTTTGTAATATTAAACATACATACTAGCATCAATCTTCATAATAAAAGTAGGCTTTTCTATAACTATATCACAATCTCCTTCGCCTATAGGTCTACGGTTAAGTCTAGAAAAATACCTCATTTCAGGTCCCCAGCTTTGTAAAGGGCTTATATGGTCAGCTTGTTCAATTAACTTGTCTTTAAAAACATCACAATAACCACCAATATCACCTTCTGTTAAAACGTCCATTTTATATCTAATTGGTTCATCCCTATTTAATAATTTTGTAAAATTTAACATGATATTTCTTCCTCGACAGAATCGTAAATGTTCTGAACATTCTATAGAACTATCATCAGGAAACAAAGGTTCACAAAAGATTCTCATTTCTCGCAGCTGTTGCTTCACGTAGCCAAAGTCAGCCTGTGCATAAAATGTAGTCTGCTGAGCAAATTTGGTTTTCACCCACCCTTTATGATCACCAGGACAAGCTGGTATAGAATATTGTTTATCCCATGAGCATTCATGTTCATAACCCCAACATTTGTTATGGTTTAAGTATTGCTTATAAGGGCAATTAATATCTCCTGAACATCTTCTTGCTATTTGTTGGAAATTAGCAAAATAATATGGCAAGTGCTCACTAGGTAAATTAAGACTAGAATAATTATCGCACAAAACTTGTGTAAGAAATAGAATTAAAAATACTATATACTCCAACATAACTATTTTTATCTTTTATAGCTCTTTGCACAGAATAACAGGAATAACTCTAAAAGCTCTAAAATAAAGAAAATACTGTCGAAGTATAGACCTTTTCACGACTAGTTACGCGCAAACGCGACCGCCATGTTAAAAATGCGGTAATATGAAATTTTCGGGTACTTTTTATAAATATAGCTAAACAAAGATTTATTACTAGTGCAATTAAATGAATAATTAATTGATGGTGCTTCATTAGTGCATTTAGCAGTTACAACGATGGTTTAAGTGTCATGGTCGTCCCCAAGGCGGAAATAAAGCAGAACTTATTGAAGTTAGGATAACATTTATATTCATTATGTTTCAATTAATTACTAATTAAAAAATAAACATTAATAATAAAAAAATATAGATTATTTTTAGATTATTAGAAAATTTTAATTTTCATTTCTTTTAAAACTCGTATACTCTACCATAGGAGCAATATTTTTAAATAATTAACTTAGCCATGAGTTTGTTTATATTTTTCAGTCAAACAGTATAGATACAGATACTAGTACCAGATATTAGTAACTTTAGACCAATCGTTATTTTATGTAATTTTCTCAAAACCCTTGAAATATTAATTCATGACGTAATTTATCCTAATGTAAGTATACAAATTTCAGAGTATCACCATGGCTTTATGCAAGGACGATCTACAACTAGATCTAAATCTAACTTAATTTGTATTACCCAAAGCATAGCTGAAACTCTTGACCAACGCAAGCAAATGGACGTCATTTACACTGACTTCACCAAAGCTTTTGATAGGTTCGATCATAATATACTACTGAATAAACTTACAAGATTTGGGTTTTCAACAAATTTATTAAGCCTTCTGAAGTCCTATCTCTCTAACAGAAAACAGTACGTTGAAATAAATGGTTTTAGGTCCCTTGAGTATGGTGCCACGTCAGGTATGCCTCAAGGCTCTATTCTCGGCCCCTTGCTGTTTAATATCTTTATTGACGACATTGTCACTGTAATATCTGTCAATTGTCTGTTACATGCTGATGACCTTAAATTATTTAAGGTTGTTACTTCACTGGACGTTTGTGCTCTTTTGCAGAACAATCTGTCTAATCTTCTTAATTGGTGTCCTAATAACAAACTAGATATAAACGTACCTAAGTGTAATGTTATATCCTATATTTCCAAATTCCAAAGTTTACAAAATATTCCTATATTTCCAAAAGCTTTTACCTCTCTAGTCCGCGTACTAATGTTCTAAAATTCTCACTCCTGTTTTTAAGATGTACTAAATACAACAACAACTGTGATAAATTCGATATATTTAACTGCACTCTTCTGTTTATTAAACATTGTTATGTTTGATATGTAATATACATAATAGACCGGAATTCTGGGATTATATTTAAAATTGAAAGCTTGAGAGAGAATAGAAATAAAATATCCGATTATAGCGCTAGATTACGCTATAATCACTATTTAACTGTATACAATATTTTACGTATATGCTATATACGTAAAATATTATATTTAGTCCCATATACTATATGGTGCTAAATTTGAGTAATGTGACGATAATATCAAAATGTTATATACCGTCTAAGCCTGCATTTACCGATTTTCTTTCTTCCAAGCCGTTTAGGAGCGCTGTTGCATGAACCAGGTAAAATATCGGGGAAATTTCGTTCCGTTCTATCCTGCACTATATTTTCTATGGCAGAATGCAAAAAAGTAAATAGTAAATAAAAATAGATATTTCAAACAGCTACAGAATAGAGATAACGTTATTATATGTTTAATGTGTTTGTTTTAACGTGAACAAAAACAGTTTTATTGAATATAAATATATATATATTATATTAAACATTTTACAATTTTTTTGTTATATAGCATGGAAATTATTTAGTAAAAAATGGAACTAGATCCACAACAGTTTTTTGGAGATTTAATACGATTTTCATCAGAGGAAAGAAGAGGTCCATCTGAATGTTCGAGACTCTTAGAAACATTAAATCGTTTTCTAATTGAGGAACAATTAAATTCATCATTAATAGGTAGCTGATATTTGTTGGAAATACCTTGATTATTTTTAATGATCATACTTTTTTAGATTTATATTTAATTCACATTTTTGATCGATCATATGGGTTAATACATTTTGTAAATGTAACAATACGTAATAAAAAATTCAAGAATCCTGCAGTAAAAAGTATAGAAATTCTTTATACATTAGTTAATAACTTTTCATCAAAACTGGTAGAAAGTAATATCTTTGATGTCTATTCAATGTGCATAAGTGTAATAAAAATAGATGCTTTAGCAGAAATAAAAATAAAAACATTCGAACTGTTAACACTTGGTTTTGAAAAACTTGACATATGTATGGAAAGCAACGACATAACTTCTTGTTATAATCAGATACTTGCTTGTCTTGAGAATGCTTTAAAACAAAAACACACTGATACAGGTAAATATAAGTTAATTTACATTTTAAATATAAAGTGAATTTTTTTTAGCATTGATATGTTTGAGTATAAGATAATTCCCTGTAATAAAATAAACATGCAAATAGTATAACTTGTCAAGCTCTTAAATGTTTGAGTTAAAGAAATTTCGAAGTAAATACAGTTGGCGAGTTATAAAGTATGTATATAATATCATAAGGAGGTATATAATACCAGAGGAGATAATTGAATACCATCTAATCAACAAAATACTGAATTTTATTATGATTATCTACGGTATTAAATATTTTTTGAGGTTTAATTTAGTTACTAGCAATTGAACGTTTGTGGTTTTATTTAAATTTACTTTTTATTTTCATTGTTGAGTATTAAGTTTACATTTTCAAAATAGTTACTTTCATAATTCGGTAACCAAGTATTGATTATATAAATATGAAACCTACAAGTGAAACATACCATAACAGAATCTATGAATTTGGCAAGTATGCTATTTACTAGCGATTTACTTTTGTTCTCACAAAGTAGGTGTTGAAATGTGGTTGGACCAAGAACCTTCTATGTATTCCATAGAAGATTGTATCCTGTATACAATCTTACATCGAAGAGGTTTTTTGAGGTTTTCTTACATATTGAAATAACTGATGACAATTTCGTACACCATAAACAGGTTCTGGTCCACCATTTTGAAAACGGTACAGACTATATTTACAGAGGTTAACGGGTAGGCTAATCATTTAGCAGAAGAGGTTTTCGAAGATACAATTTAAACTATAAATATAAAAACCACTCGCAAAACTCCCCATAAACTAGTAAGTACACTTGATAAAAATGTTACTTATACTAATTTGATTATGTTTATTAGATCTGAGTATTATACTTCCAAAAAATGTTCAATAAAAAATTTACATTTCTTACATCGTACATTTACTTCAATTACATCTGACTTTAAGTCACATACATAATTTTGTCAATGGTTTATGGAGAACTTAAATGATAATGATTGCTTTTATGTGAGACGGTCCATTTGTCAGGATTTGTGAATAGTAAAAACTATAGAATGTTAGAAACTATTTTACATTTGTTGCTGGATCATATCAATAGTAGAGGATGGTGGCATTTGAGAAGACTAGATCAAAGTTATTTGAACATTTAAAAAATCGTGTTTATAGGAGTCATGTCCATAGCCTTGATGAACTTAAAAAATTTTACTTTCAGAAAATATAAAATATAATTCCAAAACATTTACAGAAACTTTAATTTGAAATTATTTTATTCTTGACAAATAATACGAGTAAGTTGTTACCTGCTATACAATCAGCTATTCCGTTCATTCAAAAGGGCGGTCGTTGAGTTCGCTAGACCTTGCAATTTTCACTTGACAGTTGAAATGGAACTCCCGATCCATGTTCCCATCTAGTGCAAACTTTATTAACAATGCTAACTTCTAAAGTATACATGTGAAAAGACATGCACATATACACAGAGACATGTACATATACACACATATTTATATGATCAATAGTTACCTGGAGAACCGACTATTGATATATGATACGGAAAATGGTCCAAAACACTATAGAGTCACTGGGGGAGGTCCTCTCCTCAAAGCTCAGTGCTGGGCCTCTCCTGTGGAACATCATGTACGACGAACTGCTTAAGATGAAACTGCTATCAGGAGCTGAGATGGTGACCTCCGCGGATGCCGTGGAGCTAGTTATCATTGGAAAGCACCTGGAGGAGATCCAACGTATCTTTGGAGAATGCTACGAAGCAGTGCTGCAGTGGATGGATTCAGCCCATCTCAAACTGGCTGACCACAAAAAGTGTGGAAGAAAGTGGAGACCATCACCCTTGACGTGGGACAGGGCACGGTCACCTCTCAGCCTTGCATTAGGTACTTAGGAGTGATGCTCGATACAAAACTTCGCTTCAACGCTCATGCAGGACATGCTGCAACCAAGGCAGCTAAAGTGGCCACTGTGTTGGCGAGGCTCGTGCCAAATATTGGTGGACCTCGTCAACCCCGGAGGAAACTTCTAGCCTAGCCTCAGTGGTGACCTCCATACTCACATATGGAATAGCCATCTGGGGTGAAGCCCTTAAGATTGAGAAGTATTGACGGAAGATCGGAGCAGTTCATCGGCTCAATGCACTCAGGGTGTTTTCCTTCCGCACGGTATCCGATGACGGCGTGTGCGTTATTGCGGGAATGATGGCCATAGAGGTGTTAGCAATGGAGAGGAAGCAGCTCTATGAGCAACAATGTAGTATCCCGGAGGAGCTGAGGAAAATCATGAGGCAGGATAGCCTCCAACGGTGGCAGGAGAAATGGGATGCATCTAAGAAGGGAAGGTGAACACATCGTCTCATCCCTCAGGTTGAGGTTTGGGTGAACCGTAAACACAGGGAGGTAAATTATTACTTGACCCAGATGCTCTCGAACCACAGATGCTTTAGGGCCTACCTTCATTGGTTCAAGCACGAAGATTCACCAGATTTACCGGCGGAGTGCGAAACACTGGAGGATGCAGAACATGTATTCTTCTGGTGCCCACGCTTCTCTGAGGAGAGAAAAAAGATGGTAGGATACACTTGGGACATCACCAGAACCAGAGACTGGTGGAGTCGATGTTGGAGACGGAGGCCAACTGATCGACGGTTAGCAGTTTTGCCACAGCCGTCATAACGAGACTCCGAAAAGAGGAACAGGAGCGGATAAATACGATTGATTCAACAACAGCGACTTCTCATAATCGCTTGTGAGGGATGAAGAACATCTGAAATCGAGGAAGAGCTAATTGCTGATGCCGCCCTCGCGAAGTAATGCCTAGTGGCAGTACCGCGGGGGCAACACGAGGCAAATAACGATGAGAGGTTAGGGTTTTAGTCGTCGGTAGGGCACATTAGTGGAGTCCGACACAGGTCTACAATACCTAGGGTACAAAAAGTATTTCCCCCTCTTAAAAAAAAACAGATACAGAGACATGTACATACACACACACAGATATATATATATATATATATATATATATATATATATATATATATATATATATATATATATATATATATATATATATATATATATATATAATATTTAAATATACTTAATGAATTCCTTATTTTCAGTTAAACACAAAGAGCTTATCGCCCTGGGAATCTTTGTTAAAAAATATCAGTTTCTTGTTAGTAATGATAAAGAAATTAAAAAAATCTTTGTAAGGCATTTTGATGGAGAAGTAGTTAAACCAAAAAAGTCACAACATCTTATTTGTGGATTTTTCATGGGATTTTCCTATTACTGTGAAAGTTTTCCTTTGAATAGCATCGATGATAAAACATTAATTGGAAGGATATATACATTATTGCAAGTAATGGTTCTTTTACAACCAAATGAAAAAATGAAAATTGGAAATAGAGGTAATATTTTCCTTTAAACTATTACTAATCATATTGCTACTATTTACACTTGTTTTTTATTCGACAACTAATTAAATTATGTGTTGAGATAAAACAGAGATTATTCTTTAAAATATTGATATATACAGCTGTGTGCAAAAAATAGCAGTGCAGGAGAGTTCTAAAAGGAATAGAATATTAAAAATCAGACTGTTAGGAACTAACATGTCCCTTTACACAAGAGTGAATATCTGTTCCTATGCTATATGAAGGAGTATAAATTTGTAATAAAACAAAAACAAATCAAGTGGAAAATAATAATATCAGAAGTAAAAGGTACACGTTTCAGTTGTGTAAAAGAATAGCAGTATTATGGAAAAGAATGAAATAATTAAAAACGAAATAAAAATAATAGCTAAATATACCCTAATGTCAATATTTTGTGTTATAGCTGTTACTGCCTTACAGCGCTGTCAAGATCAATTAGATTTTGATAGTGTTCTACGGGAACAGCGAACCATGCATTTCTTACCACTTTCCACAAATTTGCCTTCGTAGTTGGATGTTTTTCAAAACTAGCCTTTTTCATATCTTTTTTATATCTGTCCATAGATTTTCTATGGTGTTGAGGTCTAGAGACTGGGCTGGCCAGTCCAGAACCTCAACGTTATTGGCAGCAAACCATTCTCGAGCCCCTTTACTGGTATACTTGAGATCATTATCCTGTATAAAACGCCATTTCAAAGGCATCTGTTCCTCCGCATAAGGCAGCATAACATCCTGTAACATACTGACATAAGAATATTGATCCATGATACCTTCAATTTGATAAATAGGTCCTACGCCTCTACCCTACTTTAAGAAAAACAACCCCATGCCATAATACTCGCACCACCATGTTTTATTGTATTTACAGTGTACTGTGGTCGGAATTCTGAATTTGGTGGTCTGGGAACATATATTGGGCGTCCCAGCGAACCGTATAAAATAATTTTCGTTTCATCACTCCATAGGATGTTTCGCCATTTGAACGTGGGCCACTCAACATGCTCTTTTGCAAATTTTAGTCGGCGGGAAACATGTTTTGCTGTTAACTGTGGCACTTTGCGTGGGCTTCTACCCATTAGTTTTGCTTCCAGCAATCGTCGTCTAATAGTCGAAGTGTTTACTGAAAGGCCAAGTTCCTGCTTAATTGTCGAAGATGTTGCAAAAGGATCCTTTCGTGCTGAACGTATTATCAGGTTATCTTGTCTCACTGTCGTTTTTCGCTTGCGTCCTCGCATTTCTAATCTTGCGGTTATAATAAAGCATACCTAATCATTTTTGCAGAGCAGCCAAGTGTATTTTGGTTAAATGTATAGATTTTTCATTGGCGAATCGAATTTATTATCGTTTGTCGCTGCTCTTTTGTACAATGTCTGGTACGACCCATTATTACTAAAACCTATACATTTATTAACTACATGTAGTTGGCCATACTTATAACAATAAGTACCTACCTTTTTAATGTAGTTTGGTAAAACAGTTGATAACATATACCAATAAAATATTGATTCTTGCGGGCAGTGTTATTGTTTTGCACAAGAGTGACATGGACTCTATACAATAAACAGCTGACTTTTCATAATCTTGCATTTGTCTGCAATAGTAATCTGCATTATCTTATTTACTATTTACTCACTCTTACCTACCTCAGGATGTATGACGAGAATTTGAAGTATGTTTTTAATTATAAGTGCACTGCTATTTCTTTGCACACAACTGTATATTATATATATATATATATATATATATATATATATATATATATATATATATATATATATATATATATATATATATATATATATATATATTCAGAGAATTAAAACTGTTACCTATGATAGAAAATTGAACTAATCATAATATGTTTACTTGTATTCCTCTGACTCCAACTTGTAATTTCTTTTGTGTGTACTCTAATATCTCCCTTAACCCCATATTTAAAAATATCTTATATTATATAGTTTTCAAATTCTGAAAGATAGGATAAATAAAGGCAAGTATATCACAGCATTATTAAAATAATTAATTTAGATATTTAGAAAAACAAAATTGATTTACATATTTGTCGTTCAATCTATCGGTGATACAAGTAAAATTATATTGATAGTAAACTCCCGGTAATGAAGAATTGTCGGCGACAGTCATAGTTCTCTGAAAGAAGCTTTAGATACCATAGGTGCAATGTGGCAGAAACATTATGCTTACATTTACTTAATAATATATATTATATTCAATATTATTCCATTAATATGATGTCGGTAACAGTATTTGAGCTTCACAATTCTATGGAATTATGAACATCATAAGACATCTCTTAATTATATGCCTTTAGAACCATATGAATTATGTGTTTTCTCAATCTAATTAATATTTTTAGATCTTTAATAAATATAACATTTAAATTTATTATTTTAGCTGCTTTGTTATTTCTTTCTAACAATGGTAATTTATTTGGGGAGTTCTTATTAAAGGATTATGAGTTTTGGCATAGCAAATTGCTAAAATGGCTGGAAGCAGGAGAAGATAATAGAAAAGTTGGTGTAATTACATTACGAAGTTATTTTCAAGTCATTTCTACAGTTTTATATGAAAAAACTGAAGGTGACTGGCCACCAGTAATTAAAGTAAGTTAAACTCATGACATCAATAAACTGGAATTAATGCAATATTATGAAACAATCGACCATATCTAAACTATCACAGTCTAGAATAGAAGTGGTAAAAATAGGAAAATAAATCATTACATGGACTTCATTTTTTTGAGTAAATACTCAGGTAGGAAGGAGTATTGTACAGAGTGGAAGTGAATCAAACAGGTTAAATGAGTATGAGTATTCTGAGATTTTGTTAATGCATTTTTATTAAAATTTACTACATAAATAATGTTGCCCAAAATTTTATTAGCAGTATTTAACGGGTCTTTAACATAGTTACAAAATTGGTTTCACTGTTGACTGGCGACTGAGGTGGCCTTTATGCCTAGTATAATATATACTTTTTTATCTTGGAATGTACAATATATTTTTCAGTGTGACATTCTACTGAAGTTTATTTATATGTAACTGTAGACAACTGCAATTGATTTTTCCATGAAATAAAGTTAAAACCTCATAAAGTGTAACAAGTGTCAGTAACTCTTGTACATTTATATATGTACATACATAATGTTAAGAATACTCTGTTTAAAAACGTATACAACTTTATTAGAGAGCCAGTAGGTCAATTGTTCAATTGTAAAAACTTGGTCCAATAAATCATTGTTAATTTTAATTTTGAATGTTGCTGGCTTCTCATTTTTCTATTTCGGTAACAACCACCTCAACGATACCATGAATACTCGTTCTATATAGATTAGGTTAGATTTTGATATGTATATTGTTTTAAATATTCCTGGTACTGCTTATAATAATAAGATTGTTTTTTAGTTCGTTGTTTTTCTTCTATACCGATTTTAACATAACGTACAAGCATTATGCTTTGTGATCACTGTGAAAGATGATTGTTGAAATTGTTAAATTTGACTCTAAATTACAGATTCTCTATTTACTGTAAAAATATTGATATTTTGACAGTTAATACTTTAATTAAGCCCTTATTTGTATCATTAATCACTTCGTATTTCGTTTCAAGTTCATTTATTTTTATTAAAATTTGCCTATTACCGTTTTATAATAATAAAATGGTTATTTTATCATTTATATGATTATCATTGTATACAATAAAGAGCACTGCATGGTACATTGAACTGCATATAGAGTACTACAATAAATTAGATATGATTCGCAAAACAGGCTATTGGGAGTATTACTATATGGCAAAAATAATGTTTACTATACTGCGTTTAAAGCTTCTATATTGAAAGATAATTATTGGTGCAAAGTGTTAAAAAGTTAACTTTACATCAGTTAAATAGTTAATAGGTTGTTTATACCATTCACTCAGTGCATCACATGCAACATTCATAGAAGATTGGATTATTTATGTGACAGTACTTTTATAACTGTATATTTATGAGAATGTTTAATTTAAATTATTTAGAAGATACATTTTGCACAAATAAAATTAAAACAATTTTAAAAACACATTATACATATACAAATAATTAATTAATGGGACAATAAGATCTACTTTTAATAGTTCCATACTTATTGATTAACAAAAATATGATTTTAACAAAAAATACGATTCAATCTAAAACTTCATAATGTTTTAGAAACTATAGTGAACAGAACATGCTTAATATTAATATAAATATATTGTATAATTAGGCCTTAAATACATTGATTACATATACATGGAAATTTTTAAAGCATCTGAAAGAGTCATTATATATAGAATTATAATATTTATCTTAGGTTGACAAAAATCTAAATAAGCCTAACCAATATAGAAAGCTCTAAAATGGCTTGTTAGTAATAAGGATAAAACAATGACAAATTTTGTTCAGTTTCATATAAACGGTCAGTTAATGCTGTATCGAAATAAATTTAGCCTTAAAAGTAAATAAATTTACAACTTATGTTCTTTGTATTTTTTTATTGTTTTGTAAAGAGTTCACTCTTTACAAAATGTATTATTTTTCGGTTTGTCTATTTTCATAGCTGAGAAATTTTTCAATTGCGTTAGACATAGCTAAAGTTTCTCTCTGATGACATGCATTTATATATTCTCACAAAATGAATATACATACATTAACATATAATACATTATCAGTAAAAATGTTTTACTGTTAATGTTTGATCACAAGCTAGAATATTGATGACTGTTCTCCTCTAAGAAGAAGCAAAGAAGTAAGGTGTGTATGGTCTACCCTTAACCGGGTTAATAGGACTTATTCCCATCTTTTAATTACGAGGCAACGTACATTTGTCTACTTTTGGCTTAACGAGTTTCAACATTAAGTCCATTCTGATCCACTCTAATTCAGGTTTAATTTTAAAATCACTAAGTGGAACGTCATGAACTTCTTGGGTATTTGTTGCTTCTCAAGCAGCAATATCTACCATTTCATTTCCTTCCATCTTTCCATATTCGGCTTGGGGAGCATATAAAGTGAATTTGTTTGTGTATACTGCTAAACCATGTGATTAAAACCAGTATTCATTAATTAAGAGGTTCTTTACTTTAAGAGTTTCCAAAAGCCTGAATAGAACATAGGAAGTCCCTTATAATTAAAATTTCCATATTACAATTGTACTCCGCATATCTCAGGGCCTGCCAAATACTATATAACTTGGCAGTGAAGATACTAGAGTTGCGAGGAACACTCCAAGAATGTGTCTCTGTGTGTTATAAATGCACTGCCTACACCTATGTCGGTCTTTAAGGTATCTGTATATATCTGCTATTTACCTGCAAAGTGTATATTGTAATTTGCCCTACATTGTGATTGATCATTTTGTGAGCACATTGTGCTATCGATATCAAATGTCTTTGGGACTAAATATATTACTTATGTGTTCCCTATTATTTTTCAATCGAGAGCTGTGCATTTTCCCCTAATAACCTGATAACACGGTGATAATTTTAAAGATATTCTCTAAGGAAGAGATTCAAGGTTGAACATATAATGGTTGGTAAAATAATGTGTTAATTAAAAATGTTACCATTGAATTCCTTAATTTTTTAACTGTAAATTAACAGTTAAATTAAAATAAATAGAAGTATGTAGTGACATATTTTTTCACATTATTATTGTTTTATTCTAATACAGTTTAAACCAAACATTTTAATCAAATAACTAAGGCAATTAATTCCCTGTCTTTAATTAGTTCACCGTCACGTAAATCAAAGATACCCTAAACTTTATTGTTTAAAATTAATAACATAATTTTAATAAATATAAAGAAACAGTTATCATGATATAAAACAATTAATACAATAATAAAAGTTAAAAAAATATATAAAAGTAAAGGTATTCTAAAAAGACTTTAGCCTTTCATCAGTACCTTTTCCATAATTTCATATAAAGCAAGGAGTAGTACAGTATTATATTTTACAAAAACATGGTGGTTACCGTAGCCACCCATATTCCAAAATACTTCACAGATGACGAGTTAGGTTTACAAGTAATTTTTTTACTTGTATGTGCTAATTAAAAAAAAAAATACAAAAGTTATTCAGTTCCTCTAAATAATAATCCTATCGTTTCTTATCACAAGTATAATTTGTTTCAGCATTTCAACCAATGGTGTACATCTATTTTAAAGAAAGAAGAAGGTACCACAAATCATGAAAAACGTCTAGCTATTCAATGTTTGAGGATATTCTCAAATGTTTCTTATAAATACTTGTCTCACGACGATGTTACACAATTATTTTTAATGGTAATGCAAATGTTTGAATATAATTATGTTTTAAATTATGCTCCAAATAGTGACGAATGGGAATATTTACCATATTATGTGCAGACTATAGCAAATTTGATGCAATTCAAAGCCTTTACCTCTAGTGAATTCTATTGCCTTCAACGAGCAGTCATTAATATGATAAAATCTTTCCATCAGCTGCCATACTTGCATTATGACCTGGTTATTGATGGAATAGTTACTACATGTTTTTATTTAAAGAAAACTCAATATTTTGATGCATTTGTGGAAAATATAATTTATCAAGGTAAGTTTCTCATAACACTTAAGATGGTAGTTAACTTCTAGTTTATTACTGTGATATTTTGATATTTTAAAGATTAATATTTTTTTATTTTCATAGTAAACTTTTAAATTTTTCTCAAACACAAATACTATACTAAAATTTATACTATTGTTTGTATGCATTTTACTGTTTGCAATGATTTAAACGAAATATCCTATATATTTTTTTACATTGACTGCCACCATAAAACTGGGACTAAGGGTTTAATTTTTTCTTTTTTAATATAACTAGTGTTTTATAAAACCCTATCTCTAACTATGTTCCTCATCATGTAAAAATCAGTTGTGGAGATTCTGAAATATTAGAACACTTATTAAATTTTTATTTATGATTGGGAGATTTTTGAAAGACTACTTCAGTCTGATCTATTAATGCAAATGCATCTACATCCGGACCACACTTCCAAATTGCTTCTACTATAAGATTAATATATAAAGTATACACTTCAGGTATTTTAAATTAAGGTGGACATATGACACTTTTTTCAGTAGTAGGAAAAAAGAACAAAAGTTTATTAAATAATAATATTCATGCATTTGTTAACAAATTGTCACATAGTAATATATTGTGTGCTAATACATTGTATATCTAAACACTTAAACTTAAAGCTACCCAAGGTATGAAACATTGAAATTTGATATAATATTCACATAAGAGGTGTTATGAAATTTTACATGTTTAATAATTCAAGTAATAAATTTAAATGCATTCAATGAAATAATATAAATGAAAAATACTAATTTCAATCAACTACACTCTCTTTACTAGCTGTATTTATCTAATTTTTATTTGCAGTATATACAATTGTTTATCAGACTTATTATTCTTAATTAGTGTTTCGTAATATTTTTTTGTTTTCTATTTTATTTTTATTTATTCTTGTATTTTATGCCATTTTAGTAATTTTAATTTACCACAGTCATATAGGATTTATTAAACTTCGTTATATCATCCAAGGCAATAAATAAATTTTGTAATTGAAGTCTGACATATGTCTATTATACTATGTTGTCATCAAGTTTAGTTTTTTCCTACAAAAATTTTATTTACATTTCTGGCTGCCGATGGTTACCCTTGGCATTAAAATGAGATTTGTATGCATTTAACTCCATTTGCTATATTTGTATTGATATACCCATTTCCTTCATTAAGTTCAAGTAAATGAAAGAAGAGACTTGGGTAGGTTTCACAAAAATTGCACACTGTATTTCTAACAATTGTTTCGGCTTTTATGTCATTCTCGAAGAGTAACAAACTTTTACTGACTTTTACTAACAAACTTTACTTTTTCAGTAAAAGTTTGCTACTCTTTGACTGAGACAGAAAAGCCGAAAGCCAGATATTTTTTTTTTTCACTTGGTATCAAATTAACTCTGAAACTCATTCATGTAAAAATGAATTACTTATTCCTCTTTTTTGGTAATATTACAGACTGTATTATCCTCCAAGATATTACATGACCGACTAAATCATTTATGTTCTACTAAACGAGATCTTCAAAACAAAACCAAAAATTATACCATAACAATATCACATAAAAGTATAGCTCGCAACTCAGTGAGAATAAGCTCATCAGTCATGCTCACAACTAACCAAGATTCCCATGGTTAATAAGCATTTCTTTTACATACCTGTTGTAACTCGATGTAGTCATTTTTCACCGCTTTCCGATCTGATTCATTTTACATGAGAGTGCCCTTACAATGTCTTATAGAAAACTAATCAACAGTTAGATATTGTTTTTTTAAAAGCCTTTTAGCTTTCATTGTTGCATTGTCAATGTACTGTCCTGACTACAATATGATGTACTGTCCTGACTGATGTGATGTACTGACTACAATCATTTCTAGGGGTTGTGTGGTCCTGTTCCCATGAACATATATCGAAAGCTGAGTTTGCTGAGGAAAATGATGAAAAAATCGTAACAATCAAAAATTTTTTTCCATTATGGAAAGGGATTTTAAAACTTGATTCAAATAGAAATTACGATAAATATGGAATGTATTTAGAAGATCGTAAATATATTCTTGAAAGAATCGTAAATCAACTTGTGAAGACACTGATGGTTCTTATAAATAAATTAAATTTGACAATAATATTAAAAGGAGAAGAGATTATTGTAACAGAACTTGAGGAAGCTTACCAAGTAGAACAAATGCATGATTATGCTATTTTCCTAAATGTTATAGATTTTTATCAGGAAATATTGAATAACATTTACCCAGGAATGTTTAAAAAATGTATATTCAAGATTATTAAACATATTATAAACAAGTGTGTAGAATTTCCGTTAATTAGTGGATTCTACAAGTTATTATCATGTGGTCTAAAAATTGCCAATAGTTTACATTTATTTGAAGATCCAAATGAGAATAAACAAGACATTATAAATTCGAGAGAAACATTAACAAAATTTTTGGAGATTTTATTAGTGAAAATGATACAATATAAAGATGAATTATTAATATCTTGCCTCCAAGTTCTTTTAGAATGTCCTGTAATTATAATTAAAGATATGTTACCTGCTTGTGTTATTCCATTTTTAACAATCTTTAATGTTGGAAGAAGTTTCTTGCCATTAGCCGAAATGGGCCTGCATACTCTAGAATATTGGCAAGATAATATAATGTCTAGCGATTTAGAGTCATTGTTAGCAGAAGTCATACCTTCTTTGGATTCTTATCTGAGAAGTAAATCTTTACAAGGGCAAACACGTACAAATGTTTCTGAAAGAAGAAGAAAAACTGTACAGGTTTTAAAAAAACGAAAAGTGCTAGTTGAATTAGAACCTGAATTAGTTAAGCTACAAAGAAAAGTATTGTCCTTTATTGGCAAACAAAACTCTAAAATTTGTGAGGCATTTGTATATTCAGAAAGTTTTAATACATCAACAATATATCGTGAAAATTTACATCTTAAAGTGACGTTACCTTATGATGATCTGTATTTAGACATTCATTTAGATACATTTGTTCTGAGAGTTGTTAATTTGGCATTATATTCTAGCGACAGGAAAACAAGAATAACTGCGTGTGAATTACTTCAAGCCATAGTAATGGTTTTTTTGGGAAGAGGTATTTATTTCCTTAGAATTACAAATTAAATATCCATATTTCAGTATAAATGTATGGTTTATTTAAATAACATAAAATATTATAGTTACATATTAAAAAATGTATACATTTTTAGCCAAGCCCATGAGCCAGTCTGGCCTCTCTGAGTTAGATGTTGTATTGAAAACAATAGCAATGCCTTTGCTACAACTGGGATGTGATATTGATCAGTTAGTGCAACAAATTTTTGCACCATTGTTTTTACAATTAATACATTGGTATAGTTCTCCTACTCAGTTGGGAAGTGCCCATACTGCTATTATCATAGATGTATTGATGGTACGTGTAATTTGAAAAATGTATAAATTGATAGTGCTATAGATATTATTGGAAGGCCAGTCAAATAATGTTCTTTTTGTCATGTAAAAAAACCTATCATGGAGTGTCTGCTTTGCTCTTCCAAATGCTTCAGTAGTTCTTTAAATATGTGTTCTGCGGGTTCTATGTTGTTGAGTTATCTGTGTATAAATAAATTTATTGAAATATTGAACTGCTAACACAATTATACGTTTAATACACCAGTTGAAATATAACATATGTACAATACATTGAAAAACATCTGAATTGCTAAAATGTTATTTGACATGATTATTTAATTTTTTAGGAGGGTATTACACATCCAACTGAATCTCGTCTAAGAGATTTTTCTGGAAAATGTATTAATGAGTTTGTCAAATGGACAATAAAACAGATGAACGAAATGCATCTCTCAAGAAATCCAATCAACATAAGTGTTTTAATAAAAAAAATGAGATTTTTTAGTTCCCATCCTGATCCTGCGAAGAAATTAGGGGCAGCTCTAATATTCAATAATATTTATCGTGAAATTAGAGAAGAAGAATCTCTCATAAGTGTATTTTGGATAGAAATTCTACATATTTTTATAAGTAGTTTATCTCTCATTGATAATGATATCTCAGAAAATGATATTATCAGAACTCAAATAAAAACTGCTGTAGGACATCTACAGAGAGTTTTTGTAGAGAAACCTGATATTTTTCGGGCATGTGATGACAAACGAAGAGTGCCAAAAGATATAAAAGGCGGTTGTTTAAAAGACATTGTAGTTTGGTTATTTCAATATACTGGAAGTAATAGTAGAAGCTGTAGAGAAATCTGCATGGATTTATTTATTACAATTTCACCTTTAATGGAGAAAAAAATATACTTACAGACTTTTATTAAAGAAAATTTCAGTGGTAATTTCATATCTAATATTTATGAAGAATTTGTATTAGCATATCCAACTCCAGGACATATAGGTTATTCAGAAGATTGCACAATATTATCAAAGTGGATGCAGGGATTATTGTGTATGTTGGATGGATACAATTTTGTCATAAAAAATAATTTGGCAGATATTAATTTTACAAATAATCCATTTATTGCTGTAGAGTATTTTTTAGAAAATATGCATAATGCTGATATTGCAACAGCTTTAAATTTAATTAAAAAGAAAACATGGATGTTCACGTCTCTTGATAGAAAACAATTTGATAATCAGAAATCTCTTTGTATATTATCAATACTGAAACTTTATAATGCAATAATTAATAATGAAGTTTTATGTAAAAGGGCTGATGTTTTATGGAGTGTAAACTTTTGGGGGCTTATTTTAAATGCATTATTTAACCCTCAATTATTGGGTTTATATGATAAAGTTACTCATCCAAAGCACTTGGAATTACTAACAATTATACTCAACACTCTTCCAAGAAAAATTTCAAAAGATAAAGTATTTGTACTTGTTGAAGTATTACATAATTACATTCAACACAATTACTTTACATCCATCGATTTAAACAAAAATATTCCTTTAACTCAAAGAAATTTAATCAGAGGACTTCTTCTACTTAATTCAACAAATATTAATAAGCAGTTGATGGCAGAAAAATATACATATGGTCTGGTAAATGAATTAGTTGAGAACTTTTCCAGTCGACATGATAATAATGTGATATTTTTAAACGAACTACAGGAGACTACTTTTGAATATTGTGAACTGATTTTGAAATTTGCCTTGACAAATCCAAATGAATATAAATGCCTGATACACAACCTATATAATAAATATACAGTACAGAGCATGGAGTTTAATAAGGAAGTTAAATTTGGAATTTACTTTTTAAGTATATTCAAAGAAGTTGTCATACCCATTGTTTTAAAAGATTTTGATTGTTTTGTGAGTGTTTCCACAGGAAATGTAAATATGGATCTAACATTAGAATTAATAATGTTTATTTTAAATTATGTAAGAAAGAATAAAGAATTCAAAGATGATTATGCTACAATTTCTAATGCATTATCCAAGAAGTGGATTATTTTTCAGAATTTGTTTGAGTCAACACCAGGATATAAGCTGTTGGGTATTGAATATTTAAAATTACTTGTCCCCATTTACAAATTACAATCATTTGATATTCATGATTGGTTAATACAACAATTACTTCAAGAAACAGATTTTAACAATAAATTGGAAATATTTTATTTGATAGTACAAACTACAAATGAGGATAATGATTCAAGGTAAAATGTTGATATAATTTAGAAGTATTTTTTATCTGACCTGTTGCACCTATTTCAGATTTGACCTGGAAAATGCACTATCCAATTTTTCTGAACATATTTTATCAAAGACATCAAGTAGTGATGATAGCAATTCACATATTTTTCATAAAATGTTAGTGAATACTCCCATTATAAAATCAACTATCATTATAAAATTTTTTGTTGAATTGTACTCAAACTTATCTATAAACGTAGATGTGACTCCTTTATTACTGAAGTTTAATAATAATAACAATGAAATTTTACAGCAACGCTCTTTAAAATTGATTTATGTGTTATCTTGTGATGAATATGTACGTTTTGAGAACAGATATAAGATAATAAAAAATGTAATACCTTCATTATTTCAAACATGCAATATATCAAGTTTTGAAAAATTCTATGAAGAGCAAATAAATGCTATTGTATCAAAATGTCAAGATAGCCATAGCATAGATTTACATATTTTGCATTTTGTGCTCATTGAAATACTCTTTCTACGTGTACCTATAGGAACTCCCGAAAGAACAAATTGTTCCATATCATCTGCAGCAAATAAACCAAAATTATTACAGTTTTTCTTAAAATTTTCTTTAGATGCTTTTAAGAAGGATTTTACAGCATCTAACCTTTATCTTAGGTTATATAGATGTCATGCTTACAATGCCTTAGCATCAATAATAAGTAATTCTTTAAAATTGGAAAATTTCTATGAGAAGTTATTTATACGTCAAGAACACAATAAAGATATTTTATGGAGTAGTATAATAGATTGTAATAAAATGTATAATTTTCCTATATCATTTGAATGTATACCATCTGAGAGAAAAGTATTACTTAACATAAGAAATGAAATAATAGCTTGTCGAACAAATGTTGAAGAGAGACACAGGTGTGTAAAGTACATAGAATCCCAGAGACTATTTAATAGCTCGTTAACTGAAGATGTTACAAATTTCGACTTTACTAATACCATATTAAGAAGCCAAAGTGCAACTATTGAAGAAAAAACTAATTTAGTTAATTGTCAGAGAGTCATTCAACTTGAAGAGGTAAATATTAATGATCACGAATGCATGGCAACGGTTTGTGGGCTTATACAGCATATATTTGACAGTGGTATAAGTGACCTACCTAGAGAAGATGAAGAAGTTGAGTTGCCAAATTGGCTGTCAGGTAAGATATTTTAATCAGTTGTCAGAGAGATATTCTGTAATTAAAATTCATAAAATTGTTAGTCTCATTAAGTTTGCACTGTATCCAATTCTTTAACAAGAAAATAAATTAAAATGGAACTGGCTTTGTTGTGGTACAATTAGTAATTTATTTTCATGGTTTAAATTTAAATTACAAATGATTATCTCTTTGAAGAAATACTTTTTATTCCACTTAAGTCACAAGGCAGTAAAGTTCTTACTTATTATTTACTCAGATTTGATTAAAATTGTGCAGCTACAAAAGTTTAAATATCAAAAAATAGTTTGGAGGAAAATTGTTCCATAAATTCCAATGAGTAATTTCTATTCGGATAGATCTTATACATATTCCTTTCTCATCACTTTATAAAATAATCGTATATTGTTTCATGTAGAGTAATGGTATATTGTTTTCCATTTGTTCAAAATATGGCAAACAAAGTAGTTCATTCTTAAATAGAACAATCAAATATATATTATTGCCCATTGTTTATGACAATAGATATTAAAATGCACCGGATAGTCTGATCACAGTCTTTCAACTATTAAATTGTTTGTAATTCTGAACTATATTTAGTTCTGATTTATTATATAATAAATAGTTGATTCGATAAATGATAAACAAATAAATAATATCTTTCTTAAACGAATTTCTTGCAATTTGTGAAATTGTAAATATTTTCTTTACTTATTCAATAATAATAGTTAGTCGATTTTAAATTTGTTGATTTTATGCAAGTTCTTCATTTCATGAATCTCTGTAGTTAAACCTAATAATTATTCATTATGACTTTTGCAAAAGGGAAGAGTTTGATTGACTTTTTATTTGCAATGAATTTGAAAATTCATTATTTTTTATAAAAGCATAATTAAATATTTTAATATTACTAGAAGCAATAGATGCTTTGATATAATAGATAATAAGATGATATGAAATGATGTCCAATCTGATATTAATGTATTTCCATTAGCAAGATTAAGTTACTCTATCAAATTAATATTAAATCAGTTGTCGAAAAGTTTGCCACTTATAGCAAATTTTACTTCAGTTTTTTGTTATCTGTGCATTATTTCTACATAATGTTTCCTTCCGTTTTAAGTTATTTGTACTTCGAGATTAATAAAGCTATCGTGGAAACTTCCAAATTCAGTAAAATGTACACTGCTATTAAAAGCAAACTTTTAACCTTGTTGCTAATTTTTTTTTAACTCTGGATACAAGCCAAAAAGAATATAGAAAAAAGTAACTTTAAAAGTAGTCAATATAATTTTAATTATTGTGAAGTTAGAAGTAAGCCAACATTTATTTTGCAGGTATAAGAACAACACTGTTAAACAAAGAAACCCACCGAAATATAAAGATATTCTTGGTAAAAGTTATTGACAATATGATACATATATTTAATTATTATGCAAAATGGTTTTTGGAACCATTATTACAATTTGTTGTTGATAAGAATGCAGGAGATACACTAAATTATTTTGTTATCGATGTTGTAAGTTATGTTTTTAAATACATAGTGAAGTATTTGTGTATGAAATCCATACTATATTTTAGATATTAATTAGTAGATCCAAATAGAAGTTAGTGGCAAGAAAACTTTAAACAAAGTTTGCAAAAAAAAAAAGGTTTCCAACACAAAGTTTTTTTGGGAACAAAAAGACAATGAAAAAATAAAAATTACATTCTTTTATTTATCTTAGTGATAACGAAGAAATTGTTTCAAGTATTTGATTAACCGTTTTTTAGACCTCTGGAACGACAACCTCCTTTTTTATTATTTTTTTATGGTGATGTTTTGGAGGAAATTCATTTTTTCCATGGCCTTCCTCGTTTATTTCTTTGTGCTAGTGTCCAGTTCCAAACCTTTAATGGTATCCTTTCTTCGTTCATTTGTTGCAGGTGTCCATACTATTTTAACTACTTTTCAGTTATATCGTCCATTATAGTATTTTTTACTTCCACTTTTCTCTAATGGACTCATTTCTTACATGGTCAACTAAAATTAAATGGGAACATCTTCTCCCGTACGTCATTTCGGCTGAGAGAAGTATAACCCACACTTCTGACCCATACGTCAGTGCTGGCTGAATCATAGCCTGATATATACTTGTTTTTTTTTTTGTTTTTTTTTTTTTTTTTAGGTTCTTATTCCACAGGATTGGGGGTAGTGCTTTTTTTTCCTATTTTCTTTAGTATATCTTTATTATCCTTTCTGTCTTCATCTATTGTTACTCTTAGGTATTCGTACTGTCTAATGTTTTTTATTATTCCTCTTTCTGTTTCGATGTCTTGTTCTGTGCCTCTTATAGTCGTGTATTGTGTCTTTTGTATGTTTAATCTCTAAACCCCATTTTGTGAATTCTTCTATAAGTTTATTTATTATATAAGTCATATATTGCTGGTCGTTAAGGTGCAAGGACTACCTGATCATCTGCAAAGAAGATTGTTTACAAGTCATCTCTCTCTACGCAGGATCGCCCAGGTCGAAATCCACTTTGTTCTTCCATTTCCGTGGCTTCCTCTTCTATTCGGGCTGTTAGGACTTTTTCGTAAAACTTTCCAATGGACTATGTAATACTAATACCCCGATAATTACTGCAGTCGCTCCTGTTTCCATTTTTATAAATGGAATTTATGTAAGAGCTCCTCCAATCTCTTGGAATCATTTTCCCTGCCAGGCACTTGTTAAAAATTACACAAAGCAACTCGTACATTCTTGTGGTGGCATGTTAATTAACTCGATAGGTAAATCCTTTGGTCCTGAAGCTTTATTATTTTTCATTTTTTTGTAATGCTGTTTTTATTTCTTTTAATTTAATGGTATCTACTCCGTTAACTCCTGTTTCGTCTATATCTAGTTGCGTGTCTAAATACTCTCCACGTCGTTCTTCCAGTAGATTATTATAGTAGTCTTTCCATTGTTCTATTTAATGGGATTTATTTTTCTTCTTTCATTTGTTTCTTTTAAGACTATTTATAGTTCGCCAAGCTTCTCTAGACCTAGATCCCCTACCATTGAGCTAATTTCAACACATTTGATTTCCCATGTTTTTCTTTTTTTGTTTTTTTTAATTTATTTTCACTATATATTTATATCGATTATAGTTTTTTCGGTCTTCATCTTTTGTATTTAACCACTTCAGATATACATTTTTCTTTTCTTCTACCAGTTGAATTAAATCGTCTGTCCACCAAGAATTTTTGTGTTCCGTTCTATTTTTAACACCAAGGGCTTCTAGTGCTGCTTCGTGATATTTGTGTTTTAAAGTTTTGTACATTTCTTCTGCTGTGCCGTTTATTTCTTCATGTAATTTTTGTGCTAAACGTAATTTGTAAAGGAAACCAATGGATTCACCTCTTAAGATATCTGTTATATTGCTTTGTGGTTTCCCTTTTGTTATTGTAACTTATTTCAACGGCTACTTTTATTAGTAGGTGATCTGAACCACACTCAGCTCCTCTCTAAACGTTTACATCATAGCGTATTATGGAAGTGTTCTATTTAATCACAACATAGTCAATAATTGATTTTAAGTTTTTTTTTTGTGTCGAAGTATATTTGTGTCTTTGTGTTGCAAAAATACATTTAGAATTCTCAGCGAGTGTTGTTCACAAAGCTCTATCCATCTCTTTCCATTTTCATTGACTACATTTTCTCTGTGTTGTCCAATTATTTTACTGTCAAGAGCTTTACCCACTCTTCCGTTTAGGTCGCCTAACAGAACTATTTCTTGTCTATTTTTCGTCATATTTAATTCCTCAGAGAGTTTTTTAAAGAATCTGTCTTTTGTGTTTGTATCTGAGTTGTCTGTTGGAGCATAGATGCCAAATATTTTAATTTCTCTTCCTTTTATTTTCATGTCAACCGTTATGATCTTTTCGTCTACTGGATTCCAGTCAATTATATATTTTTCCATGATCTTTTTTACTGCAATAATTACACCAGCTTTGGCCCGTTTTGATTTATCTACTCCACTCCAAAAGTATATGTACTCATCCTTGTAACTATTTTCTTTTACTTTCTTTGTTTTGCTGAGTACTGCTATTTCAATATCGTATGTGTGGAGTACTCTAAATATTTGGTCGTCTTTTCTATTTAGTCCTTGTAGGTGTAGTCCGCTGAAACTTGGTGGCCAAGAACTAAGCTATAATAGCGAAGTGAAATACTTAGGAGTAATCCTGGACGGGAAACTGTCATAGGAAAAACATCTAAGTCACATATGTTCCAAGATCACAGCAACACTTTGGCAACTGAGAAGGGCCATTGGTAATAGCTGGGGCTTGAAACCGGAGACCATGAAATGGATGTATGAGGCAATTCTCAAATCCAGACTGACGTATGCAGCACTGGTCTGGTGGGAGAGAGCCTGTTTAAAGTCGGAAGCCAACCGACTTAATAAGCTAAGAGGATTGATTCTAAGAAGTATAACCGGAGCTCCAAGATCAACACCGATCGAGGCGATGGGGACATTGACGGGAATACCACCTATTGATGTTACCCTGAAAGCGGAAGCCGTAAAGACAATGCACAGGGTGGGAAACATGAATAGGAAGGTAAGGGACCTGAATAGACTCTCAAGAGAGCTAGCTGAGGAGGGAGTCCTATGGATGTCCTCTGACAGTATAGGTGTCCACTTCCTGTTTGACAAGAAATATAAGATCACCTTCACCAGTAAGACCGACTGAATAAAGGGTCGAGCTGGATTACCGCTCAATGGAGACATTTGGTACATGGATGGAGCCAAGAGTGGGAACAGAGCGAGTGCGGGGGTGTATAGGCGACGCGATGGGATAGGTAAAAACCTTTCCTCTGGGCAAATACATTACCGTACTCCAGGCCGAGCTAGTTGCAATTACATACGGTGTTATGGGGGCCGACCAAAATCGGACCCAGGAGAAGGTATGTATCTGCTCGGATAGCAGGGCGGCGTTGGCAGCCCTGAATTCAGCAACGACAAAGTCGAAGCTGGTCTATAATTGCTATGAAGCATTGAACCACTTAGCGGAAAAGGGACTAGTGGAATTCTTATGGATATCTGGGCATAATGGCATTAAGGGAAATCTAATTGCAGATGACCTTGCCAGACTAGGGACCAGGGAAAACCTGTATGGACCAGAACCTGCAGTGGGAATAAGTCGGAATCTGATCAGAGACCGCATCAATGGCTGGACAAGAGACCAGCACAATAAAAGATGGAGAGGAGTAACGGGTTGTCGAAAAACCAAACTCTTCATCGAATACTCAGAGATTGAGAAATGGGCCCAAGAATTCATTAAATTGAACAGGCACAAAGCCAGAACCCTGGTGGGAATCGTAATGGGCCACCATAGTACTCTGAATGCATATAAGTGCAAGCTGAGGCTGACTGACAGCCCGGCCTGCAGATACTGTAAAGAAGACGAGGAAACCTTTATTCATCTTCTTTACACCTGCCCCGATCTGGAGGAGAAGAGGTACCTTATATTAGGGTCCCCTGTTATCCTAGAGGAGGCGAGGCTTAAGGCGGGGGACGTGCCTAAATTGCTCCTTTTATGGGATAGCATTTTTGGATAATGACCCGGATAAGAGGGGATCGCCAAGGGATTACCCATGCGATCAGTGGCTGATGAAGCCCAAACCTATATACTATAATGTAATGTAGTCCTTGTATATTCTAGCATCCAATATTCGTTAACTGTTTTCTTTGCTTCTGTCGTTTTCCATGTAATTTGTCCGAATTCCGAGGCTTTTGTGTGGGATGTTTAGCAGTGATTTTTTTTTTCCATGGCAGGGAACCAACCTACCGCTGTAACCCTCCTCCTTTATCCGGGCTTGGGACCGGCACTGGCAGTTACTGAGCTACTCAATCCACCCAGTCTCTACCAGAGGCGGAATTTTTTTTTTATTATCTTTTTACAAATCTTGTTTTAAAGTTTATTATCTCTGACTCTAGTTACTCCTAAACTATAATATAGGTCCCTTTATCAAGATATGACCACATTTCCTTATCACTTTTAAATTGTATACTGTGTATATACACTAAAATATTAAAATTTGTTTCAGATAATATTGCTAAGTAAATGGGCTACTAGAATAGTTATACTTAATGAAACAGAATGTAAATTGGCTTCTGAAATGTTAACATTTTTAATATCAAATCTGAAGACCGAGCGAGTAGATATTTTTAAATATAATCTTGATTTAATAAAATTAATTGTAGAATCATGGAAGAACAATATTGAAGTACCAGTGAGTACAATTTTTACACTAATGTCTTCTGAAGCTACATCAGAAATAGGAATTCATTTAACCTCAATTTTTTTGGTGAATAACCTGTCGCCATGGCAAGAAAATAATAGAGAAGTTTTTTTTTCATTATTATTAAAAACAATGAATTCCACCAAAAAGTCTGTTTACAGACCTTGCTCAGAGACCGTTGGACTTGTGTTATATTATTTAAAAAATGATCCAAATCTTCAAGTGGACTCATATCTGAAGAAGGTTTCTGATATCAATAAATATGTGTATTGTTTAGAAGGTAAAGTATTAAAATTATAATGGCTCTACCTGATAAAAAACGTAAAGATTAATATATTAATTTTTTTTATAATTAAATATCAAATTGAATGTATGTATTTTTTTTTCAGGTGTTGCTATACATTTTCCGCAAATAATATCTGCATATCACATATCTAAACTAATATGTTCATTAAACCAAATTTCGGATACTCAAAAAATTTTGCACTTAAAACTAACTTATAGACGAGCAGATGTTTCTCTGGACATATTAGAAGAAATAAGCGATTTTAAAATGGTTGAATGGGATCAGCTTCTTGAACATGCAAATTTGGAAATACAAATAATCACTTTACAAATTATAAGAAAATGTCTAAGGGTGTTTATAAATTATAAAAATTACATAAATATTATTAAAACTCTTGCAAGGAATGTTAATAATACGAGTCCTCTATATCGTAGCTGTCTATATGATATAACTATACTAATTTATCAACAGAATGGCGACAGTGTGGATATCTGCAAGGAGATATTAATTTTTGGGTTAATAGATCAAGATGTTGATAACAGGGAAAAAATTATTCAGTTCTGGACGGAAAATGTAAATATTCCGACATTAATAATCAACAGATTTCCATATCTACTTTCAAATTTATACAAAACAAAAATCGAGGATCAGTTTTTGGGATATGTCAATTATTTTCTGATATCTATATTGAGCAAGAGTGATAAATATAATGTTGAAATGTTTGAACATCCATTAGAAGATTGTAATTTTGAAGATTATCGACTTCAAACACACTGGCGATTACAACATCCATCAGTAGTGCCTTTATTTGCAGAAACATTACATACTTACAGTGACAGCATAGACTCTCATGATGATTCAAATTTATTCCAACTCAGAAAAACTCAGTCCAGTTTTGCTTTTGTCCCTACTGAAAGTGTACGTGAGCAAGAATTTTCAAAATTCTTGAGTTTAGAGAGTTCTTTAACTGTCGGTGTAAGTGATTCTGAAAATAGTATTAAGAACCCTAACGATTTAGTTCTGTCCCAAAAATATCGATTTAGAAGAAGATTTTTAAGGGAAAAATCCAAAATATCTAAAAGTCATGCTAATTATGAAATGAAAAAACAATTTAAGAAAGTTCAGCAACGACTTGATCTGGCGAAGGAAAAAGAAAAAAAGGTTACTATTTACCGAAAATATAGAAAAGGAGATTTCCCTGATATTCAGATTTTACTCTCATCTGTCTTGGTGCCATTACAAATGCTGTCACTGGTAAGTTTTACTTTTTGCTGGTGATGAAAGAGAATTATTCTATTAGAGAAAATGTTTTGTGTATTGTCAAGAAAAATGTTATAGTTCAGTACATTAACTCAGAGTTTATAGTTTTCTTGATGTTATGTTTATATAAGTGACAACAAACATAATAGTATACAGGGTGTTTATGGTCTATTTCAATTCTTAATAGGAAGCAGGTCTTGGTAAAAGGACACTATTAATAATTTTTTTTCTCAGTAAAAGTTGCCTGAATATGGCAGAATATTTAAATAATATTTTCAGATACACAAAACTATTTGAGAACAGCTGACATATTGGACTCGGTTCATAAAAATTGTGCAGCATGACATATCTTATAGCAAGGTTGCTAAATTTAACAATTTAATCTAACAATTCGGAATCTGTGGTAGTTCATATTTATTCAACCACAAAAATTAATATGAATTAAATTATACTAATAGTATTATTAATTATTACACTTGGAGAACTGTAAAATGCCTAAAGCCATTTATCTAACAAATTGCATAGTTTGCTGTGAAGAACTTAATAATCTACATAATTTAGAAGAGAGCACAACAGTTAAATAAACAAAGACAAAAATTTTAGGAAAAACTAGTGCTTACTGCTGGAGATAACATAAAAATTATACATGTCTCTCTCACCAATAATGAAGGTGTTTGCACAGTATAGGGTTAGGTTCCATTTAAAAAATAAAATGACTTTTCCTATCAATATGAAAATTGACATTTTATGGGTTTATTGTTTTTGTATTTACATTATGCATCCAACAATAATTTTTCCCAAAAACAAATTTTTGATTGACACTATTGGGGTATTGCTCTTTTAATTTTATAAGTAGTATATTAACTCAAGTATGTTGTTTATTATAACGGCATACACAAAATGTTTCTCAATTAAATCAGTAGATAGGTTTTTAGTAAAAAACGATTTATTTTGCAGGATAACTTAAAAATAAAAAACAATACTCAATAAAACCCCATACTTTTAAACAAACAAACAAGTAGAATATTAAGTGTCCCATCACATATAAAATAGCCCGCCTAAAATCTTGTCTGTATCTTCGTAATCCATACTCACCACTTTATGGAAAATGGTGCACATGCCTCGGTATTGAATGTTTAGTTTTGACAAATGTCAAAAATGAAATACCTATTAGTGCTCATAACTGCATACAATAAAGAAGATCAGCACCCTACAATACTCATCCATGAAGTGGGGTGCTATAAAGTGATGCAAATGGTAATTCCTACGTGTGGGAATTAGTGACTGGTGAAGTGTGGACTAACTCGTAGATAGGTAAACAGAAAGTAAAACTTACTTTAGTTTGGATTAACAAGTATATATAAGCACAGCAAATGTCTAATTTGGAAATTTTGCTTTGCAATCATGTCATTATTATGAAAAAATTTAACTTTGATTAACAAGAAGATATATATATATATATATATATATATATATATATATATATATATATATATATATATATATATAATGGCGTATAATTACAGTAATGCGGCATTAATATGTTAATTAATGTCGAATTTTTTTTACGAAATTCAGTGGCCACATAACGGACTGACATGCATCATATACTTCAATTTCTAGCTGTTATACAAAGAGCACGTGACACTGGTATCTTATTATATCGTCAGGGGCATGATGGTGGACTTAGTAGGGCTTTGAATATCATTAGCACTGAAGAAGATATCCTAAATGTGATTCAGGATGATCCAAAATTAAGTATGCTTGCAATTACTAAGCAAGACGATATGTCCAATCGAGTTGTCTGACACACCCTACGAGAAAATGTATACGTACCTACCCATGTATATGGAGTTCATGCTTTGCTACAAGATTATCCTCAGTATGTAGAATTTTGCAACTGGTTACTAACTAATATCTAACAGTATTTCACTGTGGCCATGCTATTTACAGATGAGGCTACTTGTACTCGCAATAGAATTTTAATTTACAATTTTCTAATCTATGGAGCTGTATTGTGTCATAGCGGCAACCTTGGACATTGTTGTGGATGTGCGATGTAGTAGAAGGATAACATGGGAAACAATCCATCTCATACCAGCAGTTCTCAAAATGTGTTTCTCGATTTTTTTTTTTCAAGAATCAGTTTTTACCTTATTTTTCCCTCTCTTTTAGAAAGGAAATTTATTACCCTCATTTTTTAAAAATCACAGAAAAGACCATGTACACTCTATAAGGTAATTATATTAACAGTATGATTTAACAAAAGTTTCATAAGTTTACCTACAAATATATTTAATTTTGATATCAAGCTGCGAATTGTTATGTTCCATGATTATCTATATTTATTAAACGGCTATTTTCGTGTGTGTGTGTGTGTGTGTGTGTGTGTGTGTGTGTGTGTGTGTGTGTGTGTGTGTGTCACGAAATGTTTAGGTCAATATACGAAATGCTATTGGTTCGAATTTCGGCATTTTGACAAAATCAATATAGTAAATCGACCCTTGCGAACAATGTGGTAACTTTTGGTTTTTTGATGCGAAGCCTCTATAGGCATGCTCCGGAGGTGCCTTCGATATAAGCGAGGGATCGGCGCAGTATTATTGCAATTTGCTTACTCGTACATATATTATTAGACATGATGGGAAAAAATATTTATTTTTACTAATAATAATTATGTATAAATATTATAAGGTACTTATAATATATTCTTCTTCTTAGCTTCTTAATTTCAGTGCATAACAGCCATGTTAATTTGCATCTACAGCAAATCAATCAGATTAACTGTTTCCCCTTCTCTGTTTAAATCCTTTGTTTTGCTTTTTTAAAACCAGAACTTTACAAAAGAAGTGCAACTTTAATGCATTAGTACAGTTGAGTCAATGGATTTTTTCATACTTCAACAAGCATATTTAGGTGAACTAAAATTAAAAATGCAATCAAATCAGTAATGTATATTGTTAAAATCAAACCAACCAAATTGTAAATAAATTAATCATTGTTTTAGAAACAAGGAACCACTAGGTAAGGGGATAATTAGTGGTAAAATTTAAAAGTTATTTCATAAACTGCAAAAAAAATTTTAAAAATACCACCATAAGGGAAAAACATTTCTAGTTCCCACAATATGTAATGCCTCTGCGTTGTTTGAATAAAAATTTATTTTAATATGATAATTAACAGAATATGCATGTTATAAGTAATTAATAATCCATATTACTTTGCCATTATTGCCAATACTTTTACCATTTTATCTTTGGAACAACTCTTATTTTAAACATAATATAGGGCTTAAGTTTCCTATTTATTGTGGACATAACACTTTTTCAAAAAATTTTAAGTGCATGTGCTGTTGCATAAAGCAATAAATTAAACTTTGAATCACTGACATGACAACAAAGCCACTAACATGTTTCTATATTTTTAAGTTTCAATAGACATTAAATTTTCTATTTCTTTTTATAGTTGGTAACATGTCATAAATTATATCAAAACATAATTTAACTATATCAATTATCCTTTTCTAACTTCATGACATTATTATAATAATTTTAATTTGTCTGGTTAAGTAGAACCATTCTGTCATTAATATTCTTCGGTTTAGAATAAAAGAAAATTTAAAAGGTCAAATTGTAAGTAACAAAGGCAGATTTGTAGTGGTAATGTAAATATGATATAAGATGGTGTCTTATGGATTCCCTTTTTTATTATTTGGAGAAGGAGAACAAATTATTAAAAATGATCTTGATATTTAGAAGGTAGCCATGAAATGAAAAATGTCCATCTTATCTTATCATTAAAAACATGCAAGCGTATTATTAATTGTAGAGATAAAGGCATAATGAATAAATTAACATTGTTTTATTTTATAAAAAAAAAAAACATTAAAGTTCACATGCTTCCTCATGCTATCAAAAGTATTTTGCAGCGTTTCTAGTGTTACGGTTATATGTTCTGTAATAATTCTATAGCTAATTCTTGTAAATTAGCTATTGCGGTTCTGAAAATTCTATTTTTCAAATAGTTCATAATGAAACTCAGCTTATGAATGGAAACTTATTAGCTATTTATCATGGATAAAAGATATATTGTTATATGCCATATGTACTGTTGCGCCGTCTTGTTGAAAATAGCAGAATTAAACTTCATCATTGTGTGATTGTTGAAAAAATTCAACTTTGCATTGATGTTGAATTGAATAAAACGTGTCCAATTATTTTGTGCAAACTTCCATTTGAAACCCTTATTTTGTAAGGATGTAATCATCATTTAATAAAAATATGCAGATTATCAGTGCGCAATATTCATGTTTCATCAGAAAAAAAAAATGTTTTTTTGCAGATTGTACTTATTGTTGTAAAACCACATATACTTACTATACTATTTAATACTATTTTATACTATACTATATATTGTATATTTGAAATGGCAAGACATATAATTTCTAAAGAAAAATTATGAACCGAGCTTATGCACAACTAAATTTGGTCATATAAATGCTACTTCCTTCTATGGTGATACATATCAATATATTTGAAATTTTGCAAGATTTTTTTTATTTTCCAAATAATCTTTGGTGACAAAGTATTGAATAAGAGAATTAAAATATGCTTGCCATATTTGATTCCAACAAAGAAAATTGTAATTTTAGAATTGTCTGCTCTGTATTAGATAGTACACAGTATTTCGATTTGTTCAAATAAAAATGTATTGTCAATCAAGTATCTATTACGTTTGTTAAAGGTTACTTAATTTTTTTTGTAACGAACTAAAATTTAGTGGAAAAATTTATTTTATGATAAATTAATATTTTATGAATATAGAATATTTTCAAAATAAGAAAAATACATTTGATAAAAGAAGATATGCATTCAGCTTTATTGGCTCTTAATCTCAGAAATTTAGGTTTTAGAGATAAGATTGGTTTAATATAATACACAAAAATTCCAAACAAAATTAACTGTACTAATGAAATGAATTTGGGTGGTTTATTATTATATTTATATTTTTCAAAACTAGTAAGACTTCATTTAGCTCATTGGAGACTTTCAATGGAACCCGAATACTTTTTTAAAAGTTTAGCATTTTAAATTTTTATCTGAGGGCATCAGCTGAAGCAGAATTATGTTGTTTAACTGAAAAAAATAAAAATACTACTAGCCAAATGAAGAAAGGCTCTAGATTAGCTATATAATTGAAAGAAAAAAAATTATGGAAGACAAGAAGATCAGATCAGATTTAAATTTTGAATGTAATTAACAAATGGAGAGAATATTTATGTAAAAAGTTATTGACATTTATTTTATCATTATAGCGTAATAATTGGGAATACGACAAGATAATGGCTACTAAAATATACAAATTGATGTGTCTTCTTTGTTTGACAATCTTCTTAAATAATATTCTAATCGCAACGAGAATTATGATTAACTACCTTGGCTGATTCTTACCCCACCATTTAATACGATTTAAATTGTTTATATAAAATAAGGTTATATTCTAGAGTAAAACTTTTTTTTAACAAAATACATTTTGTTAAAACCACAAACACCAAAATATTATACAGAAGATGATTAAAACTCAGTTTTAATCACTTGATGATGCCAACTTTGTTGATGGAATGAGTAATGTGTAATCTTTCAGTTCTCGAGAAAAATTGGTCTGTTTTTTTTAATACATTTAACGTAAATCTTAATTTAGAATTATATATATTATTAAGTGCTTCAGGTAAAAAAATCTTAATGTAGAATGTCATTATAGTGTTTTGATATATCTTAATTTCCAAAAATTAAATAAAAATGAGATGCGCTCCTCATAGTCACATATTAATCAAATTATGGCATTTTTCGTGACAAAAAAATTATATAATTTGTTTTCTTTTTTCTAGAATGACAGTGAAGTATCGAAAATTTTGTTCACAGAAATTTTCAAAGGCATATTGTCAAAAGCAGATAACAATGATCTATTTCATCAAGGAGTTTCTAATGGCATTGGATATATATTTGAAAATTCTATATATTTTAATCCAAATGTATTTACTGCTTTGTTAGATATTTTATTGAAAAACAAAGATAAATTTCAATTTGAGCCTCAATTAATATGTTACGCTTGTCAACAAAGCGGTCTGATATCAATTGGAACTTTGCTTTTGGAAGAATATCTGATTTCATTAGATGATCAACCAGGTGGAAATAAAAAAGGATCAGGATCAGAAAATAGAGAGATTGCATTGTGGGTAAAACTGGCAGAGTGAGTATATTAAATAACATGGTATATCATCTTTGTAATAAACTGCAAAGTTGAAACATTGAAAGACCGAAATTGTAAGACATTTCATTGCATAATACAGTGAGAACTAAAACTGAACAGAACCACATAAAGATATTTTCCCAAATTTTCGATTTAATGTTTGTTTAATTTTGTGATATTGATATGTTTTTGTTTAATAATGTGACAGTATTTTTAATAATTATAAATGTATACTTGTGGGAGATTTTAATCTAAATTATTTAGATGATACATTTTACAGAAATAAAATTAAAACCATTTTAAAAATATATTGTACATGACAAATAATTAATGAGCCAACGACATGTACTCTTAATAGTTCCATAGTTATCGATTATGTTTTAACTAATAGTAACCATATTGCAACATATGTACATGAATGTCCAAAAATAATTACAGTAATTTCTGTTTTTTTTTTTGTACAAGAAAAAACATTCAAACTGAATATTAAAAATATGTTAAGAAACTAGTGAACAGAACATGTTTAATATTAATATAAATCTATTATAGAAGTGGTTTTAAAATTTTTTAGACATTGATTACATATACATAGAAATTTGGGACATACTCGTACATATCTGAAAGCATCATAAGTAAATTACCCCAACAAAAAATTATTATAAAAGTTAACACAAAAAATAAACATTATCCTCTGGTTTAACAACGAAGTATTACAAAAAATAACAGAACTTGATAAACAAAATAAATTAAAAAAAAAACGTAGTGATAATAGAAATAATTAGTGGAAGTTATAAAAATTTACAAAAACCGGTCGTTAACTTATGAAATAATAAAAAAAAAATATATTAATAAGGTAAACAAAAACTTAAATAACCCTAAACTAATAGAAAACTCTGAAAGGGCTCACTAGCAACAACCAATAAACCGATAATAAACTATTCCATTTAATATAATGCTGTATTGAGATAATGTAAATCTAGCTGAAAATATTAATCTTACAATGTTTTCGGGCCAGGTAAATTCATGAAAGAATTATATTTATCCCAGAAGTGGCAAAATGCTTGTTGATTAAGTACATGGTATATTATATGACATCGATGTAAAAATTAAATCAAACTCAGTCCTCGGTCTTAGGTTACTTTTTTATATTTGTGCTGTGCACAGTTTACATGTTTTCTACTGTTCGATTTGTCTCAGCACAACAAACGTTAATGTCAAAGTAAACATATTATTTTTGCACGATTGTATTTTAAGTCTATAAATTCCCATATAAATTTTTTAGCAGTTCGTGCATTTGATATAATGAATTCGCATTTTAAAATATTTAACGACTACTCTGAAAGTCGATAGATCGAGCAAAGACGCTGATTAATTCACTCACCAGCCCGTTGTGCGCACATATGGCGTTTTGTTTGTGATTTTTTAATAAAACATTACATAAATTATAATTTATGTTACACCATTCTTGAGTAGTATAATACAAAGTACAAGTTGGTTGATACTTTCAACAGAATAATTATTACAGACTTAAAGTACGATGGTGCAAAGCAATACAAATATGTTTACTTTGGGATTAACGTTTATTCTCCTGGGACAAAACGGACTGTAGCAAACATGTAAGCTATGCACAGCACAAGTATAAAACCTAAGACCAGGGACTGAGTTTCTTTGATTTAATTTTCTCATTGATGTCATACCATTAACTTAATCAACAAACATTTTGCCACTTTTGGGATAAATATAATCCTTTTATGAACTTACCAGGCCAGAAAACATTGCAGACGTATGTACTATCTGTGCAAGAACAAACGAGAATAATAGAAAATATGAATTACACAATAAAGAAATTATAGTTATATGGGATTCCCCTTGGTGGTTCCGCAGCCCTGCGTTCTGTAGGCCGTTGTCTTAAATAGTAGTGTGGTAACTTTTTACATATTACTTCTAAACGCCGTATGTTGCATCTTGTGGCTGAAGAAATTTGAAGATATTATTTATCCAAGCATAAATAGCATAATGAAGTTAATGACCGGTGAAACAAAATAAGAGATGAAATTCAAACAGCAGTAGATGAAGTTATCGGTATGGAGCTGCGTGTCAGAAGAAATTAGTGGTACGACGAAGAGTGCGGTCAGGAAACAAGAGTGAAGAACGAAGCATACAAAAAAATGCAGACACGTAAAAGAAGAAACACAGTCGACGAGTATCAAGAAATAAGAACAGAAAAACGAATCCATATGACAAAAAAGGGAACATTCTTCGACTAGCAACTCCAGGACATTGAAGACCTAAACAAAGAACATGAAATCAGAAACTTCTATAAAAAAGTCAATGTCATGAGAAGAGTTTTCAAACCGAGGACAACACAATGTAGCAGTAAAGAAGGAGACCTAATAACATCACAAGGGGTGTTAGACCGCTGGGCGTAACACTTCAGGACTCTTTTGAATCCAGAAGGGGAAACAGTGATCATCGATGAAGAAGACAGGCAACCAAACGAACAAGAACAAGTGGAAGAGGAAAAGAGAACGCCACCTTCATTGCTAGATGTCAAACAAATCATCCAAGCACTTGCCAATAATAAATCACCTTCTTCTTCCTTCTTCTAAAGTAGGTCTATGACCTGTTCCTCTTCGATGAATATCATCGGTACTATGAGTTGGATCTGTTTTTACAGAGGGTAGGCAGCTAACCTGGCCCTCTAACCCTCCTCTTTCTTCCGGGCTTGGGACCGGCAACAGTACTACTGGGCTACTCAATCCACCCAGCAGCACTGCAGGCTGAAACGACAACGGCCGCGGTGTTTTCAAGCGGTAACCCATCCAAGTGTTAACTGTGCCCGAGGTTGCTTGACATCGGTGATCGGACGAGGATCGATGTTCAACATGGGATGGCCGTTGCCATCATAAATCACCTGGAACCGACAATCTCCCGGCAGAAATATTTAAGAATAGTGGAGAAAACCTAATCAAGTGCATACATACACTTATCTCAGAAATCTGAACACAAGGGACCCTCCCTGAGGAATGGAACTCTGGAATACTATGCGCCCTTCATAACAAGAGCGATATACTGGAATGCTCAAATTATAGGGGGATTATGGTATTAAACACTGCATATAAAGTGTTTTCCATATTACTCTGCTCACGTCTAAAGCCCTATGCAGAGAGACTAACTGGAAGATACCAAAGAGGTTTTAGAACAGGTAAATCTACTGTCAACCAAATTTCAACGCTAGACAAATATTGGAAAAGACCCGAGAACAAAACATAGAAACACATCACATATTTGTCGATTTTAAAGCAGCATATGACACCATCAACAGAGGAAAACTTTTTGAAGCAATGGAAGAATTAGGCATACCGCGCTTCCTGATAGCACTTACAAAGCTAACAACGAAGAAAGTAGAATACAGGATATGTATCCAGAGTAATCGATCTCCAGTAATTGAAACTAGCAGTGGACTGTGACAGGGAGATGCTCTTTCATGTATATTGTTCAACCTGGCCCTAGAAAAGGTGATAAGATCTGCTCAAATCAATACAGCAGGAACAATTTTTAACAAAAGTATCCAAATCCTCGCTTTCGCCGATGACATAGACATCATTGGTAGATCAGAAGCGGTCGTCAAAGAAGCATATATAATGCACTGGATGCAGCAGCAAGAGAAATAGGTTTGGTGGTGAACACCAATAAAACAAAATATATACGTACACTGCAGCCAGTACAAAAGAGAATATTGCAAGTTGATCAAGCGCAAATAGAGGATGTTGACGAATTCATTTACTTAGGCTTAATAGTAAACACCCGAAATGATATCACAGCAGAAATAAAACACCGTATACTCCTAGCAAATAGGTGTTACTCTGGGCTGGCCTCACAACTTCTTGTTAGATCAAGAAACATATCTCAACAAACAAAATGTAAATTGTATAAAACACTTATACGCCCTGTATTGATGTATGGGTCTGAGACATGGCCCTAACAAAAAATAGTGAGGAGCTGCTGGGATGTTTTGAGCGAAAAGTTCTACGTAAAATATACGGGACAGTAAATGATAACGGGGTTTGGAGAAAACGCTACAATTTTGAACTGTACAGACCCTATAAAGATCCTCTTCTTCTTCTTATTATTCAAAAAAGCACTGGATAGAAACGAATGGAAAGAGGTCCTGGAGCATGCCAAGGCCCATCAAGGGCTGTAGCGCCAACATGATGATGATGATAATAAATAGAATAATATCATCCACAAATGCGGTGTTTCTCAAATCTCCTAAATGTATTTGAGAATTTCACAGACAGCGTCCTAAACCCCATGACAGCCAATTCTTACTCATTAGAGAACATGGATACAGGCGACATTTTATTATTTTGAGCATTTCGAAAAAACAAACTGTAGTGTTATAATTTGATCCTAACGAGACAGCTGCCCTTAAAGAGAGCAAAATTTAAAGATTCTCAAGTTAGTTGGATTCTCAACAATTACAAGGAATTAGTGGAGATAATAAAAAAATACAAAATCCTTCCTTATTGTCACTGCAAATATTAGCAGATATGCACGACCAGATACATGACCTAAGCGACATACAAAAATAAGTGTTATAGCAAAGTTTGACACTTAAAAAAAAAGTTTCAGATTTTACCGGATTAAAACAAATGTAATAATGTAATAATAATACAGAATCCTTACAGAATTCCTTATTTTAATCATGCCAATATTACATCACTAGATTCAAACCGTCATTCTCTTCATATAGGAACATATGTAGAAAATATACCTGTATATATGAAAGAAAATGTACATATGAAACTGTAGAAAAATACCTAATACTGCAGATTTTTAACCAAACTAATCTAGCTGATAAGTCTCTTTAAGAGGGAGAAGTGTTTTACAGTTTTGTATAAATAATAACCAATTGCTTATTATTTTATTACTTAGCATTACTTTATTTAAAATGTTATGACAAAACGACCGCCTCTACTCATAACTATAGTAACATATATTAATAATAATATTTATATATCTAAAACAAAGTAGAAAAAATCTATGAATTTATTTTTTAAGGGTATTATTCGATACAATCAGTTACTTAGAGAAATAAACAAAATGCTCAACACTTTCAAAGTTTAAAAAAATTTAATGCTCTATATAAAAGATTCGTAATTACCTTCTTTATATACTCGTATATATTTTGTATTTATGTTATTTGCGTTAAATTATACTGTATATTTGGTTGAATAATGTATTCATATATTCACTCAATATTCTTTATTATTATGTTGTATATTAGGATTACCTATTTCAATAAAGTTATTATTAAAAAAATAGTTCAAACCATAGTTGTTTCGCGATATGTTCCGTTTATTTATAATAGGAACATACAAATTAACATATTTTTTGTATTGCAGAGTAATAACTCTTCGATTCAAATAAATAAAATTTGGTTTATATTGACACATCCATTTAAAATAAAATGCTATATTACTGCAAAAAATTGAGGTATAAAAAATAAGAAATTTAATTTTTGATACAATAGGTATAATATAGACAATTGTAGTTATAATTATAATAATATATGGTTACAATGGTAATATACTTTTCCATATACGAGTATCTGGGGCACCATGTATATATGGCCAAAGAAAGATTTGGAATTGGATTAGTTCAATTATAACGAGAATACATACCTAATTTTATTGTTCTGGTTGTCAAGTTACAGAAGAAATTTGACATGTGTACTACACCACACTCAGAACTTGATCTGTTATTAAAATTATGGAAAGGCATGTATAAATAATGAATAGAAGACTGACCATAGTTCACTTGGTCATAATCACTTCAAATATTTGTATGAGATAGCCATAGAGAGAACTGACGTTTTTGACAAGTAAATAATAGGTAATACCAGTGATGAAAATTGAAAAAGTATCTTAAATTGTGAAACATGATTTCATGTTCTGCATGTTCATAAATAATTAAAGTTCTTACCATGATGATAACTCAGAAATAATTTATATTAAATGTCAATAATAGTCGAAGGTGTCATAGTAGTGTCATAAGTAAATGTCATAAAACTTATCTCTACAAGTGACTTTAAGGAGTGATGTTTTTCTAGCACACAGTGCCTTTATAACCCTATATTGCCATGCAAGCATGTTGTCAGCATTTCTAGAATTGCAACAAACTTGCATGTCTACAATGGTTCTTGCATGTTTATGTAATTAATAAATATCATCTGTATGCTGAAGAGTAATTTTTTGTTTTAAAATATATTACTGCCTTATTTTAGGTTATATAAGGAATTAGAAGAATGGGATGTGGTACGTGCTATATTTCTAGAGAAAATGAACTGTAAGGAAGTTTTTCAAAAGGCAATAAAATACGAATCTGAAAGTCAGTGGAGAAATGCTCAAGACTTATATAGAGAACTTATAGAAACGGATATGTCCCCTGAACGCAAAGATTTTTATTATGAATCCTATTTTAAATGTTTTGCTAATTTGGGGGAATGGGAATATTTACCAAAAACAATACAATCTGTAGCTACTTCAACAGAAACAGACAATTGTTGGGATACTCTTTGGGATAATGGTTGGTGTCAACAGAAGTTATTACCGTGGTATATTATTGCCCATGTTAGGGATATTCTTTTTACTCAGAATTGGTCCACAGTTTTTGCGGAAAATATTAATAAATCTCTTGCTAGCGGGGAAAAAATGGAATATTTACAAACACATTTTTCCGAAGAATTGTGTATAATGTGGATGTTTAAAAAGGATATTCAATTAACTAATTTCTACCTTCAGAGCTATATAAAGAACTTTCTAGGAGACTGGCAATTGTTAAATCCTTTATTTACTTCTTTAAGGTACAATAAGATATTAAAATTAAGAAATGTTATGGAAACTGATGAATTTATAACCTTTTATAATCGTTTAACAGATGATTGTGAAGTTTCTCTAAAACAATTAACAACTAAATGGCAAAAAACCTCAAATGAACTGTTGCCTTCGATTATATTAAATGAAACCAGACTCTTGTATAGAACATTATTTCTAAAACTTCTGAAGGATAAAATTAAGAGATGCGAAAATGATGATATAAGTGAATCTATGAAAAATTTAAAAACAACCAAAATAAATTTAGATGTAGCCTTTATTGAAACCTCAACAAAATTAAACAACTATCATATGTCAAGAAAGTATTTTAAGAAGTATGTTAACCCAAATGAATTAAAACTTCAGTTGGCCTTAGGCAACATAATCTTTATTAAATCAAAGATGATGACCACCTCAGAAGAAGAGCTCAAAACTTGTTTTCAAGCTTTAGATATATTTGGTAAGTTGATTATCAAATTCATGAGTTTAAAAACATAATGACTAATTGATTGTCTTTGTTCACCATCCTGTCACTAGTACATAGTTTTTCAACCTTGCACAAACCCATTATTAGAGAATGAATTACAAAATAGAATATATAAGAAATAATATTTTTCTAACATACCAACTTACACATATATATTTACACATTTTATTTTGTATCATTTAAATTATAATGTAAATTATAATATATCCTAATGAATAAAATAATAATATGTACTGCCAAGCAAGTACTACATTGTGCAGACATCCAAAAAGGTACACAGTATTGTTTCAGAATTTATTTAGTGTGTTAATTAAGTATGTAGACAAACTTATAGGTTGTAGACATGTGACCTAAATGTATGTTATTAAATAAATAAATTAAAATTGTATATCAATATCTATTTTGTTATTTTAATGAGAAGTATTCTTATTATTTGATAATTGCACTTTTATGAAATTTTTCTTTAGAATATTTTAATTTTAGTATTATTTAGTACCTCGTAGATCATTTCAAAATTTAATAATGCTGTTTCATGGGCACTATTAAAAGTATTAAATTATCCTTAAAAAGATGCATACATTTTTGTTACTTAACTTGTAAACCATAGAATATAATGAAAACTTCAGACAAGTAAAAAGTTACGAACAATATGTTAAATTAAATTTTACTCCCAACCTTGGTCAGTATCATCATAACAAAAAAATGTAATTGGCTTAAAATGTTCATGACCCCTAAAAAAAGGACCTTGTAGATTATTTCAAAAGTTAATTTCGCATTGCTCCATGGGTACTATCATATATTATATATTCTGAATTTGAATTAATTGTCCTTAAAAGTGTTTAAAGAAAATTAAAAAAATTATTAAAAATTATCTCTAAATTCTATAAGTTTAGGACACAAGTTTATATGAACCTTTTGTCTTAAAATCACATAAGGATTGACCTCTTAATGTTTGTTTGTGTACTTAACGCCCTGTATACTTTTTTAGTATAACATTTTAATTTTCACTATAAATGGGGGAAAATGTAATTTTAAATATTTAAAACACGTTTCACAAAATAAATGTGACCAAATTTAAAAAGACACCAAATAATAAATACCAAAACAAAATTGTTTCTATTTTATATTTTTTCCAGTTGTAAATGATTGTATTATTTTGCAGAGTTATGTTTATGTTTTGCTTCTGTGATTTTATTCGCAAATATTGTAATTTTTATTCTAAATTATTGAACTAATTTTTAATTTAATAATAGTGGTAGTTATGTATATATTTGATAGTTATTTACTATAAAATAATTTTCAATCAATTTACAGTATACTTTTTTTTGTATTATTAGTTATAACATATTCAGTGTATTTACAACAATGCTTAACAAAAATAAATAACAATGCTTTGGGCAATTGTTAGGTTTATTTGTAAGTGTTTCTATGTTTTTATATTTCTTTAAAGGCTAATTTCAGTTATTGTGCACAAAACACATTCAGGACGTAAATAACTGCAATGAGTTCAAACAAAGTCAGACACATTCTTCCTGTATTTCATTAAACAAAAGTAATTTTAGATATTATAAAACTGATTCAAAAATGCTTTAAGTTATAAAAATTACAGCTTAATCTGTTACTGTTAGGTTGATAAATATGTACACGCCAAGTATTTGGCTTTTGATTTAAAAGGATAACATATTCTATACTGTTAAATAAAAAAAACATGACTCAAAGATTTATTAGGAAATGTAGTGTCCATTTATGCAAATCAATAGCAATGTTTACCTGCTCTCAACAATAGAAACGTAATCTGAATATGTTCTATTTAGGTTCTGTAATTGAAGCGACTCAAGATCCATTTGTACTACTATCAGCTAATACAAAACGTTTTGATATAGTTACACGAGTTTCCTCAGTCTTAAGGTATAACCCTGAAGTTTTCAGTAAGTACCAAAAAAGTCTGGGTGATATTATGAAAAATGAAGTTAATAACATAATGGATATTGATGCTTATGCTCCTACAATATTAAAATCAGTCATTGAAAACATTAAAGATGATAATATGGATTGCAATACAAATGAAATGATGTTTCAAGATGTTGCGACAGGATATATGAAACTAGCGTGCTTTATAAAAGATCAAAATAATGATGATCTTCAGGGAGACTTCATTTTATATGTTTTACGAGCAATGAAGCTAAATTCGTTAGAAGCCAAACAACTGTTTCCATGTATTTTAATGCAAAGCCGTTTGGGTACAGACTATAGTAGACTCTTCATAGTTGAGGTAAATATCAATTTATAATTATAGTTGTAAATTTATAATGTTTTAATAAATCTTTACAACAATAATAATGTTATGAATCATACAAATTTGTGATTCACTACAAAAGTAATCATTAGTATATGTATCATTATTTACAGTCTGGAAAATATGTTTTATTACTTTATTTTTTGTATTCTTTTATAGAGTGAGAAAATTCCTACTTGGATGTTCCTGGGATGGATGCCACAGTTACTAGCTAACATAGATTCTAAAAACGTGTTTGCTATTTCAAAAATAATTATGAGAATTGCTGAGGCTTATCCACAGGCTATGATGTATCCATATAGGCTAAGTAAAGAAAATTATAGTTTTAAGGATGCTAACGTGGAACAGGAAGCCAAACATCTTATTAACAAGTATGTTTTTTCTTAAAAAAATGATTATTATTCCATAAATACAATTACATAATACACACAGTAAATTATATATTTAGCATATCAAAATTTACATTTAAATCTATTATCGGTCTCAATTACTACAAATATAGTAAAACTGTTTTATGAACATTTCTAACTATAAGTAATTTTTTCACTGGTTAAGTCATGATTTATATATCATTAAAAATGTGTCGGTTCAACACAACAATTCTAAAAATATACTTATTTAAAATAACAAAACACCCTATATATTGGAATTATATTTTAAAAGGTGCCCTTTAAATCCCTTAAAACTATAATTTAAAACATTTTTTTATAAAATAGCCTATAGAGGTTGCTGCGGCAAAATTATTCGTACTGTGATCTGGGGTGGCGGACTGAGCCCGGTATTGAAGTATCATTGTATGCTTGGGTTCAAGCCCCAACGGTTTGGAGTCTGGCACCTCTCCCTGAGCAGGGGGTGTTTCTCCTTGTCTTTACGTGTAAAAGTCATTTTTTAGATTATCTAATAGAAAGTAAGAACGACATAATAGTAAAATGAAATAAACAAATAAAATTATAATATACCATCATACAAAACTAACGGGTCGATAAAATAGGGTGTGACTAAAAATAAAATAAATAACAAACAGACAATAACATTATCTGAATCTCTGAAAATATTTATTATTAAAAAACAATAACAGGAACATGAAATTATGAAATAAAAAGTCTTCTAAGGTCTCAATGCATATATAAACATAAAAAACCTTATGTTAAAAAATAAAATAATAATTCATATGAAATGCAATAAAACATTTCAAAACTTCTTTATATACCGTCATAAAACTGGTAATTATGGCTCTTTAACAACCTTATTTTTACAAAGTTATGTTCTGTTGATATTAAGAAGACAACTAATTTTGACCTATTCATGACCCGAAAATCCTATACTCGTGGAATATAGAATTTCATTGCTTTCAATGCAGCAACTTGTCTTACCCAATGTAAATATTACAGATATATGTTTATATTGTTCTGGCATACCTGTGAAACTCATTGAGTATAAATGTTCATGACTATTGTAGTCTTACGTTTATCAAACATTTGTGGTAATTATAAGTGGCACTTAATTTATAACACAATGTTATCAAAGAAATAAGATATTACACAAATAAACCATCTAACAAATTTTGAAGAGTGTTAGAATACAAAAAGTTTTCAAATACCAAAAGATCAAAAGGGTACTTAAATATACAGGTGTCCGGAAATTCCATCCGAATAATTTCAGGGATGATTCTACATAAGAAAACATGAAAAATTTGTCATATGCAACATAGATCTGCAGATCGGTCCTAAGGATGTTATCTAATATTCATGATGATTCATAGATTGCGCCCGAGAACGGATTTTTATTTTATTTCTCTGGAGCTGCTTTAAGCATCGATATTAATTTCGGTGTATGATCTACCATCAACAAATAATTCTTAATATTAGATAACAGAAAAAAACATATTAACAAAATAGTGAACAAGTTACAACAAGAGTTGAAAGTGCCTTCCATTCGTCTCAATACAGCTCTCTAAACGGCGCCTCTTTGACCTTGAACTCGCTACAAAACCCCTTCTTTATTCCGTATTTCTTCAACAGGACAGGACAGGTCAACAGGAACAAAATTAACCAATTTTTTTAAATAGCCCCAAAGAAAATAATTCAACGGGTTTAAATCCGGCACCCCAGAGGGTCACGCACTAAACCCACCCTGCCCAATTCATCGGTCTGGATAACTTCAATTTAAGTAGTCCCGAACTAAGGCACTGAAATGGGCTGGAACATTATCAAGCATGAAAAATGCTTCTGCTCTTAATCCGACGGGTACATCTTCAAGCAAATTCAGCAAGGCGTTTATCAAAAAATTCAAATATGCGGGTCCATTTAAACGCTGAGGTATAACATACGGTCCTATTAATCTATCTGAAAATACCTGCCCAAATGTTAATAAAACAACTTATCGTAGAATCGGCTTTCAAAAATCTCGTGTGGATTTTCATCTGCCCACACATGGTTGTTATGAAAATTAACAACGCCTTCGCGCGTAAATCGTGATTTCTCAGTGAACAAAACTTTATTGATAAAAAAAAACAGTCCTTGTGATATTTCATTTACATCCATTGACAAAATTGTAATGTAGATTAAAAGTCCTGATGTGTCAGTGCTTGAACTTTGAGTATGATTTGTATCATTGAACCAAGTTTGATGTTCCAAAAAACTTCAGGAAAAGAAGTACAATTTATAATGGAAACTGAAAATTAGAAAATAGCACGCGTTTTTTATACTACCTTAAATATTAATATAACTTTGTAATACCCTGTAATATGTTCTGAATATAACCAGTGTAGATGAAGAAAAATATCTATAAACCCAAACCACATTACACCAAAAAGGTGTAATGAAAAACAGCCACTTAACAGTGATGAAATTGACATAAATACCTTTGCCCGTGCCATTGAAGGACAGCTTGTCACCTCTTCCTCAATTTGTTCACTCCACACATTCTTTGATCATACCTATGTTGAATTTAAACTTCTAATGTGGTATAGAAATCTAACTAATTCTATCTAGCTGATTGCTATTTAATGAACATCTGTTTTGTATGAAAGCAGCCATCTAGGAACTAATATTTGGAATATAGTGTTTCCAAGATAAGATACGGTTTTTCAACAAAAAATTACAATACATTCATTGTATTGTTTTATATTTATGTAGTAATGTGTTTTATATTGTCTGACATTGTCCTTGAGAATAAGGGCGTTGCTGATATCCAGCCAGTATGCAACACTATCACAATCTGTCATGACAGTTAATGTATTTATGTTCTGCTCTTTGTTGATGAGGAATTTGTAGTGGTCTGGTTGGGCCTGGTTTCATTCAGGAATTCAGTATAGAAACTCATATTTCATCCACCACCCATGTTTGCCATAAATATCATGGATGCTTTCCTATCACATTCTAGGAAGCACAATTATGCTTTTGTCTTTTATGGAAAAGCATAGCGCCGACCAACTCAACAATTTCAGTAAGAATTTCCAGTTGGAGCGAATTAAGGAATCTACAGATTTGCTACTTTTTTACTAACTATGAGTTTCTATTTTGTAAAAGTGCATTAAATGCACTTTTACAAAATAGAATAAAGTAAGAGTACACATTGGATCCACTCTTGCCTAGTAGTACAGAAATGTTAATTATTACAAAAATTATTAGAATTTGACAACTCTTGGTGATTCATGTTTTACTATTTTGAAGTAATACTCAATCTAATATAATGTGGAAGACTCCTACCCACTTACTACACCACTACCCACACCAGAGTTGATAGCAAACTGATAAATACTTAAAATGAAAGTAAACTTATACATGCACATGTCTGATTGAGATGATCCTATTATATCTAAAAATTTTGCCCTTTAATGTTTATTTTAGCCCTATTTATGCCACACTGATAGGTCATTTAAAAACTGTAAGCTTGTTTACAATATTTACTTCTCAATATTAATATTATGAGTTAATATTATTTCTCTACCATTTTTGACATCGATTCATAATTCACCAAAATTGTTATAAAAATGCTGTTATTATCCTATCTTTTAAATATCAGTGTTAAATATATAAAAGTATTATGTTGCTATTTGTATGTTACAGTTATGTTACTATCCTGTTGTGAACTTTTTTTTTTTTAATAAAATGTCAAAACAATCTGTTACAGTTTGGATAGAATCCTATTGAATGATAAGAATGTCGACCAATTCTTAAAAGCACTTTCTTATGTTAGTGTACCTGCCGCAATAATGAGATATTATGTAGGTAAACTGCAGAGATTTAAAAGTGAGGACAAAGTCAATTCTTTTTGTAATACAGTAATAGATGATATATTTGGAGAGACTCCAAACTCTGGATTTGTCACTAACATGCAAGGAAATATGTTTAAAATGATTGGCAGATTCAAGAAAAACTTTCTGACTATAATGCGTAGGTTGATAAATAATCTTAAGTATGTTAATTTAGGATAAGTAAAGCAGTAATAATTTCTATATCTGTATTTAAGTGGTAAATCAAATATCAAGTCCTGGAAAAACAAAATTTTTAGTGAAAATTAGATATGTTAATTAATATAAATGTATGTATGTATGAAAACATTTAATATAGTGTAAAATTCTAACAAATCCCAACTTTAAATTTATAACATTTATTTTTAACTTTAGACACCACTATGCTGCTAAAACAAATAATAATTGTTATTAGCATAATTGTTATAAACTTATAGACAAAACTTGTTTTATTGAAGTACCACAAATTAAGTATATAATTTAGGAATTTCCACTAACAGTCTTGTCATTATTTTTAAATTGCAGAATTTAATCCTTATGATATGTTTTATCCAAAAAATAAATTTAAAAGTATTGTTGGGATATGCATCATTCAGCAATAGTTTTGATTACCTATATTAAATTTCAAATAGTTCAACTAAATGAACATTTATTTATGAAGATATTCTCAATAAAAGCGGGATGCCATTTCACAGACACGGTATTTTTTTTGATAATAATTTTAAATTTATTTTTTTAAGATACCAAAAGTCTTAAAGTCAAAGATGATTTATTAAAGAAGATGGATGGAGAATTGAGGATGATATTAGACAAAGAGAAATGTTCAATTAAGCTTAAAGATTATTGTCCTTGGTTAGCTAACTTTTCTGCCAATAAATTAAATATATCATTGGAAATACCTGGCCAATACACTGGACAGAAATTACCCCTTCCACAACATCACGTGAAGATATCCGGTTTTTCTACAGATGTAAGTAATAAATTTAGATGAGTATTATAAATAAAAACAAAGTTGTAAAAATATTTTTCTTGAAAATATTAAATTAATAATGTAATAACTCAATCATGTATTCATGCGTAAAGCTCATACCCAAAATCGTAAAACTCAGTGTAAATAATTTCTCTATCAAATTCACAGAAATATTCTAGTGCGAAATTAAAATAAGAGAGTACTTAACTGTTTTCAGATGTTCAAGTTAAAGCCGATATAAGAGAGGTTTATATTCTGTACCAACTATATTAAGCACAACTACTTAATATAGTTAGTAGGATGCTACGGGACTTAAAAATTATATAAAAGAATATTTCAAATTTTTAATTATTTCACTAAATGTAAAACTAGAATTCCCAAGAATACCAAAGCATTTTGCCACCTTGTAGACATTTAAAAGACATCTAAACTGGAAACTATGCTTATTCTACAACTCGTAAGCTAATTATTTACAATTAAATGCATACATATTTAAATATTAAAAGGGAGTAAACCTTTTAATATATTATGTTTGTACATTTTACTTTTTCATTCTTGCCTGTTAAAATCATAAATTATTGTTCACACGGCGAATGAAACCAGATGAATTATTATATAGTTGATAATACTGACTATTAGTATTAATATTTTTGTGCAAGCTGCATTTTATAATTCAGATATCACATAAGTGCGTTTTCACATGGGAGTTCTCAACGTTACCTACGTTGGATCCCAGTCCAAGTTCTGACTTGAGTTTTTATTTCAGCAGTTATTTAACATTTTTACTGACTAAATCTATAAAATACATCTTTAGTTATATTAAATTCCAAATGGTCACTCGTTTATGAATTTAACACATGTAGAATAGTTATCAGTGTTAGAGCATTTACTATATATGTAGTATTTCTTCGACATTTTTCTGCTTAAATTTGTAATATTTTAAGCTTTTTTTTATTTTTAGGTAAACATTATGAGTTCGTTAAGAAAACCGATAAAACTGACTATAATAGGGATGGATACAAAAGAATATCCATTCCTAATTAAATTTGGCGAGGATATTCGACAAGATCAGCGAATCGAACAATTATTTGGATTAATGAATGATATCTTTAAGAGTGATACAAATTGTATTAATCTTGACATTCTAACATATCAGGTATTTAACTTATTTTTATTAAGTAAGTAATTGCCTTTATTTCGTCCACACCAAATAGTCCCTACAAAACTCTGAGTTTTGTAGGGAAGAAAAGATGTGCTCATTATTATTTGTCATGATATTACACACAAACAGAAATTAACTTTTCTCTGAATCCTTACAATGTGTAGTGGAATGTTACACTTATTTAGAGATAAGGACAAACATTTATACATAGGGAGAGGTGCCAAACTTTCTCCGTTGGAACTCACCCTAAGCATACAATGACACCCTCAATACAGAGATCAGGCCCTCATCCTGAATACAATATCATCCATCCACTTTCAGATACAAAAAATAATTGTCCTTTCTATCAAATACAAATTATTGATTATTTCTTAAAAATAAATATATTCACAGTCTTGAAAGTTTTTAGCTATTTATTTTACATATGGGTAATCTTGAAACTTTGTTTTTAGCCATCAGTTTGATGTTATGGCACTCAACTTTGTTTTTCAAATAGTAACCTATATATTTTTCATAAATGTCAATAATTTCAATAATAAAAATTATATTTGCCTTACATCATATCGGTTACATCAAATGTTCAAAATGTCCTAGCGTATTTATAAATACATAATCGCCTTACACAAGCAGTTCACCTCTTTCCGCCTTCACTTCACCAACAATTTGAATTCTTAAATCATTTAAATTATTTAGTGGTTCTTGGTACATGTGGCCTGTTGTGTGATGCTATAAAAAAGTTATAGGGATCAAATTAGGCGACCCAGCCAGCCAGCAACTCTACTGCTCATCTATACCTTATCCACATTCTAAGAAAAACTATCTAAATAATTTCTCACCGCTATTCCAAACTGGTGAGGTACCTCTTGGTGAACTGAAATCGTGTTGTCATCAGGATACAGAGATTCTATGACAACAATAATGTTATTTTTTTATAGACACAAATCTGTACATTGTTAAATTTCCGTCTATAAAAGAGCCAATTATGTGAGTTATTCAGTTGGCACCTGTCCAAGCATTCAATTTCTGTGGATGCTGAGTACAAGCTTTGGTCATTCAATGGGGGTTATGCTGGGCCCAGTGGCGGATCTAGAATTTTACCATGGGGGGGGGTTTTGGATTTTGAAATTCGGTTACTTTTTTTTAGAATATCGCGATTATCATTTTATGGTGTCAAAAATAATAACATATTGTTGAAAATTATTTTTTATTACATGTACAATGTTAAAATCTATTTTGTTATATAGTTTTCTCATAATATACAAGAATATGCACATATTTTAATGTTTTAATAATTATTTTGGTAACAATTATACAAATTGTTACTATTACCTTGTGCCTTTTCCAAGAATAAGTAAGAACAGTACCACAATCCTCACGGGGGGGGGGGGGGGGGGGGTTGGACCCGAGAACCCCCCCCCGTAGATCCGCCACTGGCTGGGCCCCAATAATAATAATATATATGCCTTTTAGAACTTCATATAGCATGAGAGTGGCTTTATCAGAGAATAATATTTTATCAACAAAATATAGATTTTGTGACACATACCTCCCATAATTTCATAGAATTGAACCCTTCCATCAAAGTCAACTTTAGATAATTCTTGAACTAAATGTATTTTAAAGGACTGGATTGTGATATCCCATGGTCTTGTTCTAGATTAATAGGAGACAATCTTGAATTTTCCTGTACCACTAATAGCACATTTAATGCGGCATCGTCGTGAGCAGCAATTTTCGGTCATCGTGGTTTTCGTGTACATTTCAAGCTTCCCGTTTCAATGTATTTGTATATTATATTGAAGACACGAGATTGAGCAATAGGAATGCAATTGAGATAAATTTCATTAAATAATGTAGACTTCTTGCTGCATCGTTTTCGGGTTTCCATACCTGACCATAATTAAAATATCAATTTGTTCTTTTCATATCACATGCATAATTTTTATTACATATCTTAGCGAAATTGAATTTGTTGTATAATAAATTATCACTAAAGTTTAAATGCTATGAAAACCAAAACATCATTACAAAATAAATCTTTCTTATATGTTAGTTATTGTGTAATTTTCGATTTTCATGTAATAGCAATCATTTTATTGGAAAAATGGATTTACAAAGAAATTATGAAGGATATGCTAATAAAACTAAACTGACACAACACATTTTGCTGACAAAAGTATTTCTAGATGTAAGTCGATCTTTTATGGTGATATAAGAGAATGAACACAGATAAGAAATAATTAAAAAAATGTTATTTGAAACATTTTTGTATAAAACAGATAATTAAAATGTTATAGGCATAATACCATATTTATGCTGGACCCTGTATATTTACAATACATAAATTAAATTTACAGAGTAGAATAGATACATTATTTCTCCTATCGAATCAGTATTTGTTAAACTTATCTCACATGATTAGTAAAAGTCTTTATCATAATCATATTGACTACATGACATGACATACAGTTCTATTAATGAAAATCAATGCCTCTTTCAGAAAGAATGTTAATAGCAAAATTAATTTCTGCATTAATTATGATCTTTTTGAGGTTTTGAAGTAGTATCGACCAAATTCAAAATTAAGGTTAAAATTCATTATTGCCCATATTTCAGGAGCATGTATCAAACATATCTCATTAAATTATTAATGGTACAGTTCTCAGAATTTTCTCAATATTTGTGATCTCTGCAATATAATGATAATTATTCTTGCATTTGAAAGAGTCTATCCAAATTATTTTATTGATAATTTGAAGGCAATTACATTGGAATAACAGTAGAATTACAGAGAGGCAGTATATAGGATAATATATTTGTATTTCTCTTCCCTTAATTTGTAATAATATTTCTACATTATTTGATATCAAATACAATTACAAAAAAAAAATACATTAAATGCAATTATAAAAAAATATATATATAGTAAAATTTTTCCATGAATGTTTTCTTTATTTTTCTAGGTAATTCCCTTAACATCTAGTTTAGGTATAATACAATGGATAAATGATACACAACCTTTAAGTGATTTTATGAAAAAGACTTCGAAGAATCAGAAAATTGCACAAGATTTAGGAAAAATAGCAGACGATTATGTAAAATGGTTATGTAAAGAACAACAACATATTATACATAGATATGGAAAATCTGCAGTAAAATACAAACGAGAAAAAACAATTACATATTATAGAAGTTTGGTGAATAGAATACCATGGGATATAATGAGGTAAGATTTATTGTTTTACTTTTATAAAAATATTAGATAAACAGAAATAAATTAAAAATAACAAATTTTAAAATCATATTTAAAGTTGTTTTTTTAAATAGGAAGTTTTTTAAATAGTCTCAAGTTTTTCTTTTACATTTTAAAACATTTTTTTTTTAATACATGTGAAAAATGTTAAATTTGAAGGTTTTTAGGAAAAAGGAGTAGTAAAAGAGCTTTAAAGGTACCTCTTGATTGACAGTGACATTTAGTTAAAAATTATTTTTGGAAAAAGAAAAGAAGTTCTTTTTCCAACTATTAAATAATTTATTTTGACATTTAAACATAAATTCATCTAATACTTGATGTATTTCATTAATCCATCTGTCTTATTCTGGTTGATATTTTGCAACACTGGTTCAGTTGGAGTGTAATAATTATAGGCTTAACATTTTTATATACCATATATAAAGCTCTTTCACACATTTTAACAGAAAGCTAGAATACTAAAAGCCGGCCCAATGTTAGGAGCTTACCAATGCGGATCTAGACTAAACTAGTACAACAAAACAACTTTACATTTCACCAAATACTAGAGAAAACAAATCAATACAATATTGACACCTTTCATTTTTTCAATGACTTTAAGGCTACCTATAATTGAATATGATGACCAAATTTATATGAAGCGATGAAAAAGTTAAAATATATCAGAAACGCTAATAACATTAACTCAAATGAATATTAAAGCATCTTCAAGACAACAGCTAGAATTAAACAGGGAGATGTTACCAGTACTTGTAACCTGTTACTATTAGCTTAGGAATGGAAAAATATAGGTTATCATTAAGCAATTATATGGAGATCAATTTACATTTAAACTATTACTTGTAACCTAAACTATTTAAACTATAACATTGTAACCTGTTACTATTAGCTTAAGAATGTAAAAATATAGGTTATCATTAAGCAATTATAGAAGATCAATTTACATTTAAAAGCCAGTAGTAGCATCATTTAATATTTCTAACACATAACCCACCTGCTATAAGCTCATGTCTCAGCTGGTAACATCACAAAGATTGGATTCAGAAATAACATGTCTTATTATGAAGTGTAAATATGATCATCAAAAATTACATTTACATTTCCACAGTGTTTAATCATAAAATTTTTAACTTATGTTCCATAGGAATCTTCTTCTCCAATTATATTTTTTCAATAATTGTGTAAATATTGTTTTTGCAAATAGGATCAAGTGATTCTGTATATATTTATGTATATATTTTTTTCAGGTCATCTTTTTGGTCTTTGAGCGTTGATACAGAAAACTTCATTGCTTTGAAAAATAATTTCATAAAAAGCTATGCAGTACTCTGTATAAGCCATTGGATTTTGGGAATAGGTGATAGACATTTAAATAATTCTTTGATATGTGTTAAAAATGGAAAAGTTCTGGGAATCGACTTTGGCCATGCCTTTGGCACGGCCACTCAAATACTACCTATTCCAGAATTGGTACCTTTTCGATTAACCCCACATATAATTAATTTTATGGAACCTTTGCGAGAGCGTGGTCAATTTAGAGAATCGATGATACATTGTTTAAGATGTTTAAGGGTTAATCATAATTCTTTATTAGCCACTATGGATGTGTTTATAAAGGAACCTTCATTGGATTGGTTAGAACATGCTTCTAAATTTGAACACACTGTGGTAGAAGGAGAACACACTATGGTAGAAGGAACACATGCTTGGTACCCTAATGTAAAGGTAGATCAAACGAGTAGAAAACTTCAGGGCGCAAGTTCCACTGAAATATTAATTGAGGATCTAGTTGCTGGACAAAAAATTCCCGAATATACTGACGCCTATATTAAGTTGGTTAAAGGTTTGCCAGAATTTGACTTGAGAGCTAAATTTTGCGATCATAAATTGACTGTTGAAAATCAAGTGGATTGTTTAATTGATCACGCTACTGATTATAATTTATTAGGTCGTATGTATGCAGGATGGATGCCATGGGTATAAAAATTAGACATATTTTTTATCATTGGTTTTACAGAAATTATCAAATAAAAGGATTTATTAACAAAACAATTAATACCATTTCTTAGTTTAGTACACTATTTTATGTATTTGGTATTTATAAGGTCCTAGATAATTTGCAAATATATATATCGAAAATTGTTTCACGTATATTTCAAATACATTTATATACATTTATATATATATATATATATATATATATATATATATATATATATATATATATATATATATATATTTATTTATTTATATATGATAAATGTATCATATTCATGCTACATACAATTGGAATATTGTCATTGTATTGATATATAATTTTAAATATGTTTTTGATAAATTTTCTACACATTTATGTAAATAATATTTATCACTTTTCCATGTACAGAATATTTTAAAATTATTTACACTGATTAATACATTTGCAACTAACTTTTATAAATAATGAATATGTTACTATCTCTGTACATTGACATATTAATGGGATGCTGAATATACAACTTATTTTTGAGAATAGGATAATAATATAACATGTATAATGTTCCTTCGCATCAATATTTAGAATAGATAATTAGGTAAAAACTTTTAATACTGTGAACTTATACAAACGTGTCATAGATTGTGTTGAGAAGCTAACTAACTAACTGTTGGTTAACTAAATATTTCTAATTTTTGTTCCCAAATGTAATCTATGATCTAAAACCCTTTAATTACCTACATTACTAAATTATCTAAGCATGAAAATAATATACTAAAAAATATTTTAATGATGAAAACTATTTTGAAAAATAGATCTGCGTTTCACATATTCAAATTAAATGTATTAAATTGGACATACATAATACTTTTCATAATTTCTGGTAACCACTATAAATGTTGTGTAAACTATAAAAAAAATATATTTTAATAAAGTGTTTTTTGATTCACTTTTTAACCACTGCATTTATACAATATTTGGAAAGTTTCTTTTAGCACTGAATACTTGTATTTTCTGCTGAGATTTACTCGTGTGATATTAAAAAAATTATTGTGTAATTTTATGTTTTATATTACTGTTTTTGTTTTTATGTCGATATATTTGTTTTAAAATTATTGATAATAAAAGCTCAACAATGTTCTACTTCAGTGGTGGCTGTCGTCTGACATTCGTTCAAGAGATGGGATTAGCGGAATCTACTGTTAGTTTCTCTCAGTTTCTTAAGATATGCATATTGAATCACAATGCTATGGCCTCATATTGAAACTGGAAGAAATGTTGATGCTTTATTTATTACATTCTTTATTATTGTGTAGTTATTGGATTTCTATTGTAATTTAATTATTTTTCCTATTTGATCTTTTGTATTGTACACTTATCATATAATGTAGGTTTCTAATAAAATAAATAAATAACTCTTGACTACGTGCAATATTTTCTTAAGATTACATGTTACACCAGTGTAATTCATCTTTTATAGGCAATATTTAAATTACATTGAAAATAGTATATGATATACACATATTTGCAAGTGATTTGGAAATAATTAAATGTTTATATATATATATATATATATATATATATATATATATATATATATATATATATATATATATATATATATATATATGTATGTAAACGTTTAGGGAAGATTAAATAAGAACCAGGGGTTTTTACCACCTCAGACTTTATTTTTGGACTATATTCAACATCTACAACAGTACTGGTGAATTCTCTGGGTTAGACATACATTGTTAACTGAATATTTCAGTATGTAACGCATAACTATTATCTTGTAAGAAGGTAATATGATATCCTGGGAATCTGTTATCATTCTCTTTCCAGACATCATACGATATAACTTTTATAAGTATTGCCAAGGCCTTCCCGGAAAATCACGCTTTGCAAGCGTCAGCGTCTGCATTGTAAACTTACAAATTACATCCAAGCCAGCACTAAGTTAGTCTAAGTGAAGTGTAACTTCATTTCGTCGTCTAAGACTCATTACAAAATTCTGTAAAACATAAATAAAACAGTGTTTAATATTAAAAATTGTTTTTAAAAAACTTATAAGCTGAAATAGCGTATAAGAAATTGGCGCAGCCGGTAGGATATCGCGCATTGCTAGAACACGGACTTTTGCCTCACTGGTGGTGTGAGATTCCAATTTCTAAAAGCGGTATCCGAATCAAAAAGTGCTATGAAGAAACAAAAACAAGAAAGAAAAAGCAGTTTAGGAAGCAACTCTTGAAGAAAAGAAATCTCAAGAAGAAAGTAGAAAAGAAAATAAATCGGTCAACAGCAGTGAACTTCGGAGTAGAACACGAAGCCTTGCCTAACTGCCCACGAGTTCAGCCAATACCAGCCCATCCTCTACATTGGCCCACCGTCGCTAGAACACGGACATGACCTCACTGGCTTCGGACCCATTGGCGGAGCAGATGGAAGGAATTTGGTAAGTCAAGGAGTTGTCTCGCTTCCCATTTTTATTGTGTAAATGTATTCACATTTATTTGTGCGTTTAACGATATTTTATTCGTTAAAAAAAGGACATAGACCAGTCCAGATTATTTTTACATTTAAAATTTCATTTTAACTAATTAACAAAAATGCCTAATGAAAATCTTAATAACGTTAATGAGGAAGAACACTTAGAACCCTACAAACTCTCCGAAATCTTTTCAATTGTACCAGACTTTGATGGTAATCAAATTTTTTTGCAAACCTTTTTGAATGTTGTAAGATGTGCCTACAGTATGACCATTGCTAACCAGCATATATTTCTGACTCTCCATGTAAAGAATAAATTGCGTGGTAAAGTTGCAGAGTTAGTTAATTCTCGCAACCCTTCCACTTGGGAAGAAATTAAAAACTTACTTGAAACCCATTTTGGCGATTCCAGAGACCTTACGTCTCTAATACAGGATCTTTAAAGGATCCATCAGCAAAGTAATGAAAGTGCGTTAAATTTTGTGTCTCGATTATAGACCCATAACGCGAAAATGCACGCAGCCGTGCAGAAACAAACGTTAACACCCGAGCAAAAAACTGCTCAGTCTAATTTAATAGAAACGATGCTTAACACCTTTTTAACTGGCCTAGATCCAAAATTAGGATCAATTATTAGAGCGAGTAACCCTGCTAACATGTTAACTGCAATTTCACGTATCAAACGTGAATTGCAATTATCGTATTTTGAATCACAAAAATTAAGAAATCAAAAACCTGTAAATTCAAATTTTAGAACATCAACACCAACACAAAATAACTCGACTAGAAAAACTTGTAATTTTTGTAAAAGAATTGGCCATTCTACTGATGAATGCCGTACCAAGCAACAAAGTGGTTATCCACCACAATTACAAAATTTTTCTCGTCCAAATTTTAACAACAATAATAGCAACGAACCTCAACAATCAACCTCTAGTAATTTTCAGAAACCTCAAAACAATCAAAACTCGTTCAGACCACCTAATCAAAACTTTGCTCAAAATAGTTTTCAACAAAACAGGCCACCAGCTATCAGGCTAAACCCAAATTTTACAAATCAACAAAGACCTCCGGTCATCAGACCAAACCCAAACTTCAATCAGAGAGCCCATCCTGTCAACAGGTTCCATGATCAATATTGTGTAATAGACATAAAAAATAAACAATTGATCACAAATTTCAAAACCATTCCACTTTTTAAGGTATCCACAAATTTAAAATCAGGAAATGTTCCACAAAATAATATTTTACGTCCTGCAACTAAAATTCTTTCAAACAACATCTCGATTGCTCCTTGTACAGAACAAATTTTTAAATTTCATTGCAACCTCGTAAACACTGATGCTATATTACCAGCTCAATAAGTAGAAAAGGTTCGTTTGCCAAATGCACTTGTTAACATTAATCACAAAGGTGAATTTTTCACTTCCGTTATTAATGCAAATGCAATCCCAAAAATGGTAGATTTTTCAGAGTTAAAATTAGAACCAGTTCAAAATTCTGTTTTGCTAAATTCAAACATTCTAAACCCAGAAACATGTCAAACTGACTGTATAGCAGAAATAAAAAATCAACTCGGGTTAGATCATCTAAATTATGAAGAGAAAGAATTAATTTCCGAAATTTGCTTGGAATTTTCAGACATCTTTTATTTAGAGGGAGATAACTTAAGCTTCACTAACGAAATTAAACATTCTATAAATACTGGTAATATGAAACCTATTTTCACTAAATCGTATCGTTACCCACATATTCACAAAGAAGAGGTTAAAACTCAATTTTCGAAAATGTTATCACAAGGTATTATATGACCATCTATTTCACCCTGGTCATCCCTAGTTTGGGTCGCACCGAAAAAATTAGACGCCTCTGGCAAGCAAATCTCTGGCGCGTTGTAGTTGATTATCGTAAACTTAACGAAATATCCGTCGGAGACAAATACCCTCTCCCGAACATATCAGACTTACTAGACCAATTAGGACAATGCCAGTACTTTTCAACCCTTGACCTAGCTTCAGGGTTCTATCAAATAGAAATAAAGCCAAGACATTTCCAAAACTGCATTTTCTCTAGAGAATGGACATTTTGAATTTATCTGTATGCCGTTTGGATTGAAAAATGATCCTGGTAGTGATGGGTAGTTCGCGAACGAACTATACAAATGAACGATTCATTTAGGTGAACTAAATGAACTAGTTCGTTGTTTGCGAACGAACTAGTTCCATACGAACTATATTTTTGAATGGCGAACTAAATGAATTGGGAATTGAATTGAACATACAACGACGCGACGGAGAACTGAGATCTGGGAGCGATCGCAGCAGAGTGAGATGATTTGAATTATGAATATAGCGGAGTGGGAATAGAGACTTGAAGAGCCGAAAGATTCACGCTGTATGTTTGTTTACTGCACAAAACACGTGGGTGTTTTGTGGTTTATTGACAATCAGGGGTGAGATTTGAGATTGTTGTCTGTTCACGGACCACATTAACATATCCCACTATAAAATATAATATAATAGTGTATAATTATGTATATTTGTTGATTAACAGTAAGAACTAAACATTCTATCAAATAAGTTTTGCATTTAGAATGAAAATAAAACAGACCATATAAAATAAATATTTAATATAATATTTTTAAACTTAAACAGAAAAGAACAGAAATAAAAAGGTATTTAATAAAATAAAACAAAAATAAATTCTTTGGTAGATAATAGGTACACATCAAATAAAAATTATATTTTGAACATGCAAAACATGCATGTTTACGCATTCTAAAAAATTGATTATAAATTGAGCCGTTGAAAGTCAGGATGGTCTAAGTCAAGATATTGTGTTCTGAGATATTGAGGCTTATAGTTAAAACATTCTGTACAAATCCTGGCATAAGAAATGAGTGCTTCAGTGCCGTCTTCATTTTGAACAAGTATCAACTTAAGTTTACAGATCTATTGTTGAGCCATGTTCAAATTTGGTAGAGGAGTAGTTTTCCATATAAAGATGTTATTTTAGCAATTATCTCCAAAACCTAATTTTATGATTTGAACCACTCTGGTTTTCAACGGCTCAATTATATTTATAAATTATGATTTAAAAATACAATTTGATTAACTTTGGAAGAAATTAGCCTATTCCTCTTTTGAGTAAGTATTTGGCCAGTCTTTGAAAAGATACGTTCACAAGGAACAGACGTCGCCATTACACAGAGCCGTTTTTTAATCATTTGAAAGAGACGAGGATAAACTTTTTTCCTTTCATTCCACCATAATAGCGGATCTTCAGTGCGATTTAATAAAGGCTCATTAAGGTATTTGTCCAATTCAATTATGGCCGATGCCGTAGGATTATCTGGCGTACAAACATGCTTAATTTTATGGTCAAAATCATCCCAAATCGAAAACTGATTATGACCACGATTGCTTTGACTACCATCATATTATGAAGAGGCATTTTATTGCGAGGAAAATACCTATATAAAATAAATAATATCTAGGTATAAACGTGCATATAGAAGAGCGCCAGAACGCCAGAACAGTGCGCGTTCTATGACTGCGTCTCTGCTAATGAACGAAGACAAGACATCAAGACAAAGAGCGAAATGAAGTAAATAGTAAATGAACGGCTGCGGAGTGCGGAGCCAGCCGGCGACCAGTTTCTAAACATGTTTTGCGCGCGCATATAGTTCGTGAACGAACTAATAAAAAGAATGGCTCTTTACAACGAACTAGTTCGCGCGAACTATATCCTTAAAAAGAACTAGACTGCCCATCACTAAATCCTGGTACTTTTCATCGTGTGATAGATAACATTCTTTTAGGCATATAAAATGAACGCTGCCTCGTTTATATGGACGATATTATTATTCTCCCCGACAATTCACGAACATATTGATTGTCTAACCGAAATTTTCAAACGTTTAAAAAATGCAAACCTCAAAATTCAGCCTGACAAATGTGAATTCCTTCGTGAGGAAGTCGCTTATTTAGGACATTATATTACACCAGAAGGAGTAAAACCGAACCCAGACAAAATTAAATGTGTTGCGAATTTTCCAGAACCAAAAAACCAAAAAGACATTAAATCATTTTTAGACTTAGGCCGGTTATTATATACGTTTTATACCCCAATTTGCCAAAATATCAAAACCATTGACAAAATTATTGCAAAAAGATGTTGCATTTAATTTTGATTCAGAATGTCAAAAATCATTTGATCAACTAAAAGAAGCCTTAGTAACCACTCCTATTCTTATTTATCCAAATTTTGATGACGAATTTATACTCACAACCGATGCTAGTTCTTTCGCTATCGGAGCTGTTTTATCTCGAGGACCGATAGACCAACCTGCCAATAGCTTATGCTTCACGAACACTGTGTAGCGCTGAGACTAAGTACTCCACAATTGAGCGTGAGCTCCTTGCAATCGTTTGGTCCGTAAAACACTTCAGACCTACGAGCAAAGAGACAGTCTGTCTCTTTGCTCGTAGCTTCAGACCGTATCTTTTTGGCAGGAAATTCAAATTAGTAACAGATCATAGACCCTTGACGTGGATTTTATCAATAAAAGACCCCGGCAGTCGCCTAGCGCGTTGGCGATTAGAACTCGATGAGTACGAGTATGAAATTATATACAAACGCGATAAAATAAATAAACACGCAGACGCTCTCAGTCGTATAAAAACTAATCACTTTCAAAATTGTTCAAAATTTCAAAATAACATTGTGGCATCAAACTCTGACAATGAATCGAACGCATCTGAAGTAACCGAAATTACTCCAGAAGTTATCGTACAAGAACTAGAAACCTTTGTAAATTTATATAAAACTCAGTCACTAATTGACTACAATAAAATCAAAGTAACAAATAATCAATTACTTGACAAAAGACGTCATTACAATTTTTCAAAAAGACAAATAGAAAAATTATTCAATAATGGAAGACATTTTTGAAGAAGCACCAAAATTTTGTCACAACAAAATACAACAAAATTAATATCGTAAAGTAAAACTGTTAAAAACAGGAAGTATTATATTGTCTTATTACCCTTCGACCCCGAAGAGATAATAGAGACAAAGACATTTTTGAAGCCTCAAAAACGTATTTTGTCGAAAACAATTCGGAACTTCCTATTTTAGAAATTCTTTCTTTCATTTTTAGTGAAGAAAATCTAAATTTCGTAGTATGTCAAAATATTACTCAAAAGCCCGATGATGATCAAATCCCCTTGATCTTAGATCAATATCACAACGGAAAGGCAAACCTACATCGAGGAATAAATGAAACCAAGAAGACTAGAGAGTAAGGAGACATAGCACCTCGAAACATCAGTGGTGGGGGTGGCACGAAAAACGTCGGCAATATGGCAGGCTCAAATAGAAGCGCGCGGAATCTGCACATGCCACAGTTATGTCTCCTGTTCTCTAGTCTTGATTGAAACCATACGTAGAATACGAAACAAATATGATTGGGTTTAACCAAAGATGTAGAAAGGTTCATTCAATATTGTGAAATCTGTCAGAAATCTAAAGCTTTACGAAAAAATTTAAATAACCCATTGGTAATCACAGAAACCCCAAAAACCCCATTCGAACGAATCAACATCGACATCTTAGAAATCCCTACTCGAAATTATGTTTTAACACAGGCCTATCCTGTTCAAGATAAATCCGCCAAATCAATCGTAAACACCTTACTGTTATATTTTCAACACTACGGTACGCCTCTGTGTATACGCTGCGATTATGGCAGAGAGTTTGATAATACTTTACTAAGAGACTTATGTAGACTACATGACATTAAACTAACCTTCTCAAGCGTTAACCACCCTCAATCTAATGGTTCAGTTGAACGCTTTCACTCAACATTACTTGAAATGATACGAGCAAATACTTCCGAAAACCCAAACGACCATCCCTTGTCAATAATACCATACGCCATTATGTTACAATTACATTATGTTATAATTCTGTAAATAAAACACGGCTTCACGCCATACGAACTTGTTTTCTGACACACATCTAGTCGTCCTCCAGAAACCCTATATAATCAAAAAGAGTTAATATCAAAGAACGTACGAGATTTAAATAATAAAATTTCATATTACAAAATAGGCCGATCGAAAACCAATGCTCAAAATCAATTCAAATCGGTGACAAAGTTTATGTTAAAAAATCTCAAATTAAAAACAAATTAGGTAATAAATTTAATGGTCAATTCGAAGTACAAGAAATATTCAAAAACTCTGCAACTCATGAATTAGAAACATCACAAAAAACAAAAGTAAATTTCGATCGAATGAAGTCTTATCTAGAAAATTAAGATTTATTTTCAGATTTCTCTTGCTGTTTGACACAGTATTCACTCAATATACCATTAAACCCATTAACAACACCATCGAAATTTATTATCACCAAGAATCAAATTTAGTAACAACAAACAAAAAATGGACTCTCCTAGTTCACAAGAACATTTCTAATATAAAAATCGCTTATGAACACAATGAAAAACTACTGGGTACACTTCTACAAACAATTAGTCCTACATTTGAAAATATGAATCTCTTTAAAGGCGAGGATAAAACACATGTCAGTCTCCTAACTCAAATTTCAAAATCAATTCGAGAAAAATTAAACGTAATTAATTATGATGTCAGAAAGCGATACAAGCGTGGCATTATAAATGGTATAGGCACCATATTTAAAGCGATCACAGGTAACTTAGACGCTGAAGATGACGAGTATTATAAAAATAGCATTAACAAATTAAATAACGATGAACATCAATTAGAAAACCTGATGAAAAATAAAATATCAGTCACAAAATCAGTAATAAAAAAATTTTAACGCTACAATTCCAAAACTACAGCTTGATGAGTGGACATTTAATGACGACATTAAATTGATCTCAGACACAGTTTATCGTACATCAGACGAAATCAAAATTATTTGACTAACATTGAGATTTTTGGAAAAATGCGAAATGCTCATGGAAAGTTATCTATATATCGAAAATAAGTTAGATGATATTTTAAATTCAATTTTGCAAGATTAAGAATAATCCATAGCTCCATAATTACACCCAAAAATTTGATTACCTCACTTCACCAAATTGCTGAAAATGTACACCAAAATAATTTACCACTTCCTACTAGAATGTCAAACGTTGCTGAATACCTAGACGTAATGGAACTAGAAGCTTTTCAAGCAAACGATGATTTAATGTTTTTTATTAAAAATTCCATTAACCGATCAGCAAGTATATATTTTGTTTAGATTATTTCCAATTCTAAACAACTGAACTGGTCTATACCACATTTTATCAACATCTTAAAAATACATTGCGTGAGATGACATATATACATATACATATACATATATATATATATATATATATATATATATATATATATATATATATATATATATATATATATATATATATATATATATATATATATATATATATATATATATATATATATTTTTTTTATTTATTTATTTATTTATTTTATTAAAGGCACTATGATAAATGATAATGTTCATGCTACATACAATTGGAATATTGTCATTGTATTGATATATAATTTTAAATATGTTTTTGATCAATTTTCTACACGTTTATGTAAATAATATTTATCACTTTTCCATGTACAGAATATTTTAAAATTATTTACAGTGATTAATACATTTGCAACTAACTTTTATAAATAATAGATATGTTACTATCTCTGTACATTGACATATTAATGGGATGTTCTGAATATGCAACTTATTTTTGAGAATAGGATAATAATATAACATGTATAATGTTCCTTGGTATCAATATTTAAAATAGATAATTAGGTAAAAATTTTCCCAATTCTTTAATGTACATTCCTATGTCTAACCTGGATGATTGTAAATTACTGTTTAATGAAACCCAAATTTTTTCTAACCAGTTCGTGTACCCTATCGAAAAAGATGCCATTTGTGAAGCGCAAATCATGAAGAATCTGAAATCCATACCCGAAAATTGTCAAACCTCGCTGATATTCGTAAAAGGTTATAAAGTCCAAGGATTAACCGGAAATACTTGGTTAATTATAAATTCAGAGCCTCTACAAATCACAATCAACTGTAAACAGAGAAATTCAAAAACCGAATTGATTTTCAAAAACTCGGCCTTAAAATTACAACCAGAATGCAATGTATTCATTGGAGCTACAAGAGTACAAGCAGACCCCAAGGACTTTTCTGAAGCAACCAGTGACTCCCACCCAATTATAATTCCATACGATTGTTGTGAACACTTTCCTGGCAGCATTGAAATGCCAAAGTTGCAACCGTTAAAACCAAACAACTTAAACGTAGAAGACTTGGACATCGCTAAATACAAGTTAAACGAATACTCGAAAACCTTAGACGACTTAATAAATGAACCATTCGTTTCCAAGCATATTTCATGGTTCACATATTTGACAATTGCCCTCATAATTGGTATTGTCATACTTTACATTTTCTGTAAATGCCGTAAGAAGAGGAGACTAGCAATCGCCCTTACGACGAATTCGCCTCCACCTCCACCTAGACCCGAAAAAAGACTATTTGGAAGTATCCTTCCTAGGAGAAGACCTTCCATCCAACCTGAAGAAGACATCGCCCAAGACACTATTGAACTGAACTAATGTGTTGTGCAAAAGACAATTTGTATTTTATTCACTTCCATTTTTGCTTTTTATATTGTTAAATTTTTTTATTCAATTTAATTTTACTTTGAACTTCCTTAAAATTTGCTGTAATACACCAACTTTTATTATAAGGGGGGAGTTGTTATATAAAAGTACCGTTTATATACATTGTTAACTTAGAATATTTCAGTATATAATGCATAACTATTATCTTGCGAGAAGGTAATATGATATCCGGGGAATCTGTTATCATTCTCTTTCCAGACATCATACGATACCTGTTTTTAGATATCATACGATAACTTTTGATTGTGCATTGTATATTTCATTTATCGCTAAATGGGATGGCTTGGAGTATTGCCAAGGCCTTCCCGGAAAACCACGCTTTGTAAGCGTCAGCGTCAGCATTGTAAACTTATAAATTACATCCAAGCCTCATTACAAAATTATGGAAAACAAATAAAACAGTGTTTAATATTAAAATTGTTTTTAAAAAACTTATAAGCTGAAATAGCATATAAGATATCTGAACATCTTCATGTCCGTATGGCTTCCAGCATAAAATGGCTTCCGCTAGAAGTAGCGTAAATATATACAATTTGGCAAGTGAATATATATTTTTTGTGATATCTGACATATATATGTCAGATATCACAAAAAAATTAGATATTCTTTTATCACTAAGATCGCGATGGATGTGACGTCCAACATATTTTACGGTATATGAGGCTTCCGAAGATACAAATGTATGACATCTGGCCGAGTACAGCTATGTAGCTTCCAAAATGTGCGTTACTTGACAATTAACAGTGGATGTGACTTCCGTCAGCGTTACCGTATTTTCTTACATTTAGTAATCATTTAAAAGTAATTTTATAACTTTGTAGGATTGCGATTCTAAAACAAAGATATATGAATATACATTGGATATTCGTTGTATGTTATTAACCTGATATATTGTTATTTTTATTTTTTTTTCCTCGAGGGGAAAATCTTCAAATGACACCTGGCCCCTAATGTTCTGTTATTATTTGGCCAGGTAGTGTCGGATTCGTGCACGCCTACCACGCTAAAAACCCCCTGCTATCCTATCAGTGTAATGCCGAAGAGGAACCGCTCTCGCTTTACTTCTCTTCGGCATATCAATCAGGATACTTACTTGTTTCCCACTTCCCTCTCATCTTTCTCCTTCTCCTTCATGATGGCCGTTACCATATGCTCCACCACTGTCTATCCGTCCCTGGTCTCGAGCATGATTGGGATCATGATATCAACAGTGATAGCATGTCCTATCTTTTGCTCTGCAGCTCTCCTTTCACCTATCCACCTTTTGCAGCTGAACACTGTGTGGGCGGCATCATCAGCCTCCCCACAGGACCAGCACTCTCTGCTCTCGCGTTTACCTATTTCCAATAGGTATTCCGCGAAACAGCCATGCCCGGTAAGGACCTGGGTTAAATAATACCCGACATCGCCATGTGCCCTTTCGCACCATGGTCTTATGTTCGGGATTAGCATCCTCGTCCATCTCCCTCGGGGCTTCGCGTCCTATCTCTCCTGCCAGTGTTCCCATAGGCTCTCCCTCGCTGCACCTCTGTCAGCTCCTCTGTACACCTCCCGTCTCTCCCTTGCTAGAAGGTCGATGGGTGGTATATAGGCTATTACCAGCGTTGCCACTGTCGACACCGTCCTGGATGCGCTACAGACCCTTAGCGCTGCTCTTCTTTGGACTTTGGTGAGCTCTTTCCTCCACTTGTCCCTTCTCAATATGTCCACCCACACCGGGGCGGCGCGCGGCGTACAGTAAAATCGACTGCACCACCTCGCTGAGGACTCTCCTCTTTGCCGCCCTGGGGCCCTTGATGTGGGGCATTAAATGACCAAGGGCCGAGACGGTTTTGCTCGCCTTTTCCAGAGTCTGTTTGCTGTGTTCCCTAAATGACAGGCAACTATCGATCCAGACTCCCAGGTACTTGACACTGCTTTGGCACGACTTCGGTATCCCCTACTCGAAACGTGATATACGGGGGATTTCTCCTTCTTGTCAGGAAAACTGCCTCCGTTTTATCCAAAGCCAGAGTCAATTCCCTTTCTCCAAACAATCTCCTAATCCTATCAACAGTGAGGTTGGCGTGCTCCCTCATGTCGATACCACTTCTTCCGGTAACGACCACTGCAACATCATCAGCGTAGCCCAAGACCCTCACTCCTTTGGGCACTCTGAGTCTAAATACCCCATCGAACACAATGTTTCATAGGATAGGACCCATGACCGAACCCTGTGATACTCTACACGAGATTCTCCTCCTCTCGCTACCATCCCCGGCCGACAATATCAATCCCCTACAGGACAGGTAGCTGGCTATCAAGTTTGCAACATACGGCGGTATTTCTAGCTCCCGCAGTCTCTACATGATCTTACCCCATGAGGCCGAATTGAATGCGTTTTTCACGTCCAAAGTGATCAACGCGCACAATTTCTTGGACTCCCACGCCTCCTGTACGATGGTTTTTATAACCATGACAGCATCAACCGTGGATCTCCCCGCCCTAAATCCATACTGGTTCTCCGCCAGGCCTCCCTTTCTCTCCAACTCATCTAGGAGTCTACCTAGGATGAGATGTTCCAAAAGTTTCCCCAACACATCAATCAGGCATATCGGCCTGAAGGATGTGGGGTCCTCCACCGGTTTGTTCTCTTTGGGGGTTAGAACAAGCCTGGCCATCTGCCATCCTTCCGGGAAGTCGCCGCTCCTCATGACTTCATTCATAATCCGCAGAATCTCCACAGGACATAGCTCCACCACGGCCTTCAGGATCTCAGGGGGAATACCGTCCGGACCAGGCGCCTTGCCATTTTTGATCTTGGCACAAGCCCTTAGCAGTTCTTCCTCCGTAAGGCGGGTCAAAATCTGCTCCTGGTTGGCGTTCCCATTCTTCCACCGATTTCACGGGGAAGAGCGCGTCCACCGCCTCTCTCATTTTTCCTAGAGGGATCTCTTGTTGGTGACTATTCGTCCTCTTCACCACAAGTTTGTACGCCCTGTCCCAGACATCTCTATCCAGGTCGGCGCACAACTCGTCCCACTTTCTCCTCTTCTCTGCCTTAATAGCGTCCCTCAGCTTTTTCTTTTCAGCCTTGTACGCTACCTCCGCCTCTCCCTGCTCATTAGGGTTCCAGGCTCGTCTAGCCCTGTCCCTGATATATTGCCTACGTGCGGCGACGCACTTCTTCCTTTGGACAGAGATCTCTTCTGTCCACCAATATATCCTCGGGACTGCCTAATTTTGCCTTTTCTGGACATGGATACATCACACGCCCTCATGACGCTATCAACCAAAGAGTTGGGATCCCTGATCCTCCCATTTTCTCTTTGGTCGTCCATGGCCCTACAGAAACTAGCCCTATTCCAGCTGTTCAACTTCCAGCCCCTATTCCTGGTCACGCTAAGCGTCCGTCCCGCCCCTTCCACAACTTCAAAAAAGATGTATTTGTGGTCACTGAGTGTTTCCTTATCGGAGACACTCCAACGCACAACTTTGACAGCTGTTCCGGTCGTAGCGAACGTTACATCCGGGTTGGACGTCCATCTCCCCCTTTCGAACGTTGGCTGTGACCCTCGATTCAACACGGCCGGTTCAGCCTCGCTGCCCACTCCAATACCAGGTTTCCCCTGGCATTTGGAACTCCTCCCCCCCCCCCATTCGGGGGCCCTGGCGTTGAAATCGCCCGCAATAATGCAGTCGTCATCCGCATCTCTCACTAATTCCTCCAAACTATCCAAAGAAACCTGAAGTTCGTTTAGACTTCCATTTGGAGAAAAATAGCAACTGCACAGGATGACCTCGCCTACCTTAGCCCACACGTAACCAGGACCAAGGCCTGATCCAGCGACGACGAGCCCCGTGTTCACCACCCTAATGGCGACATTCACCTCCCCCGTGACGTACCATCCCTTCCCCCGGGTCATTTTGACATTGGGCTCGCTGATGATGGCCATATCCATCCTCTCTATCCTCATCGTCGCCCAGAGGAAGTCCTGGGCCACCCGGCACCTATTTAGGTTAACCTGGATGACCCTGAAGGTTCCGGCGATCCCTCTCCTTTCCTCTTCCCTTCTCCGGCCTTATGCTTCCGGCACTTAGCCGGATCTGCCCTGTGGCCCTCCTCTTTGCAGATAGGACAGAAGGTGGCGTTCTTACAGTCCGCCACCTTGTGTACTTCTCGTCCAATTGAAGCACAAACTCCTTCTGTCAACCCCCCTGCACTGCCAACGAAGTGGTCCGTGCTCCAACACCTCAGACATCTGGTTCAGGAGGGTCTGGACCTGATCCTACACTTTCCCCATCCCAGGCGAATCCTTCCTCTATCCAGGAGCTTATTGGTCCCCGCCTTGCTGGCTTCTATGACAGCTATTTGGCTGTCTTCCGGGCCCGCTTTTAGGGAGACAACGGAGAACTCCTCATTCCCCATTTGAGCCCTCAAAGCTTCCTCCACCTCGGCCTCCGTGGTCGACGGGTCGATATCCTTCACCGCGATTCTCACCGAGTTCTTTAGCGATCTGACTTCCGCTCCCTCCATCCTATTCTGGATCTCTGCTTTGAGGGCATCTGCCTTGCCACCCCCTCCTTTAACCTCCAGAAGGAGATCCCCTTCCTTGGTCTTTCTTAGGCCCTGGATCTCCACTCCTATAGCCTTCGGATCCACGATCCCCTTCACCTTCCTGAGCATCTCGGCATATGTGCTCTCTGCGACTTTGACAACAACCGCCGCGGGCTTGTTGTTCCGCTTGGGGACCGTACAGGTCACCTCCTCTTCAGGTTTCCCTTTTCTCCGTCGTGCCTCGCCGACCTTCCATTCGGGATCCTGCTTGCCCCTGCCATCCTGCCGCTCCTTCGTAGGGGGATACATGGAGATTTCAACATCTTCGCCTCGGAAGACGAATTCGGTCATCTTACGGATTTTCCTCCATTCCGTAACCCTGTGAGGCGGGAACGCCAACTTCTTCCTTCCCTGCCTCTTCATCAGGTTCTTAAGATGACCTAATGCTTCCAGCAGGGTTTCGAAAGTTCCGGGTCTGTTCCCCTCCTCTGTCACCATCAAGTGATAGGCATATCTATCCTTGATTACTTCCTCCTCCCCTTCCTTCGAGGGTCTAGCTGTCAGGTGTCGCAGGTATGCTACCCCTCCAACTGGAACCTCCTGGTCACCAACCTCCTGGCTTTCGAAGAATTTCTCCTTCGTAACCTTGGGAATGCCCTCATCCACCGATAAGTCAGTGGCGCCGCACCACACCAAATCCCACTCGGTGGGGAGGTTGCCTATTTTTCCCTCAGCCACTTTGGTCCTTTCAAAGGCTGCCTCGGGCCAATCCTCGCCCTCCAAGACTTTGAGATCCTCCACCTTTCCTCCCCTAAGGACGATTCGGATCTTCTCCACCCTTGAGCTCCTATTCACCGTTTGTATGGAGGCATCAACGTTATCCACTCTGGTACATTCCTCCACCATTTTCGTGGAGGCGTCGATCATGTTCACCATAGTCCTTCTGCCTTCCACCCGCGGTCTGCCCAGGCGTTGAAGCAGTTCTTGGCACTGCTCCGTCATAATTTGACTACAGATGCTCCTCGCCGCTATAACTGCCTCCTTAATCTCCTTCTTGGTATTGGGGTTTTCCTTAACCAGCCGTAGAAGGATCCTTGCCTGACTGTCGGCCTCTTTAATAAGCCGCTTCAATTTCGTAGCCAACTGTTCATCTTGGCATCTTACCAGGGTCGGCCTCTCCGTTACCACCCCGCTTGCCTCCTGCTTCCACACCGACGTGGCCTGCTCCTCATTCCATTCGAAACTCATCATAGCCACATTTCCCCCTGGTGTCCTAGGGGGGATTGCAGCCTCCGGCGTCCCCGATGCAGCACTCTCTGCCTTCTTTTTGCCCCCTCTGTACTCCGATGGGGGGGGGACGTCACGATCGAAAGAGCCACCATCCTGTTACTCTTCACCCTAGCCGCTCTGACTAGGGTCTGAGTACTTAGTTTGGTCTTTTGACCCTTTCTACTCTCCGCCCTTTCTGCGCTTCCGGCTTTTTCAGTGCCTCCTGTTCTTCCATCTCCATCTCCTTCTCTAACTCCTCCTGCTCTTTCCGAACTTTCTCCTCTAACTCCTGCTCCTACTCCTACTCCAACATCCGCTCCTACTCCAACTCCTGCTCTCTCTCCGTCTCTTTCTCCTCTTCTACTTCCTGTTCCTTTAGATTCAATTTTTTCCTCCATGTCTTTCCCACGTCTTGGGTCCAGCTAAATCTCACTCCCCGGCAGTGATGCCCTTACCGGGGAGAAGGCACTTATACTACGGGGTGTGCCTGATGCCCCGCAGGTTTTAGCGACTTCACTGTCGGTTTATTATAGAGGTTTACTCCTCGCGAGCCGGCCAATAAAGGCAAACCCCCCGATCACGTATGCACACTACATTCCTCAGTTACGCCCGACAGAAGTGATAACATAAACTAATCTAAGTTAAACTATTTGAGATTGAAATTGTTTAACTTGAGAAAAGCTTAGGTTATTACTTAAATTTTATGTATATTAATATGATAATGTAAGGAAAGGTTATTTATTAATTAAATATTTTATTGATTATAAAATATATTTTATTCTTAGTTACAATTCTTGAATATGTACATTAGAATTTTGTGTATGTACATTATTAGTATCATTATTTAATCCTATAAAAGTAACAATTGGCTTATGGTAGCTATAATAAGCAACGAAATTTTTACATTGTATGTCATCTAAAAATCTTGCAAAGACTGAATCAAGTACAGTTCCATGACTTGTTGTAGCTTCTTCTGGCTTATTAATCATTTTTAATTGTAATTTTGATTGTAGGAACGATACTAAACTTTTAGCTCGATCAGCAGCAAAATTAACATTAAAATCTCCGGTTAAAATTAACGGAATTTTATAATAATTTTTTTTAATTATGTTTATCAGAACGTGTATAATTATTTTTTTACTATGATATGCTGTAAAATTACTAAATTTACTAATTATTAAATCATAGAGGCGGCCCCGCAGCAGCAGCGACGCACACATGCACATGCACGTAGATGTAGACAGCGAAAGCACGCAGAGAGGAGATAGAGCTCGAGATCGTGCGAGAGAGGGGGAAGCGTCTGTCCGAAATACGGCTAGCGCTGTGGGTTAGAGTGAGAGAGGAGGAGCCTGCCTACCGCTGTCGTATGCATGAGAGAAAGGGAAGCCAGACAGACTGGCGCTGTAACGCGTTACGTAACGAAGTGGTTTACCCTCCCATAAGAAGTTATCACGTCAAAAAAAAACAATTCAGTACAATTTTTATTCCTCTTTTACGACAACTATGAATCAAACGGGGTTCCGAAGGGAATGAACCCTTGATATGATTCAGTGTTTACCTTATATAATAAGAATATTATTTGTTACCTTAAAACGTAAAAAACTGAGTTTAATGTATTTTACGTGAGACAAGATATTAATATTTACTTTAGGGGTAATAAAAAAATATATTAATAGTTACAAATCAACTTAACAGCAGTTCAGATTATCAGTTATTGTAAGTATAATTGATGCAAAATATTAACAAATACGTTACAATAAATAACAATTAGAAATTGTTATTATATTATTATAAATTGATTTAAAGAACACTGTTGTCTTCCAGATCACAACTATTTGTTATGGGTAAAGTGGAGCTGAAATAATTATAGTCGACAGTCGTAGTCGTCGTAGAACAAAACATAATTTTTCATTTTTATTTTTGAAAGATAAAAAGTTTTCATGATTTCTTTTTTAATTTTCCATTTGTTTAACTAAGGAGAACATAATAGTATATTACAGTCCATAAGTATTTATGTACTTTGCTACATATCGTTTAAGATTAAATGGTGTAAATGCCAAATTAAGAAATTGTAAGACCTAAAACTAGAATTGTTAGAACTAGGCCAGATAATAAACTAAAAAAGATTTTACATTTTAGACGGGATTGCCCGGAAAACTTACAAGAAAACAATTCTAAATAATCGATTTGAGAATTCTTTTTATTAATATTCCCTTTTCTTGCTCTTGTTTTATATAATTGAAACATGAAATACCATGTCAATATAATCCGATATTTTATCTAAATAAATTCTTCTCTCATTCGCTTGCTGAACATAGATTAATATATATTTTTATATTGTATAGTACTATTTTTCATGCCGAACGCATCCAGTGCTTTATCCTTTTTTAAATGGCCTAGTAGGAAAGGATAACCTGATATATTAGGATATGCACTAGTATACGAAAAAATAAAAGTGGAAATTCAATCTATTCTTCTTTTCAATAAGACTTTTCAAGTTCATGGGGTCTCTAACCTAACTTCTGTTAAAAGATAAAACGCGTGTAGGAAACCTCATTTTTTAATCATAAAAAACGGATATTACCAAATTATCCGTCTCATCATGAGTTTATACTGTTGGGTAAGTTAAAATGACACGGTGACAATAAAATATATCCTAATCCTTTCATGATTCATTTAGGGAGCTAACAGTTATGGCCAGTTAGGTTTAGGCTACAAATCAGAAGAGGAAATAGAACCAAAAGAGGTTTCTTTGAGAGACTGTGACTTAAAAGCTGAAAATATCATTTCTATAGCAGGGGGAGCAGGTCACACATTAATTTTAGACAGCCATGGTTTTGTTTATTGTTGTGGTGGGAATTCCAAAGGACAGTTGGGTCTCTCAGATGATACTTTCAAATTAACTCAAATTGAAATCTTAAAAGAATTCAAGATAATCCAAATTTCATGTGGGTGGGATTTCAGTGCAGCTGTTTCCGAATGTGGAAAACAGTTTGTTTGGGGTAATAATGGAAATACACAATTAGGTTTGTCAAAGAGTATAACATGTACGGGAATTCCATCAAGACTCCAAGTCTCTCAGAAACTGGCAACAGGGTTCAAGCATGTTAGTTGTGGATTGAGGCATTCTGCTATGATAACTAAAGATGGAGGACTTTTAGTTGCTGGTACAGGTGCCAAGGGTCAATTAGGACTTGGTGATAACTTCGACGACAACAACTACTTAAGTATATCTAAAGTTCCAGATCTAGAAAATGTAGTTAGTGTGGCTAGTGGACAACATCATACAGTAGTTCTTAGGGAAAATGGAACTGTACTTAGCTGGGGCGAAAATAAATTTGGTCAATTAGGTGTTGATCCAAATGTAGCCAACAGTTTCGTACCTTTAGAAGTATTCAACAATGAGTCATTACAATCCGTATATGCTGGTTGGACACACAGTGCTGCTCTTACCAAAAATGGAGATGTTTTTATATGGGGGCGAAATACCTATGGGCAGTTAGGAGCAGAAAGAGATGTACCACACAAACCAGAAAAACTGTCTAACCTAAGCAATATTTCTCAATTAAGTCTTGGTTCGGAACATAATTTGGCGGTTACAAAAGATAGTAAACTCTATTCTTGGGGATGGAATGATCATGGCAGTTGTGGTACTGGCGATAAAAAAGATGTTAAAGTACCAACTCAAATATTAATTAATAAAAGAATTAAATATGCTTTTGCTTGTACTGGTAGTTCATTTGCTGTGGTCGATTAGCATTAATGTGCATTTGATTATCTCATTATGGAAGTTTCATGTTCATAAGTATTTTTATAAAGAATTAAAATTAATTATTGTAATCTGTATTTTTTATAATAAAAATGTGTTGCATGTATTGGTTATTTTCCTTCTGTTGGCAACATTTTTTTACATTTGTTTGTATTGAAGCCTTTTAACTGACACTAAATTTGTGATCACATTTCCAAATGCTTAATTCATTCCGCCCAAAGAGCAATTCGTAAGTATAATGTAATATTAGCTATTTTAATACTATTAATTCTAAATAGATAATATCAGTTAATTAAAAATAAGGACCATTTAACCTATACAAAATAACACTACTTATATACGTTATAGATAGTAGTATATTGATTGAATCAATAAATAAAAAGGATTATAAAATATTAAAAAGTATTCAGTATTTTTGTTAGTATCTATATGAAGATATCTATTGGAAATGGATTTCTGCATTTCCTATCATTTTTTTAAATAGTATCCAGTTTTTTTGTTGGTATCTATATAAACATATTTATTGGAAATGAATTTCTCTATTTCCCATAATTTTTTACTCGATATAAAATTTTAATCATAATGGTATTTGTATATGTAGACAAGATATTATCTAAGTTTCCAATATATATTTAAAATTTCAGCGAAATTGAGGCAAAATTTATTCAAGACCGTATTCAGTCTGTGGAAAGAAATACTGCTGGGTTTTGTCATATATTTGCACAATATTCGCGCAAAATAGCACGGGTTCGAGATAAGGGGGATGAAGTAGCCACATTTGTTTTAAACTATGCGGAATCGGAAAAAATTAACAAATCTCTAGCACTGGGCTTAGAAAGTTTTGCAGATTGTATGTCTATTATTAATGATTATGGTGACCTCAGGGCACAAACATTGGACAACAAAGTTGTTGGAGAATTTGCCCGATATGAAGATATCTGTAAACATGTTAAGGAGGAAGTGAAGAATATTTATTCTGCTAGAGAAAAAGAAATAAATAAGAAAAGGCAGTTAGACCGGATCAGAGAAAGAAATCCCAGAAACAGACCTCAAATTGTATGTATATGTATATATACCTAAAAAAAAATAATTTTAAATTTGATTGATGAAACATCTCTTTTTTCACATTTAAGCGCAATAATAAGCATATACTGTTAATAAATATGGTTTTCGTAAATAGACGAAAACGCATATTCCAAGATTTTCGTTGTATACATTCAATACGTCCTTACTGATTTAGTTTAATTTCTAGTGGCTTACTCTAGATAAGATTGTTCACATACGCAAGGAACCTATTAAATGTCGGTTTTGGTGTGTTATATTCTATAATAGTCGTACGTTCACCAAGAATTTCTGTAATGACATTTAAAATCTATATTAAAGCTAACAAAGATTCTGCTCCTTACATTTATTGAACGCTAGAAAATCTGTATTCCATTTCCTGATTGATCAAATTAACCTGAGAAATATCTAATACATACAATTATAAAACTTATCTTAAAAATTCACCTGATGTTAATGAATATACATTTGTCAATTGAAACTTTGTGAACTACTCAATTTCTTAATACCCAATTTTCAGCTCAATAGCCTAGCGTAAAATATTTCTTCATTATTTCAGTCAGTCAAACTTTTACTATAGGATGGAGTAAATGTTTTCACTATTTTTAGCAACAAAAAATACACATGGCAGTAACAGAGATAAGCTTTTTAAGTTTGAAGTTTAATTAGGAACTAAATTTTACATGGTTAATTATATTTAACTGTACTAAAATTTGTTAATGTAAGCAGTATGTGTGTGTGTGTGTGTGGCAATGATAATATTTTATTTCTGAGTTTAAACAGTGATAACCGGAACTTCCTGTAGCAGGGTTAATAACATAATTCATGTACCTTTAGCATATATAGAAAACAAAAAAAATTCTTAATAGTTTTAACATAACTTTTAGATTCAAGCAGAAACTGAATTGGTAAAAGCAACAGCAGAAGTTTCAAAAACTATCCATAATTTAGAAGAGAAAACTAATAACTTTGAAAGACAAAAACTACATGATATAAAATCAATTCTCTTAGATTTTATATGTACGGAAATTGGTTATCATGCCAAAGTATTAGAAACATTCACGGATGCTTATAATCACATTGATGCTGTGAATGAGGCATCAGATTTAGAGGTAACTACTACGATAATTATGTTATTTGTATGCAAATAATGCATAACTTTTTGCAGTCGACAATGTTTTTTCATTATTTATATTACTTTTGGCCAACAATTTTAGTTCCCGATGAAAATATTAAATACATTAGACTATAATTTAAGTTTAATACGGGCGAATCAAAAATTAAATAACCATGAAATAAGAAACTATGGGCCATCCGCCTTTCACGGCTAGTTAACAATAACTAGCTTGCCTAGTAAACATTCACCTTCTGGTCTGGTCTTGTAACTGATTATAATTTGATACCCCTATATGTTTGCACTTTTACTTTATAGTAGGATATTATGTACAATTCATTTCATCGCTATTTGCCAAATATAAAACTCTCTTATCTTGCTGATAAACGGAACAGTCTACTTGAGCCTAGCCATAAAACAAGCCACGGTATGTTTTGATTTTTTATTTGGCAAATAGCGATGAAATAAACTATAGTTTCTAAAATGTTATTTTACGCAGGACTTTCAAAAAGTCAGAGGACAGATGGAATTGGTAATAAAATATTGGATTTTCTTTCATTTGTCTTTATACTAAATTTCAATTTTTTTTTAATAGGAGTTTAAAAAATCATTACGTCTACCAGATATGATACACCATCAGTCCCCTGGAGAAAAAAAAGGTTTATTCAAATCATCAGGTACTTTAGGCTCATTAGGTGCAATATTTTCATCAACACACAATAAGAGGACTCCTGGTATACCAAATTTAACTCAAAAGTCTTATTCAAGAAGTGAAGAAACTTTAGACTCCATGAAACATAGTAATTTAAATAGTGATGACTCTGAATCAGAAAATGCAGGAAATTCTGAAAATGAGACCAGTGATGAAAAAAGTTCACCAAATGCAATAAGGAAATTTAAAAAATGAGATTAATATAAATGAACTATTTTTCCTCTATTGTTTAATTTTCTTTGTTAGCATGTATAGAAAATCCTTTCTCCTATAGATGAAACACCATGCATAATGGTTGTAATAAAATAGCATACTTAATGTATTAATGTAGTATGTAGAATTGTATTAAACTATATCTATATAACACATCAATATTTTCTATTGATGTGTCTACTTATAGTGTATCGATATATTCAGATTCATTGTGCTGATATTTCTATTAACATTAATTTTCTCTATAGTTTTTATCTGCAGGGATGAGGAACTTAATAAACAAATTCCATTTCATGAATTTTTAAAGAATTTAGACTTTATTTAAATGATATTCATTATTTGCTTATTTCAATAATCAATTTAATCTTATTTTATGTAATCTTGATATATAAAAAAGGATAAAGAATTTTTTACACAAAAACAATAAAGCCCTTTTTTGCAATTTCCTCAACTGGAAACATTGATATATTCACAAATTATATATGAAGTGTCAAATTTCCTAAAATCAGGCGTTTAATTAATAAAATCGTTTCACTTAAATGACATTGATGATAACACTGATAACTATGCAACATGTTTTTAAGTACAAAATGGAAGTGTAAAATGCAATATAGCATTTTCCCTTCTATTAAAAATCTCCCAAATTCCAGGCATATTCAAATTCCTTCTCATAATATTAATATTAACGTATTACGTAATGTATAATGAATCCAGAAAATATAGCTTGTTTTATACATCATCTTCTTAATAGTATTGACGAGAATATGCTGACGAGAACACAGAGCTAATAAAAGTGCAGCACTTTGCTTCATGTCCATTCTCCTATAAAGGTAGCTGTGTGTCTATTGTATTCTTCTGTAGAGGTGACTACGACAATGTCATCCGTACTGTCGTCCGGGATGGTGAACTGGGTCCAGTATTGGAGATATCTCTCTGTATGCTTGGGTTCGAACAATGACGCTTTTAGCGAAGCAAGTTGGTTTCTGTACATCCAAATTAAATCTATTTTTTTATTTGGTACAACAAAATGTTAGGGCAATTTACAACATTAAATAAAGCATCATAATATAGCCACAGAAATACATTTGGCTTGAAAATAATAACAGAAAACAGAATTTGTTTTAGAACATATTCATATTAATAATTTATGTGATTCTAATAATCTTAGACCTCTGTCAATGTCTTCCGGCGTTTGGTACCTGGATCAACTTCACAAAGACACCGGTCTTCTCACTTTAATTGTATTTTAGAATATAAAAACAAAAATAGATTAAGCTTGAGTTTTTATACAATACCCACATTTTTTACTGTTGCCAGTGATCACTAAGCCAGTATACAGTTAATTTAAATTGAAGTAGATATACTATTGTATTAGACAAACTTTGTAATATAATATATAAACAAAAATAAGCTATTTAAATGTCTCTGATTGTAAAGTAAAGACATATGTCCAATAAATAAATAATTAGTGTCAATTTCTTATGCTTGATCTATATCCCAATAACTTTAAATATATTGATAAAATCAAGTTGGAGATACACGCTGTCCTGAAATAAGACTTTTATATTCTAAGAGGTGGTTATAGAGGTAAAAATATAAACAAAAGTCTGTATCAACATAGCTCCAGAAATGCTTCTAAACGGATGTACAGTCTTTTAAAATGGGACCATCAGGATAAGTTTTTACCGATGATTTCCCATATTAATGGATATTCAAATTGAAGTTTTGGTAATCGTTTGGTGAGAACTGAGATGTTATTCCATAGTAGAGAACAACAGGATAGATAATAGGATGAGGGGGGGCTTTTCATTAAAATGTCTCTATCTTTTGACTTGAATTCTGGCCAATTCTTAGCATATAAAATAATATCTAGATCTTTACAAAAAAAAAAACGTGTTTTTGCAATTCAATAAGCACTTTGAATATTTCTGAATGAAATTTATGACAAAATAGGTTAAAATGAAAACACCTAAACTTCCTAACTTTCAGCCTGCAAATATTGTGAAATCTTGATATTTAATAGTCGATATGGTAATTTTACTATAACAGGTTTTTCCAGTTTTGTTACTTAATTAAATGGAAAATTGAAATGAAAAAATAAATTGGTGAAAACAACTGAAAAAAAAACAAATGCTGAAAAATTGACTAAGTAATACCTTGAACACAACTGATACTTATCTGGAAATAAACCCCTATAACAGAATTAATTGGTCCAGATAAATTAATAAAAAAAATTAAATATAATATTCAAAAGAATTGATTAATATATTTTATCAATCACACAAGATTTTCTGAAATAATTAAAATAATGGCCGAACATCTAAATTAGTATAAATTTTTTATATAAATCCGCATATCAACCCATGAAATATTGTTCAATAATACGAACTAAAGTAATATATTTAGTAGATATAAAAACAAAATGTTATAATCATAACTATTTTTACAAATGACACCTAATAGCAAAGTTTACTTTATTGGTGTTGTAAATAAATAATTTTAATATTAAAATTATTTATTTACAAATCATACTACTGATGTTGATTTAATATAATACAATATTTTTGATAATTAATTTACGACACTTCAGTTATGAGTATTTGTAATATATTACAATCGTGATGTTCATAATAACTATTTGCATTATCCGTTTTGTCTAATCTGGTGGTTTATTTAATAAATGCTGTTGAAAACCTGTACTCTTTTGTAAGATTGATGTGAACAAATAGTAACATTAAAAATGGCTTGCATTAAATTCTGCTAAATTATTGAATCTATGAAAATGGCCACCAAAATGAGTAGCATAAATGGTTTATAGAAAAATGTTTATAAAATAATGATTTATAGAAAAGTCGTATGAAGTACAAACCGAGATTAAATAGATACTTACTTCTCATAAATTTATAGCGCATATACGAGCCCAGTCGCATATGAATTGGCCCAAGCGTAAGTAAAATACGAAATCGTATTTTGGACAGAGACTTTATTTTAAAGAAACGAACTCAAAAGTTTTGATTAAATATATTCGATACTTGACAATATTAGCAACACATTAACAACAGTACTGAATAACAGAGGTATACACTTTGAAAACGTTAGCACAACATCAAAACTATGTTTGGCGCATAAGAATTGGCCTATGAAGTTTCTAACATTTACCATTGGGTGCAATCTCCCTTTTGTTTCAAAACTGCCTCAATTCGTCGTGGCATGGTTTGTGTACTAAACTACTACAAAATTCTGGCGTGAAGTTATTCCAAATTTCGTTAAGTTTAATTTTTAATTCATTATCTGTGTGAACTGGGGCAGTTCGAATTTTTTTTTTCATTTCATGCCAGTGTTTCAATCGGCGACAAATCTGGACTCCTTGATGGCCATACCATCATGGGAATGTGATTTTTCTGAAGCCATTTTGTAACAGTTTTTGCTGTGTGACAGGATGTGCCGTTTTGTTGAAAATAATACTCTCCTTTTGGCAACTGCAACTTTTCAATGGATGGCCATAATTCCTCTGCCAAAATCATTTTATATTTTCGAGCATTTACAGTTCCATCTAACGCCCGAAGGCGCCCTACTCCTTGAGAGGACATACATCCACAAACTATGATGGATGCCGGAAATTGGACTTTCCACACTAAACAATCAGAATGATATTCTTTACCCTGCAGACGAATAATTCCCTTTCTGGTGTCTTCAACACAGACCTCAAATCTGGATTCATCGCTCCAGATTATGGAATCCCATTGCCTTTGCACCCAGTTCTTTCATTAATTTGCCCATAAATATCTAGTTTTGTTCTATTTTTGCATAACAAGGGTTTCACTTTTTCCTAAAGTACATAAAATAAAAAACGTGACCAATTTCTGTTAAAAAACTTACTTTGTAATAGCGATATCCCAGTTTTTTAAGCTGCCGTAAGCAATTATCTTTTGATATTTGCATCCATATTGTGTTTCCTCACTTTAAAGCCAGCTCTCTTGAAGAAATGCGGCGATTTTGTCTGATTAAATTTCGGAGAACACCTCTATCTCGTTCCGTTATTTTTGAAATTCTACCGGTTTTAATTTTTGTTTTTACAGTACCCTCCTTTTTAAACAAACTAATGATATTTAGCACTATACCGAGAAATTCTTAAATTTTTAGCGTTGTTACATCCTGAAACTCCATCGTTGTAGGGACAACTTACGGACTTTCTAAGATCTTCAGAGAGTAGCTTTCCACAAACCATTTTTACGATAACTTAACGTCTGATAGCTACAACAATGATTATGTGAAAACGATGCAGTTTTATTTTTGTCTTGTTTCAAAGCAAACGTGATTTTAGGCCAAACACAGCTTATCGCTATTGTGAGCCAATTCTTATGTACCAAACGTAGTTTTGCTTTTATGCTTACGTTTACAAATTGTATACTTCAGTTATGCAGTACTGATGTTAATTTGTTGCTAATATTGTCAAGTATTAAATATAATTAATCAAAACTTTCGAAAAAAAGAGTTCATTTCTTTAAAATAAAATTTCTGTCCAAAATACGATTTTGTATTTTACTTACGCTTGGGCCAATTCATATGCGATTGGGCTTGTACAAATATTTTAATATATACACAAAATTAAAGACTGAATTGTTAATTTTTTAAAATAACCGTAGGGTAAGCATGAATTCGTTCAGAAATTGACTGTTGCAAAGCCTGAAACGTCATGTAATTGTTACCTCAAAACAATATATCCCAACAGCCAACAGGAAAGGAAGTTAACATATTAACCATATACCTATATATGATGACATTTGATGATGGTGATAAATGTTGTGGTAATTAAGAAATATACAAAATATTACTACAATTTAATAAGTTGGTTATAAATGTTAGTGTTATTATTGATAAATGTGTCATTTTGTCAGGCCCATCTATTTGGATAGTTATCAAGAACATTTTGGCTCATAAGAATTGTTATAAAAAGTATTTATATTTTCAATATAATGGAAGTTGAACGTATAATTTAACAATATATATTACTGACATTTTACTACATTTTTAATATTTTAATCGATATTTGACAAAAACAAAAGCACAACACTTGGTGTTTATTATGAAGTTGCCTGTATAAATATATCTACGTATTATTGAGCATTATCATATAAAACGAGAATTAAGGTTTTTTTTTATTCAGTAGGTTTTATTATTCTGAGGATTATTGCTTTGTAAATAAAGAATAATTTTCCAAATTCACTAATTTCAAAAAATGAAAAATTATTTGCATATAAGGGAAAATTAAGGATTTGAAGTACATAAAAAAATAATTGTTTCTCTCATATCTTTTCATTCATATCAATCATCGTTCAAATCAATCAGTCAGTCATATCAATCATATGACCGACATCGGTCATATCTTTGAAGAAAGAAGGGGCCATTTTGTAAGAGTTATTATCACTTCTTGCTGTATATATAAACCGTTAAGTATGTACATGCTATTAACTTTGTATTCCCAATAGCATGAGAAATAATTGGTAAAAATTGACCCTCAGTCTGATTTTAAAATATTATAGGCCCCTTCGAAAACATTTCGAAGGGGCCTATATTGATGAGAACTTTTATTATATTTCGCTTTAGAATTATGTATTGAAATATATAATGTTATTTCGGGCTACCCTGCATAATAAAATTTTAGCAAAGGTATTTTTTCTAATATATTGAAAATACATAGATTCAACATTTTATTTTATAACAAATTGTATCAAATCAAGTTTGATACATTTCATGGCAGTATGTTTATTTTTCTTTGCATATTAAATTTTTTGTAATATTTTTATTACAACTCAATTTATATTTACTTTCATATGTATCACAAAATGTTTTCAATTTCAGTAGGTATATACTGATTAACAGATATCAGTCAATATATAGTTAGATTAAAAAGCCACTAAGAACCTACATATAAATAGTTTGGATCCGAGATCTATCTACTTGTATATCAAAGCATATTTATAACACTCCACGTTTATGTATAGCGCTTCCTGCCAAGTGCCCTTTCTATATAATTTAAACTATGTGATTTTCTTCCCACCTTTTAACTAACTATACTATAAGTAATCAAAAGTTATAATTTGAAGCCAAATGCCATGTATCAATTATAAATTACAATATCTGATGCACTATTTTCCAATAATTGTATGATGGGCAGAAAATATATAAACAATTTATATGTAAAATGTTATCCATGCTTTTTTATCTGATTTGCACATTGAATAAAAATAAATTATATTTATATACTGAAACAGTTTTTATTTTAAAAAGAATAAATAATAAACTAGAAGATCATGGAGACAATCTATTTTAAAAATCATTATATCTTATACGAAAGCTAATTCAGTTAATAAATTTATATCGACATCCTGTCCCAAATTATAACAACCATTTCCACTAACAAAAATAGGTATATATGGGTTTAACAGAACAGTAATTCTAATAATTAATACTTATTGATTAGATATACTTCAGATGTGTAAAGATTGTTTACACAAACGTAGTTTAATCACTTCAATGAGGTAGAGCTATTTTTCTGTTCCTTCGACGCCAGCCTGAGTCATCAAATCACCTATATTTTTCTCTAAATCATCTATTCGATTTCCCATTTCATCAATTCGTGTTAATATTTGATCCGACATATTTTGAAATTTATCTTGAATTGTTTGTAATAAACTTTGTACCTAAAATTGTCTCGATAGAGAACAAATTGTGGTTATGGTTCCGGAAACTTACGTATTGTGTTAATTCTTGTACATTTTTGGGATCATTTGTATTAATACTAGAATAACTTTCCGGATCGTTATTCATTTCAACTTTGTCATCAACCATACTAAAATATAATAAAACGGGAATTCTAATACAAACCTTATTCGTTAAAAAAAAACCACTTCCACTGATTTGTCGACAAACGTCGCTACTTGTACCAGGTACGGCAGATTTATGCCGTTTATATTTATGCTTAGAAATGGGGGCTATAAATTTCACGGAACATAAAATAAATAGAGATAAATAGGTTTTAATGTTTATCATTATTAACCATTTATTTATTAACCATTCGGTGTCCGACTGTTAAAATAATAATACAGGACGTATTTATTATTAGTTATCACAGTGCCTATGCATACATGTACATATGTATGTAGGTACTTGTGATATTGTTTTTTTTTTTTTTAATAAAAATATGTATAGGTATTTTTTAAATAAACGATTTATTAAAACTAAAAAGTTTTTATGTAATTACTCCCCGGAGAAAATTTCTTAACACTTATTTTATAAATAAATTGTAATAGGTTTGTAAAAAAAATAAATATGGACGAATGATGTTATTGCCTAGGATGGGATGTACAAGGTAGACATAGCCTATAGGAATTCACAAAGTACATATGTACAGCTTGCCAAGGACAGGAACATATCTCAAAACTGCGATATCAACTCAATTGAATGAATGTACACAGAGTTCGATTAGGCCGCGCATAAAGTGCATCCTGTTCCCTTCGAATGCTGCCTCACTCTTTCTTCTATGCGATACAGAGAGATCTCACACTTTTTCCTATTCTTGAAAAGCTGTACATACGCGTGAGCGAGGATTATAAAATTGATAAACTACAGGATATTAATTTTGGTTAAAGTAGCAAATTGTCTACTGCAATTTTTTTATCTTTTTTATAATTTTTTTAACTTTGGCCTTTGCTACAAAAATTTAATTGTAATAATTGTAATTAGTTTCTAGTTATCTCTGTGATATTTAGGTATGGAAACTCATTTTTTATATTGTGCCCTGGACTGTATTGTGCTGATTTTATAATTTAATTTGTAATTATCTTATTTCATAAAATAATTAATTTATGTTTAGGCAACTCTAAAACAGCCCTAGATCTATAAAAGTGAGATATAATTTTTCAGGAATTTCAAGGTCATACTGTTTTAAAGCGCCCCAAAAATTTGTATGCTAATTTACTACATTTATAGAAAACCTTCTGTGTTTCTGGAGTTTAAAATTATTCAATTCCAGAATATTATGTATACTATTTTCATTGGGAAGAAAAATAAATAATATGTTCATTAAATATTTCGACATTAAATGCTCGACTTTTTTATGAATTATCGTAAAACCTGTTAAATTAAAAGGATTTTTGTTTTTCGCAAAAAGTAGACAGTAGCAACAAAACATTTTCTTGCTAGGTCACCGCCAGTCAATCAAACTCTAGTTAGTCGACTTAATTTTTTGATATTAAAATTTTTTAACATGGCAGACTTTAAAAATGCACATTATTTAAAAATGTGCATTTTTAAATTCTGTATCTACATATACAAAAATTAAATCGTCCAGCAAGAACCACGAGGAGGTCTAGAGCATTCTTGCCAGGAATGGGGTGGGAAAGGGCACAGGACCAAGGATAGGACAAATTTTGGAAAATAAAAAAAAACGAAAATATACTCTCTTAACAAAAATATAACTAAAAAATGAAAATTATATAGGTGGGTTACATATGTACAATTATATATGTGGGTTACATGTACCTACATTATTTAATTAGGTAGGTACTTAATCATTTTTATATAATAAATCAATTCTCTGGGGTTTAGTTGTCGCGAAATCGTCAATTATTTTATTATAAAAACTGTCGTCTTGTCGATTAGTTGTTTAAGCAAACCTCGTTCATATCAATCGCTAATACTGACAAGTTATTTAAACGCGATTGCCCAATTTTATTCCGGTTATAGGATTTAATTCGCTTCAAGGCGGAAAAGCTTCTTTCTACCGACGCTGATGTTGGAGTGAGAGACAATATTAACGAAAATAATTTATATAATTCTGGAACATCGGTTATAATATTGTTATGATAAATAAATTTAATCATGTCACTTATATTTTCAGGGTTACCAAACAAAAATTTATCAGAATACAAAATTTGTAAATCTCGTTTTAATTGTTGTAATGTTGTAATTGTATAAAGGGGAAGGAAGCCGAGGGCACCCAGCCCAGGCGCCGCCCCCTGAAGGAGGGTAGCAAACGAAGAGCCATGGACTCCGACGAGGAGCTGAAGCCGGTAAGAAAACAGACGATCAGGTCTCCCGCCAGGAAACCAGCAGCAGGTGAGTCGCTGGAAAAGGGGGATAGAGATGTCGGAGAGACGGGCAGCTCCCCCAGGGAAGCTCCCGAATCTCCGACGTTGCCCCCAGCCACGGAACAGGTCGAGACGACGGAAAGAAGAACGAAAGGGCCCGCGGTAGTCCTTCGGAAGAATGGAGACTGGGCGGCAGTAGGCCGGATCCTCGGCGAAATGAGGATCAATTATACAAAGGCCCAGCTGATAGGGGACGGGGTGGAAATCCACCCAACCACCCCTGAAGACCACATGCGATTAACGAGGATGCTGGGCGATAGGAGCTACGAGTTTCACACATACTCGCTACCAGAGGCCAAAACCCTGAGGGTGGTCATCAGAGGCATCCCGGATTGCGTCACGGAGGAGGACGTGATGGATGACCTGAGAAGACAGGGACATCGACGCATAGCGGCTCACAGGATGAAGTGCCGAAGAAAGAAAATAACCATTCCCCTGGTATTGATCCAGCTGCCCGAGATCGGAGCGACGGCAGCCATGGTGAACGGCTTAACCGAAGTGCGTTAAGTGCGACGAAAGCCATCACACGTCGGAGTGCGCCAAGGACAAGGCGGCGCCGGCGAAGTGCGCGAACTGCGGGGGACCCCACCCGGCGAGCTGCAGGGGATGTGAAAAGTTCCCCAAGACCAGGACGCAAGCGACAAGGAAGATCACCGCTCCCGCTGCAACCGTCGTCAGGCAACCCGCGAGGACGGCAGCACCCCCGACGCAGGAGCCCAGGGCTACGCCGAAGGCGGCGCCAAGGATGGCGCCCACAGCGACGCAGCCAAAATCCTACGCAGCAGCAGTAGGAGCCAAGAAGATGCCAGCCGCCTCGCCCCCGGAGGCGGCAACTAACATCAGGGAGTTGGCCGCGATGATGGCCAACATGCAACAGATGTACACAGCCCTGAGTGCATTCTTTGCAAAAATGCCATCTATGGGAACGGCGTAAATAGCAGAACACCAGGATCCAGGTAGGTCCCTTAGGATAGCGTCGTGGAACATCGGTACGCTTAGAGACAGGAAGACTGAGGTGGAAGAAATACTCGAGAGCCATCGAGTAGATGTCATGGTCCTCCAGGAGATCAGATTGCATCCGGACGACCCATTTCGAATACATGGTTACCAGGTCCATAGGCGGGACAGGAACAGGCGCAGAGGCGGAGTGGCTCTGTTGGTGAGATCGGGCATCGTCCATCATGTCCAGCTCCATCCAGAGACGGAGAGCACGGAGGCGGTGATTGTGACCATCCGAACTGGACAGCAGGCCGAACTTCGGATAGCTTCCTGCTATCAGCATCCCGGGGAAAGAGTGCTGGAACGAGATCTGGACGAGATCTTCCCAGTAGGAGGCAGGACCCTCACTGTGGGAGACTTCAACGCCAAGTCTTCGTTATGGAACAGTAGATAACCAACACCAGAGGCAGGGCGCTACTGGCGTACGTGAAGAACCACCCGGAAGTCCGACCTGTTGGCCCACTGGAACCGACCCATTACTCTGTAGGCAGACCGGACGTGTTGGACATCTCAGGAGAATCTCAGAGAAGGATCCTCGGCTCACGACCCCATCTTGGTTCAGGTAGAGAATGAGGCACCGGATACGAGAGACGACTTCGTCACCAGGCGTACGGACTGGAATAAGTTCAGGACGTGTCTGGATCGTCGCATCGAGGTCATTCCCCCGTTGGAGACGGCGCAGGACGTCGAGGCAGCGGCAGGGAGGCTCATCGAGGACATCCAGGCACCCATGAGAGACAGCACCACGGAGAGGATGGTAAGGAGAAATGACTGACATTTTGGCTTCGTATCAGACCCCACCAGGAACCTCATCAGGAAAAGGAGGGCGGCGAAACGCAGAGCCATGCGTACTGGACTACCAGAGGACGGGCGAGCGGTCAACCAAATGAGCCGGAGGGTGAAAGCGGCCCTGGAAGAGGACAGGCAGGAAGCGTGGAACCGCTACCTGATGAACCTCGAACCGGAGGACAACAGCCTGTGAAGTACTCAGAGGGCCATACGCAGAGCGAGACCATCGATCCCACCGCTACACGGAGAGAGAGGGCTTGTGTTCACCAATGAAGGTAAGACATTTGCAGATAGCCTGGAGCTCCAGTGCAGAGAAAACCAGCCGGACGACGAGGACGAGGACTGGACGGACGACATCAGGAGGAGGGCGCGCCGCATCCGAGAGGCTGACGACGAAGGTTACCAGTTCCGATCGGCCACGATGAAGGAGGTCAAGGCCATCCTGCAGACCCTTAAGATCAGGAAGGCCCTAGGACACGATGGCATCGGCAATATAGCGCTGAGGAGGCTGCCGAGGAAGGGAGTCGCCGCGCTGCTGAACATCGCGAACGGAGTTCTGAGGACCCGTCACTTCCCGGAGGGATGTAAAATGGCGGACGTTATATTCATACCAAAGTAAGGTAAGAGTTTAACCCATCCGTCACATTTTAGACCCATCAGTCTGCTGCCCACTCTGAGCAAGGTGATAGAGAGGATCAGCCTGGCCCGCCTACAAGAGAAGACCGAGGAGCTGGAAGTCATTCCGGACGAGCAGTTCGCCTACAAACCGCGACACTCGACGGAACTACAAGTGCTACGTCTGGCGGAATACATCGCGGAAGGGTTTAACCGGAAGAACGTCACCGCGGTGATGTTCCTGGACGTCTCCAAGGCTTTCGTCAGAGTCTGGCACGATGGGCTGCTGATCAAGATGCTGAACCTGGGATACTCGATGGCCCTGGTGCAGCTGATCAATTCCTACCTGGAAAGGAGACGGTTTCGAGCCAGAATAAGGACCTCCGTATCTGATTACAGGACTATCGAGGCAGGAGTGCCCCAGGGAGCGGTACTATCGCCCCACCTTTTCAATATATTCACGTTGGATCTGCCGATGACCGAGCGAATGGCAGTAGCGCTGTACGCTGACGACACGGCGATCGTTGCGAAATCGAGGAGGGCGCGCACGGCTATGACGTACCTGCAGCGGGCCACGGACGAGCTAGCGTAATGGTGCAGCAAGTGGAAGGTGGACATCAACGCGGAGAAAAGCGCGGCGGTGCTGTTCAAGAAGACGAGGGAAACCCCGGAAGGACACGTCAACTTCAATGGTGAGAACATCCAATGGAAGGACAGTTTCAAGTACCTTGGAGTAGTCATGGACAAGTCGCTGACATGGAGAGACCACATGCATTAGACGACGGGACATGCCAAAGTTACCGCCGCTAGATCCTGGACGATGACCGGGAACGGCAGCCAGCTAAACCTGAGGAACAAGTTGCTGCTCATCAAGCAGATCCTTCAGCCCCAACTGATGTACGCGTCAACAGCCTGGGGCTATGCTGCTCAGACTCACATGAAGAGAATCCAGGCCGTCGAAAACGTCGCCCTCCGCCGTGCCATGGACGCGCCGTGGTACGTGAGGAACTACAGACATCCGGCGCGACCTGGAATACACCACTGTGACGGAGAAGATCCGAGCCAGGGCTCGGAAACTCTACGATCAGGTAGGTGCTCACGACAACCCCCTCATACGAGCAGCATCCGACTATGACCCGGGAGGACCGAGCAGACACAAGAGGCCCAGGATGCAGGCGTTATAACCCTGGTGAGACCACTGTAGGACAAAAAGGTAACTATGTACCAGAAAAGCCCGTGCACTCTACTGGGATTCCCGCCACGGGGCCGAAGCCCCATAATCCTTTTCTGTTTCAGGTGAAACCCAAGACAACCCCACACATGCCCTGTTTCCTAACCCCGGGATCGTTTTCATTTGAAAAGGAGCCCGCTCCCGAGTACCGATACTCTCTCCCGAAGGCGATGCAAGCGGCGCGGTTCGTCCGCATTGTCGTGGAAGATCACCGGATAGACCCCATGACGAAAAGACACACCCTCCGGGGGGACAGACGCTGGCAAAAAGTAGCTGAACAACAAGGCAAATGAAGGAGAGGAAGAGCCGAGAAGAAAGTCTCAGCCAGCGGGACCGAAGGCGCCAAGACCAAAGGAGGCCGAGGGGAGCTAACCGATGAGCAGGTCTTGTTTGCGGACGGCATCTTGCCTCCCGCGTTGAGACCAGTGTAAGCGGAAACGAAGCTCGTTCAACCATAGAAGAGGGGACGGACCAAGGAGACGCAGAGGAGCTCCAGGTAACACTTAAAGACAGGTAACACTTAACCTTCACAGGTCGAGCCAACTGTTCAGTCGAGTCGAGTGTCACCACTGATTCGGGTCTCGTTTGTGGACGACAGCTTGTCTCCCGCGTTGAGACCCGGAAAAAGCGGAGATGAGGCTCGGCTGACCATGTCCATGTAGGGGCCTTAGGGCCCCCAAAATAACTTTTTCTGTTTTAGGAAAGCCATAAGACATCCACCAGACGCATATCCAACTCCTGACCCTGGGATCGTTTTCGATTTGAAAACGAGCCCCCCTCCCGAGTTACATAATTCATCCCTCGATGGCGATTCAAAGCGGCACGGTGTCGCAGAGGATCGCCCGAGAAGACCAAATCCCGGGCGTCGCACCTTTTGCGACCCCCACGACGATGACACCCCCCGGGTGGCGGACGCTGGCGAAGCGAAGCGGTAAAACTAGGCGTCAAATGAGAGAGAACAAGCCGAGAATAAGTCCCCGCCAGCGGGACTTACGGCGTCAGGACCAGAGAAGATCGAGCGGAGCGAATCGGTGCCAGTAGTGCGTCGTCTCGTTTGTGGGCGACATCTTGTCGTCCGCGTTGAGACCCGCGAAAGCGGAAGCAAAGCTTGGCCCACCTTGAACGACGGTCCAGGTCTACATGATGGGCGAGTAGGGAGCGGTGATCTCGCTTGGCTCGCCATACGAACCCATCGAGGCCATTACGCCAGCCAATGGATATTGGCGTGGCTCGATCTTAGCTAGCTTGTGCGTCGAGTAGTCTGTTCGTACGGAATACTTGGCGGAGGATAAGTTTCCACGATCCTGCGACCTGGATATTTTATGTGGCCTGGCCCATAAAATTTTTTAAGTGAAGGTTTCAGTATTTAATCCCAACAAAAGAGGTTTTAAATAATCATCCAACATCCATCGGAGTACCTTAGCAAAGAGGGGTACTCAATTCCTGGTTTCTTCGTAGGGTCGACGGTTCTTCTAACCGTCCGCGCCGACTCCTTTTCAATTCACCTGCGAGGATAAGCAAACGAGTGCCGCGCTTTAAAACCTAAATTCCTTGTATGTTTGCCAACGACAGTGCGAGCGCCTGTTCGTAATTGAAATGGATATCTCTTCCGAGGGGCGCCGGCTAACAGGTATTAGCTGTCTTTCTAACTTTTATAAGAACAATATTTTAGTACATATACAAGTCAAACACCTAGATAGTAAAAATGAACGTTCCATTTGAGTTAATCTTATGATTTTTTAGAATTATGTTTATTTAATAAACCTACCAATATAATCGTATCACGAAATTTAACGATTATGATCATAGAACACCAAAATTAATGTTATGATTTTATTATTTTTTTATTATCACAGCTTTTTCTGCAACAAGGAATGAAATATATACCAGAACTAACCTACATACTACTAATAAAGTATGTTACTGTACGTCAAATTGATGATGTTTGTGTATTTCTTTAATATGCCGCTCGTTTTGAAAATCGTGCAGTAACAGAATAATACTTACTGCAATTTAAAGCTTGTCAAGAATAGGAAAAAGTATAAGAATATCTGTGTTGCGTAGAAGAAGGAGTAAGGCAGCATTTTGAGGGAAAAGGATGCACTTTATGCGCGGCCAGATCGAACTCTGTGTGCATTCACATTCAAAACTATTTCATGTTCGACTAAGCAGCATCATATGCAACATCATAATTATGCTTTTACAATTTACACTTAATCCATATCTTTCACTGACTGTACGTTCGATATTCACTCTGCAAAGGTCTGTGTGTACATGAGTAAATACTTTATTAGTAAGGCTATTTACTGCGCACCTCCTGTGCGGTCTGATATAGCAGTTTTGAGACATTTTCCTATTCTTGACAAGCTGTACCTGGTATATCCTTAATGAAAGAAAACCCCGGTGGTTTTTCCTAGATACATAATTGTGCAGTGCTAGCAGCGCCTCAGTGTGCCGAGTGGCACATTGATTCCTCATAAAGTTGCACCATATTACAGGAATATATTAGTGATTGTCCCTACTTTACATTGCAAATAGTGAAACGAAGATTTCTTGTTTTTTTCTTTCATAGAAATGCAGAGGCTTATAGCGCACACCTATGCAAACCAAAATTACACAGGAGACTTTCGTTATACTGGAATTACAGGAGTTTTCGAAAAACTATGAAATACGAATGACGAATAATTTCGAAACTTGCTATGCTCACAATTATACCAAATATGAATATTTACGCTGCTTAATAAATTAACAAAAATTGATCTTATTAAAAGATGTATAAAAAATAAAAAGATGGGAAATGATTAAAATTAATTTTCAAACAATCTCTTTATACAAAATTTTTGTTCAGGTTAAATAAACCGTTTTGAACATTATCCGGCTTCATGTTCATTAATAAACTCACTCAATGTACTTATTTTTCTTTACAGTCAATGAACAGTGAAATAATAATTTAGTGCCCCTCTCATTCTAATAATTATCTCATAAGTATTTCCATTGATAGCTAATGAACTGTAACCATTTGGTGTATTGATCCATTAATGGCGTCATTTACCCTATCAGCCAAATCAACGGACTACGGTTAGGTATAAGGTCCTTGTCTTTGTTCATGTCTATTATTATATTTAGCTATCTTAATACTTTCCATTGTATCTAACAGTGTATAATTTTTACTAACTTTAAATTACTAAAGTATATTTTATGATTGTTTTCGAAACCGTATTAGGTAACGAATGCTTATCCTAATCTTCTATATTTTAAATGCCATGTGCTCCTTAAACCCAGTTAAAATTACTGTTTTCGTCTGCCTAATATACTTCTGACTACAATTTTGGCAAATAATTTCATAAATCTCAGACTTTCCATTACTTTCAATTTTATTTTTATAATCTACTACAAGTTGTTGCAACTTTTTCCAGAAGGGTGTACTAAGGGTATACCCAAACCTTTTTAAATTAGTTAGAGTCCCGCGATAAATTGCGATTCATATGGAATTGACACGATTTTACGATTTTTGGAATCTTTCAGCAAGGTCGCCAAGTTAAGAAGAGTTGTCCTAAATCTACATTTTCTGAGTAACATCTACTATGGACCTATGTGAGTAGAATACTCGTTACTTTTAGCTACATCCTTAATGATCTTTTCTTTTTCGATTACCTTTATTAACATTTCTAGGTGGAAAACTCAGCAAACAATGAATCAGAAGATTTAAACTTGCCATTTTATGTTGTAAACAATAACTTGGTACCAAGGATGAGTCAGTCATTAGGAATGTATCGAAGAGAGTTAGTTTTCTTTCTGTATACATCAAATCATAATCAAATTTCTAATTTTCTCTACCTCTTAATTATTAATATATCAAGAAATGATATTTATTCATTATCATAAAGGTTTGTAATACAAGGGAACAGAGAGTTTTTATTGCAAACATTTTTGAGTAGGTTTGAAACGGAAACTCAAGAATTCGAAGAGGCTTCAGATATGTGGATGATATAAAAAAAATGGAATAGTTGATTACGTGACACTTGTTAGCTTTTGAGGATGATCACGGAAATGATGCGCATACTGTTGTTATACAGCATAGACTAACTTTATTAACCTAATTACTACATTACATGACGCTACATTATCCACACAGAATATGTCCGTATACTAGTTAGACTAGCTAGCACCAGATGCTAAGTAATCGCGAGAGATTATTGGGTTTATGTCGGCACTACTACCCATCTCATCGCTGTAGATATGGATAACCTTATTTAGGGGTAGACCCACTGTTTCCGCCGCTAGTCTCGCTTCCTAGCGACCAGCGAAGCGATGGCAAATATTGGTATGCTTGGGCTGACCGCCCTCAGTTTTAGCTCGTTGGATCCCGCGGCTGGGATTTTTTCAGACATTCTCCTCTCTTCTTATGTTTTTTTTTATTTGCCCGTTGTCTGACTCGCGGTCTCGTCCGTCGTGAGTCCTCCCTATCCACAAGGCCATGATAACTGGTTTTGACTTGTTTGATGATCTCTGTCATCGTGGTGTGCTATGCTCCGCGCTGTTCGATCGCCAGGAGCAGATTCCGATTATGGAGCTCGGAACGAGGTGTGGCCTGTTCTTGTTTAAGCTCTCCGTCGCGTGTTTAACAAGTCGCAGGATCTGCACTGGCGTCTAAACCAAGAAGACTAGAGAGTAAGGAGACATTGATCCTCGAAAAATCAGTGGTGGGGGTGGCACGAAAAACGTCGGCAATATGGCAGGCTCGCGTAGAAGCGCGCGGGATCTGCGCATGCCGTTTATCCTCGTCTATCGCGGTTTCTCTCTCACACTATCAAAATGTCGGGTTCCATTGAGCCACGATCAGGGCTTTTGCTGGAACAATTCGCAACGCAACAATATCTCGAGGCTTTTGACATATTCAACAGAAAAACTGGAAACACTCAAAACACAGCAAACAAAGATAACCTCGCTCGGTTCTACGCAATGACCGCCATGACGAAGCACACCACGTGATCACAGTGCGGACGCTTTTCGTGCTACCCCCACCACTCGAGTTATGTCTCCTTTTCTCCAGTCTTCTTGGTCTAAACATAGGAATGCGATCCTGCTACTGCGCGTGTGCACCTTTACAGTGGCATCGAAACATAAGAGCGCATGTGCACCTATTCAGCACCAAGTTTAAATTTTACACCATATTTAAAATATAGAACCAACTCATTTTAAGTTCAAGTTTTGCACCAAATTTAAAATATAGATCAACTCGTTTTAATTATTATTGCAAGCATAGGTATATTTTATTTTTATGAATTGTACAAAATATTCATAGAATCATATTTCTTTCACGTTAAGATGTTTTAAAATATATTAGATTTTAATTTTTTCACAGTATCAATGATATTCCTCAAAATATTATTTAAATATTTTTATGCATGGTGAGAAGTAGACAATTTTGTTATACGAGTCAGTTCTGAGACATTTAGGATGTGAACATTTGAAAACGTTTATATAAAATTTGGGGATAGTAGAAACAGTAAGGTTAAGTAAACACTAATTCTAACTACAAAAATTATACTTTTAAGTACGTTAAACTACAACAATTAATTCATCAATCATATGTATGTATTACATAAATAGTCTGATTAAAAATAAAATTGTAAATAAAAATGATCGTTCCAACTATCATTAGAAACTACCTCTGAACCTGTAAATGTTTCCTTGATTATTTGGTGCTCCTTTGGATTTGGTTCTTTGTTATTATTAGAACTGTTTTTTCTTTTTCTAGTAGAATAAAATGATTGTTTTGTTATATCCTTGTTTGATGTTTCTTTTTCCTGCTTGTATCTTTGACAATTGAGGAATAATCAATTCCAATGTTCATTACACTTTTCATATTTTTGGATTTCTCTAATATGAATAGCATTTGTTTCTTCGAATTGTTTTCAGTTTTTATTTTGGAGATTACTTCTAATAAATTGGATTCTATACCATTTATGATATTTTCTTTGGAATGCTTCGATGGCAAACATAAGGTAGAATCTCTAGCCAGCATTTCCAACTCGTTGTCATCTTTAATTTTATTTTTCTGCTTGATATTATAATTATTATTATGTTTTGTGGGTTTGGGCCTCATCAGCCACTGATCGCATAGGTAGTTCCTTGGCGATCCCCTCGATCCGGGTCATTATCCAAAAATGCTATCCCATAAAAAGAGCAATTTGGGCACGTCCCGCGCCTTAAGCCTCGCCTCTTCTAGGATAACAGGGGTCCATAATATAAGGCACCTCCTCTCCTCCAGTGCGGGGCAGGTGTAGAGAAGATGAATCGAGGTTTCCTCGTCTTCTCTGCAATATCTGCATGCCGGGCTGTCAGTCAGTCTCAGCTTGTGCTTATATGCATTCAGGCTACTATGGTGGCCCGTTATGATTCCTACCAGGATTCTGACTTTTTGCCTGTTCAATTTAATGAATTCTTGAGCCCATTTCTCAATCTCTGAGTATTCGATGAAGAGTTTGGTTACTCGAGAACCCGCTTCTCCTCTCCATCTTTCTCTATGTTGGTCTCTTTCCCAGTCATTGATGCGGTCTTTGATCAGATTCCGACTTATTCCCACTGCAGGTTCTGGTCCATAGAAGTTTTCCCTGGTCCCTAGTTTGGCAAGGTCATCTGCAATTAGATTTCCCTTAATGCCATTATGCCCAGGTATCCATAAGAGTTCCACCGGTCCCTTCCCTGCCAAGTGGTTCAATTCTTCATAGCAATTATAGACTAGCTCCGACTTTGTCGTTGCTGAATTCAGGGCTGTCAACGCCGCCCTGCTATCCGAGCAGATACATACCCTCTTCTGGGTCCGATTTTAGTCAGCCCACAGAACACCGTATGTAATTGCAACTAGCTCGGCCTGGAGTGCGGTAGTGTATTTACCCAGGGGGAATGTACCAGATGTCTCCATTGAGCGGTTATCTAGCTCGACCCTCTATCCAGTCGGTCTTACTGGTGAGGGTGATGTTATATTTCTTGTCAAAGAGGAAGTGGACACCCGTACTGTCAGAGGGCATCCATAGGAGTCCCTCCTCAGCTAGCTCTCTTGAGAGTCTATTCAGGTTCCCTATCTTCCTGTTCAAGTTTCCCACCCTGTGCATTGCCTTTGCAGCTTCCGCTTTCAAGGTTACATCAAGAGGTGGTATTCCCGTCAGTATCTCCATCGCCTCGATCGGTGTCTATCTTGAGGCTCCGGTTATACTTCTTAGAATCAATCCTCTTAGATTGTTAAGTCGTTTGACTTCCGACTTTAGACAGGCTCTCTCCCACCAGACCAGTGCTCCATAAGTCAGTCTGGGTTTGAGAACTGCCTCATACATCCATTTCATGGTCTCCGATTTCAAGCCCCAGCTACCACCAATGGCCCTTCTTAGTTGCCAAAGTGTTACTGTGATCTTGCAACATATGTGACTTAGATGTTTTCCCATAACAGTTTTCCGTCCAGGATTGCTCCTAAGTATTTCACTTCGCTATTATAGCTTAGTTCTTGACCACCAAATTTCAGCGGACATATTCTGTTCCACTTATATTTCTTGGTGAACACCATCACCTCAGTCTTAGAGGGATTGACCGAGAGTCCCTTATCCCTGCACCAATTCCCAACTTTGTTTAATGCTCCCTGCATTATATCAAGAATCGGCTCCAGAAAAGGGCCCTTCGTTATTATTACTAAGTCATCAGCATAGCCAATTACTTGGTAATCCTTTAACCTTTCAAGCAGCTCATCCACTACCAGGCACCATAGAAGGGGGGACAATACCCCTCCTTGAGGACAACTCGAGTCGACCCGGCCCTTGATGGTTGTCTTGCCTTTGTTGGCAATAAGCTGTCTGTTTCCCAACATATGGTACATCCATTCAACGATTATTCTGGGGGTATATCATCTACCTAGTGCTCCGCTAATCACTCCCCTGGATGTAAAGTTGAAGGCTCCTTCAATATCAAGGAAGGTACCAACAACGTATCCTCCGGAGTCCAGTTGTGCTCGTATCGATGACACAACTTTATTGTTTCAGAGCTGTTTCTGTTGACGTACCAGCTTGATAGGCGTGCTGGCTCCCTTGAAGCGGTCTCTCTATTAGGGCAGTATCCCGAAGGTACCTGTCAACTAATCGTTCGGCCGTCTTCAGTAAAAATGAAGTGAGGCTAATCGGTCGAAAGTCCTTAGGGGACGTGTAACCGACTTTGCCCGGTTTAGGTATAAAAACAACCCTTGTGCCTAGCCACACTTCTGGGACCTTCCCTAGTGCCAAGCTGGCCCTGATGATCCTTATAAGTGGACCAAGGATTATATCTTCTGCTTTCTGCAGAAGTACCGGGTAAATACCGTTCGGTCCCGGTGATTTATATGGATCCAAGGACCTCAAGGCCCACCTCATTTTAGCCGGTGTGACTATCTCCTTCACAAGTTCCCTGTCGTCCCCCTCTCGGTTTACCCCGAGAAGGAAATGTCTCCCGTCCCCAGTCTATGAAAGCCCGGAAAATGTGCTTTGATGAGATGGCCTAAGGTTTCCTCATCCGATTCCGAGTAATTACAATTTGGTAGCTTGAGCGATCCTAAAATCGCTTCTGGGCTACGGGCTAGGATCTTGTTCAGCCGTGCTGCCTCAGTCCCTTTATTTATCTCATTACAGAAAGAGGCCCAACTGCTTCTTTGGGCTTCCCTAACCTCAGCCCTATACTGATCCCTGGCTTATAGTCCTCCCAGGTTGTATGGCTGTTACGTTTTCTGGCTCCCTTGAGAAGGTTTCTTACCTTGTATCTAAGGTTTTCCAGCTTATTGTTCCACCATCTTACCTGTCCTTTCGGCCTAGCTCGTTTAGACGTACAGTTCCCTTCATAGGCTTCTATCAATCCTCTACTCAGTCGGGAGGCTTCCTCCTCCAGTACTTTCCTCTCACTAATTCTGGAGGGGATCCCCCGAACTGCTACTAGAAGATCTGACTTGTGCTGTTCCCAGTTTGTGAATCTGGGGTTGCGGACCCACTTCGTCTCTTCATGCTCCCCCATTCCCAGATCAAACTTAATAGCAGAGTGATCAGAGAGTGTAGGTTCATCCGAGACTCTCCAGTTCCGCACGTATCCCGCCAGGTGCTTGGAACCCAAGGTAATGTCAATTACTTCCTCCCTTATGGCATTATGAAAAGTGGGTGTGTTCCCCACATTTAAAATATCTAGCTCTGTACTTACCAGATATCCCATGAGCTCCCTACCTACTGCTGTTGGTGTTCGTACTACCCCAGACCATACGGTGTGAGTTCGCATCACATCCCATCAGCAAAGGCAGGTCGGCTTTTTGACAGAAGTCCATAAGTTCCTTCACCACCGTTGTTGGATTGTCCCTGCTGTCTTATGGTAGGTAGACTGACGCTATGACCACCTTACCTACGTTATCAAGCATCATAGTTACTGCCATTAGATCTCCTGTTAACCATTTCCACAGGGGTGTGGCACTGATGTTCTTCACTACGATGCCGGCTCTGGGTCTGTTGGTACTACTGCTCCTGTAACAGAGAAAATTACCCAGCCCTTTTATAGATCCCCGCACCACCCAAGGTTCTTGAATGAGTGCTATCCTTGTGTGCATCTTAGCCAGATCCCTCTGTAGAATAGCAGAGGCATCTTTGCTTCGATGCAAGTTATTCTGAATAACTTTTGATTTTTCGAGGAGTTATGTCTCCTTACTCTCTAGTCTTATTGCCACCAGCGAACCCCTCCATTACTTATAGAAGAAAAAATATCTTCAAACATGTACTTGTTAGTATTTAAGATATTAAATTGTCATTGATTTATTAACAAGTTACTTGTGTTAATTTTCTGGATGTACAGTATGTTGTTCTAAATTTTTTTATGTTTATTTGTTCAGTAAATAACTTAATAATGTATTTCTTTTTGTATGTTATTTAATTTTGAATAATAAATGGTTTGTGGGTTCAATCTATGGTTCTTCGTTAGCTATGATTGGTATTCTCCCCTCTGTGGTCATATGCTCTGTGGTTTGTTACATTTTGATTTTGTATAATTTATAAATTTATTTAGGTACCTACGAGCAAAGAGACAGATTTTGCTCGTAGTTAGGTACTCTGTATTAACCTATAAATTCTGTTACAGTATAGAGGTTATAGATAATAAATTCGTTTTAAACATTTAGAAAATGTCTTAATACATAAAACGTGGATTATATGTGATTTACTTTTCAATTTATTAAAAATAAACATGGATATTACAACTGACATTAAACTCGATTTAAAAATTGTTAAGTATGATTTATTGAAAGGTATTTACGAGTGCGCTCAAAGAGGTTTGTCACATACAGTAAAATGGTTATCTGAAATGAATTACTCTCTGAAGCATGTCATCTTATTCCCTGAAGAAATGCCGCAATATATAGAAGATTGTGAAAATGAATTAGAAGAATTTCTGATAGCAAAATCTTATTTTGATGTTAAGGAATATGATAGATGTGCACATTTTGTAAGAAAATGTATTAGACAAAAACCTCGTTTTCTTTACTTTTACTCTCGATATCTTTCTATAGAAAAGAAAAAATTGGATAATATGACTGATACTAATTGTCCTCCAGATCCAACAAAAAACGATGCTTTAAAAGATTTATGTACAGAATTAAAAATTGATTATTACGATAACAAGTTAGATGGTTATTGTTTATATTTATATGGTGTGATATTGAAGAAGTTAGATTTATCATCTTTAGCTATTGATGTTTTTATTAGATCAGTTAAATCTGAACCTTTATTATGGTGTGCTTGGTATGAATTAGGAAAGGTTATACCAAATAAAAACAAAATATATTCATCACAGTTACCAGATCACTGGATGAAATATTTTTTCATAGCGCATGCCTATTTGGAACAATTAAATAATGATGAATCCCTACAAATATATAATACTTTGTATTCACAGGGATTAGAAAATAGCACCTACATAATGTCTCAAATTGCTTTAGGTCATCATAATTGTAGAAGTAAGTATTTTTTTATAGTTTAATATAAGTTGGTAATACCAAATGTACCACAACTAGATTTAATAAAACATTGTTTTGAATATCGTTTAATATTTCATAATCTATTATCTTTAATTCTATAATCTGATATTGGATACTTTAAATAATGGATTTTGCTTTTGATTCTCATAGAACAAAGATAAATGGAGGTTCATCTATAACCTTCATTATATTTAGCTCCTCTAAAATTATAATAAAGTACATTTAAAGAAAGAAAGATAATCACATTTCTAGTTAAAGACAAGTTTCAGTACTTTTTAATTTTGTTATATTATAGAAATGGCACATTGGTAGCTATAGCCTTGGCCACCTCTGACAAAGTATTGCGTGATCTATTGTGCATGAACAACTTGTACAGTGGCACTATTTGAATATTCATAGGTTACCTTTAGTAGTAACTAAGTAAGTTATCAGAAACTACAGGTTAATAAAACTAAGTGTTTATTTGGCACACAGAGGTACCATATTCAGAATGAAAATTTTATCAAATTGGTTTGTTGCAATTTTTATCTAGATTGATAAATTGTGCATTTTGAATTGTATATTAATTAATTGCCTCTATGGCATTATCTAAAAATACACTAGTCTATTTCAGTATTCAATGTGTTTTTTTTTTACATTAAATAACTTTGAAGTATGGAATTAAACATTACATAAAACTATTCAACGTATGCATGTAATTACTCATGAGTTATTAAGTCAAAATTCTGAGTTATATATCCATTTGGTTTACATACATTATACTGTGCGGTAAACAGTTTTTGTAATCTACATTTGCCAATGTATTTGAAATACTTGCTGATCTAATGCAACCAATATTACTAGGTTTTTGTAAGCAGTTGTTTTTATTTATAATTGTCTTCCTGTACGTCAAAGATTTTTGTTTCTCTAAATCAATTTTCTCCAAGTTTTTGACTTGAATATATAAAGCTCTTCCTAAATAACCATACTCTTTAATATATGATAATCCTCCGTCATTTGTGTTTTTCGTTTTTAATAGAATTGGGGCTGCGATATTTAGTATTACGTCCCTTATATGCTTGGCTTCTATAATCTGCTGTTTATGTCTTTCCTCTGGATAAAAAGTAAATACTTTCTTTTCAAAAATAATGTAAAGTCTTTTACCAATATTCCCAAGGTTTGGTAATAAATATGTTTTTACGGTTTCTTCACCAAGACTTCCTAGGCCTTTTAAAGCACCATATACTGTTGTTAAGGGTTTAGAACATTCCCGAATAGGATTTAAATATATATTTATTACTCTATTTGTAATATTGTTCAATTTATTTGAATAAGTTTGACATATAGTTGCTACAATATATGCAGAAAAATCACGTAAAGTCCAATGATTGTCATAATAATATTTGCTAATTTTTTTAGCTAAAGCACAAGATAAAATTGCAGGAAGAATTTTATGTAAATATTCTTTTAAGCAGATGTGCTCATTGGCTAATAAACTTTTTGTCATTCGCACTGAGTATATCAATAATGTCAAATCGGTAAAGGCTATATTCAGATCTATAGTTTCTTTAATAAAAGTGCACAAATAAGGTAGTAAAAATCTTATGTTGTAATCTGTGGATAATATTTTCAAATTATCATTTCTTATTTGCTCATTATAGCCAAATATTGCCTCGGTAATTTTGATGTAAAATATTTGTTCTTCCATGGAAAGTGGATGATTATCAGGAAACAATTTGAGATGTACGATATCTGGTTTTGGCATAAATTTATTGTTATGTTCTTGATCTATTTGTGAGGCCTTATTTACACTTTTATATGATTCCAGTTCCTTTTCATAGTCTGTTGCTACTTTACCTCTAGTTATGGAGGTCCACAACTGTATTTTTTTATCGTTCATTTTAATGACAGTGTCATTTGTGTCATTTTTCAAAAGTAATGTGTCATGTTGTGGAATAAACAATAGCACACTAATTATTTTTTATCTATCATAAAAAAACTAATAATTGTTTTTTTTGCTGTTCTAGAGCTGGATGAAGCCATAAACATGTTTAAAAATATTCTGGCGGCTGACCCCTATAGACTCGATAATTTAGACACCTATTCAAATCTTCTTTATGTACTGGAATTGAAAAAAGATCTTGCAGATTTAGCACACAAAGTGGTTAATATTGATAAATATCGCGTGGAAACATGCTGTGTGATAGGTATAAATTCTGATGATTACTAAAATACATGTTATAATAACTCCCACATACCTCTGATATGTTAGTGAAGGTTGTATTTGAATGCTTACACATTTGATTAGACAATATAAGTAGCACGAGGAGATAATAATTAATTATGTACATGCGGTCTTGTATTAATATATGGAATAATTTTTATTTTTGGAAACCATTATCAGCATTCACAATGAGCGAAATTGAGATTAAAATAAACCAATGATAACTTATATAAGGCAGTGGATTATCTATTGACTAACACCATTTTAGGCCTGAAGCACCTTAAATAACTTCAATATTAGGTCAACAAATTAATGTAGGTTTACAAAATAAAATAGTTAGAGGTTGTAAGTAAAGTAGAATTTTAAGGTATAGAATTAGAAGTTCATTACATAGGGAATTCCATAAGAATAGAATTGGAAAATAATAGTTGACAGCAAATTTGAATGAATTTTATCTGTTATCTTCTGTTTATTCATTGTATGTCAGAGTTAATATGACATAATTATTGACATGAATCCAATAATATAGATGGTACCATTAATTTCATTAAGTCATTTTACTTTATTGGTAGTTTCCACTACATATTCAATCCTGCGAATGGCCCTGGTATCAATTACTTTTTTCTACATAGTTTTTTTTTTAAATAGTAAAAATTATCATTACCTTGCTTTCTTCACATTGATAATCTGGTAAATATACAACAATTATCTTGTCAATAATTGTCAGTTGTATACATTTGTACAAATTATCTCATCGATCAATTGATATCCAAGTCCTGAGTCAGGGAGGTCCCTAAATTTTGTGTTTAGGTTTTAATGTATTGTCATATCGCTCTCTATGAATTTCAACACAATAATTTAGATACCCATTGAAATCTTAGACTATGTTTTTTTATTTAATTCTATTCTTATTAGTTTGAATGTTATATAGTTACTTGGACAAAAACTTTTTCATATCAGTCCTTTTCTAGCACATTAAATATTATTTATAGCTCAGAATATATAGTTTATTTCATCGCTATTTGCCAAATAAAAAATCTCAAAATATACCGTGGCTTGTTTTTATGGCTAGGCTGAGACTGTTCCGTTTATCGGCAAGATAAGAAAGTTTTTTATTTGGAAAATAGCGATGAAATGAATAGTACATATATGTGTACATAAATAGACGTTGATCCATTAAGAGTTTTAGCATGTATCTGCACCTTTATATGCAGCACATATGTCCTGTTCCTTTCCTTATTTTTTGTAATTCTTCTTTTACATACTTCTAGTTGTTACAATATAAAGCATTGTACCTTGTGAGTTCTACAATTACTATTTATTTCATCGCTATCTGCTAAATAAAAAACTCTCTTATCTTGCCGATAAACAGAACAGTCTACCTGAGCCTAGCCATAAAACAAGTCACAGTATGTTTTGAGATTTTTTATTTGGCAAATAGCGATGAAATAAACTATAGAGTGTCAGTCTGTCAAAAGATCTATCGGGCTTTATTTACAAGATACTATTCATAAATTTGTAAATGCCAAATAAACAAGACATGGCATATACAGGGTTTCAGGATAGTTTCTGGTATAACTTTAATGTGATAGTGACTCCACTACCAGAGACTTTAAACTTAAATTGTAAGACAATTCAATAAATAATAAAAAACCTCATGTCCTATAGCAAGAATTCCAGCTGGCATTCTGTCACGGGAACATGAGTTATGTCGTTATATTGGTAAAAGCTCCTTTTATAACTAGGAATATGGCTAATGCAATTTCTTTGCATTCTAATGCTTTTGCTAGTAGCCTGTTTCAGCACTTAGTCTCGACCTTCCAAGCTGATATGTAAGGTATACATATGTCAAGATCATATTATAATGCCTGCATATCACAAATCTATAAACAATATAAAAATTAAAATGAATGAAATATTCCTGCATAGATCCAAATTCAACTGTAATAGAAGTGCTTATTAATATTAACCTTACATGGCTAGATTTACACTGGAGCACAACTATTTTAAATATGTTAGGAATTAGCAGTGAAATAGAAATAAGAAAATTTTATCAACTTATAGCAGAAGCTTATTAACTTCCTTGGATTGATCTGGGGTAATATTGCCAATCTCTTGGAGCTTACTGGTTCAGAGTAACCTAGGCCTGGGTTTAATTCCTACATTAGTTAGCTTGATATAAAAAGAGCATAGTTTAGCTGCATTTGTTTTAATTTCATAGTAATGTTAATAAAAAGAAACATATTTTTACATAGTCATTCAATAATTTGTGACTCTGTGTTGTCAAACAATATTATATTACAAAAAATTTTTAACTGAAAATTCTATATACTTTTTCTATATACTTTTCTATAGAGTTTTGAAAATTCTATATATTTTAATACTTACTAAATATTTGTATAAATGAAATTGGAATTGTAACAAAATGGACTGTAAATAAAAGAAAACTGCAAATATTTGAAAAATGTTTCTTTTTGTCTTAATGACTTCATTAAGACAAATGACCTTCATTATGTTTATTCATACATTGTGTTTTCTTTTTATAACTTTAGTAACTTGAGCCTATCTGATAAAGGAGAAATGAAATAAAAAGTTATATTTGCAAAATGCAAAGCAATTTGGTTATATTTTTCATAGTATAAAATAAAGAACACTATATTGTCGTTTATAAATGGTAGAAGGGTCTTAAACGTATATGAAAATATAGTGTATAAGAAAGTATATATTTATAATATACTATAATTGTGATGATAGTTGATAAAGAAAACAAAAGAACTCAATTATTGTCAATAAACAATACACTTAAGTGTATACTAAATGTTTTACTTATCTCTATCTCACTGTTTCCTTTTAATCTTAATTTTTAAACAATTTATAACTTTTGGATAATATCCAACATGATAATTTAAAAATGAAGCTAGCACATTGGTATTAAAGTATCTGTTTGTTAAAGTGCATTCTTATGTGGTTAAAAATTGGGTACTTTAATAACTGAATGTATAATAGTTTTCAGTCTGTGCCTCTTCATAATCTATTTATTCCTTAACAGGTTTCATAATCATTATTATAACCGTATTTTGCATTTGTTGCAAAATATATAAAAAATGTTACTTATATAGTATCTATTTAAATATCTCTGACTCATTGTATCCTTAAGATAAAAATTCCAAATGAAACTAATGTAAAAAAATGTATACAATAATTTATTATGCTTTATTAAGACATATTCATATAAGATTTAATTGAAACTAATTTACTTTAAATACTCCTACATAAAAAAAAATATACGTATGAATTAAAATTTATATAATCCAGAGTATTAACTCAGTATTTTTTAATCTTTCAGGTAACTATTATAGCCTACGGTCAGATCATGCGAAAGCTGTCTTATATTTTCGTAGAGCCCTAAAACTTAATCCTCAGTTCTTATCTGCATGGACTCTAATGGGACATGAGTTTATGGAAATGAAAAATACTAATGCTGCAATACAAAGCTACAGGCATGCAATAGGTATTTAAGTATACTTTACATATTTACTAGTATAGGTATCTTTTTTTTTTTAATAAATAATACAATAGATGCGTTTTTTAAATTGTGTTGTAACTCCTTTCTTATAATGGTATCTTCTTAGAAAATATATGCATATTATATATATTTGGTGATTTTTTTGGACAAAATTTGATGTTTCATTTACCGCCAGTATTTTAAGTGATACATATAATGATACATATATGTTATATAAAATATATTGTATTGCATTCATTATTCAAAGTAGTTCTCACACTTCTATAACTTTATTATCAGGTAACATAAAACCTTCAGTATGTTATCTGAAAGCCAGACGTAACTTAATACTGCTACGTGTCTTATCATATACATTGTAACCAACGTTTATGATGATTTGCTGAAACCTTATAATGTTCTTTGTTTAAATTAATCTTTTGCCAATTATATTTTAACTTTACTTTCAACGATGTCAGCATAACGAAACTTATAAAGTCGCAGCAAACCCGTTGCATGAGCAGTATAATTTTAATATAGCTTTAGTATAATTTTAGTATTGATATTATTGTTATACTCACACATCTAAATTCTTGTTCGTCCGTTAAATAAAATAAATTGTTTTTAAAAAGTTTAAATCCAAACTAGTGATTTAACATATATGTAACTTATTTTATTTATTACATTGTATACATACATTGTAAGGTCTATATAAGAACAAAATAATATTTAGAAAATGAGTTGATAAAATATAAACTCTGGCCAACTCACACATATATATATATATATATATATATATATATATATATATATATATATATATATACATATATATATATATATATGTATATATATATATATATATATATATATATACATATATATACTTATATATATATATATATATATATATATATATATATATATATATATATATATATGTATATGTATATATATGTATATCTCATGAATCATCGTGTGAATACCTCCTCTTTCATATTATTTAGAAAACTAGCTGCATTATGACAAATACTAGAGATGATTGATTAATTTAAATTTGAAGGAAGGAATTCTTTTTGATCTTTAGGTTTGTAATGTAATGTTATTCTATATATATTTTTTCATTTGTATTTTTCATATCCTTTTTTAATACCTTGGATTAATTTTTGTTTTTATTAAAACACATTAATTTTGTCATTGTAATTGTCATTTTTAGAAATAAATGCTAGAGATTATAGAGCTTGGTATGGATTGGGACAAACGTATGAAATACTAAAAATGCCAAATTACTGTTTGTATTATTATAAGCAAGCTCAACAGTTAAAGCCAAATGATAGCCGAATGGTAATAGCATTAGGAGAAGCATATGAAAAATTGGATAAAACTGAAAATGCTCTTAAATGTTATTATAAAGCATGTAGTTTAGGAGATGTAGAAGGGACAGCATTAAACAAATTAGCAAAGTAAGTTTTTGAGGAACAGTATTATAATTTTGTAGTGTCCAGTTAACTTCTCGATGAAATAATATAATAAAACCTGTAAAACCTCATAGAATTGACTATAGAAGGCAATTACTTGACTGACATTTTTTGTTCCCTGTTTAGTACATATATATATATATATATATATATATATATATATATATATATATATATATATATATATTAGCAAAGTTCCAGATTCTAGATAGGAATTAATATTAATTTTTAAACATGATAAACTGCAAAAATATATTCAATTTAATAAAGCATATTAGGCATAAGTACAATCAATTTCAATTGATTTTGGCTAATAATAAGACACTGATGATGATACAACAATAATTTTATATTCTATGCTTAACGACATAAATCACTGAATTATAGAAAAATTTTTTATCTAGGTTTAGGTGTAGATAATTTTATAGGAACTGAAGACAACAGGTAACAATATATAATCTTAGTGTCTTAATAGCAATTATGGAATATATTCGAATTATTTAAGTTTTTAAATTCCTTTTTAGGTCTTATTGATATTAATTGTATTAGTAGTATAGTAGTAACTAAAATGCAGAGCCATAAATACATAATACTAACAATATATGTAACTGGAACGATTTTTATAGTTATGTTCAGTCATCAAAAAATATTCAGGTTCACTTATTAGTGATATCCATCAGTCTTAATTTTTATAACACATATAGAAAATATAACAAGCTCATAGGTCATTATACATTGTTCTTTTTCTTTTTATATATTAAAAAGGCATAAAAATAGTTCTTTCTCATGTTAGTTCCTACACTAAGTAGTTTTTAATAAATACCTAATTTTACCTAAGTAATTTTTTTTTTATTTTTATTAGCAATAGATTGTTTGTCATAACAAAAAATATTCTAAATGCACTCTACACTTTTACTTCATAATTCAACACAAGCTACTGTAATATTAATTATTAACTAAGACCATTAGATTTTATAACAAAAAAATGTGTGGTGTTCAAAACATTTTTTGTTCTAAAAAGTTAATTAATAATATTACAGGACCTTGTGTCGAATTATGAAGTCAAAGTGTAGAATGCATTTAGAATATATTTTTTTAATGACAAAACAATCTATTGTTAATAAAAATTATTAATAAAAAAAATTAATTAACTTAATATTGAAGAGCATCCAGTTCAACTATCAATAAAAAATTATTAATGAAAAATAAAAAAAAAACTTTAATATTGAAAAGTAGATACGAATATGATATAGTATATATGAGTATAATGTAGTGTTGAATTTACATAATGTAATTTCTTTAAAAATAGTCTGATTTGTTTCAGGTTATATGATAAGTTAAATGAAACTGAAAATGCAGCAGCTGCATTTACCGAATTTTGTTTGAGAGAAGAAGAGAGAGTTTTAAAGTTTCTTGAGGAGCAGGCTGAATATTATAATGCTTTGCAGTATTTGGCAAATTACCACCTGAAAAAAGGCGAATTGGATTATGCTTATACCTATGCTTATAAATGTATGGATTATGAAGAGGTAGGACAAATTTACTAATTGTATGATGAAAAAAAGATTGTCTTCACATTACTTTTACAGAATAAATTCCAATTATTATATTTTTTCCAATTTGGCAATCAAATTTGATTTTCAACTGAACAGGTACTAAACAAGGGTAAATTCTCTACGTTTAGTACCTGTTCAAATAAAATCAGACATATTTTCTTTTTAAGAAAAATTTAAGTCTATTTTTTTTTTCTGTTATCCTTTTTAGCTGAAATTCCGTAACTTGCGATATTTTTATATCGTGCATTTTACTTAGGTTAATCCTCTCTGTCTGATCCCATAGCTAAATGATTTCCATAAGAGATAGTTGGCTGTGTAATTGTGTATTTAGAAGTACTTTTCAAGTATCATGGAATATTAATTAACTATATGATATAAATGTGAATTATACAACTATTTTATATATATTCTTACAGATAAAAGAACAAGGTAAAGCGCTTTTAAAATCTATAGCTGCAAGAAGAATCGAGCAAGAACCAGATCAGGGCGTAGCAATGAATGAAACGATTGCTAATATGTCAATGGCAAATGAGGAAGGTAGTAGTAGTCACATGGACATGGTTTTTTCTCCTAGTGCCATTTAGAGTAATTCCATTATATAGAAATATTTTTAAGGTATTTTGTATTAATAAATACATTTGTATTGTTTTTTTTTGTGTGGGTTGTTCCTCTATAGCCATATTATTTCTAAGTTAATTTTAATCATCTGATGATGCCAACTTGGTTGGCGAAATCCCAGCCCACCGACGTATAATTTTTCGCCGTTTGTGGAAGTCTGGTTTCTTGTTTTTTAATAAGAAAGGCATTATTGATATATTGAGCATGATTAACTCTAAAATTAATAATTCAACATTGCAAATATTTCAGAGGAACTTATTAAATATAGGTGATAATATCATTTACTACATATTAACTAACATTGCCTACCTATTGTTTACATATTGTCTGACTATCATAGAAAGAACAAAACAGCTCTCAACACCAGGCAATGTTTGTGGTTTTTATAAAATTAACATATTTATTATATTCCCCTTAGAACTTGTCCTCCTTGTTTCTTATTTGAACAAAACGATTTCGAGTTTGTATCTTGCTGAGGATGATAGTATTGCCACAGCTTACTCAATACTTAGTATTGAGTAAGCTGTGGTATTGCTATCCAAATTTACATATACAGCTGCAAAAAAATATCTAAAATAGACTGATGTAAGCTGTGTTTGATCTTGTTTTGGTCTATATTTTTGAACTAAAAGGTGGTCCAACCAAAACGCACGATGTTAATTGTAAATAAAACAAAAAGTTTTCAGAGAATTATCTTAATATTTTTTATTATGATAGAAGGATCTATGACAATTATGTGTGAAACAAAATATCGGCCAAATGCTCGCCACGGCTTCGGTGGCATACCTCTATCCGATAATCCATATCTTCAATGACTCTGAGACATAATTGAGGTTCAATGTCGTTAATGTGCCGAATTATCTCATCCCTTAGCTCTTGAATTGCTCTTGGCTTATTGACGTACACTTTTTCTTTTAAATATCCCCAAAGAAAGAAGTCCAACGGTGTCAAATCACATGATCGTGGCGGCCAATTAACATCGCCACGACGTGAGATAACACGGCCATTGAATTTCTCGCGCGCAAAAGTGCCATTGTTTCGTTGGCTGTGTCGCAAGTGGCACCATCCTGTTGGAACCACATATCGTCCAGGTCCATATCCTCAATTTCTGGCCACAAGAAGTCCGTTATCATCTCGCAATAGCGAACACCATTCACGGTAACTGCTTGGCCGACCTCATTTTCGAAGAAGTACGGCCCGATGACGCCGCTAGCCCATAAACCGCACCAAACAGTCACTCTTTGTGGATGCATCGGCTTTTCAACAATCACTCGTGGATTCTCATTTGTCCAAATGCGGCAATTCTGCTTGTTAACGAATCCACTGAGGTGAAAGTGTGCCCCGTCGCTAAAGATGATTTTCTCTGTAAAGTCACCATTCACTTCTGTCTGTTCAACCAACCATTCGGCGTATTGACGACGCTTGAAATGGTCAGTAGGCTTCAGCTCTTGAGTCAATTGAACCTTGTAAGCGTGTAAATTCAAATCTTTATTCAAAATTCGCATCAGTGATGAATTCGCATTCGTGAGATGTTCAATTGTTGGGCACGATGCCGAGTCGAGGTGACGGCTCTTCTGCTACACTATCGCGAACAACAGCAATGTTTTCCGCAGAACAAACTGGGCAAGCATGCACAGGTGTTTTCACATTTCCTACAGACCCGGTTTGCTGAAATTTGCACACAATTCTCCCGATTGTGGACACATTTGGTCGATTATGCTGACCAAAAAAGTCACGAAGTGCACGAAATGCATTTTGATTTGAACGCCCATTTTTGTAAAAGGCTTCAACAATCTTAACGCGCTGCTCAATTGTGTACCTCTCCATGGTTGAATTTGTCAAACACTGAAACAAAAAAATGTCAAATTAAGTTGGGCAAAAAACTTGACGTTAAAGTGTGACTCACAATTAACATCGTGCATTATGGTTGGACCACCCTTTATATTCCACAATAGCAAAAAAGTGCATAACATCGAAATTAAATGTATTCAGCTTGTTATATGGCTAAGTGAATTTACTTGCTTTGTGTCGTTCATCAATGTGGAAAGAAGTTTACAAAGCCAAGCAATTTTACTAATATATCGGCGCCAATTCAAAGCATACTTATCTAGTAAAACCTCAATTCATTTATGTATTCTTAATAAAACGTTCAAACTGTTACAAACGGTTCGGAGTAATCTGAAGCTGAAATCTCGCATTTAATGTTTAATTGGGAATTAATACTATATTCTTACTTCAAGCTTAATGTTTATAAATTTTCTCTGATAACATCACCTATTGTAGTAGATGTAAGATCATGTATATCCCAGTATTTTGATTTATGCTTGTTAATTTTTATCTTGTGTACCATTATATTTGTATATCGTCGCTTTCAAAATCCTGCATATATTCATCAGATAAATTTTCGTACACAGAAAAATACTCTTCTAAGACATCTTGTAAATAATTTCCTGTCAAAGACCTCTTCCTTTAATATAAAGGACCCTCTTTTAAATTCCATCTAATAATTTATCATTAGATAATTTACTATATAGCCAAAAATGTATGAAGCACCCTATACATTTGTTAAGATTCTAAATATTATAAAGGCAAATTAAAATCAAACGAGTATATAAAATTTCAGTAACAATTTAAAATATATTACTCAATACTTTGTGGTACCTCCTTGTGCTTTAACCACTGCATAAACTCTTTTGGGCATACTGTCCACAAGTTGCTTGCACAAGTTGGAGGAAATTTGTCCCCATTCTTCTACAATTTTTCCTTTTAATTCTTTTGATTTACATTTCTAAATAGACAATCTCATCTCATTGACCACAAATTTTCTATTGGCGACAAGTCTGGGGATTGAGGTGGCCACGGAAACAGGGGAACATCGTTATTACTAAACCAATCTATTGTCTGTTTTGCTTTGTGGTAGGGAGCATTATCTTGCTGGAAGACATAATTGGGGTCATCCTCTTCAAATAATTTTAGTATCGAAGGTTCTAAAACTTCGCTTAACATGGCTGTATAGCGCACTGAATTGCGACCCTCGCTCAAAAAGATTTCTCCTACACCCCTGGCAGTCATACAACCCCAGATCATAATACTGCCACCACCAAACTTTCTCGTTGGTGTGATGCACTCGGGAAAAAAAGCTTCGTTTGGTCTACATCTTACAAAAGTGCTTCCAGTTTTCCCAAATGTCTAAGGTAAAAGAACAAAAGATACACATTTGATTTAATGATTTTATAAAATGTAAAACTTAATATAATAATTGAAATACTTGCTTAGTGATATTTTTTTTTCGTTATATGATTACTAGATAAACCATAACGATGCCTACCTCAATATTGGATTCGTCAGACCAAATAATCTTGGCCCATTCATTACGTGTCCAATTTACATGTTGTTTTGCCCACTCCAATCGAAGTTTCTTATGGCGCTCACTTAATAGTGGATTACGACGAGCTTGCTTGCCGTGTAAATTTACTGCTATTAGATACTTTCTAACTGTTCTGGAAGAGACTTTAATTTTCTGGTGCTCCCCCACAGATCACCAGCTAGGTTTGTCGATGATTTTGTCCGCTGTGTAAGAGCACTTCTTACTAGAAAGCGATGCACTCTGGGAGTGATTACACGTTTTCTTCATGATTTTGGTTTATGTTCATACTTGTTTCCTTATTGTTATTTGAACAGCTTTTCTCGAACACTTCATAATATTAGAAATTTTTACTTGTGAATGTCCTTGCGAATGAAGAAACACAATTTTACTTCTTTCTGGCACAGTAAGTTCGTAGCTTTTAACCATACTGATAATGAAAAATAACACTTTTAACGAATCACTAATCACTTTCTTACAGTATAAGGAAAAATAGGTCTGGTCACTTCTCAAGCCTGTGTAAGACTGACTATTCTATGCGAATTTGATACGTTCAAACTTGTCCATTCTTGTTTACATTTTATATACATATCAATAAAACAAATAAATTTTACTATAAATTTTGTATAAAAATGAGTTTTTTTTACACATTCTATTGTTAGAATTATATTTAAAATAATTTTATTCAATTTATTCCAGTATGTTAAAAATGTTTCATTTTAATTAAATGGGTGCTCCATCATATTTATACTTTATTGTATATAAAATATTTAGAAAATAATACTATGTAGTATTATTTGTAAACAATATCATATGAGAACACTTCTATTTTACTTTAAATAATGACAGACGTAGTAAAAAAAAAACAATCAAAACCCACCTAATAACAGCTGTCTAACAAAAGTATAAGGATTATCAAACTTATACGCAACAGCTGGTTATCATGTGGCATATTGACAATGCATACATTACTAGCGAATCACCTGAGCCGCAGCTACCATTGAAAAATAATGGCATATTTAGATAGGCAATGAAAATAATTTAATTTATACATTTAATAAAAAAAAAAAAAATACAAAACCATTTTTGGGAATAAGTAGATTTATTCAGAGCAGTGAACTTAAAAGGGAAACAAATGACAGGTGGCAGCTAACATGTTAAAGTTGTGCGTTGTTGCAGCTTTACTTCTAATTTTACTAACCTTACAGGAAGGTTCTTAAAAGTCTTGCACTAATTATTTGAAAGGGAGTAGAAGAACGAAGCAGATATGACAAAAATTGTAATTTGTTGCAGCTTTACTTCAAGGACCCAATTTCCCATGGGGGCGGTGTAGTCAAACAGGACTAAATGGACGAGATCTTGAGTCCTCTATATTTCAACCAATATTGATTTTTGGTTCAGTGTTTGTGAAGATGCCAAATATAAACATCTTCCCTAATGAAATGAATAAAATATGAATAATAAAATGAAAATTATGGATTTAATTCAATAATTGTAGATATTGTTAATATCTTCTCTTGTCCTCCACCATGTGATGCATCTTTACATAATTTATGATCGGTCCTTGCCTGTTGATTATGGAGATAAACATGTTAAAAACGCTTCATGAACCGATTGTCAGGTATTTACTTAACCCTTTAGTTACTACATCTTCGCTGGACCCACTCAGAAGGAGTAACTACATACTCCGATGCTCAATCTGTTTCGCCATGCTAAATACTTTTTTACATGGGACATAAATATTTTCAAAATTTTGAACCGGTTGCGCATTATTTGAATGATTTTTCCCTGGTTGGTTGTACACAAATAATATAAATTTTTTTCAGCAACAATGTGTTTTACTATTGAATCGGAAAAAAATCACTGAAAAAATGTCGATCTCATTGATTGATTATTGATATTACCAGCGAAGATTCACCTTCTTTGGTGGAAAAATTGTGATTTGGCTCACAGGATTTCCAAAGATAGCCGTTTATCTGTTCTGCTTGTGAATCCACGTAAGAATCGTCCTCGCTGCTTTATTCTTCTTTCATAAGACGCCGACGGACAGGCATTTCAACTGGAAGTGTTGACGAAGTTGAGGGAATAGCTGACGATCTTGAATCACCTGTTTCACTCATTTCAGAAAACAGATTGTTGAAGAGTTTGTCCTCATCGTCATTGTTTTTGAGAATTTATAATAGTTTTTCGTCAGTATAAACACCCCGTGACATGATGAAAGCACAATAAATCACAAGTCTGACAGGTGAAAACAAACAACAAAGCCTGACAAATGGGCGCGCTAGAAAACGGGACGTTATTGATAAGACGATGGCACCTAACGCTGTCTACTGAGATTTAATTGAATTAATCGCATCTCAGAATCCCAAAAGGGACGCTACCTATAATACGATACCACTTTAACTGGCAGTGACTCATACTCAAGCATTTGGAGCGTTGCGGCGGGGAATGAGGAAAGGGAACGAAAAACCATAGGCGGTCATGGAAAAAGGGGCAACAATTTTAAAAATGTGAATAAAAATATATTTGCATTAGAGATATAGAATGGGGAGGCTTTCACTATTTTCCACACCATCCAAGAGGTACAGTGCAATAAGGTGCGTTTTTTTTTTATTTGTGCGTGATTTTTGGTGCGGCTTTACCTGAGTAATTTGAAAGTGGTATTCTTTCGCGCCACTTCACCCTTCACGTGCGCCCAAGCCAGTTCAATAGGGTTCAATTCATAATGGTACGTCGGTACGCGCAACACCGTAACCCCGTGCGCGCGAGCCATTTCAATCACTACATATTTCACAAACTGCTTTTTTTGTGCGCGCGCAATTTCTAAACGCTGCACTTTGAGGAATATATCCTCATATGGAATGTTTTTTATGTTAGCCAATCCATAAGTCGGCCTTTGCGCCACGTTGAAGTGGGTAGGCTTTCTAACCGTCGGCTATGATACGGCGCATTGTCCATCACAACACAGCCAGGTTCTACTTTCGCTAAAATGGTTTCGAACCATTTTTCGGAAACTGCACTATTCATGTCCTCGTGGTAATCGCCCGTTTTCTTGGACTCAAATGTTAACAGTCTCTCGTCTACACAACCGGTTTCACTCCCGATATGGGTAATTATCAATCGGTGTCCCTTCCTAGCAGGAGCTTTTAATCCCGTCGAGAACTCTTCCAAGAAGGCTTCCCGTCGATTGGTAACGTTCAAGTCTTGCCACACTTTAGAAACTGTATGTCCCTCATTTACCCACGTTTCATCCATACAATAAATTTTTGTTCCTTCACTTTGAAGTTGCTGAATCTTCTGTAAATATTTTCTTCGCCATATAACAATTTAATAACTGTCTATAAGTACACTTTTGCGACTACGCCGTAAAAACTGAAAATTTAAATCATAAATGGTATGCATCAGTACTCTACTTAAAATATGTGTAAGGCTCTCATCATTGGTGACTGCGACTTGAATTTTCTTAAAGGTTGACAGCTCGATAAAAAGAATTATAGATTAATCGACGAATGGCATATTTCATGTCTTCATCCAAAACTATCTTCTTTCTGCCCCTCACTTTCTTATTGTTAGTCGCCGCTGCAAGAGGCACTGACTCTTCCTTCTTCTGCTCATTGAAACACCGATATACAGTCCTAACTGACACTTAAGTTAAACCACTACACAGTTTTACTCCATCAACTATCGATTATCTCAGGTTAGGTGCCATAATTCCCTCGTACACACGGCAAATCATTTCACATTCCTGGGGCGTTAAATGCATACATTTGCGTTTCGGTCTTGAAAGCACATTTTCTTTATTACAGCTGGCTGAGAGCTCCATTTTAAACGTCGAATACCGGAGAGAATACCGAATGCTACGGTAAAGCCTACATTCCACCGGGTACGGCAACGTATGCCGGACCGACGGAGCAGCGAGATGCGTTACGGTAAAATTTTATTTACCATTGTGGCTTACGAGGCCCCTTCCACCTACTCCGATGCAGCAAAACATATGCAGCGCAGTATAGGACGACGCCGGATGCGGTAAAATGAGCATCAGTTGTTCTGTATCTGCCGGACGAGCCGGACGAACTGTCTCTGTAAATATGGAGGAGAAACTTATTTTGGCGGTGGAGAATCACCCCATACTGTATGATAAAACTTTACCCAATTATAAAAGTTCAAACGGGCGTGAAAATGCATGGAAAGAAATTTCCAAAGAAATGAATGGACAGGGTAATGTATTTATATTATTTATTATAATAATATTTAGAAATATTTAAATATCTACAGTTTAACGGCTTCGTATTGCCAAGGAACTTCGCCTGCTGGTGACGTAAATCAATCTGCATAGGCATTACGAACATCCAAAGCCTGCTTATTTGGTCTTGCATGTCGTTTATTTCGATTATCATTATCTCTCTGTGTTATAGTATACTGTGAAGAGGAATTTGAGGTATTTTGATTGTTCACATTTTCTGTTAACAAATAATAAGTGTACAACATGCAACAGTAATTACAGTAGCAACTTCAATATTAACTTCGATACGTTTAAGTAATATTCTCCAAGTATGTGCAGTAATGCCAAAAGTATTTTCCACTACTCTTCTTGCTCTTGATAAGCGATAATTAAAAATTCTCTCACGTTCAAATAAATTTTTCCCAGGAAATGGGCGTAATATATTTTCCTTTAACGGGAATGCTTCATCAGCAACTAATACCAAACGCAAAGAAATATCTGTTGAAGGAAGAGTCTGATTTTCTGGCAAATTCAATTTGGAATCGTTAGTTAACCAAGATTGTTGTCCAAAAAGCACAGTTAGCAAAAACTCCACCATCACTATTTCCGCCACATGAACCAACATCTATCATAATATATTTGTAGGTGGCGTCTGCAACTGCCATTAATACAATAGAAAACTCTCCTTTATAATTAAAAAATGTTGATCCCGAATTCTTGGGGGCAAATACGTGTATGTGTTTGCCACCAATGGCGCCTTTCTCCTTCCATTTTTCTTTGGTTAGTTTTGGAATATATAATGGCATAACTGTATTTTTTATGGCGAAATAAGTTTCTTTGACAATTTTATTTACAGTTGCTTCTCCCAGGCGAAAACTAAATGCTATATATCTAAAAGGTTGCTAAAAATCTAAAACAAATGAAAAATTTTATAGCACATAATAATACATCAAATGCATTCGCAACAGTTAATAAAAACCGATGCCAAGTTGGAATCAACGCTTCCTCACCAATAAATACAACTTGGGGGTGGTTTCTATTCAATTTTACGATCCAAAATGTATTTATATACTCATGATAATTTAAAGTTTTTTCTCACAAGCACTTTTAATTTTGTCCTAATCCTCTCCCTACCACAATATTTAAAAAAAATTAAAAATAACAAATTTTGACCATTTTTCCTCGATAACATTATTATAGTCTATACCAGTGACTGATTGAGTGTTTTTTTTTTAGTGAACCGAATAGCTGATTTTGCGCCCCAGTGCTTTTATCCTTACACTGAAATTACACTGAAATTTTAATTTTTCGTTTTTCTTGCCTTAAATGTGCCCTCCTGAATCTGGCGCTGAATCGGTCGATTCACCGATTCACGCTTGATCCAGCACTGTTCTCTACCAATGTAAAAGTATTACTCTTGTCAAATAAAATAATTTGTTCCTTTTATTTCAGATGTTGAAAGTCTTAAAAAAGATGGCGATTAATTAAGATTATGGAAAAGATGGTTATCAAACAGTATAGAATGGTAAAGCTGAACAAAAGTGGTTCGGCTGGGGGAAAGAAGAAAAAATGGATTTATTATGATCAAATACTATTTTTAATTCCTTTTATCGAGTTTAAAGAAACCATTGGAAATTATTCACAAGATAAGACACAAGATTCTACAGTAGAAGAATCAAGCCCGGATAATGACACCCAGAACATTAATGCGGAAGAAACAGATATCCAAAGTACTCAGAACACAGACAATAATCAGGATACAAGTGAAATAGTTTCAACGGCTACTCCAAAGTCAATTCCTTCGAAAAAACGACAGGCAGTAGTACAACAAGAATACCTAGGAAAAAGTAACACTAATGAAGCATACAAAAAAAGCACATCAAAAGTAACAGATGATCAACTTATGGAAATTATTACCAAAAAAGATGATCCTGACGAACAATTTATATTAAGTTGCGTGCCGAGTCTGAAACGGTTGACGCCGCGAGACAATATGATAGCCAGAATGCAGATTCAAACTTTGCTCTTCAACTTAGAATTTGGGGATAATTCTGAGAGCAGGCCCTCAACACGTGCCTCAGTACTATCTACTGCTTCAGAACTATCGACAGTTAGTCAATTTTCTTTGCTCAGCAGATGGAAAATGCTCGCCCATCATCACAATATAATAATTATGAAAATACTCCACTCACAAATTACAATTACTTTCCCTTATAACAATACTTTAATAAAATAAACATTATTTACTATACTAACGTAGTTTTAATTTTTACTTACCTTAGAGTGACAACTAAACGTTGTCTTGAACTAATAGCATCTCTACAATTTGTTTTCTTTTGAAATTTCGTCTGCCAACATACTATGTAATTTTTCAAATCGATTCCTGCTCATGCGGAAGTATTGAAAATATCTCGCCGGGTATGTTTCCAGCTCCTGGCATAATCGGTGATATTCACCACATTCCAACCTTCTTGTATTCAGTGGGTGTACCCAATATTCTGCTCGACGTTTTCTTCTTTTTCTCAATGGAAGTAGAGTTAAAGCCCGTTTTGACGTTGTTGAGAGCACCATGTTTACTGATTGATTTCACTGCACGTACTGCATTATGTTACGTACCGTAGTTGGTGGAATTAATAAATGCGTTCTTCACTGCTACAGCGAATGACTGTGCAGCTAGTACGTCTGTCCGGCATGCAGCGCCGTATCCGGTGGAATGTTTCCTTAATACTTAAGCACCTGACAGCCAGTGAGAAATAATCTCGAAATATTTGCAGACATCGAAGCTACTCGGAGAAAGCGTAAGTAGCTTTCAGCTCCTTCCGCACTGTTTTCGAGTGTTCAGTGTGGTTCGCTCTTTCAATTAAGACGACACGTCGATCGGTACTCCATTTCTTGAAGCGGAAGCTTGCGTTTATTTTAAAAGCTTAATAACTGCATAGAATTTGTATGTACACTACGTAGTGAGTGTTTTGATATTATGTATGAGTCACTGCCAGTTAAAGTGGTACAGTATTATAGTCGGATATTGATAATATATGCCAAAAGTAGAGCTAGTGAAAACGGATATCTACGTGTGTAGCACATTAGGCCAGGTGCCAGGATAACAAAATATTTCGTGCGCAGTAATTAAAAGGTTAAATATTAAGGTATATAATTATTTTGATTTCCTCTATTTCGATTAACTTCATATCTAATATTTCAAAAAATAAAACCCGCCAAAGGTAGGATTCGACATTTGTCCCGGATCGGAACCGAACGACATACAGCTGTTTCGAACTTGTTAGTTCTCATTAGTGCCGTACACGGTACGCCGATTCAGGACAAATGCCGAATGAACTTTACGGCGTATACATCTTTATCGATACGATCTCTGTCAGTAACATATAAGTCGGAAATCGAGAAAGGAACCACCAAGCCACCAAGGGATTATCAAAGTAGTTCCCGAATAGCAAAGCTATTACATAATCGCTCTAGGAAACAACTACTCCTCGGGCTAAAGCCCCGCCAGGCATTGAAATATACCCAGAAGCGATCCTCGACCCCTTTCCTTTCTCGTGTTTCTGCACGATCAGATAAGGTTTCAAAAAATAAAACTCGCCAAAGGTAAGATTCGACATTTGTCCCGGATCGGAACCGAACGACATACAGCTATTTCGAACTTGTTAGTTCTCATCAGTGCCGTACACGGTACGCCGATTCAGGACAAATGCCGAATGAACTTTATGGCGTATACATCTTTATCGATACGATCTCTGTCAGTAACATATAAGTCGGAAATCGAGAAAGGAACCACCAAGCCGCCAAGCGGTTATCAAAGTAGTTCCCGAATAGCAAAGCTATTACATAATCGCTCTAGGAAACAACTACTCGGGCTAAAGCCCCGCCAGGTGAATTATACCCAGAAGCGATCCTTGACCCTTTTCTCGTGTTTCTGCACGATTAGATAGATAAGGTTACAAAAAATAAAACCCGCCAAAGGTAGGATTGGATATTTGTCCCGGATCGGAACCGAACGACATACAGCTGTTTCAAACTTGTTAGTTCTCATCAGTGCCGTACACGGTACGCCGATTCAGGACAAATGCCGAATGAACTTTATGGCGTATACATCTTTATCGATACGATCTCTGTCAGTAACATATAAGTCGGAAATCGAGAAAGGAACCACCAAGCGGTTATCAAAGTAGTTCCCGAATAGCAAAGCTATTACATAATCGTTCTAGGAAACAACTACTCCTCGGGCTAAAGCCCGAGATGTTATTCATATCTAATAGTTTAATCTGATAAATGTATGGCTCTTCACACGTCTTTTTAAGATTACCTGATTGAAATTTTACCATAGAACTTTTTATCTAACTGACCCCTATTATGAGAATTTGGAAAAATATTCAACTATATCCATATCTACCACGTTAAAAGAATACAGATACATTCATTCAGTTCATTGTTCTACTAATTTTGAAAGTTATTTGGAATAGGAAGCTTAATGCCAACCATATTTACATATGTATGTAATTTTGATCTTGAATACAAAAAAATATATCAGCTGTAGAATAAATTATGTAATACCTTATCATCTTACGTTGTTGGTTATTTGCATATCAGAATCCCTAGTGAACCCTAATATTTATGGGATTTTCAGGCCTGATGGACATGTAATAGAAAATCCATTAAGTTATCAACAGGAGGTATAAAATTTATTTATATTCAACTCATGTAAAAGTCTGCTGCCAACACATGTAATTTTTATTGTTTCGGATGAAATAAAAATTATTTAGTTAAAAGAACCAGCTCAAACAAATTCTCAATTCTGTGTAAAGCACAGGCACATCCAAAACGAGCACATTATATTCACTTCTCACTATAGTAACAATAAATTCATTGTGAACTGAAGTATATTCTTCCACAAGGACTTCGTCCGTATTGTATCGTTCAAGAATTATTCCACAGCAGCCCTTATCAGGTCCTAGATGAGGTATGGGAAACCTTTGGAAAGTTGAGGAATAAACTAGGATATTAATGAAGTCGCGGGTCGTAGATAATAGGTAGTTGTGAAATGCAGAGGTGCTACTGTGGCGCGTAACTATAAATCAAAACTAAAAGTTCACTATCCCCTTCACACACAAGTGAGTTATGTACAGATTCCAATTTATCACAAATAAAACTCTCTCTGCAAACATATTAAATTACTGATAAGGAATTTAAAATATTCCGCGGGCCGAACGGGTACATCCGGCCCGGGGGCTGGGCGTTACCCATATGTGGTTTATATTGTGGGAATAATTACAAAGTAGTCTCAAATGTATCCATTATATTTGTAATCTTTGCAGCTACTAAATTAATGTAAACGCAGCCCAGTTGAGGAAAAGTGGAGAAGTACGGTAAAGATAAAAATACATTATGTGTACAAATTTATTGAAACATATTATTTTTAAATTAAAACTACATTTTGTTATTTAAATATAATAACTATGTCTCATTCTTATAGACACAGTAGAACTATACATTTGGCAATAGATGCAAAGATATCTCCATTGAATTGTTCGTTGCGACACCTTATCACTATACACTTGTGTCCGTTGCACAGATCAGTCGAGGCCCCCCAAAATATAGTCAATAAACAACATCGGGTGTCCTGCATACAGGCTTCCAAAAATAATTTATGAAACTAGAAAACTTAGATGATCACTCAATTTAAAAGTAAAACACAAAAAGGGAACAAATTCGCTTTACTAATAATAGGAAAATTCCTCAATTATTTAAAAATAAATTATACACAGTGATATAATAATAGTAAAGACACCTTAACCCACTATGTGGGGGGCTTAAGAGAAGTATATATTAAATTATTCGAAGTTTCCGGGGTGAACTTCACCGTTAATATAAAATTACACTATAGCTGATGATTTTATCAAACACCTCTAGTATTTTTTTATGACAAATAGAAAGAATGTTGTCCTTCAGAAGCTGCTAAATGTAACTTTTCTCTCATAACTTCGATACTAGAATAGTCTGGTAGTTTGAGGTAGTTCACACAAGTCATCACAGATGGTAGGAAGTCGTCTGGGTTCATATTTGGTTCCAACGTCTTCCGCACTACAGTTAAAGGAGGTGATAAGGCTTTAAAACCTAGAAAATGAAAAAACAAAGATTTATTAAACATAAAGAATAGGGAATTGTGTATAAACTAACCTCCTACAGGGAGTCGAGGGCTTCCAGTCAAAAACTGGACAAACATTCGCTGTTCTTCTCTGTCGTAAGAGCTCAATACTTCAAATAGGAACCTAATAGCTTTAGAATCCGCAGTATAACCATGATCAGGCCTGCAGCATTCCATCAGTGTTTTAATATCCCATCCTAAACTATAATCTTTAGGACTACCACAGAAAACTGACTCTAATTCTTCAGGTTGAAATACACGAAGGTTTTGCAGAGGAAATACAGACTCAAAACCTTCTCTTAATGACTCCATTTGACGTGACACACCTTCATTTAACAGCCAGTATGTCATAAGTTTAACATAGAGGTGTAGGTTATGTATGGTTACATGTGTGGATTTGCCACTCTTCATTAAATCGATACTGTGGCCAGGGATTACAAAATCTATTCCCAAATCTTCCACCGAACATCCATCAAATTCCAACTTTTCTATCTGTAAAGAAAAATCAGTACATTTTAAAAGCTTCTACACAATACTTTTTTTAGGAAAGTAAGTGCATTTGAAATTAATTTATTCTTCATAAATTTTTGTACACCTTTTTACATTTGCAAGGGGCAAACATATTTTTTTTTTATGTAGCTCGAGTTTTCTGGAAAAGATTTATGCAAAATATTGCTATACAAACAGAATTACTAGCTGTAAAACGTATGTCCAAGACACTGTAAAGAACATCTTGAGTGTTAAATGTTTTATAGCTTGAAAAATTGTCACATTTGCTTTTTTTTACAATTAAATTTAGTTAATAAGAGTTGTACAAAAATACAGATGAGCTTGGTACGTTCTATTGCAGTGAAACGTAGCAACGTCTACTAGATGTGAGCCTCATCTGCCAAAGGTATATTCGCTTACACTGCACTGACGAGACACAAAAAAGGTCGAAACCGGTCTGCAGTTAGCGATATCCTGAGATAGGTGATACTTTGCATTTCCCTTGTGGTTATATTTTAGTGCTAACTCTGTTAGACAAAATACGGCAAATTTTGTCGTTTAATTCAGCGCTCGGCGTTTGGCATATAGCCAGTAGAATAGCTGTTTTGACCTAATAAAGATGAGGAAGATTTTAATAGATTGAGCAGTTACTTTGTGCAATAGACAGTTCACTTTACAGTCAATATTAAGTACTCTGTGCTTCTTTAAATTTCATTTTGAAATCTGTATGTATTTCCATTACTTTTTAAAATATCAAGTTAATGGCTATGACAAACCATGTCTGCTACACCCTAAGATTACGGTAAGGGAAAATTTTATTTTTGCTAGTTTTCATTAAAAAAAAATTCAACATAAACAATGAATCAAATAAGAAATTGTAGCGATAGTATAAACTTAAAAAAAAAAAAATCCATTTATTCATCATTCTTAAAATAATAAACTAGATACTAAATACTTGGGTATTCTATGCTCTGATTTAAGTAAATCTACTTACTTTTATATATCTATACAATAATTCCGGAAATAGTATAAACTCCAGCCGCCAGTCTGTTAATATGTGGTATATGAAATGTTTGTGGTTGATGGATTATGGTGCAAAATAAATTATTTTGTTGACAGGGTTTGTCATTTTTGGATGGACATATGTTATTGAACTCAAATTTTATTTAAAAATCATTGGATTGCCAAAATCATGATTTGATTAGTTGTAAATTACTTGTATGATTATATCATACATACTCGTATGTATGTATATTATATATGATTACTTGTATGTTTTAGGAAAATAAAATATTGCAAATAGCCTCTTACAGATTCAAGTTGTAAAATCAACTACCAAAATTATCCTCCTCCTCACACGATTATATAGGTCACATTCAAGTTCATTGCAGAATATTTTTATTATTTACAAACTTACAAACATACAATGTACATATAAAAGCTTTAGCAGCTAGCGACATTCATGAATGCAAGTAGTTTCCCTTTGTCGACCTACAATAAGCAGTCTCGTCGTAAGACATTGTGCAAGAATGATATTCAAAATTCTAAAATGCCTAAATTACTTCAATTAACCGATATTGCGGATGTCGATTGTGCAAGAAGCAGGTATGCTTGTAAAAGATACCATGTTTAAACATGCCTGCCTTAAAGATTTCACATAATGAAATACTTTGCTGACTAAGTTCTTGAATATGAGTCGCCCCTGGTTGATTCATATACTACTATTTCAGTTAAAATTTATCAAAATACATTTTTCTTTAGGGCCACTAAATTTATTATGTTTCTACAGTTTATTTAAAAAAATACTTATTACTAACTGATGTTTAACTAGTACTGATTTAGAGTAAACTCCAGGATACAAGGATACTGAAAGAGCTAATACATAATTTGGCTAAGAAAAGTCTAGTAAACATTTTTATAGGATCTAAACTGGTATTTGGTACTAAGACTTCTGTCTAAATTGAGAAGTGGGGAGACCTGTTGCCTTACCTTTATTTACCCAATACCTAAGTGACCCTCTATAATAAATACATACTTTAATATATATACTGGATTAATATACTATAAAACAATTTGATAGTATAATCATTTTAGTTAGTTAAAACCTTAAAAAAAAAATTAAGTACACTTTACCTCCTACACTTCTTACTTATAATATCCTTTAGTAAGGTCCATTATACTTCGATAGACATAGGGTCTATCTTAATATTGAGGTTCTATTATTTTTGATTTTTTTTTTGAATAACAATTTCAAGCATTTTAATTTATCCCCATAAAGTTAACCTTTTTTAATTTTTTTTTAACAGCTGAGGAAACTAAGTATTATGTATGTTATACTTACTTCTTCGTTTCTATCTTCCTCTGGAATATCCACATTAGCTAATATGTCATCCCTTTCCCTTACAAGAGCTTGCATTTTACGAAGAGTTTTGTAAATATCAGGATTTACATATTTCAAATCTGCTAATGTTAAACAGTGCTCTTGTCCTAACAGCCAACGGTAGAACGAAACCGAGAATGGAAGATCTAACTGAAAAAATAATGGAAGATTAAAATGACGAAATGTGCAACAATTATATTCATTCTGTTTTGTTGTATGTTGTGCATAGAACATTAATTTTAAATTTTAACTTTTATGGGTTCTTATTGTATTAAATTATATGTGCATAACCCTACTCTACCTAAGGTGATCAAGTGGACCACACTAGGATTTGTGGAAATATTGTATTGGTTAGCGATTAGCGATAGATTATACATATATATGTATATTACACATTACAATTTCCATAATAAATAGTTATGTTTATATCAGTATAAATATAAGTTTATAATAGACCAGCACGCAGTGTGGACGAGTAACAAAATAAAGTAACACACAAATATTGTCCACATATTCTACACCATATTCTTAAATAAGGACACAAAACTATGTTGCAATGTACATTTTATATATGCATTCTTCTTTTAAATTTACAACTCTTTTGAATGACTGGTTGTCAACTAGATAGATTATTCTGTTTTTTTAAGGGTATTAAAATGAATAAATCTAACTATATATCGGCACATAAAAAGGATTTTTTGTTTTTACTTTTAATATACCTTCAAAAAATTAATACCTTTAAATATAATTATTTCAATGGTAGTTAACTTTTTCTTTGTAATTCAAATGTACATTATGTCGTAAGCTTAATTTTTTAAGTAATTTTAAATGTATTATTTCTTCTTTCTTTAGATAATATATGGCTAAAGCTTTATCTAACTCAATTATGATATGTTTGACATGATATACAATGGCCATCAAAAAGTTCTTTCTTGCGCCAATAATTTGTATATTATATCTGAAAACTAAGTAAACATGTAAGTTACTGAGCGATTTTTGGTCTAGAAGAATATAATCTTTTCTTAAATCATCAAATTGGGTATTTAAAAAAATTGTGAAAATGTTCGACATTTGTTTTTAACTTTTTTATTATACCTATTTACCAGTAACAATATAAAATTGTTCTTCAAAATGGGCTCTGTAAATAGAACCTAAGAGTTCTGTGGCCAATTTTCAGCAAACTTGAGGGCCATTTATTAAACCGTAATAAAGTAAATAATAACAATTATATTAATGACAATAGATAAGAAATTTTTTCATTTATCTCTTATTGATTTCGTTTGGTGGGTAGTAAGAAAATTTGTATCACTGTCTAACGTTTTTGAAGCAAAATATTGAATGAGATACATTATAATTTATATAATTATTACACTTTTTTATATTTGTTTATACTTAGTAATTTTGGTATATTAAAAATTGTGTAAAATTATAAATTTTTCTGTTTAAAAATGCAGTACTAACTTTCCTAGAACTCTGAATATTGTATTCTATAATCAAGTATTTGACGTAATGATATAAACACAGTAAAAACTTATGAATTTTTGTTATTGATAATTTCATAAAGGGCATTTTCTTTCTAAACTAAAAATTGTTCAGTATTTTTCATATACATTTGGTAATTTCAGACATTTAAAGTTTTGAGACAAACAAAAAATTCCACCTGGTTTTAACTTTTTGACTCGCTATATAAATCTATCAATTATATTCAACACACTATTTATAAATCACAAATACGAATTATTAAATTAATTTCTTTAGACTTATGTAATACGATAGATTTAAGTATGCATGTAAATGTAAAAAATGCAAACTTTACAACTATGGTCATATTTGATACACTGCCAAACTAATAACCATACCATATAATTAAGGTTAGTATGACTACTAACCTTAATTTTATGAAACGAATCGAAGCAGTTTTGAAATGAAAAGATGATTATACTTGATGGTACATTTAAGTAATTCTATTAAGATATAGTGATTCGTCTAAAAGACGATTTCAGGTAAATTAGATATATTCTATGTCAAATTTTATGTTTTGTTACATTTAAATTTACTGTAAATATTCTACGACATCTTTTCTTGGTGCGATACTAAGTTATTGTTAAACAATTTATATCAGTCCAATGTAGATATGAGTCCATTAACAGCTACTTTGTAAACAGTAATGCAACTAGGCATGTAGCTGACAGAAACTTTATATGATTTTATAAAAACAATATAAAACATGACATTAACAAGTTTAACTTTAGATTAATAAAAAGCTTGGTGTTAACATATTAGAAATAGAAAGCTTAGATATTTACAAACATATATTTTACTATTAATAACATATCTGGTTAACTATTGTTTAGAAAATAATGTTTCCCTATTAATGTGGAAATTTGGTATCTTGTCTTAAGTATTCATTTTTTTGTCTTGTATTAGGTTTATGTATAGAATTGCTCACAATGACTGGTATTAAACTAGAAACTGTGACCTATTTTTAATAAACATTTTGGATAAAACAGTACAGCATGTTTTTATAAGGCATCTAAAAATTTAGATAATTAACATAAAAAAATTGAGGGGTCTAGAGCAAAAGGGGTATAAGTGCATATTTATCATATTCTGAGTTAAGTGGAAAATAGTTTATAAGAAACTTCTTTTTACGTGGTGCAATATAGGGATGTGATTTTCCATGCACTAGTGCCATCTTTTAGTGAGTAGATAAAAGTCGGTCATAGATATTGCAAATATTGGCAAAGCAGAAGGGGTATAAGCGCACTTATACTCATTTTGCTCTCATCTAAACATACATTTTTGTGTCAAAGTAGGCAAACGTGTCGACAACTTCTTGAGTGTTTGGTAGTATTCCCAGCATTTAATACGTCGGAATTTATACGTACACTGAAAATATTAGTGTAGTAAATTATGGGTGACAGCAGTGGTGAGACTGGTAAGTGTTATTTCAAAATACCAGGCGACTACAATACTTAACAATCGTGCTTACCCACTCTTTTGTTTTATTTTCAGTTTATCTCCTCATTACCACCAAACGTAAATAACCTTATAGTATATAGTGATTCCTGTGCCGGGCAAAATAAAACGTACACAAAATGACACGTATATGGAATGTGACCGAGACTTTGGGATCATTGAAAAGAATAAAAGAAAAATGCCCCAAATCTTTGTCCCCGAACACTGGGTGGAACTCATTACAGTCTTGTAAAAAATTTGTCGTACACAAAACGGAACGAACAGACTTTTTGTCATTCCCGATTTTTAATGAAAAGATTAATGATCCCAAGAAGGCTACTGATGGAAAATCCTTACAATTTAGAGATATCGTTGTTTTCAGATATTCTAGAGAATCTGAAGGATTTTCATTTGCCTTCAAGCATAATATTGATCCGGATATAGATTTTCTACAATGCATCTGTTGTCACGCAGTTGGGCGCCCCTCTTTAGGATTTCAGAGTACTTTTGCAACTCTTCACCAACAGCCTTTTTGCAATAATTTACAAAATCTACTGGAATACGTTCCTCCAATATATCATACTTTCTATGCCAATATTAAAAAGGGCGACAAGAATAATAAAAAATCACAAAAAAATAAACCTACGACCCCAACCCAACCCTCACATGTAACACTTGACAGTGACAGTGATAGCTCAGATGCCATGTTGGAGTCTGATTATGAATAATATGCCTTATTTAATAAAATGTTTACTCCAACATTTTTGTATTTTTTTTTGAAGTCAATTTAACATTAAAGCAGAATGGGTATAAGTGATTTTTTTCAAAGAAAAGTACAAATTCCGTATAAATCGATTATAAAGTATTATTTGATACAATATTAAAGCGTTTTTACATATTCTACAAGTATTTTCAGTAGTTTACATTTTTCGTAGAATTTTGGACAGCCTTAAAACTTTAGAAGGCTATATCTCAAAACTGGCCATTCTGTACTTATACCCCTTCTGCTCTAGACCCCTCAATTGTGTTCGCCAGTGGTAAGGTATAAGAATGAAATAACATTTATGCATTATTTTGGTTCAAAATAATGGAACTTACCATTCTAGAATCCATCACTGCTTTAGCCATAAACTTCCCCAGAAACCGAAATTTGCCCTTAACCTTAGTTATTTGACTAACTTTTGCTCCTCTTGGTAGGGGAGCAGGGAAGAGGCCATTGGGACTATGCACATACTCACTGTCACTAGAACCAGGGGCATTCCACAGTTCCAGATTGGTTTTTTGTAATTCCTTGGAAACTAAAGCATAAAATTCTAGAGTGGGCCCAAGCCCCGTTCCAACTTCGTTCTCATACTGAACTTCCAATAAAGCCTTAGATGTAGCAAGGTCTTGCATAACCTGTTCGGCCTGTTTTAAAATTTCTTCTCTCGATATTGTGCGCTTCCTTCTGTCCAAGCGAGGCGTTACACGTTCTTGTGAATCACTTGAACTCAACTCTGGCGACATATCAAGTAACCTTTGTAAGGCACGGTCTCTGTCAAATGATGTGGCATAGAAAAGAAGCTGACGTGTTTCAAATGGGAATAAGAAGGGACACACTGATGCTATCTGCTGTAACCAGTTTGGTAGATTGCCCGTCATGATGACTAGAGGATCCTGCAGCTGTCGACTAGCTTTAGCGGCTATTTTACTATTCAAGAATTCTGAATTTGGTAATATTGGTTTGTACTCTATGGCAGGATATAAGGTAGTCCAATACATGTTAAGCGCGTTAAGAATTCTCAATAAGTTTAAAACTTCTAAAGATGCATCCTGAATGGTAACGGATTCTGGAAGCTGTGCAGTTAGGAATGGTGATAATGGGGATTGTGCCATCGGAGTTACACCTTCTGAAAGAGAAGTTTATTTATTCAATGGGGCATCTTAACATTATAAAAGAAACATTTACAATGTGGTTAAATATTATATTATGCGATTTAAATATATTTAAAAAATAATGGTAATATATATTCTCTGAATTCAATATGCAATTAGTACTTATTTATTAATTACTTGTATTAAATTAATAACATTTACATGATTGAAGATTACGAATGGGTGTATAGTAAATGGAATTTGGGATTATAGTCAACGTCTGTTTAGACAATTTCCAAGAGCACGTCCTGGACCGAGCAGTAATATGAATGGTTTATGTATGTCATAAATATTCTGCTGCTGTGTTTGCGAAACTGACCTTATGATTCATAACGAAAGGTGCTGATAGACCAATTATTCGTACAGAAGTTGTTAATCACATTTGTCAATGCATGGAACAAGATTTTACATAACCGTTGAAAGGTCTTCTCAAGAAATAGACTTTCTCATAGAATATGTAGAACAATTGTTAAGAACTTAGACATGTATCCATGTCCAAGTTCTGCAATGTAAAATGCAATGATATCAAGGTATTTTGCCGACAGACTACCTTAGGCATGTTGTGCACGGATAGTGGTTTGTTAATAATAATTGAATGAAAATTATTTAGAAAGGATGATATAGACCAACACAGACATTTTTCGTTTCACTATAACCTTTGATCATGATACATTCTTTATATTTCAGTATATTGCATTTTATTTTTTTGAGTAATTCTTGCATGGATATTTAAATTACAACATTGACTTTGTTTTCCATAAAACACCAATACACTATATGCTACACTCGACGCGTGTTTCGTCAACAAGGCATCATCTGGAGATAATTAAAACTTTGGAGTCAATCATCTAAAATCTTTTTTTGATATTGATTAAAGAAACCTGATTTTTTTGTTCTTCAAAACAATCAATGTTCAATCAAAGTTACAATATCTATTGTATAATAGTAATAATGTTAATTTTAAGTCATTAGATTTATATAAATAAAACTGTAATTATACTCAGTCCATATGACTGCTGTTTTAGTCTTTAATACATCCAATTTTAAGTTATTGCCAGTAAAGTATTTATTAACCTCCTTCAAAATAAAATTCATGTCTTGTCTAGAATATTCTAGACTAGGATCATAACACAATACTATTAATCATACTTGATAAATATACTGTAATAATTTAAGCGTAGAATGAAAACAAGGGATTCCAAAATACTGCTTTGCGGAACACCAAAACTACTACCTATTGGATTTGTTTGAAAATTCTGATTTTTATTTTCTGCTTTCTTTTTAAAAGCCAGGTAGACAATTGTGCATATCGCCCACAATAACATAACCTTCTAATGAGCCAATTGTAAAGCTGTTTCACACGAATATTTTTTTATGAAATCCACATTGATTACTTATTAAAACTACTCATGCAGATAATTAAAAAATGTGATTACAGGCAGAATTTGATTATTTCCATTGCTCTTTCAATAGGCAATATATATTAATTAGTCAAAATTCACTAGTTTTTATGATATTTATTTTCAGAATAGGAATTATAGTACTTATTGTTAAAGAGCTAAGAACTTTGGGAGTTTAGAGGTATTTATAAGATTTAAAATAATCCAGTTAGTAATTTAAAATATTTCCTTTATCATTTTGAGGTTACAACTTCTAAAAAGAGGATTATAGTAAGAGATTCAGAAGTGTAATGGATACTTACCATTCCAGAGCTCATCACCTTTACGTCTAGAAGTATTCTTATTAGAAGATCCTTTACCTTTCCGGCTTGAGTGACTGGATGAAGTACCACTACTGCCTTTACCAGATGATGGTGGGTCTTCCTTCAGTGGTCGGTAATATATTACATGTGTTTGGACCCATATACCAGCATTACCTGAAGTAAAATAAATAAAATCATTGGAACATTAAACATCTACAGATTCACATATATATTTTTGGGTAAATAACATACCTAGAGGAGTTTCATTATCGGTGTCAGTTTCGCTTTGATCATTGCCATTATTACTAAATTGTCTCACAGCCTGATAAACGGTCATGTTGTATGGGAGCACATTATTACCTATTAGGAACTGTAATTTGTGCCTAGTTCCAGTTTGCGATATCACAACTCCAGCTAATGTATCGTCTATGTCATCATCTGAATCCCCATCATCACTATCTGCACTGTCTTTATCTCTTAGCCTTCCATAACCTCTAACAACTAGATAGCGTTCTATGGCTTGAACAAGAGCTAATGGATCTATCTTAACTGTACCTCCTTTCCATTGCTTTAAGTTCGAGCAATCTGGATGCCTTTGCAAGTTGCACTAAAATAAATAATAAATATGAATAGTTAGTATACAAACAGCGTAGTACAAATAGTAAAAATATAAAGAAAGAACAACCCTTTAAACGCCTCACCTTCAACTGATGAGTATTAAAAAATTTAAGGGCACTAGTTCCACCACGTCCAGCTCCTGAACTAGCAGGTAGGTCATGAACCTTAACTGGGAATTGCTCTAGTTGTGACACACAGCCATTTAATTTGGCAACTAGGGCGCTCATCCATGTTGAATTAAGCTCATCCACATTTGTCACACTAGCATCCAATGGGCAGCCTGCGAAGACATTCAACAGTATTCTGAGCCTTTGTTCCCTATCATAAGGTCCATTTATATCTGCTAAATAAGAAAGAAGGGCCTTAATGAGACCAGAATAATTCACTTCAAATGGAGATATATCAGATTCCATCAGAATTTCTCTGAGTTCTAATAAAGCCTCAGCACATTTTACTGTTGCCAATTTATCAATTGCTAATTTGAGTCGAATTATCACATTTGTTGCAGGGTGGGATTCATCTTCATTTCCAGAATAGGACTCTACAAATTTAGAAGCCTAAAAGAGAAAAAAATAATTATTAACTGCAAAAATGTATATTAAGATTCCTTATTTATTTTTAAAATTAGAATTTTTGATGGAGTATTTAAGACCATTTTTGCCCTTTTTTAGACGAGTTATAGATAACGTAAGTCTTCTAGAAATAATCAAAAGTGATTAATAATCAATTGTTGATATTCAAACAGAATATCTGGTATATTTTTAAATATTCAAGTTGGTTTAACTACATTGGTATTTCATAAAAAATATTCTACAATAAAAACATGTTTAACTACGGTTTAAGGGCTTGCAAATCTTGTTGACAACATAGGAAATACTACTTAGGATAGCCATGAATGAAACCACGGACCATCAATGAAAAATATAATATTTATGGATAATGAGTGTTTAACAACTATATTTGAAATTCATTGCTTATGTAAAGCGCCCTCTTTGAGTGCTGCGTCAATGCGGTTTACTCTCAGATAACTCACCATAACTGAGATGTCCTTGTATATGCTTGATTATTTGAATCGATGTAGGTATAAGCAATTTAGTGCAATTTCATTTTGCTGTGTTAAATTATTATAAGTTATACATAGTTGGCTGTATATGAAGCCGCCACTAATTTATATGTAGTAATCTGTATTTATATGGCAAAAATAGGGAAGTTTGTCACAGATATGCTGAAAAATATTCGAACAGGGAAGCTTTTGGAGATATAAGAACCTGAGTCAGCTATTAACGAAAAAAAAAAAAAAAACTGTAAATTTAATGCAGAATTAAATGGACCATTAAGCATAGAAAATCTATCATCTAATCAGTTGCTATCTGATAGAGCACACTGGAAAAAAAAAAGAACCATAATAACCTAATCTATAAAGGCAACTCATTACAAAATTAAAATACATAAATTGATTCTAAACATAGACTGAACTTTGTTGCAAAAGTTGCAACAAGCACAATATTCTGAATTAAAAAATAAAATATATACGGATTATTGCATATTAAAAAATAATGGACTATTTCATAGCATTTTAGTTTCCTATATTAAAAGGGAAAGGTAAATTTAATGTAAATGTTTAGTGTGAAATCCTGAAAAATAGAGGTAGACCTTATCTCTTACCTTTTTTTATATTCTATCTTTTTGGTTGAAAATTTAAATACACAACATACGTGCAATTGGTTTTAACAAGAAAACCTTGAATATATTTTTTAGAAAATCTGACAGTTAATAAGTATGCAAGCGTTATATATCATTAGGACAGCGTACCACCACTTAATGCTTGAATACTATTGGAACATTCAATTTGAAGAATAGATGGGTCATGAGATTCATGGGCCAATTCACCTACCTGAACATTAACATCTACTGGAATATTTAAAATTTGTGAAATAGCCAGATTATCAGTGATTCATATGAAAAGCATAGAAATTAAACTTAAATACTCCAAAACAATTTTAAATTAAAAAAATTATTTGGAATAAATGTTATAGGCAGTATTGTGACAACACATTATACGGTCCCTTACCTGGTCTCTTATCCATGTTCTAGTTTTCTCTCGATTTCCAGCTGTAATATGTGAATTTGAGGCTGATTTTGACAAATTATTTAATGAATCTTTACTATAATTACGATCATGTGAAGAATTCATGCTTCTTCCCCACCGCGCTGGATTTAAATTTTGTAGGAAGCTCGTCTTAGAACTAGAGCCTGAATATCTTGGTCTTGAGGGGTTACTGAAAGATTTATAATAGTGGTTTACGAAATATATATTTAGATACGGTATCGTTACACAAATTTATTATATATAAATGCTTGTATTTCCATATAAGCATTCATGAATATAGTTATATTTGTATATACTTATAACTTGCGATATTAATAACAATAAATATCTCTGTAATATATTAGGGTAGTATACCTTGGTGTAGAATTTCCTAACGAGGCAGCCTTTGTAAACAAATCTTGCATCAATGATGGAGACAGAGGAAGATCCTCATGTCTCGTCTTGGATCTACTGGTGCCCCCAGCTCGTTTAGCTACCCTCTTTCGTTTGAGGACGTCACTCAGACGGACATGAGAAGGGCTTGGAGAACGTGTATCAGAATCTTGTAGTCGTTGGGTATATGGTGCTGAAGAATACATTGTAGAGGATACAGGAGTAGCTCCTAAGGAAGCAGAACCATTTGCTGTTTGTAAGCTAGTGCTGCTAGATGGCTGGGAAGTGCCTGGTTGAGACTCATTTAATGAAGAAGAAAAAGATGTGGCGCTGCAACTGGATTTGGGAGGACTTACCCCTAAAGGAATCTAAATAAATGTTTCAGATATAGAAAATATGTTAAATAAATAATGTAGATTGTGTATGTAGATATAAATCAATATTCTAATTATTTTTGAAGGTTTAGGAGTTTTAAAGAATATTTTAGAGAATTGGTATAAATGATGCGAGTATAAAATGTTTTAATAAAATTTGCTTTTTTATGCTGCTTACTCAAAATAAAAAAAAATTGTAGACTTCAGACAATTCCAATGGTCATTTGATATGTTACATATGTGTATTCTTTATTACACAATTGATACACCAAATACTTGTCATCAAATAGCGTTGACTATTTGTTTTAATTAATCAACAAAGTAACACTGTACTCTAATAAACACACGAAATTCAATGTAAGTAATCATATACATTTTTCATGGTCAACACCAACACATTAATTGAAATACAGTGAAATCTCTTATAACAGACACCTTCAATGAATGAATAACTTTATTAAGTGGACACTTCTTCATAGTCTGAAATTAAATAATACAAAATTTCATATAACTCGATCTCTCTTGAGTGAACTCTTCGAATTGGATGGATCGTTGTTGTTTTTATACAAAATTCGTAAAAATTGTCTCTTAGCTGGACATTATGAAATTAAAACTATATTGCAACACCACAGTAGGCAGCACAATGGAGCGTTTGCTTCCCTGGCTGTATGTGTTATTTCCTGCCGGCTTGTGACAGACACAGGCCGCCGGAATTGTTAAAAATAGAAGAGTTATTAAATAAATAGGACTCTTAATACCAATACAGGTGTAACTTGACATGTTTGAAGTTAATGGGTTCACACATAGATAAATTTTGCTGATTGGTTTCCAACACTAAAAAATAAATGAAAAAGTTTGGGCCATATTATATGCACATCATCACTGCATAATTTTCTTGGGTCTATATTATGAGTAAAAGCAAAAAATACTTATAATAATGCATTGTGTAAATATGACTGGAGAGAAAGAAAAACTATTCGTTATTGATAAATCACAATATCCAAGAGTATTTAAAACCATGAGTGTGAATAGGCTGCCTGTCAAATGGGAACTCAAAAAAGGAAAATTTAGTTATTTTTTTTTTTTGATAATGCTCATTTTAATCCTAAAGACATTCAGCTGGCAAACATTCAACTACTCTATCTATCGCCAATTTGTATGTAAGTTGTTCAACTGTCTGTTGAAGGCATTATTAAAAATTTTAAAGTGTTTTACAGTGCTATTTTAGTGAAACTTATTATCAAAAATGGAGTCTGTGGATATTGCTTAGGGTTTTACCAAATCTATAAATATGCTTCATGTTGTTTATAAAATCCGCATACCAGAATGTTACAGGCGATACAGAAATTGTTTTCATAAAGCAGGAATATTTCCATTATTGAGCCTCAAAAATGAAAAATGCTGTAGAAAATTATTTAATTATTAACTTATTCATCTTACGGGGGAGGTCACGACCTGGGAAATTAATTTCGGGATGAGACTAGGTGCATAATTAGTATACTTTTAGGGTGTTCGACTGTCAATACATGAATGTGCACTAGCCAATTATGAAAAAAAAGCTTCAAAAAATCGAAACATCACTAATATACTAGTAAGTTTTCACTCTTGGTAAATAGCGTAGCAGTCAAAATAAGAGAGTACTTGCTTACTGTGCAGATGGTTGGGTTTCGAAACTCGTTTTATTTATGTTTTTACATTTATATACAGTAAAAATAAAATCTTTTAACTACTATGTATATTATTATGGGTATAATAATAATAGTTATAAGTAGAAAATCTAATGACTTTTGTTATTAAAATGTATGTAAATGTAAGATGCCAAAATATTTTTTGTTTGCAATGTTTTTATGACAAATATCATTCAGGTTCTTATTTTTAATTAAAAATGTAAGATTAATTGCAGAATTTAACAAAAAAATTGATTACTACAATTTGATTTGATTTTTAACATTAAAATTGACTAACGATTATTTGCATTATTTATACCTATTATTATTATACCCATAATTATACAGTAAAGCTTTAATTTTTACTGTAATTAAAATATAAAATGTGTTTAATTTTAAAAATAAATTTTTTTTTTCGAAACCTGACTGTCCAGGTGGTAAGCAAGTACTCCCTTACTTCGGCTGCCAAGCTATTTGAGATACGAGTGAATACTTACCAGTATATCAGTGACTCGATTTTTCTACGATTTTTTAAAGCTTCTTTCTCAGAATTGGCTGGTTAGTGCACTTCATGCATTGATAGTCGAACACCCTGAGGTATACTAATTATGTGCCGAATCTCATCCTGAAATGAATTTACCAGGTCGTGCCCTCCCCTTGTTAGTACAAAAATATGTTGAAATGTAAAAGCCATAGGTCCTGATAATGATCGATGAATTTATTAATCTTGACAGTAATTTAATATGAAAACATGATAATGACACCATTTCTATTAACATTTTGAAACATATTTTACAATTGTCTGACGACTCGGATGAAGATACACAAATTAGTGACCAAGTGAACATTTTAAATTAAAATCAAGCTGTTGTTATGGGAAACATAAGACAATAACGAATGGTGCAATGATTGATTTTGATAAACTGCCCAAATATATAACTGATTGTGATACTTTAAATAAATTTAAAACAGTTTTGTACAAATTTATTAGTTATTCTGATATTAATTAACAAAATGTTTATTACTTATTTATTTAAGTTAGTGATAAATCACAATTTTTACAAAAAATAGTAACTATTGTAATTTGGTTGTATTAGTATACTAAATAAAGGTCTTATTATTATTATTAAACGATTTACAAAAATTCACCAACTCAATAATGCACTGAAGTTACTGTTGATATACCAAATTCAAATATTTGTAACATTGCATTTATGTCGCATATATCTCATATAAGTATATAATTAAGGTAGTAAGAGGCGATTTTGCATGTTAATTGGTTTATATTAGTTAGAATAGTTTTATAACAAGATTCTTCATACAAGATGTGTATGTTTATTTCAAAAGTATTACACGGACTGTCTAATTTTCATAACCCAAATATTCACACTGATGGTTCGCCTTGGTTCTCAGGCATATCTATCCTGAGATTGCATTGGAATAAAAAACAATATACTGTAGATGAAGCACCGATTTCTTCATCAGCAGCATAGCACGTGTTAGAAATATGCACAGAAAACTACAAAAACATTGTTTAGTGGGAGTGCTTTCTAGTATAATTTATAGTTTATAGCAGTACTCGCATAGTTTCCATAATTTCTACCTAGTCTTATGTATGAAAACAATTTATCATGGGAATCTCAAATATTTTTTATTTAATTTACAACAGTGAATCAGTTTTAAATCTTTACAAAATAGTCTGCAATTGTGGTGTTATTTCTCTATAATGTCAACCTTCACAAAATTGTAAATTTTCAATGTCCATTCATTCTGATTGATATTATATGTATATAGTAGTTCTATATTTTTGGAATTAGTGTTTCTTTTAAGTTTTTACATCAAGATATTATTATAAACGATTCTATCTGTTCCAAATCATTATAAACTGCATCTGCTTCTGATGTAAATTTAGTAAAGGTACTGAAAAATGCACTCTGGTTCTTGACTATAACTTATAAAACAAAAAATAAATTGCATCTATCTACTAACAATGTTTTCTTTACTGATGTAAGGAGAATCAATAGCCCCGCTTCGTCTTTTACCCATTAAGAAAATAATACTAATTTGGAGAGGTTAATAGGTTTATTTTAATACAGTGGTACCTTGGTATACGTTATTAATCCATTCCAGACCCTTGGACTTATACCAAAGTGGATATATACCAAATGACTTTTTCCAATAAGAAATAAAGGAAAAATAGCTAATCCGTTTTTATAAACAAATCTTATTATTATAACACTGTTCAATACCAAAATACAAATGCAGTGGCTGAAATATACGAGTATACTGTACATAAATGAACATTTACCAAATTTATTAATCTCTTTGTTAAAAACTTGGAAAACAAAACCTTAACACTTTACAAAACCCCCATATTCTTTAATAAAATCATTGGCGGCATATTTATCAGCACTGGTTCCCTCTTCATGTCTCACAACACTGTGTAAATTATGGCCTCTGATACTATATAGCTTACACACTGTTTTTCTGTTGTCCAGATCAAAAGCAAATTCTCAATTGCTTTAATGTTTCTGATCTTAATTTGACAATCAAATTCACACCCTTTGCAATGTTAGCTGATTTAATATCTTTGTTTCATAATCGTTGATACTGTTGGTCTTGGTATACGGTATGAAATAAGTAAGTCTTGGATATGCATTATTTCGAAAGAGGTAAACAAGGGTAGGCCGCATATGCATAACTCATGGAACTGGAGTCGTATCGTATACAAATCCCGTCCAAATAAGACGTACATCAAGTTGGACTTATTTTAAAGCAGATGTATGCCAATGTATCACTGTATTGGGTTTATCAATAGAAACAATGCTGGTAGAAGAATTCTACCAGAATTCTTTTGCCAGCATTTTGTTTAAGTTATTTGTCAACAATTTTCTTATTTTGATTATTATGAATGTCATAAATCTACCCTTTTCATTATTAATGTAACCATAAAAAGAACACAAAGTATAGAATTTTTTATATGTATTACAAGATAAGTTACTGATTTTAATTGGTGCTTTTCTAATATCAAAAATAACAGAAGCAATAAACATTTCAATGAAAAAGTAACAATGCACTCTAGTCATTTGTCGAATTAAAGTAAATTAACAACTGTTGCATAAATTATGACAATTTTGGGTTAAAATCCATTTATTCGAGAAAATTTACCATTCCATGTCTACCGAGGTAACCGGAACATATTTAAAACAAGTGAACTTTTTTAGGGAGATCAAAATTATATTAGGTTGTGCACAGTCAACTTTTTTACCAATTAGAGGTCTATAATAAAACATATTGTTCAAAATCTAAGATTCTTGAAGACTATTTATTTCTCAATTTTTTTTTCTGAATTTGTGATTTTAGCAAACTGTGTAGCACTGTTGATAAAATCAACTGTGTATATTGGTGTAGTTTCTTCCATAAGCTAGATAATACATGTACGATGTTCACTAACTAAGGTTTTTGTGATATATCTGCAACTATTTCAATATCTTCGCATGTTAGCGAAAAATAACTGTTTCATAGGTCGACTCATATTATTGTATTTTCGTTTAATACAATTTTGAAGGAATTCCCGAAATACTGGGTTGACTAATATAACTCACGGTATGTTATAAGTACTTATAATTTTGTTCTAAATTGTTAAATAACCTTTTGATAATTAATAAATAACCTTTTCATAGGTCAACTTACATTATTGTATTTTCATTTAATTCAATTTTAAAGGAATTCCCGTAACACTGGATTGTCTAGTATACTCTACGGCATGTTGCCATAAAATTGTACTTTTATTCCTTCAAGCATTCTGGATTCATAAGCTGTAGTGTAGTTTGATCATATAGAAATCTAATTTGGTAAAATAACTAAATCACTTTTCCACCATAGTATGCGAAGGACAATACTAAACAAATACAATATTAAACAAATGACCTCTCAAACACCTGTCATTGCCCTGTTGCATGTTGGAGGTTAGTTAAACTGGTTAAAAAGAGTAAGTGGCAGTAGGCATATTTTAACCTTGTTTTAATAATCATCAATATCATTATACCTATTCTCATGTTTAAAATTGTATTCTGCAAAAACGTCTAGTTATCGCTATATTTATGAAACAAAAATATGTATCGGGAACACATGATGAACTACCGGTAATCATCTAAACTAAAATTATTATAAGTTTACCACTACGTCACCACCATACAGTAATATCACAGACAACCCTCCTGTCTCTATGAACGCATTTGCTATAATAGGTAAACAAGAGACAGGTGATGTTACGTGTGTCTTCGGTCATCGGAGATGACCTGAATATATCACCGACAACTGTTTTCATATTCTCACGCTGATCGATGAGAAGACAAATAGTAACATACGTATTAGATTAAAAATGAAACTCTTCTATTGACTAACACAGTAGATAATTTTTGACAGATATTGATAGTTGTTTGACATTTGACTGGTAACCTCGTATCGTTTTCTGAAAATTCTTGCACGTATTTTTTACATTTGAACCCATGGATTATAAAGTTTGTCGCCTTGACAACTTATTTGAAAGGCATTTTTTAGTTTCCTTTGGTGCCGATGATACAGTCGACTGTAAAGGCGGTAAATTTAAATTACGTAAACAGTCATTTACTTGACCTTGATCTTTCATCTTAGTTCATACGAATATCGCTTGTGACGTAGTGGTAAAGTTATAACGGTTTTAGTGTACCAGCCGTACCTATCAAACATAAAGTAAACAACATGTTAATGGTACACTACACAATCTGAATATATGAAACAAAATGAAATAAGATGGAAATTATATTAGAATTCAAGAATATAGACTTCTAAATTTATATACATTATGGATAAATTAAAATGGTCTAAGTTGCCAGAACATTATTACTTAACTGTAAATTCTATTATTTTTAGATTTATATCTACTAGCGATCCTAATTACATAGGTGAAACATTTTATGAGTGCACTGGCTTTTGATATGTGAAAAACTAGTTTGCTTTATTTTATTAACTTCCTTAATTGACAACTTCTATAGTAATCATTAAAAAGTTTGAACAACTCACCTCTGGATCAGCTAAACGATTAATCTGATGTAAGACACCCTCCCTCCTAAAATGAACACCGAATTCGTCGGGTAACTTAGTCATTAAAATTTCAGCCATTTGTAAAGCTCCCACTACAATCCGTAAATCACTTGATGCCATCATACCTGCGATATGGCTACTAACAATTTGATTCTTCAACACATCTTTTAAAAGTTCTGCAGACGCATAATACACCATTCTCAACAATGCTTTTAAACACTTACACCTCACTGCTGGACCTGCACTAGAAGAATATACTTCGTACAAAACAGAGAAGAGAGATCTTATGAAAGCAGCCGCTAAACCCCTCTCTTCCCTAAGACACGCAACTCGCGCATCTCTACTTGCTGATAAGGGCCTACTCGAAACTTGAGAAGGTTCTGCGGGACTAGATTGAACACTCGTAGGAGCAAATCTACGCTGTACGGGCCTTGATGTTCCAGTATCTTCATTGATTTGCTGCATTGAATGGAAGTCTATAGTGTATATCCTTCCTAAGGTATTTAGACTCACTTCATCATCACCATTTAAATGGGCAGCTTCAATGATACGGCTGTCCACAGCACCATATGGATGCCAAAGTCCTCGATCATCTCTCCATTGCCATACAGGTTGATCTTTGGCTATGCTACAGGGACGCTCCAAGAGAGTATCGACAGCAAATATCCCATCAGATGGCAATTTTGGCATTAGTTCGCCAATAAGGGCTGTAATTTCAAATTGCTCTTGTGGTTGCCTGAAATTGATTTAAGAAAATATTTATGTAAATGAATAAAGACTTAACGGCGTGCATCATCGAAAAAGAATATACCGCGATATTTTTATGTTTTATTGAAATATGATTATTGTTTATATTTCAGGGGAAGATATCAAAAGCACTTACATTCTTTTTCAATAGGGCATTATAAGAATGGAAGTGTATTGTTCACCATCAAGATGACGAAGGTCAGTTTGTATGCAAGCGTATACACAGTGTACTTAGACTCTAAAAGTCACCGCACCTGAGTTGCATTTGAAATTTTAATATATGCTTTAACTTTAGAGATATATCTCATTAATAGATATTCAAGGAAGTTAAAGCAAGGAAGTTCACTTGATTTAAATACAATTACCTTGGTATTAATTCTATATCATCTTGATTAACTTCTGCTGAACCAGTTAATAAATAGAGTAACGTTTCCGCTATATTTTGTTTCAATAGAGTCAATGCCAAATCTGGACAATTAGCACACATCACAGATAACATTCTCAATACTGTAATGAAGGTTCCTGTACTAACAATAGGTGGAGTCACAACCAAAAGTTGTTGTAAATTTGACAGCAACTCTGTACTAGCAATTTCCTGTAGTCGAGATGGTTCTAGTTGAAAACTGTCAACAAGTCGAGAGAAAGCCAAGCAAACACTTTCGACACATTTCTTATCTTGCTGTGTGAGCCTAGAAGCAAGTAGCGGTAATGACTCCTGCACATACTGAAATTCCTCTCCAGTTAAGTTTAGACAACAATTTGCAGTTATTGATAGTGCATTCCGCTGAGCATTTATGGAAAAGAAATCTAAATACATGAGGCAAGCAGAAACACCTCTCTGAAATAAAAATGCAATTGAATTACTGAAATTAAATAATACCGAACTTGGTACATATAATTCATAATAAAATTATTACTTACAGCTTGAAGGATAGCCTTTGAATGTCTTCTTGATAACATATCAAGTGCCGTTAATGACTGTTCAGCAACATCCATACACTGGATCACTTGTAGTTTTTCTAGAAATACTGGTACAGCATCTACTACAACAGCTGATGATCTAGGTAGGGCTTCCATCATATATGTTAGAGCTCGGCAGGCATGGTTCATCTTAAAAAAATATATATATGTATACCCAATACTCATATTTCCACAAAATAATAAATTAAAAACAATCACGAATTGCCTGTATTAACTTCATATATATTTTTACTTACAATATCAAAATTATGTTCCATTCCTAGTAAAGTGATCAGCGCTGGAACAACTTGTTTAACAGGAAAACCAGTTAATATTTCTTCATTTCCCATAACTAGTACTTGACACATTTCAATTACTGCTTGAAGTTGTTGTCCTTCATCTCCAGTAGCTTGTAGGCCGGGAATGAGGGCCTGTGCCCGTGCTACGGCTGTTGAATAAGTTATTATTTCAGTTGATTTATACACTGCAACACACTATACGATTTTTATTATCAGATAATATAACGGATGTCCCAGAGAGAGGTAGCCGATTTAAACTTGCCGCCATTACTCTTGCGGCAGGTTTTGGAAGTTGATGCTTCGTAGTTATTACGTGGAGAGTATGCCATTACAAAATGGAGTGCTATACTGTTTAGCAACGCATACTTATTGTGAAAACATACTACGAAAGTAATGGTTCAATTGTGGGAGGAACTGAAAGAAAATTACGTGCAATTATGGGTCGTCGTGAGGTACCTGCTAAGTAGATCATTCAACGCGTCATGGCGAAATTCAGGGAAAGTGGCTCCGTATATGATAAACAAAAAGTCTATGCCAATATGTCTATGGAAAAGTCTATGTCAATAATCCCGTTATGATTGAACAGCTGAAAAATAACATTAGTTATTTTTCAGGGTTATTTTTGAAGATATTGTGGACATAGGGTCACAGCTATGCCGCGAAGTGATGGAAAGCTTCATCAAAAGAATCCACTGCTGCCAGAGAAGCAGAGGTGGCCACTTACAAGATATTGTATTCCATATCTAATGGCATAATTTAAATAAACAATTGAAGCCAAAATTGTAGAAATGTTATTTATGTGACCAATAATTACAAATATAATCGGCTACCTCTCACTGGAACATTTCAATATGATTTTACCATTAATATTGATATAAATATGAGCTGATAATACTCCCAGAAATTTTACTTGCCACAGGCCCCTGATATATAACCATTACATGACACATATTTAGTGCTTTAATTAAATATTTACAATATGCTGCCTTATACATTTTGGGGACGTAAATTAGTGATCGGAGAAGAGATAGGAAATGCATGATTCCATTGATTGTAGTGCAATTTAGAATTTAACATAGGTGTGTTTACTGTCACACAAAATTCATGTGAAATTACTTTTTTTATTCATTAAATAGTTGAGAGTAGGTATGTTGATTCCACAGATTTACATCTGAATTTGCGCTGTTGTGTGTATTGCGTGACACTATAGATGTAAAGAGCCACAAACTCATTGAATTATAAATGGCTGTTATAAAATCAACAGTTATGATATTATCTTCTTCATTCCTTTCTATATTAAAGTTTCCTAAATTACCTTTAAGTACAGAATTTTAAAGCAGCACTAATAAATGGATCTAGTGTATCTACTACCGAAAAGATTTATTCACAAATAGTTTTGATTGCATCACTTTGTATGTTTCAGATGTTAATTAAATACTTTAAAATTAAAAATCGGTTTCAATAGGATTCTTATGGTTATTTCTCATATTTCGCTCTCTAATCCCTGACATAAATGTTATCCCATAATTTTTAGAAAATCAGCAGATGCCTGAAGAAAAATTATTACAAGTTATTAATACCATCAGCAGTCGAAACAAAATTAGTGTATTATTAACTTTAAATTTACTAGAAATTGAATGAAACAGATACATTACACAAATCATTTATCAATATAACTGAAATTGAATATTTTGAAAATATTGCTATTTTGAAATTTTATATGTTAGGAATATCTCCCCTTAACATTCAATTGCATGAACATATAATTGCATATTTCTATGTAACTGCACATGTTTTGTTAATATCTTTTTTTATTATCTACACAAAAAATGCAAAAATCTTGTTTTGAAAGTAATGTTATATGTGCTAAATATGTGCTAATTTATATCTATATATTTATAAAAGCAATTTGTTAATTGTCAAAGGGTGTCATGAAGTTGAAATAATCATTAGGTGTTACTATTATGTACATGTAAAAAACTATTTAATATATTATATGTATATGTATATGCAGTTTTAATTTGTTATGCGTCTTATCTACAAATTACTTACAACTATTTGTTCCCATACTTCTATGCAATAAATGTTGCATTCTGGGACCGAGGGCTCCAAAGAGATGTGGTGGCAGACCTCTGGCTTCCAATAGAGCTTGTAATCTTCCTACTTCACTATCATCACTTTCAGAGTCTACACCTGGTCCAGATGGGCCACCACTTGCTGGAAGAGCTTGTGTTGCTTCTTGTGGCGAGGGTGGCTCTTCAGATGCTGAAATAAACGTGCCAAGTTCATAATATAATTCATCTAATGATGAGAGAAGATTAAAAAAGTTTAGAGTATCCATTTATAGAGTTTGACATTAACATTTGTCAATTTGGAAAATAAATGAAACCAGACAAGTACTGATTATATTGTTTGAGATAACTAGAAGTAAATGGTTAAATGAGTTTAGTAGAATTAGAAATAATAGAACATACATAGGTTGCAATTACCCAAAATTTCGAGTAATTTTAGAGATTACTTATTATTTAGAGTATTTAGAATTTGTGCCATTTTATATGTGGATATTAATCTCACCAAATGAAAGGTTTTCAATGATTTTAAAAATAATTGTTAAAAACTAAAATTAAGAAAAACATATTTCTAATGTGAAATAAAGCAATTTAATGATACGACAAAGGATGGAATATGGGAGACAGAAAGTTATGAGTATAATAATTAAATTTGATTAAGGTTGGAAAGATATTGATGTTTACACTAAGCAATTATAGCTTGGTATTGAAATACATATTATGAAGCGATTCAAATATAATATCAGGCCACTAGCACTACTTAGTGTTTTAAGTATCTCTAACTGATCATGAAAATTATACTAATTTTATGTACTGCTTTCTAGGCATATAATATAAAGCAACTGGTGACTTGGTTGGTCAAATAGAAATTTTTGGATTATTTCTATCTTCCATGAATCTATTAAAAAAAAAAAGACAAACAGAAATAACTCGGTGGTCTTGTGCAAATATTGGTTCTACACATTGGTGCATTTAGTGAGGGTGGTTGAAGGTGCATTTTTTACTGCAAACAGTGCTATTATTATTATAAAAAGTACCAATTTAAAAGAAAAATCGAACTGATAGAAAATTGTAGTAGATAACATATGTATGAACTCTAGATAATAATAGGTCTAAAAGACTTAAGACGCTAAACGCGAATGTGTGTGAAAGTAAAACTGTTGAAATATGGATCTTATTAACAAAAGTGTGTAATTAGTGTATATCATGCAATTCAATAAATAAAGGCGAGGCAAATATAAAAAAGAACTACAACTGAAAGTCTATAGCAGGAAGAAGACTAAGTTGATTGATATATGGGATTCATATGATAATTTATAGATTTTATTTTAAAACTGAACTTCTTATAGAAGAAAATTGAAGTTCTTGTCGAGGAAAATGAACATATACTTACATCAATTTATATTGACTCATAAGGTTCTCGTGAGGCCTATTCACTAAATGAATTTTCATTATTTAAAATCAAATTGAAATAATTTCCTTATGGAAAAACGAAATTGTATAGGTAGTGCCAAAGCAATTATTTAGTAAAGCCAAGAAAATGTTATTTTGATAAAACATATCTGGATGAAATATGGGTGAACGAATGGCATTCTGAGGAATGTATGGCAATATTGCAACATCCAGAGTGGGTAATAGGTATTTTAGACGGATTTTCCATGGAATTAAATGCACCATTTAGGAGATGGATAATAATAACGTATATAAGAAGTAATTTAGGTTTTTTGAAAAATGATTTTCATGGTATCTCCCAAATCGTAACGAATGGGTGATTATCATGAGGATATGATTAATGAGGTTCTTGTAAAATAGTTTGCCTAGTGGTGTGATATAGAACTTGGTATAGTTGTGACACATAATGTACTTTATCACAATCGACCATATTATAGGTGATATAGGCTTAATAAATAAGTATAGTGAAAATTATGATTTAACATTTATTAAGAGCGCTGTTGCATTTTAAATATTTAGAAATATTTAAAATGCAACAACACTCGTAAGTAATATACATATTATGTATATTGTTGCTTATGAGTAAGATTCTACAATATAGTAAATGTGAGCTGATTAAATTAGAAATAAAGATGTATATTACTGATGTTCCTAAAATGTGCATTTAAATAGTACAGAGATATTTGATATATAAAAAATATGCATAATTCGAGATAGTAAAAAGTACAGTAATTGATAACTCTACATAGTAACATTACATTTAGTAACTGGAAAAGTATAGGTATTGTGCGCTTTCTACAATAGAAATGTGAAATGCAGCAGAGTTAGGAAAGGTGCTTATGATATTACTTCACTTCTCAGAAAGGAATGCTGTGAGTGACAACGATACAGCATGCTTGCCATACTACTAACATGATTCTAATATTATCTTTTGAATTAATTGGTTTTGAACAATAAGAAAATGAATTAGAAAATGCTTATTTATGCTACAGACTATAAAATTAAAATAAACAGTTATTCTTAATTTGAAGTATTTTATGAAGAATTGACATTCTCATTATGTGAAAGACTTCTCGACTATAATTAAAATGTCCTATGCTTTAAACTGTTTCTGCCTTGGCGGTTTTCAAAGATGACAAACAGAAATTTTATTTACTACAAAAGTAAATGCGCCCCGCAGCATATTTCTAAAACGAAGAATACAGAATTTAAACAAACAAAAGAAGTGCTATATAATATGTGTGCGCAACTCTGCCATTTATGAGAGAAGAGAAGTGCAAATTACGTAATTATGGGTATAATAAATACAATATGGAACAAGTATAAACTGTGGAATTTCTTAAAAATAAGAGTAATATTTCATGTTCGAAATAATTTAATTCCACTTTAAGAATTGTTGAATTTGTCGCTATGTATCGCATATGCTATGGCGGAAATGAAGCGGTGAGCTATACTAAAATACAGGATCTGTACTTTCATAAAGTGGATCAAAGTCAATACCCCCGCTTTATGACCGTATGCTAAATCTGGGAAGAGATCAAGTTGTGCCACACATATAGGATTTACTGTGATTATTAAAATATTTGGAAAGTTAGGTTGAGCACTCATGTTGTTAATGCTTTTTTGTTAAGATATCAACTATTGAAATAATGATTATAATCTAATGAAGTTATACTTTATACAGCATATATATATATATATATATATATATATATATATATATATATATATATATATATATATATATATATATATATATATATATATATAAAAGCAATAGATATAAATTATATTGAAATTACTTATAGAATAAGTAATATCAAAGTTAGATAATTATAAACAAATTATACATTGCGAATAAGTTTTTGTTATGGTAGAACTAAACCGAAATCACCGGTTTTTACTTCTTTTTTTAAGTGAATCTTTTTCTACTGCAAAGATAAAATGTCTAGAAATCTTCACTATCTGATCATACAACAGTTTTTCACTGGAAACGCTGTTGTGCATATGTAATACTGAAAAATCTAATTTTGTTTTCCTAATTATTATGAAAACACATTTTCACATAGAATTATTATTTAAAATTACAATTATCTATTTAAAATTCCTCCAATAACAACTAGATCATAGTATGATACATAGTTAAAATATGCATAGGTATGTTTCACTCTTTCAAGAAATACAAAAAATGGAACTTATTTGATGCATGGAATATAAGCACAAAATAAGCTACATTAAATATGCTTAAACATTTATGCTTTACCTTTAAAACACACAGAAAATAAATCACAAACACTGCTGCTTTGACTAACCCACTGAAATCCCTTTACTAACACTGATCTCACCTCTCAGTTCTGTACTATACTAAATGTACTTTCAATACATTTGAAAGCTAGGGTTTATTGGTATATTATAAAATAATTAGTTTTAAATTAAAATCGTATAAACTGTCTTTACTATGTATAAGATAACGACGTTTTAACCTGCATTTACTTATTTCTAATTATCATATTTAGCAAATGAAAACAATTCAATTATTTCTCAAAATTACAATTTATAAGGGGCTTACAATAGGTAGTAAGATAAGATCACTGATAGGAATATATGTATATTATTTAATAACTAGTCAGGTTATAATATTAATCAGTTTTAAACGATGGCTAATTTTCTTATTTAAAGCTTATAATCACAGATTCCGATGTACAATATTTACTACCCCAAAGGATAATAAAAGTAAAACAAACAAATATTTGTTAGTTGTTGTACTGGGCTGTCAAAAATGTTTTATATACTTTATTAAAACATCAGTAACTACACAATTAAGTGTATACTCGTATCATTAATGATATAACATTGTAAAAAAAAACGTTATACATCCCTCCTTTCTAAACTTCTATAATAGTTGTTGGCTGCTTTATGCACAAATACAATACTTATCAACAAGGTAATATATTTGTCCGAGCTTAAGGCCAAGTTGATTTTTTTTGTTAATATGTTTATTTCAACGGAATTGAGTAAAACAACTACTAAGTTTTATACCGCTGTAGTTACACTAAAATAGTGACTGCCGTTTCGACACTTTTATGTCAGTTTCAAAACGATGATTCAACTAAGAATAAAATACAAAATGAAAATCCTACACTATGCCAGCAAAGGTTTAAAATTTAATTGGTTAGATGCAATAGAAATGTATAAATATAACCATAGTGATAAGATATGTATTTATTAGGATGTGTTGATGAGAGATATTTCTTTATTTTGTAACCTAGCCTTTCAAGGCAATATATAAACTTGACCTGAAAAGACCTGATTAACATCTAGAAAAGTAGCAGAGAACCACCCTATCTTTTGAAAGTCATTGTTGATTATGTTAACAATATTGACCCATAGTTTTAATAAATAAAAGTTTTATATATTCATTTTAGGATTTTTAGCAGTAATCTTAAGTACGTTACTGCGTTCAATATATCTATTTACAAGTCAATATGGATAAATTTTTTTTTTAACATTCTGTTATGTATGTATTCAAGTATGTATTTATACATTAAATCCGTTTATGCCGTAAAAATTATTCTAGGCATATGTTAAATAAATTTAAAGGCATCTCATATACAAATTTTATAAGAAAAAACCAAATTATTTGAACTGCATACGTTTCCATTTCAAAATTCGCATTTAATTGGAAAAAGTTTATATGCATGATTTATGAAATTAGAAAAAAATAAAAATATTACATTGAAAACAGTATTTTTTGACATACATAAATAAAAAAAAATAATTTCATATCTTATTTTAAACTTACAGTTGGTATGAAATATAGCAAATGTAAACACATTAGAGACATTAAATAGAGTTTAAAAGATTAAGTGCCAATTCAATTATTTAATTTTATAAAACAAAGTGAGTAGTTTCACTTATTAATATTCTCTAGTTTTCTGAACGTTAATATTTAATACCAAGTAATATATAAAACTACAAAGTGAGTTCTATTTTACTATATATCATTATATAAATCAAAAGACTTCAGAACACATACTACACAATAACATGAAATTAAATCACAATCTCCTCATGACGCACTTTCTGTACTACTACATGAGTTGTTTATTGGTTCATAATTTTGCTACTGATACTACAAATCCTATGACCTAAATCCATTGCGGAGAATGTGGAAAATTAGTAAAAAATCAAAAAGCATTTAAAGTTGGAGTGCTTGTGAACATGGCTATGCATAATTTGAGATTGTTTTTGTATTCTGGGGCAACACACCCAGAACTACTAAAAAAAATTCTGGGATCCCCGCTGCATTCTTCCATTAAGGATATTCTCAATTCTTTATTAAACTGCAGTCTGTTGCAATTGAGGCAATATTATTATATATTCATTATTCACTATTATCTGATATTAATGTACATAACACCGCCTAAAATTAATTAAAAAAAGTTAATTTAATAAATTGAACATTTTATAAAATTTCTTATTGCATATTTGAAAATATTGTTACTCTGAAATTAAATAAAAAAATAATTAAAAATATGGTGATTTCAATTATTTTACATCAGGTATAATGAAAATGGTTAAGATATTATATTACATTTAATGTTAAAAATGTATAGATAAAAATTATGATAAATTGTGTTAATAAATTTTGTATTATATTTATAAACACAATATGAGGATAAAAAAATAATATTCATATAGACTATTTTTCATTAGAAAAAAAGCAGAATTGCATAAAATTATTGTAGTTCTCATTTTCATTAAATTATTATTTGGTGTAAGGGCATTACCGTTAAATTAGTTTAAAACTACCATAAAAAAAATCATTGGTATTAATGCAGTCTAAATGAATTTCTGTAATGTTATAGCTTCTTTTAACTTTTAGATTCTGTATATTTATTGTGTACTCTCATAAATGGAGACCTGTTGTTAAAAATACGTCCGGTTATCAGAGAAGCATTTGAGAGAATTTAATACACGTAGGTATATTAATGGAACACATTTTTCATATTTAGATGAATATATTTACTTTTGAACAATTTATTGATGTAGGAAAATAATAATTATAATCAAAATGAGCAATATTTTGCTAATAATATATGAAGATAATACAAATAAATAAACAGTTTTAAAACCTTAAAACCGACTTTTCCGCACGTAGAACATCTCTATCTCGAAATTGAGTGACCGAGAAAAAATAAACCAGCACATAAATGCACAATATCTGCTTCATGCGACAGTTTTACATTTTTCAAATAGTCCACCCTCGTGCTTTCTCATGACCACTGAACAGGGTGGGGTGTGTCCTATCCACTTCAAAATCAATAGATGTCATCTGGTAGACGTCCCTAATCAGAATCAGTTGAAACCCGATCGATCCGACACGATCTAATTGAGTGATCGTGCTAACAAACAAAATTCTCAAATAGTCCACCATTGTACATTCTCATGACCCATGAACATGGTAGAGTGTGTTCTATCCACCTCAAAATCAATAGGTGTCGTCTGGGAGACGTCCCCGATTAGGATCAGTCAAAATTCGATCGATCCGACACGATTTAGTTGAGTTATCGCGCTAACAAGAAATTTGAATGCCGACGACGACACACACAGCAAAAATTTTTTAAAAACCATTTTCTTTTGGTTTTTTGGTCAAAAAACGAAAAATAAACCCCAAAAAATTTTGTTTTTTCACTTTCTCTTTACACGATTACATTACTTTTCCGTTAGTATAGTGGAGTGCGGAAAAGTAAAAAACTTTTATTTTATATTACTGACTTGACAGTAGTCTAAGGTATGCTAAGATTGGTTTAATTTTTTTGCACATACACTTTTAAAATGAGACTCAAGTAAGTTAACAATTCAAATCCTTTGAAATCTCCATTATTAAAGGCGAATTTTGAGATATATAATTGTGATTAAAGCTTAACTAGTGATTACAACTTGAGATTCTTGGTGATTTTTTATGAAAATTTGTCCTTCATTTCGCAGAAAAATATTTTCATGTGTTTTAGACTCATTTTCCAACTCAAGTCATTCAACAACATGATTAAAACTTAAATTAAAACTGCCATCTTTATAAGTAGACTTGCATCTACTTTTACATACTCGTCAAAATCAATGTTATTTGCACATATTGTTGCATAATTTTGTACTATTCAGAAATAATAGATAACAGTATCTCATCCTCAGCATCAAAATATGTTTCAACTACTGAAATGTAAGTCTGAATGTTTATGGTAAACCTTGCTTTTTTGAAACAATTTTGAAGTGGTGCTTATTTAGTTTCACGCTTTTTGAATAAAATAAATGACATACAGTAAATGAATACATTTTATCAATTTTTCTGATGAAGTAACTAGTTTCATTCTTGACAAAATGGGTTTGAAAATGATAGATCGATATCAAATTTTAAAATCATTGACAATTCTTTGGCCTAATGGCTAGAAAATGCTATGTGTTTTTACAACATTTACAACAATAAACCATGCTATTTATTTATTTATTTATTATAACCATTTTACAATGCCTTTGAGCAGGCATCCTATAGAGGTAAATGAAATTACCTGTACATAGGAAATGGTACATGAAAAAAGAAAATATACATAGAAACTTAAAACTAACTTAAAACTAAAAACAAATCATTGCTTGTTTGCACTCTTAAATGGCTATATTTACATATATTACATAATAAAATGACAAATAATTTTTTTTATTCAACAATTGTATAATTTTTTTTTCTTATTAGGCTAATGCGTTCTCTTTGATATAATCTTTGAGTTTTGTTTTTACTTTCTGCTTACTACCACATAACTCTTTTAAATCTTTGGGTAGATTGTTAAAAATCTTTAATGCTACATAATAACTATTTTTTGTAGCTATCGTTTTCGATATTTTCGGTATTTGTATGTTTTTATTTCTTGTTGTGCTTGTCGAATTAATATATTTTTCTCTTAGATTTTTATGGTGATACAATATAGATTGAAAATGGAATAATTGCCTTACATTGAGTGGGTATTTTTCAGTTATGAAATTGTTTTGGCTAATGATTTTCATTATTTTATTTTGTACTCCTTGTATTAGTTTAATGTAGGTACCATAAGCTCCACCCCATGCAATTATTCCATAATTAATTATGCTATTTAAAAATGCATAGTAAACAGTAAATAGTGTTTTAGTGTCCATGATATTCTTAATTTTAGCAAATATAAAAATTAAATATTTGGTTGTTTTGATTATATATTCAATGTGTTGGTCCCATTTCATATTATAATCAAAAATTAATCCTAGATACTTATGAGATTCAACTCTATTTAACAATTTATTATCTAACCTTATATCAATTGTTTTTGGCACACTATCACAGTAATTTCCATAAGTCATAGCAACTGTCTTATCTATGTTTAGAGATAGTTTATTTACAGCTAGCCAATTCGCAACAGTTTTGAGATATTCATTCATCCTTTCCTCAGCCTTCGCCCACGTATCGTCACTCGATATGACGATGGTGTCATCAGCATAGGATAGGATTGTATCATTTGGCATATTTCTCAGTAGGTCATTCACGTATATTATAAACAGTAACGGTCCTAGTATCGTTCCTTGAGGAACTCCAGTTATTACGTTCTTGTCATCACTCATATTATTCATAATTTTAACTTTTTGTTTTCTACCGACGAGATAGCTAGTGAATAATTCTAGAGCAGTTTCTCTCACACCATATTTTTCTAGTTTTTTTTAGCAAAATTTTGTGGTTCACCGTATCAAAAGCTTTAGATAGATCCAAGAAGGCAGTTATGAGAGGTTTACTTTTATTTAAATTGCTGTAAATTAAGTTTGTTACATAGTTTAAACAATCAGTGGTACCTTTATTTTTAACAAAACCAAATTGTTTATCTGATATTATATTATGTTTTTCCATAAATGAATAGAGTCTGTTGAAAATGATTTTTTCCAAAATTTTGGCTATATTTGAAATGAGGGATATCGGCCGGTAGTTAGACATAACGGTCTTTGTACCTGTTTTATGGATAGGTATTACTACAGCACTCTTTAGTACTAAAGGCCATACCGATTTCTTAATGCATTTTTAGGTAATTCCCTTTAATACATTGAATTAACTAATAACGTAGTTTGAAATGAAACTTTAAAATAATGGAATATTAAATCTCATTTTTCAGAGCAGGGATCAATTTTAGATCAAGAGAATGTACAAGTACCCTGGATGTGTGAACAGAATTGTAAACTGTTTAGTGCTATTTGTAATACAACAGGGAGGGAGGTCTGCCAGGGAGGTATGATGTTTTTGAGATGATCTTTATGCCTGCCTGCATGGAGCAAATGTTTTCAGGATGGTTGTGTACTCATTGCGGAATGCCATTCCAAAACGATATATCGTTATGAAGTGGGGGAACAAATTTCAAACAGGATCCTTGAGACCTGGGATTGCACGGGGAGGAAATCGAACTGTATGAACCCCAAATGAATGATTTTGCCACCCGTCTACGAGTATGCCTCGACAAAAATGGACGCCACCTACTCATGTGATTTTTCACAGCTGACTTATGTTATGCATTCTTCAATGGCAATACACGACTAATGTATAAAAACAATAAATTTTAAAATTTGTTCAAACTTAAGCTTGTGTCATTCCTTTCAAAAACACCATACCTCCCTGATGGACCCTGTTTATAATTGTGCACTTAAAATATTGTCTATGGCCTGTACCAGAACAAAAAGTGAGAAATTGCTTCCAATTTAAAAAAATATATCATTGTGCGTGTATTGAATAGAGACCAGATTTGTAAACCTAGTTTACGAAAAAAAATCTCATGCATTGTTTTTTTTATTTAAAATTTCTTTTCTATGTAATCATTTATTTTATATTTCTCAAGCTAGAAGTCTTTTTCTGTCTGACGTTTTTTTGTTAGTGCTGTGAAAGCCGAAAAGATAAATATATTGTCAATGTCCTTGGTTTCAGAAATCGTTTCGCAATCTCCAGTTCTTTATTAATATAATGAAACTCCTGTGTTAGAATATATACATAATATACAACTATAACATATAACTATTTAAAAACCAACCATTTAATACGATAACAAAAGATTTAACAACCAAATTAAAATTGTTTTCTTATTTATAATAGGTCTCCTACATTTATACCATATTTCATATCTGAAATATCCTCAGTAGTTGGAGAGATCTAGAGGTATTATATATTTCTACAATGATAGTAAAATCCAGCGTTAATATTTAAATATGAACGATTTCTGCATGAAAAGAACTTTCCTCTATTTGGGTGATGAAAAGTAAAATATTCAATAAACATGTTTTTAGAATATAGGTATTTTCAATACTTACCAGATAGTCCGTTGTTAGGCATCTCTGGCTGATCGGCGGCCATGGCTGCGGCAGCGTGTGTGGCAGGGGCGGAGAGGAGCGCTGGAGCTGCCGATCCAACCTTCTGCTGCCTTGCGGCTCTTCTCGAGCTGCTGCCGCTGCCACTTGCGCCACTTGAACTTGCACACGAACCCGTTGTTGAGCTGTGCCCTAGAACAATATTCACTAGGTCTTATGACTTTGTACATATTGGATTTATTCATTGTTAATATACATATAAAGATAATATGAAAATAATTATTAATTCTTATTTATTGAAATACGCAAAATGTAATGTTTTCATTTAGATTGGTTCAACTCACATGGAATAAAACGTCCTGTTTTAAGTTCTGCTTTATTTAATAAATATATTTCTGTGATATTTTATATAATAATAAACAGTTTTAAAACCATAAAACGGACTTTTCCGCACGTAGAACATCTCTATCTCGAAATTGAGTAGCGGAAAAAAAAAAACCAACACAACTGCAGAATGTGTTTTATGCGACAGTTTTACTTTTTTCAAATAGTTCACCATCGTGTTTTCTCATGACCCATGGACAGGGTGGGGTGTGTCCTATCCACCTCAAAATCAATAGATGTCATCTGGTAGACGTCCCTAATCAGAGTCAGTCGAAACCCGATCGATCCGACACGATTTAATTAAGTGATCGTGTTAACAAAAATTTCTCAAATAGTCCACCATTGTACTTTCTCATGGACCATGTACATGGTAGAGTGTGTTCTATCCACCTCAAAATCAATAGGTGTCAACTGGGAGACGTCCCCAATCAGAATCAGTCAAAACCCGATCGATCCAACACGATTTAGTTGAGTTATCGTGCTAACAAGAATAAATGCCGACGACAACGACACACACACAGCAAAATTAAAAAAAAAAAAACCGATTTTTTTTTGTTTTTAGGCCGAAAAACGAAAAATAAACCCAAAAATTTTTTTGTTTTTTCACTTTTTCTTTACACGATTACATTACTTTTCCGCGTATAGTGGAGTGCAGAAAAGTAAAAGATTTGCTATCTATATATTTGATAATACATATATGGATATTAATGGTCATAAATAAGAATAAAATAGTTTTCAAAGCGATTTCTAATCTACTAAATGCATGTTGTAGTTATAAAAGGATATGTTTATATGGTTCATTAAATGTTTGCCATATGTCACATAGCCAACATATAAACAAAAGAAAGGTAATTTTGAAAGAGGTAAAATACTCAGTATGCCATATGTTATAGTATTTTATAAAATAGTAGCATTTATTGATTCAAATCACTATTAGCTCAATATAGTGTTATCTGTCAAATGTTGATAACGTCCATAGTTGGCCAGTTCTATGTACAAATAAAATATGAATGGTAGTAGAAAACATATCTACAGCATTATTAAATTGTTCTAATTCTTCTTCAGGATGTAAACAATCAATATAAACAATATGTTCCTTCACACACATGCATCCATACTACAATGTTACAAGTAATATATTAATGATTTAGAGTAGTTGTAGGTAAATAATGATATATTATAATTAATAGTGGCGCGTTTCTGCAAAATATGATTTTTAAATTTAAATAAAACTGCAGATACAAGGCTAAGAAAATATATAATGTAATTAAGAATTTATATAAAATTGTGACTTGAATTTAGAGGTGTACATTTAGTACACCTTTTTGAGATTAAATTTAGGTTGAACATATATGTATTATGTAATGGGATTTAAATTACTTTGGTAAATAAAAAAATTTATACAAACTTCCATAATTTGAACTTCTATAACTCGTAATCCGTTATATAGTGAAATTGTTGCGCTATGTTCCGGGCCTTAGCCATAGAATACAATTATAAACCTGCGACTTGGATTTAACTTGTTTTTTTTTTAAATGGAATTAGTTAAAAAGTTGTAGTAAAGTGGGGTATAGTCTATGTATGTATTACAATATGAGAGTATGTGGATCAAATTATTGTCGATACTTTTCTAAATATTCATTTAATATTCAAAAATATATCAACATTTTACAAAGTTTTGCAAAGCTATTGGGGCACAATGTTAAGTACCATCTATAGTACATATACATCTAAGTACCATCTATAACTCAAAAAATATTTAAACAGTTACTCACTATATTGTGAAAAAATAAGATCTGGCAAATCAGCTGTAAGCAATTTTCAAGGTCACAAAAACAACAATGTTTGATATTTAGAGATGTAAAGCTCAATTTTGTGGATTATAAATATATACATATTTTTGTAAAAAGTATAGTACATATTTTTTTCAATGCATTTGAACACAAATCTCATTAAGGTAATTTATTGCTATCAATTTCTATTGTAAAGATTTTCTATTAAAATCAAATTCTCAAGTCAATAAACACCTTGTACACCATTAGATTTAAAGCAATGATACTTGCGATATTCAAAAGTTAAGTAATAGTTTATTGCTGATATGTATTATTGTTTGATTTACTTTATTTTAATTATTTCATTTTGTCAATTCACATTTTATCTTGTCTGAATTTATCTCTTCCATTATCAGGCAAAAGGTGGTACAATATTTTATCAATATCACCAAATTTAGTTTCACTGTAAATTATCAATTAATGAGAATCAAATGGTATTATTATCTAATAACAAATATTCTGTTTAAGCCATTTATGGAAAACATTCTAATATCAAATGTTGATTCAACATTCTCTTAAAGCTATAAGTGATGGCTATAAGATCTACCACTTATGGAGGATATATCATTTAATCTGATTTTAAAAAGTATTTTTCTGTATCGTTCTATCTTAAATCTTTCAATTACAGGAAATTGAGTAATAATAATATTCTCTTCAGCAGACAATATACATTAGATAGAATAAGCAAATAAGTTCTGACAATACCAACATAAATTAATCATTTTTCATAACTTTCTCCTGCGGCATCTGTAGTTCAAAATTAGTTTAACCAAAATTGCTTGTTGACTGTAATTAAGTTATTCTGGGAAGACACCTTCTTGATTATTATATGTAAAAATAATGCCTATTCAACTATTACATATACATAATTTGACCAGGATTGACAGCCGAGGCATTGCTCACCAATAAGAACAGATAAAGTTAGAAATAATTAAAAATTTTTACTAGATACGTAAACACATTTTTGTTGTTTTCGATAGTATGCATTTAAATCAGTGCTACATTTTCAATTTATGTGTCTGCCCTTTTCTACTATGTTTAGTACCAATGGCAACAAGAACTTGAGAATTCTAACAAATGAGAAGCAGGCCTTGTTCCTTATATTGGTTTAACAGCAAGCGAGATTTAAAAATAGAGCCATTAAAATTTACAGTATTTAGAGGCAGCTTTCCAATTGCTTCAAACCAATCAGATGGGACTTTAAACTGCTTATATTGTGTTAAATTGCAGAGGTGGTGTAAATTTTACACCGTTCACTTGTTTACATGTGGTATAAGAAGTTTTTGTGGCTGATAAAGCGTGCAAAGAATTATTTTGTTGGTCTATTATTATCAGAAGATATTTGGTTGACATGGGGATATAGTGATCTTAAAAGTTTATCATGGGAAATAGAACATTCTAAATGCCAAAATTAACTGCATGTAAATTACATGTTTTAGGAAAACAAAATATAAATCTTTTAGATTCAAGTTGAAATTGACATTTTTGACCACGTAACGTTCCTTGATTCATATCGCCTTTTTTAAATAGATTGGATAAACCAACCTTTATATGCTAGATACAAGATAAAGTTAGTTTAGGTTATTTGAGGTTTTCATTTGATCCTTTCTAGATATAAAAATGTGTTTTCTTCATTTGTAATGCAATTAATTCAAATTAAATTAGATTTCACAATCTCAAATTTTAAGCCATTTAAGTTTTTCAAAATACCTTATTTTGTTTGCATACCAACTGTAAATAAGCCACTTGTTTGTGTTATAATTATACAATTTGTAAAATAAATTGCAGGAATGATTACATTTAATTTAATTTGTAACAATTTTTAATAAACTATTTAAAATTATAACGAACAAACTAAATATAGTTACGATACCAGGATATACACTGTATTCACAAAAAATATATCCTTCAGAAATGAAATAATAATAATACTTGTTGATGCAATTTATAAATAAACATTAAGTACAAAGAACTCACTTGCCATAATGTCTACAACAATGAAACTGAGTATAAACTTTTAATTACCTAAAGGTTTTGAAAGGCTTTTGAACTTTTTTACACTGTCTGCATTGCAAGCCATTAAAAACAAAAATGAAAAAATTCATTCAATCTGTTACACAGAATTAAAAAGTGTAGCCACAATACCTGTACTGACTAATAAAGAAGCCAATAAAGTATGACATGTCATCATCACTTTATCAGAACATTAACTTTTATCTTGCAAGTTTTCAAAACAATCATTCGAAAGTAATTAAATCGGTGATAAATAAAGCAAATAAATATGATAAACATAAATAATTAACAATGCTTCTTGGTCGACAAACTATTATTAGCATGTACTTTATAAACAATAGGAAAATGTAATATAAATATTCATATAAATTTAAGCCTATCAGTAAAATATAGGTCTAGTAGAATAATAAATAGTTTAGATCTAGTAGAATAATAAATAATAGAGGATAAAGCATAGTTTATATTCTTTTAATAAAGTACATTGCAGATAATTTAAACAAATAACATGTGTATTTGATTAGGACACAGAAAAAAAATTCCTTTCTCTACATATTTCTTGTTTACATTTTCCGATTCATATTTAATTATTAATTGTATAGTGAACTGTAAAGCAATATAGATGAAAAGATCATTCTCGTTGCCCTCACATTTTTAAGGGATTAAGATGAAATTTAGCATATTTTGCCATATCAACATTGTTTATCTACCTTAAAGCTTTTACAATTGATTATTCCATTGCAAATGACATGAAAGTTTGATTTCTAGTTGATATTTTTGTATCTTTAGAATAATATGAAATATTTAATTAATCAATATTTTAAGGTAGTTTCTCCAGTACCGGTCCAAAAATAAATGCGCGGATAAATGTAAAATATATGGAATATCAGTAGTCTAGTGTTCATCATTTTTTTACACTTTTTCAGAGCGTGAAAGAAAATTTATAGTAAAATTAAAAATGAATGTTTGCCGTGATCAATTGCGGGACAATAAAGAAAAATTTGTAAAGCGGAAAGTAATACAGAAACGTTTAAATTGTATTGTAAAAATGAATCTTGTGAAAAGTAAACAGAATAACTAATCTATGCATTGGACGACGTATTTTTGAATTGAGCGAGCTAGCTGAATGATTTAAGAGATGTTGTGAATGTAAAAACGTTCTTGCACTTACTAAAAAAGGAAAGTCGTTTAGGACTAAATTCAATTTTCGATATTGTTTTTGATGAATGTGCAGTAATAACATAAGTGGCAACTGGTAAAATACATGTCGCTGTGTTGCCAAATATTAATTGACAAGTTTTTGACTTACCGAGTAAAGTTTGAACTCACTTAATCCTTTCAAAAAATCGGGCAACAATCGATTTTCCCAATTCAAAATATTCGTAATAAACTAATGTATAGATGAGTTGTTTTTTGAGAAAATGTATAGAACAGTTTTCAAGTTATGATGTAAAATGTGTAACTTTTAGTCAACTGGTACATTCAAACCATGCAAAAAGATCTAACTTTGATGGTGAATATCTCCATTATTATATGAGCAAACATTTTTATTTTAACAATTTCTGTTTATTGTTAGATTTTAATTTTATATATTATGAATTTCTTAAATGCTGGCCTGTTTCACAAAGTTTGGGGGTTTTCTCTTTCTTTTGTATTCTTTATTTTCGGCTATTCACATTTATGATTTCCCCTCAAAATTTATGTAGTTATATAGTTCTAGGAAGGTAAGACACTTTGTATTTATAAGTCTGTACCCAAATATTTATAGGCCGGTTATACCTACTATATTAGTATAATAAGGCATCTTGTAAATTCTACGTTAAGTGAGATATTTGAAATAGGGACAATATTCTGTGAAATTCCAATTTAGATTAATAGCGTACCCCTGGTAGGTAAGGCGACCAGGAAAGAAATATGTATGTTTTAACCAGTTCGAATGTAGAAGCCCTATGGAAAGGTCGTAGTTTTTCTATCTTGTGCTTACTGAGATGTATGTATCATTAGATACTTTCTCTTTAAAATTACTGTTTGTAAATACTTGTAAATAGGAAATATAGTGTTTAGTAAAAGGTTACTTTATTTTTTTCTACAAGTTAAAGTTTATAAAGAAGATGTGGTGCAAAAGCACAGTGAGATGATTTAAACAACAATCATCAACTTAACAATCTTGTGTACTGAAATTTGATGACATTCTATAGAAAAGTGGGTTTCCGGAGAAACTACCTTAATTAAAATCAACTTTAATACCTCTGTAAATGTGTTCCTTAAAACAATTATAGTGTGTTTAATTTATTTTCTTTCTAATATCACGTAGGACTTACATATAATTATTATATATTGTAGGAAAAATATACATCGGACAGACATAGAGAATGAGATATGCTGTATCTTTTTAAAGAAACAAATAGATCTGTTTATAATATATGAATTTAGAATAAGACGAATGATCCTAATGATGAACTCTAATTCCCGTCAAGTTCATACGGGTATAATATATATATGCAGTGCTCGATTTCTAGAAACTGAGGTACTGGAACTACAATCTGCCGAGACCCTCCTCTCATCCTGTCTCATTCCACCGCCACCAAAAAAATGTTTGCCTGTGTAAAGTATTAGGTTAAAAAAAGAATATTTTATTGAACTCAAACTTTTTAATTAACATGAAAAGCAGTAAAACAATACAGCATTACTTTTTGTTTTAGAAATTTTTCTTAAAATATAGTCCAAAACTTTAACCTGTTTTCATCATATTTCTTTTCTCTTGATCTTTCCTTACTCTTGACAGCTAGCGCTGAATGGTGTCCAGAAACAAGCCAGGAGTCAACATACTTTTCTGGATCAAACAGCCGAAGAGGAGGTCCATTAATTTTCACAAACAACAGGCCAGAAACCGTAGTAATGTTGAGTAAAGATCTCAGTGGTGTTATTATTAAATTCATCTGAGAGAATCCTCTTGCACATTCACTCGATGGAATGGCAACCGAGTTGATTGATTACTTTAGAGGACAGAGGCTTTCTGGCAACGCTCTGGAGTAGATAAATTCTCGAAAACCCGTAATTAACTGTCTTTCGTTAAGCTTAAATCTGGAAACAAGTTCCCTCATTTCATTTTCCCCAAACATTCTTGGAACTTCTTGTGGCTAGTTTCTGGTGTCCATAACTTTAAAGTTTCAGCTAACTTAGCGCCTTTTTCATCTAGCAGTCTTGTTTGAATAGAAGTTTTAAGTGCCTCATAAAATATTTCGGGGTTCATCGGCTGGTCGTTTGTTCGACCTGCTTTTCTGTGGACGGGAACTCTGAAAAAAGACAAATTGTTAACAGCTTCTTGAGCCATTGTTGATTAGAGTCCTGGAGTTGTTTTTCTTTCCTCAAATAAAGCAACTGCGATTTGTAATTTTCTGTTTGCATAGCTCAAATCTGCATTGCGATGTTGTAAAGCTTCACTTAAGTCTGAAAGTTCTTGCAAAGCGTCAGCCATCAAACCCAGGTCTAACATGAAATTAGTGTCTGTGATCCTGTTAAGGAGGCCAGAAAAAGTACTTTGTTCTTTGCTGTCTCTAGTTGGATAATTTAAAGCTTTTTTAAAGTGTTGTACTAACGTTTCATAGGACTCCCAAACAGATGACACAGATCTGAAACTAAATGCAACCCAACGGGTGCTCAAAACTCTTCCAATTTTTAAAATTTCTGCCTCCAATAGATTTGCACAGTTTCGGAGTTCCCTGCTGTTCTTTGGCGAGGCGTGCTAGACAACATAGAGTTTGTCAATAAAGGATTTAAATCTACTTACTCCTGAAACTGATTTAATAACGTCTGAAACTGACAGCTCAAGTCTGTGGTTTGCACAGTGCCAAACCAAAAATAATAGAAGGAAATTTCTGACAAAATAATGCCCCAATACCTTTGTGTTTACCAAGCATGGTAGCAGCACCATCACAAGTTAAGCTTGTCAAGTTATCGCTTAAAAACGGTTCAGATATCCCATTAGATTGAAGACAGTTCATCAAAGAGTCAAAAACCTCTTTAGCAGTAACATCATCAACTTCTACCAGATCCAAAAATACATTAGTGGAGCCACTCATACCAGTTTTAGGCAAAGAACACCGGACGTATACGACTTAAGGAAGTGGATTCATCAATTATCAGACTAATTTTTGTCCCATTCTTAATAATGTCACTTACAAATGTTTTCTTCATTTCCTTACTAATGTGCAAAGCAATGTTAGCACAAGCTTTGTCAGAGCGTAAAATGCGACCCATGTTAATACCATTAAGTTCTTGCAAATCAACTTCTGTTTCAAAATCGTTAAAGGACTGATTTTTTTTAACAACCTTGTATGCCGTTCGAAATATTTTTCCAGTTACTTCTTTTTCCTGAGAGCGCTGTCTCAAGATATTTTTCTCCAATGTTCCGTCCTTACCTTCGGATAAAATTTCATCAGCTGCTTTATGACCAGCACTCTCTTTGTGGTCATGAATTTTCTTCCTTAAAGAAGTTTGTTTTTTTTCTTTTGTGTCCCCATAACTGTCTATCTCACCATTTGCCCATTCTTTTGAAATTTTCATGCCTGCTTTTTTCTTTACAGACAAGATCCTAACTTTACAAGTACTGCATCCTAACATTCCATTTTTAATAAACAACCAGTCATACTTTTTGCAAAACTCTGTTTTTTGCGAGTTATTCCAACAATATGGTAAGGCATTGTTGCACTCAATCTGCTGTTCTTTTTCTTTAGAGTGTTTTACATTAATTTCAAAACTGGTTACCTTTTCATTGCTAGACGATGGTAGTGAGGTCGATGAAAACGGTTGTGCATGGTTGTCTTGACAATCAACAGTTCGTTTAAGTCTTTTACTGTCGCCCGAAGATGAAAAGTAATCTGTTAACTTTTTGTTCATTTTACTTCACAATAAACACTTTCACAAACATAGACAAACTTATCAAACACTGAAAAACATGTAACCTGAACTATGTAACACAATAAATTCAAGAAAACCACGTGTTTGATTAAGAGGCGCATAATACAGTACAAGAGTGTGTACAGACTTCCAACCACTACTGAGCAACTGAGCGAATGCGTAATACGACAAGGCCAAACGGGCGAGTCTATATGTCACTAACGGAGGAGAGGACATTTTTTTTAACTCTCTTAGTGCCGATTTATTTTTATTTTTAAAAGAGAGTTGTCTCGGAACGCCATTCCGCCTCAAATCGAGCCCTGCATATATGTAGATAGTCCTAGAAGTCCTTGGCCTAATAATGACTTAATATTTTCATATAGTTGCAATGCAAAAAGTTAAGTACAAAATCCAACAAGAGCAGTCCTTTAGCCCAAAAAAACTGTAGTATTGTAGTAACTGTAGATATTTGCTTCAGATGGTGATATTGTTTTGCTTGGGACTACTTGGTGCTTGCCATTCTATTAATTTACTTTTTGTAAGGGAATTATAGTAAAGTGGATCCCACATTATTAAACCACAATTGAAAGATGACATTTATGATTTGATAGACTCTCGACTGAAACCTAAAAGACATTTTCTTAATTTTAAGAGGGGGAATTCGGCCGCAGTAAAATAGGATGGCGCCACTTGTACTCTATTTGTATCGTATTGATTTCTGTTACAAGAACAATATCGTTCATTTCTCATGATGAAATCTTTTAAGAATGTTACAAGGTAGGATTTCACATATTTTTTATAGCGTAATATTTGTTTATAAACGAGATAATAGCTTTTATAGTTTGAACAACAAAGTCGTATAGTTGTACCTACGATTTTTTTTTAATTAAACGCTAAATATTTTTCAATGAGAAAAAACCCTAAATGACGATCAGTTGAATGGCCGACTCGAAAGTTGGCGGGTATGGTTCCGACTCTTACTCATGTGTATATTTAATTTTTTATATTTTCTTTATTTTATATTATATTTATTTATACCCAGGTTTTTTTATATTAAATTATTCGTATTGAAATATTTTATGATATTTTAGGTACATGTTATCATAAAAGTATATATTAATAAAATAATAAAATACTATTTAATAAATGTCTGTTTATGATATACATATGAACATACAATGAGTGTGAAAATTAGTGTATAAATTCGATAAAAGTGGTAGTTCTTTTTTTTAATCACTCGAATATGCCAAGAGATATATTGGATAATGCCACTTTTGGAGTTAGCCTTATTTTTTCGAACTGTGGTTTTAAAAGCTATTACGTCATCGATATTTTTTTAATGGAATACCCATTTTTGTTTGTCATTTGAAAGAACTCGTACAACAAAGTAAAACAAGAAAACTGATTTGCACTAAATGTTCAAGATTATACACAATTAGATTTGTTAATTATATAATCTGTAAATTAAATATTCATTTTTTTAATAATTACTATCTACAACTAAATATTACACCAAAAAATACTGTAATACCCGCAGTTATACTCATTATTATAGTATATAATAAATTTTTAGCCTATCTATTCATTTATACTATTTTCTCGTTATTATTCGCCTGGTCAGAATAAAAATCTGGAAAAGCAAATAATAGCCGAACACCACAATATGTGAAATTCAACTAACTGCTTGTCAGTAACGTCTGCCTTTTCGCATCTACATAATCCGAGTATGTGTCCTAAAGGAACACGTGATATCTTATTGGTGGTTTTTTATAAATTGTCTGGTAAAAAAAATCTGCCTTGCTTTAGCTCAAACAATTCGATGTTGTTTAAAATTTAAATCTAAATTTACATATAAACTGTTAATTCTATTGTTTCTAGGAGACGTGTTGCATGTAGTTATTAATATAATAACGGTCTATGGAGATGATATATTGATATACATAATATGTATATCAAATGAACGTATTTTGTGTGAACATATTATGTTCATACAAAACAAAAAGCAGTGCATGTTATCATGTGACGTAATTCATTACTACTACACTTAGAATTTCAATCGTTTTTAAAAGAGATTTTTTCCACTTCTGGAATCAATCCGTTTAAATTTTCTTTCCGGAATTTTTCAATAAAGATTGCGGAAAGAATTTTTTTTTGACAGATTGTTATTCATGTCTCTAAATGGTACCTTGTTATTCATGTACCTAAATGGTACCTGAATTTTTTCGTTCCTTAATATGCATATCTAATGGGTTACAAAAAAATCTAAATATGAGGGAATGGTGCCAAGCGAACGGTAGTTGCTTTGAGCACTATTTTCACCTCTAAATTAAAACTATAATATTGGTGGTATAGTTGGGACTTTCTTTTAGGTTGTTTCCTGGTCTTTAAGGATCTTTTTTTTTTGAATTTGCGATATCTACAATAGTCTTTGAGATATTCGCGAAAAACGAATCTTTTTTTTTTTAATAAATTTTTATAGCTTTTGAAAATTTTTTGAGTGCCACTTTAGTTTTTTCAAAAACCATAATTTTCAGAGAAGGCGAACTAGAATTCGTAAAAAGTGCCCTTGGTGACTAGACTATGTTGGCCAAAACGTCAATTGATAGCAAAGCTCCCATTACAGTTCAGATGCTAATGAATATACACGACGCGGAGTTCCTTTATATTCGGATCATATCGGACGTGCGCGGCGTTTGACAAAACAGGATTATTATTTAGATTTGCATTTCTATTTCTACATATACGTTTCGTATGTGTATATATGAATAAATGATATGCTGCCATCTATTGTTTAGTTATGGGAAAAAATAAATCTATATTGTATTAGACCTAGTGCATTAGCAGGTTCTGAACATAATTTCAGAATTTAGACTTCTAATTTTATTCACGATAAATTTTTAATTATACTCCCATTTTGATAAAATATTTTTATCTAAAAATACTAGACACTGTCAACAAAATAATTTATTTTACATTTCACTAGAACAGTTACCAACATTCCCTATACTACATATTAGCAAAATGATGGCAAGAGTTTACACTTTCCAAAATTATTGTTTATTAACTTATTAATTATTGTGTGTGAAATACCAAAGTCTTTAATATACAGTGCTTTCATAAAGTAATCAATAAATTCGTTAAAAATTCAACCAATAACTTTTGTGAAACACTATTGAAACCTTAAACATTAATTTATAATTGCTTATTTTTTAAACTATAATTAATATATACAGGGTGATTCGTGTAGGAGGTATGTCATTGATATTTTTTTAATAGTAACCCCCTTTTTTATTAAGCAATGTGAAAGGGTATATTTTTTACATAGACTGGTAATAATTACATTAGCGTGAATATAGGTTAGAAAAAAAAAAAAAATGCAGAAAAACGATTTTGTGTTTTCAAAATACTAAGTTTAATGGCAATGATCATTTAAAAAATCAACTAATCAAATGTTTAAATTGTGCACCGTTGGCTGCCTGATAGTAGTTGAGACAATTAATAAATTCTTATTCAACAGTAATTTAGGGGTGTCAAATCTCGCGATCTTGCTGAAGACTCAATCATAAGCACGGATAGGTGCTGGATAATGGGGAGGTACCATCTTGTTGAAAGAAAAAATAATTTATCAGAAGTTAAAGCTCCTCTATGTTTAGATATAAAGTTATTAGTGTAGCAATAAGGTCATCTCGAAAAAAATCCAAATATTTTGCACCAGTTAGGTTTACTTCAAAGAAATAGGGACTCATTCTTCCGTCGACCATATCAACCACACATTCACTTTCCGGGGATTTTGAGTGGTATACTCTATCGTCCATTGGGGATTCTCGGTAGCCCAATAATGGCAGTTTTCTATTGACATGGCCATTGAAAACAAAGTTAGCCTTCTCAGAAAAAAATGTTTTTTCATGTAATTATTATTATTGTATAGCTGCTGCATTTGCTTTTTCGCAAAATTGATTTTGCCGATCAAAGTAATGTAATTATTTCGTAATAAAAAGGGGGTTGCCATTAAATAAAACTATCGACGACGTCATACCTCCTACACGAATTATGCTATATGTATTAACTATATTTTAAAAATGCCCAACTAAAAATAAAATGTGATGGGTTGAAAAGTTTTAACTTTGTTTTATGTCTGTTCGTATCAATAAGGTAATTATTATTGGTAAGGCGTCATCTCCTTACCTTGATGTACTGCCTGTCCCTGAAAACTGCTTATACCAACTTGGACCATTAACAACTAAAAATCTACAAACTGTCAAATTCTTTTAATTCCATCTTTCAATTGTCATTTACTCTAAGGTGGAACCGAATGTATGTCATCATCAGTGGCGGCTCGTGGTGATTTGTCATGGGTGGGCAACAATTAACTATTAGTAGGTTATACGAGTATAGTGCAAAATAATGAAGTAAAATATAACAAAAAAAAAAACTTCTTAAATTTTATCTTCATAAGTTAATGTATGAAATTCACGTTCTAACTAATGGTATAAATACTAAATAAATACAATACTAAATAAACACAAATGTAAAGTACCAGCTTCCACAGACAGACCGCCGCGCTAATTTATTGTAATTATTGTTAAAGAACAGTTAAAATTTTAAAAATTCTAACCTAGACCTAGAGTACAGACCTCGCTGAGATAAACAACGTTCTACATTCTACGTCTCTGAAAACTGGACTCGGAAATACGGATATCGGACTGATTGGAGATTCTCGATTCCTTCCCTGCTTTGCCGAAGGCTTCTTTAGCAGGGTAGTCTAGCCCACCCGTGTCACAGCTTACTCGAGTAAACTGTGTCTGTGTTTTAAATTGCTTCATGCAGTTTACACGTGTATAATTTCGTTTTTACATCTTCAAATCATTCGTAATTTTATTAATTGATTCTATTCATGTGTTTACTGTTTATTTAATTTTATATTCCATATTCCCATGTTTCTATATTAAACAATAAACTAAAATAATATAACTTTCAAGGGACGTTGAAAGTATACCTATGTCAATAATAATTTTAAAACTAATCTTGGTCGACACTTATTTACTTGTATTTATTTATTAAAGCAATAAATATAATTTTTTATTTGTGCGAGGCGCTTGCGCTATTTATATATGTACAAAGCCAGAAAGGCGTGGTTGCTCACCCAGTCCGGCACCCACTACGCTAGGCATAACAACGATAACTATTAGTTCCACGCCACGGATAGAAGAGTGAACTGCTGCACTTACTTGTACTATAATTTTCCACCACGGTTGCGCTGTTAGTATTAGTATATATAATCACAACTTTTCATTTTATTATTGTTGTGATGTAATATACATATGTATTTAAATAATTACATATTACACAATTATATCTTCACTAATTTCTATAAACGTTAAAAAACGAACTTTGGAACTGTGTGTTCCTGAAACAGCTGAGTGGGCACTGCCCACCCTGCCACCCCTGACCAGCTGCCAATGGTCATCATTTCATTTCTTGATTTATAACTTTGTAACTTATTTGTGTGCTAACAATGAAGAGCACATTCAATAAGTTGCTAGCATTGTATAGACGAAGAGAATAGTTTAACTTTATAATCTGTCTGAAATGTTTGTAAATAATTTGTTGAATATATATTCAACATTGCTATATTTTCATGAGTGTGCTAGAAAAATTATGTGTGTGATATTCTAATAGATATCTACTAAATATAAACTCTCATTAAACAAAACCAGGTGAACATTGTCACATTTCTGAAACTATGTTAGGGTGGTAAACATTTTTGTTGCTACCTACATATAGGCCATACAACTTGGAAGAATGAATTGTAAATAACTACTTTCCGATGGTATAGATTTGATGTAGGTTATAAACACTGAATGAATTTAATAAGGTAAACATACATATATGTTGAGGAGTCATCAGTACTTACAATGGAAGATGGAAGTTTTTATTACCAGTGGTAGTGTTATACAAATTATAATCAATATCACACAACAGTAAATGGGAATTCACTACTTTAAGATTTTTTCAATACTATTATTGTGGTCAATATAGTAACTATACTTATATCAATATCAATTAGTACAATAGCAATTTATACACATCTAAATACAATATAATTCATTATAATATATTCATTATGTCATTATAATAATGACATAAAACCTGACAATACAAAATATTTTTTATTTTGAAATTTGGGAGAAATATGAGTTTATTAAAAAGTTTATGAATTAATTAAAGGACAATACTGTATATACAGCTTTATTATCATAGATATATAACTATTATTATATATTTACCTTTGCTGTTACGTGTGCTACGCCTCAACACTGCTCCACTGCGTGTGAGGCGAGAGGGCTCTGGATTGTCCCTAGTTGTGGGCTGACTACTGCTCGCCCCCAGTGCTACAAGTTCTCTTTTTCCACGCTCAGGCAATGATTTTTTTGGTGGTAAACTACTACTAAGTGCACTATATCCCACAGAAGTCTTACTCTGACTTCTTAATGGATACTTATGTATCTAAAAAAAAATTGTGAATTACTGAATAGTTCAAATAACCATATAATTATTTTATATTCCTTTTTTACTATAATCTATATCTATAATTCTACTGTTATATCAAGTATAATTTCACTAAAAACTACATTTATCAAAGTGTTTCACTTTATAGGTAGTCGAGATTTATTCAAGTATTGTGAATATTTATAATTTTTTTCAAATTACAAAACCAAGTTGCATAAATTAACACAAAAAATTATATTTATAAATAACCCTTTAAATAACAAACTATGAATATGTTGTCATTAACGACAAACATTTAAATTATCCCTATTATTGTCTTATTTAAATTTATCACTATCATATGACTGAAATCCAACCCTATATTATCAGTTATGTATCTGCAGGAAGTATCAATGTGTCTTATAAGAAAGTAAAATGTTGTATGTTGCTATTGATTTGTTATTAATTATAATTATTGTATAGTTAATAACAACCATTTTCAATAAATTACCAACAATAAGTATCAACAATAACATCTAATTTATTATCTATTAGTAATATACAGGAAAAAATATAGTATAATAGTAAATAAAATTAGAGATAGATATTCATCATGGTCTAATTTAAATGCTATAAACATCTAGGAAGATTTGACTATCTGAAGGAATATGCAACTGATAGTAATGGGAACTAATAGTTTCTACTCTGAACCAATAAGTACTTATAACATACATATTTCCTTTATACAGCCAGAATTAAAATCCTCTACAAGGATTTTTTTTGTGGTTTTTGAATAATTAGTTTCTTTTTTTTTTTTTTTATAAAACACGAATCTATTCAATTACATTTATCAAATTACAGATTTTAAAATTTACTGTATTTTATATTGTATGATACAGTATAAAATTATACATGATACTTAAATATAACCTCAGAAATTAACAACACTTAACTGTTAATTAACTGTTTTAATATATCGAATTAGTTATCATAAGACATAAGTAAAAACAATTACTATTTCTTATAACATCGCAAAATAACTTCCATTATGGTGTTCACATAGTTTGTTTTTTCTTCATATACCAGCCATTTTGATTACAATTTTAATAACAATTAGTTTATTGAAAATACCAACTTTTTTTGATGATATATTTACAAATGCAAATACTTTTTGCCTTTACTACATAGAAGCATCATTTACTATTTCATCCAATAAAACTATACTTTTTTTTATAGTTTGTTCCATAAGAAAAGTCCTTGTTTATTTCACAGTTTTAACAACTGAAATGAAATTTTTCTTATATGAATCTACTCCATAACAACGCATTACAACGAATGATATTTTAAGCGATGACAAATTTAAGTGAGTTCCCTACAATTGACGTATTACAAAAACCTGCCCTGAATGTCTTCTAAGGGATGATACCAGGGGAATGTAAGGGATAAGCAACTGTTTTGACACCATTTTTCTTTTTTCATTCTGTACCAACAATTTGGATGTTTACAGTCGTTGTCTACACCTGCATATATACCAAGTGTTATTTTTTATCAGCATTACGAAAACAGTTCAACTGGGGTGCCGTATGGTAGAATGTATCTAAATACTATAGTTATCTGATAACAATTTGCTACATCCGTAGTTTCATCAGAAATAACAGCGACACATTCAGCTTTCAAAATTTCTTTCTCGATATGTTCTTGAGCAACTACTAATATGAAATCTAACAAGTCATTCTGAATTGTTTTTGAAGTACCTTTCTTTAAAAACAACAGATTTTTCAAAATGGTATTTCAATGCTGTATCTAATTCGGCACTGAAATTTATTAAACCTCGGAAAATTCCGGGATTTGAGGAATCTTCTTTTTCATCATGATCTCGAAGTACTAGTTCAAAAGCTCCGCAAAACTTTATGCAATCGATAATTTTTGAAAGAACATACCAATTCTTTGCTACCTGTTCATTCTGTTGTTGAATATTGCATCTGTATGCACTGCCGAGTTGCTGTCGAATGTCTACTTTTCCCAACAGTTTCAAATCCAATTGAGCATTAATATGAGCTTGGGTATTCTCATATTTTTTTATTTTTTGTGCCAAATGACTCAGGTTATACTGCATCCACAAATCCAATCATTTTTTTCATACATTTCCTTTTAAAATTGTATATTTATATCGATATTTATTTAATGCCATAATAACGTAAAAATACTGAATACTACAAAATATTCGCACGTAGTTCACTGAACGCCTTATACGATGTAATGTTCACAGTATCTAGCTTCTGGTTCACGACAAATTTGTGCTCTATTTCATCGGAAATATTGTATAACCCCCGCCACCCGCCAAGTCGAAGATGCCCACAAACTCGACGTAAATCACGCCCATTTGTAACACGTTCTCCGTCGTTGTCACCATGACGACACATAATATAACAAACCGAGTTTCAAATAAAATAAACATGCGGCCCGCTGCATTCCAGATATTGATTTACGTAGTGCTCATATGCTCCTATGCAGAAACTGCCACTAGAAGTGATATTTCCATCAAAATAAATGAATTGAAATCAAAAAAGATCTAAATAAAATAAAATACATCTTACAGAAATATTGAGACACCAATGAATCAAATTATACAATAAAGCTAAGACATAACTTCATAATTACATTTTGTTCCGCAAATTATTAACTGTCTATGGCGTACGTAGTCGATTGAAACATATGTCGCTACACATTAGTGCTAGTAATTGTGGAATATTAGTAACAATTGATAGTGGTGTAGCATGCGATCCGTGCGTCGTCACTAAATTGATACACGCGCAAAGATCCATTATACAAATTGTACGTTCTTTCTCTATGGTAATCATTTAAATTAATCTAGTTCGAATCAATAGATTAATGGTTATCAAGGTCCAATTGTTTATCCGCCACATTCATCAGATCCATCACCATTTAATTAGGCCACAATACTAGAAAAATGACACCTGCTTGGTTAAGAAAATAAATGGAAGCTTCAATGAAGAGAACTGATTCTTAGAATTAATCAAGTTTTGGGGTAAGTATAAGTTTTCATTGTTAAAATAATTTGTAGAAGTATAGTAATTTATGTCGTCAGATAAAGGTTTAGATTAGGTAATGAAGATGTTTGAGACCACACATAATATTTTAGAATAAAATAGAGGTTAGTTATCAAATTTAGGTAGGTGATGAGGTCTTAACAAGATCTATGACACAAAGTTTATAAAAATCAACTTTATTGAGCCTTCCATATTTTATTCTCACATGAAATTTCCTCATTGCCTAATCTAAAACTTTAATTAACCTTGCAATTAACATTATACTTCTAAAAATTATTTTAACAATGAACTCTATTATCAAAAGTAAATTGCAAATTTAGAATGCCCCTATCAAGTAATGCAATAAAAAGGGCAATTAACCCAATTTATCAGGAGCTGTCTTAATATCTTGTATGTGTTTTAATTGTTTGTTATTAAATTTACCTCATTTAAAAACCTAAAATTAAATCTAAAACTCATTTAAAAACTTACAATTTGAACAGAAAAATAGAAGATATTTTCAATTATGTGAGATTAAAACTCTTTTTTTCTGGCTATGTTTTATAACAAAGCTGTTTTATCACATTTGTAAAATCCAGTGCCCAAACAACATTTACATTTATATCAGATTATGCTGAACCGATTGATATATAGAAAATAATATTTTAAGAGACTTCGTATTACTTTCAGGACACCCTGTATATAAAGACATTTATAGCACACATTACATTTTGTATACTTTTTTCTTAACCTATCTTTACTGAGGGCCTTTTGCATAGTAGATTTAATGCTCTTATTATATAGGCTTATTTTTTCTCCCCACACTGAATACTTTTTACTCAACTTTTTATGGGTGAAAACGAATATATTTCACATCCAGTACAGGAAGAGACGTTTGCACTGTTTGAATTTACTTGAGTATAGACCGGCAGAGACGAATTTTTGCCCGAATATATTCAAGTAATATTACAAGGGTTAAATAAAATATTTGCTTGCAAGAATTATTTGAGTCATTACAAATTTCAAATAAGCATATCTGTAAAAGTTAAATGTACCTGTGGATATGTTAAATTTGCACTAGAAGTACTAGCTTCTGGGTTGTCTTCTCCACCAAATGAATAGTTGACTCTTAGATTAAAACTTGAATTGCCTTTAGGCTTTTGCTTTTCGGGTTTTTTACTCTTTTCTTTTAAACCGCTATCGACCTTTTGGTTGTTGTGTTTTTCTGATTTATGAATCTTTTCTTCAACGTGTTTGTCTTCAAGTTTTATCCTGGAACTACTAGGAGAAGTGGAACTTTTTCTATGTTTCTTTAACTTATGTTTTTTGCCAATATCTGATGAAATAGTACTTAAAGAACTAGAAGGATCTGTGTTGTTACCTTTAAAACTAATATCTAAGTTATTTTGCTTATGGTTAAGGTCTATGCTATGTTTAGAGTTTCTTTTTGTTTTGTGTTCAAGTTCTAAACCAACTGGTTGTTCTGAGTCGGCCTTTAGGTATCTTACGGATGAACGTCTCGCTTTGAAGGTTGAAATTTGGGTATTTTTCTTTTCTTTATTGTGAGTAGTAGAGGTTGAGGGGAGTTCCCCTTGGGACCGTGATTTTATGTTAAGTATAGTTTCAGTCTGTTCTGATCTTTTACTCTGTGTCTGCCCAGATTTTCCACTTTTAACCTAAAACAAAACAATAATTGCATAACATTTACAAAATTAAATATTCTTTTGAGGATTAATTATGACTATTATTGTAATGTTTGTGATTCAAATTCACAATATACGTAATTATAAGCTGGAGGGAGGTTAGCGTCCAACCAGTCTTAGGACTGATGACCTAATGATGATGACGTAATTATACCGGCATATATGATAAAGATATAGCCAGAAACAGATTCATGCGTAAATATACAAGTTGCAGCAGTTCACAATTATGTTCATGAAGTCTGAGTTTACATAATCAATTACAACCACTGATATTAATTTAATGCAATTCGATGCTCGTGCCTTATCCTGTACCTTTGCAAATTTCAGAAAAAAATCATGTAGACCACAATCGTGATATGAGTTTGTCTTACTTAAGTTAGACAATACAGACGTTTTCTGAGAGATACTCGTACTAAAGAAACCATTACACATCTCACATAAAGAGACCACTACATATTTGACCCTAATTTACTTATTTGCATAACTTTACTGTGGTCTTCAATTTCTTACATTATTGAAAAACTTAATTATTAGTTTCTTTGCAGATGTAGATATCAAACAAATTGTATGTGTCTTTGTTTTGAGTAACATAATTTTATGTTGTAATGATAAAATCAGTACATAATTCTGACAGGTGTCTTAATACTGTATACCTGTGGGCATGTATAAAAGCATATTCACGACGGTACCCAAAAACTCAGGGAAATGTTACTGAAAATAGAACAAATGTTGATGCTCATAATCCGTATTATATCCCTCTAACATTAACTAGCATATATTTTTTGTATAATTTACTGATATATTTATTGCAACAATAATTAGGTATTCTTAAGATTCACAGAGGGAGGGTACTCATAGATAATACAAATATGATAATACAAAAAGTTCCAATTTTTGATGGGACTTGAATTCAAATAAGTTGTTTTTGTTAAAGGTTTTGCTACTCTCTTAAGTACACTGATTTACCATAATAAGGTCTTCGCTATTCATCTAAAACTTCAACATGCCTTTGCATACTTTCAAGGTAGTAAGACCAGCATTGAATAGACTGGTAACCTGTACCATGTATAGTACTAATACCCTGTACTCTATCCTTATCAGTTTCCCGTAATTAAAAAAATTAAATAAGTGTGAAGTATGATTCTCCTACAATCTAAAAATTGAAACTGTTATAGAAGAGGGAAAAATATAATAAAAGTTTATTAGATTTGTATATAGTTTTTGTAGTTAATACAAACTAGATGTTGAAAAAAAAAAAAATCAATGGTCATAAAGATGGGAGTTAAGTGGAACCTAAATGAATTCAAATACTACTGTAACAGTGTATACTATTTTAGTAACATTACATTTAATCTAATTTAAATTTACTAGACAGTGATGTTGATGACTAAACCAAAATTAAACTGTTATTACTACAAATGAGTTTCAAGATTAAATCAATAAAAATTTACTGGGTACATTTTTGGACATTAGATATTGTTATTTTATTTTTATAGTTTACATTCTCTCTGCTATACATATTTATACTTTTGTTTAAAATATGCTTAATATTTGGAAAATTTCAGATTTTATATAGCTAGAATGTAGGGAAAAATTTTTCAAAGTTGGATGGGGATTTCTTATATTGCAAAATACTGTATCTAAAATATCAAATTGAAATTTATGCCACATAATTATTAGGAACAGTAATGAATTTTAAACCGCACTTGACAGAGGTACTGTCTAGAGCTGGGTTAAATGGTTCATAAATCCGCTGTTTTCTTGTTCATATGTTATTGATAATTGAAATTTATTGATATGAGGAAAATACACTCCCAAAAGTAACACATCAGTTTGTAATATGTTATACATTAAAATAGGAATACATATATAGTACAATATCGATAATATGAACATCTCAATAACGTGAACATGAAATTTAATATAATTGGACGCGCCATATACTATGAACAACGTACACCCCCAGTAATGTGAACTGAATGCATATGCGCAGTTCGTGCATATTCTTGTCTCGCTATTATGTATGTACTATGTAGTACGTAATCAGTTTGCATCAGTCTATTTATTGCACTGTCATTAGCCTAACATTGTAAATTAAAACACTTTAGACTGACATTGATTCATTATGAATATACATAGTGTAGAGAATATAATTTACTTGTTTTTCTTTCTCTTAAAATTGTAGATATGTAAATAGATTGATGAAGAGCTAACATAACCAAATTATCTAAATCATCATTATTAATAATAATTTGTATATTTATATTTGCCTAAAAATATTTTCTAGATGACAATAAAATCAGTGTTCAAATGAAATCAATAAAACAGTTAATACATATTTCTAATATTTATAACGATGCAAGTTTATGCAATTTCCAATAAATTCGATAAAGGTGGGTTATACATGTTCTATATAATCTGTAAATAACCACCTCAAAATGATGATGATCCAAATTATGATTAAAGGAGCAATAATTAATAATGAAACAAAAGTACAAGAACATTTTATATTTATATAAAACATATAGTATATTAAGCCATAGATTTTATACATGTAATAAAAGGGAACTTACTTTGTGTGTGCTTCTGGAAGTATTATGTTTTGTTTCAGGGCTGTGGTCTTCTTGGGAGGAGGTTCGAAGGCGCTTGGCCTCAGAACGTGACTGCGTTGGCAGCACACGCTTGCGGCGGCTAGTGCTGGCAGCAGCGAGTGTGTTAGCTGGATCTGCCATAGACGAAGCGTTCTAAGCTCCTCCACTTACCAGTGACACTCATTCCCTTATAATTCAACTTGCTCTTATGTTTTTATGCTGGGCTGCAAAAGTCATATTTCAGTTTTATTAATCACACTTGACAATTTAAGTATTTGACATTTTCCAAAAATCAATTGTTTCTAAAAATCATTACCTCTAATTATTAGCAGTGTGTAATCAAATAAATAAACAATTGCAAACACACGTACACATAACTCAAGTTGAATTTTATTTTAAATCCGAGATTTTCTATAAAAATTTTTTAGGAGCATTGTTTAATTGTAATAAAAAAGAATACACGTTTTGACAAATAAGTTTCATTTTCCTTTTATTTTAAGTTTTAACAACAATTTTATGTACAAAGAACGAGGATCCATTTCATGGATATAAAATACGACATCGGAGATCAAAATGAAATAAAACTATCAACGACTTGGCCAACTACAGATGTTGATTCGTAGAAAAACCTTGACAAACAAATTTTCAATTAACCTACCCAAATTAAACTTCATACTTGTAATTTTGTTTTTAGGGTATCTGTTAAAATTATATTAAAACGTTAGAACCTTCTTGACGATATTAAATTTACTACACACTGTCAACTTTGCAACACAGCTCTCCCGTAATCAGCAACCACAGACTAAAAAATCCCGATTACACCAAACAAAAATCCGCAAAACCAGTTCTCAAAAACCAGTTTATCAAACTAAACATTTCTGTTTAATACAGATGAGAAAAACTTCTATGGAAAAACTTACTTTAGAGGTAATTTCATCACAAAATGGTTCACCAAAACATATGATCCATAATGCACCATTATTATCCTGTTTAGTGTGATAAGTGAGTTTTACAATAATAAAGTAATCTTTCGCCATCTACCGGCGAGGAGAATTAATATCCTCTAATATTTGGTGTACAACGAGAGAATGTAAAAGTTGAGAATACAGGTTACTTGTATATTATTTGAAAAATTTCGCGCCAAAAGGGTAAAAACACAATTTTTATATTTATTTAATTCACTGTTAAAAATTAATAACCTCTGTCGGCGCAGCAAAGAGAATTGATACAGTCTTAAACAAACCAATGGTTTTATTAGTAGGATAAATAATTTCGAAATTTGCAAAGAATATAAATGGAAAAGTCTTTTATTCAAATTTATGTATACAACAGAACTGGCTGGAATATGAACATGAGTGGAAGAAAGATAGCAAGCGATCGATTTGGCCGGTCCAGGCGTCTCTCGCGGGGCGCCGTCATACTAGTCCCAGGATTCCCGTTTACAGACTCCGGACTCCAGTTAGTTTTCGGGAATCTATCTTGTGAGGTAGACGTTACCACAGATTGTTTTCCGTAAGGTAAGAATGGTCGTGTTATGATCATGTTTTATGATCCCTCCTCTTTACCCATTATTATTTTTTTAATAATGTTTAAAATCACGGACGGAACTTATTATATTAGGCCAATTAAATTATACTTACTGAAAACGTTTAAAAACTAGTATACAAAGTAAATATTATGAAAGTTTGAAAATATTTTGTTACTTACCTACAAATACATGCCTACAAAATATTGTTGATTTATGCATGTATATTCGAAAAGCTTAGTAATTTAATCCATTAGAAATACTATTAATATAATATTTGCACATGTTTAGTCAGTACTAAAAACATAAATATCAAAATATAAGTAGAACCAAACCGACAGACCGACAGAAGTCTACATTCTTCTGTGAATTTTAATATCTTTACAATTTTTTTCGGTGTTTACTCTTTGTAAAATAGAAATGTCTTAGAACTAACCCACCAAAATCAAAAAAAGATATACCTAATGCTACTCTTAGTAAATAATATGTACAATGATTTCGTAATTATTGAACCTAATTTAAAACAGATAAAAATCGGGACTTTTAATTTTCTTAATATGGAATTATGCTCTATAAAAGACATTTACATTTTGTGGCATTAAATAATGCAATGTTAGTACATGCTTAAAATGCCACAGGACTAATTTTGATAAACAAATTAAAAACCGGAAACCTAGAAGTGTTAATTAAAAATACAAATTAAACATACCTTGAATTAACATATTCGAAGTTCGGAAATTATTTATTAAAAACTAACTGAACTGGTTAACCCTGGTGACAATGTTTTTATTAGAATAAATACCCTCGCATTTTATATAAAATGGTTAGACTCCAACCCTTTTAAAAAAAATAAAGTCAATGTATGAGTTGGTATCAAGTTTTTCAAAAAAAAAAAAAAAAAGAAAAAATGATAGAAATTAACAGGGTTGGTATTACAATATATCATACATACATAGAACAACTATAACGTCTAACTACTTACTTTCTAACACATACCGTTGTAAATGAGTTATCGTTGTATCGTTGTAAATGAGTTTCCAATAAATAAATCAATATGAATATTTGTTTAGAGAATTTTTGTTGACAAGCACATGACAATCAGGTTAAAAATGCAGAAACTATTCTTTTTTACTACTATTTGACTACAAATACATTTCTTGTAAGAATATTTAAATTATAAATCATTATTTTTATCACCTCACTGGAACTATCGAGTGTTAGTTGTTTAAATTGTTACAATTGGAAGAGGATAAACTACCTTTGCCTTACTTGTAAGAAATACTTTATTTATTTATACAATATATTCCCAACAATCTGCATACAATTTTTGGTGTTCTCCCTATTTGAGCCTCTATTTGGTATGACATTTTTTTGCAATTTGTTTTTGTTAAAATTTCTTACTACTTATTTGTTCTAACTATATCGTTATTTGAGGACAACTGATACAATTCTTTATTTATTTAGTTAATTTCTATTAGTTTAGATAGGGATTTTATTTTTAAATAGGTATTAAACTAATTCATAAGTTTAATGTATCTCTAAAAACAGTTTAATGGTGTAATATTTGGGGACTATAGAGGTCTTTTAATAGATCCTATTCTATCAATCTAAAGTGATGTCTAGTATGTTTGGGTTATTATTAAGTCATTATTATTCAGCATAATACTGGAAGACTGGAAATTAAATTCAGAAACCTATCCCCACTTCATGTCCACCATTTATCAACATATAGATGGGTTTTTCTAGTATGGGCATTCAGATAATTTGGTATAATTTATCGAAATTTTTAATAACGTTGTATGTAGCAGGTTACTTAACATGTTTCTGTTTTGAATATTTACTGTTGCACTTTATCTAGAGTTGTCATTGCTTCATTGTCATTGTCATTGAATTTGGATAGACAATTAAAAGGAATTTTCAATACATTCTCTGTAATATTTGTGTTATGAATAACGTAATTGTAATAATTTACAAAACAAGTATATATTAACATAGTACACTAACTGTTAAAAATTGTTTATAAGTTATAACTAAGCATCAACGAGCCCCCGCTTCTTTATTAACCTCATGTGATGTTTAACCAAGGGGAGTAGTATCTTTGTATTCGTTGATATATGCACGTTGCAAAATACATCAGTCTTGGGTCGTTACGAATTATTTACGATTTGCTGATGAAGTAACAGTTTCTTCATTTTCTAGACCTTTTCAGGCAAACGTTTCTAGATTTCCACTACGACGTTACCCAAAAACACAGTGTAATTTCTCGTTGAATATTCTCAATATCCTAAGAATCGTAATTCTTGTTCGATTCTGTGGCGTATTCTTTTCTTGATATGTAGTCTGTTAGTCTTGGTCTTTCCACATAAACTATAGATTTTAAATAATCATAAAACATCTAAAAGAGATTGAATTATGGGGAGGGGCTGTATCTTGTTGAAACCAAATTGATATTCGATATTATAATATATAATTAATATATTATAGATAGATATAAAATGTTTATCCCATTTTTCAATTTTGTCCATTGGCGGGACCGCTTGACTGAATATGACCTCATCAGAAAAAATAATTTGTTGTATAAAATGTCAATTTTTATTGTGAATTTCATTCATCTGTTCGCAGAACTGAATTCTTCTGAATTCTTCAAAGTCATCTTCCAATAATTCATCTTTCATTTGTATTTTATAAGGACGATACTGACTTACTGTTCTCCTTGCCAAATAAATTCTCAAAAGTTCTCTAACAATAATACGGGGATTGTTTTGACAGTGTAACACAACATTTAACTTAAATTACGCAGGCATGTTTTGTGGTCGACCTTTAGATAAATTTCTAATATGGTCAAACTCAATAGTTTTGTTTCAATTTTACTACAGTAGATCGGGTGACTAGTAAATGGTAAAGATAATATATCCATTGAATAAATTAAATACCTTCTGACGAGTACGGATCCTGATCTTAAAATCACATCGATTAGTTCCGATTAATCGACGTTATATATGTAGATGTATCTATCTATCTTTTTAAATATTAAAAAATATATAGGTATAACGTTAAATACATTTTTTTCCGTTAAATACGCTTTTAAACCCATACATATACATTACATATTTAACACTTTAAATATTATTTGGTATTATTAAATAATAAATGTATTGAATACTTACTATGTTAATATATGTAAGTTAGTATCTTAATATGGTTTAATAAATACCACAAAAAATTATTCATAATAAAAATGTCCAAGGGTTAATCGGAAACTTCTTTGTCGTCTATAGGAATCAATCGAAAAATATAGGGGTACCTATCACATTTATTCACAAAATAATAGTTAGTAACACTTTTCAATTATTGATTTATGATTCAATATGTGTAAAATCATACTTGTAAATAGACACGTGGGAGCGTTTCTTACAAAAACAACTTGTTCAAACAACAAAAAGAAACAAATTCGATACGATTTTATATCGAATTTGTTTCTTTTATCGTAAGCCCACTAAACATTTGTATTTACACAGCAGTACCAATTAAATTATACAGAAAGATATAGTTTTTAAATTTCACATAAAAGAAGAAAGAAAAATGAATAGTAACAACATACGTAAAACATGCCTTGGAAGTATTTTTTATTTTTACATATACATATATAGAAATTATATGCACTGAAGTATTTACATATATAAGTACGAACAAATGTGTTAAAAAGTGGGTTGGAGTTAAGATGAAGCCAGTAAAAAAACATTTCAACATATTATCTTTTTTAAAAACTAAACTCAACTAAAAGAGGTCTATAATAATTTTATATTATTTCAGACTGTAATAATTTCTTATATAGTGTCGCCAAAATATACCGAAATGGTAAAATAATTTGAGAAAAATATATTAAAATCCTACTTTTAAATAGAGCTTCTGGATTTTTTAAGCAACACTTGTATTTTTTATTAGCATTAGGAGTTAAATGTAATGTATGTTAAGCATTATTTAATAAAAATATATTAAATACAATCTAGAAAATGAGTATTTATTTATATTTATATATATATATATATATATATATATATATATATATATATATATATATATATATATATATATATAAATTCTTATTTTGAAAAAAATAGAAACTTATTTAGGCTCTGGAAGTTATACATGTATAAATGCAAAGAAAAACATATAATATAGGTCATACAATTTCATTACTTTTATTCTATAGAAAGTATAATATATTTTGCAGCTCTTGAACACAGGAAATACCAAATTTAAGAAGTTAATAAATAAAAATTGGTACTTCTCAAGATTGTTCACTCTTCGCAAATCATACTTTTACACTGCTTTATTTTATTTAAATATTATAGTTAAACGGAGTAGTATTTGTATACACTCACTGTCTTTGTGAGTGCTTACCGTGTTATCTATGCAGTTAATGACTAATGAATTTTCAAGGTATATACTTAGCATTCAATAAAAATAAACAATTATAAAAATTAAACTAAATATTTAAAATCATAAGTAAAACAATATTCTATCACGTTAATACCAAATATCAATAGAAGTAATATTCGTTATGAAATTGAATTCTCTTAATTGCCTAGATTTTTAAATTTTATACATGCAAATTATTTCGAAAATTTCACAATTTATTAAAAAATATAATAAAGAAATCATTAGTTATTTATATATTTAAAATGGATTATTAATTTTGGAATGGAATTTTTTGATGCCAGACCAGTTCCTACTTATATTATGCAGTTGTTTATAATGGTTTACAAATTCTATATTAATACATACATATCTAAAACTTTTTAGTAGGTTTTAACACGTTCAGTAGTATTTTTAATATTAGATAAATTATTATCAAATATGCTTCGCGATGCAATTTTCTATTGTATATCATAGATATACAACGTATATAGAATTCTTACAATAATCATAATTTTTTATTACATGATTTTTTGAAAAACACATAAACCTCATAAAAAAACATTGACTGACGTACATATTTTATTTTTCAGATTCTGTACCTGAGCTGTAACATTGTTACAGTATTTTTTAAATTGCAATGACTCTTTTTTTGAACAAAAATAAATTTCAGTACAAGTAAAAAAAATTACAGTACGAATAAAACGATACTCTGTGTTAGGTTTCCTATTTACTATTTATAATATCTAAGGCGTTGAACTTAAAATTGTAAAACATGATACCTGCATTATAAAAATGTTGCACAATTACAGAGGTCTCTCGTATTAGGAATCTGGTAGCCATTTTGACTAAAGCCCTTATGATAAAAAATCAAAAAATCAGTTCGTGACTTAAAAAAGTGAAATAAAGTATTACAAAAAAATTTTGCAATGCTAAAAATATTTTTTTGCGCACAGACAAAAGAATAATAAAAATTATTCTAAATCAATACTGTCGAACACATATTACTAAACTGATTAATTATTTTGTTACTGTGGCTGTCAAACTTACTCTGTCAGGGAGATTTTAAATATATTATTTAATTAATAATAGTGTGAAGAAAAATAGTTCGTTTAATTGCACAAGAAACAATGGGAGTCTTAATGATGGTTGGGTTTGGTGACCGTTGGTTTGCTGAAGACCTCATGAGGAGGCTTGTCATCAACCTCATGTTGTTTTATAAGAACATTCTGATTGATTTCTGTATCAGTAAGTAGACTAGTTCAAACATTTTGAGAAATTAGTAATGCAAAATATTTACCTCGAGAAGGGAGACCTCAAGTCAGTGAAAATACTAAATTAAAAATACTATGTTCAAGAATATCTTCCCACTTCTAACATGAAACTGGGTTTAAAAAATGATGTCGACCATTCTACGCTGGAAATTGTTAAAAAAAGGAACGCACCTTATAAAGTACATTTGGTACAAGAGTTGACTAAGGATGATCCAAGAAAATTTTTGAATTTTTTAACCTGAACAATTTTGCGAAGATATGATATGTAGAGAAGAAAATTAACTAACTATTTAAAGATTGTTTTTTTCTAGCGATTTTTCTGTTGAATGAAACAGTACATCTTACTATATTGGTCTCGATGTTGATTTTAAGAAAGCCCACATTGGATTAAAAAATTGCATACGACTAAGGTCTAGGATCTTAGGCCTAGGATCTAGGTCTTTTACGGCCTTACTTCATTGAAGATAATTTGATTGCTGCTAGATATTTATAATTTTCACGTTTTGACATTAACAACTTGTATTCAAACAATGAGGATGATGAAGTTCCTCTTCAAAGAATATGGTTTCAACAAAATGGAGCTTTCCTCATTTTGCTGTTCTGGTCATTTCTTGACGATGCTTTACCTGGCAGATGGATAGGGCGATGAGGATTAACTAAGTGGTTACTGCGTTGAGATTATTTAACTTCCTTGGATTTTTACTGTGGGGGTTACTTAATATCACGGGTCTATTTTAATAGGCTAAATAATTTAAAGGACCTGAAGCAACGAAAGCGAATCGAAATGGAGAATATTAGCCCGGAAATTAATAAGGGTTCCATACGCGTTTGGCAAATGTCAGATTGTTAATGGAGAAAATTTTGAAGGAAACAACTTTTTTAAGATTCGTGTCAAAGATAAAGTTGTATGTGTTTTACTTATAGTACTCTGAAAACCACCTTTCAGCTCGTAAATGGTAAATAGGACTAGAACTCCTATTACGGGATACATGTATTGAGATGATTTTAAGAAATTATTTTTTGTTAAAAAAGAGGACTACAAGTTAAAAAAGTCTATGATGTCATGTTAAAAAAATATATTGACGTATTTTAGAGTTTCTTCAGAAAATAATTTAATAACAAAATTATGAGTTTTGTGCAGAATTTGTCAACACTGTAGATAAATATGAGAAAATGATGTGAGTTTCCTTAAATTACCAATTTTAAGTAGTAATCGTAGATGTGGAATCTATATATCTTGTAATTGAAGGATTTTGTGTTAGATCGTAGAATAATGCAGTCACGAGTTTCTATTAACTAAGCCAGGCCGAACTCTTTATTTCAACTTTATTTCAACATTCAATGTACGTATTTTTTCATAATATTCAAATAAATAAGTATTTTAACGTTATGTGAAAAGTTTACTTACAGTAAAGAAAAGGAAAGTAGTCCACGAAAAAACATTATTTAAGAATAACTTTAATGAATATATAGAAAAATAAAAACGCAATAAGAAAATAGAACAAGTAAAAAAAAAACAAAAAAAAAGTAATTAAATGAACGTGGAGATAGAATTTAAACTCGTTAATTATTTTTAATATCTAATACTTCAGTATAAAATTTTATTTTATTAGTTTTATTTAAAAAATTGTTTTCTGCTGATACTATCAAAATACGAACTATAAGAAAAATCATACAACTATAAAGCTTGTTTAATTTTTAAGAAAACACTGGACACAACGTGAGTACCATACGCGTAATAAAGAACTAAATGTGAATTTTCTTAAATAATACATATAAAACTGGTATCAATAACACTGAAGAAAGATACAAAAAATACACGATAGGAACGATACAAAAATACTCCGATACAATATCTTTTTATTACATTCCATGTATATTATTAAAAGATGGTATTATAATAATTTCTTGTAGACAATGTAGAAGGTCTTCAAATATAGGGTGTTTCAGTTGGAACTATAGGATTTGAATTACGCGTCATTTGTGTTCTGTCAAAGAGCGTTAATATTTAGCGACTTCAGCTGCGATTAATAGTTCAACAATGAATATTTCGTGTACAACTGTTTTATGAAAGTGAGTGATCATGTACAGTTGCACTAAGAAAAATTTGCACAAAATTGGAACAAAATGAAGCGCCCACAGAGTTAACAGTTCGTACAGATTGTTAAGAATAGGAACAAGTCTCAAAACCTCAATATCGGATCGCCCACGAGGTGCGCAATTCATAGCCTGGTCTTTACTTAGTTGCATTGAGACCTTTGCAGAATGAATATCGAGTATGTAGGAATGTACACAGTGTTTGATTCGCGAAAAGTGCATCCTTTTCCCTCTGAATGCTGCGTCACTCTTTCTTCTCCGCATACACAGAGAATCTAACACTTTTTTCTATTCTTGACAAGCTGTAACTTAATCAAGAAATTTGAAGAGACGGGTTTTGTTATTGATAAGGCAATATCAATACGTCCTGGTCGTGCTCGCTGATATGAAAATATTACTGGTGTGAGAGAGTGTACGGGAGTATCCAAATGCATCAAATTGACATCGTATACAACAATTGAATCTGTCAAGAGCCACTACGCATCGGATTTTAAAGAAAGATTTGCCTCTGTGAGCATACAAGATTCAGGTGACACAACAATTAAAAGATACAGACCCCTTACACCGACGTACATTTATTAATTGGGTGTTAGAAAATAATGAAGGTGATGCTGATTTTTGTAACAAAATTTTGTTCAGGGATGAAGCACATTTTCATCTTGACGGTTACGTCAGCAAATAAAATTGTCGAATTTGGAGTGCTGAAAATCCACATGTTGTTCATGAAAAAGAAATGCATCCACAGAGATACACGGCTTGGTGCGTATTTTGAAGTAGTGGAGTAATTGGGCTACTTATACTTCTTTGAAAATTAAGCTAGTAATGAGACACCCATTCATGTTGACGTCGTATGGCTTGTAGATGATAGTCATTAAATATTGACGCCTTATTTTTGACAGAACACAAATGGCGCACACTTCAAAATTATAGTTCCAACTGAGACACTGACAACTAAATCACTAGATACAGTAATTCTAAATTATTTGATGGACTTGTGAAGAGATTCAATCATGCTTACAAGCGATGACTTAATTATGTTATTTCGTTTGTATTAAGATGGGACATACTAAAACCATTTAGTGTTTTTGTTGATAGGTAATAGCGGAATATAATCTATGTAGTATATGAAATAATTTCAAATTTTCGGAGATCTATTTGTTATTATATGGAACGTATGTATCATACGGTATTTAGTATACCACATTATAGCTTATATCTTACAATACAAAAATATAAGGTTTGTGGTATGTTTATATACAAAAAATATCAGCTACAACGCACCAGAATGTCAAATTCTTTGAAAATATCACCTGTTTTCAATGAGAGTATAAAAGTTAGTTTAGAATGAAATTGTAAGCCTAAGTTTCGAAAACTTTAAAATCTAGCTGAAATATTCTCCTCACCATGCTAATTAAATATACCATATGCAAATTTGCGCGTAAATTATGCAACAAGGCATCATTAATAAATATATGAAATAAGAAAGACCTAAAACAGGACCTTGAGGAACATGAGAACAAGCAAGATATTTTATTGACTTGATACGTTTAAATGCAACACATAGTATTAGATTTGATAGGTAAGAATTAAATAACTGTTTTACTTTTCTTCATTTTGTTTTTTGAAGAAATAATATGTACTATTACTAGGATTGATGTAGGTATTGTTAGTATGTCATTTACAATGCTTGTTAATTTTGAAAAATAATACTTTTTACATAACACGCATTACAATACTTTTGAAGAGCAGTTAATATTCGTAATTGACCATCACATAATGCATTATAGATACAGTGTTAGAATTACGAAAAAAACGTTGTCTAGGAGGTTAATAATCCCAGGAGTGTTATATATGGAGGTTAAGTTATTTTATTTACCATAATATAAAAATGTACCTACTTATATTAATATTTTATTATTGACAACCTGCAAAATTTGCTGAGTGAATGTTTTCATAGTAGCTTAATTTTTATTTGTAATCAGAATTGCCCTGATGAAAACACGTTGGTATAAAGCAAAAATAATCTTTGAACAAGTATGCAATTGATTTGCAAATATAAAACTTTAAAATCATGGCTGACGAATAAACTTATGTAAGCATATATACATATTTTTACATACTTATATTATTATTGGATTTTTAGGGTTTCATTGTTTATATTACGATTTTAGTATGTAGTTCTAAAATTTCAGGAACACGGCGAATCTCTCTATATAAAGTATAGACCATTATTATATAAATTGGTAAACTTTTATAGACAGTCTCATATGTTGTTATTTAATAGAAATACGCTCACTTAAAATATATATTTATTACGATAACTGTTGACATTCATAATTATTCATTTTCAGATAACTTATTATGATTAAAAAAAAAATTACAAACATATGTCTGATTTATATTGACTATTGATATTAACATCAAATATTCAAGAATATCTGATGAACACATTTCAAGGAAAGGGCTGAAACCATAGATGTAGTAACAAAAACGGGGATCAGTTTCATGAACACCGAAATATTATATTACACGTTACTTGATGCATGTTTCGCTAATCAAGTTATCAGTTTTCATCATTAGGACATGATGAAAACTGTAACCGTAACTAACTTTAATCATCCCCTAATGATTCCAACTTGGTTGACGAAATGAGCATTGAGTAGCATGTAATATTTCGGTTTTCGATGGTGGAGAACTGGTTTCCTGTTTTTGAATATTATATCGATTATGAATTAATACTCATCATGAATTCTAAAATTAAAAAGACTGGATCTAGAGGGTATTTCTAAAAAAACTACAATCATTCCAACATATGTGTACAGACATGTAACGCTTGGCTTAAAGCATTCATTATTCGGGATGTATATATTTGAAAATCAACATTTGAAAAGTAAAATTGTTTTCTAACGTTATTTAAAGTTACGCGGGAACCTCGGAGCGTAGTTAGTAATTCCTGTTTTAAACACAATTACAATTTTTTGATTAGTGATATTTGACACTTCAAATATGGTGTATTAAAAATATTAATATAATAATCATGTTATTGATATTTCCCCTTTTTGTATAAAAGTTTAACACTCCATTAAGTGGAAGTTGAGAGATGTTCCCACTTCTCGATTTATAACTTTTATAATTCTAAACTTGAGGGCTTTTCACCTAACAGTAATTAATTCGCTTCACTTGTTTTACAATAATTAATTAATATGTTTTACAATAATAACGATTTAAGGACGCACATATTTATACATTTCTAACAGATAAATATTCATAATTTAATTAACAACGCTAGCAGTATTGTTTGTAATACTTGACCTTATAGTGATTATGTAAATAATTTACCGGTATTTAACTTTGTATACATGGTAGTTTAACTTAAAATGAATATAAACTTTAACAGGTGATAGAAAAACTGATGTTAAGCTAAGTATTTTATATGGCTATGTAAATAATTCGTTGCTATTAAATTTCATATATACAGGGTGTGCTAATTAAAGTCTAAAAATGTTATAATAAATATGCATATGAAAGTAGATTTATTAGAGCATTGTTTTTGTGACAATGAATATAAATATATTTTTTAACGATTTTAAGAATGGAATCACAAAAGTTGTGAACTTGTTAATTTAATAATAACTAGAGTTAAATAATAAGAGTAAATATTCATTGTTCTTTTTCCTCGTGGGCATCGACTGTTAAGGTTATTAGCCCCTTTTCCCAATTTAAGCATGTACATTGTATATTCCATATTCCACATGTTTATTAAATATCATTTATTAAATTTGCTCTATTCGTAGTTTACAGCGTATTCTTTAAGGTTCTATATTCAATATTTAAGCACATTAATTCATGGTTCCAGTGTATTTGTATAGATTTGCTGACTGTCTATGGAATTTATGAAGTGAACCTCTAGTAGGTGTAGGTGTTATTTTACTATTAAGGTGAAATTAACGTGTAGTTAGATGTTAAGTCCGTGTGACTTACATATAGTCAATATTGATATCACGGGTTGTTCTGTTCTATTTATTTCTACTAGTGGTGTAGAATTCCATTTACTAACATCCTATTCTTCTTGACATTAATTCATAACATGTTGATACAAATTTATTTTTAAGTTCCCACTATGAACAGGTATGCCCTCTGGTGGGCCAATCTATACTGATATTTTTTCCGCTTTATCCGTAAGTTGATATCCTTGGGTTCCTAAAAGACTTTGTGTACAAATAAATACTACAGTTTTACTTCAAGTTTGTAGGTAGTGGGCCAGTTTAAGAATGGACGACTCTAAGGGGGATCTTAGAAAATGTAGTCTGATAAGGTTTGTAGAGAACTTAATGAATTTGGACAGATAAGGATCAAATGAATTATGGTTGTTCCATTTAGCAGATCTTAATGCCAACCAAAGAGAATATACACTTATGCTGAGTATATGCTGGTAGATCTCGGTAGTCCAGTCAGTTAATATATATATATATATATATATATATATATATATATATATATATATATATATATATATATATATATATATATATATATATATATATATATATATATATATATCCATGAGAAACTATTTTCCACATCTTCATTTAATTTGAAGCTATCGGTGTACGGTGTACATAAGAATTCACAATAGAGGAGAAGCATGTTGAAGTAATTTTCATAACTTAGATATCCTTTATAAATATTCTCTAAATATAATCTAGCAATCTGTGAAACAAAACTACTCGAATCAAACATGTAGGAAAACACCTAACTGAGTCATTAAGTAACCCTCGTGAGTACTGCATCAATAGTGTTACAATCGGATAACTTCACGGTAGGCAAGATGCAGTCGCGTAGACTTGATATATTTGAATCGATGTAGACACAAGTAATTCAGTTTAGCTTTGCCGTTGTGCTGGACCACTTACATATTATATAAATGTACTAATACATTATTATAACTTATACGTAATTGCTTATATCTGATGCCGTCATTCATGCAGATTTATAGATTAAACTCTTTTCACTAACAAACATTTTCTAGAAGTGTTTCTTACCATTAGGTTGAATAATGAGTTTTATTATTTAATAATGTGTAATGAAACTGTCCCGTGAAACATTCTAGATTCTTTAAGTGATGACCCATATTATTTTTTAGTTTATATTATTCGCGTTAACACAAGTTAATGTACACTTTCTCTTGTTGCTCGTAATATTTTATGTTCGTCACTATAGAATTATTTTTTTACTTCAGTCTTGCCTCTTGTGAGAAAATCATCGATCGTTAAAGCTGATAAATGGTACTGATAAATCTTAAAAAACAGGGGCAACCTGCCTTTCAATAAATTCTCTACTTGAATTAATTTATGAAAAATAGCTGCGTTCTGCAAATATAGTTTTTGTTATTATTTGTTTTTTAAATACATATTACATTGACATAGTCTATTATGTTATTTAGTTGAAGTTGAGAATTATAAAATTCATCTTTTGAGAATTTTTGATTAAAGTTTGTGACTTTGTTTAACGCTTTCACATACACCTCTAAAATAACGCCAAAAATAATAAGTGGCTTGAACCCTGTATAAAGCATTCCGTTATATAATTTTATAGCATAAATCTTGATATCGATATTGGATACCTAAAAATGTAAAATAGACATGTAAATTTATAACATACTCCTTTTCTTTTTTTGTTCTTTCATCACACCAATTCTCGCCAAATCGAGCGAACCTAAGACTTTGCTTTTCTGTACGAAGCCTTCAAAAGGTCTACGTTAACGGCGCCAATTTAAAGGTCATTTTCCAGCAGACATTAATCTGGATAGGTTTAGCTCGGCTGACAGTAATATATAAACACTACTAAGAGAATTGCGACTAAAGTGGTAAAGTGGAGAGTCAGAACCCCCTAATTTTGCCAAATCATTTTTTATATAGGATCTTTTGGGTGAAGTGAAAAGATGCAATGAAGTATGCTATAAATAATGCACGGCGGAATTAAAGTAGGATATATACATTGTCACGTCAACTGTACACATATTTTATTATATCCATACATACATTTTTATATATACTTAACGATATAAGCTCTGTTTATGATCTTCGTGTTATTTCTGCAGTTACTGCAGTTTTTACTGTTGAAAACTGCAGTATACAAATTGGCTGGAAATGTTCAATATGTTATCTAATAATACGTGATCTTGTAATATAAGAGCAAATTGAGCGATTTAAATCAGAGAAGCAACTACCAAATGTAGGCGAATAAACTACTCTAGACTAATATCAGAAATATGGCACAGACAACTCAGAGCTAATAACTATCTGCAATTGCGATCGTAGTTAGATTTATGTACCAACATAGTTAGTACCAACAATGATGTAAAGAGGGAAGGTAGATGAATTAATGGAGTGTAACAATAAAATTCAGTAATTCAAATTTATTTTAGAAGTAGGCTTATTTATGATAGCTTTTTGTTGAAAGGGATGGTACTTTGTATGTGTCAGTGTATTAAGTGTATTAATGGCACATCTAAGGAAATTGTCAACATGAGAATTATTTGTCTGTGGGGACGTAGCCGGCGCTTGCGCTGACCGGACAAGAGACCCCCCAGAATCAGTGTTCCACCTACCTCGGTACCGCTCTCGCATCTCCTCGAGGTAAGGGTCAATTTTCTGCACGATGCTTAAAATTACCATTCTTCTTCGCCTTACGTACCCCCTTCGTTTCCACAATTAGGGGTTCGGGCCAAGCTCACGCTCCTCCTCTTCTTTCTTCCTTAAGATATTCCCAATCATCCTCTCCGCGCACACCCACATCCTCACGCACTCCACCATCCCGCGTACAAGTTCCCTCGCACTCTCCGGCTGTCCCGCCCGCACCAAACACTCCACCCTCTCATCCAACCACCTCGGGAACCCTAGCAACGTGTGCTCGGGGTCGTCCCTTTTTGCACAATACATATATTCGTCCCCATCCACCTTCTCTATCCTCTGCAGATACTGCCCAAAGCATCCATGCCCCGACAGCGCCTGCGTGAGATAGAACCCTACCTCTTCATGCGTTCTCTCCACCCACACACTCACATTCGGGATCATCCTATGGGTCCATCTCTCTCTGGGAGAACCATCTCACTGCATTTTCCACGCAGCAAGCAGCCGTGTTCTTGCCTCCCGCTTACTAATGCCCTCACGTATATCCATCCTTTCCCTGGCTAAAAGGGTCAAGGGAAGGATCCCCGCAATTATCAGCGCCGCCTCTCTTTACATTGCTCTGTACGCGCTCGCAACCCTTAGTGCCATCCGCCTATGCGTCCTGCAGATCCGGGCCCTGGCACACTCCCCGATTAGCGCCTTCCCCCATATCGGCACCGCGTACAGAACCACCGAGTGAACGACGGACGCAAGGATCCTCCTCTTCGACGCTCGTGGGCCACGCGTATTTGCCATGAGACGCGCCAATGCCCCAGCCATCTTCACCGCTTTCGCCACCGTCCTCCGCACATGTTCTTGGAATGTGAGCTTTCCGTCCAACCAAAACCCCATGTATTTTATTACCTTCGAGGGCCTGACGCACGTCCCCCCACCCTAAGCTCTACTAATGGAAGGTTCCTTCACCTCGTGACCACTATTGCCTCAGTCTTCTCCTCCGCCAGCTGGAGCCCACCCCCTTTCAACTACTCCTCAACGGCCCGGATCATTGCGTTGGCCATATTAACCATGTCGGCCACAGAAACGACCGACACCACCAGTGCGAAATCGTCCGCATACGCAATCATCCTTACTCCCTTCAGCAATGGTATTCTGAGGACGCCGTCGAACATGATGTTCCACAGGGTAGGACCCAGTACAGATCCCTGTGGAACGCCAAACATCATGCTCTTTCTACAGGACCGACCCTCACCTCCCACGTGATCTCCCTGTCCGTAATGTAAGTGAATAGGGCCCTCAGCAGTCACGGGGGGGCTCCGATGTTCGTAGCCGCGTCCATAATAATTATCCATCCCGCCGTGTTGAACGCGTTCCTCACGTCGAGGGTAACGATGACTGTCACCCTCCTCCGCCGTCCGCTTCAGGTATTCCATAGCGTCTATCGTGGACCTCCCCTTACGGAAGCCGAACTGAGCGTCGGATAGACCCCCCGCCCCCTCAATTGCCTCCTCGCGGTGGGCAAGCAGTTTCCTTGCCCCATTCTTATTGACCTGAATGATGGCCGTCTGGCTTTCTCCCGGACCTCCCCTCAGTGACACAAGCTCAAACTCACGGTCCCCTATTTCTGCCATGATAGCCTTCGAGACCTCTTTCTTAGTCGTAACTATGTCAATGTCTCGCATGACTATCCTTTCCCCCCTCTTAAGGGCCCTAGCCTCCGCCCCCTCCACCTTCTCTTCTTGCTTAAGGATCTTCTCCTTCAGCGCTTCAGCTTTTAGGCTGCCCCCTTTGACTTCTAGGAGGAGTTCCCTCGCCCTGGTCTTTCTAAGACCGGCTATTTCTACCCCCACGGCCTTGGAATCTACATTCCTTTTAACCTTAGCCAGCACCTCCGCAAAAGTGCCGGCCCCGGTGTCCTCTATAATCACCGCCGCCGGTTTATTACTCCCCATCTTATTCCTACTATGTTGATTCTCTTCCTCCTTCCCCGCTCTTTCCTTCTGCCTTCTTCCGATAACCGTCTTCTACTCCCCAACCTGAGGCTGCGGTCCCTGTCTCCGCTCTTCAACTGGATATATGAGGCTCTCCACCTCCTCCTCTCCCTGGAATTCATATTCCGCTACCTTTCTAAGTAGCGCCCAGTTGACCTGCTATGGGGGGGGGGGGGAGAACCAGCCTCTTCCTACTTTGTCTTAGACAGATATTTCTCAGGTTACAGATAGCCTGTACCAGTCCCTCTAGTTGCTACTGTACATCTCAAGATTCCGTTGCCACCAGCTGGTACGCGTACCTGCTATTTGCTACTTCCTCCTCTCCCATTCCAGACGGCCTGGCAAGAAAATGGCGTAGATACGCCACCCCCCCAACGGATATCTCCTGGTTGCCCAGCTCCGCTCCATCATAGAAACGTTCCGTTACCCTCCCACGCCTTCGTCTATAGTCATGCTCACCGCCGCGCTACAACATACGAGATCCTCCTCTGGAATCGGATGCCCAAACTTGTCTCTGACCACTCTCACTCTTTTAAGAACTCCTTCGGGCTATCTAGTCCTTATAAGAGGGCATTATTCCTCAAGAGTCTTGACCTCTGCAAGAACCCTCCGGATCTTTTCCGACAGTCCCGTGCTCTTCCCCTTCTACCCTTCTCCCCAGCGTTTGAAGCGTAGCTTGCAATTCGTCAGTCAACAATTGACTGACCAGGCTCCGCATTCTCGCCACCGCTTCGTTGATATCTCGCTTAGTATTTTGGCTGTTCCTCATTAGATACTCAAATCCCTTTAGCACCTATCAACTTGTTTGACGAGCCCTCTAATAATAGCCGGTCTGTGATTGCACGTAGACTCCATCTCTACCTGTTGTGACTCCTCTGTCTCCACTCTCATCCTCTTCGTGGATCTACCCTCATCCTCATTCCAGGTTAGATCCAAAACAAGGATATTCCGGGTGGGGGCTATAGGCCCACGAATGGCTCCTCTGCCTCTCCGGTGAGTCTCCAATTTCCCTTCTTACTAACTCCTTTGACATCTTCGAGCCGATCCCTGCTTCCTCAATCATTTTATCCTTTTCCATGCTTGTTCCTTCATCATTTTCCCGTCCATTTTTTCTATTTTTTTTAAAGATTCGTTCCATGTCGATTCCCACGAGTATGGGACGAAACAAAGGGTCCACTCCCAAGTGATGCCCATCTTGGGAGTAAGGCTATATACTGTGGGGTGCGCCACGGGTTTTAACTACTTCGCTGTCTGTTTGTTATAGAGGTTTCCTCTTCACAGGCCGGCCAGTTAAGGCAAGCCCCCCGGTCCTGGTAACTGCACGACGTACCCTTGCTGTACCACACAGAGGTCGTTGAAGTGCAGGCCTGGATTCCGGCTTTAAGCGGGTAGGTGGTCTCTCCCACCCGTAGCTCGAATATCTCTGAGTTTGCCCAAACTAATACTTACGTCCTGCGTTGTGAGTTCTTGGAGCTCGGCCCCGGATTTCCCAGTGCCCCTGGCCCCAGACCACGTCCGGGGTTCCGGTTTGTTTGTATGCTTTGGTTCACGGGTACTATTTTATTTCATACCTATCCGCCGGCTGCAACCGGTTAGAACGTTCCCCTATCCACCACCCGGGGACGCGCCAGATGGGAGGCCATACAACTCCACACTAGCAACATGAGAACTACAGTCTAAGTTTGGGTGACAATGTGATAGTATTACTTCTCATATACGAGGGGAAAGTTTGATGATTGTTTAGGTGATTATATTGAAATTCAATATAATGCAGAACAATTGCAAATTCTCACTTTACTGTTCTTTACCCTCTTACAACATCTTGTTTACAAGCTTCATTATAGTTTTGTTTCTCTATATTTATATTAAATAAACATAACGCCTATATTAATTTTTCAACCACGCAACCATAACGTAGAAAATACGCTTTAACATTAACCTAATTAACAATTCTACATCTTCCAGGCTTTTTGTATTATGTAGCTTATCCACTAATGGACTTAACTTTTTCATATTATAATTTTATACTTTGTTGGTACAATTTTAGGGATATATTTGTGGGCACGGATACAATAATACAGTATAGATTCGTTGCTTCTATAAGATAATTTTGGTATGTATAAGGTAATGTTTTTAAACTCAATATTTTAATATGACGAATTTAAAAAAGCATTATGTGAAAAACTTACAACTTTGTTGAATAACGGAATAAAGATGGCTACTTCGCTATTATTTTTTTGCCCTGTTTAAGAATATATCAATGAATGTTTTGTAATTTGTACGTATTGTTTTTGTATTGAGACTAAATAGAAAATTAACGCCAACAAACCAGTTTTTGCTATAGAACTTTGTAAAATTTTAAAAGATAGATTGCTTTAATTTACGCAACATAATATCTTAGGATAATAATTTCATATAATGAATAATTTAAAAATATTATATTATATCCTAGGAAGGGGATGGAATTTTCGATGCAGCAATAAAAACAGAAAACATCAAAAGATTATCCGTTTCTCGATGTGCGTTTAGTCAATAAAGGTTTCGAATGGTTGGCATGGTTTCTATGTGTATATTGTAAATTGCCCATGTACAAGGAGTACATGGTCAATTTACACCCAATTACAATTGCTGTTATCGTCGTCTGCCCAATATACTTTTGACTACAACATTGATAACTTTTTCACAAATCCTGAACCTTTTGTTATTTTTAATATTATTTTTAGGATTTTCTAACAGTTGTTACAATTTGTTTCCAGAAGAGTGCACTAATATTATTCCTAAGTCTTGCAAACTCTTTTGAATCTTTTGGTAAATTGTGATTCGTATGGAACTGACATGTAATTTTGCAATTTTTTTAGTTTTCTTAACAGGAGTTAAGACCAGTTCCTTTAAATATACATTTTCTAATTCAATTATCTAATTTATGAGAAGGATACTTGTTACTTTTAGCTACATTGTTAATATAATCTTCTTTTTTTTTCGAGCTTATCGTTACTAAGTGGACGGTTTCCTTCTTGTAAACAACAATAATTCAATCTATTTTCTCTATTCATAATTATTAATACATCAAGAAAAGGTGATTATTCATTACTTTATATTTTATATGTAAAAGTTATTGATGCGTAAAGGTTATTTAATTTCGAAACAAGACTATCTAAGTCTGTTTTAGTAGTACTGAAAACCACAAAAATATCATCCAACCATCCTCTAAGAAAATATTAGAATTCTGTTTCGCTTCCATACAAAGGTTTGCAATAAAAAAGTATAACGAAATTGCATTGCATTACGTTCATAATATTTAAAATATTCATTATTGAATATAAAAGAACACTCATACAAAGATTAGTTAGATTAATGTAATCATCGATGATTTATTGAGTGAAGTCATTTAGTTCGAGTAGTTTATTGAGGTAGCTGAACTGTCTCAGTTCCTTTAGATAGTTGAAACTCCCTAGAAATATAGAAAAATAAATGAGATATTACATGTTTAGAGGAAGAGCAAACCAGTACCCTTAGATACATTCCTATTGATTTCTATCACTATTATCAACATAAAATGGCAAGTTTAAATTTGCTGGTCGATCGTTTGCTAGGTTTTTCGCTTAATAATGGTTCGAAATAGAAAAGAAGGCTATTAAAGATGTAACTCATGTTGCATCTGGGTTCGGGAAGATTCCAAAACTCGTAAAACTGTGTGAATTCCACACGATCCAAGATTTACCAGAAGCCTCAATAGAGTTAGATTTAGGAATTACATTAGTACACTCTTCTGGAAACAAATTGCAAACACTTATAGGAAATACATAATATAAGGTCCGAGATCTATGAATTAAGTTACCAAGATTGTAGTCAAAGGCATATTGGACAGATTAAAAGACCAATTGCAACTAGGTTTAAGAAGCACATGGTCCATTTAAAATATGGTAGATTAGAAAAATCTACCATATTTTAAATGTTGCCCAACATGTTTTTGAAAACATCATAGAATAAACTTTGGTAACTTGAAGTTAGTATAACCAACAATAGACTGTTGGATGCCATGCGAAGTGTTAAGACAGCTAAATGTGATAGTAGCAATAACAAAGACAAGGACATCATATTTAACAGTTCGTTGTTTTGGTCAATACGGTGAATGACGACATTAATGGATCAGTGAGCCGAATGTATACCTCATTACGGTTGACTAACTGTGAATGGAAATAGTTAAAAGAGATTAGACATTAAAAGGAGTCACGCAGTATACCGAAACAAAACTATTCCTTCACTGCGCACTGACCATGAAGAACTATTATCAAGTTAAGTGAGTTTATTAATGAACAATGCATCAAGCCGGAAAATATTTGTAACGGAGTTCCGAATTTGAACAAGATTTTAGAATACGTATAAATTGGAGGTCGCTTAAAATTAATATTAATCATCTCCCAATAATGTCAATGTGGTTGCCGAAACGTATATTGATAAACGTGTATAGTTTATTTCATCTTTATTTGCCAAATAAAAACGCAAACGGCTCTTATCACATATTGTGGTTTGTTTTTATGGCTGGGCTCAGGTAGACTGTTCCGTTTATCGGAAATATAAGAGAGTTTTCTATTTGGCAAATAGCGATGAAATGAATAGTAATCTTTTGATATTAGTGGAAAACAGGTTTTTTCTAATGTGCCTATTATGTGTTAATTTTATTCTTTTGCTATTTTTATTCACAGTTTTTATGAAATTCTTCTTTAAGTCCAAAGTAAGTGTACGTGTAAGTAAGATGATTTTTGGTGAGGTAATTAGAGACAAAACTTTTACATTTGATTTTCCGTCAACAAATTCAGATCATTTCAGCTAATGTCTGACAAAATAGTGTTTTCTTGTAGCAGAGTGCCCCACATATAAAAGAGACAATAGCATTTTGTAAAGCGATACTTTAACCGTAATAATATAGCTATCTATTACTTTTAAATGAGCACAAAACTTGCTGAATAAAATGCTAAATAAATAATACAGCCGACTTAGGACAGTTAGGAAATATAAATTAAAAAACCTACCAGATCTTTTAATATAATGTTTCTACTATGGATGTTTTTTAATAACTGTGACTATTTATGTGTACATTAACAATAATTTTAATTTAATTTATATGTCAATAGTATGAACGTTAAATATGAAAAATAAGACAATAAAAATATGCTAAAAAAATAAACATTCTCTTCCATATTAATATAATTTATTAATTCAAAAGGGCGATAGGTATGAAGAAAATGCAATCGCACACGCCATCCATATTGGAGACGAGTGGTACCATTACGAATTGTATATTGACCAGAAACTCAACTTCCACCTTTGTCCCAGAAAGTTAGGTTTCTAAGCTCATTTTTAGTTTTTATTGTTGATTGTTGATGCTCATTAAAACATTATTTATTATAGAAATATATAAAATTCTCTAGATATAGGACATTTGATATACCGATAGAATGTTTTAAAGAGGTTCATTAGAACTTCTTTAATCTTATATACATATCAAGTGCTATCGATTTCGAGATATTTGTTTTTTTAATTTGCTCCTTTCCCCCATTTTCCACGCTATAATAAATTGACAATCGAATTGAAAATCCCCCTTTTTTTTAGGAGCCTATTATATATATATATATATATATATATATATATATATATATATATATATATATATATATATATATATATATATATATATATTTTTTTTTTTTTCTTTTTTTCTCGAAGTATATAGATGTATAATCACAAAATAAAACTTCGGTTTGCTAGAAAATATGTATTCTTTTATACAATAATATTAAGTCAAGACGAGGTTAAAATATTCTGTACCTTATGGCTATTCTAATGATGTATCGCAATTTTTTTATATGAACTAATTTAATCTCTGGTTTATAACGATAAAGTGAGTTAACAATAATATTTATTTACTTTCATTTGTCAACTTTGTTTGACTGTTTTTAAGTATTTTTGTTACTGTCAAAGTTTATTATTTCAGCTAGTAAATATTTACTTTAAATATAGACTCATAGTCATAGTCATAGTGATATTAATAGTAGTAAATATTGTAATATTTCCTTTTTTTTAGATCAACATGAAGCTCGCGAAAAACATTTTACCATGATATTGTGCATCACCTGACGTACTTGGGCATTTGAAGCCATGCCTCGCTGAAGAGGGTGTCATGGCAGGCCTGCTGCTTCTGGGGTTGCTGGCCTGCATTCCTGTAGCTTCCTTCCAACCTCCTATTCTTATCCTTTCCGAAATTTGTTACAATCCTCTTAATCTGGAGTACATTGAACAAGAACTGAGAAACTCTACTATAAGTTTTAGCATAATGAAACCAGAAGGTAATTATTGAATTTGAATATTTGAATTTTAATATTATTTTTTTAATATCTGTAAGTAATCTGTTTACACGGTGATTCAGAAAAAGCGCATTATACAATTTTCTTATTTTTGTCATTGAGTGCACCGATTTCACTTATATTTGTAGACAAGGGGATATTCCTTAAGAACTCAATTCTGGAAATTGATAGTAGGTGGAAAATATATGGTACAAAATTGAAATAAAGTATATGAAAATTAAAAGTACGCCTTTATTTGATAATTTGATAATAATATGCATATTGATGCATTAGACATTAAGTTAAGTCCGTGATATATTTCCAGTGGTGACATAATTGATGTATTGTAAATGGTAAACCTCTCTCATCTGAAACCTTACTATTTGGCTTTAGAGAATGGTGTACAAATGAATATTTTTCGATATAATCCTGATTTAGATAACTGTTTCCTGGTAGAGTGGTAAATGTAGATCGCTAGAGTAGACTCCATGGCATGGCCATGCTAGATATATTTTAATTATTTTCTATTTCTATAGGAATTTTTGAAGTCAAAAGGCTGTACCAATAAATCAGATAACCTAGAGAATTTAAAATATTCAGTGATAGATAAGTTTAGCGAATAAATCTTGACTAATCGAATAAATTAATTTTAAATCAAAATCAATACTGAGTATACGTTTATACATGTATTATGATAACAATAGAGTCTTTTAAATTCATTTCAGTGGAACTTAAATATATGTTGTAATATTCAATTTTATTTTTCACAAATGTGTTCTTATGTAATGCAAACTTTTTAGGTAAGTACTTTGAAATAATATCTACCAAAACTAAAGATATGAGGAGTTGATCTTTTGTGTAATAACGATTTAGCATTTGAAAATAAATTATGTTAAAAATGATAAATTTCTTGTAGAACTTATATTAAACGAAAATTATCTACTTTAGAATTGTTTTCAAAAAACAGTTTATTTCAGATTTCATGAAATTATCCAATACCTTTTTTTCTTAATAATGTTTAATATAAATGCTTTTTGATATACATATGTAGTGCCGACATAATATGCCTATATAAAATTTATTTCAAATTTGGAATAAACCATGGAAATATATAGACAGAGTATGTATATGCAAACCGTCAACATGAATTTGCATTACATTATGATTAATGAACTTTACTAAAACTTCACATAACCACTACTCCCAAACCTTGCAAAGAACATGCATTATTCTTTAATTGAATTTGTGTGAGATTTAGAATCATTAATTCAAAACTCATAATAACTTTGACTACAATTGTATGTAGATGGAACTCCTAAATCATCAAACGTGAATGGTCTCTGGAGACAGATACCATCCTTCAGGCTATATGGGTTATTCATTTACACTATGGTTGTGCGGTATTGTTCAGCTATTCTGTCATCTAACAAAGTAACACAACCTGAATAATTGTGCTATGTAATTACACATTATCAAAGGCGTATCTAATATTTTTATTTCTGTGGGAAATCTGTTATCCGTGTTATTCAATCCGCTTTTAACAAATGCTTAAGCAAACAAATTGTACAACAAAAAATATAAATATTTTACGTTTTAAGAAGTTTTTATGTAGTATTACAATATTATAAAAATTCTACGATCAACGGATGAATACGTATAATAATAATGAACTTGATTAACTTATTTAAGTCGTATAAATACAATATATTTAATATAAGTAAAACTAATAAGAGCAACATTAATAAAACATTATATTTCTGAGCTTAGTTACAATCTCAAAAGATTGTAACTAAGCGTCTCAGTTATAAGGTAATACAAATTTCTTTATTATTATAAAACTATCTTTCTAATTGGTTTGGAAAAGTATTTTATACCAAATTTGGGTTTTTATATCCTTTGTTTTTACAGTATATGTAAAGAATAATGACATATGTGCATGTCTAGATTAAATTTGTATCTGATGTTGATAATTTATTTCACTATTTGGTTGTCTGTATTGTATTGGTGATATATTGCGTTTTTTGCATTTCCTTATAGCCACTGGAATAATAAATTAGGATACTATTTGCGTATTAATACATTTTCGATAAAGAGTATTTTGGAAAATAATACTTTTTGGATAAAGAGTATTTATAGATGGTTTTCTCAATATCTTCCATAACGACTTTATAAATAAAACGTTAAGTGAAGATCTCATAGTTAAACCTTGTTCCTGTATATAAAAAAATATTTTTTAAATTATAAATAATTTTCACTCAGACATAGGTCAAATATTGCCCTATTATATATATCTTTATTTAAATTCAAAAATATATTTACAATCTGTAATTAGAATTACAATAAGTAAATGGTATATTACAATATGATAGCTAACATGGAGGATAAATGTCCATTAGCATTCTTCTATGAGTTGGCGATCCATGAAGGGGTGGATATATTTAGGGAAACAGCTACTACTTTGCTTATATTAAAATCTGCTTAGCAGTTCGTATATAATGTGTCTCTGTAGATTTTGCCTAATTGTTGGTTGATTCATTAGATTCTTTGCTGTTGGGATGTACTTTTAGCCTACTTTCGTAGTTTTGCGCTGATTTTGTTACCTTTTCCTTGAGGATTGCAATTTGGAGATTGTGAGCTATTATGCGGTTTGGCTCCGACAAAGGGGCGTTTGTGATTAACCGAAGTACTTTTGACTGAAATCTTTCTAGTATTTCAATATTTTATATTCCATTAGAAATAGGTTCCAGTATGTTATAAATGGCTTTGTAAACTACCAATAAGACTTTACTATCTAGAGACAATTTTGATTTGCGACCAATTAATCAGTAAAGTTACGCTTCGCTGTTGGAATAATTGATGTCCATTAAAGGGTTAGGTGGGTAGTTTTCTTAGCGATTTGTAGGAATTTAGTTTCGCTAATTTGGATGTACCACATACTTAATTAGCTACGTTTGTATTGTTTGAAGATTCACTTGTAACCGTTGCGAAGCGATGATTGGATTTTGGTGTGCTACTAACATGGCTGTATCGTTGGCATATGTCGCTGTAAAAACTTCTTGAGAAGTGGGAAGATCTGCTGTATCTATGAGGTAGAGTGCAGGTCCAAGTCCACTGTCCTGGGGAATACCAGCGTAGATAGGATGAAGAGAAGATCTCTCATTTTAATATTGGACAAAGTAATATCTGTCTTGTAGCTAGGATTTAAGGATTATAAAATAATTTGGTGGGAGGATATCTCTGATTTTATATAGAATACTATTGTGTTATAACCTTCTCAAAGGCTTGTGATGTATCCAGGAATGTTCTCGCGCAGTATTTTCTTTATTCCAATGATTCATGGATGTAGTTGCAGACACAGAGAATTCTTCAATGCTAGCATGTCGAGACCTAAAACTAAATTGGTGGTTAGGTATTACTTGGCAGCTTATTCGCGTAGGTTCTGTTCTCGATAATAGTAGCTTCTCCCGGAGTTTTGCTATTGGTGGCAGCAGACTAATTGGCGTAAGGAATATAATTTCTTCAGGGGGTTTGTCAGGCTTTTGTATTAGGAGAGTCTGAGCCACTTTCTACAATATAGAAAAATAAACAATTAATGAAACAGATGTGTAGATTTGAGTAATATACTGCAATTTCGATCTCTGGAAGTTCCCTGAGAATTTTTACCAGTCAGTATATTTATTGTGTGGCCTTGGTGGTTGTTATTTAAATAGAACTTTAGTGCTTATTGCAATCAGAATTAGGGAGTGGTCGGATAACAAGTCGAAACGAAAATGTGCTACCAGTTGATTTGAGGGGATTCCCTTGGCTATGTGAACATTCGCAAGATTTAGAATTTTACTATCAGTCGGCCAGTAAGTAGGTTCACCGGTGGAGAAATATTTTAGATTGTAGAAGTCCATAGTCGCATGGAGCCGCCGACCTGTTGGGGAAATAAGTCTGGATCCCCAGCGAGTGTGTTTGACATTATAGTTGCTAGCAGCTAGAAATCAGTTGCTAAGGGTGTTGCCATAATATGTATCTATACCTATGAATAATAATTTTTCGATAATACTGATAAATATTGTTTTCGAAGATATGTTTAAAACCATAATATTGAAATTATTAGGAACTTATTTACGTTAAATCATATCAAGGCGAAAAATGTAATTAATACGTTAGTTAGTTTATTTGTATGTCTTACTAACTTGTAGAAATTATGGTGTGTTTATATACTGAGGTTTTAAAAAATCCCCTTTTTAATTTCTTTTATTTTAAACAGTTACGTTTTTAAGATCATTGACCTAATTGGATTATTATATACTATATAATATCTATATACCTGTATTGAATTTCTATACTTTCATTAGTTATTCTTTGCGAGAGGGGTTTATTAATCTTTGAGTCGACTGCATCGGGATTATTTAACCTCTCGTACACATTCATAGTCTCGTTTTGTGGTTTCCTCTTCTCATATTTTGTACTGTTTCGTTTGTAAACTTACTGTATACTATTTATCATTTAAAATAATGTGATAATAATCAATAAAAGAAGGTGAAAAGTAGTTAAGCTTAACTAGATTACATTCATAAGCTACACTTATCAATTATTACACATAAGGTTCTTAGAAATTGGAAAAGTTTTATAGAGTATAAGAGAGACTGTAGAGTATAAAATTATTACAAAATGTTCATAGTTATATATTTTTGTTTATCAATTTTGGTTTCACCTTAATGTACCTTCCTCCATTATATTAATTTTTATGATTTATAATGATTACTTATTTAAATTATTTCACAACAGGATAATATTAAATGTATTTTATAATACTTCGTGAATGTATTTTATAGTATGTACCTGAGTGTTAATGAAAATCGCCTTCATTATTTATTGTATTAGAAAATTTTTATATTTTATATTCCTTCATGAAAACATTACGTACGGTTATTATTGTATAATAACAAGATAAATAATCAACAAGAAAAATGAGAAGAGACGAACGATGTAATATTTTAATAATACTTTAATAACTTGTTGTTAAAGTTACCTTAAAATAATAAAATATATCCGCGTGTAATAAATATAACAGAAAAAGGTTTGTATTGTCAATAATTTAATTAAACGAAGCAAAATTTAAATTTACATATAGTTATTGTTACCTAGACGTAATTAATTACCTAAGTTTAATTGCAAAAGTTCTATTATCTACCTCCAGATAGAAAGCATGAAACTTCCACAATCGATCAAACTGCATGACTTCAAATTAACGACAATAAAGTGTAATTCAAACTTTTGAACTTTAGTAACAACAAATTGTTTCTCTACAGTTATATTTTGCAAATAATGTTTTTATTTAAAATAAGTATAATTATATATTAAAACAAGTGCAATACGTAAAAGAATATACCTCATTATTGAGTATTAATAGATGATCTAAGTAAAATGGGACGTATATAATAAATGACACCCGTAGGAATGCAGATTTCCCACTCATGTTTTTACATAACACCAGACAGTATATTATATCTTAAATACCCTGTATAATGGTAGAATGCATTATATTTCGATCGTTATTGATTGAATTAAATTCTTTCGGGTTATTTCGGAGTCATCATCGAATTTGTCTTGATTATTCGCTGATTATCCTCAATATAATTCTATTAACCTCTTCAATACTAATGTTGCTTCTATACATCGTGATTCTACTTCTCTTTAAAGAAAAGGAACTACTCATTTTTGGAACTGTTAGTAAAATCATAAGAGTTAAAAAGGTAGTTAACCCTTTCACTGTTTTTGTCCATCACCATGTACATTTAATCATATGATGATCAGAGTAACTTTTATCTTTAAATTACGTTAGTACATCAAAAGGTACATTCTATTGCTACGTTCTTATGTTGATAGTGAATGCGCAAAGGTTTGACAAGACGACTTCAAACGTATTGTGTGGTGTCGTACGAACAGGTGCGTTTGTGGTTATATTTTTTGTGTTTTCTTGTAAATTTTGCAAAATTAGTGGTTTTGTGACTTGTTATTGGTGAGTATAGATATTAACCTTATAGTTCTATAATTATTTGATAAGTTTTATATTATATAAAATCTATAGATGTGCTTTGAATTATTATGTACACGAGGATGACCAAACACAGTTTGTAGACCTGAATTAGAAAACAATGCTCTGGGCTAAAAGAGTAATTTTTTTGTAAAAGTGGTAAATTTTAATAATTTTTTCCTTATTAGGGTAGGAAATATGGGAGAAAAAACTAATGAGGGTGGATCCTACCCCTAAAAATTGGGTAATATCTAATATTGTAGGGATTCAAATTTGAAAAATTCGACGTTTGTTTTATAGTTTCATCTGTATTTTCTTTTGCATAACAATGGTTGAAATTAGGTATTAGAGAAAGCATAAGGAAGTAGAGCAGTTTTTAGTATAATGAAGAGATAGTTCTTAAAAATATTTGGTCTGTTTTGTACCCAATTTTAATCGAAGCCTTGATATTCCTGTATTTTTTTCAGATGACAAACGCAAGAAAAAAGACAAATAGAACACTAACAGATGATGAACTCTTGAATTATCTGGAGAATGATGATGTTTCAGAGAGCAGTTCTTTTAAAAGTAAACAAAAAATAAATCTTTGAATTTGTTAGCTTTTCGCCAAGAAGTGGGCGAAAATCTAAATTGGACCAGACGTGCACCTAAAAGAGGAAGACCATCGAAAAATTTGGAGAATCCAGTTTCCAGTTCAAACGAAACAGAAAAAAATCGAAACTAGGCCTAAGTATAAAAAACCTTAGGTATGACGGATATAGTCATTTTCCCCATTATGATGACAAAAAGGAAGTCTCAAGATGAAAAAATGAGGAATGTAGGAATAGGACACACAGATTTTATGCGAAATGCAAAGTTCATCTATGTATTTTGAAAGGAAGGAATTTCTTTTCTACATTTCATTCAAAGTAGATGTATGAACACTTATTTTAGTTATGACAAAGATCTTATTCTTATGTCTTTATAAGTTTTTAATAAAAAAATATATGTCGTTCTTTTACTTCCATGAATTTTGTTTGTACATTGTGATGGACATCCGGTAGGAGGAGGTGGGGGTTAGTAATTTTTTTTTGAACGAAGAAAAATTATCTATAGTGTAATTAGGCTTTGCATACCAAAAATTTTAATTTCTAAAAAAGGGGTGTGATAGTGAAAGGGTTAAAATAATAAGCTATTTTTCATCACCATTTTTATTCAAAAGGTTAGTCCACCTAGCCAACATAATATGTGATGACTTACATAGAACTCTGACTTACAGTAGAAGTTTTGATAATAAATGGATGGTAAATGAATATATATATATATATATATATATATATATATATATATATATATATATATATATATATATATATATATATATATATATATATATATATATATACAAAGGGCCATGAACAAAGAGGACATAAGGACTGAAAACCAACATATAACAGAGAGACTAACGAAAGCTTTATACAAGAAAAACATAGGTGTATGAACAATTAAGAAGATGACACGTATTTCTTTCTAACAAGGATACTGTTCCAGAATTATTAACGAAAGGTATATACGATCTAAAGTGTTAGTACTTAAAAAGTGTAGAATTATGAAATATAAAAGGTATACGAGGGTAGGATACCTATTAAGATAGGAATGATAAAGAATAAACACAGAAAGGATGGATATCACCTAAACAATATATGGGAATTAGATTTGCCCAGCACTGGTGGAACAGAATGTTATGATCGCCCGAGTATGTTTACCGCCACACTACATAACCATACATGGAAATGGAACAGAACTATAATACATCTCAGTAGGAGTACGATACTCCGACAGTAATTTTTGGATGATTTCTGAAGAAGCTGATAGAATGTTCAGCGAAACGTCATTGAATATCAAGACGTGGTTGTGTCATGGTAGAATTCGATCGAGAATTTATGTCATTCTATATAATGTTTTCATTTTGAGAGCGAGACTTCGATTCATATAATTCCTAAAAATTATTGATTGCAAAAATTAACGTGATAATAATCTAACAGTAAAATTTCAGCTTAAGTCAATATTTTTCATTACGCGTTCTGATTAATTTTTGTGCCAGGGCTATAAATGATACGAGTTAATAATTTTCTTGGAAAGTGTATTTTGCTGTCTTGATATTACAACTTCTTGTTCAAAGTTGTTTGAGCTTAATGGGTAAATGGGATTGAAGAGAAAGTAGGTTTCTGTTTTTCTGATTAGCAGTGGCGGCGCTAGCATTATTTTGCGGTTGGTCGAAAATAGGCAGGAAATATCTAAGGTGGGCGAGGGCGTTAAATATATTATTTTATGTGCGAATGTGGTATAGTACTGTTATAAGAGGTTGGGCGACTGATTGGGCGAAAAGGATTTTGCCTGGGCGCTCGCCTACCCCACTGCTGATTAGGAGAAATCAGCTACATCAGGGACGGAGGTGATTTAAAAAGTGTTAGACTTACCAGTGAATTATTTATATTTAATAATTGTATTTTGCAACATCCATTCAATTACAATTTTATACTGAACGTATCTGATCTACAAGAACTCTTGTATCTATAAGATCTACTTTTTTATTTAACAATAATAGAAGCATTAGTTTGCTATAAAATGTTACTAATGCTTAATAATCATCCGAATAGGTAAATGTAATTGATGTACTTAATTTAGCTGTATAAAACATATGACGTTGAATGATGAGGAAATTTTTTTATTACCCCTACGATAAAGCGAGGAGCATAAATATTAAAAAGAGTTTCATACACGATCGTGGAAGGGCCAGGATCATCCTTTGTGATAAGAATCTGCGGTATATGTAATTTATGTGTAAAAAAAGTTTTTTCAATGCATTATGAAATTCATTTCAAACAAAAAAGGGCAAAGGGTGTTAGAGAGTAAAACATTTTCAGCAGGTAATTATTTCAAATATTCATAACACTCAAAGCTATAAGTATTATTCATATTATTTTATATTCAAGCATGTTTCTATTTTTCATTTATTATCATATGTATATTAAGATATTAATTTTTAATGCTTTAATTAAATGCAATTAATATTATATTTGAAGCATATAAATTATAAAATATTATATCATTGTAATAATAGCAATAATCGTAATAAAATAACACTGTAGAAAATGATAAGTGTAAGATTATTTCCAGAGATAAGAAAGTAAGACAAATTTAAGGTATATGCGACAATAATACAATTAATTGTGGTTTCAATTAATGGGCATACTTATAACTGTAACTGTTAATTAAGATGGCGTTGAAAAACGCATAAATAAGTTGTTGAGCCTTCTAAATAATAATGGTAAATGATATATTTTATAATCGAATTACCCTGAGAATATGACATTTTAATTCTTTAACAAAGTGTAGAAACTATATACACACGTATTTAATTAATTATAATTTATAAATATTTGACAAATTACGTATATATATATATATATATATATATATATATGTTATATCAAAATTATCCATTGTACTTAGAATTGTTAAACTTCACCTTCATTTACCCTTATACTTTGTTGCAGTAACTTAATATGTTCAGATAAGAACCATTGTAATCTCCTCTTGCGTTACAGCTTTGAGACCACTTCGTGCTCTATCTGTAACGTATAATATTTTAAAGTCACGATCGTGATTATTTGCTGAAAGTTAATAACTTATTTTTCTAGTAAATCACCTGACTTGTGTCAGCACTTGTGAATTAATAAATACGACAGCAAGTGGTCGCATCAGTACTGAAGCATAACTGTAGCAACTGCAAAAACTGTAGTAACATACTCGCTCAGTCGCGATCATAACACGACGTTATGAACCATTTAAATTTTGTAATGTAAAGATCAAATAAAACTTTAAAAATAAATTAAATTAGAATAAAAATTGTTTTTAAAAATCATTATATGCTTTCGTGCATATAAAATATATATATATATATATATATATATATATATATATATATATATATATATATATATATATATATATATATATATATATATATATATATATATATATATATATATATTGTTATCGGAATAAATATATACATATTAAAACATTAAAATCAAAAAATAACCTTTTAAAACGTCAGTTATACATTTAGAAAATTTGAAAATAACTGAGAGCCATACTAAAACGGCAAATTAAAGTAGATTATAAAACATACATCACAGATGTCGAGCAAAAATTAAAAAATGATCCCAGTTACTTTTGGTTTTACGTTCGGATAAAAAAAGGGCAGAGTAGAATACTAGGCAGGTTACACAATCGAGATTTTGTATTTAATACACCACAGCTGATAGTGAGTGGATTTGGTGAGTAATTTTAGTAGAATATATTTACAGTCAACTAGTCCAGAGTTATTCGGTGTCGAAATCAATATCTAAATTTCAATAGATATGTTCTAAATCTCCATATATTCTTATAGAATTAAATGCTGCATGATTTAAGTAAAATAAAAAAATAGATGATTTCAGGACATGACCAGATCATATGTTTTTTAGTTAATGATTGCAGATATGTTTGTTCAACTATTACGTATATTGTATTGTATTCTATAATTACTGATTCACGGAAGATAGCTCAAGTATGTGTCCAGTTCTTAAATCCGGTTACAATTCTTTACTAAATAATTATCGACCAATTTCGGAATTGTGTAACTTTGCAAAAGCTTTGGGGGATGTCACTATACAACCACATATCTGTATTCTTTAATTAAAGGTTACATATCCCTCAGTCACCATGGTTTTACGGAAAATCGCTTAACTGTAACATTCTAGCTACATTTTCTCAATATGTATCCTATACCATGAGTACTATAAGGGTACAACTTCGGGCCACACTTATATTTAGTATTTATTAATGATATCATTACCGTAATAGATTCTCATTTCATACTATTTGCAACCAGTTAAAAATAATTTTGGTTAAAGAAAACAGATTAAATTTGAATTGAGGGAAATTAAATCTATAAGCAGGAAGTAAATATCCTATCTTATTTACACATAAAATAAATGAATCTGAAATAAATTTTTGCCAATTTGCCATCCTCACTAAAAATATTAGGGTTCATCATATGAAACTGCAAAGAATTTTAAAAATGTTAATTCAATAGAAATAATATGTAATACGTTTGCACGGACTAAATTGGAGAATTCATCAAATATTTGTATTGTAACAGTTAAAAGTCCCAATTGGAGTTGGCGAAGAGCAATTTTCTAAAGTTCTTATTTTTTAAAGTTGATATATTATATTCTGAAAGGGTCTTTAATTAACACGTATTAACATTTTTGAAATGATAGCCTTACATTTAAGATGCATTTTATATTGTACTACTTTTGGCTACAAGCTTTTACATAATGAAATAGACTGGTGTAACCTTCTTGGTGAGTTGTACTTTATTTTACCCACATCTAGACAACTTGAAATAAGACCTCATCATGTTTAAATTACACTGGGAAACAAATTTTAACTTATATGTTGTATCTTTTATGCAAAGTTAGGTATCCAATTAATTTTGGGATGCTGATTATGAAAATGACAATGAAATTAAAAAATTAGTTGCCGTAGTTAGGACGTATCTATGTTCTTTATTTTAAATTACATAATAAAAAAATACCTATGCTTATGTTTTAATGTCTCTCGGTACGCCGTCTTTTTGTTGTTCTCTTGTAAACTGTTTCTGGAGCATCTCTAAGAAGGATCCAACAGTAATCTGCGAGCCTGGAAGGATTCCATTTTCCCTGGTACCACTTCTTCACTGTCGCTCTCCTGATGAAAACGTTTGCCGTGCTCATAACTTACAGCTCCGCAGTTATCTGAAAAGAATTCCAAATGCGAATGTAGAAAATGTATCTTCAACGACATATTGCAACCCATTTTCTCATATGATAACAACATATTTTGGACAAGAGTAACATAATTGTCAGCTCTGTTGTTACCTAAGAAATTAGTGACCAACCAACGAAAATCATTCCAAGCATTTTTTTCAATATCCGTTAAAGTGCTCTCAAAATGTGCGTCTTTTAACATATTTCGAATCTGTGGTCCAACAAAAACCCTTGGTTTCGGTTTTCTCAAGACCATTGGAACAGCGAAGGGCATGGATAGTTTTTTACGATTTAACCAGTTTCGCAGACCTGAAACACATACATTACAGCAGATGTGCGGGGCCCAGTTCTTGTCCTGATCGTCTATTTTACAGCCGAAATTCAGATGATACGCCTTTCTTACCATTGGAGTAATGGAGCGCTTCTGAGCCGTAAAAGTCACCTTACCACAAACGTAACAGGAACGATCTGGATTATTCATACACTTTCCAGACATCTTACTCGAATGCTGTCTAGTAATCAACTAAATAATGACGAAAACGCGTTATTTGTACATTATCACACCACTGTGTCAATTGCAGTATTCTTTAGTACAGAATTTTCAAATATTCCACGTGCGCTCTTGCGGTTATAATGGTTTTCTAAGGGTACAGTCATACACGTATCTTCATAACTTGAACTAATAAAAAGAAAAGAAATTTATTTTCGGGTTTAGCACATCACAAATAGTCAGCTTTAATTGATTTTATTTCTGATGCTTTTTGGCTGTTGTCCAGTGTTACCTATGACTAGGATTAACATACTCTTAAAATTACCATTGCGTACAATATAAAGGTGACTTCTTATGTTTTAGTTTAAATAGAATACGCTTATTTTGTGATATATCTAATATAAGCCTATCTAATATAAGACAATTACGTAGGGTTATTGAGCTTAGTCATCTTTTTTAATACGTGTATTTTAGATTGTTCAGTAAGTTCACTATGCAATTTGCAATATTGCAATTATACTCTACACATAGAATCACACAGCAAGTCAATTTCACTTTCAGTGTTTCTGAAAGTGTTATTAACTTTATTATTTCAAATGCAACAAATTTGAATAAACGATAAAGAGATGTTTTCAGTTATAACCACACTTTCTTTCGGGAAATTGGATAGCTTTATATAAACTGGTTTAATAGTAGCCACCAGTACTAAATAATCATCATCCAAAATTTTGCATCCTATATAAAATTCAAGATCTCTCAGACTATGCTTCTTGGTTCTCTGTTCGGATTTTTTCTTTTTCTAAACTTTTCCTAAAAGTTCAAAGTTTCACTAGTATTCACCTAAAACTTAATTTAAGTAACAATCAAGAAAATAATTGTCACCGACTGGACTTTGATTGATTAACATAATAATGAAATAAACTAGGGCAGTTCATTTAATGTTTTTTTTTAATAAAGTAACAGATAAGATATGGTAAGATAAGACGTTAATAGACCTCTTGGCCTGGTAACCTCACTAAATTTCTGCAATTAAATATCTACAAACTATATAGGTGGAAAATAAATCGTTAAATATTGAAATAGAAATAAGATACTCAAACAAGAACACATAGGTACTAAGATCGGTTAAATACATTTAAATAAAGTTATATTATTTAACTTTCATTCCTACCGTAAATTAGTATAGGCTTAATATAGGTCCTCGCTGCACTTGCTATCCATGAAAACTCGTTGGACGTCCCTCTACAGGTGATAGGTTTCGGACTTAATCTTGACGTGTTTAATTCGTTTTATTACGTACATTCTACTGACACGGTTATGGAAGGAATTAAATATAGGTTACTAACTGTTGAATCAAACAATATTATTGAACATTTAAGCGAGTTAACTTATATAAAGACAAAACTTATATTGACGTAAATTAAAAATAACTGGCTTAAATTGGAAACGTTATAAAATTTTACAAAAATTTCGTTATACAGTATGATACCGATGATTACTTAGATGTGATCGTTACCTACATGTCTTTATCATAAATATTTTCTTTGTAGCATTTGCAGGAAAACGTGATCGAGATATTAATTTACAAGACATTCCCTATGTGATTATTAGAGAAGTTATAAGGAAATATAATTTAATAAGGAGAATAGTACCAAAAATATTTCAGACAAGTTAGTACAATTTGATAAGTGTACTATATGTATATAAATTGTTAGTAGACCACTTTGGCAGAATAACATATACTTGGAGTGCACAATGAAAATTTAATTTTTTATAAAAAATATTTTTTTATAAGCCCATGTTCTATCTAAAAAGTCAATAAACAATCAATAAATAACATCGAAGATATTGAAACACAGAAAATCCGCATTGCATTCAAAAGACTTACACACAACATCCCCACAAAACTAACGTATGGACAAAAATGACCTACGATCGAATTCTGGAACCATTTACTTGAAGAAACATCAAATGGGGAACGACAATTCCAAAATATAAAAAATCAAGTAGGGGGAGCCCCTCCTCTGTACCCAAGAATGGTTCATTCTGGATGCGACATTCAACCATCGATGAATCGGAAGGAGACCTAGTGAATAGCTGCCTAGTTATATGCATTCAACCATCGATTCATCGATTCAACCATCGATTCAACCATCGATTCAACCATGATGCAACATTCAACCATCGATGAACCGGAAGGAGACCTAGTGAATAGCTGCCTAGTTATTTGTTTTAATCTCTTTAATTTTATTTTCTTATGAGGTCATTTTAAATTTAAAGTCAATGTGAATAGACCAAACAGCCTTAAAGACTTAAAAACAAAATACGTCAGGAAATTTAAATATTTCCAATAATCCCCTAGATATGATTGAAAATGTCCATGGAGAAATAGTTAGTTGACATACATATAATGGGTTAAAGTAAATGTGTAATCCATTGACCAGGAGTTATAAATTATAAACAGTCTATCCAAATCCAAATCGTTTTAACGTCTATTCAGATTTGTAGGATGGTGCAGGATATTGTATTTAAAATAATAACAGCGATTCCACTTATGTGAAAACCGGGAGTGGAATTGCTTGAATTGTTGAAATGCATTCCAAATCCCAATTGGAGTTGGTGCAAAGTGGGTTTCTAAAATATTTTATGTATTTTAAAGTTGATGGGACATACTCTTAAAGGGGCATTAATTATCAAGCATTGATTGACATTTTTCAAATGATATTCTTACACTTAAGACGCATTTTATCTTGTACCACTTTTGGCTACAAGCTCGCAAATTTGTAGACGGTTGTTTTATATTGCATTTAACATAATTACAGCAATTCAACTTCTGGGAGAACCGGAAGTGGAATTGCTGAATGATTCGAAATGCGTCAATTTAAAGTTGTAAATTGATATGTTCAAGCGTTTCTTGTTTTCTTAATAAGTTGTTAAAATTATACCGAATACTTTTTCTTTTATCAAGACTCACTGTATAATGATGGTAGAGGAATATGTGGTTAGGGATTACTTATAATTATATTAGCGTGCCTAATTCCCGGTATTAATAAGTTCGTTGTATACATTACCTAAAACGTTTTTGATAATCTTTGTAATGAAAACAATGACAATAGGCATAAGTTTAAGTTACTTGAAGTGAAACATCGTCTCTTTTAAATATGATTAATTAGAGATTAGTAATAATAGTAAAGATAAATTGATTAGGTATTGGTAAATTTTTCCATTAAAATATTTATTAAACATTCAAAACTTTACAAGGAATAATATTTCTATGCTTTCCAATTCCTGTTTTCATAAACCTGTTAACATATGCCAATGATAATAATAAATATTATCTTTTAAAAAGTTCTTATTCACTGTCTCCATGCGTTATACTGGCAGTTAGTAGTCGGTAAACTTGAAAAGTTTTGAAATAATGTAAAAGTTATAAATAACGTATTATAAAAAATAGAGATACAATTAATTGATTAGTTAACTGGGTAAATATAAATAGATTTTCGAAAGAAATCTATTTGTATTTTCAAAGCAAATGTATACTAAAATAATTATTTTTAAACCACAGAATAAAAAATAAAATCCCCAATAAAAATAATACATCCTTGGCTATTTATATTATTTAGTACGACGACTAACCATGCGATTATTTATAAATATGCGATAGGAATGGTATATTGAAATATCCTATCCTATTTGTTTGGAATCATATTTTTTTGCGTGTCTTTTGATAAATTGCATATGTATATGTAGCGGAGTTACAATTTTTGGAAAATATTTATTTAACTAAATATCATTAAAACAATAGTTAATATTTCTACATATCATTAAAACAATAGTTTATTTGCTGGCTTTTTAGCTGCAACTTTGTAATAATTTTGTTTTTAAATTGCACTCCGATTTTAAGGATCTTTTCTTCTCATTTTCTGGAAACATTATTTTTCTCTTAATATAATATTTAACATTAGCTGCCTGTCAGTTAGCAATTGACATGTACAAGTTATTTAGTGCCGTATTATATGTACACATAATTGTTTAGTCATATGTAAGTAATGTAATAGCCTTAATGATAAAGTTAAGTTTTTTACAGTTTTCTTTACAATATAAACCACAGTTCATATATTCCTAGAAGACAAATAAATTAAAGCAATAATGTTGATAGTGTTGTATTGACAATAAAATAACAAATTTTCTATTTAAAATATTGAAAAGTGCATTTTAAAAAACAAGTATAAAAATTGGTAAATTCAAATAAACTGCAAACCCAATTATCTTGTTAATTTAATGTACTTTTTAAGAAAAAAAAAAACCCTTTTATTTGTTAAGTGTTTGTACTAAATGTAAATGAAATATGATTTTGAGGATTTATGAAATTCTTGAAGTTCATTAGCGTTTGGAGAGATAATTAATTAAGTTCAAGAAGTTTCAGTTGTTAATTGTCTGGTGATTGCTCTACTAAGAACTCAGTTACTACATTAGGCAATGAATTAATTTAAATAGGTATTTCTGCAGTTTAATTTTAATCATATTGGAATACACAGGCATTAGTAAGTTATTAATTTGTGTACTTAAACAGAGTTAAAATGTAGAATAACTAAATTGTCATATTGTTATGGATAGTTATAAGTATAAAAAGTGAACTTACTGACACAGTTATTAATTATTCTTGCGATTCTCAAAACTTAATCCAAGAGAAAATGTTATAGAGTCCCACTTAAGAAAGTATTTGAAGTTATTCAGGATCAATGATTTGTGATGTTTCTCCGTTATATAGATTTTTTCTTTAAATAAATAACCGTTTATAGGGTACAATTTATTAATTGAATAGACATGTTAAATATAGTTTAAGAATTAATTTATACCACCTTGGGCGTTTGAAAAAATAATAGCATATATAATATGATGACAAACAGATTTCTTATACCAAACCCGTACTGATGGTCAACTGTATATCTATAACTTTATCGTGAAGTATTACCTTAGTTCCTTGTAAAACAATAAGATTTAGATCATATTGCCTACGTAATCTTATAATTAAATGACTTTAACTGACGTTTAAGAAATCGGAATGGTATTATCGGTAAAAAATGTGAAAATCGGTAAATAACAGAAAGGAACAGTAATGTCAAATGCAATGAAAACGGTGTTAATGAAAAACTTGGAGATAGAAAAAAGTGGAGTGAAATTAAATCCGTAAGGATTTGACTTCAGTAACGTATAGACCCTCCTCTAGCTCGTATCACTACTTTCATTCATATGAGGATATTATTAATCAAGTTGTGAATGGTTTCCTGAGGAATATTCTCCCATTCGACAAAAAAAATTGTTCAAATTCTCTAAGAGTCATAGGCGCAGGTATGTGGCACTTAACTGATCGTTTTAGTGCATCCGATAAATGCTATATGGGGTGCTCTTTAGTAAGATTGGGGCAAGCGCTATCCTGCATAAAAAGTCCCCGATGAACGAGGCAAATGGCATCGCATGTTCTACGATACCTTCTACGTAGAATTGTTTATCTCTGCTGAAGGAAACTTATTTTGAAATTATGATCTTGTTAGTAATATGTTTGTAAATAACAGAATTACGATTAGGCAAATTCACCTTCATATATTTATTATCACAAGTTATGCAGTGTGCGTAAAAAAAAGACATACATGAGTAGTTGATGGTGTAACTTCAGTACAAAATGTTTATCTTAATATACATCTTTTATTGTCACGTTTATGTGTTCATTTAAATAATTTTATATTTAAAATATTTACATATTAAAATAGAACTTCCAAGGAAGTATATCAATAACTTTTCAAATGATGTTTTAGATTTACCACTGGGTACAAATTGTATAATATAATCATCACGTGTAACATAATCATAACGTATATGCAGCCATATTATATGAGCACGTATATTTAAATGATTACGTTTTGTGAAGTGGAATACAGATCCTACTTCCTACTTGTCTTAGGTCCTTGGTATACATTGGTTGTCCACACTTTGTTTTATTACATAAGTAATCAGGCTTATTGTTCGTTAAACTATTTAGAATAAAGCCAACGGTATGAATACATTTCCTCTCACAATCGTAGATTTTCAATACGAAAAGGGAAAATAGGAAAATAAAAGTGAGGAGTGAGGTGTTTAGTTTATGGTATAAATAGTGAAATCTAGAAATTTTTATTTTTTGTTATTGTTGAAGGAGTGTTTATAATTTTATGGGATGCAACGACGCAGTGAATAGACTTTGTCTCTATACTTATGGGAGGAGGAACTACTCGCTTTCAGAAATAAAAAAATTTGTGTTAGTTATTTATGTACTGATGGATATACCCCATAAGCACAACCGATATTGTAAAATATATTATATTGTGTTCATAAGGGGAATTTGTTATTTCTTATACGCATGTGAACTTGAAACTGATATCTCTTGAAATAAATTTCAAGTTCATATCCAAATAAGAAACAACGTATCCTGCATATTATTATTATAATATTATATAGGTTTGGGCTTCATCAGCCACTGATCGCATGGGTAGTCCCTTGGCGATCCCCTCTTATCCGGGTCATTATCCAAAAATGCTATCCCATAAAAGGAGCAATTTAGGCACGTCCCCCGCCTTAAGCCTCGCCTCCTCCAGGATAACAGGGGTCTCTAATATAAGATACCTCTTCTCCTCCAGTGCAGGGCAGGTGTAAAGAAGATGAGCCGAGGTTTCCTCGTCTTCTTTACAGTATCTGAAGGCCGGGCTATCAGTCAGCCTTAGCTTGTGCTTATATGCATTCAGGCTACTATGGTGGCCCGTTGTGATTCCCACCAGGGTTCTGGCTTTGTGCCTGTTCAATTTAATGAATTCTTGGGCCCATTTCTCAATCTCTGAGTATTTGATGAAGAGTTTGGTTATTCGACAACCCGTTACTCCTCTCCATCTTTTATTGTGCTGGTCTCTTGCCCAGCCATTGATGCGGTCTCTGATCAGATTCCGACTTATTCCCACTGCAGGTTCTGGTCCATAGAGGTTTTCCCTGGTCCCTAGTCTGGCAAGGCCTCTGCAATTAGATTTCCCTTAATGCCATTATGCCCAGATATCCATAAGAGTTCCACCGGTCCCTTCCCTGCCAAGTGGTTCAATGATTCATTGCAATTATAGACCAGCTTCGACTTTGTCGTTGCTGAATTCAGGGCTGGCAACGCCGCCCTGCTATCCGAGCAGATACATACCTTCTCCTGGGTCCGATTTTGGTCGGCCTCCAGAACACCGTATGTAATTCCAACTAGCTCGGCCTGGAGTGCGGTAGTGTATTTGCCCAAGGGGAAGGTTTTACCTATCCCGTCGCGTCGCCTATACACCCCCGCACCCGCTCTGTTTCCACTCTTGGCTCCATTCGTGTACCAGATCTCCATTGAGCGGCAATCCAGCTCGACCCTCCATCCAGTCGGTCTTACTGGTGAGGGTGATCTTATATTTCTTGTCAAACAAAAAGTGGACACCCGTAATGTCAGAGGACATCCATAGGAGTCCCTCCTCAGCTATCCTGCATATCTCTAGCAAAATTATTTCCTGGACGAGAAGATTTCACAAAGGATTTTTTTTTTAATTACTCTCATTTTATTAAATGTCTATTTCCAATTCTTTCGAATATCGAAACTATATCTCTGACAGACAGATTGTTTACTTAACACAATGTAATTAAATATTATTATATAAGTTATCAACAAATATATTATGTTTTAAAGTCATAATAAAGATAATATATTTAATGAGAAATTATAATATGTGTCTTATTTAGAATGAAGACACCCGGATATTTTCGTAATTTTTTGAAATCCTGATTTGAGATTTGGCACAATTGTAGTCCTATATAAGACGTACATTTCGAGGTGGCCAACTTAAATTTAAGTAACAAACTGAGAAAACGATAGCCCCTCCCCAAATGGAACCCATTCCGGATATTTTGCTTCTTTGTTGAAGATATCGAATAAAGATATATTAGAAAAAGTCTTTCAGAATCTAAATTTGAGCTCCAACACTAATTTCATTACGAAATTCGCATTATTAGTTTTATTCAATATTCTTCCACACACAATCTAATGAAAACATGAAAACAAAAACTATGATTAAATTAATTGTCAATCTGACAAAATTTGAGTTATCCTGTGTAAAGTTCTAGTGTGCAATCGTAAAATGTGTCTGTATTTAAAGGAATCGAAATGAGGTTATTTGGTGATGGGGCTCGTAGTAGCAGAGAAGTAGCCGCAGAACTTAACATCCTTTACGAGTCGCTGTTAGTTACAGAACTACAGCCACAATAAATGCTCTTTTCAACGAAACTGGCAATATTATTAATCAATCTCGTTGAGTACATCATCATACTGAAGATAACGTAATCTTAAAAGCAAATTAAGCGAATCCAAGAGCGAGTCTACCAAATTTAGCGTATCAACGGAATATCGACAAAGAGAAAATTAGAAAATGTTTCAGTCGTCATAAAATCAAGCTTTATAAATAAAAATTTCTACATACAGTGAAAGAAGGTGATGAAAATAAAATATTGGGCCCAGGGAAATTTTTTACGAGCTGAATTTTCTACATTACATTTTGTTTACTGATGAGGCTTCATTTACCACTAATGGAGTGGTATCTTGAGATGTGAAGTGTTCAGATGAGATGTGAAGTCTCGTTTATCAAAGGCATACTCGCTTACACTATACTCACGAGACTCAAGATAAGGTCGAAACCGGTCTGTAGTTAGTGGTATTCGGAGATAGAGAACGCTTTGCATCTTTCTTGTGATTTTCGAGCAATCCAAATCATTGTATTTTAAGTTTTATGTTAGAACAAAAATACGGCAAATTTTACCACCAATTCAGCGTCCGTCAACGGCATATAGCCGGGGGAATAGCTGTTTTGGCTTAATTTGTTTTATCCTTAATGTTTAAGAAATTTACAGATAGATTTAAGTATAAACAAAACTCTATCTCACGATAGTTTATAAAACTTACCATCTGGAAACTTTGTGTTATAAATCCTCATTGGATTGTTAATTGTAAAGACCAGTATTCAGAGAAAGAGACAGAATAATTGGTTCGTTTTTCTTTAATAACTCATTAAATGCTGAGCGTTTACTTAAATTTCTCAATATGGAATTGTAGGATAAAAGTGAAACTCTTCCTCTTAATGTGGGACAAATGTTTTTCCAGCCAGATGGTGTGTCAATCCATAATGCCAGAATTGTTCGTTAGTGGTTGAACGAACATTTTCCAATGTGCTGGATAGGAAGAAATAATTCTTTTGAACTCTTGCCGCTTCCGATATTAAATCATTACATTTTTATTTCTGGACAACAGTGAAGAATCAAGTTTATAAAATAAGGCCCAGGAATCGAGAAGAACTTTGTGGTAAAATAAGACAAACCTGTTGCGAAATTAGCATTGTAGGGCTGAGAAAAGTAGCCAATCATAATCGTAAAAGAATTGAGAAATGTATTACACAGAAAAAATATATTGTTACTTTAAACTGTTGTTCTGTTACTTATTTCGATACCAAAAGTTAATTGCTTGTTTTCGTTTCTCATAAAATGTATTTTTTGTCAAATCGACACTTCCGTTCAAATTTTTTTTTTCATTTACTACATGGCATCCCATTAAATTGAAAACCAAAATTGTAACCGTGTGTAGACTTAACTAAATTGTAACCGTGTGTGGACTAAAAATGCGAATTTTGTAATGAAACTTGGTGTTGCCAGTTCAAACTTAGATTCTGAATAACTTTTTCTAAAACTTTTTTCGATATTTTCAACACGAAGCAAAATTCCGGAATGGTCCGATGGGCATTTGAGGGGCTGCCGCTGTTTCAGTGTGTTAACTAAATTTAAATTGCTTGCTTCAAAATGTACGTCTTATATAGGACTACAGTTATGCCAAAGCTCAAACCTGGATTTCAAAAAATTACGAAAATATCCGGGTGTCTTCATTTTAAATAAGGTACACGGTATAATAATATTGATGACTGAACACAAAAGTGAAAAATGAACTGGAGGTTATGCAAAAAGTACCTATATTCATACGCGTCGTTCATAGACTGATTCTTATGTTAGTTCCTGCAAAGTATTGCTCAGCGTTTGTAAGAATTTCAAAAATTTTATGTAACAATTCGTTAATTTTTATTGATGAAACGGATAAAGCATTCTTTGGACGTCATGATCCATAATTATGTTCTATACACTCATTTTTTCTTCAAATAGAACGCAAAAGACCACTTTTGCTTTTATGTAGAAAATATTATACATTATTTTACAAGGAAATAAGTTGATTTCTTCACGACGAAGTTATAGTTGGTCATTTATACCCGTTTGGTATAAGAAATCTAGTTGTTGTCACGTTAATATGCTATTATTTTTCTAAACGCCAAAGATACCCATGTAAATCATTTCCTAAACTATATTTAATATATGTATTTAATTAAAAAATCGTACCTTATAAACAGTTATTTGTTTAAGAATAATGCTAAAGAATGAAAAAATTTCAATTTATTTCATATGAATAAGTTCAAATACTTCCTTAAGTGAGATTCTATTTTCACTTGGATTAAAATTTCAGAATCTTAAAAATAATTAATAACTGTGAAGTCAGTAAGTTTACTTTTTTTAATCATTTTCTTATTTTACATTTTAATATCGTTTAAGTACACAAATTAATAATTTACTGATAACCGTGCATTCCAATATGATTAAAACTAAATTGCAGAAATATCTATGTATCTAAATTAATTCATTGCTAAATATAGGAACTTGGTCCTTAGTAGAACAATCACCAGACAATTAACAACTGAAACTTCTCGAACTTAATTAGTTATCTCTCGAAGCGCTAATGGAACTTCGAGAATTTCATAAATCCTCAAAACCATATTTCATTTACAATTAGAACAAACGCTTAACAAATAAAATGTATTATTTTTTCCAAAAGTACATTAAACTAACAAGATGATTAAATCTCCAGTCTATTTGAATTTACTGATCTTTATATTTGTTTCTATTTTCATCAACTTTTTTTTTTAGAAATAATGTAAACATATTTTGTTTCAAAATGAATCTTCCAATGTTATAAACAGAACATTTATTATTATTTCTATTGCTAATAGGACACTGTTGCTGTGAAATGATCAACATTATTTTATATGTCTTCTGGGAATATATGAACAGTACCTTTTTATTTTTATTTTTATTTTTTTTTTTTGGGAAGGAAAATGCTTTTACACACATCATACTATCGCACGATAGTGTTGGACTCCTCCTTAATTGGCCATACCGACAAAAAACCTTCCCAAAGTCCCCTCTGCACTCCGGTATCCATACTTAAATAATCATCAGACTGTCAGTGGCTTGCTATTTATTTCGGGTTCTTATTGCTGTTGTTGCCTCATTATATTTTGTCTGGTTCGTTCCGCCTCCTCCTTTTTTTTCATTATACATTTTATCATGTACCGTATGTTGTTCCAGTTTTCTTTGCTTATAAGCATTTTTCCCACCACATTGTCTGGAGTTAATGTCCCTTTTACTTGTATACGTGTAATTTCCCGAATCGCGTTACACTCTTTACATATGAATATGTTGTGCTCAGCAGTGTCTATATCCTTGCAGTAAATACATTCGTCTCTTGTATCTTTCCCAAAGCGTTTGGCATAGTGTCTGAAGACACCATGTCCTGTTAGGGCTTGAGTAAGGTAGTAATCTAATTGTTGGTGTTCACAGTTGCACCAGGACCTTATGTCTGGTATCAGTCTCTTTGTCCACTGTGCTTTCCCCGTCTCGCTTTCCCATCTCCATTGCCACGTATTTAACGATTTTTCTCTAGCTTCTCTTTTCACGGCTTTTTTGTCTTCACTCGGGTTGTTATATATCCACGTTCTTTCCTGGACTAGCAAATCTATAGGTACAATCGCTGTGATTACCTGTAGCGCCATTTCAGACACGGTACGGTATGCCGAGGCTACTCTTAACAGCATGCTTCTCTGCACTCTTTGTATCATGGTGTTATGCTTTTTTTTCGTTACAGCTCTTTGCCAGATTGGGGCTCCGTATAAAACGATGTTGTGCATAGCACTGCATAATACTGCCCCTTTACCATTCCCGGGACTTCCTAGGTTAGGCATCAGTCTACTGAGACGAGCTACTTTTTCCGTTGCCTTGCCAGCAACCGTCTTCACGTGTTTGCCGAAGGTAGTACTTTCATCAATGATAATACCAAGATATATTAGACTTTTTGCCGGCTTTATATCTGCTTCACCAATCCTGAATGTTATATTTTCCCTTTTTTGTTGCCCTCTTAGTAAAATTGCTTCAGTTTTATGAGGGGCAAGAGTAAGTTTGCGGATCGTCATCCGCGTATCTATTTTTGCTAGGCATGTATTGGCATTTGCAACAAGGTCGTGTTCGTTTTGGGCTCCAATTATCAATGCTAAGTCATCAGAAAATCCTATTGTCACAGCGTCTCTAGTTAGTTCAAGGCTCAGCACGTCATCATATAAAATATTCCATAACGTTGGGCCCAAAACCGACCCATGGGGGACACCAGCTCCAATATCTATCAATTTACCCTTTTCCACCTGTAGCCTTCTGTCTTTTAAATAATTCGATATAAAATTTACTATATATGGGGAGATTTGTCTTTCTTGTAGCTTCCCAATTATGTTACTATGGCAGGCTGTGTTTAAAGCATTTTTGACATCAATTGTAATTAGCGCACAGTATCTACAATTTAAATCCTTGACTGTGTCCAGTGCTGTTTCTACTGCCTGGATGGTGGATTTACCTTTCTGAAAACCGTATTGGTGTCTGTGTAGCCCTCCTCTCTCTTGGATTTCTTCATGTAACCTGTTTTTAATAAGGCCTTCCAATAGCTTACTCAGTGCATTTAACAGGCAGAGTGGTCTAAACGAGGATGCCAGTTGATCGGTTTTTCCCGGTTTCGGTATTAGAACCATTTTTGCTATTTTCCAGTCCACTGGTAATTTTTGCTCTATAAGAAGTTTGTTTATTATAGACAGGATCCAGGTTGGCGCACATCTTCTTGTTATTTTAATAGTTTCTGGAGGTATCTGGTCTCTTCCTGGTGCTTTGTTACTCTTAATATCTGCAGCTACTTTTTTGAGTTCTTCCTCTGTGAAGGGAAGTCCCTGTTCCGTTACTTCCTCTATCTCCCATGTGTCGTTACCAGGCGGAAAAAGTTCTGTTGCTATCTGTGCCTTTTTTTCTAGGTTCAGTTCATATGGCTTTAACATATTTATCTTCTTTGCTACCAATTTGTATGCATCACCCCATATATTGTTGTTTAAGTCTTTGCACAGATCTTTCCAGTGTTTACTTTTGGCATCCTTGATAAGGCGGCAAAGTTCTTTTGTACAGGACTTGTACGCTGTTCTAATTGCTTCAATGGCGTCTCTGCCAATATTGTTTTGCCTAGTTGCCCGTAATTGGTTTCTTATTAGCCTGTTATATTCGGCCTTTTTCCCCGCAATGTTATCATTCCACCAGTACGGTTTTCCAGGGTGAGTGTTTCGGGTTTGGGTACTACTTTTACACGCGAGCTGGATTAACTTGGTACCCCTTTAGTATCGCTTGTCATTATCTCCATACTAAGTTTGAATGCCTTCCAATCTACTTCTCGTGTTGCTACGCTTCTTCTGGTGTTGGTCTGCGCCATCATGATTTCAAAAGTTATGTGCATATGCTCTGTCAATGTTTCGGTGTCGCGAACCTTCCAATTTGTAATTTTTTCTGCTATTTTATTTGTGGCTAAGGTCACGTCTATGTACAACCTGGTATCTCCTCTTATGAACGTTGGCATTGTTCCAGTGTTTAAGACCACCATGTCTAGCGCATCAATCCATTCCATCCAATAGACGCCCTTTTCATCGACAATAGGCGATCCCCACATAGTAGACTTAGCATTTATATCCCCTAGTACTACAGTCTCTTTTCTACCAATATATTCCATTTTATCATCGACCTCCTTCTTATAATCCCGGAGAGGGATGTTTGGAGATATATAACAACAGATCACATCCAGTTCCTTGAACCTTATTATGACGTGGCCGTCATGTGTTACATGCTCTATGATACCCAGGTCTTTTGTCAGAAAGAGAATTCCTACATCTTTTCTGCTGTCCTTTAGCCAGTTTGCCCCCTCGATTCGCGTTCTGTTAGGCTCCCCCAATATTAAGATGTCGACTTCTTGCTGAATTGCTGTAGCATATGCCATATCCTGCGTTGCGTAAGTACGTCCTACGTTGGCTTGTAATATTTTAATATTTCTAGGCGTTTTTTGTGCTTGGGTACTTATGCCTGTTTTCGTAGGCTGCCTTGGTGCTATCCCTTAGGAGTCTTCGATAGTACGGACAAGCGGTCTGTTCAGCTCTGTCTCCTTCTTTTTTGCATGTTAAACAGAAGCTGGTGTTCTCACATGTCTTGGGTTTATGATTCTCTTGGCCGCATTTAAGGCAGATATTTGTATTATCTGCCCCTTTGCATTCATTAGTATAGTGCCCGAACTCTAGGCATCTATAGCACCTAATAATATTTACTCTTGGTCTTAATCGACATGATACCCATCCTATCCTTACAGTTCCTTGTTTTGTCAGCTTGTTTGCAATTTTTTTTGACTGCGCATATAGCTGTTTGGTTTCCTTTCAGGTTTGATCTACAGGAAAGAACTCTGACCTCACCTTCTTTTGCGTTTCTTACACCTCTCTTGACTGCCTCTTCTATCTGCAGCGCATTCATATCCCTATCTATGTCCAATATATATACAATGTCATCGTTGCTTTTAATCTTGACCTGGGTTTTGTCATATTTATCAATTATCGCTTGTTTAAGCGTATCAGCTTCATTTTTTCCTCCTTGTATTTCCATAAGTACATCACCCGTAGCCGTCATTTTAATAGTTTTCACCTTCACACCAATTTCGTCAATGTTCACATTCTTCTTTATCGTGCGGAGTATGTCCGCATAATCCTTGCCTTCCACTTAATTATAACCTTCTCAGTCGGTATTTTTTCATTGTAGTTGGAAGATTTCTGTCTCGTTTGTCCGTCCACCTTCGGAGTGATAATTTGTATTGCCACCTTTGTATCCCTAAATACACTTTCTGTGCACTTTTGGAGGTACTTGAACCATTTTTGGAGGTACACCAGGGGTATTTTTGGAGGTACACCATTTGAATTTGTGTCACTCCATGTTTGCCCACTTCTTCCCTTAGCTTCTCTAAGGTAAGATATAGTTCCCTCAAGTCATTTATGCCCCCGGGATCGATTATGTATGGCAGCATATACAGAGTTCTGGATCTAACTCCCTGTTTTCCTTTACTTAATATCAACTCCGTGTTTTTTTTTCGCATATTCAATACGTCCTATCTCCAAACCTTCTTCCATCAGGTTGATAATCTCTGGGAAGTTATACCTCAAGTCTTGCTCGGCCTTGGTGGTGAGAGAACTCTTAGGGTCCGCGATGATTGCTAGATCTCCCTTAAATTCTTTAAGTGACTCCAGTTTTATATCCTTCGTGTTTTGGTAACAGCAACCGGCCATTCTGTATCGATTACCTCTACGAATCCCTCCCATCCGGGTTTTGCAGCAATTTTCGTCTCTATTTTGTTCCGGTTTTCTTCCTGCAGTTCTAATATTTCTTGTTTTATATCTCTCACGTCCGCTTGTATACCTATGCTTCGTGTTGTGCGGGGAGGGTTGTCTGTTGATACAGTTTCAACTGACATCATGCTCGATTCTTTATTTTTTTGTTCCGTAATAATGTGTGACATTTTGGTGTGGGCAATATTGAGTACTGCCATTTTTCTGTTTAGTGTCTCCACGATATTTGCAAGCTCTCTCGTAATGGCCTTTATTTCCGTTTTTGTTTTTGTGCTTATTATGACTTCTCGCTTAAGCTCCCCTGTTTTTTGTGAGGCTTTCCATAGTTGCTTTTACCGCTGCCATCGCCTGGCAAGTGTCGTCGGGGTTTGTAATCTCTCGTGGATCCCTCTTTCTTTTCTTTTTGTGAGGGCTCCTGGCCCCAGGTGATGTCTCGTTTTTTTTTGTGCATTCATTTGGCTCCTTTTGTTCTCTCTGTATCGAAGCTTTCGTCTTCCCAGAGGTTTGCATCGCCTTCTCCTTCCGTTTGCCACTCCTTTGAGTTTTTACCACTGGGAGGGGTTCTGCTGAGACTGCTCCTTGGAGTAAATATTAATTTTTCACAGTCTTTGTTTCCAGTAGCTGTATTACCCACATCGTCCTGGATTTCCACCGTACTGTGGGCTCCAGTCGCATGTTGACGATCCGGGGGGGCCTGGTCCACCACCCTCACCACGGATCGGTACTGTGTATCCGAGCCACTGCACAGTAACGTATTTCCTTGTTCGTCGCTGTTCATGGTCCATATTTTTTTTCCGTGTGTCTCTCTTGGTCTGGAATCCTCAGTAGTAACCTGTTCGGCAAGGGTAGCCCTGCTGTTAGCTAAGCTAACGCCGACTTAGCCTACTACATCACTGGAAACTCGCAAGCCCCTCCACGACGACAACGTGGAGACACCTTGGAGGGGAGTACCTTTTTATTGTAACGAAAACTGTAAAGAAATTAACTCTTAACAGGAAAATAATGTTTTCAGAGAACGAGAAGAAAAGATCCTCAAAAGCAAGGGTGCAATTTAAAATGAAAATTATGACAAAGTTGCAGAAAAAAGACAGCAAATAAATATCTGTGAATAGTATAATAGCTAGTAAATAAATAATATAAGTAAATATATTACAATTATTATGACTCTAAAAATATAATATATTTAACTAAAAATTGTTACAGTTTACATAAAAGTCTAAAACTGCAAATTAGACTACTGTGAACTTTTAAAAATATGTTTAAAACAAATGTATTTATTTATCTATCCATTAGATAGTTGTTCGTGATATAGCGAAGCATGGCTATGTCTTTATTATCAAATAAATTCTTTATCTGATGTGGTCATTTGGTGAAGTATTTTCTGAGTTGTATGTATAAATATTGTATTCACTATTGGATGACTAAATATATATGTACAAAAGCATTGATACTAGCAAGCATTAAAAAACACACATTACGATTGTCATAATAATTGCAGTTTCATTAATTCTTTAATGCTCTTAGATTCATGTAGTCACATGCTTTTAAATATGGTAATGCTAATTTGATTTTATATTCTGAGAAAAAATGCTTTGTTTATTATTTAATGCTCCACCGATATATAATGTTTAGTACATATATTATATGTATGTTTAGTACATATAGTATATATATTAGTTGTAGTACATCACAGTGAGTGGCTTATTCAACGTTCCTGGAAAATTACAAATAATATGAAAGAGAAAATTTGCTAATATTAGTTATCACAGGTGCTATTTTTGATTAAAATAATGTGATGTATGTTACATTTCTGGTTGTACTGTAAGTACTGGTTGTACAATCAATTTATATATACAGAAAAGTTATTAAAAAAAAAGGTTGATGTGTTTAAAAAAATATTTAATAACAAAATTATGATTATTATACGAAACTTTATCACCACGTTAAATATATATATATATATATATATATATATATATATATATATATATATATATATATATATATATATATACCCGTAGTAACTTTACTTATTTAACGATACATTAAAAATTTGAGAATTTACGAACAGTGTGAATTAAGAACCGAATCTCTAAAACGACAGAAATTTGTGTACGACAGTATTACGTAGGCGACATATAGTTGTTGCTGTATTCCTAATGCTTAATACAAGTTTACCTATTAATGGACTTTCTCTGTAATTATACTCTGAATTTACTGTTCACCGAATGCACTGGTTGATGCGAAGCATGTGCCTTACTAGTAATTCCACGAGATGGTTTCCCACTATTAGTTGCTTTGAAGGGTATTTTACAATATAGGCATACTTTAAATCCAATGGGTCTATTCGTGAGGCATTTCGTGGAAGATATAAAACGTTTATTCTCGATGAGAACAAATTTTGATATTACGTAACAAATTTATGTGAAGTTATTTGAGTATATTCGAGATTCAAGTGTTAAATTTGAGTTACTAGCATAACAGAATAGATATTAATAATCTATAATATTCGGACAGAATTAGATCAGGAATCTGCAGTAGCTACAGATTGGGTTAACAGCATTGCACCTAATATTCCTTCTTATATAATTAAGAGAATTTATTGACGTTATCACTTTTGCTATGGAGTATGGATAGTTTTTCAACATAAAAAGTACATTAAAGATGTAATCAGGTTCATCACATCTGTAACTAATGTATACTACAAAAAAGAAGTAATTCCACATACCATTCAGCAGAAGATTTCCGAAAAGAGAACACGCCTGAAGACAACACAAGAAGATGTCTGAAGAAAATAAAAATAGATTAAATAAAGCAATGAAAGATTAAAGAAAATACTATAGGATCATAGAAATCAAGGTTTTCAAACTTACCTGGTGATCCTAACCTCAACTGACGCTACAAACTACTCGCTTTGGAAAGCCACTACGAATATATAAATACCTATACAACCAAATTCAGCGATGAAAAAGGAAAATTCTACATGGGCAAGAAACTACTACGAAAAAGCATAAAAATGAGCTAAACACCTTGAAATAAGTCTTTACACCATTTCCACAAACAAACTCAACAGAAAAAAATTATATACTGAAATACCTAGATGAAACATATCAGTTAGATTTCCCTTTTAGAAAAATCACGGTTCACGATCTCAAAAATACCATCATAAAAGAAATCAATCCAAAAAAGCGCCTGGATTCGACCTTATTAGAGGTAAAATTCTCCAGCCTTCTAGAATACTTCCAGAAAAAATGTTTGAAACGTATTACGCATATCTTGAATGCAATCCCTCGGATCCATCATTTTCCTTGTCTATGGAAAGTAGCACAAGTAATTATGATTCCTAAACCTGGAGAAAAGAAACAGAAGAGGCTACTTCATACAGGTCAATAAGTATGCTTCTAATACTCTCAAAATTATTTGAAAAGATCTATCTGAAAAGGTTAAATTCCATACTTGACGAATTGAATATCATCCCAAATTAGTAGTTTGAATTTAGGAACAAGCACGGCATCGTTGAACAGGTCAACAGAATTATCAATGTTATCAACAATGACCTTGAAAAGAAAAGGTACTGTTCTGCTGTTTTCTTGGATGTCAGCCAGGAAGATAAGGTCTGATATGAAGGACTACGTTATAAAATAAAGAAACATCTCCCTTTCTAATATAAGTGTCTCAACACTTTCTAATACTGAGATATTTTAGCATACATAAACAAAGAATTAATCAGTTATCAAAATGATGAAAAGAAAAGGTCTGTTCTGCCTGTTTTCTTGGCATGTTCAGACAGAGCAAAATTAGATACAGTTGTGTGAGGGCTACGAGTAAAAATAAGTACCTCTCCCTTTCTACTATCCAGTGGTCTCCCCACACCTTATCTAACTGATATTCTTAGCAATAGACATTTTATGGTGATACAAGGCTGCGCAATATACCAGTCTATATCCTATTCTATTTAGTGTGCCCCAAGAAAGTATGCTGGGACCAACACTCTATTAAATTTATACAGCCGATCTACCTACATTTAGATTAACAACAGTTACCACATTTGCAGATGACAACGCAATATCAACCTCCCACATAAATGCCATTCAAGCATTCAATAATCTTCAAATTAACTTGAATAAAATCCAAGCATGGCTAAAAAATGGCGAATTAATATCAACGAATCCAAATACTATTCTGGTCGTATATACTCTAGTATAATGCTCTTCATATTGCTCCTTCCTTTTGTCAGAAACGACGCCTATTGTCGCCCTGGGATAGCTTGCTGTATTCATGGAGTTAAAATAAAATAAAAAAAACAATAATAAAATTCCAGTAACTTAACTTGCATTTCACATGTCAGTCCACATATTTTTCCCATTATACTTTTTAATTTCCTTTTCTTGATTTCCTCCCAGCGATGGAAATGGAAACGACGGTGTTCGACACGAAGACGTAGACTGACTATAGGCGACGTAAGCCCCCATACCTAGGGACCCCGCACCAAGCGCAGACTCGCGACAGACAAACAAATACCGGCCCGGGAGTTGACAACCGGCGAAGACAAAAGAAATGTAGAAGAGAGGAAGATCAGCTGGTGGGGTCCAACAAATTAGATTAAGGGGAGGTCAGTTCGAACCCTTCGCTGTTTGTCACGCTACCGCCGAGCGAAGGGTACATTTTTACATTTGGCGAGGGGATGAGACCAGCGGGGAAAGACGGGCTCACCCACGAGGCGGTCTAGATCTACAGCGATGAGTTGAGTAAAGAGAGGTTCGCATCGCTCGGCCCAAACACCCACTTATTTTAGGCCATTATCAAGCATCAGTGATGGACGCGCTCTTGATTTTAGGGTCGTCTCTATAGCCACTCTAGTGTTTGGCTACGCATTTTCGGATAATCATCGCTAATATTAATGCACAGAAGTGAAAATGTTCTTAATCTCAGTGGAGTTGTTATAGTCTCATCTTGTGAATGAATTTTTCTCCTTTACTTGTTTATGTATAACCAATCGATTTATTGCTTCCCCTAGAATCTGTGGAGTAGCTTGACTTCTCAGGGACTTTCTATCATACCCACCTGGGACAATAATTTTTCATTATAAGATATTTCCTATACTATTTGGTGCTCTGTGCATTTTATACCTTCTGCTGGATTCTTCAGGTGGTTTTAGCCCTGTTGCATTCGACATATGTTTATATCGCCAATGTTCGGTCGCCAAAGGCTCATTCGTATTCTAGCATGATGCACCACGAGCAGATTGGCACTTAGGAATTGATGTTTTTTTAAATGTCCGTTGCTATCCATGCACCCCGCAATCTGCTTTAGATTATAATATTAAATATACATGTTCTGGTAGTATAATATTACTATTTTTGTATTCTGCAGCTACCTTAGATGAATTAATATATTCATAAGAACGATCTCTAAAATTCTCATTTCATAAATTGAAATTAAAGTTCTAAGACTGGGCTGCGAACTATGATGTAACAACACAAAAATGTATTAGGAAATTATGAAATAGCATGTGTCTATTACAATTTAATATGTATATTATATTATGGCTGTATAAATGTTAAAATATACTGGACTGATACTTTATTTGTTGTTTCTGTATTTATTTACACTTGTTTATTTCACTTATATTATACTTATTATACTTCACAACCATATTAGGAAAATTATTTCACTAAACACAAAAAATAATTATGGCCTTATCATTATATGGAATACATATAACGGATTCATAGATATATTCTACAATGATGTGAGCTTGGATCTGTGGAAGGACGACCTTAATATGTATTCCTACTCTCTGAGCCATAATTCTGTTTATTTGTAGTATTAATATAACACTTTATTGTATCAATAATTTTAATTTTATCAGTCGTGCTATCAATGACGGGTACAAATAACATATGTTATAGATATTAATGCATAAAATATAATGTTTTATAATTCGTTGGCCAATTTTCTAAGCAGCATATATATATAAACGATTTTAACATTGTTTTACAATTTTAAACATATATGTTTATGAGAAAACATTATAAGTTTTCAAGCAAAATGTATGTTATCGATAAAGTGATTATTTCAAACATGGTTTCTTTTTGATATTTCAAACCACTGTATTAGATGTACTCTACATGTTTCGATTTTTATGCATTTATCAATAACATTATAAAATGAATACTTCAGTCATATGTGGGTTATTCTGCAAATATTTAACTGCTGCTAAATTTAACTAATACTTCATATATTAGTCAAATTTCTCAATGACACTACTGAACACTTCAGACAACTGAAGATATAAGAGTAATAAAATTTTTAAGATAAAATATTCGGAAATACATTATAAACATGTTGATAGCTCTAACATTATCATATTTAAATAAGCGTAGATCCACATTTCGTTCGCCTAAAGTATCTGGTTGTGAAAGGAAAGGTTACTTAAATTGAGTGATGAGGATAAACACATAAAACGCCAAGGGAGATATTCTAAACATTCCAGTTAATATTCGACATTAAGTATACAGTGACATTCTCAATAATGGGTCCGTGCAATCATCCTGAACTACGGTACGAATAGCATTGTTGTAGACATTTCTACAGAAACAAAAAACACTAGGTCGCCCACTTATTCGACCATCTACTTACCATTTACTTATTGCAACAACAGTTACAATAACTGTTGTTTGATTTAATTAGCTTTGCAACGGATACTGGATAGACTATCCACCATATTGTAAAATACATCTGTCACATTCTAAAATAAAATAATTATTTTCGACTGCTAAGTAGCCCAGTAGACACTGGAGTAAATTGGAACCTTTGGTGTGAAGATAACAATGACTTAGCTTTCCACAGAACACCAAAACACTATACACTACATTCGACGTGCGTTTCGCCAACAAAATTGGCAACACCTGGAGATGATTAAAACTAATCTTGTGCTAACAATGTATCCTATTTATACCTAAATTATTGCTGTGGATGTAGATGTTGTCCAGTAGATGTTTTCTAATAGGGATTATTTGAAATTATTTGAATGTTCCACTGTTTGATAATGCACTGAGTAAGGCTAGATCTAATGGCTTCTCGTGGAAGGAGTGTAAGGTAAACGTCCCTAAACATAAACATTTCAAAAGTGAATCATTCTGTTGTCAACAATAAAGTACTCCCTAGTTTGGTTGTGTCAATTTTTAAAATGAAGTATTTACTTTATTTGTGACATACCTCACTATCATGTATGACATAAGTCACTATCTTAAATCTTTAAAATTAAATTGTTAGTCCGCTTCTCTGATTTATATCTGGAGCAAATCACTTTCCTGAAAAATCTGTCTGTTTCTCTTGTTCAACTACATAAATGGTGTTGTGGATAAGCATACTATATTTTTAATTATACGAAAAGTATATGAAAAATTGCTATTTCTGGCATAAATAGGTAAACTTTTACACCACTATGATTATAAAATTTAATACATTTTAGGTATAAAACGAATGTAGTATATTTTATACCATATGGGGTAGATTATATTTCGTGCGATGTAACCATTCTAAATAAAGGAATATGGAAAATACGCGGAACAAGGGAGATTAATCAAATAGATCATATCTTAGAAATATAATTAAATTATATTTCTAAGAAAGAGAAATAAGAGAAATGCAAGAAAAAATTAAACACTTAATTGAACACTTACAATGAAAAAGGAATAATAGCAGTAAAAGCATACAGAAGAAAACTATAAAGAAAAGAGTTGAAGAAATGATAAACCACCACAGTAAGTATGAGAGCAGAAAATGTTATAAAAAGATAAATAAGATCATAGGTGAATTTCGATTAAAATAAAATGCTTAAAAAGATTATTGTCTTTGTAAGTACGTAAAATGGTAGAGATAAAAAATAAATAAAAGTACGTAAATGATAAAAAATAACTAATAGAATGTTGAAGAGCATCTTCAAGAATATATTGTCGGGAAATATATCGTAACTGAGAGAAATGGCATACTATGATATAGAACTGATTATGAGGTACCAATGAAATAGCTTAACTAGTTATGAGGTACCAATAAGTGATGGTATTATCACATCATTTATATAAAATCAGAGGGGGTTACGCTGTGATAAAGATTATAATTATTTAATGATATAAAGAAATTTCGGAAGAATGCACTTTTGGAATAATTCAGCTAGTTTATAGGAAGGAGATAAATTACTCTTCAAATTATTACCTCAAATTAGGGGCAAGAATGTATCCTGTAAAGCCGTTTGTGAGGTTATGCATAACATAACCATTTATTAGATATTTTCAGTCTATTTTAGTGGAGTGTCAGTGCGACTTTAGACTTCATTAGAACAGTTCAATAATCGACCATATAGAGGGTGCCTCAGTTGAAACTATAGGATTTGATTTGCGCGCCATTTGTGTTCTGTTAAATATAGGGCGCCAACATTTAACGACTATCATCTACAAACGATACGACGCTGACGTCCACATGCCTGGGTATATCATTATCAGCTCCATTTTCAAAGAAGAAGTACTAGTCCAATTACTCCACTAACAAAAGTAGTCCAATTACTCCACTACTCGAAAATATGTACCAAACCGTGTATCTCTGTGGATATATTTCTTTTTCGTGAACAGCATGTAGATTTTCAGCACCCCAAATTCGACAAATATGTTTACTGACGTATCCATTAAGATGAAAACGTGCTTCATAACTGAACAAAATGTTGTTACAAAAATCGGCATCACCTTATTTCTTTTCTAAAACCTAATTAAAAAATGTACGTCGTTGTAAATGGTCTGTAACTTTTAATTGTTGTGTCACGGAATTTTACATTCTGACAGATGCAGATCTTTCTTTAAAATCCGATCCGGTGGCTCTTGATATGTTCAAGTGTTGTGCATGACGTCAAATTGACGTGCTTAGATACTACCGTACACTATCTCTCACTGCAGCAGTATTTCCATCCGACAGACCACGACGAGGACGTATTGGTGTTGCCTTATCAATAACAGAACCCGTTTATTCAAATTTCTTGATTAAGTTACGAACTGTTAACTCTGTAGGCGCCTCATTTTATCTTAATTTTATCCGAATTTTTCTTAATGTAACTGTAAATGATCGCTTACTTTCATAAAATAGTTGTACACATACTATTCGTTGTTGAACTGTTAATAAAGGCATGTTGACAGAACATAGATTAAGTGCAATTCAAATCTTATAGTTTCAACTGAGACACCCTATATGTATATATATATATAGAACAAATTCAAAAAAACGCATAAATATTCGTAGATTTAGTTCTTATCGTAAGAATATTACATAGATTTACATAATATACAGGGTGTCCCAGAATGTATTTTACAGTCAATATCTCTGTTATTTGAAAAAAAATCTTGCTGGCTGCGAATTTAAATTCATATAGATTTTCTTCATTCTTAAAAAATCGCCCGCAAACTTTTTTTTTTTATTGAATGAATCGCCGATTCATTCTGCAATAAATGTTCTGGCATAGGTTGGCATCAATCAACAAATTTCTATTCGAGGAGCATCTGAAAAGATTGGATTATTTGAACCATTTTTTGGAGCGATGAGCGATTATTCATTGCAACGCCTTGCGGCAAATTTTATCATCGTTTTTTAATAAAATAAGAAAAACCTAATATGATGTAACACTATATTTACTATTGCATATTTTTAAGGCAAAGTAACCAAGGAAAATAATTTTCAATTGTGAACTGAATCAAACTTTTATGAGAACGTCAATGTGAGCTTACATGTAAAAGACCAGAAAATTCGATACTTTAATGGATTCTTACTGCGTTTGATATTATCTAGCGAAAGAATAATATATCACATATTGTAAGCTTACATCAATATACCTGCCATGAAACGCGAAACATAATGTTCCATATTGTAATAATCGACAATTGAGTGACGTCGTTGAAGCTTCGGCTGACATAATGTGGATAATAAAATGGCACTTTAATATACTCGTAGTAAGATATTTCCTCGCCCGATCGCAATCTAATATCAATATTTACAAACATGTATACACTATCCATGTCACTTATGTGATTTATCGCTATCAGCTATTTTACTCGATTTCTTTGGTTCTATGATCAGAAAAATATAAATACCGTGCTCAGGAAAAAATAACAAAATCCGTTGATGGTAACTTGCAAAAACATATTGGAACATACTCGTATATACATATTTAAGTAATAGGGTCACACTTAATAAGAAAAAGAAACTTGGAAAAAATATAATTTTATTCTTCACGTTTTCTTCATTATGAAAAACATAGGCAAAAAGCTTATGTTTTTAATAATTTAAAATAGTATTTCAAATTGTAATGTTTTAAGTAATTTATATAAATATAATTAGCCCCTTTGATTATCGATGACATAGTAAACTTTCTGGAGGAAAAAATGTATAGAATACCTATTAGCCAAAATGTAAAAAACAAAGAATAATTCCCATCAGGATTTCTTCCTTAGAAATCGCCATTAACATTAAAAATCAAAATATTTTTTTTAAGACAAAATATTTTCTCTTAAAATTTCTAGTGTTATAACCATACTTTTCTACTACATAGAAAAAGTACTACATCGTACTTTTGATTGAACGTCTATATTAATTAGTATAAGAATTCTATAAATAATAGGTATATGTTATTACATTTACATAACTATATGAACACATACAAAGCTACACACTTCATTGATTCATAATTAAGTTCATTAAATAGTTGAAATGTACATATTAAGTATATGAATATATGTCAAGGCCTATTTATATGTTAAAGTATACAGAGTTATGGAGATTAACAAAATATGTAGGGTCTATGATAAAATGTTATGATATATTACTGGAAGAATAATATTTTAAGTAGTAAATGTTGACAGTAATATCGAAAAATTAATTATAATATATAATTTTATAATTAAATAATATAAATAAATAAATAACATAATTTTAAAATGACTACAATTAATGTGCTAATGTATGTTCTGGTGGAGGCGCAAGGACTAATATGCTATAACAAACAATTACCATATATTTATGAATGTACTAAATATTTATATATTTTAACGACTATTTAGTAACTATTATGATTTCTCATTCTTCTACAAACGATAAATACATTCTTTTGACTTATCTCCCTATTTCTATTTGAATCTTTACACTTATTATACCAAACATTTTGTTGATTCATGTTTCAAAATACATGTGTATTATGTATGTTTTTGCATGATACTTATAATATCTTAACTTATCTGTAGTAAATAAATATTACTTATAATATAAACTTATAGTATTTTATATATTACTTATAATATAAACTAATGTCATGTGTTGTATAGTGTCCAGCACTAAACTTATTTAAAAACATACTGCTTTCAACAGATTTTCATTTTCTAAATCTTAATATCACAAAGAAATACTTTATTTTTTAAATTACACTTACTGCGGTAATACTACATACATAACATATTTCTTCTTATTCATTATCTGCTGAATTAGTTTAAAAATAGTTAATAAATAAATTTTTCTTTTAATTTTCGAATTTATTTTGTATTTCGATAGTTAATAAGAGGTTAATAAGAAAAATATAAGAGGTGTTTATAAACTGTTAAGTTTCATAAACAAGTTTATTAGTAGTAGAGGATGTATAGTTATTAAAAAACACACTTTGTGAAACATTTCTCACAGCAAAAATTGTTTACAAAAAAAAAAACAGGAAAAGAATCTCTCATAATGGAGTTGTAAATAATTGACTACGCATTCTATGAAATTATTAAAGTATTTCAATACGACAATTGCTCCGATCGCATGACACAATGTTATAAGTAAATAGTTAGAATATACAGAATTCCCCCTCGTAGCTCGATCACGTTGCCCCAAAGCCTCAGGCTAGTGAGAATAGGGTTACACATATAGACGAGGACAAGATGAATATTTTTATTGTTTGGGGAAGAATTGAAATTATAATAGTTATTGAATAGTTGTTCGAAATACACAAATATTTGGTAAATTTATAAATATATGGAACTTTTTCGTTATAACCTATTAATTCTGGGCCTTCACCAGAATATGCGATGGTATATTAATTCTTAAGTAATTTTACAATTACGTTTAATTATAAAATTATATAACATTACATTTAACATTTTTGTAACAACCTTTACTGTCAACATTTACTATATAAAATATTACTCTGCCAATAATACCCTGAATTATTTCAGTTGATCAGCTCGATCAATTTGTAAATTTAGATGATTGAAAAATATCACATACAGCTCAGAATATATTTATGTCATTTTCATCTATACCAAAAACAACTATATTATGTTTTCGAATCTTCCTCTCTATAGTCAGTATATGTTGATATAAATTTTTATTCTCCCATTCTAATATCTCTATTGTATTTTCTATACTACTATAATATTTTTCCTTTAATTTCCTTTTCCAAATTATCCATTTTTTCTGTTATTTCCTTATTTATTTCATTTACTTTCTGTTCTATTTCGTCAGTTGTTTTTTGCCTTTTTTTATGAAAATGAGGATTTCTAAACATCCTATACTTAACTAAAGATAATAGATTTTTCATCTTGACAACTTTAAATAATAGTATTTAAATAATGATATTCAGATAATTTATAATATAAAATTATAATATAAATTACTATATTACAAGCATTACAGACATAATATAAACATTTTAATAAAGAATAAATGTAATGTAAAGAAATAAATGCGTTCTAGAAACAAATTTATATCACAATATGTTCTTAATGTAATTTTATTTTCCTAAAATTGTAGTGGTAATATACAACAATAACTAAATGACAGATTTCCTGGCTTGATATGGTTAGATCGAATACGACATATCGAATGATCACAGAAGTTAAAGAATTAACTTCTTCTAATTTTTTATTTTTCTGTCTTCCTACTGTATATATTAAAGTTGTCACATATTCCAATATAAAGTTTAAATAATGAATCCTTGCGCGTGTATCAATTTAGTGACGACGCACGGATCACATGCTACACCACTCGCAATTGTTACCAATTCGTCACAATTATCAGCACGTATGTCTAGCGACATATGTTTTAATCAACTACGTACGGCATAGACAATTAATAATTTGCCGAATAAAATTCAATTATGAAGTCACGTCTTAGCTTTATTGTATAATTTGATTCATTGGCATCTCAATATTTCTGTAAAATTTATATTACATGTTCTCTACAAATTTGGTGGAAATATTATGGAAACCTGTACATATTTTGATGGAAATATCACTTCCATTGAATGTATTTGTGGAGAACATTTTCATTACTCTGTCAAAGGTTGACGGATTTGTATTGTACTGTTACCCTAAAATGTGTTTTCGGCACGACACTGTTCAAAAATGTAAATTTATTGATTAATGCGATTGTTATCTGTGACGCACACCTAAAGAATCATTATACAAATTGATCATTATATAACTGGTATCTCTATCTAATTGTAAGTATAGACACCATTGCGCTATGTTGCACTGACGATAAAGACACGACTGTGCGGGAACTGTCTAATTGAATTAAGCATCTACGATAAGTAGGTTAATCTCCCGAATTTAAATGTATTATGTCCTGAACTACATGATACATTTAAATTAATTCATTCAGCAAAAACTAAAATAATGTATTATAAAAGAAAAATGTGGTAAAATATATTTCATAAAAATTATTTATGTCGTATCTTTCAACGATAGTTGAACTGGAATAGGTATATGGTATTGATTTGGCACATCGCAACTTTTCATTGATTTAACATCAATCTAAATATTTTATTCTAAAGATAACGTTTGTTTCACAAAAACAAATTTATTCTGGCATCACAACTTAATAGGCTATATGGTCGACGGCAAAAGCTACATTTATATCACAAAAGAAATGTATTTGTTACCTAATAAATGAACATGTTAAATTATATGTAACATATTGCATTTATCAGAATTTGTCATATTTATTATTTGTTTAAGATAAATTTATATTTGTTTCGCCATATCCAAAATCAGTACTTCTTTATCATAAATATAAATCAATAAATAAATTAACAACTAAATCCTCTTCTTGATTCCATATTAATGCATTATTTGAAAATTTGCTGTTCGTTCCTAGATACAATTATATACAAACATGCAAGTTGTATAATAAGGTACCCCCTAATATTGCGTCTTATACTACTTCCTTGCGAGATTAACAAAATTATTTATTACAAATTTATTATTAGAGGACATCTATAAATTTAAATAGAAAACAGTGCACTTTATGTACTAACGTTTCCAGTACCTTTATATGTAATAGTAAGATGCATCATAAATTGTATATTATTCCTTATATTGTAATAATTCCCAATATTTGTTATTCCTTCTAAATTGTACGTTATGCTTCTATAACACGAGTAAAATTATTTAATTTATAATAGTTATTAAGTAATTTATATTTATTTGAAGTATTGGTCAAGTGAAGAGAATATGTGATTATTCTGAATATCCGAATAGTATAGTATTTAAATAAAATGTATTTTTTACTTATAAATTATAAAAAGGCTTTCTTAACCCAGTTCCTTCATATTACAACAGTGGCAGTCGCTGTACGGTAACTAGGAAAATGCACTGATCTTATTCTACGAGCAAACGTAGTTTTGTTTTATATTTGTACGCGTTCATTACCTTCATTTTTAGTTCTGTAAGTATAGGGAGTTAAATGTGTAAGTGCCATTAGTGGCATTCTCTCAATTCCATGATTCTCGTATGCCCCTTAATTATCTTAATCACAATTGTTGCTCTCTCGTTATATAACACGTACAGCGTTGTAAATTCCTCGTACTTATTACAGAAACCGTCAGATTATTTGTAACCTAAAATATTTGTTTTTTCTTATTTTATGATTTTCAAGAAGTGAGAGAGGAAGGTAGAATTTCAGTTCAAACCGAGGAGTAGGAAAATTGAGACCTCGGCTAGAACCAGTAACGAACCCTGAGGAGTAGGTAGATTGAAATTCCAACAGTTATTTTATTTTATATTTTTCTGTTAATAAAAACACTATTAGTTTTTAATATTAATATTGCAATTTGTAGTTCATTATAATCGTATTTCTAGAATTAGTAGTATATTTCCACGTTATTCATGAAGCTTACATGGTACGTAATTTCTCAAATTGTGACAGAATAATTTCAAGAGGATGATATATGTAAGTTGAGATGGATGATGATGACTAAGATAATTTTGACATTTTGGTAGTTATACAAATACTTCGTTAATGTGGGTAATCATTTTATTGATATTAAACGACTCAAAATATTTAGTGCAACAGTTGGCTTTAAACTATTAAACTAAATATGAATGTAGGATAAATTTAAAAATATTGAAATGCGCGAAATGTTGTTGTCTATCCTTCCAAGAACCACTTACTATAAAAAATGATTGCAGATTGATATCAAAAGATGAAGTTGCGAATAACAAACCCGAATATGGGAGTTCCAAATATTTTTCGAGGAAATAACTTTTTGAGTAATGAACTGTCAACTGGCCTAACTATAAATATCGATCAGATGTAAACTCACGCAGAATTGCGGAAGTTCATTATAGTGCCTAGAGATATATTTGGCGAGAATAGTAGGTCATCATATAATAGGTCCTTTCTTATTGAATGCAATATAGATTCTGCAACGTATTTGAGCCTTCGCAGATATAAACTCACAAAGAATTGCAGAAGTTCACTATAGTGTCCAACATGTTTGGCGTGGAATCATAGGTCGCTATATAATAGGTCCTATTTTATTGAATAAAATCTAAATTTTGCAAGGTATTTCCAGATTCTCAGTGAAATATGTTATTTCCTGAAATATATATTTTAAACTACAAGAATTCACTAAAAGTAAAATTTATTAGCGTAAATCATATGCCCCAGCTACATGGTAATCCTTTTGGAAATGCAGTTCGTAAGTATTTAGATAAGAATTTCCCTGATAGTATGAATATGAGTAATTGGATAAGCGAGTTACATTTGAATTCAGCCACTTTGCGTGTCTGTGGAGTTAAGCGGAACAATAACACAAGAACATTATATATTGAATTAATAGAAAATATATAATTAGAAAGAGTTACAATAATTTTGTAACAATAGAGGTGAATAACAAACTTCGTTTAACCCTTAACGTTAAATTTGTTGGAACCTATTTTTTGTAATTTAAATGTAAAATACAATACAATAATACTCTAAAACACCGGTTTAGAATTGTTCAGTAAATATTAACTTCACTGATTAAAACAAAGCTGACTATATCTGTGGTAAAGATAATAATTTTATAAAATACTGACAATAGTTATTAATTTTATAAGGGAATTAACAAGCTTTTAATCCACTAGAAAAAATGGGCACTCGAGGCGCAGCGAGAGCTGCTAATTCCCGAATCTAATTCAACGTTTTATCCACGACCACGGGCAAAACCGATCAATTAGGAGGTGAAAAATTCTGATTTTGAAAAACATCAGATTTGACAGATTTATTTTGATCAAGAATATTGATTAAGCGTGATATTATGAATTGTAATCCACTAGTGTATTAGAAGGCCTCTAATCCACGGAAAACAGACGTATTAAACCTTCCTAATATAGTGGTCGTGGATAAATACCATAATAGCTTTAAGGAAGCTGTTAATAATTATTAATTAATGTCTTAAGAGGAAATTCCAGAGGTATATTTTCAAAATATTGCATTACATCCATACATGTTAGTAACATTGTATTATGTTCCCATTGTCTTTTGGGTGGCATTTCTTGAAAAAGAAGAAGTAGCGTTTTAATTAATTTTTAAACAACTTGAATTAGCTGCTCCAGTTATTATTGCAATAGGCAGTTATTATTACAATAAGTCGTTGGTTTCCATACGAAGTGTATGAATTATGAGTTTTGAGTTCGTGGACAACGATTGCAAGAATATTTATTTGCAATATATTGCTGATACGTGTCTCTTGACCCATGTATGAATTTAATCACGTGTAAAATAGGTACTAAAACATAAAATTAAATACATTTAAATATTGGTTTGAATGTGGTTAACTTTTTAATGTCGTTGATTAAATATTGTTTATTAAAATAAAATATTTTAATAAACTCTATGTATTGGTACTAGCGCATTCGCCAAAATTGTAAAGAAATAATTTTAATACAAAATATATGTTCAGGATGTATAATTAATATTTGTGAGGTGATAATGAGTTAATGTTTAATTAGAAATATGCATATTATTACGATAATTTTGGAATAAACGGGTATACGTGTTATCGGTTAGGTAACTGTTCAGCGGTGGCGTGGGTACTAGTAATAAAGTATATATATTATTCAGTATGCACACACAAAAACATACATGTATAAATGGGTGCCAAATGGCCACTTATTTAGAGTAGAACTTAATCCAGGAAATCTTACAAAATCGCTTTAATATTGACGAATAATAATAGCCGGTTCTCTTATTGTTAGTGCTATTCAGCCTTTATCTAATGTTTTTACCAGTGATCCACTAGCACAAACAATTATTGTGCAGATCCTTAATTTAGAGAACCGATATTTGAAATTTTATTTCGCGTAAACATCTAGCCACACTGGGATTTGTGGAAAAAAATTATTAGATAAATCAGCTAAATATGCAGCAGTAGATAGCCCACTAAAACTCGAAGATATAAAAATAAACTTACAAGCAGACAGTTTTCAACTTATGACAGGCTAAATGGAATAAAGATACGGAAAAACTTAAAGATATAAAATAACATGTATGAAAACGGATAAGTGTAGTGTTGTATAGTTGAAGTGAACAATATGATATCAAGACATATCTAACGCCGAGTTATTTATTAACAAAAAAGAATAACAATATGTGATAAATATGATGCAGTATGTATGTTCAAAATTACCTGATCAATTTTATGTTTGAGAGAGTCAGTAGAACATTATTTATAATCTATTAATATGTGTAAGAAAACTTTGAATTAGCCATTTTTAGCTAAAAATGGCTAACAGCCATTGAGGTATATTGATATTATAATAACATCATCATTATAATATCGAATAATAAGAATAGTCGGTAAAATATTATTGAAATAGATAATTGAGAATACATGTAGAGAAAGCAAAGCTCTTTTAGATTTAAATTTAATATTTTACAAGTTACTACTTTAAATGATTTATTAATAATAGTCACAATTTAAATAATTTTGGAAAACAAAATAACTTAATGCCGGATAATTAATATTAATCAATGTGAAGGAAGTGAAGGTATGTAGAGGGTTTTTGTCCACTAGGTGGTATGTACATATATTAAAGTAAGCGTGTTACTTCTTGAATTATGTCAGCAGAGGCTCCACACAAATTATTGAATGCAATTTCGAATCCCGTGGGTTCCCAGCCACAAAAGATTGAGTCACTGGAGTTTGGAATTCTCTTTTGAAACAAGATGATAAAGAAAAAACCGAAAAAGGCAAAAAAAAACAAAATAAGTACGATAATTATAGAGACGAATTACTGACAATTTTCGAAACGATATACAAACTAACAAAATAAATTATACTTTACATTGTTCCTTTATAATATAAAAAACTACTAATAATGAGTCAACATAATGACGCTTATCTCCAATGCTGAAACCTCTAACAGAGGAGACGTATAAAAAATGCATCCCAAATGGTTATAAAAAAATTGTATTAGAGACAGCGCCGGCGCCCAATGCTCTATTACACAATGAGTAGACGACTCTTTCTGATTTGATATGTATAATATTTATCGAATTTGGTCATATATAGCCACGTATCTTAGCCATGTCTCTTAGGTACCCATCAATCTTAATTTTTGAATCATATACTTTTACATAACTCTATTAGATGATACTTGGGGTTAATTTAGTTAGCATTGCTGGCGATTAAAAATGAAATTTTCGGAAAAATGTAACATTTATTCGTTTTGATGTGTATACCAAATTGAATTATTACATTTTAGTTAAACTCATTAAATGTGGATATCTGAGTATCGGTCGATTAATACACTAAGTAGGATGGATATATGTGTCCTTGTCTATATTTAGTAGTTAGGTGAAAGAATGCTGCCAAATCTTACGCTCAATAAAGAAAAGTCATTCAAAAAATCTCAAATAAATCATAACAATTATTTATTTTATTAAACTTATCCGATGAAACTATTTACTGAAACTAAAACTGAGTATTTATTTAGAGTTTAACAATGTATTTCACATTTATAGAATCAGTACAAAAATTATGCCATTTTGTGTCTATTAAAATATATTAGTGGTTCTTAATATAATTTCTTATATAGGCTGAAAACCTTAATTGGAATAAATTCAACTTGGATATGGAAGATATTAATAAAGAATCCTAATTCCTGAAGCCAATTTTTAATTTTGGTTGTCCATATTTGGGGAGTAATAACCTTTACTTGCCTTTGCCCTTCAACTGGGTGAGCGTGATACAACATTTCCATTTTTTTATCACCGCAAGTGATGCATAATTTGAGGTCACGTCAACAGAAATATAATGCATACACATCTCAGTGTAAATATAAAAAAAAACATACTTTTATGATAGCTATTACTCCATCGTAAAAGATATACAAAATGTGTACCGCCTCTTTTTTCTTGATGTTTCTTGTTATGAAGAATATTGATTATATATCATTTTTTGTTTAAATAACTTTAAAAAATAATTTTATTTCACTTCACGATTTCTAGATTTATTTATGTCGAAAAAGGAGTAACCTCTTTTTATTATTTGTTGATTGCTTAATTATATCTTGGAGATTACTTGGCAATTACTTATAGGTATATCGGAGAATACTGAGATTATTGATTACTGAGTCGAGATTTACTGTATTTAAAACCCTTTTGTTGCTGTGGTGGCAGGAATGTTTCAAGAAGTGTTTTTCTCTAAAGTTTTGCACCTCGCAATAAATGTGATAAATAATACAATGTAATTTTATGATAAGACACGAAAGGATTTAGTTACATGATAACCGCAATGACTTTAGGTATATCCATTCTTAGACACAACATCCTGTATGTGAATGGTCTGAATTATAATATTATACAGTATGATATTATACTAAGTGTAATATAACAATAGGATAGGACTTTATATAACATTGATAATATACATTTCTTGTGTTCATATTTTTATATTGTTTAGTTGTGTTGTTTTGAAGCCCTGCTTAAACTCAGTTTGAAGAAATTTATAAACCTGACTTTACATTGCATTTTATCTTTGTATGAGTGTTACTTTTCATATGAAATTTGTGCGTTTACATTTGACAACTTGATTGTAAAATGTTTTATTTAACGGAAGTTTTCATATTGAAATGTTAATGATCACATATGACGAAAAGTGCCACACTCAAACGGAGGTTGCTCAATAATTTAGGGATTAACATTTAGATTTACCATTAGACAAGGTAGAACCAGTAAAATTGAATCTCGTTACGGAGAGATTGCCATGTAAGAGATACACCTAAAAAGATATCCAAAACAAATATATTAGCTGTTCAAGAAAGCCTGGGTTATTGTTAATTATACCACAATTCTGAATTATTGAAAAAGTCCAAATACTTCCTTACTAAGTAGTTCAGGAACTGACTGAAGGTGGCCCAGCTTCCAAAATTAAGTTTTGTGAGCTAATAATAAAGTCCATTATCCACCATGATATCTTTGAATATATTTTTTTCTGATGAAAGTACATTTACTCTAAACGGTGACATTAATCGACACAATTGTCATTAACGGGTTAACAGTAACCTTCATTGAATGTAGGAAAGTCATTCTTAATGTCTACAAAAATAAATATGTGAGCTGAAATAGCAGCTGGTAGGGTTCTTGGACCTTTATTTTGAATATTACCGTGATTCGATCTAATTTCTTTCAAGATATTGTTCCCTCGTTATCGACGCTCTTCTAATGTATTAGATCTATCCAGATCTATCCAACACCAGAATATGGTTTCAATAAGATAGAATTTCACTCCACTATTTGGACGAAATATTTACAAATAGGTGAATTGAATGAAAAGGTCCAATTGAGTGACCGTCAACTTGAATGCAAGGTTTATGAAATAACACCTGATAACATTAATCGTGAATGTTCTGATCATTGATCATGTTCAGCAGCAAAGAATAAGACATGAAAATATATAAATTATCGCAAAGATGCTACAGAGTGTAAGAGATGACCATGATCATTAATCACGATCTTGATCAAGATCATGAGAGAAATGATCATTAATATAAAAAATAAGTTTTCATGCTTTTTACAGCCATTCATTTGAACAACTGAGAACATGAAGTGTGCATTGTATTCCCCTCGATACATTATTATATTACATGATATGTCACTCGACATACTTTTAAGATTCCACAAGTGTATATTAACGCAAGTGTGCAAGTTTATTATAAATTAGAGGAGAAGATGGAAAGTTTATATCACTCCTAAATAAACCGCATAACTAGAGAACAAATATTAGCTGAAAAACATGCGACCAGTTAGTTTTGGACTTTTTATTGCCCAGAAACGTATAACTAGTTGAGGTTATTTCATCCGATAACACTGACATCAAGCATCAGATAAAAATAGAATCATATTATATGTTGCTATTATACTCGTAGTTGCCTCCTACTAGAGTATATTTCCTCTTATTTACGTTGTTTATTGAAGAAAGCGAGGTTTACGTAGCGACGCATTCTTGACACTTTATGAATATACTGACGTCAGAAAAGTTTCTCTGGATTTAAAATGAACGTAAACAGTCTTCGTGGTATTAAACATATGAAGGATATAAAAATACACATCTTCTAAGTGTCTCGTATTTTTGTTGTGTGAAATCATTTGACAAAAATAATAACTACAAATATATTCAAATAATTACGTAAATTAAATAAAATATACTATTTGAGGTTTTTACATATTCAATGAAACGAATATCTTCAGAAAAAAGAGGAAACAATATATTTGATATAATGAAATACAACAGATGAATTATTTTGTTTCGCATTTAGTAAATACATGTATAATATTTTCAGTTAACTATCTAGTAGAAGGCATGACAATTAATTAGTTTGTACTTAAATAGATGTTTGGTATCACCAATTATCTAATCAATATCTCTTCAGGCCGTTACATGTACGAAAGAGTGACCTAATATAAAATAAAGGGGCATTATGATAATGATCTTGGATATAAACTTTCAACCGAGCTTGGCTTCATCAACATGATGTTGATGAAGCCAACGGCTACTGATTATTATGATGTAGAATATATTATATTAATGTTTAAGGGTCATTGATATTATAATGCACCTTTAAAAAGAAAATGCGGTTTGTTAACGACCACTGTTTATTAATCAATAATGTTATTCTTTAATACAATACCAGGGAGCATTAATTTATCATCTTAGTTTGTCAGAGTGCCAGGTTACACCCTACCACTACATTTCACAGATGTACAGGGCAGATGTCCAAGGCGTAACTGATGTTCCAGATTTCGATTTCTGCGATGGGATTAGAGCTATGAAGGTCGGGATGGGGCAGGGCCTGGTTTGCCTGATGTGGTGGAACTAAGATTTTGTATTGATATGGGACATGGTCCATCTGAAACAGAAAATCAGAAAAGGCTTAGCAGTTTCTAAACTCACCCTGGACCCACCAGTGGATGGAGTTTCGGTTATTTATGAGTTCTCATTTCTTCCGGGTCGCAGTCTGTCGCCTTTTTAGTGGCTCAGCTGATCCTTTGTGTAGTCGTAAGATTTCCTGACTCTTTGATTGATCCTCTCGAGTACCATCGTAAATTGAAGGTACCACTGTACATCTCCGTTTCTCACGAACCAACCACGAGACTCCCACGGCTTGTCGCAACGTTATGTTTTCAATGGCATGGAGTTTCTGGAGGTGACTTTTGGCTGCGTGTCCCCAGGCTATGCCGACGTACATCAGCGGGGGTGGGGGATCTGCATCACCAATAGCAGCTTATTCCTCATCTTGAAAATGATCGCTTTAGCAGCATAAGCGCTATCCTAGCTAGAGTATTCTTCGTACATCCCACTGTCCTCCCGATGTGTTCCCGTCACGTTAGATATTTGTCCAAGGTGTTTGATTTTTTTTATGTCGTGCGTCGTCGTGCTATTCTATTCTTTGTAGGCAGTTCTTGTAGTGTCTGGTTGTCAATCCCTTTGCATCCCGGAGCGTTCCTAATCTTCAGGAGTTTTAAGATCTTGACGAGCTCCTCGGCAGTCGCTGGTTTAAAGAAAATTCGTTCATCTGGTAATGATCTGTCTGCTTCGTCTTTCCCACTTTTTTTAGTTCAGTCTTTGCCCTTGTCGTTCAGATCTCCCTCTACAGGAGTTCTAGGCAGTCATCAAAGGCGTTCACCTTTTCCTTTTTGGTGAAAATGACCCTCCATATTTATCCGTGTATCGGGGAAGAATTAGGGGTTGTTTCTACATGAGGGCATTTTACATCGTCCATAGACTAAGCTGAGGCTGTCCAGATATCGATTCCATATTGTCTGTTTGTGTTCGTTAAGAGCGGCTTTTACCCTGCGCCTTAGCTGGTTCAGGGCGTATTTATCCCATCATTTTGGAATTTTTCTTCACCGCTCATTTCTTGCATATCAGTCGCATCGTCTCCTTGGGACCTCGTTGGGTATCTCGTTCTTGGTCTCTCTGTTTCAGTACTACTTTCTCTAAGGGCTACTTAGATGTCTCTTTCGAGTTTCTTTGGCTGCGGCGAGATCGCTTCGATCCGGGGATGACGTTGATATCCCTCTGCAATGCATTTTGGAAGATAATCCAGTGCGGGTCTTTTCTTTTGGAACGATTTCGTTTCGCCGTACTGCGTCGACCTGAAACAGAATGGGATCGTGATTGGTGGTTTTTTCGGATAAATTACATACCTACTGAACTACTATGTTTTGCAGTAGTCCAGGATGTCTGGGATTTTAAGGCGGCGTACTCCATCATTATTTGTGGACTTGTTTGACTTGTAGACTGGAGCAGACGGTGATGTGGGCTAGACCACCGATTAAGTTAGTGATCGTTTGGTATTTCGTATTCGTAATTCTGTATCTCCATTGGTAACTTTTCGTTCTGAAATGCCCCTTGGCCATCGTTCGCTCTCTTACCGGGAAGATGGCCTCCAGGTGTCCTTCCGTTAGGTAGAGGTTTGGTGGCTGGTAGCAGGATACTACTATTACTCCTGCGGTGTTGGATTTGAGGTCTTGGAGTTTCGATAACGCTATGGTGTAGTGTTCGATTCCCGATCGCACGAGAATAGTTACTCCTTCGGAACAATGCTGCGAAACAAGATGACATAGAATGACAAACAAACCAACATATCTGTAGTTAGGGATCCCGCTTCGGACTGGGATCCTGCTAGAGATGCCCTGGAGGCTGACAGCCGGCGAAGAAAGAAGAAACTTAAAAGAAAAGAAGAGCGTCTGAAGAGGCCCGAGCCAACAGGGTTCGATGAGCTAAAATCAGGGGAGCTCAGCTGTTTGTCGCGCTTCCCTCCCATGGTAAGAAGGGTATATTTTTACCCTTGACGAGGAGGCGTAACTAGCGGAGGAAAAAGATGGGACCACTGCGTACGAAGCAGTCTAGATCTACAGTAACCAGGCTTAGTTGGATAAAGAGTGAATCGGTCTAACACCCACATATCTCAGACCATCATTATGTACTAGCGGACTTTCCAGGTCATTATTACAAGGTATCTCGACAGTAGACCAACGAACGATGATCCTAATAATTTCATTATTCATTGTAACAATGAATACTGTGGTTTAATACAATGAATTGAGCTGATTAAATATGAATAGTAGTAAACATAATAATTAAGAGAAGAACCTTTTTATTGTATTATACTCGTAACAAAATTTTGTTACATTATTATAATGAACATATGATCAGTATATTCATGAAAATGTTGATGACCCATTGACTAAAATGTATAGTTATTGTTACTTTGACAAATTATGTTAATAAATAATTTATCATATTAATGATTTGTTAACCATTAATATTCATTAATATCATGTGTGTAATTTCTCTCTGTGTACGGGGTATTTATATAGAAGTATGTATGTGAAACGTGCATGTATTACGATTTGAAGATCCAACTCAGTCATTGGTTCGTGTATGTAACTCATTAGTTTAGGCAATCTATTTGCTGTCATTCCTTAAATTGCTAACTAAAGATATATCGTCCCACACACATATATAAATAATGTTATCTATATATATATATATATATATATATATATATATATATATATATATATATATATATATTTCTTTATAATTGTATATTAATTAAACATATGAATGACGTAAAGCGCTTATATGTTATACATACTTCATCAAACTATTTTTTAATTTAATTCTTATGTATTAAATAAAGAATTTTGATATGGAATCATAAACAATTTTTAATACACGACTGATTATGTTTATTATATACCGCAATAAAATTTAAGAGATAAAACATAATTTTTTTTTCAAAAATTACAAATTTAAAATTAAAATTTGTCAACAAGAATCGCTTATGCAATATAATAGATCGATCATCATTATATATTAAAGCGAAGCTAAGGTACAAGAAAGTTTCTTATTTCAGAATCACTTTGTAAATAGAAGTATTATATATATATATATATATATATATATATATATATATATATATATATATATATATATATATATATATATATATATATATATATATATATATATATATATATATATATATATTTGTTATATTAATTACCAACTATAACAATAATCAAATACTTATAATAATAACCATATACAATTTATTCATTTTCAGAAATATGTAACGATCATCAGACGTTTCAGGTGTTTCATCGTCTATCGAAGTATTCTGGATTAGTCTTAGGGTCCTTTAAGAGCGAACTGTGCTTTCCAGTACATTTTATCGCAAATTTTTACAATATCACGTTAGTTTCATGGAATTGCCCTAAGGTGAGTTATTAAGAGCATGTTTATGTATTATAATTGTTTTAGAATAATTCCCCTATATACAATGTATTAATTCTTGAGTGAAAAATTTGCTATAGATAAATTGATTTTTGAGTTTAAATTGGATGAACGTATATCAAAAGAGAAAATACATCTGTTTTAAAATGAAATATTCATATGAATTTTTCTAAATTTAATATAAATCATTGAGTGACCATTAACTAACCAGTAAGAAAGGTGAAACTAATCTATTTTATCCATGATCCATGCATTTTAGAATTAATAATTATGTTCAAATAAGAACACACAAAAATGTATTTATTTGATATCCCCATGCAAGTTTTAAACGAAGATAATTTGTTATTTGAAAAATAGATGTTATTACAACGTATCAAAATTTTAAAATAAACTAAGAGACCGTTGCTCTCAAATAAAAACGTAAACAAATTAATATGTCTCTAACTATATGTTTTAGCGAAGTATATTGATTCTTTTGAGATTCAGGCAGAGCAAAAACATAGTATTTTTTAGTTGTATAAATTCTAATCTTTAATGGTGTATCCATTAATTTTCAAGAATCCTTCTTTGCAAGTAAGAAGAGAATAATATATGTCTGCCTTACCGGCACGTTTCTGGATACAATTAGTTTTGATGATTGCAATCATTTTCCTATTATTTTTGTAGATGTTGCTTAATTAACGTACAGCTAAATTAGGATCAAATTTCCAACTTGAGACAATATTTTCATAAATTTGTTTAATGTAAGTATGTGATAGATAGTGAAGTATCTATATTCATAATTGGTTAAATATAGTTAAAATATTTATTGATTTAATATAATATTATAAGCAACTATGTGTTAAATAGTGTATCAGTATAATAATATAAAAATGTAATATTAATAACCTGTCATAGTTGTTGCCTACAATAATTTGTAAATGATCTAATGATCCGAATAGCGAACTAATCGGTGACAATAATCCACGTTTATGTTATTCCAAACTTTCTGTATGCCTTCCCCAATGATGTCTTTACTCTGAGGTAAAGACATCGAAGATAAAGATCTGAGGAAATGACAGTACATACAAACCCAAGCATAGACAGAAAAAATCTGGTATTATTTTCTGATTCTTTCATAGGAGCAACGCGATTTTTTATCTTCTTTCAGATTTATTTGCATTATCGAAATACTGCCTGAGAAATTCGTTACTTCCTTCGCTCTATGTTGTGAATGGATGTTCTAGAATAAATGTAGTCAGCGCTCTATTTGGCTTGCAGTGGTGCACCGAGAAGATTTTGTCCCTGGCCCGATCCATAGTGTGTTCTTTTTGCCATTTGCGTTGAATTTTATTAATTAAATATGACTGACGTTTAATTGCCAAATAATTGCTCTTGCTGATTATTTTCAATCGTGGCGATTGCATGTGTTTTTCTACTTGACAATTTTGAAGGCAATTATGATATTAATTCGCATGGTGTTAACAACAAACTGACGAGTCACACGCCAATATTAATTGGCAGGCGTAATGGCCTCGATGGGTTTGCGGCAAGTCGAGCGAAATTACCTCTCTTTACTCGCCCATCGTGTAGACCGGGACCATCGTACGATGGTAGGCCGAGCTTTGCTTCCGCTTTCGCGGGTCTCTACGTGAGAGGCAAGTGCCGCCCGCAAACGAGACCCGAACTACTGGCAGCCGTTCGCTCCCCTCGGTCTTCTTTGGTCCTGACGCCTTTAGTCCCGCTTTCAGGGACTTCCCCTCTGCCTTTTTTGTCCTTGGTCGCACTGGTTTGCCGCATCGCTTCGCCAGCGTCAGCCCCTCGGGGGGTGTCTCGTCAGGTGTGTAGAGGGAAAGTCGTGTGTCTTTCTGTAACAGAAAATGATTAAAGGGCCTTAGGGCCCCCTGACAGAAATAGTTAGTTGAGTAATAGGGCTCGCCTGTAATGAAAAGTTTTATTTTGACCTGTAAACGGGGTCTATTAAGTTATACTATCATGATCTTGAATCACTTGTGTCTTCCTGGTCCTCCTGGATCATTGTCCGAGGTTGCTCAGATGAGGGGGTTGTCATGGGCACCTACCTGATCGTAGAGCTTCAGCGCTCAACTTCTATCAGTTGGGGCTGAAGGACTTGTCGAATGAGGAGTAGCATGTTCCTGAGATTCAGCTGGCTATTGCTTCCCGTCATTCTCCAGAGTCTGGCCGCGGTAACTTTGGCGCGTCCTGTCGTCTGGTGGATGTGGGGTCCTTCCATGTTAAGGGCTTATCCATGGCGACTCTAAGGTACTTGGTCTTATCTCGCCATTGGATGTCCTCTCCATTGAAGCTCACATGTCCTTCCGGGGTTTCCCCGTCTTCTTGAAACGCACCGCCATGCTTTTCTCGGCGTTAATCTTCCACTTGTTGCACCAGTCGGCTAGTTCCTCGGTAGCTCTCTACAGGTACGTCATTGCCGTGCGCGCCCTCCTCGACTCCACGATGATCGCCATGTCGTTGGCGTACAGCGCAGTGGCTGTGCGCTCCGTCCTTGGCAGATCCGAGGTGAAGATGTTGAAGAAGTGAGCGGTACTTCGGCCTCGATGGTCCTGTAGTCCAATACATAGCTTATCTATCTTACTCTGGCCCGGAATCGTCTTCCTGTTAGGTAGGACTTGATCAGTTTCATCAGGGCCATCGGGTAGCCCATGTCTAACATCTTGACTAAAGGTCCATCGTGCCAAACTCTGCCCAAGGCCTAGGAGACGTCTAGGGACATCGCTGCTTCTAGTTGAACCCCTTCGTGATATATTCAACCAGTCGCAGCACTTGCAGCTCCGTCGAGTGTTGCGGTCTATACGCGAACTGCTCGTTAGGGATGACTTCTAGCTCTTCAGTCTACTCGTGGAGGCGGGCCAGGATGATTCTCTTTATCACCTTGTTGAGCGTGGACAGTAAGCTGATGGGCCTGAAATTTGACGGATGAGTTAGATTCTTACCTTGTTTCGGTTTGAATATCACGTCAGCTATATTTCATCCTTCCGGGAAGTGGCGAGTTCTCAGAACTCCGTGCGCGATGTTCAGCAACGTGCGACTCCTTTTCTTGGCAGCCTCCTTAGTGCTATGTTGCCGATGCCATCATGTCCTGGTGCTTTCCTGATCTTGAGGGTGCTCAGGATGGCTTTTATCTCCTCCATGCTAGTAGGTTGAAACTGGATGCCGCCATCGTCTTCGTCGTTGATACGGTGTGCCCTTCTCCTGACGTCGTTCGTCCATTCCTCGTCCTTGTCGTCTAGGTGATTCACGCGGCCCTGGAGCTCCAGACTGTCTGCTAAAGTCATCACTTTGTCTTCGTCGGTGAACACGAGCCCTCTTTCCCCGTGTAACGGCGGGATTGACGGTCTCGCTCGGCGGATGGCTCTCTGCGTGTTCCACAGGCTGTTCTCCGTCGGGTCGAGGGACATCAGATGTCGATTCCACGCCTCTTGTCTGTCTTCATCCAGGGCTGCTTTGACTCTCCGGCTCAGCTGATTTACTGTCGAGTATGCATGGCTGTACGCTTCACCGCCCTACGTTTTTTGATCAGGTCCTTGGTGGGGTCTGAAACGGAGCAAAAATATCGATTATTTTTCCTTACCGTTTTCTCCGTGGTGTTGTCTCTCATTGCGGCTTGGATATCCTCAGTGAGTCGAATCACTGCAGCCTCGACATCCCGCGCTAATTCCAACGAGGGGACGACCTCGATGCGACGGTCCAGACACGTCCGGAACTTATTCCAGTCCGCGTGTCTGGTGACGAAGTCTATCTTCGTCTCCGGTGCCTCGTTCTCCAGGTGAACCAGAATGGGATCGTAGTCCGAGCATCCTTCCCTTAAGTTGTTGGCTCGACGGGGATGTTCTGAGCAATGGCGATGTCCAGTACATCCGGTCTCCCTATCGAGTGGTGATCGGTTCCAGGGGACCAACGGGTTGGACTTTGGGATGGTTTTCGACAAACGCCAGTAGCACCCTGCCACTGATGTTCGTTATCCGACTGTTCCATAGTGGATCCTTGGTGTTGAAATTTCCCGCAGCGATGGTCCTGCCTCCTCTGGGGAAGATCTCGCCTAGGTCTCGTTCCTGCACGCTGCGTCTGGGGGGTTGGTAGCAGGACACCATCCGGAGTTCGTCCTGTTGTCCTGTTCGGAGGGTCGCAATCGCCGCTTCCATACTCTCCGTGTCCGGATGGGGCTGGGCGTGATGACTAATGCTCGTCCTGAACAACAGCGCTACTTCTCCGCTGCGCCGGTTTTTATCCCTTCTATGAATCTGATATCCACGTATTCGTAGGGGGTTGTCTGACGAGTAACAAATGAAATAGCGCCTTTTATACGTTTTTTCTTGGGATCGTTGGTGGGCGTATCCTCGACGATATTTTCCCTTTAAAATTCGAAAAATTGATCGAGGATCTCGGTGATCACGTGCTATCTGTATCTAGTCTTGGATTTCACTCGCGGAACGCGTAGTTTAAGAATTACGGTCTTCTAGGAGCTTTGCGAAACTCACTGGATATTATACCTCACTATTTACTCTCGAGATTGTACTTTTTGAAACGATTTACATTTTACATCACTTGAATGTCTCTTTTCTAACTCATTTTATCGATTTCCAAAACAACGACTGACTTGGGGTACCGATTCGAATATACGAGTATTTATATTTTGCAACTTTAATTTGTGAATCGCCAGAAAAAGCTTGTGCTCGATTTCAATGACATTCGATCGGGTTATTTTTTGTTTGTCTACCGTTATTCGGGGAGAAATTGGGAAATGTTATATATATCGTGGAAAAGGATTTTCATGTAAGCTATGAATATGTAATTAGTGATTGGGATTGAAATTTTTGATTGGGTTAATTAATACAGGGCAAATTGTGAATTTTCATATAAGATTGGGGTTCTAGCGTGTTCTATTGACGAAAATATTTTTATAGGGCAGTTTCGGAGCTGAAATTCGGTACATCATCAGATGAGATATTAAACCTCATTATATATATATATATATATATATATATATATATAATGAGGTATATATATATATATATATATATATATATATATATATATATATATATATATATATATATATATATACTTAAATACATTAAACTTAGTAAAAATGGTTAATGAAGTTTTATTGTTCAACGAAGAAGAATATTCAGATAATTTTGTTTTGAAATACATCAGTTCTTAAAGCAAATTGTGAAATAATTTTTAAGTTAGATACATCTTATTAACAATAATCAGGTAATAAAGTTACTTCCTAAAGGAAACAATTTGTCAAAATATTTAATAGTATCAGACTAATAAGAGACTGTCTTATAAGGATATTGTGAAAAATTTTATATACTTTATATAAATATATTTTTGTAATATTTGTGATACGTTGACGTAAATTTTATAAAAAATCAAATAGGGAGTTTTTAAGTGACCTTAAAAATAAATCTAATGCAGATAAATATGGCATCTGTGGAGTTTATTTCATTAATTATATTTCTATTGATTAATTTCCAAAGTAAATTTTCTCACTAAAAACATTGATTACTTAACATTTAAGATCTTAACTAATTCGAATTTATAATTGTTTTATAGATCACAACATTTTTGTACCTGTTATCAATTTAGTCTATATTCTAATTATACTCGTACTCTATAGAATAGAGTATACGGTTATTGAAAGTACACATTCTAGTAAAAACTAATAGGCAAAAAGTGCTTAACCAGTAGACTATCAGTAACATGCAGTAATGGCAGAAATGTAATTTTCGAAATTTCTCAGTAAATTTCAATATGATTGCAAATCATTGCTAATTGGGATAATGTTAAAAACTCATTCATATTACTATCGATAGAAGTCTAGAATAGTTTAGGACAAAGCGTTCCTTCAAAATCATTGTATATAACATATAACCTCAAAATATAATATTTAGTTTGTTTTAGTTTTTGGTATTATTGTCATTTTATATATTTAAGGGTTTAGTTTATGACATGAGATTACATCCACTTATTTTTTATCAGTAGATAATAACAATATACAATGTATTCGACAGATGTGGACAGATAACAGTAAACCTATAAATAAATATTTATTTTCATGTAAAGGAGATCCTAAAGCTGATTATATGTAGGAAGGATACTAATTAATTTAATTATTTTGATTGAATAGTAATTTGAGTAGAACAATCGCTTGGTCAGCGTAAAATAAAATATACATATGTATGCATGGGTTGGAATAATAGTAAATTTTTACGACCTTACTTCTTTGAAGAAAATTTGACTGTCGCTAAATATTTAAAATTTTAGAAAGATTCGACTTAGTTCTAGTTTTAGGCGTTCTTTATTCAAATAATGGGGATGATGATGTTATCATCCAACAAATGCCCGGTGTTAATGACTGGCCATTTCTTGAATGGTCACTATCTGCATCTGAGTTTACCCCCTTGAAGTTCTGCGTGTGGAGTTAGTCAAAATTGCGAATTCAAATCGTAATGGGAAATATCATCCAGCAAGTTGTTTACACTATTTTCAAAAATACCCTGAATTTTAAACAAAATAATAAATTGAAAACAGGACATCCTTAATATGAGGTACCAACACTACCTCATATTAAGGATGTCCTATTTCCTATACTCGGAAATTTTTAAGAAATTTATTCTTGTTAAAAAAGGGGGCTTGTAATTGAAAAAAATAGTTATTGAAATATAGATGAAATACTAAATATAAAAAAAAAATATTTACATGTCAATGTATTTTAAATAAATAGAGTTTATCGAAAGTTCATTTAGCGACAAAATTATGAATATTGTGCGAAACTTTAACACTTTGTATAATTTAATTTTTATAACCTTACCTAAAATAAGTCCGTGACTAATTATTTATACTTAACATGCAATTATAATTTGTTAAACATCAATTTTGTTGAAAAATTGTGTAGTTCATATTTCATGCAAGGAAGTGTAGATATTTTTTTTCATTAGTTTAGTAACTAGTGACTTAACATTTAACCTTAAAGAGAACTTTAAGTTGGAAATACAAAAGTTACATTGTATTGTACTAAATTCTTTAGGTACAACTGGCTTCAGTTTTGATTGTTTTGTTTTTGATTTAATGTTTTTCTAAACATTCCTGAAGTCGTGATTGAAAATTCTCTGTAACTCGTAGCAGCATCTCCTGGTTTATCACTCTGATTTCTCGAGTAATGTTGTCTTTTAAAGTTTGTAGCGTTTGAGGTCTATTTTCGAAAACTCCAGCCTTCAAATATCCCCATAAAAATCAGGGCTAGTCAAATCTGGTGACTTTGGCAGCCAATTAAAATCACCATGATGGAATATTAGTCGTCCAGGAAACATGTTTCTTAGAGCGGCCGTGCAAATTCGCGCAGTATGGCTTGTTGCTCCATCCTGTTGAAACCAGAAGACGTTATTTTCTCCCCCAGTCATTGCAATTCAGCAGGTAAAAAAATTTGAAGCATCTCCATATACCGTTGAGAAGTTACAGTCACTGTACGGTCATTTTCTTCAAAAAAGTACGGGCCTAGTATTCCGAATGCAGACACATCGCACCATACGGTAACTTTTTCGGAATGCAGAGGTTGTTCGTGAATTTTTTGAGGTTGTTCAGCAGCCCAGTATCGAAAATTTTGTTTATTCACATATCTTGATAAATGGAAATGATCATCAAACATTATTAAATTTAAAATATTTGGGTTCAGTATATAAAGAAATGCTCTACAAAATTGTATTCGTGCTAGTAAATCTTGCGGTAAAATTTTATGAACAACTTGAATCTTCCATGGATGAAATCGTACTTCTTCGTGTAAAATTCGACCCAAACTTCTTCGTGTAATGTTCAATGCTACTGCTTGACGCCTTGCTGAACGAACTGGACTCCTTATTACAGCTTGCTGTACTCGCTCTACATTCTCCGGTGTACGCATAGTTTTGATAGAACCGACAAATTCATTTTTTATACTTCCATGATCACGAAACTTTGCAACCCACCGCAAAATTGTGTTGTGCGAAGAAATTCTACCTTGCTTTGGAATGTTATATTCACGCCGAAACTGTCGTTGCACCTCAATAACAGACTCCGATCGGTGATACGCCCTAACGCAAAAGCTACGTTGATTCACTGACCATGCATTCATGGCTTAAATAGCATTACATGCGGAATATTTTAAGCGGTTGAATATCGCATCCACTTTACTCATATTCGGACAGTGGCGTCTCAAAAATCGTCAATACCCATTGCGCCACCCTGTATATATATATATATATATATATATATATATATATATATATATATATATATATATATATATATATATATATATATATATATATATATATATATATATATATATATATATATGCACATCAAGGATATGCGCATAGGATATATGCACATCAAGAGTACTCCAGAAGAAATTGAATGTTTGTGCGGGGGCAATTAGGTATTATTATTTTGTATTTATCGCCGTACATAATTAAAAAAATGTTATTTCGAAAACATTTTTTTTATTATTATTATTATATTATATAGGTTTGGGCCTCATCAGCCACTGATCGCATGGGTACTCCCTTGGCGATCCCCTCTTATCCGGGTCATTATCCAAAAATGCTATCCCATAAAAGGAGCAATTTAGGCACGTCCCCCGCCTTAAGCCTCGCCTCCTCCAGGATAACAGGGGTCCCTAATATAAGATACATCTTCTCCTCCAGTGCGGGACAGATGTAAAGAAGATGAATCGAGTCTTCTTTACAGTGTCTGCAGGCCGGGCTATCAGTCAGCCTTAGCTTGTGCTTATATGCACTCAGGCTACTATGGTGGCCCGTTATGATTCCCGCCAGGGTTCTGGCTTTGTGCCTGTTCTACTTAATGAATTCTTGGGCCCATTTTTCAATCTCTGAGTATTCGATGAAGAGTTTGGTTATTCGACAACCCTTTACTCCTCTCCATCTTTTATTGTGCTGGTCTCTTGCCCAGCCATTGATGCGGTCTCTGATCAGATTCCGACTTATCCCACTGCAGGTTCTGGTCAATAGAGGTTTTCCCTGGTTCCTAGTCTGACAAGGTCATCTGCAATTAGATTTTCCTTAATGCCATTATGCTTAGGTATCCATAAGAGTTCCACCGGTCCCTTCCCTGCCAAGTGGTTCAATGCTTAATAGCATTTATAGACCAGCTTCGACTTTGTCGTTGCTGAATTCAGGGCTGCCAACGTCACCCTGCTATCCGAGCAGATACATACCTTCTCCTGGGTCCGATTTTAGTCGGCCCCCAGAATACTGTATGTAATTCCAACTAGCTCAGCCTGGAGTGCGGTAGTGTATTTACCCAAGGGGAAGGTTTTACCTATCCCGTCGCGTCGCCTATACACCCCCGCACCCGCTCTGTTTCCACTCTTGGCTCCATCCGTGTACCAGATGTCTCCATTGAGCGGTAATCCAGCTCGACCCTCCATCCAGTCGGTCTTACTGGTGAGGGTGATCTTATATTTCTTGTCAAACAGAAAGTGGACACCCGTACTGCCAGACAGCATCCATAGGAGTTCCTCCTCAGCTAGCTCTCTTGAGAGTCTATTCAGGTCCCTTACCTTCCTATTCATGTTTCCTACCCTGTGCATTGCCTTTGCGGCTTCCGCTTTCAGGATGAAATCAAGGTGGTATCTCCGTCAGTATCCCCATTGCCTCGATCGGTGTTGATCTTGGGGCTCCGGTTATACTTCTAAGAATCAATTCTCTTAACTTGTTAAGTCGGTTGGCTTCCGACTTTAAACAGGCGCTCTAACACCAGACCAATGCTGCATACGTCAGCCTGGGTTTGAGAATTGCCTCATACATCCATTTCATGGTTTCCGGTTTCAAGTCCCAGCTATTACCAATGGCTCTTCTTAGTTGCCAAAGTGTTGCTGTGATCTTGGAACATATGTGACTTAGATGTTCACCCATGACAGTTTTCCGTCCAGGATTACTCCTAAGTATTTTAATTCGCTATTATAGCTTAGTTTTTGGCCACCAAGTTTCAGCGGACATGTCTTGTTCCACTTATATTTCCTGGTAAACACCATCACATCAGATTTAGAGGGATTGACTAAGAGTCCCCTCTCTCCGCACCAATTCCCAACCCTGTTTAAAGCTCTCTGCATTATATCGAGAATCGGCTTCAGGAAAGGGCCCCTCGTTATTATTACTAAGTCATCTGCATAACCAATTACTTGGTAATCCTTTAACCTTTCAAGCAGCTCATCTACTACTAGGCACCACAGAAGGGGGGACAATACCCCTCCCCGTGGACAGCTCGAGTCGACCCGGCCCTCTATGTCTAGTCTTGCCTTTATTGGCAGTAAGCTGTTTGTTTCCCAACATATGGTCTATCCATTCAGCGATTATACTGGGGGTGTAGCATTTGCCTAGTGCTCCGCTAATCACCTCCCTGGATGTAAAGTTGAAGGCTCCTTCAATATCAAGGAAGGTGCCGACAATGTATCCTCCGGAGTTCAGTTGTGACCGTATCGATGACACAACCTTATCCAGAGCTGTTTCTGTTGATTTACTAGCTTGATAAGCATGGTGGCTCCCTTGAAGCGGCCTCTCTATTAGGACAGTATCCCGAAGGTACCTGTCAACTAATCGTTCAGCCGTCTTTAGTAAAAATGAAGTAAGGCTAATCGGTCGAAAGTCCTTAGGGGACGTGTATCCGACTTTGCCCGGTTTAGGTATAAAAACAATCCTTGTGCCTAGCCACACTTTCGAGACCATCTTCAGTGCCAAGCTGGCCCTGGTGATGCCTATGGGTGGACCGAGGATTATTTCTACTGCTTCCTGCAGAAGTACCGGATAAATGCCGTCCGGTCCCGGCGATTTATATGGATCAAAAGACCTCAAGGCCCACCTCATTTTAACTGGTGTGACTATCTCTTTCACAAGTTCCCTGTCGTTTCCCTCTCGGTTTATCGCCCAGGTCCTGTGTGCCCCTACTTGCGGGTCGGAAATGTCTCCCCACTCCGGTCTATAAAAGCCCGGAAAATGTGCTTTGATGAGATGGTCTAAGGTTTCCTCATCCGATTTCGAGAATTTACCATTAGGGAGCTTGAGCGATCCCAGTATCGCTTCCGGGCTGCGGGCTAGGATCTTGTTCAGCCGTGCTGCCTCAGCTTCATTATTTATTTCATTATAGAAAGAAACCCAACTACTTCTTTGCGCTTCCCTAACTTCAGCCCTATACTGATCCCTGGTAATCCTATAGTCCTCCCAGGTTGTACGGCTGTTACGTTTTCTGGCTCCCTTGAGAAGGTTCCCTACCTTACACCTAAGATTTTCCAGCTTATTGTTCCACCATTTTACATGGCCTTTCGGCCTAGCTCGTTTAGGTGTACAGTTCCCTTCATAGGTTTCTATTAATCCTCTACTCAGTCGGGAGGCTGCCGCCTCCAGTACTTCCCTCTCACTAATTCTGGAGGGGATCCCCCGAACTGTTACTAGAAGATTCGATTTAAACTGTTCCCAGCTTGTGAATCTGGGGTTATGGACCCTTTTCATCTCCTCATGTTCCCCCACTCCCAAATCAAACTTAATAGCAGAGTGATTCGAGAGTGTGGGTTCATCCGAGACTCTCCAGTTCCGTACGTATCCCGCCAGGTGTCTGGAGTCCAAGGTAATGTCAATTACCTCCTCCCTTATAGCGTTATGAAAAGTGAGTGTGTTTCCCACATTTAAAATATCTAGCTCTATATTTACCAGATATTCCATGAGCTCTATACCTCTGCTATTGGTGTTTGTGCTGCCCCAGATCATATGGTGTGAGTTCGCATCACATCCCATCAGCAAAGGCAGGTCAGCTTTTTGACAGAAGTCCACAAGATCCTTCACCTCTGGTATCGGATTGTCCCTGCTCTCATATGGTATATAGGCTGACGCTAAGACCACCCTACCTACATTTTCAAGCATTGTAGTTACCGCCATTAGGTCCCCTGTGGACCATTTCCACAAGGGTGTGGCGCTAATGTTCTTCACTACGATGCCGGCTCTGGGTCTGTTACTACTACTCCTGTAACAGAGAAAATTTCCCAGTCTCTTTATAGATCCCTGTACCACTCAAGGTTCTTGGATGAGTGCTATCCCTGTGTGCATCTTAGCCAGACTCCTCTGCAGAATAGAAGAGGCATCCTTGCTTCGATGCAAGTTAATCTGAATAATTTGAATCATTATTTTCTTAGCACTTGCACCACTTTCGTCCCCTGGTTTGCTTAGATTCCCCTCGCCCTCTGCCTCAATAGAGGTCAAGGCCAAGGTCTCGAGTGTGGCCTGGGTATCGGCGGTGGAGCAACTGCTTGTCTGGGAGGATGGAGGCGTCCACGGTACAGGCCCGCTCTCGACCTCCTTATCCTCCAAGATTCTTTCATGGATTGATGATTCCATTTTTGGTCCCATTTTAGACGGGCTAGGAACATCATCATCATTATCGAGGTCGCCAACACTCCTAGGAGTTGCTCCCTCACGTCTAGCTTTGGCCAGCTTCCTCCACTGGCTTCCGCTCATTTGTTTTTTAGCAGTTGCCCCACTTTCGTCCTCCGGTTTACTCAGGTTTCCCTCGCCCCTTCCCTCAATAGAGATCAAGGGCAACGTCCCGAGTGTGGCCTGGGTGTTGGCGATGGAGCAACTGATTGGCAAGGAGGATGGAGGCGTCAGCGGTACAGGCCCGCTTTCGACCTCTTTATCCTTCAAGCTTTTTCCTTTGTGGACTGGTTCCATTTTGGTCCCACGTAGCTAGGGAAATAAAGGTCCACCCCCACTGAGCCCCGCATGCGGGGGTAAGGCGACTTAAATACTCAGGAGTTGCACCAGATGCTCCTGAGGCACCGATTGCGACTCTCGGTATCCCCTGAGAGCCAACCAGTCCGATAGGCTCGGTATCTCACACCATCGGATTAGGGGGGTGTGTCATACCCATCCAATTTCACCAGGCTGAATGGGGGGCTGTTTCTTAGTTGTGAACCGGGTTTGTCGCTCCCTCTTGAGTAAACTCAAGAAGGGTTCATACCCGGGATGCTGCCAAGCCACATCCCTTCATTCGCATGGACGGGCCCTTTACCAGGGCCGCCTCATTCATACTCCCATTCGCTTGGGCAACCCCTACTTAAAGGGGTGCCATCATTCATACAGGTATGGACCCTTTGGTCTTACAGCCCCTAGGGGGGGTTTTTATTAAAAAAAAAAACAACTAAAAAAAATTAAATATTCTATGATTGGAGAAATTGAAATAATTGTACTATTTTAATAATAAAATAAATAAAAAAATATAATATTTGGGATATCGGTACAAAAAAAAACTTATTTTACTTACTTCTATTAGATAATTAACACAGTTCTATATTCTTGAACCATGATATTAGAACTTAAACTAAGCTATTGAAAAACGATTCGTAATAATTTGGAATGATATTGGATGTCAACAGACTTTGTAAACCGATTATTTTGTTGTCAGCAATTGGATTTTTTTTCATTATAAGCAGGTTTTTTAAGGATATTATTTATATTATGTATTATTATTCTTCGCTTCAGAAAACCGCCTTGTTCCGACATTTCTGCTTTTCGCTTGCTTCCATTCCGTTTCCTTGTAGTTGGTTTTGTAGTAATATACTTACTGTCTTTTACAGGCTTAGCTTTGTTTCTGAAACTTTTATTTGGACACCTTTTATTTGGTGATAATTAAAGCACACAAAGTTTGTCAGTGACGGAGTTTATGGGAAGTGTTTGAACGGTACCTATACAAGTACATAGCAAAGACAAAACCTAAAATAAAAGTAGCATAATATTGTTATCAAAATATTTATTTCTTTTCGAAAAAGGAGAAAAGAAAATCGTAATAATATTTATATTATTATCGGTTCTTTTGTTCACCACAACAGTTATTTGAGTAGAATACTATATCAGCACCAGGTTTACTGATGGAAATTATTTCAATGAACATTGAACATTAGGACACATGAGCCTATTTCAACAGCACCTCTATGTCCAAGGCCCTCGTGCCAGAAAAAGCATACTGTATTGTCGTTGCTTATATCGGTTACCTATAAAAAGAATATTTTAAAATAAAATAAGATTGTGTCTATATAATAATTCTTACCGTAAAATTGAAGTAGTTAAACCTAGATTTATAGAAGAAGCTCGCCTGTAACTCGTAAACCACAAAAACCATATTTGATCCTTCTTTTTAGACTTGAAACTGAATATTATTTTATTTTATTTTAGAATCAGTACAACCTACTGAAACAACATCGTCACAAAGGACAAGTAGGTCATTGATAACGATAATTATTTCGGAGCAACGATGATGCAATACCACATTTACGTCGTTGTTTCACTAGATTTTATAAAAAATACACAGAATATCGTGTCAATAAAGACTTACCTATCAAATACGTCGTTTTTTCCACTGAAGCAGAACAAAAAATTACAAAAAACTATTTATTTAGCACTTACGTCGTCTTAGAACTAAAATCAACACGTCAGCTCTGACCGCCGAATCACAACTGAGCAGTTGCGGCGTTCTTCTGTCGGCGCCAATTTGAAAAACGCGCGATTAGAACAACGAAGTAAACAGACTCATGCGGCACCTATTTGTACTATAATTATAACATTATGCCACCATAAAGCTTGGTATTTTTTGAAACTTCTGGCAGAAAAAACAAAAAAATTAACATTTGCACTCGGGTCATTGTACCACCGGAGAAGCGACATCATAATCAGCATTTACAGTTATAGTAATCTTAATCATCTTTCTCTTTATTCAGATGGCATTAATTATACCAGCATTATATATGGTGATCTATAACTAACCAATTTAGTAAAAGAAGCTCTTAGATATTCTCAGACCATCATTCAATACTCAAAGTTAATAAATGGGTTCTTGCAGAGTTAAAGTTTCTGGTGAAGTTATCCAGTTTTAGAATTTTCTTTATCGAAGATAAATAATTACAAAACTTGTTTACTGATATTGGAGCAAAACTATTCTATATATAGTTGGTCCGTTATTTCTATCTGTAATTGATATATAGTTTTTCGTAGTATTTATTTGCCTCTATAGTTATAATTTACCCAATTATAGCAAGGGTAATTTAGCAACAATGACTAAAAAAGCTGCGGCTAATTTGATAGCAACGTTCAGTTTTTGAACCGAAAAAATTTAAGTACAAAAATTTTTTTGAAGTATCAGACATTAAACAAATTTATTCAACGGCTATTTATAATTTGACGATGTAGGTACATTACATAAATGGGCACAAAATTCATCTATATACAATTATGTTGGTGCGAGTACCTACGTAGTGAAAATGATTTCGATCAATGTTAGTAAATTTACAAGAAAATACCTAAGCGATTAATAATTAAAATTATATTTTAATGGTAGTTTCTGATGAACATTTTTTGGAACTTAAATGGAACTGTTAATCGTCACAATTATCTTTACTAACCAGATATAATTGTATTTCATATATTAATTCTGTTCTATTCTATACATAATTCTAAAATATTTTACAAAATAAATTAAATAATATCTACAAATATTTACAATTTGTGCTGGTATTTCTGAAATTTCCTTTGTAGATAGTTTTTTGTTACCCAATAATTTGATGTATCTGTAACAACATTAATTGTTGTTATTAAAATAACATTAGAAACATCTTTATGATGAAGATAAGGTTATATTCCAGCAAGAAGCTGATTTTATTGTGTCCTGTCTTATCGATGAACTGGAAGAGATGTCACTGAATGTCTTCCACAATAGTTACATTTATCTAGACTTATTTTTATTGGGTTACTTAAAAAGTATATTTAATTAATTGCCAACTCGTGCCATCAATTTATTCTATAAATACTTTAGAATTTGCTTGAAACAACGTTTTAACCAAAAAACTTCATTATTATGTAAAATTTGATGGAGGCCATTCTTAAGAAGTACTTTGTTGGAAATGTATTTTTTCCTAATTAAATGTTAGTTTTATTCAAATAAATCTATTTTCAATCTATTGAATCTAGTGAAACAAAATTAAAGTTCCCGAATTTTTTAAAATTAATTGCTTGAGGTACGTTCTAAAATGCCCCAGTTTTGTATTTAGGTCATCTTATGTAATATGTGATTTACCTGGTATTATGTATACAGGTTATCCATAAATTAATGTTCTTATAGGTTAATGGAGTACAATTTGAATATTTAATTTTTGTTTTATCTAAACGTTTTCAAATTCTTTATCATTATTTAATTTTTTTTTAAATTTCATGTCAGTGATGTTATCACATGAATAATTCTGAAAAGGTATTATAAAGTTATGATAAAATAAAATAAAAATCAACCAGTTTAAAGACTTTCATTGAACACAACGTTTCTAGTAGAAATGAATTCATATACAACTCATTCACATACATGGTTGTAACCATCCTCTCATTTTCAAGGATAGTCCGAAACTTCAAAATATGTAAGGCTTTTTATTAAAAAAATACTATAGATGATGTCATTACTCGAACATTAATAATCTTGTATATTTGAAATACTTTAGACAAGAGAACAAATTATGTAAAATAAATAATTCACCTGTCAGTCATTTTCATGAAAATTATTTACTTTAGAAAAATGTGAATGTCCTGTATAATATATAATATAATATATTTGTAAGAAGTATATAGATATACATTCAGAATTTGTAATAGACATCTAGTTATACAAAAAATAAGATGATACGTAGGTCCTGGTATGGTTTAAAGAATAAATAACAGAAAAACTATTATTTATTCATTCCTTAAATCTATATCCATTCACGACAGTGTTCTAAAATGGTAAGTAAATATTGGGATACTGGAATGGATATCATATTTTATTGCCAAAGCCCAAAATATCTTTACACGCACATATGAAACATTTTCATTTGTTGACATTAAGCTGAAGTAGAAAGGACATATGTATACTCATAGTAGTATAAAGAATAAAATTTCGCACGTATAGAAAACTTTTAATGCCCTTCTATTATATTAAATTATGTGATATTTATATATTGTGGTTAAATATTCCATCTATTATCAGCTAGTCTGATTTGCTTCATTGTTATTGGCGTCAACATACCACTAACCAGTGTAATTTGTTTTTTTATTATTTTCCGTGTTTACGGTAACATTTCGGTACAAGTCAAAAATAAAGCATTTGACGTCTTGTAAACCCTTGAGATGGGTTTCCGAGTACAACAGCACCGCTGTTGTACTGGAAAACTTCAATGAATTCATTTCTGTTAAAAAATAGAGGGTGATGTAGATTGTCATAGCTCAAATGCTAAATATGAAGAACATTAATATCTACGACAGTAAATATCTTTAATAAATAAGGTTGAAGTATTTAAACGCCTTTAAAAAAATCTGGAAACTCTAAGAAAACGCCTAGACTAGATTACAGAAATACCTATATTTAGTGATACAGTAAAATACTTACCTTTGTTATTAACACAGATTTTATTGTAACTTAACGCTACTATAATTTCGATACTTCCAGCGCATAGTTTTTGAAGCTATTATTTAACTATTTATCATTTTCAAAGCGACGAGTTAGACTTATATAATACAACCCAGTTTGATTTAATTTAAGTCATGAATAGTTATATCCCTATCATAACCAGTCCTCTCCGATAATTTGTAAAATTTCCCAGCCCAATTTGTTCATCCCTTCAAAAGGCCAGTCCTCTCGTTATTATTTGGAAATTTGCCACATTGTAATATAAACACTCCTCTGTTCATTTATCCTTTCGAATCGCTTTGAAAATGATACGTTGAAAGTATCGAATCTATAGTAGCGTTAATAAAATTGGCAAGAATTACAATGAATAGTCAAAAGTGTTATTGCACTCGTTAATAGAAATATTTTATCTAACACATACATGTTTTGATATGTTGATAAAACTGGAGATAAATAAAATAGAAGTTATATTGAACAATCTAATATTTATGTTTAAGGGGGTATTCTGGTCTAAAATTATGAAAAAATCGATTTTCACATTTTCAAATTTTAGACTTTTATGAATATATCCTCCAAAGGAATTTTAAAAATTCCAATTATTTACGGAGGTATAGCTACTTTAGTGACGCAGCAACTAAACCGGTCCTGTCGGAGCGAATCGAACAGTAGACGGTAGTCATTTCCCAACTACCTGAGAATGAGTTTCCCCATAAAAACTCCTTTATTCTCCATATATATTTAGAAATCTATTAGCCGAACATTAATAGATTGACCTATTAATCTATTAACCTTCGGCTAATAGATAGCAAATTAACAGATAAAGTTATTAGTGAACTAACTTTATACTATGGTTAGGCTATTGGCCGGAATTCACATTCAGTTGGGAATATGAAGAACGGAGTATGAGCAACTTATTGTCATAAAGGTTCAACCGATGAAAATCCACAACACATGTATTGCCCATCTGGTCCATCAAGCTGATGTAAATGGCAAAAATCAGAGGCTGAGGGTACATTAGATGACTTTGTTCACGTAGATCCCGCTCTAAATGACCAGTGATTGAAAGTAATAAAGCCGATATATGAAAATTTATATTCAGAAAGCTTATTATAGTTTATTTCATCTCTATTTGCCAAATAACGGCTATTATCTCATACCGTGGTTTGTGAGCTATGAGCTTCTGATGCTTCTAACGAAGCTAGAACTGCTCGTCTAGCAGAAAGAATTTCGGAAAATATAGATTTTGAAGCAGGAAAAGGCTCATTGTATGGATCTGGAATCGCCGATTAACGAAATGTAAGTATAACGCATCATTATATAACTTAGACTGCCTGAAACTTTGCTCAAATTTTTAAATCTTTAAACACGTTTTTATCGAAACTACTTTTTTCAACACGGTTGACATAATATCTCAAATTCTAATAAATCGATTTTCATTGAAATTTGGTACGAACCTTCTCCATATAACCCTCTATCGCCCCTACCAGATTGATGTAAATTTTTTTACTATTTCTAAAAAATTAAATACTGAAAAAAAATGGCAAAACATGACTTTATTTTCAAACATTCGTCATTTTCAAAAAAAAAATTATTTTTTTATAACGGCATTCTTGCTAATTAAGAATCTTTTTTCTTTTTTTTTTGTTCCAGATAACTAGAAGGGTTGGAATCGTGCAAACCAGGATGCGCCCGTTTTCTTACTCCTCACTTTACCAGCCTGTAACTTTTTTAATTTTTTTTGTATATCCTTAAAATATCAATAAAAATCTGGTAAAAAATGGATAGTAAAAAGATTTTTTGTTTTTTTATCGCGCTTGAAAAAACGCATAAAATTTCTGCCTCTAGACCATGCAGAATACTCGTACCCCCTTAAAATTATATTACAATTGTTGAGTGGTCGTGATGTTTTAAAATAATTGTTTCATTTGTTATAAAACACTGTATTTGATTAATATTTGAATTCCACTTCATTTTCACATTTTAATCTAGATTATATATTTGTCAGTATTTAGTAATTAATATAAGTTCCTTAATACCATAGTAAAATGACGAAACGACTAAAAAATTTAAAGTATATAATACCTTCGTTGAATTAACAACAAAACATTCTACTTCAAAAAAAAAGATCCAGGGTTGTTTTTGGGGAATAATGAATAAAATTATAACTTTATGTGACATGTTACAAATATTCTTCAAATAAAAACAGTGCTGAGGCCTTGCGAAGGTGTAAAGAAATTCCCCAGTTTAGAAAATTCCAGACACTTAGAGGAGCTTTATGGTTAAAGAAGTTTAGAAACAACAATAGGGAATTAAAATATTGAACTAGATATTTTACTTGTCGTTGAAGACGATCCTCAAGTTCAACTCAACAAACGCAAATAATTTAAATTTATCATATTCAATGATGCACCGAATATTAAAAAAACAGAATATGCAGACTAACAATACTTATTGCAATATGAGCGGGGATATGGTGCTCGCGAAAAATTATTTTTGATATGTCAGGGTAAATGAAAATTATTTATTTTTGAATAAGATCCTGTGATCAGTTGAAGGAAGCACGTTTTCTAACAATGACATTTTCAAGTGAAATATACATTACATCTAGAGTGAACAGAATCTCAGAGCTACCAGAAAAATTAATTTTGAACAATGTCCTAGTGTAAATTTTTGATGTAGAGTGAAAAACAATACTATAATAGGACGCACCTTTTTATAAATATTTAAATTTCAATATTTATCATATATCTTTCAAAATTGATTAAGAAAACTATTTAAAATAATTGCGTAGCCACGAATGTGCAAATTTAATAGTACATCAAAATGGAGCCCCTAGTCACAGTACTTGTATACAGTACACAGTACAACAATTGAATCGGACCTCAATCCACTTGCGTTTTGTGGTCTTACTTAAAAGGTCAAATGTACATGACTCCACAAAATCGTAAGAACCTCAATCAAAGATTTAATAAAGTAACTCTTAATAGTATCTTACCACATGTTTAAAATTTCACGTAAATTTTTGTTCATATTCGTAAATCAAGTAGTATGAATATGTATCTTATACATTGAAACAGGTTGGCCGTTTTACCAGTATTTATAATAAAAATAACTTATCCCGCAATGCTTTCATTCATTAAATGTTTTTTTTGTTTCAATTGCTATCGACAACAATTTAGATAGTTGTTTCTTCATATTGTTATTACTTTTATTGTTTTTATCAGTAATTAATTTTATATAAAATGTATGTGGGTATTTTTTATATCTAGATATTTTTAAACATTAATAAAATTAATGAAAATTATACGGTGAAAGTGTCGAAACTATAGTAGCGTTAATAAAATCTGTGATAGTAACAAAGTTAAGTGTTTTATTATATTAGTATGATCAACTATCACAAAGTAACGACTAACTCCATTCAGCTATAATTAGTATTTAATTAACAATAAAGTCTGAAAATTGTATTACTCTTAATTTCAAAACAATGTTCCATGTATAATTAATGTGCATGTTATTAAAACATCGTTATAGTAATATAAGGGAAAGGGTAAGTGGAATGAGTTTGTCTAATAACGAATAACGAGGGATACAACCTTCATAAAGTAGAATAAGAAATTCGGCCTCTGCAAGGTTTTGTTTCCATATAATTTGATCAGAATATATTATTGCACATTAAGTACTAGCATCATTTGTATTTTACTCTTCAGTAAAGCTTTAATACAACGTGCTATTCAGATTTGATATTTAGAATCGCAAAACAGGGAAAATATAACCCGGCTTAATTAATTTTTAATTTACCTTCAAAAGCAAGAGCAAATTCTCATTCGCCCTTGCAAAACATTAAACCCACATTTAGGACCGGTTTATCAGTTCTAATTAGCCGTATTTTGCTGTAAAATGAAAGAACCTTAGTGGCTAAGGAATTGCTAACACTTTGGCTAAATAAATGCCGCCACGAATAGCTTAGTAATGTGCCGAATATTTATTAATAGTAGTCTACCGATTAACTTGGTTATACATATAAATGCAGCTACGAAACTTTAAATGTGAATACTAGGTCATAGAAGAGAAAATATGACATATGAATTATTTCTTTATTATTATATATTTTATTTCTTCGCTATTTGCCAAATAAAAAATTTCAAAACATAACCTTGGCTTGTCTTTATGGCTAGACTCTTTCATTTATCGGCAAGATAAGATAGTTTTTTTATTTGGCAAATAGCAATGAAATGAATAGTATACACTAATTTCAATGCCATCAAACGTGGCATTATTAGTTTCTGAAGTGACTAAAAATGAGTTATTGAGGTCCGATTCAATTGTTGTACTGTATACTGTATACAAGTACTGTGACTCGGGGCTCCATTTTGGTGTACTATTAAATTTGCACATTCGTGGCTATGCAATTATTTTAAATAGTTTTCTTAATCAATTTTGAAAGATATATGATAAATATTGAAATTTAAATATTTATAAAAAGGTGCGTCCTATTATAGTATTGTTTTTCACACCGCATCAAAAATTTACACTAGGGCATTGTTCAAAATTAATTTTTCTGGTAGCTCTGAGTTTCTATTCACTCTAGATGTAATGTATATTTCACTTGAAAATGTCATTGTTAGAAAACGTGCTTCCTTCAACTGATCACAGGATATTATTCAAAAATAAATAATTTTCATTTACCCTGACATATCAAAAATAATTTTTCGCGAACACCATATCCCCGCTCATATTACAATAAGTGTTGTTAGTCTGCATATTCTGTTTTTTTAATATTCGGTGCATTATTGAATATGATAAATTTAAATTATTTGCGTTTGTCGAGTTGAACTTGAGGATCGTCTTCAACGACAAGTAAAATATCTAGTTCAATATTTTAATTCCCTATTGTTGTTTCTAAACTTCTTTAACCATAAAGCTTCTCTAAGTGTCTGGAATTTTCTAAACTGGGGAATTTCTTTACACCTTCACAAGGCCTCAGCACTGTGTTTATTTGAAGAATATTTGTAACATGTCAGATAAAGTTATAAGTTTATCCATTATTCCCCCAAAACAACCCTGGATCTTTTTTTTTTTTGAGGTAGAAAGTTTTGTTGTTAATTCAACGAAGGTATTACATACTTTAATTTTTTTAGTCGATTCGTCATTTTACTATGGGATTAAGGAACTTATATTAATTACTAAATACTGACAAAATTATAATCTAGACTAAAAGGTGAAAATGAAGTGGAATTCAAATATTAATCAAATATAGTGTTTTACAACAAATGAAACAATTACTTTAAAACATCACGACCACTCAACAATTGTAATACAATTATAAAGGGGTACGATATTCTGCATGGTCTGGAGGCAGAAATTTTAGGCGTTTTTTCAAGTGCGATAAAAAAACAAAAAATATTTTTACTATCCATTTTTTTACCAGACTTTTATTGATATTTTAAGAATATATAAAAAAGAAATAAAAAAAAAGTTACATGCTGGTAAAGCGGGGGATAAAAAGAACGCGTCCTAGTTGATACAATTCCAATCCTTCTAGTCTTCTGAAACAAAAAATAAATTAAAAATTAAAAAAGTTACAGGCTATTAAAGTGAGGGGTAAAAAAAGGGCGCGTCCTGGTTGACATATTCCAACCCTTCTAGTTATCTGAAACAAAAAAAAAAGAAAAAAATTCTTAATTAGCAAGAATGTCGTTATAGCCCCTACCTCAGAAAAAAAAAATATATTTTTTGAATATGGTGAATGTTTGAAAATAAAGTCGTCATTTTTTTTCAGTAGCTAATTTTTTAGAAATAGTAAAAAAAAATTTACATTAATCTGGTAGGGGCGATAGAGGGTTATACAGAGAAGGTTCGTGCCAAATTTCAAGGAAAATCGGTTTATTAGAATTTGAGATATCATGTCAACCGTGTTGAAAGAAATAATTTTGAGAATAACGTGTTTAAAGATTTGAGCAAAGTTTCAGGCAGTCTAAGTTATATAATGGTGCATTATACTTACATTTCGTTAATCGGCGATTCCTGATCCATACAATGGGCCTTTTCCTACTTCAAAATCTATATTTTCGGAAGTTCTTTCTGCTAGACGAGCAGTTCTAGCTTTCTTAGAAGCATCAGAAGCTCATAGCTCACAAGCCACGGTATGAGATAAGAGCCGTTTGGGATTTTTTATTTGGCGAATAGAGATGAAATAAACTATAATAAGCTTTCTGAATATAAATTTTCATATATCGGCTTTATTACTTTCAATCCATCGTCATATAGAACGGGATTTTCGTGGACAAAGTCATCTAATGTACCCTCAGCCTCTGCTTTTTGCCATTTACACCAGCTTGATGGACCAGGTGGGCAATACATATGTTGTGGATTTTCATCGGTTGAACTTTTAATGCAATAAGTTGCCGATACTCCGTTCTTCATATTCCCAACTGAATGTGGATTCCGGCGAATAGCCTAACCATAGAATAAAGTTAGTGTTCATTAATAACTTCATCTGTTAATTTGCTATCTATTGACCTATTAATCTATTAACCTTCGGTTAATAGATTTCTAAGTATATATGGAGAATAAAGGGATTTTTATGGGGGAACTCATTCTCAGGTAGTTGGGAAATATCTACCGTTTACTGTTCGATTCGCTCCGGCAGGACCGGTTTAGTTGCTGCGTCACTAAAGTAGCTATAACTCCCTAAATAATTGGAATTTTGAAAATTCCTTTGGAGGATACATTCACAAAGGTCTATACTTTGAAAATATGAAAATCGATTTTTTTATAATTCTAGACCAGAATACCTGATTAAACATAAATATTAGATTGTTCAATATAATTTCCATTTTATTTATCTCCAGTTTTATCAACGTATAAAAACATATATGTGTTAGATAAAATATTTCTATTAACGAGTGCAATAACATTTTTGACTATTTATTGTAATTCTTGCCAATTTTCGGAAAGTTGTATTTACATATTTCAAATACAATCCTCGAAAATTGGGTACTTACACTTTTAGGCGTGTTTTGTTAATTATCAAATTTTCTCAAATTCAATTAAAATTTGCGCAAAGGCTATCAAAGTATCATTGTGTGTTTATTTGTAATTATTGTCTATATACTGTAAATTCATTGCCAAATAGTAATTTTAAGATGCTTACACTTCCATAGTAGTTTTTTGGTACATAAGAAGTTTGCACGTACTGAATTTTACCTCAATTCTCTGAAACATCAGGTTTAGAAGGGCAAAATTACGCATAGAGGCGAGGATAAATGCACCTACGCGCAGGAAGAAGTGCTAAACTATCCCAATCAGAACTCGAACCCAATAATACAATGATATCCCTAACACTGGGGTCACTCGACAAGCCCAGACCACACACAGTCTGAATTACATTGTTGCAAGAGAATATCTACATCTATAGGAGAATGCGATAGGTTTCCTATCCAGTGACCGTGGAGTAGTATTCACTTTTATTATCTTCATGTCGAGCAACTGACCTTAATGTTCATCGCATTTTCAAATTACTAGTTTACTTCTAGAATACTCGTGTTAGATATAATTTTTTAAAACCTGATTTCTTAATACATTTTCTATATATAGATTGTCATGTTAAATTAAATCATGGAAGACATTTGAACAATTTGAGATTATTCGGTTTACAAAGTCACTTTAAATTTAAAATTAGAATTAATGATAATAGAATATATGTACATATTTTTTTTTTTAGAAAAACGCCTGGAGGGCGTTGAACATTGTAACTGGATTAAATCTATCTAGCACTTTTTTCCTAATATCTAGACTGTTCAGTAGATGAGCTTCTGGCGACATACTCCACATAACATTAATAACTTTGTTCATGGGATAGATATACACTTAAAATTTCTAGGCACTTTCATTGTCACTACATGAATTTGAACTGTTTTAGTCTCTTTAGCCATCGAACAAATCCATTGTTGTCGAATAGCGATATTAGTTCGATATTTTCGTGGTGTCCTAATATCTACTGATGTTTATCTGCAAACCTCTTGATCTCATCTACCACCATAGGCATCTTCGGGTCGGGATGGATGTCCTCATTGCGGATATACCACGGTGTACTTACAATGATGCGAAATACTTTGTTTTGAAGCGTCTGGATGATCTAGGTGTTATATTTCTTTGTATATCTCGAAAGTTGGATACCATAAGAGCTTCACGATTTATTTGTAGAGAAGCAATTTGTTATGTATCGGGAACTCGGAATGACATATTTGTCTGACTTTCAGGTTCACTTGCTCACGTTTCTTTTTCACATGGGTTTTTCATCATAGCGTTCCATCTAGAGTCATGCCTAGATACTTTGCTTTTTGACAAGCAAGATTGTTTGCTACTTAACTATCGCTGATATACGTGGGGGTACCCAAAAGAAACCGAAATAATTGTTTTAAAATTTTTTTATTTAATTTTTAAACAAAATACCTTCAATCCCTTTCTAAGTACTCTCCATTGACACTAGTACACTTGTGTAATTTTTTATTCTATAATTAATTCCATAATTTTTTATTCCATAGTTAATTACTATTACATTTTCATTTTTGTTTTATCAACGTGTAACGCTTATTCTTATTATATAAGACACGATTGTTTACTGTATGAAAAATATTATCGTTGTTATGCAGTATCATGTAATTATTTGTAGATTTACCTTTTACTTAAAAATATACTTCCTACTACAACTTATAAGTAAGCTCTCTAAGTCTTACTAAATTATATTTTTTATTGTCTTCTTTTAAGTACGTACTTTCAGGTAATATAACTCACGTGGGCTACATTTTTGATAAAAAGTTAATTTTCCAATACCTAATATACATATGTATAACTAAAGTCAAGACAGTATCTTAACTTAACCAAGGGAAAATTAGATATATTGCATTAAATAAATAGGAATTATTAAATTTAATTTTGTATACAGTCAATGGTAAACTGTGAGGATCATAATCATCTAGCTATTTAATAATTTTTAAATTCGGATCTAGTGGTTGATTTTGTTAATGTTTAAATTATGATTAAATTTTACATTAGCGCACTGTTATATAATATTTATCACGTATAACGAGTATAACACAACTTTGACCCTTTGTATTGGTCTCTAATTTCAACATATCACGTCTTTAGATGAAAATATATTCCATTCTATTTATTAAAATATACTTTTATTTATAAAGAAATAGCTTTCAAATTGGAGATTTATAAATGTTCTGTTTAATATATTCATATTTTATTGCATTTAGGTTTCCATGGAAATCAATAACGATCATGGAGTAAGATTAAGTCCCCCGATTCCAGCAATAATTAAGGCATTTTCAAGGGTTGTGGACGAGATGAAGTGGAAATCTGTTGCTATTATTTCAAGCAGTAAGTACTTTTACAGCTCTTTCCTTCTTTAGTTATGATAAAAATTGCTCAAGCGTGCAGCGGCAAATCAATTCCATGCACAGAAGTCCTTTTACGACATTTCAATTCAATTTAATGGCATACGATTGAAGTAACCCAATAATTTTATAGACAAATTCTTTAGATAGGAATTTTGTTATTTGGAATAAGATAATGATAGATATGTCAGAAAAAATTTTTTGCTCTCCAAATAAATAAGGAAAACCATATAAGAATTGTTATATGGCGATTAGTATCATTATATATATATATATATATATATATATATATATATATATATATATATATATATATATATAAATTACTAACATGAGGAGGTTTTTAATACTTCACACCATCTGCAAGTTCCTTTAAAATAAGGACTAAAACAAATTAGGCCAAAACAGCTATTCTCCTGGCTACATGCCGACGATGAGCGCTGAAGCTGAAATTTGTCGTATTTCGTCTAACCATTTTGTTAGCATGGAAGTACTGTGATTCGGATTGCTCGAAAACCACACGAGGAAAATACAAAGCGTCCTCTATATCAGGATAACGCTAACTATAGATCGGTTTCGACCTTATTATTGGGTCTCGTCAGTGCAGCAAACGAGGCTCGTATCTCGCCGTTACACTCTACTGTAGTAGAGCGTACCCAGGGCCATCTCTCGGTAGTTTCGATAACAATCCAAATCGAAACAAAGCTTAATTATTAATAATTAAGCTTTGCTTAATTATTTAAATTATATTAATAAATATTAATTAAAGCTCAATTATTAATAATTAAACTTTGTTTATACTTGGATTGTTTTCGAAACTACCGAGAAATGGCTGGATTTTTTTTGGAAATGATTGTGGAAACGGTGTCAGCAAGTAATGGGTGTTAAAGAACCAAGAAATTTCTGTGTAAACATAATATCTTCATTTCAAATATTGAGTTTATTGGAATATTTCCAGATAGAGAACTTACTTTACTCATTTAATAATCAGATCAGATCATACTTGTAGGATAAATTTTATTATATTCATATATATTATTTTTTATTATAAGTGAATTATTCGTTCGCGTATACATGAATGATCTTACTGTGAGAATTTCTATAAATAATGAATCTGTCGAAGAAACTATCATTTTCAGATATAGTAGGACAAAAAAATTGTTAAAATCTCATATTTAAAGTAAAAACATTTTCGACGACAACAGAAACAACAGTTTCCAGGATTAAACATTATAATAATAACAAAATGGAACAGTGAATCGAATAGTTGAAAAATTTTGAATAGGTTCTATTTCAAATTTGGAGAAGTCTATAGTTTTTGCTATAGCGTTAGCATTAATAACTGTTGTTAAAAATTCACCTTGGTTATTAATTTTCACAAGGGCATTCGGTATACGAACTTTTTCTATTTCTTGGTTACATATGATTGCATCAGTATTAAAGAGATTACATTTAAATTTGAAAATTTGTTCAGTTCGTAACCTATACAAATTTCATTTTGAATTTTGGAAGGTTTTTGGATTAATTTTGGAGATGTCTGATTATAATTTGGAAAACCAAAATTTTTTTTTTCAACTGTAGTCAGTTTTTGATTGAATCTAGAAATTTTTGGTAGAGGATGAGTCACTTCTTTAGTCTGATTTAGAATGGAGGGCGACAAATCAAATTTTTGAGAAGGGTCTTCGACCTTAAATAGAGGTACTGTTTTAAAGTTCGTTACGAGTTGTCTATTATTAAAATCAATTATGCAATTATAATGCTCTAGGAAGTCAGAGCCTAGTAAACCATCGAAACTAATTTGAAGATGTATACCTTGTGTGGATCGTTGTCAGCAAATGGAATCAAAGTTGATTCAGTAATTAGAAGTTTTTGATCGGTTATACCCTGTATAATAACGTTTTCAGGGGACCTTCTTTTATAATTTTGACATGTTTTGGGCTTAAAAATTGAAATACCTGCTCCTGTATCTATTAAAATTTTAAAAGTGTTAGTTGTGTCCTTTATATAATATAGGTTGTGAGGATTTACGCGAGTAAAGGCCTATTTACATGAATTTCTGTTCTTGACTGTCTTGATTTTGATTTAAGTTCATCGTTTGAAATTGTGCTTGAATTTGTTCGAGGGCGGTCGATTGATTCGGCGGGTCTTCGTAAGACTGGGGGTCTAATTGAAAATTTTGGGTATTTGAATTTTCAGGATATTGAGTACTATCGAAATTTTGAGTATTATAGCTAAAAGTAGTGTCATATGAGTTTTGATTTTGAGCAGTATAATTAGTTTTGTAATTATCACTTTGATAATCGGGCTGAAAGTATTGAGCTGAATTTGAATAATTAGAACTATTTGTCATTCCGTATTGTTCATTTATCGAATTTTCGTACAAGTGAGCAGTATCATTTGTGTAATATGGTTCATAGTACGGATGAGAAGTATCATCCAAAGTTTCATTTAAATGGTGCGTATGTTGCTGATGAAAATTTGGGTTTGATCTTATCACGGAGGGTCTCTGAAAATTTGGGTTTTGTCTAAAAATTGGCGGTCTGTTTTGCACAAATTTATTTTGTTGAAAATTATTATTCGGCTGATTTGTAGACATCGGCCTAGGTTGATATTGGGTAAATGTAGGCCTTTAAAAAGTTTGTTGACCCGGTTCATGAAAATTTGGACTAAAAGTGTTATTAGAAAAATTTATAGAATTATTATTATTAAATTGGTGGGTAGCTTGTCTAGTGCGACATTCACTTATGGTGTGTCCGTTTTGCTTGCAGTACGAGCAGACCTTTTGTATATTAGTTTGAGACTTTTTAATTTGAGATGTATTTACTGAAGGGGAAAATTTTTGGTTTTCAAAATACGAAAGCTATAGCTCTCTCTTAATTCCAGAAATAGCTTCTAGCATCTTGCAAGGATTACCAGTACGAATTATTGAACCTAGTTTAGGATCTAGCTCTGTTAAAAGAGTATTTAATGTTATTGTCTCTATTAAAGTTGATTGTGCTAATTTTTGTTCTGGTGTCAACGGTTGTTTTTGAACACAAGCGTGCATTTTTGCATTATGCGACTGAAGTCTAGAAATAAAATTTAAAGTAGATTCATTTTGATTTTGTGAAATGCGTTAAAGATCTTGAATGAGGGATGTGAGATCCCTAGTATCTCCGAAATGGGTTTCTAATAAAATTTTAATCTCGTCCCATGTTGCAGGGTTGCGAGAATTAATTAGTTCCGCAACTTTACCTTTAAGCTTATTCTTTACGTGGAGGGTCAATAAGGTTTTTTGGTTGCCTACCAAAGGAAGCCATTTGGAAGGCACAACGAACAGCGTTTAAAAATGTTAGTAGGAAGATCTGATTTCCATCATATTCGGGTACAATAGAAAATACTTCTGAAAGTTTATAAGCTTCTACCTGTTCTTCGATTTGATTGTACGTTGACAGTTGCCATTTTTAATAAATCGGTTAGAAAAATTTAAATAAAATAATAAAAAATAGGTTTTTATGTTTTTTCATGTTAAACGTAAAATTAGGAGGTAAAGTGGATATAGGAAGCAATAGCGACTGGACTATACCACTTTATTTTTAGATGTAGATAAAATGTAAGTAATGTGATTAGCGGTATAATCGCGTAATTAAAATGTGACGATTAACAGTATAATCGTATAATGTAATATACACTGTGATAAGGCGTGACAATTCTATATGAATGCACTTACCAAATCAAATTCATCCGGACGCTGGCCTGGATATCGCAGTTAATGAGGCAATTTCCGTGTTTTAACTGGGTCACCTGGGATCATCTGATCTTTCGGGCTTCGAGAGGTTCGGACCAGTTAGGCAATTCCGTGTTCTGGAGCGATTTCCTTCTTGGGGTTTTCTTGTTGAACCTTCTTGTTTTCTTAATTTTTTCGTGAAAATTGTTTTCTTTCTTGAGAGTATTTTTAGTCACTTAGGAATTGGAATTCCACGGCGATAGTGAGGAAAGTCCGTGTTCTAACGACGCGACGTGTGAAAATCCGAACGACTGCGCCAGATCTTTATATTGTGGTCGATAAAAATCAGTTTTTTAAAAACAATTTATTTTTGAAATACAAAACTTGAATGTTTTGTTACAAGGATTTAAAACAATTATATTATTACAATAATGTTATGTGAGTACCGGAGGTTTGAAATTAAAATGAGTTATGCCGGATGCTATGCCGGTTTGTCGAATACTATGCTAGTTTGCTGGATACTGACTTCTGGTCGCACGCTTTCGCCTATATAAACTGTCATGTGCTGAGTCTGCATGAGAATGGCTTTAGCCATGAGCATTCCTAGAAGTTAGGCGTGAGTTGTTGACCACAAGCAAGTCTTTGTTTGTGAGAATGAGATAAATCACGAATTGTATCAAGTAACTATGAGAAACAACTGATAAGAAAGACCAAAGATTATGTTACTTGAGATAGGATACAATGTAAATGGTACCTAACTGAAATTATTCTAAGTCTAAATGTATACAATTAAATATTTTATATACATATAATACCAGAACGTATCTTGGTTTGTAAATTACATGACTAATATTTTAACTGTTAAGAAACCGGCCATATTTCAGCTTTTGTATCCAAGTTATTTGCGATAAATCAATGTATTTATTTAGCCATTTATTTTTCAGCTAAAGCACAAAACGTAATGTCGAGGTTTGGAAGTAGTGAGCGCTATAAGCTTGATCTATTATTATTAGTATTAGTAAAGTAAATAAACTGTATTAGTAAATAAACTAAAATAAATAGTAAATAAAAAAAAATAAAGTGTATTAGTAAATAAACTATAAATTTTCTATACGTTGAGCAAGAAAGTCTAACTATTAGACTTCGATTATAACTGAACTTCGTGAATAACGATGATAATAAGAAATACTTTTCACTATAATTATTTACTTGATGTAGATATTAAATGTTCAAAATATATCTACAGTGCAAATACTCACATTCTACACCTATATACTGTATATAGACATATACAGGGTGTCTCTGTTGGAACTATAGGATTTAAATTACGCACTATTGCGTGTCAAAAATAAGGTCGTCAATATTTAACAATTATCATCTATAAACTATACGACGTCAACATGCCTGGATGTCTCATTTGGCACTGTAGGATATGATTTGTGAATACAACATTTGAGAAATTGAGGTTTTTTATTCTTCAACATAAAATGGAGATAATATGGCTACAAAGGGAAAAATATCGTACATATGGCCGCCTAAATTCATCTGGCATAATGTCATACCTTTAGCAAAATTGTTGATAACACGGGCACATAAAACTGGATCTATTTCTCGAATAACACGTTGTATGTTTGCTTTGAGGTCATGGATTATCATTGACTGAGTAGCTTTTCCCTTAACACAAACCCCAAAGGAAAAGTCCAGTGGTGTTAAATCAAATGTTTCAGTAGGCCGATTGATGTCAGCATTCCGCGAAACAACATGGTCAGGAAATTTGGTATGGAACAGAGTTATGGTTGCACGTGCTGTATGACACGTTGCACCATCTTGCTGAAACCACTGCTGTAATATTTTTATCTGACTTACCATGACGAGGTCGCATTGGTGTTGCTTTATCAATAACAAAACCCATCTCTTACGAACTGTTAACTCTTTAGGTGCTTCATTTTGACCTAATTTTGTGCGAATTTTTCTTAATGCAACTGATCGGTCCAAATAAAACTCCACTCCAAACGGTCCAAAACGCTCACTTTCATAAAACAGTTGTACACAAACTATTCGTTGTTGAAATAGTCGCAGCATGTTGACGTCTCATGGTTTATAGATGACAGTCGTTAAAAATTGACGACCTACCTTTGAGAGAACACATATGGCATTCAAATCCAATAGTTCCAACTAAGATACCCTATATAAAATAAGATTGTTAATTCTGAAGAAACGGATACAACCAAGTAACTAAATGATCATCTTTGGATTATTATTTTTAGAAAAATAGTAATAAATAGCATATAATATATAAAATAGTGCATTCTTATTTAATTTAAATTCATCTGTAATAAGTAATTCTCTAAATGCCAATGGCAACAGAAGGAATCGGTGTCAGGTATGTTTATTTTATAAATGTGCTTGTATTAGAATTCAAATAAACAGTTTTAAAATCTTAAAATGGGCTTTTCCGCACGTAGAACATCTCTATCTCGAAATTGAGTGGCCGAAGAAAAATAAACCAACACATAAATGTAGAATATGTGTTATATGCAACAGTTTTACTTTTTTCAAATAGTTCACCCTTGTGCTTTCTCATGACACATGAACGGGGTGGGGTGTATCCTATCCACCTCGAAATCAATAGATGTCGTCTGGTAGATGTCCCTAATCAGAGTCAGTCGAAACTCGATCGATCCGACACGATTTAATTGAGTGATCGTGCTAACAAACAACTTTCTCAAATAGTCCACCATTGTGCTTTCTCATGACCAATGAACACGGTAAAGTGTGTTCTATCCACCTCAAATTTAATAGGTGTTGTCTGAGAGACGTCCCCTGTTAGAATCAGTCAAAACCTGATCGATACGACACAATGTAGTTGAGTTATCGTGCTAACAAAAGTAAATGCCGACGACAACGACGACAACGACGACAACGACACATACACAGCAAAACATTTTTAAAAACCATTTTTTTTTGTTTTTAGGCCGAAAAATGAAAAATAAACCCAAAAAAGTTTTGTTTTTTCACTTTTTCTTTACACGACTACATTACTTTTACGCTTATAGTGGAGTGCGGAAAAGTAATATGAAAAATATTGTACATGCATAACTGCATAACATTTTATACAAGTATAATTGTAATTTTATTTTGAATTACTATATAACTTTGTATTAATTTACCCTGTTCGAAACATTACATAAGGCAATTCAATAAGCAAAAAATGACTACAGCCTTCAATATATGATACATTTATAAATAATTTATCCATACTGTTCTAGTAAATTAAAATATTAAATAAGACAATAAAGTATCCAAAACTAGTCCTAGGATTTAATATCCTCTAGCAGTTTGTTTTCCGTGAAGCCTAATATCTGTGACCTGGATGCTGTTTTAATTCCTCTCCCGTCTTTATTAAACCGGTAATCAATATGTCACGTCAAAATGAACTCAACTTTTTATCCACCATCTTTTAACTTTCTTATGGAGACGTGACAAATAGACTTTAAGTTGTGACTTCATCCATCATCAATATTAGACACTTTCAATGGTGAACACTTGTTCACTGAGTTATAGCGACCCTTTTTATGTCAAGAGCGTCTATATAAAACATTCCTTATATTTAAGAATGAGGTCTTTACACGCAGGATATGACCGACTGTATTTTTTTTAGAACGAATGAATCCCATCACACGTGTGTACAATAAATATATCTTTAGAAACTCCAATTTGTAACTTCAATAAAAAGTAAAAGATGTTAAAAAAATAAAAGAAGTTCGAGATTAGGCACAATATAATTCCAATACTTTTATTATTTCTAATTTTACTAATTTATATTCTGAGAAGGTCAAAAATGAATGCGATAAATTAAAAAAATTTGTGATTCTTAAAGAATTTAAGATAAACAATATCTTCATTCTACTAAAAAATAACGAGAGATTCAATTTTAAAATGCCCTTATTAAAATAAATCCTAAATTATGAAATAATTGATTGATGTGGAGTTTCTATTAAATTTTAATAATATAATTTGTATTAAGAACAATAAATGTAGAATTATGAATTTCAAAATAATTTGCAAAAGAAATTAGAAAAGCTCGAGCTTAGAAGAGCTCTCAAAATTGAGAAAACGAATAGGTACTTGTTTACAATATTCGATTTTAAATATGCATACAGAGAGAACGGTATATTTATTATTAATAAATTACTTTTATTAAATAAACGTTATCCATTAATAATAAATACTGATTTTGAATATGTATGAAACAAATATAACTCAGTTAAACAAATAATAACTTCGAATGCATTGACAGAATCTGATTAGAATTCATTATATGGCTACAATATTCTCATTCATTTACGAAACATATTTCTTATGTAAAATAAATATTAATATTAAAGTAAAACTATTGATTATTATTAAACATATTATGTAATAATATTTAAATAAATTTGTTTATGTGACACAAATGCTATATTTAATATAAGATATTTAGACTGATAATCTAAAACTGATTGATAATCTTATTGATTTTGAAATAAATAAAAAAGTTGCACGTAACAAAACAATATAATATACCTATTTCAGTTTAATTATGCTGCTGTCTTTAAAAGGCATAAAATAAAACGAAAACACTTTTCGATTTCCATACTCGAATTGATTTATTAGACATTTACAACATACAAATATACCGAAATCTCACTATATATAAAACTTCACATTTTTTTATTAAATTTGATCATCACAAAAATCTGTCATGAGTACCATATTATTCAATGTCTATTCTGCTAATGTCTACAATGTAATAAACTTCTTTTACTCCCATATTTTAATTAATTCATTAAACATTTACTACCTGTACTATAGTAAAATTTTCTAAAAAAACACATTTTTCATTGAGATACAAACAAGTTTATAACCAATGGAAATGTAACATAACAGCAATATTTAGTCAATATCAAATATTCTCATGAGCATGACAGATCTAAAATTTTGTAATATTCATGCTCTTGTTTCAATAGCTATCATTAAATGTTCATTACATAATGAACTATTAATGGAATATGTTATACTATACTTTTTTCCAAAATTTTATTCTACTAATGCATTATTTGAAATAAGTTTCTTTCACTGTTGTATTATTAGGAATAAACTGTAACATATGGACTGTAAAAAATAGAAATATCTGTAACTGGTAGTATTTATCTACTACAGTAACCAGTAAATTACATACATATATTAAATATGCTCCTGAATGATGCATCATATATGTCAGGTGGTCTATGCGATACAAAATTTAAGATGCTTAATTTTAATTGAATTGTATAGCTTCCGCACTGTCATATCCATACAAATGCCCGGGTGCTTCATGTCAGCGTAATATAAAATACGCCATCTATCATAACGTATGGATATAACATAAAATGAAGGATTATTTAATATACCTATAAGAGAGGCCAACATGTCAATCGTAAAACTAAATAACTAAATCAACAGGATTTGTTAAATGAAAAATTATGTTTTGTGCTTCCAAGGAAAATTATATTCACAAGAATATATGCTAGGATTGTACAATAAGAATGATTTTTTTCTAATTATAATTAAAATGCATACATAGCACGTTAGTTACGATTTAGCATATTTACACTGAAGGTTAAATACATGCATATACACTAAGAAAATTATCTATTTCTATACAGAAATAGATAATTTTCTTGGTGTAAAAGTAAAAAAAAAATAAACGATGTTCGCAGAAAGTTTTTTTTGGCAAAATTAATTAAAAATGCGATTAAAATTCTACTTATGTTTCATAAATTTCACTATATGTCGATATTGAGTTAATGAATGTAAATGAAGGGGTTGCTGACTTGACTGTTTGATATAGTGCTAGGTTAGATATTGTTCGATATGCGCCACTACCTCACATATCCTAATTCTAGAGGCAGATATCTATGATAGTGAAGCACATAATTCTCCCACCTTACTATTCTTATTAAAGTTGTCAGTTGATAAAAATTGAAATTAATAACCATTTACACATCGTTTCTCGTTTATTTGAATTTATTGCATGTGAACTATGATATTTTCCATGAACGGAGTTTCCTCCGAATGAATTACTTTAGTAAAATAATTGCTTCCTATGTTCATTCGCATTTTGTTAATAATGGGTAAGGTTTTACTAGAGTAGGTTGGAACCTTTGGTGCGAAGATAACACGGACTTAGTTTTCCACAAAACACCAAAACACTATATTTTTACTACACTAAATTTTGTGTTAATTGATAGAAACATGTTCTTCTAAAAGTCACACCACTGTTCATGTTCTAAATTATTCAACTTATGGATAAGCCTTTTGAAAAGTCCATATGCTTGTAATTCCAGCGTACTTCGTTTACTATACATATACTTGATTTCTAGTTCTAGCCATTTTTGTTTCGCAAATCTTATTTGAGGTACGTGAAATTGAAATTTTAATGTAAATAAACTTTGGAAATACTGATCGACGTTTGCAGGCTTTTAGAAACCAAATATATAACTGGAGTAGGTTTGAACCTTTGGTATGAAGATACCACTGACTTATTCTTCCACAAAATACCGAAACACAATAAGGTAGGGTAGGGTTTTAGTACTCTATTGTACGAAAACATATTTTATTTTTGTGGTAAATGTAACTTAAAATTTTAATGCTAAATCAAATTTCTAAATGCAATATCTAATACTAAAACATTGGAAGATTTAATACCACAATTGTCACATTTTACCATAGCGTTGTAGTTGTAGTAAATCGTGAACCAGCGTTCATTGTTAATTCAATACTTGGGTTATCGTGGGCTTGTTGGCGTATACCTGAGATTTCGGAAAACCCCACAGAAAAAAGTTCATAGGTGTTAAATCGCATGGCGGCCAATTCTGGTTACCAAAACGACCAGGAAAAAATCCCGTACAACGCCGTCAATGTTTCACGAGTGATATCTCAAGTGGCACCGTCCTGCAAAACCGCATGTTTTCAAGGGATGCATTTGTTTCTTATGAATCATTCCTGGATTTTTTGAGCCCAAAATCCAGAAATTTTACCTATTAACGCAGCCTTCAAGGTGAAAATGGAAGACGATTTTGTCCACAAAATCGGCATTCACTCCTTGTTCTTCAGTGATCAAATTGGTGAACTCTCCTCGTTGTGCAGGGTCTGTTGGCAGACCGTGAGTGAATTGAACTTTGTAAGCATGGAGATACAAATTTTTATTGAGAATAAGGTGGCTGTCCAAAATTGAATCCAAATGTCCAAATCTTGTGCACGATGACGAATCGAGGTCCCTAAACTCTCAGCCATACTCTCGCGGACTGCCGTGATGTGTTGTTCTGAACGACCTCTACGAGCTCTTGTCGTGTGTTTCACATTAATAACTAAACCAGTACTTTCGAGTTCTTCGATTGCTCTATTCATAATTGACAAATTTGGAATATTATTTCTACCGAAAATTGGATGCACTTTACGCCACCACTTTGATAGTAACGTTTAACAGTAAGCCCTTATAGTAACACTTTTATATTATTTTAATTGAACAGACTTTCAATATCACTGTAACTTTAATGTTACTAATACATATATCGAAATCTTACAATACAAAATTTTACATTTCATGTTTCAATTGTAAGTGCATCTTAGAGTAGCGATTCCGTTGATATAGAGTTAGAAAATGAAAATTATTAAAAAGAAAATATATCACTTATCCGGTAGGTACTGCGCCACCTCAATATTCATCACAGACATTCTGTCGAATCTCTACTAAGTTACTTTAAGATAAAACTCCTCAAATATTTTTCTCAAAGATGCTACGAATTTTTTACTCAAGAAAGTACAGGATGTTTATAGACAAAAAAATACCACTCCCAAATAAAAATTTTTGGCAATACCTTTGTTATAATTTAATTATAAGAAAAACTGTCAAATGGACAAAAAAAGGCTTTTATGTTTATACTAAATTGTGCTTTATTCAGTTTATTTGTAGTATACAAGAAACTGAATCCGGCAAAGAAAATAAGATTTTCCTTGTTTTTACAACAAGATGCAAAATATTGGATTAAAAATTAATATGTTTATTCAGAAAATTCAGCAAGTGCAACAAAGTGAACCTTTCGTGAATATGCACTAATTAGACTTTCAGGAAATATGAAACAACATAGGCATTTTAAAATTGATAGTTCTGGGAAAAAAGTTTTCCCAAAGACATTGGAGTTTGCAAACAACACGATAAAATTAGAGAAGCCTGCTTCAAGGGCTCACATTGTGAGATTCCTTTATGTGTTGTAAAATGCTCTGGGGATTATCATATTAAAATAAGCTACTAGAAATAATATTATAATTTTTTAAAATGAATAAACATACTTACTAGTTTTTAGTCTCGGATTAATTTTTGTTTTTTTAATTTTCTTTATAGATTTTCTTGATAGTTTTTAAGATCTTGAGAGAAACCTGCTTCATGAGCTCACATTGTGAGATTCATTTATGTGTTGGAAAATGCTTTGGGGATCTTCTTCTTCCTTCTTTTAAAGAAGGTCTATGACCTGTTCCTCTTTCGATGAATATCATCGATACTATGAGCTGGATCTGTTATTACAGAGGGTAGACAGAGCTACTAAACATGGCCCTCTAACCTTCCTCTTTCTTCCGGGCTTGGGACCGGCAACAGTACTACTGGGTTACTAAATCCACCCAGCAGCACTGCAGGCTGAAACGGCAACGGCACGTGGTGTTTTCAAGCGGTAACCCGTCCAAGTGCTAACTGCGCCCGAGGTTGCTTGACATCGGTGATCAGACGAGGATCGATGTTCAATATGGGAAGGCAACGGCTTTGGGGATCATCATATTAAAATAAACTACTAGAAATAATTTTACAATTTTTTAAAATGAACATACTTACTAGTTTTTAGTCTGGATTAATAGTTAATAGTTTTTAAGATTTTAATATTCGACAATACTTTATATTGACATATGCAGGTTAGCCTGGATAACTAGTGTTAGTAGGTATATTTAATTTTATCATATTAAAATTAATTAAAAATTAAGATACAAGAAATTTTCAAATGAATTTTGTATTAGTTTAAAATTCATGTCTAACATAAAATATACCGGCTTTCGGCTATATATCGCGTTGTGCCTTGGCGGTATTCAGTAGCATCGCTATGTAAATAAGACTGCACAACGCGGGACGTAGTAAGTATTTATCAACGGCCAGAAAAGAATTAAAGTTAACATCCAATGTTACATTTGCACTTTATCTTAAGTTTATTGGCAATAGTCTTTTAAGACTTCTGTTGTTCAGGCGTAACGGTAACTGTTCCAATAGTAGATTGGCGCGATTTTCTAGGATTTGATGATAGTTGGCTATTCTTTCACGGGTGACTTCTTGTACGATTGGAATAGATACGTAGATCAGTGTGGAGTGTAGCATTTGATATATAACGGGAAGTGTTTACTATTTGTCTTAGTATTTTTGACTGGCATCTCTGAATAATTGCCGAATTGGCCTTGCTTGCGAATCTCCAGAACTCTATACCATAGGTCCAAATAGGTTTTACGAGTATGATAGGCTTGTAGAGAAAGACTTTGTTTTATGTTTTTTGACTTCCTTCCTATTAACCAGTACAGTTCTTTTGGTTTTATATCGATTTGTCTTTTCTTCTTTTGTATATATTGTCTACAGTTCAGTTTGTTATGTAAGTATAATCCGGATATTTGGTTTCATTGCTTTGTAGTATCTGTATGTTTTTGATTACAACTGGTGAACAGGATTCTCGTCGAAGGGCAAATGTTACATGAGCTGACTTGCTCTCGTTGAGCACTATCACGATTCGCAATTTTTGTAGCCATTGTTGAAGATGCCCAAGATGATGTTGTATATGATTAGAGACTATTGTAGGATTTTGGTGGCAACATTATAGCAGTATAATCAGCAAACGTTTCTGTTGCTGTATTTTCTGATGTTGGTAAGTCAGAGGTACATAGAACATACAGAAGTGTATGACCCAGTATGCTTCCTTGTGGAACTCCTGAATTAATTGGATGGTTTTTGGATATTTAAATGTGTATTTTAATATGGAACTTTCGTGTTTTTATATATGATCTTAAAATATTATAATAAAATGGGGGTAATATGTGTTAGATTTTAAATAACAATCGTGGGTGCCAAACTTTGACAAAAGCTTGGCTCATATCTAGAAAGTTAGCTGAGTAGTACTGTTTATTTTCGAATGCTTTACTTATTACTTGAACACAAGTAATAAGTAAAGCAAAAATTCGGTGACATTGTTGTACTGTTGAGTGAGCCTGTGGTAATCTGAACTGATGATTTAGAATCTAATCGTGTTGTGTTAAATGCCCATTAATTCTGTGCAGTATTAATCAATGAAATAATATCGACATAGATACTTTGACAAGCATGTTCCAAGTAAGATAACTTTTCAAAGTATTATTGCTACATTTTCCGCAACAAACAGTTTGTTAAACAATAAACGAAATATCTAATATCGTGTTTTAACAGAGACCATGAAATTGGAAGCTGTTAAAGTTTCGCGAGAGTCCCACCAAGTTTATAAGAAGTACTATTTAATATATATAGAACAAGTAAATAATAAATAATAAGTGGTTTTTAATTCACTTGATTATTTCTTTGGAGAACGTTGAAATAAGAATGTTATAGTATAGAAATACAGAATGTAATATAACTACGACACCTCATTATAGAAAGGTAATATGATTAATAGTTTCTATAATGATAATGAAGTGACAATCAGGTAGATTTTGAAAGAGCTCGTCGTAATTTTGTTAATAAATGTAATACTTGTGTGGAAGATAATGACATAGTGATAGAAAATGTGTTTTAATAGTGGTCATAGTTTTATTTGCTTGTTGATTTCATTTGTTGTTGTTGATTTTTTACTTGTTGTTCACGTTAACGTTAATCTACTACATTATTTTGTTACTCTGATATAAATTTTTGTCATTTTGTCATAAAACATTTTTTAGGAAATGAACTTTGTACAGTTTTTAGGAAATTAATGTTGACATCAGAATCAAAATTTACAGGAAAAATTACATAGATTTGGTTTTTAAAATCTAAAAATATATTAAGAATTAACAAAACGTAAAAATATATTACGTGGACCACGGTGTATACATTATACATTCTATGAAAATAATACCGACATAATGTATTTTAACCACGAAGTTAGGGAAAACACTCATGCTGTGAATTCATACACTTCCACAAGGGCGAATTCACAGGAGAGCAATACGTCTCAGATAGACCTGAAACTTTCGGTGTTGTTTACTCTTCGAGGTTTACTTCTAACCCCGAAAATATACATTTTAGGTCGATTTTGTGTGTTGATGTAAATGCCAATTTATCACGACGCGTAGTTACCTAAATAACAATTTATTTAATTAATTTGCTGAGAGAATATTAACAACGTTCACGAATAATACTTCAAATTTGTTTATTACAATTTTTACTTACTAATTTTATAAATTCAAGGGAGAATTTAATTTCCATTTAAAATTCTAGTGCATAATTTGAAGGTCGTAAAATATTATTACTCATCAAGGGTCCTGCTTCTAAGGAAGTGTTTTGAATCCCTAATTATTAAAATTAAGTGTCAGTTAAGTTAATGTATTGGATTTTCATTGGTCGGGAAGTCACTGGCCAACTAATTGCGCTTTTCGTTTTGCACTAATTTGCATTTAATCGCGCTAACCGAGCATTGGAAATCTGGATATAAACTAAATAAATATTTTATACACTTGATAAATTTATGACAAGATCATGATATGGAGTAACTAACGCTAATAACATCACTGTTACAACACAATACTTGTGAGGTATTCATTTTAATTCTAATATGGTAGACAAATGAAAGAAATATATCAAAACATTTTAGTTACATATATATTCAAGAAAACTACTAATTCATACTGAATTTATATTAGCGTGTAACGTATTTATATATCGTCAATATTCAAGGAAAAATGTCACTGAAAATAATCCAGGGACAAGTGATGCGGCGCACAGTGGGGCCACATGCTGAGTTTCTGCAAACAAATCTGTTTAAGACCGCACTGTTGTTAACCGATGGTTGTTAGAGTCTCTCCTTATGTATAATTTAACGAGAAATCGAAAGAAACAAGTATCAAGTTGATTGGACTACGACTATTGGTCACGGGGAAATTCACCATTACTGCCATTTTGCATGACTGAACTTTTAATGTAATAACCTGTTGTTCTAAGTGTTATGTTTCGAGAGATATGTTTGTAGTTTGATTAATATTGCATTTCTATACATTACCAATAAAAAGAAATTTAGAAACAGTTTTTGGAAAATAAATTATTCACTGTTATTTATGGAACAATGTAAGTAGTAAGGCTATGTCACTCCTGGTTCACCCTCGGATTTGTCCGCGGACATTTGATGCGGATGGCATGTGGTCATTGTTGATCTGAAGAACTCTTGGCGCAGGTATAAAACAGGTGTGTACAGGTATAAAACAAGTCTGTACCGGTTTAAAACAGGTATGGTGGTATTAGAAAAAAAAACAAGATGCCATTAAACAGGTTACCATACCTGTTTTAAACCGGTACAGACCTGTTCTATACAAGCGCTAAGAGTTCTTCAGATCAACAATGACCACATGCTATCCGCATCAAATGTCCGCGGACAAATCCGAGGGTGAGCCAGGAGTGACATAGCTATACTACTAATGTAAGCAATATATTAAATAAAACCTGAATTTGATATATGATTTCAAAAATACAACTAAAATAAAATAATAAATAAATACATATTAAATACATGTACAATAAACAAACACGCAAGTAAACAACATTTACTGTTAAATAAAATTTGTTGATTCAAGAGCATTGATAAAATACATAAAATTATTTTCCAGAATGACTGAAAAAATAAAAATATTTCTATTTCTAAAAACAACGCAGGTATCTACTTTACTTGAAAAAACTAGCTTATTTTAATAGTTGCAATACGTCTGCACTCAGTGGGAGGTGTTTTGTCTTTGGCTCAGGCCTCAAGTTTGAGATGTATGGGTCGGAAGATTCAAGGATCGGTGGTAAACATCCTCATTTGTATGTAAGCGCGATATCTTTCGCAAATGGTCGAGTTGAAAGAGTTCGTAGTCTTTATTACCATTCTGTATTTCCTTAGAATGCAAACCAACAGGAACAATTGCACTTTCCACTATTTCCACTATTTCCGCACCATGGAATAAAATTTTGTGCAGTGCTGATGATATACATATAATACCATCAGTGGGTAAAGTACAATAACTAATTTTGCAGTTTCAAAATCCTAATACAATCCAAACTTGACTGGGGCAATATGCAATATGAAAACCGTAGTTAATTACCTCGAGAATTATTGCTAGTCTGTGATGCAAGTTTTCATCGATCTTGGTTATCTGTGCTATCGTAGCTGGATTTTTGCAAAAAAAAATTATAATTAGCAAGGCACCGTGTGTTGATGTAAACAATGATTATGTTTGAATAGTAATCACTATTTGCCCATATAGGTCAATAACAGCTGTAACTGTTTAGATAAAATAGTGCTGTGGTGAGGTAGACAGGTTTAGGCGGCTCAAATTTCCCTGAACTACAGTATTACTTGCCGAAACCCCAAAGAAAGCTGAAACCACAAAGTAAGGTACAGGAACTCGGAGATTTTTGAAAATACACGTTTAAATACTGAAATCGGTCTCTAAATTTGCATGTTCTCTGATTCTCACTTCTAAGCGAATTGTCTCACACGATGAATTTTCTAGTTTATAGTATAGGACCCCTGAATAATATTAAATTTATATAGTTGTCATTGTAAATTTATATATAATGTGGATGATTTGGAAAGCATCCTTTATTTTGCTAAACAACATAATATTTCAGATTTATGAATATTTTTTTTGCCAGATCAAATGTTTTCATTGTAAAACAAGTATTACAGCTGGTTTCTACTGGTAATAATTTGTAAAAAATGTAAAATTATCTTGTAAAACTAATTTTTTCCGCCTCGGGTCCACTGTGCGGCGGCGCTCCTCCAGTCGCTTCTTACAGTTAACCGAGTGTCGTGGACTCTGTCGCGAAGATAAATTCTCGTCATAGTACTATTAATATTGTCAGAATCTGAGGTTCTTAATATGTATATCTATCAGACATTCTGGTGATAAAGGAATTAGAAGAATGGTCTAACTTTGTCTAATATTGAATCATAAGGGATATCCAAAATCTAAGAATATTGACAATTAGTATATGAGAACGGAATAAGGGTTGCCGCAAGAATACATATAGGTACATATATTCATGGTAGTATTATTATAAAATGGAAATACCGAGGGGGGTTAAGTTTAAGGAGAATTGTATGTTTACAATTTTTATTTTCTTGAATAATTAAACATTTAACTTGCTTTATTCTTGCGATTATACGTTCATATTAAAAATATGAGTTTTTAATAAAAAACAGAGAATTAATGTGTAGTTTATGAATTTTTTTACTGAATTTTTTATTAATTCTGAACATCTGGGTCGGATTCGGTATTCACATTTTATACGGTGAGCTAGGCGATCGTATCCATTATGTTACCTCCATCAGAGCTGCCAATTTGTTGATCAAATACCGACCTAGCTCCTTCGGCCATCCCAGTACGACTGAACTGAACAAGTGCACTTGGTGGTAGTTGACGAAGATCGGCTGTTTCTAGCCAATAGTTCCCCAACATAGCGCCTCGTTTTTTTAAGAGTGCGGGGCAGATATTTAGGATATATCCACAGTTCCATCTTCCAGATTGCATCTTCTATATATAGGAGCAAAGTATATCCCATAATATGGAGATGTTTCTTTAGCTTTGTAATATCCCGTGAAAAAATCTATCAGGATTTGTAGATTTGTATGATAGTACTGGAGTAGGTCGGAACCTTTGGTGTGAAGATAACACTGACTTAGTCTTCCACAAAATTTGTTTTGGTGTTTTGTGGAAAACTAAGTCAGTGTTTTGTTGTATGACAGATTCAAGAAATATTTTGCTAGTGTGTTACGAGGTGTAGTTAATAGTATATTTGGTTATATAGAACTGACAGTCTTGATTCACCTGTCGCTGTGGTACTTTAGCATGTAGTCTTTTATGATGGAATTTCGAGTGGTTTCGCTAAGCGTTATTACTGATATTGGTCCCAGCCAAATGTACCTACAACTCCGGCGTGTCAAGGATATTAGAGGGCGGGATTCATCTTATCGTTTCCACAATTTCCTACGTATCTATTTACCCAGCATAAAGTGACATGGTTTGTTTCCCTAGCACATCAATGACTTTTTACACTGTAGGATCAGTTCCCGACTTAGTCCTGAAATTATTTAGAGTCATCGATGTGGCCGTACTGTTTGTGAATATGACGCCGGTTTTACCAATAATACCGTGATTAGTGATTTCTATTGTCGCTCGTAGTACATCCATAACCTCAGTTTGGAATACTGTGGCAGGGACGCTCAATAACTTACTGATTAGAAGGTTTAGATCTTCAGAGAAAATCCCATGTCCAGACTTTCCTAGCATTCTTGATTCATTGGTATAGACTGAAATGTCTAGTTCCAAGGAGTCAATGAAATTCAGCCCAATCCAGTATTAAAAAAATGGGGTTGGCTCGATCCACGTTCACCTCCAGAAAAGGGATTGTTTACCTACCTTTACTTAAATTTAGGTGCTTTAATCATCGTCTTTGAAGTAAATATTCAAAACGGAAAATAAATTCGTGTAAATACAAATTGAAATGTTATATTATCACATTAAAGTTACCTAAAGTTTAAATGTCAACGAGCAAGTCTATTTCTCAGTGCCAATGGAAAACGTAGTTTGGCGATAGCAAGGATAAAGGTGTATGCCTCGCCCGGGAATCGAACCCGGATCTCCCAATTTCCGGTTAGTTGCTTTGACCGCTAAGCGATCAAGAGACACTCATTATGCTTGCTAATGTTGCTAGTTTAACGCGTCCCTACAGTACTCCCCTCCTAGAGACATGGTTTGTCTCGATACAATTAACGGAATGTGGCCGCGTTCACCATTCTTACGAACCGTTGTTCGGTAACCCCCGGACTATAAGGCGATGGATAGGACGGGAATCCGCGAATTTGAGATATAAGGGAGGTTTGATGTACTGGAACGAATCACGTCGGGGTCACCACTTTGGCGATAGTAAGGATAAACGTGCATGCCTTGATCGGGCATCGAACCCGGATCTCCCAATTGCCGGTTGGTTGCTCTGACCACTGAGCTATCAAGGGACACCCATTATTCTTGCTAATGTTGCCAGTTTTAAAGCGTCGCTACAGTAGTATTTTATCGAGTACTGAGTATTCAGTTTTCATTTAAAGGAATTATTATTTTATTATGATGTAATATTTTCTACATATATTACAATTGGTAATACACTTTTCTTATTTTTTGAAATTATTTTTACATATACTATATTGAGAATTATAAATTGTGGATACGTATTACAAGTAATTGATTATCTGATTATTATCCATTCTCCATTATCTGATTTCTCCTCCTTTCAATGTATAGCGTTTATGTGAAATATTGCTATGAGAAAATTAGCTTTTATATGAAAATGGTGATCTATTGGTTGTTTGGGTTTCCTGTCAACTTTTTATATACCTAGATTAGCATACTGCAACTAGCTATTCTATGTTGAGGCTCATCATTATATCAAAACTTGCAAATATTGGGCAAGTTTGATGCGAATATGTGATCTGCATACTGATCTAATTAATAAGCTGACTGTTTATATATAGACGATTGACTGATATATTATATGCAACCCATATAGTATCATAGATGTATTGTCCTTTCTATATATGAATGATTTCCTAATAAATTTCTGTGTTTTTTTATTTTTGGCGATGGACCCTTTTTTAGTGTCGGGTAATAATGTACAGTTAAATAAATTTCATATTTGTTCTTGGTGTACTTTTATACTTCTTTCATAACTATGTTGTTTATGTGAAATCACAGTATCTGAATATGGTGAGTATTCAGGTTAGTTGCCTGACGCGTAGCTAATAAAGGTGAAAACTGTGTTCTTAGGTAGATATGATTTCTATAGAATCCGCCGTGTTCTGTTTCTGTAGTTTCACATTAGACTTAGAGATGGAAACTTCAAGAATTAAAGTTTTTTTTTTATTTTTATCTTCCTATTTGGTTTGGTGTAACTAATTTGTTTGGTGAAAATGGCTAGAAATTAGACAAAAAAAGCATTATGGAATAATCATTGTGAAAGTGCACTATAAATGTACTACTATAGATATAAATCAAATATATAATTTATTCCTATATAATTTATTTCCAACAGAGAATATCAGGCAGGAGAACTACATGTCGCGATTTCATCCTCACTGGGAGTCGCCAGTACAGCATACTTGATGCTTGATGCCCTGAAAAAATTCGAGGGTGGACTACTGTGGGTGTGGACGTATATATTCGATAGCACTATGGCCATCAATAAGTAGATAAGTCATAATAATTCGAATGATTTGAAGTTAATATTCCTCATAAGTTATTTCAACTGCTGTTTTGAGTTAGTGAATATTAATTAATGACATGAATACGAGAGATTGACATGATACATATTGTGGTATAGTTTGGATTAAAAAATATTTACATTCGATATGTATTATTTTGTCAGATTTCTTGAAAGTTATAGAGACAGAGTTAAATTAATATGAAATGCTGAATGTAATTGAACGCGCCATTTCTTTGTCTCTGGATATTGCATAAATCAATTGAATTGTTATTATACCGCTGTATTATTAAATTCTATTTTATTTTGTTCCCGTTTTATGTTCTCAGTTAAAATTTTTAGTTGCAATTTTCAGCGTTTCTGTTATATGGTTCTTTATCTAAAAATTAAATTTAATATCACATTTAAACGTTCCCTATAGATATCAGTAAATCAAATGGACTCGCATAGCAACTCGGAGTCGAGATTGAACTCCATTCATAATAGCGTCATCTCTCGAGGGCTGAAATGTGTGAGCTGTGGGGAAAATCTCTTTGTAGAGGGAATAAGATCTGCTCCTTCGACATCATGACCTATAACGGTTTATTAGCCATATAGGGTGCAAGGCTTATTTTTAATTGAAAAGCAATATTACTTATTTACATGTTTCACGTATAGTAGGTATACGTAGATGCATATACTTATTGAGACATAGTAACATATACTTAAATGCCCCTAACATAATTCATATAACATATAGCGTATTATAAGTTGATTTGAGGGTGGATTTAAAAAAAATGAATTAGTGTTTGGTAAAATATGGAAATGTACATTGATCAGTATATGAGTATTGCATCTCTTATTCCTTGACATACACTCAAATATTGTCAAACGAAATACTGTATAATATTTTTGCATAATTGCTTATACATGTTAATTTTTAAATATATTATGTTATTTAGTGAAATAGTTATATACTGTAATATAGAGTAAAGTTGGCGAAATAATTAATATTTTTTTAAAGGGAAATCTTATTGGATAAGAAAATAGTTTGAGCCCTTCCTATTATTGCAGTGTAAAAGTTTTATTAGTTGACAAGAAAATTAAAGACAGACAATCAAAAATTTTAAATTGACCTTTAATTGAAAAATATAATTTCTTAAATAAAAATCTAGTTCATTATCAAATGATCAAATTGAAATAAATAATTTCCCATTAACTGGCAAACACTCCTGTAAACAATTAAATTATTTTAACCTAATTCCTGCTGACTCACAGCGGGCGTCGACGGTGTCTAGATCTATTCGTGGCTAGATGCGGATAGTGTGCAGGGTGTCATGCAGGAGGGGTGTGACGACAATGTCGAGTCGCGTCGGAGAAGATAGTGAAAAGTAAATTCACCCCTGTTTGTACTTTAGCACATTGTCGCTCACGGAACAGAAATAACAACACAATAAGACACTGATCCAATAATATAAAACAACTTTAATTCCACAGCCAAAGAACAACAGAAGAGTACAATACAATATGCTTATTATATCTATCATACCATGTTTATAGTAGCGTGGTTACACGTAGACTGACTAAAACCATGCAGCGGCAGGTAGACGACTGGCTGATGTTCCAATAATATTCATTGGCAGGCGTAATGGCCTTGATGGGTTTGCAGCAAATTGAGCGAGATTACCTTTCTTTACTCGCCCATCGTATAGACCGACACCGTCGTACGAAGGTGAGCCGAGCTTTGCTTCCGCTTTCGCGGATTTCTATGCCAGCGGCAAGTGCCGCCGCCCGCAAACGAGACCTGTGCTACTGGCAGCGGTTCGCTCCCCTCGGCCTCCTTTGGTTCTGACGCCTTTAGTCCCGCTGGCAAGGACTTCATCTTGGCCTTTTCCTTAGCGTTGGTTGCCTTGTTTTGCTGCATCGCTTCGCCAGCGTCAACATCCCGGGGGGTGTCTCATCGTGGGCGCCGCGACCAGCGCAGCGCCCGGAAATTTAGGTTATGTCAGGCGATCTTCCACGACAATGCGGACGAACCGCGCCACTTGAATCGCCGCCAGGAGGTGAGTCTTGTTACTCGGGTCCATCCGGGGTTTCCCGCGTCTTTTTGAAAAGCACCGCCGTGCTTTTCTCGGCGTTGATGGCCAACTTCTATTTGTTGCACCTGTCGACTAGTTCCTCGGCAGGTAGGTACGTCATTGCCGTGCGTGCCCTCCTTGACTTCGTGACGATCGCCGTGTCATCTGCGTACAGCGCAGTGGCTGTGCGCTCCGTCCTTGGAAGGTCTGAGGTGAAGATGTTGAAGAGGTGAGGTGACAGCATCGCGCCCTGCGGTATTCCGGCCTCCATGGTCCTGTAGTCTGATACAGAAGTCCTTACTCTGGATTAGATCAGCTTCATTAGGCCCGTCGGATAGCCCATGTCTAACAACTAGAAGCCCGTTATGCCACACCCTGTCGAAGGTCTTGAAGACATCTAGGAACATCGCTGCAGTCACGTTCTTCCGCTTCAACCTCTCTGTGATGTATTCCACCAGTCGCAGCACTTACAGCTCCATCGAGTGTCGCGGTCTATATACGAACTGCTCGTTGGGAATGACTTCCAGCTCTTCGACCTTCTCGTGGAGGCGGGCCATTGTGAATCTCTCTATCGCCTTGCAGAGCATCGGCAGCAAGCTGATGGACCTGAAATGTGACGGATGAGTTAGATTCCTACCTTGATTCGGTATGAATATCACGTCGGCTATCTTTCATCCTTCCTGGAAGTGGCGGGTCCGCAGAACTCCGTTGGCGATGTTTAGAAACGCGACGACTTCTTTCCTTGGCAGCCCCCTTAGTGCTATGTTACCGATGCCATCGTGTCCCGGGGGGCTTTCCTGATCTTGAGGGTGCTCAGGGTGGCCTTGATCTCCTCCATGGTCACTGGTCTGAAGTGGAATCCGTCATCGGCGACATGGTCGATACGGCATGCCTCTCCTCCTGACGTCCTCCGACCACTCATCGTCCTTTTCTTCCGGGTGATATTCGCGGTATTGGAGCTCCAGACTGTCTGCGAAAGCCATTGCTTTGTCCTCGTTGGTAAACACGAGCCCTCCTCCTCCATGTAAAGGTGGGATTGACGGTCTCGCACGGCGGATGGCTCTTTACGTTTTCCAGAGGCTGTTGTCCGTCGGTTTGAGGGACATCAGGTGTCGATTCCACGCTTCCTGTCTGTTTTCGTCCCGGGCTCTTTAACTCTCCGGGTCAGCTGGTTTACTGCCCGCCTGTCTTTGGGTTCTCCGATACGAATGGCTCTAGCGCGGGCGTTTCGTCGCCCTACGTTCCCTAATCATGTCCTTGGTGAGGTCTGAAACGAAGCCAAAATGTCGATTATTTTTTCCTACCCTTTTATCCGTAGTGCAGTCTCTCATTGCGGCCTGGATCTCTTCGGTGAGCCTGATCACCGCTGCCTTGATGTTCCGCGCTGATTTCAACGGGGGGATGACCTCGATGCGACGATCCAGACACGTCCGGAACTTATTCCAGTGCGTGTGTCTGGTGACGAAGTCTTCTCTCGTCTCCGTCGCCTTGTTCCTCAGGCGAACCAGGATGGGGTGGTGGTCCGAGGATCCTTCCCTCAGGTTTTTGATGTTCTCGACGGGGATGTTCTGGGCGATGGCGATGTCCAGTACATCCGGTCTCCCTCTCGAGTGGTGGGTCGGTTCCAGGGGGCCGAAGGTTGAACTTCGGGTTGATTTTCGACGAGCACCAGTAGCGCGCTGGGGTCCTTGGTGTTGAAACCTCCCACAGCGATGATCCTGCCTCCTCAGGGGAAGATCTCGTCTAGGTCTCGTTCCTGCACGCTCCGTCTGGAGGGTGACTGCTGTTCGATGGGAGACCGGCTTTTATGCTTTCCACTTCGGCGATGTTGTAGAGACAGCCAGTGCACGCGGCCGCTGATTAGATACCGGGGTAGCCAATCAGCGGAGAGCGCGGTGACCAGACTCATAATATCCATGATGGCGGACTGTGAATGAACGGATTTGATGTTTTACTTTTTTCAGGTAGACGGGCTCATATGTGGATTTTGGATATTCTAATGTGCTCATATTCCTTATAGACTCACTCACTTATATTTCACTCTTGTAAAGGTACTTTCATTCAATATCTCTCAGAAAATTACTTTACAGAAAATTACAGAAAATTAGTAAAACATTAGATTTTTGGATGGACGCAAAGGAGCAAGGGTATGACTCAATACTTCTGGAGAACTTTATGAATCAACTATGTACAGTCTTTGCAAAATTTCAATTCTATTCAAAATATATATTAAAGTTTAGTCAATGAAGTTATGAGGGATAGTTGTATTTGAATGTTTTTGTTGAAGACATTATTTGTTATTATCATTTTTTGAAATATCTAAAGAAACAGGTTTTCGACGAAAATGTAATTTTTAAATCTTATTATATGGACTAAAATAAAATAATTCTTTTACACAAAATGTTTGAGATATTGTCAATATGCAGTTGTTACATCGTTACAAATAAGGTATTTTGACTGATTACACTGTCTGATATGTGGCATAAAATGTTAAACAATTTTCGCACCAAACAAGGTACGATGAACACCAGTACGATGATCATCTTCAGGCCGTGATAAAATTTTATCATGTCTGGTGTGAATTTACATTCCAACATGTTTATTGAATTTTTACCTTATAAATCTATTGCACTAATTAAATATTGGAGTATGTATATATAATGATATAAGTCTAGGAAGTATTTATATATTTACCTTTAATGTGGTGGTAATATATGCACGTAATTACCAATTCTAAATAATCATGTTATGACGTGTTTTCTCATGACCCATGAACAGGGTGGGGTATGTCCTATCCACATCAAAACTAATAGATGTCGTCTGGTAGACGTCTATAATTAGAGTCAGTCGAAACCAAATCGATCCGACACAATTTACTTGATTGATCGTAATAACAAAAAAAAATTCTGAAATAGTCCACCATTATACTTTCTCATGACCCATGCACATGGTACAGTGTGTTCTATCTACCTCAAAATCAATAGGTGTTATCTGGGAGACGTCCCCAATCAGAATCAGTCAAAACTCTATCGATCCGACACGATTTAGTTGAGTTATCGTGCTAACAAGAATAAATGCCGACGACGACACACACACACAGCAAAAAATTTTTAAAAACCATTTTTTTTAATCCGAAAAACGAAAAATAAGCCCACAAATTATTTTGTTTTTTCACTTTCTCTTTACACGATTACATTACTTTTCCGCGTACAGTGGAGTGCGGAAAAATAGAAAGATAAAATAATTCGGGCATAAATTGGTTAAGGTAGCCCTGCATGTATAGGATATTTTTGAAGTCTAGACTATGTAGTCCAGACCTGAAGAAATTCCCCACCGTGTGTGGACTGTATCGTTCCCAGAATTCCGAATAAAATACAATTATTTTTTCACCTTGAGGCTGAAAATACACAGATGCGGCCAGCTATTAAATTATTATCATCCGCTGATACTCTGATGACAAACTAAATTTGCAAAAACAACCGCCACCAGTCAACACTGAAACTTGAAAGAGCTTCTGGAGAAACTTCCAATTTTTCAAGGAAGTTCTCTCCGTGTGTCGGCGAGGGTTCAGTAAAGGAAATCCACAAGGAAATTCTGGAGGTTTCACCTTTAGAATTTCCTGTACGTGTATGGCTACCTTTAGTTAGGTACAATGAACAGTCAGATTGCCTGAAGTGTTGTAACAATGTCATGTTACAAGTGTTGTAACAATGCCATACATGCGAACTGCAAATTAGTTACACTGCGCTTTTGTACTAGTTTTATACCTAAAAATTATGGTGATGTAAAGTTTTAATCGTTCAGTTGTGTTAAAGTTTATAGTAGTAGTGGAAGAATTTTACAACAATTTCATATCAGAATAAACAGCTTTAAAAATTTAAAACGGACTTTTCCACAGTAGAACATCTTTATCTCGAAATTGAGCGACCAAGAAAAAATAAACCAACACATAAATGCAGAATATGTATTTTATGCTACAGTTTTACTTTTTTCAAATAGTTCACCCTCGTGCTTTCTCATGACCCACGAACAGGGTGGAGTGTATCCTATATACCTCAAAATCAACAGATGTCGTCTGGTAGACGTCCCTAATCAGAATCAGTCGAAACTCGATCCATCCGACACGATTTAATTGAGTGATCGTGCTAACAAATAAATTTCTCAAATAGTGCACCATTGTGCTTTCTCATGACCCATGAACATGGTAGAGTGTGTTCTATCCACCTCAAAATCATTGTCAACTGGTAGACGTCCCCGATCCGAATCAGTTAAAACGCGATCGATCCGATATGACTTAGTTGAGTTATCCTGTTAAAAAAAAATGTCTCAAATAGTCCACCGTCGTGCTTCTCATAACCCATGGACAGGGTGGAGTGTGTCCTATCTACCTCAAAATCAATAGGTGTCGTCTGGGAGACATCCCCGATCAGAATTAGTCAAAACCTTATCGATCCGACACGATTTAGTTGAGTTATCGTGTTAACAAAAGAAAAATTCTCAAATAAATAAATGCCGACGACAACGACGACACACATAGCAAACAGTTTTTAAAAACCATTCTTTTTTATTTTAGGCCGAAAAATAAACCCAAAAAATTCTTTTCACTTTTTCTTTACACGATTACATTACTTTTCCGTTTATAGTGGAGTGCGGAAAAGTAAAAATTGGTAAAGTTTTACTACGGTAGATTTTTAACAGTAGGTATCAATGTTTTCAACAATGATTTTCAATAATATTAATGTTTATTAATGACATGAATATGTTCTAATGAAGCACACTTGGCGATATCCACTAACAGGAATGTAATTTTTAACGAATATGATTTTACTTATGGTAATTAAAACAATTATATGCATATAAAAACTAAATTTTAGTTTTATTGTGCTTGCTTGTTTAACAGAAAACAGGTAGATGAATTTTGTATAGTCAGTCTGAATGGTCATTTATAAAATAAATGTTCTCGGTTGTTTGTGTTTAAATATATTGTATGAAAGGTGTCACATAATACGATATCAATTATTATGCACTATAGGATATATATCCAATATTCAATTCATAAAACGAATATTATAAGTTATTTTGGATAAAACTGTTACTATTAAATTTTAACAAATTCATTAATTTAGTTCACAAAAACCTTATTTAATAACCATAAAATTTTATAATAATTAATTCGACAAAAATGTGCTATTGCACTGTCGGTTTGTAGTATAGTGAAAACTGATTTAATTAACATATTCTTTGATAAAATAAGGTCTATATAATTAAATAAAAAAAAAAAACGTATAAATTTTGATAGCCCTCTAAAAATATAACCGTTCTTTAAATTTCTAAACTTGGGCTTGATTATACCTTTATCCGCTTTCATTTAATCTATTGTTAATCTTACATTACCTTACATCTGGTGTATCATATCGCACTATGTAAAACTATGAAAATACCAATATTATTTTCCTTTAATTTTTTTTTGTAAAATCTTTCATGAGCCATATAGATATATGAGCCTAAAAATATGACAAAAGTATGGTTAGAATGAATATGTCATAATTTCTTTTATTACCCATTTGTTATTATTATAGTCATATTCAGTTTTCCCGAACTATTCAACCATTTTACATTTTCTTTATTTTTCCGTTTTTTGTGTCATTTACATATAATGATATGTACCATTCCACAGTTCTTACAACATGCACAAAAATCATCCTAAACTAAATATTTATAACGTTACATGGTCACATGTATATACAATTTATATACATATATGCAGACACTAGAAAATAATTAATAACACTGCCTATTCGTATTTGATAAAGGTTCTTAATATTTCTTACAATAGCATAATAATGGTAGTTTAATGAATAAAATACTTCTGTGAGAACTAATTAGACATATATATATATATATATATATATATATATATATATATATATATATATATATATATATATGTTAGCAATTACCCTTAAACACCCCCCGGATCACATGTGATGCCCCCACTGGTCAATTACCGACGGTGGACGAATGTGGTCGAGACCGTCCGGGTAGGTGCGCTAGCGACGCAATAGTATAAAGTATGAGTAATAGCTGAATACAACTAATGTGTACATCATAACGCAATAAAACTGTTTTTACCCTAAATCGTTCATTATTTGTGGTAGTTTTCGTTATTTGCTTACATCAGAAGTGGGATACGAACCGATGCCCACGGTCGTTGTATACGACTGGATGCTTGCAGTTCGGCACAATCGAGTCCATATTCTACCATGCTCAAAATAGTAATCCAAGGTAAAAATCACAAAAACGACGTATACACCGTAGTTTTTCGATCCCATAGTCGCTAACAGATTCACAGTCTCTACTTCCTAACGTTGCCGCGTTGAAAGCACGAACACCAGGCTCTCTATCAGGAAAAGCAATAGCAAGGTCATTTTGGAAGTTGTCCCAAGTGCGGCGTAATGGTCGCCAGTCACAATAATATCGATGTGCCCGACCTTTAAGTGCCTCACCTGCTTTTGTTATCATGATCATATCACTCGCACCTAGTTCTTGTTTTAATTTGTTAACATCCTCTAACCATTCTTCCATGGAATAAGTGCTGGTATCGGGGTTAAATTCAGTCACGTGAAATGACGTTTTAGATGTCGTGAGGACATGCGCACTGCTGCCATCCGATGGAGAAGGACTGGGCGTTGGCGCTGCGGCCATCTTGGATTGCCGGGTTAATTCGGCTAATTGTTCTTGTTGTGTTGCAACTAAAGTCAGTAATATCTCTTGCCAAGACACTTTTGCCCTTTTTGCATCAGGCGGGCTAAGCAGTTCATCCTCGCCCTCTGAATGCCCAGTTGACTCGGTGACGTCATCAAGCGGACACTGTTCTTTATCCATGTTTTTCGTAACTTTAACTAACACTACAAATGCTAGAGGTAGTATTCCAGGGGTAGTATCCCACTTCTGATGTAAGCAAATAACGAAAACTACCACAAATAATGATAGATTTAGGGTAAAAACAGTTTTATTGCGTTATGATGTACACATCAGTTGTATTCAGCTATTACTCATACTATATACTATTGCGTCGCTAGCGCGCCTACCCTTAAACACCCCACGGATCACATGTGATGCCCCCACTAGTCAGTTGTCGAAGGTGGACGAATGTGGTCGAGACCGTCCGGGTAGGCGGATATATATATATATATATATATATATATATATATATATATATATATATATATATATATATATATATATATATATATATATATATATATATATATTTCCTTTCCTTAAACATTTGATGTAGGATATCCTCTGCCACTACTGATAAACAATTGCAATTATTTGACAGTAATATTTTGTAATTATTTGTGAATAATACATTTAACGCTATTTAAAGTAATTTATAAAAGGCAATAAATTCAGTTACGATAATGAGTTTTCAAGTGACTGAAACACTTTGTCCAGTACCTTACAATTAGAGAAGAAGAAATTAATTGTCCACGCAACTTCAGAGAAGATGAAACAGTTAAAGCGGTAACTTTGGGTAACGAGGGACGTAGTCAGCGATATGTGGCTAATTTGTAAGAAGTTAGACAATCGACAATTAGTCGAATAGTTAAATGTCTCAATGAACTTAGGAGTTACTCTACGATCCCAGGACAAGGTTTTAAGAAATTTACAGATGCAAGAGTTGAGCGATAGCTTATACAAGTGGCATTAATATACAAGCATTCCACCAGTTTAGAGCTAAACAGAGCCTAGCAGCAGCTTGAAAGGTACTACTCATCAAGAATATGAAAAGGTGTGAGATTCTCTAGGTATGTGTAGAAGAAAGAGTGAGGCAACATTTGGAGGGAAAAGGATTCACGTTACGCACGGCCAGATCGAACTCTGTGTACATATGTATATATTCATCGAAATTCTCGCAGCTCTAGGACTTGTTCCTATTCTTGATGAGCAGTAATAATTTCTGGATGAATGGTTAGGAGAAAGCTTAATTAAGGAGGATTAGACAGTAGAAGACCAGCTATTGCACTACAGCTTAACAAAGAATATAGAGTTACTAGACTGCGAGATATTGCAGGTTCGCTGTCTGCAATATCTCTCCGAGGATCCCATTCTTCGTTGGATCAGTAACTTTCTGGGGAGGAATTTGTTTGGATGGTCGTCCGGATTTGGTTCCTATACACGGGAAATCCATGAATGCTCATTTCTACGTAGAGAACATCATAAAAGAGCATATGATATCATTGGTTCAATTTGTCGCGGACAATTTCATTTTTATGCAGGATAATGCTCTGCACCATATAGAGAGGTACTGGACGACATTCAATTTGGGAATATTCCAACTATAGACTGGCCACCAAGAAGCCCAAGTATAAATCCAATAGAGCATCAATAGGATACACTAAAACAATCAGTTAAGCACCACATACCTGCCCCTATGACTCTTAGGGAACTCGAACATTTTGTGAAATTGCTTTTGTGAAATAGGAGAATATTTCTCAGGAAACCATTCACCATTTTATTTGATCAATAGCATTCCCAGACGAATGAAACCAGTGATAAGAGCTAGAAGAAAATCTACACGCTACTGAATTCCAATTCTTAGGATTTAGTTTCACGTCCAATTTTGTTTCTAAAGTTTTTTATTAACATCGTTTTCATTGCATTTGACATTATTGTTCATTTTCGTTATTTATTAATGTCTTTTTCTCGATAATACCATTCTAATTTGCTAAACATTAGTTGAATCCATTTAATTATAATATCACATAGGTACTATGATTTAAATCTTTGGAAAAATGAAAGTAATAATGTTAAATTTCTCTAGGAATTTATTATGATATATTACTTATAATTTGATATTACTTACTCACTTACTTACGTTACATAACAGGTAAATATAAGTCTATTGATAATTGAGCAGCTAAATCATCAATAAACTTGTATTTACCTGTTAAATAACGTAAGTAAGTGAGCGAGTAATATCAACTTCCACAGTTTATAACTAGCCAAGTTTTAGCTTGTTGTAAACTGTGCATCGGCTAGTATTATGATGTAGTTCAAATATTCGTAGGATGTTTTTATAATAAAGACTAACCACATTGGAAGTGAAACATATGCCAAAACTAAAATAGAATGCATGTATAATTTTCAATTAAAAATTGTAATTTCATGTTATATATATTATGTACAATAAAAAAATTTACATTGAAAATAATCAAAAAGTAAGGAGAAGAAAGGAGCTAATGCTACTTTACACTCGCAGATTCAGAGGTTTGCTTGAGAACAATATAATCAGTACCAAATAAGATACTATTCGATACATGCGATACTTCTTAAATTCTTTTTAGATATTTAATGGATATGAAATGCCCTCCATATTAGGTGTATAATTTTTCTGCAGAAAATACGTTCTGACAATTTTCGAAATAAATACCTATCATGCAGAGCATTTTTGAGATACGTATTTGAGTGACTACTCTAGCCAGATTTTGTATAACGATTTTGTATACATCAATATAAAAATATCAAATACTGATTTTACATATTTTTTGATAAAATTTATACCATTTTTTAGACTAATTTTGATTTTGTAATAATGAACCAACCATTATTATATGATTTAAATAAGAATAAGACATATCTTTTTGTCGTTCTATAATTTTGATGTATTATTTTCCATATCATTTAATCCAGGAGTAAACTTTTAGTACATTTTAAAATAGAATTTAAATAAAATGCGCAGCGGAAACGGTTGTGGTAAAGTAAAGTTTAGCGGAATCCACATCGGACATTCAACGTTAACCATTTTCATTTGTAGTTTCAGTGCTTCAACACGAACTTTTCAACAACTCTAAAAACATCGCATGGAAAACTTCGGTTTTTTGTTCCTTTGATGTGGAACTGGTTACAAGGAGAAATGTGTAACGGCAAACTATTGTTGATATGTAAAGACTTTTAGATTGTAAAAAAGATATGTAGGTGGCTAATGTTTTAATTTTATGTTTACTGTTAAGTACTGTTGACAGTGATTAAAACGGTATTTTTGAGTTGCACATGACACCAGGTAGATGCTAATTAACATTTTGATGTTAAATATTAATAGAATGGTTAATGCCGTTATAGTTAATAGCTAAGGAAATAAATACTATTTTTTCGCTTTATTGGAGTAAATATTACATTAGCGTGATGATAAACATTCGCAAGATATACATGATTTTCTAGACTGACTCATAATTGACTGACGTATATTTTATTTAACTTTTTTCAGATATTTTGCTTAAATTATGATTTTAACATAATATTGTTTACACTGTAAATATCTCTTCCTTTTCAACAAAAATGATCGGGTTTTCGTATCAAAATTCGTATCAATGGTCATGTTTTATTTTCAAGTTTGTAGTTTTCTTCCTAACGAGCTTCATTTTTCACTTAATTAAACCCTCAATATAACTGCAGTTATTCACTTCAGCTATTAAGAGAATCATCCCTAGATTGAAACATCGCAAGGACAACATCAAAGAAAACTAAATTTATGGACTGAAATGATAGGAACTTGTTTTTTACAGAACTTACTTCTTTGAAGAAAATTCGATTGACTAGATACTTAGAATTTTTCCATTTTGACTTATGATAGTTCCAGATTTATCAGCTTTGTGTTCAAATAATGAGGATAATGATATATACTCTCCACTACAAAAATACTCCAAAAGCTCTTTCTTATTTTGGTGTTGATGATCGGTCATTTCTTGATAACATTTCTTCTGGCAGAGTGATGAGGAACAAGTGAAAGGAATTACTCTTGGATTGTTACTTGAAATGAGTATATTGAATAGAACGAATAATTTAAAGGATTTGAAGCATCGAATTCGAATTGGAATTGAAAATATTAGCAAAAAAATTATTGAATATTCAATACATTATACGTAGTTTCCCACAAAATATCAAGACATTATATTTACTCGAATCAAATAATCTTAGTCCAGATATAGTAAAAGAATATATTGAATTTACTAAAATTTGTATGAAACAGAATTGTTTTCTCCGTTTCGAAATTAAATATCCGTTTCGCATCAGTAAAATTACTAGTTATTAGAAATTGTGAATGTAAGTTTCATTGTATAGTAATTTGTACGAGTATATACAGAAAAGTATTATATATATATATATATATATATATATATATATATATATATATATATATATATATATATATATATATATATATATATATATATATATATATATATATATATATATATCAGTAACTTATAAGTCATAAATCGAGAAAGGAACCACCAAGCCGCCAAGCGGCTATTAAAGTAGTTCCCGAATAGCAAAGCTGTTACATAATCGCTCTAGGAAACAACTACTCCTCGTGCTAAAGCCCCGCCAGGCATTGCATTATTTCCGACTTATAAGTTACTAACAGAGAGTTACTAACATAAAGTTCATTCGGCATTTGTCCTGAATCGGCGTACCGTATGCGGCACTGATGAGAACTAACAAGTTTGAAACAGCTATATGTCGTTCGGTTCCGATCCGGGACAAATGTCGAACCCTACCTGTGGCGGGTTTTATTTTTTGAAACCTTATCTGATCGTGCAGAAACACGAGAAAGGTGTCGAGAATCCCTTCTGGGTATAATTCAATGCCTGGCGGGGCTTTAGCCCGAGGAGTAGTTGTTTCCTAGAGCGATTATGTAATAGCTTTGCTATTCGGGAACTACTCTAATAGCCGCTTGGCGGCTTGGTGGTTCCTTTCTCGATTTTCGACTTATAAGTTACTGACAGAGATCGTATCGATAAAGATGTATAGGCCATAAAGTTCATTCGGAATTTGTCCTAAATCGGCGTACCGTATGCGGCACTGATGAGAACTAACAAGTTCGAAACAGCTGTATGTTGTTCGGTTCCAATCCGGGACAAATGTCGAATCCTACCTGTGGCGGGTTTTATTTTTTGAAACCTTATCTGATCGTGCATAAACACGAGAAAGGGGTCGAGGATCGCTTCTGGGTATAATTCAATGCCTGACGGGGCTTTAGCCCGAGGAGTAGTTGTTTCCTAGAGCGATTATGTAATAGCTTTGCTATTCGGGAACTACTTTAATAGCCGCTTGGCGGCTTGGTGGTTCCTTTCTCGATTTCCGACTTATAAGTTACTGACAGAGATCGTATCGATAAAGATGTATAGGCCATAAAGTTCATTCGGAATTTGTCCTGAATCGGCGTACCGTATGCGGCACTGATGAGAACTAACAAGTTCAAAACAGCTGTATGTCGTTCGGTTCCGATCCGGGACAAATGTCGAACCCTACCTGTGGCGGGTTTTATTTTTTGAAACCTTATCTGATCGTGCAGAAACACGAGAAAGGGGTCGAGAATCCCTTCTGGGTATAATTCAATGCCTGGCGGGGCTTTAGCCTGAGGAGTAGTTGTTTCCTAGAGCGATTATGTAATAGCTTTGCTATTCGGGAACTACTCTAATAGCCGCTTGGCGGCTTGGTGGTTCCTTTCTCGATTTCCGACTTATAAGTTACTGACAGAGATCGTATCGATAAAGATGTATAGGCCATAAAGTTCATTCGGCATTTGTCCTAAATCGGCGTACCGTATGCGGCACTGATGAGAACTAACAAGTTCGAAACAGCTGTATGTTGTTCGGTTCCAATCCGGGACAAATGTCGAATCCTACCTGTGGCGGGTTTTATTTTTTGAAACCTTATCTGATCGTGCATAAACACGAGAAAGGGGTCGAGGATCGCTTCTGGGTATAATTCAATGCCTGGCGGGGCTTTAGCCCGAGGAGTAGTTGTTTCCTAGAGCGATTATGTAATAGCTTTGCTATTCGGGAACTACTTTAATAGCCGCTTGGCGGCTTGGTGGTTCCTTTCTCGATTTCCGACTTATAAGTTACTGACAGAGATCGTATCGATAAAGATGTATAGGCCATAAAGTTCATTCGGCATTTGTCCTGAATCGGCGTACCGTATGCGGCACTGATGAGAACTAACAAGTTCGAAACAGCTGTATGTCGTTCGGTTCCGATCCGGGACAAATGTCGAATCCTACCTGTGGCGGGTTTTATTTTTTGAAACCTTATCTGATCGTGCAGAAACACGACAAAGGGGTCGATGATCGCTTCTGGGTATAATTCAATGCCTGGCGGGGCTTTAGCCCGAGGAGTAGTTGTTTCCTAGAGCAATTATGTAATAGCTTTGCTATTCGGGAACTACTTTAATAGCCGCTTGGCGTCTTGGTGGTTCCTTTCTCGATTTCCGACTTGTAAGTTACTGACAGAGATCGTATCGATAAAGATGTATAGGCCATAAAGTTCATTCGGCATTTGTCCTGAATTGGCGTACCGTATGCGGAACTGATGAGAACTAACAAGTTCGAAACAGCTGTATGTCGTTCGGTTCCGATCCGGGACAAATGTCGGATCCTACCTGTGGCGGGTTTTATTTTTTGATATATATATATATATATATATATATATATATATATATATATATATATATATATATATATATATATATATATATATATATATATATATACATAGTGCCCGCCGGAACAGATTTTCATCCATTAGTAACATTCAGGGAGAAGTTAGACGAGGTACTGGTGTTGCGTTATCCCTTACTACAATACGGAGGCGATTAGCTGGCTTTGGATTACGGCGTAGGAGGCCCACAAGAGTGCCGAAATTAACATTGCGACACCGGCAGACTCGATTAGAGTGGTGCCGAATATACCAGGGGCGGAATATTTTTGGCGACACGTGATGTTTTCGGATGAGACCCGTGTTTGTCTAACTTCCGACAACCGCAGAAGCCGTGTTTGGATAGACCCTGGAGGTTAAAATCGACTCAAATATGCTGTCGAAATTGTTCCATATCGTGGAGGGAGTGTTATGTTTTGGGCCGGTATCATGATTGGTGAACGAACGTCACTGGTTCCAGGTACGTTAAATGGACAAAATTACATCGAACACATTCTTCGGAGACATGTTCAACTATGGAGAGGAGCAGTTGTAGAGCATTTTGTTTTTATGGATGATAATGTCCCTCCCCACAGAACTAATGCTGTCCGTAATTTCCTAGAGGAGGAAAGAATCGACCGTATGGAGTGGCCCCCTATGTCGCCAGGTTCAAATCCCATCGGACATGCCTGGGATGTGCTGAAGAGGGCAATTGCTAGACGTCCACAGCCTCCACTGACCAGTCAGGAGCTGATGAGAGTTGCAATAGAAGAATGGTAAAACCTACCCTTCCAGACCATCGATGAGTTAATTATGAGCATGGAGAGACGAATTCAAGCTTGCATTAATGCGAAAGGTGGTAATACGTTGTATTAGTAATATTTGTTGTGGTAATTGTCATAATTGTAATTAACTAATTGTTTAATAAAACTTATTAATGTTACTTTTTTAAATCACCCTGTATATTGACACATTAAATTCATTCTTTGCCAAAAAGGATTGTGAGAAAAGGTTATTAAACCATCTTACAATAGTTTAAATCTTCGTGTCTTCGTGGAATAAAATTTATCACTAAAACTGGGTGATGCATGTAAAACTTTTGGCACTATATATATATATATATATATATATATATATATATATATATATATATATATATATATATATATATATATATATATATATACTCTACATTAATGTTAGCTTTTGTTCGAAAAGTTTATCAAATAATATTCCGAAATTCACAAAATAACATTTATTGACAATTATTGATCCACCCATCCACCGCACCGTGCTACACGTGATACATAGTACAGACTAATATTCGGCCCTGACTGAACATCGAGTAAATAGTCGTCTAAGCTTAAGAGTATTTGTTTACAATAACTTATAGTTAATGGGGTTCAATGGCATCATCTAGGGTTCAAGTGGCCGCGACGGGACCGTGAAGACGGCAGATAAGTTAACACGGCCTTCCTGACGTAGGGTCGTCCTCGAACCTATAAAGCTATTGCGAAAAACAAAACAAAACAAAACAGCAAAACAATAACAGTGGTGTGCGGTTATTTTTTTGTTAGTAGGTACGTCTGTTAGAGGCAAAAAAAAAAATAATAATAAAATGCAAAAATAAAATATAAAATGAGCCCATAAGAAAATGAGAGTCAGAGCTTTCGTCCCGCCATGCCTAGGTTCATGGGGGAGACCTAGCCTAGCATGGTATCATGCTAGGGACCTTAAAAAGCCGAAATTTTATTTGGGGACCTTAAGCCGGAAGTTACATCCAGGGGCTTTTCATAGCCTGAGTATATCAGAGACCTTTTAATAGCCTGAACATTATCAGGGACCTTTTAATAACCTGAATATATCAGGGACCTTTTAATAGCCTAAACATATCAGGGACATTTTAATAGCCTGAATATATCAGGGACCTTTTAATAGCCTGATCATATCAGGGACTTTTACAAATACTTGGTTCCGTACCATACGGCGCTAGCCGAAAAGGCTAAAAAAGAAAAAGTAACATTAAAACAATACAAAACATACTCTACTGAGGCCAGGTGCGTAACTGTTCATGAGCAGCGACTGCTGTTCTACGACCACCTCCGATTCGGCGCAATGCGTACCTTTCGTTATCTAAACAATTAATTACCTCAAACGGGCCCTGAAACTTTGGTTTGAGCTTGCCTCCCGTAGCCAGTTGTGTATTTTGTACAGCCGCCCTGTCGCCCACAGCGTACGGCACTGCCGGGATTTGCTTCTCATCGAACTTTGTCGTTGCCTTCTCAGTGATACATTCCAGATGCTGAACGACCTTGTCTTATGCTAAGGGTTGGGACGGGATATCGGTCAATAGGTGTTCGGCAGCTTTCAACCGTCGGGTTTCACTAAACATTAGTGCGGTAGGCGAATACTCAGTTGTTTTATTAACAGTCACGTTGAAATAATTTTCAATAGTAGGTAGTACTATTCATTTCATCGCCATTTCTTTTCGTCTTTTTCGTTGAATACTGCTTTTCTACGTGTCTCTGTGCTGTGTACAACTTTGTTTGGTATATCAGCTGATCGGTGGTCTTTAAGCGACGATTTTCGGCTAACATCTGTATTTTGACAAGTTCAGCACAAATGCGGCCTTAGAGTGCATCGATTACCAGTCTTAAATTCTGTAGACCTTCCTCGATAGTTGTCGCCAGGCAGAGCACATCGTCAACATAAACAAAAGTGATTTTACGTCTTAGTAGCTCAAGCACTTTATCAATGACACTTTGATATTTTTAACTTGTCACTCATCATAACTGCAGGCGATGTTTGTTTTTGTGCATTTTTAAGAATCGAATTACGATGCTCGTCCAATCCTGACAAATCTAATTCATTTTCGTTAAATTTGTGTATAGAACAAATGCGGAACAGTTATTGTTGGTGTAAATATTAACTAGAGGTTTGGTGACACAATTTCCCGTTCCGGTTAAAAAAAAATGCGTTGTTAAACTCATCTTTGCGATAGCAAACGTCCTCTGTGTGTTCTATCTTTCGACAGTGGGTACGAATTTTAACATTCTTTAAACTTTTGTGTTCGGCCATTAAATCGGTTGATTTCATTCCAGATGGTCCAGACAAAGGTTTGTCAGGAGTCAATTGAACACATGTTACTTCTTGTCTACAGTCTACTTGTTTATGTCCATAACGATAGCACTTCCGACACCTTCCTTGAAATGCAGGTATTTTATCGCGCACGTATTGGGATGGCGAATCTCGCCGCCGTTTTGGCAATTTGTCACTAATTTCACGATTTGAAGAGTGCCAACAGTTTTAGTAAGCTCGTCTCATCTGTCGGATCTTGCATGCAAATTTTGTTTTTTTTTACCTCTACGTCTTGCATCCCATCCTCAAGAAGACTCACTGTTATTTCCCAAGGAAAATTGGCATAAAACCGTTTGATGGCAGCAAGTTTAACATTGCCATATTCGACCAAAGAATCAAAATTGGTGTTTTTAATGGCAAGGCATGCACGAATTCTGGTAGCAGGAGTACCTTGTGCGGGGAAAGTGACTTCAAAATCCCTACGGAATGAGGCTCAGTCACGCACAGGTGGTTTTCATTATTTATAAAAGCAAGAGGCACGTCCACATAGAGCCTCGCTGGCTTTCAATACAATCAGCGTATCAGATATCCCAATTTCCTGTTGAATACGTGTTACGTCATCCATCCATTATGTCATCGAAAAAGGTGTGTCATCGGGGTCAAATGACGAGAGGCGAATATGCGCCAACGCGGATCTGACGTCAAGCGCAGGCATAGATGGTACTGACGGAGTACTCGGGACTGAGAGGCCGGAAGTATGCTGGGCAGCCATTGTGGATAATAGTTCCATCAGTTGTTGTTGAAGTTGTACATTACTTTCTTGTTGCAGCTTCCATATGTTAAGCCTTTGATCACTTAAACATTTGATCACTCACTGTACTATCTCGTTCAATTGTCTCTGGTTCACTTTCAACTCTGTCACTCAAGTTACGCACTTGGTCTTCGGAGTCCGCCATTTTTTTTTAAATCCGCACCTTTTCACGTAGATTCTCTCCCTGTCCTAAAGCAAAGAAGGCATCCCACTTCTGATGTTAGCTATTGTTCGAAAAGTTTATCAAATAATATTCCGAAATTCACAAAATAACATTTATTGACAATTATCGATCCGCCCATCCACCACACCGTGCTACACGTGATACATAATACAGACTAATATTCGGCCCTGACTGAACATCGAGTAAATAGTTGTCTAAGCTTGAGAGTATTTGTTTACAATAACTTAGGGTTCAAGTGGCTGCGACGGGACCGTGAAGACGGCAGATAAGTTAACATATATATATATATATATATATATATATATATATATATATATATATATATATATATATATATATATATATATATTACACGGTAACAATAATACTCAATAAATACGCAACAACGTCGTCGTTTTTGTTTCAAACTATGATATTATCAACCAATTTCAAAACAAAATTAAATATGCCTGTAATCTGTGATCAGAATTTTGGAGTTATCTCTTAATGCAATCTCCAAAAAATTGGTTGATAACCAAAACTAATTCATTGAAAAATGAAATAATAAATAGGTCAAAACAGTATACAGTATACAAGTTACAACAGTATACAGTATACAAAATCGACTCAGATATGCTGTCGAAACTGTTTCATATCGTGGAGGGAGTGTTATGTTTCATATCGGAGGGTGGAGGGCCGGTATCATGATTGGTGAACGAACGCCACTGGTTCCTATTATAGGTACGTTAAATGGACAAAATTACATCGAACACATTCTCCGGAGACATGTTCGATTATGGAGAGGAGCAGTTGGAGAGCATTTTGTTTTTATGGATGATAATGTCCCTCCCCTTAGAACTAATGCTGTCCGTAATTTCCTAGAGGAGGAAGGAATCGACCGTATGGAGTGGCCCCCTATGTCGCCAGGTTCAAATCCCATCAAACATGCCTGGGATGTGCTTAAGACGGCAATTGCTCGACGTCCACAGTCTCCACTGACCAATCAGGAGCTGATAGAAGAAGATATATAGAATAATGGCAGAACCTACCCTTCCAGACCATCGATGAGTTAATTATAAGCGTGGAGAGCCGAATTCAAGCTTGCATTAACGCGAGAGGTGGTAGTACGTTGTATTAGTAATATTTGTTGTGGTAATTGTCATAATTGTAATTAAATAATTGTTTAATAAAACTTATTAATGTTACTCTTTTAAATCACCCTGTATATTGACACATTAAATTCATTCTTTGACAAAAAGAATTGTGAGAAAAGGTTATTAAACCATCTTACAATAGTTTAAATCTTCGTGGAATAAAATTTGTCACTAAAACTGGGTGATGCAAAACTTTTGGCACTATATATATATATATATATATATATATATATATATATATATATATATATATATATATATATATATATATATATATATATTAAACGGTAACAATAATACTTAATAAATACGCAACCACGTCGTCGTTTTTGTTTTAAATATCCCTGTAATCTGTGATTGTATTTGTAATGTCTCTTTTTTGTTATTCAATATTAAATGAATTATTTTTAACTTAAAAAATATGCCTTATTTTTGGCATGGTATTATGAATAATAGTGAAAATAATTAAAGTTAGAAGATATAATCTGTCTTATTCTATAAAACATATTACACGAGAATGTAGTAACGACCACCGTGAATATGGGGTTTCGAAGTTCTTTAAATTATATTCTTTGAGGTCCATTAAAATCGATTGCTTACACAATTAAGCCTCAGTAGTTAGAGGAATCGAAGACAGCAATTGAATACTTTTAAAACTAAAACGTCGTTCCAACTTTTAACAAAGAAGTTCTTCTAGAAGTATATTCTCTGAGAGCATCAGAATTTTGGAGTTATCTCTTAATGCAATCTCCAAAAAATTAGTTGATAACCAAAACTAATTCATTGAAAAATGAAATAGTAAATAGGTCAAAAAAGTATACAAGTTACGGTTATTCTTATAGATATATCCAACCCTGAGTATGATACAAATCAGATTAAATAGAAAAAGTAAAGCATCGTGAGAACCATTTAATTGCTATTAGGATCGATGCGATCACTTAGGGATTAAATCGAAGTTAATGGCATATAAATCACCAAAATCTGTTTCAGTTTCTGTAATTAATCTGTCGTCAAAAAGACCGGTTACGGAATAAATTTATTTCTGAGCCAATTTAATTAGCCGAAACAATGCCAGCTGGAAAATATGGCAAGGAAATATTCATCGTATTCATCATTAAAATACCAAATAATGTAGGGCCCACACAATTAGTAAACATTGTGGAAGGAGGTTTCCTTATACAACGAGCATTTACAAGATCTTATTCTAGGCCGCTATAGAAAGTATATGTTTTTATAAACTTCGTATGTCAAATGTAATGAATTATATTTATTTGATATAAATAAAATGTAGGTTCTTTAATTTGGGAATAATTTAAATAAAATGTATTCCTTTTAAGTAATCGCCCGAAATTTGTTAGGTTATAGCGACCATGATGTTAAAGCAATATCTGTCAAATTTATTGCGAATTATTCAGTAGTACATGGCAAATCACCATGAAAGATTATAAAGTTAAAAAACGTGTGAAAATCATAAAATATTAATTTAAAAATCAGTGCTCCGTTTGAGGAACGTTGCGCGCATTACGTGCTTTTTATCCTCGCCACAACTGTCCCGCCTAGTCGATTATTCGCTGTAGCAGATTTAGGTCTGCTCAAAACATCGCTGCTGTACGTGAGCGTGTACAGAAGAACCCGAGGCAGCCAACTTCTCGTAGTTCATAAAAATTTGGCCTTTCTGCGACGTCAACTTGGCGAATTTTGCGTCTTTTGCGTGGGTCTGCATCCGTATAACTGACCCAGGAACTTAAGGTAAATGACCATAAACAACGCCGTGTGTTCGCTGATTGGGCTCTGGAGCAATTTGAAGTTGATCCAAATTTCGCCAAAAAATCATCTTTAGCGATGAGGTCCATTTTTGGACGAATGGATATGTGAACAAGCTAAATTGTCGGATTTGGGACGATATCAATTCACACGAGATACACCACCACCAAATGTATCCCGAGAAAATCGCTGTTTGTTGCGGATTTTGATCTGTCGGAATCATCGGTCCATACTTCTTCCAAAACGACATTGGCATTGCCATAACCGTCAAGAGCGAGCGCTACAGATCGATAATAAGCAACTTCTTGTGGCCTAAGCTGGGTGATGTGGATACCGACGACATGTGGTTCTAACAGGACTGCGCTATGTGCCACGCAGCGCATGCCATGATGGACATTCTGCACGAGCGATTTGAGGGCATGGTTGTCTCGCGCAGCGGCTACGTGAACTGGCCACCTAGATCGTGCGATTTATCGCCTTTAGACTTTTTCCTTTGGGAATATCTTAAATCGCAATTCTATGTTAATAAACCGCAAACAATTGATGTCCTCAAAGTCAACATAACAATAGCTATCCAGCAAATTCAGTCAGATTTATGCAACAGAGTCATCGAAAATTAGACCTCCCGATTACGTGCCACCAAGCAAAGCTGCGGCGGACATTTGAACGACGTTATATTCCATACTTAATGCAATAAAATGTTCTTTCAAATAAAAAAAAATGAGTGGATATCTCACACACAACTTGTTTTATGTTCGTTTAAAAATCGAGCAACCTTATTGAAATACCCTTTATAATAGCTATTTGTAGTGAAGGATTCATTTTGCAGTTATCTATGGAAATGTGTAATTATATAAATATGTTATCAATGGTTGTAACTTCGGTAAAGATTTTAAAATTTTATAGAAAAAATTACGATTTTCCACTGAAAATTTTATCCTTGTATTTAAATATTCAAGGACGATGACTCAAGTTCAGTACATTTTGATTTAAGAATTGGAATTAAAACAGAATATCTAGAAGTGCACATACATATATGTTACAAAAAATGTTATCTATTATCTATTCTCTGTAGTGGACAGTCAGTCATCTTAGAATTCCGTTTAAATATTCCGTTATATGCATATATACTACAGATATTTCATTTATATATAACCCGAAATATAAGGCAGAGGAAGGATATCCATTTATCATTATAATTATCAAGAATTAATGTCCTGACATGCTTATCTAAAAACTTTCTTAGAATCTTTCTGTTGTCGCAAGTTATGTCAGCAGTTGTAACTTATGAAGGCGAGTAAAGCCGTTCTCAAAGTTAGTATTGTAATTATATTGCCCACATTTATATCGAGATTCAAAATAGTGAGTTAAAATAGAAATGGTACTATCAAAACATAAATTAAAATAGGTACATAAAAATTAGCGCAATCGTTGTAGGATTTCTATATATAGCTGCAACATGGACATTGGGATATTTCTTAATCGGTCATGAACAATTGCGATTTCAAACGCGAAGGAGGAACCAGAAGGGATGAAAATAAAAACAAGGAGGAATACCAAGAAAGAAGAAGAAATACGTTATTAATGTAAAAAAATTAATAAACAAAAAGAAATACACAAAAAGAGAAGCAAAATTAGTTTTAAAAAGAAGCAAGTAGTAGCCTATAGATAGAATAGATGAATTCTCATTGGTTGTGGAACCGAGCTGAGGCGAACGAAAACAACAATTTGGTAAGCTAAAGAATTATCACAACGAATCATTATAATTTTAAATATAACACAAAAACACAAAACACAAAAAATAATCATAAATTACAAACTTAAGGATCCTAATAATGTCTATTCTGGATATGACTTTTATTGGTGGTAGAGATTCCTTCTCAAAACATTTTCATACTTCAAATGTACAACTTTATAGAAACTAATTGATTTGTTTACATTTTTTGTAAAGCAGTGTTAGGCATTAAATCCTCTACCAATTAGACGATTTCGCAAACTCAAAATGGAAGTTGTCTGAGTGGGGAGTGCACACTGAATAGATACGTAAAACATTTATTCCCACCGACATTGTCAATCCTACAACAATCTTGGTTGGAACTTGGATTCGAATCGAGATTGTTATAGGATGTGACTAGTCGCATTTGTAACACTCTAATAAATTGCGTTATAGTGGCGGTATTTTGCATCGTTACGTTAATCATAGTAACATTTATAATTTATTGTAAAACTTACGTAATAGAGACCAACAAACATAAAATTACACTCATAATGAGTGCTTTGAGAATTGTAAATCCACTTAATTATTCAAATTTAACAGTTAATAAATAAATCTTTAATAATAAAACCTCTTATACTCCTAATAATTTTATATTTAGAAAATGGCAACTGAAATTGAGCCTTACAAATTCTCTCAATATTTTATATTGTACCGGAATTTGACAGAAATTAGATTTTCCTACAAATATTCTTAGATGTAGTCAGATATTCCTACTCCAACAACGGTAATGAACGGTCAACGAATATTTTAACTCCATATAAAAAACAGTACGTAGTGAGGCAGCCGACTTTATAAATTTGTGAACCCCTTTCAAAGGGAAGACAATAATATATGTGCTTGAGACACATTTCGGAGACATTAGAGATCTATCGTCTGTAGGCCTTATAAAGAATTGAGTTATTCTTTGTGAACCCTTCTCTATTTTTTTCATGATTTAAACCCTGAATTCAAAAATGCCCGCCGTTATCCAAAACCAAGCGTTAACATACGAACAAAATGCCATGCAAATTTCATTGAAACAATAAAACTAAACACCCTTCTGACAAACTTGAGTCCTAAATTAAGTAATAAGAGGTAGGCACGTCTTCAATCCTGAAATTGTAGTTTCATCGAGTTTCGCTCACCCTGTACACATCAAAGCAAGGTCTTTAAGATCACAAGGTAAAATTAAGCACACGCTTTACTGGACGTTTCATTGAACTAATTTACATTTTTATTTTTTTCTTATTGTCTTAACACACGGCTCATACATTTGATAGATTATATTAAGGTTTTATAATTAATAATTACTACTACGTAATTTAATAAATTTGTTTTCATTTATTCAATAATTGACTGATATTTCAATCGATTTTACATAGAAAGCGTAGCTGTTTGACATCAATTCTTACTATAAAGGAAAAATTGTTATAACAGAATGTTACCATGACCTTTCCTGAATATTTTATGAATATTCTTTATGAATATTCATAAAATAATTTCATATATATATATATATATATATATATATATATATATATATATATATATATATATATATATATATATATAAAGCATATCTTTATATATTAAAATATATTAAAATATATAAAGATATGTTTATATTAATTGTAATTTTGTTATAAATATCAGTGAACCTATTCTAAAACTAAATAATATGATTATACACAATCGGTAAGTACAAGAGCTCCATGGTTTAGTTCAATAAGAGAGAAAAGAATAACTTGTGTAATGCAGTTAGAGAGAGAAATAACATATTTTAGTTGACAAACTTTAGATATTGTTTTATGAGATTAAGGAGATTATTTTGATTGATCTTATATTGGTTACGGGATGTCTTTGTTGTTTATATGAAAGATATGTTTATATGATTTAAAAGTGACTAATAATTTTCTCAGCTCATAAACACATGCAAGGTCGTTAAATAAAATAAAGTCTAATCGCTTTGTCTGTCGTTATTAACTTCATTTATTTCTCACACATATAGACTGATGGAGTTTCTCAAACTTTCCGACTGTATTTGGCTCATATTTAGTTTAAGATTCAAAATTGCAAAAGCTAAAAATCATGTCGCTAGTAACTTCGCGAAAATAATAATGATGTGTTAAATAAAATATTTTTACATAAATAAACAAAAGTTTTATTTGTCTGGAAGTAAATTTTCAATATATGCGCTGTTTGACATATAACGTTTTGATGTAAGTCGAATGCTCAAATGAAACAAACTGCAACTTTTAACGGTAACAATTTATCTAAAGATTGACAAACTATCCTTGATCTTACTGCTAAGAAAGTTCGATACAGACTGTCTTACAATTACTTTACTACGTACTTATAAACTATGTCTTCTACCTGCTCCTGACCTAAGCGAGATGGCGTGAGAAAGTTACCCTAATACTTAAATTATTTTATTGTACGTCGGTACCGCACATGCGCATATAGAGTACTAAAACCCTTCAGTACTCCCGCAAACTTTGTTCAAATTCCTTAAAAATTGTTGTATTGAGAGTTATGGTATACCTGGAGAATCATTACTTCAATATTTTTCAAAGGATATAAAGGCTATAAATGGACTAACTATTTTCTCTATATACAATCATAGAAAACTATTGCAGCTATTTAATAGAATTTATTTAAGACATTAAGTCTTTTAAAATATAAATTCGTGTCGAAGAATCTTCAAATGTATTGCTAGCTACTAAATGCTAATGGCTAACATCTATAGTTATTGCACAATCTACTATGGAAAATCCCTGACAATTTTTAGATAACTAAAATCGATTTCCTTTACATGAATCCATGTAATTTACTTTAATTTTAATTAATTTTAATGTTTTGAGTCTGTTTATTTAAGAAATTCAATATTTAAAGCTCAATTGTGCACCATAGACAACTTACTAGATTCCCAGACAATGTCAACTAAGTGAAAGTATTGATATGTTTTTATAAATTCTAAACATGCATTATGGTCGCATATGAATAAACGTTTGTTTGAACATCCATTATGTCCTTGTTGTTGTACTAATCATAACGAATTTTATTTTCTTCACCGAAAACTATAAGGTCTTTAAATAATGATGAACGCTATACAGTAGGTGGATTAATTCTCAGCTAATCTATTATGAATAGAAAATATCTCATTAATGTGTAATATTTAGGTCAGAAGGGGTGTAGACACTATAATTTATAGTCTATAAATTATTTGTATTAGGTATACTTTGGGAAGTTAGAAAGAAAATATTTATGAAATGGTTCAATATCAGACACAGGTGAAAGAGCCGTCAATCTATTATTTATTAGTTGAAATATAGAATAGAATAATTACAATGTTCACTTATTCATGAATGTTTTATGTATGTATTTATTTAACATTGATTTAAAAATATATTAATTTGATTTCAGACACATTTCTATTTAGTGTACAATGTTAAATAGATTTATAAATTTTAACCTATAAAACAATTTAGTAAATAATATTATAACGCGCATTTATAAGGTTTTAGTCTAAGCGGCAATAGGTTGAAAAATATGTTTTTTACTAACTGAATGTTAAATGTAATGAATTATATTTATTTGACATAAATAAAATATAGGTTAATATTAAACATAAATTTGATTTTGGAATAATTTAAATAAAATGAGTACTTACGTATAAACATATTTATTGTAAAGCATTCATTTTGTAGTGATCTATGCAAAATGAGTAATTATGTAAATATGTTATCAGGGGCGCAGTGTGAGAAAAAAATTTAGGGATGTGATACAAATTTTATAAGGGGAAGAGGTATAATCAGATGTATGGTAGGCTATATGAAAATGGTAAAAATAAAAAAAAAGACATTAGCCTAAAATGATTATTCCGAGGTATATATCCTAATTTTTAAAATGAAGATCAATTCTTCGGTTTTTGTTTGTCCAGCGAAAACGTCTATCACTGTTTCTTCAAATGTTGGAGACGATCCCATATATTCTAACAAGGCACTTTCAATATTTATTGATGCGAAAACTGAAAAACTTGCTTTTGAGAATTTCACAGATACGTCTTTATTCTCTTTAAACATGAAAATAATCTTTCCGCGGAACTGCTTGTGACAGAAACACTAACTAGTTTACTAAACGAAGAAAAAAGTTTATCAGGAAAACGTTTCACGAATGAAATAAATTGTGTGGAATCTAGATTTAAGAATTTCAGTTTAGAAATTTCACTAAACCATTCCCTAATGTTCAAAGTAATAACAAAATTTCATAAAAATAAAATCAAAGTCGCGCAATAAAGTTAAAAGGTGTCTAGCACAAATAACGGTTTCTCGATCCCATTCCTCATTTTCATTTTCCACAATTACCTGAAACAGCGCTTCCAAAGCTTTCTTATGTTATGGCGACAGTCGTCAAGATGCGTTCACATAATCGCATAACTGAGTCTGGAAATTACGACAACACTCACTCGAGGTTCCACTGTTCTGCGTAAGATCACTGACCTTTTCGCCCATCTAACACGTAGCTCGGATGTAACGTGGACCATCGCATTTCAGCACTGCAGCAAGTAACGCGGAAGTCCAATAATTTCGGGCGCTTTAGCGGCCGATTTGAAATAAAAAAGTTGATGGTAGCGTTTAAAGTAAATATTGTATGTTCGCGGTCGGTATAAAATAATTCAAAAATTGTAATAATTGAATAAATCGATTGAACTTTTAAATAACACTAATTTGCCAATTTTTTAAGGGATGCGAGGCATCACTCGTATCCATGTACGCTACGCCCCTGATGTTATCAATGCTTGTAACTTAGACAAAGATTTAAAATTTTATAAAAAAATAGCGGGTTTTCCACTGACATTTTTATCCTTGTATACAAAATATCCAAGGATGATGATTCAAGAATTAAGATCAATAATTGCATATACATACATCTTATATAAAGGAGTATCTATTTTGTGTAGTGGCCAGTTGTCATCTTAAACTTCCGTTTAGATATTCCTTTATTTATGTACCGTAGATATTTCGATTCCATGTAAGCCGAAATACAAGGCAAATGATACCCATCTATCATTGTAATTATCGAGTATTAATATCCTGATATACCTTATTTAAAAATTTTCCTAGAAACTTTTTGTCGTCGCAAGTTGTCACCAGTTGTAACTTTATGATGGCCAGGAGAGCCATTCTAAAACTTAGTTATGTAATTATATTGATCACATTTATATCAAGATTCAAATAGTAGAAGTTAAAATATAAATTGTTTCTAACAAAACAAATTAAAACAGATACATAAAAATTAGCGCAGTCGCTGTAGGATTTTTCTATAGAACATTGTTTAATTGGCGATGCACAATTCCAATTCTCAAAGCGAAAAGCGAATCAGAAAGAAAGAAAATAGAAATTGGGAGCAACACAAACAAACAAGAAGATAAAAGTTAATAAAGGGCAGAATTAACAAGAATAAATAAACAAAGAAGAGAAAAAAATTAGTTTTAAGAAGAAACAAGCAGAAACCCATAGATAGAATATTGATTTGCCTCATTAGTTGTGGAACCGAGCTGAGACGAATGAAAATAACAATTTTGTAAATGGTTAGTTGGTCTTAAATAAAACACTTTTTCCTAAAACAAAAGTTTTATTTGTCTAGATGTAAATCTCAACATCTGCATATAGTACACTAAAACTTCTCAGTACTTCGTACATTTATTCCTTAAAAATTTCCGTAGTGAAATTTATATTACTATAACTAATTTTTGAGATAAGAAAAGCTATTGCTGTAATATTCTATTTAATATAATGTATTTATGACATTAAGTAATATAAAACATAAATTCGTGTTGGCGAATTTTCAAATATGTTGTTAACTCCTGAATACTAATAGCTAACGTCTATAGTTATTGCACATATGGAATATCCCTGATGATTTTTAGATAACTAAAATCCATTTTGTCCAAGATCATATGACTTAGTTTCATTTTAATTACCTACAATATTTTGCGTTTGTTTATTTAAGAAATTCAATATGTAAAACTTGACTGTTCACCACTGACAAGTTACTAGATTACCAGACAGGATTTTATATAATGATGAACGGTATACAATAGGTGGATTAATTTTAAGCTAATCTGGTATGAATAGAAAATGTCTCATTAATTAATGTGTAATATTTAGGTCAGAACGGTCGACACTACAATTTATAATCTATAAATACCTTGTGACGTTACAGAAGCTTCATAAATTAATTTAATACTACTTTATAAAGTTTATTAGTTGAAATATTCAGTAGAGTGGTTACAATGTTTACGCATTCATAAATGTTTCATGTATGCATTTTATCTAGTGTTCATTAAAAAACATATTAATTTGACTACAGAAAAATTTCTGTTTGCTAATTTATTCCACAATATTAAATAAATTTGTAAATTTTAACATATAAGACAATGTATCTAGTCGATAATATTACTGCGTTATAATAAGGCATCTCTCAGATAGATGTATTTACGAAAATACTTACAATAAAATAATTTAGATATCCAGCTTAATTTCAGACATTTATTGCTTGTACCGTAAAAATTATGAATGAATACGTTCCTTAATGTGCAGGGGAGAATTTCTGGAGATGGGGAATACGAGCGAGTGAGCAGTGTTTGTTTATTACGTATTTAAATTCTTATGTACTACATCTTGTGTCTTAATTTATACTCATTATTTAAGAAGAAAGCTGACTTACAGTTTTGATAAAAATAAAATAAATGAGTTATGCTTATTAGAATTTTAACATGACTAATTTCCCAGAAGCAAATAATAAAAAATGTCTTACACACTACGAAAATAAAATATATTAACTTTGGATTTTTTAATTCCCGAAATTAATTTCTCTTTTAAATGCAGTTCTCCAGATAATGGAATGTATAGTCGTGTCGGGAAAATGTACCGGACACCTGATTTCTGACTAAACTGTAGCATATATCCTGTAACTGTATTTTTGGTAGCTTAGTAGCAGTTTTTTGAAAGGATAACCAAATATATTTCTATAGTTTCAGATGGAAATGTTTTTGTTAAAAGTTATAAAGCCATCATTTACCCAGTGGTCCGTGCCCAAAAAAATAAGCCAACGAAAACAAAGTGCATTAACACGTTTAAGGATAGGCCATACTAACATGATGTTAAATTAACTTTTGTTAGGTCAACTAGGCCAAAATGCAATAGAACGGTTCGGACAATAAAACATTGACAATAAAACATATTGTTATTGTTGAGGAATACCGAATCTCGGAAGTCTTATTTCATCTAATGGCAGTAGCTGGATTTCAAATATTATCATTTTCTTTAAACTAAGCGGAATGATAATGAAACTATAATATTGAGCACTGAGCTACAAATTTACGAGAGATTACGAAGTCGATCCTGGCAATCGACTCAAAAAAATGAATTACTACAAGATAGGGTTCCATCTCATTATGCAATTGATGTGCAACAATACCGAAATGAAGTAGTTCCACAAAGATGGACGGATTGACCAAAACATATTGAATGGCCACCACAATAGCCAGATTTAAGTCCTTTAGACTATGTACTTTGGGGTAATTCCAAAGAAGTTGACTATGAAACTTAACCTCAGTCATTAGATGAGATTAAAGACCAAATTATGATAGCTGCTCAAGAAATATAACACACAATGGAAAACTTTTTAAGGATCTTCACTGATCGAGCATGTACTTCGGAGCAGCAGCTTCGAATACCCTAATCTCTTATTCATCACTTACACTATCATCTGTTTAAATTAAACTACCAATGATGTTATATCTCGAAAAATAGGGTACCTAGCTATTAAATATCAACGTACGTCATTGAATAGATTAACATAACTACAATAACTTGTGTTATGTTTGCAGCATTTTTAATACAATTTATAATTTATGCACATATTAGGTGTTCTGACATATTTGTTCAACTCTGTTTATGGTAACAACGTAATCTACGTAATGTAAATCATCTAGGTTTACTGAGGTTTTACTAGATTTATTGATAATCACCTTCACATCTTAACCAGTGTCAGCAGTATAGCGAAATAATATCTTGCATTAGGTTGGATTAATTGCTAAAATGTTATGATCAATTGGAAGATATTTTATCGTGTTTTTGGAATTAGATACATATGTTTGTATACAATTAATTGTCCATATCAGAATATTCTACTTGTTTGTTATAAAAAAGAGAGGATATAAATTTAAACTTGGAACAACAGTAATATTGTTATTAGATAATCAACATCGTAAAAAATAATACGATAACGCAAATTTATAATAGTATGTTTTATTACAATAAATTATGCACAGACTAAAATTCACGAAAGGAGGCTCCCAACAATCAAAATTAAATAGTACCTATAGTATTTTCTTATTTTACCGAATGATCATAGTTTTTAAGTTCAAGAGTTTTATATAACTAAGTTTTTAAGTAAGGAACGAGAGTTTGATTTTGTTTGTGTGAGAGGTATAACTTTGTGACACATAACACTCCTCTTCTGCCGTTTTGTTTTATTTGGATATATATTTAACTGGAAGATAGATGATGATTGCCACAGTATTGATACGTATAAAACCTAATAATGTTCTTGAAACTATGTATACCTAGAACAATAATTCAGTCAATTATCAAACTACCGTTCTAAAATTTTCATACTGTATTAATCATACCAGTCTTGTAAACCAGGGAGTGCCGGTTGATGAGTATAATAACCGAATATTAAACCACCAGATGTAAGACATTTTTAAACTTTATCTAATTATATAATCACTTAAATAATAGTGATTTTTAGCAAGATTGTATTGAAGATGTTCTTGTTGTATCAATCATGCGACAAATTTCCTTTTAGAGATATCAAAATCTGGACCGCTTTTATGGACCGTAAGTAACTTACAATTAGAGTTATTTTTCTCTTTGTAGATTTTTATACATCTATCATTCTTAGAAAGCAACACAATTTTATCGACTTTTGTGAATTGCTTAATAAATTTCTTTTAGTATACCAGTGTCGTTAAGGTCTGTTGTCTGTTGACTCTTCAACTTAGTTCCCTGTAGTTGTTCAGTTGCCTAAAATATACAGTTGAAATCTGTGACTACAATTTGGACTCGTACTTAATCGCTGTAGTGTAAATCATACATTTCTATCATACAACTTTGGCTACTTCCTTATGTTCCGTTAATAAGTTGGTCTAATATATTAAATTGATATCCATGCTCCCCTGTAATGTTAATGATAATGGATTAAATTTTTGGGGTTAATCATGCTTTTGATTTTTAAATTTCCATGCCCTCCATGGACAAAAAGCATAATTACTCAAAAAATAATTCAGTCTCGAATATATTTTAGGGAAATGTATCGAACGTATTTCTATTATTATATTCTTCATTGATGGTAAGTAGGAATTAACAAATCTATCTATTTTGAGAGTATCAAATTCATACTTGAGGTTTATAGGCATGGTTTACGTAAAGACCTTTTCATAACTGTATGATAAAGCTTGTAAGGCTGGTACTACAAAGTTTCAGTTGGAACTATAGGATTTGAATTGCATGTCATTTGTGTTCTGTCATAGGTAGGACGTCAATATTTAACGACTGCCATCTACAAATCATATGACGTCAACATGCCTGGGCGTCTCAATTGGTACTATAGGATGTAATTTGTGAATAAAACTGAAAATATTTGACAGACTGAGGTTTTTTATTCTTCAATCTAAAATGGGAACTATGAGGCTACAAATGAAATATATATTATTTACATGGACGCCTCAACTCATCTGGTATGAGGTTATTAATTGCTGCTGGCTGAATAGCCACTTTTGAACACTTTTCCCCTGATATAACCCCAAAGAAAACACGAGACGCGAGACAACACGATCAGGCAATTTGGTATGCAACAGAGTTATGGTTGCATTGCTGCAGCGATATTTTCATCTGACCGACCACGACGATGACATGTTGATATTGTCTTATCGATAACAGAACTCATTTCTTCAAATTTCTTGTTAAAGTTACGAACTGTTAACTCTGTTGGCGCTTCAATTTGTCCTAATTTTATATGAAGTTTCCTTAATGCAACTGTAAATGATTGTCCCCTTTCATAAAACAGTTATTATACAGTATATAAATTATTCATTATTAAACTGTTAATCGCGACATGTTGACGTCAGATGGTTTGTAGATGGCAATCGTTGTTTTTGACAAACATTGACGCCGTATCTTTGACAGAACAAAAATGGCAAGCAATTCAAATTATATAGTTCCAACTGAAACACCCTATATATTGATGACAATTTGTGATCCTCAAAAAAGGAGTTATTGATATCGTTTAAATATTAATGAACTGATAAATATATAAAACCTGATACGATATTTGTTATATGAGTCGTTATTTGATGTGACACAAATTCAGTGTTGTAAAATGTTTTTAAGAAATAATTCATAAATTAGATAACAGAAAACTGTAAAATAGTTTTTCTTCTTTAAGAAATACGCCTCATATGTGATCTACAATTGTTCCTCATGGTGTTTCGTAAAATACGGGGATAATCATATACAACAGACCCTTTCTCTTAAAGATTATGAGGAATCAGTGTGCTTTATCCCTTTAATACCGTTAAAGGATGGTGCGCCGAATGGAGAACCCATACACTCATTTCTAGACTGATTGTGTTTTCAGAACTGAGATTATGAAAAAAATGTTACAAGTGCATACGTGCATTCGATATATCGATTTAAATATAAGTTTCAATATCTTGATAAAGGAATGATCGAGTCGAGGATGTACTTTCTTATTCATGTTATTTTATATGATACTATGAATGAGTTATATAATTGTTTTGTAAATAGGGAGTGACGGTTGATGAGTGTAAACCAAATATAACAGAAGTAAACAATTTTAAAATTTTCTTTATGTAATTACTACGAATTTTTTAACATAATTATATTAGTTGGTGTAAATTAAATTATGTAAAAAATCTAATCAGTTAGAAACGAAGTACGGACTCATGGAAATATAATTGTTGAACTTAATAATAATAAATACGATTCTGAGAGATACGGTTACTGAGCTTACCAATAATAAACAAAAATATAATATTTAATAAATGAATCTGTTTTTAAATATTCATTTAATGTTTTTTCCAATAATTTTCTAATTTAAAAATTATAAAGATACAAAATTTGCAACAAAAAAAGTGAAAAATATAGGGGAAAACTTTGTGGAAGAGTTTTTGTAAATCATGCAACGACTTAAGGAGCCATTAATCAGAAAACGCATAAATTATAGCATTTAATTGACTCAGTCAATTAAATTAACTATTTTAGTTAATTTTAATTACTCAAAAATTTCGTTATGAAATATATCTGAACCTGAGAGGTAAAGAATCGTATGGATTATGGATTTGAGAGAAAATAAGGTTTTAATATTTAAAATAATGGGAATGATGTTTCCTTTACCAATTTAGTTTTTGGAATTTTTAATTAAAGAATTTAACTGTTATGTTCTATATAACAACTATCTTTTACCAGCCAAAAATTAAGGCACTTATTTACCACTAATAGAAAAATCAGGTAAAGAATAAAACATAAATCATCCAAAAAAACTCCAAATCAACATACAAAATATTAGAAAGAAGTTTAAAACATTATGATTCTCAAATTTCATTCTGTATCAGATTCTTTCACTTCCTGATTATATATTCTTATATTTCAATAAAAAATATCATAGAACTGGGAGATATTCACTAAAATAAATAAATAAAAAAAACTTGATATTTCTTTGCGCTAAATCTTTGGCTTTGTAGATAACAGACTGGAATAGCATATATTTTTCTGGACCATCTTTCCAAATCAACGCTTTTCAGTTTCTTATAGGTGAATGATATTTTATAATAAAGTAGATCCATGCTGCTGCGGTGATGCACGTTTAGTCATACTGACGACGAAAGAAGAAAATTCTCTTTCTTTGTATACATTTTTCGGTTTACAAATTAGACACTCAAAGCTGTATATCAAAGTTATTATACTCGTAGGTATTTAATTGCTCAAAATTTTATATTGTATATATAATTAACTGTCGTCAATTCCATGGTGTAGCTACTATTATTGTTCGTTGCTCCCTTACAGTTTGTTTAGTAAGACTGAATATATGGTGTGCTTTCAGTAGTTTATACTGTTACCATGATACTGTAGGTTGGCTTGGCTTTGTCAAACCAAATACTAATGTCTAGGTACAGCTTGTCAAGAATAGGAACAAGTCTCAAAACTGCGATATAGGACCACTCAAGAGGTGCGTAGTAAATAGTCTGGTCTTTACTAAGTCGCATTAAGACATTGCAGAGTGAATATCGAATATGTATGAATGTATATCGAGTTTGAAGAATAAGAAAAAGTGTGAGATTCTCTGTGTTGCGTAGAAGAAAGAGTAAGGCAGCATTCGGACTATTCGGAGGGAAAGGGATGCACTCTACGTGCGGTCAGATCGTTCTTTGTGTACATTCATATACATATACTCGATATTCACTCTGAAAGGTCTTGTTCTTATTTTTGACAAGTTGTATACAGAGTTCGATCTGACCGCGCGTAAAGTGCATCCTTTTCCCTCCGAATGCTGCCTCACTCTTTCTTCTACGAATACACAGAGAATCTCACACTTCTTCCCATTGTTGACAAGCTGAATCAAGTTCTTCAACCATTCACTTACACATCTCAACAAGGCTGTTGTCATTTCCATAAAAACTATGCAGTAAACTATTTTTTATGTTGTCATAGTAAATTCATGTAACATCTCCTAAGTGATAATTTTCTCTTGAATGACTACTTGTTCTTATTTTGACTGACTTTTCTGTCACACCATTTGAAATTTATGGCACATATTACAGGTATCATTAGAACATAGTTTAAAACTTAAATTAAACTCAGTTTTGAATACATGGCAATATAGATATGATTTAGTTATATTACTTTTCAACTTACTTCACTTAGTAGGTTTATCAGAGAAGCTTCCAGCAAGATCTATTGTAAGATATGTGAATTTTCTAGTTATTTACATCATATTGTGGCACTTTATTTTACGAATAGTAATATAAATAACGGAATAAGGATTCATTACCAATTTTCTTTTAATAAAAACTTAACTACACATAATAGTTCTTTGAAGATTCGAGATTGTTATTTTAATCTACATTCCACTAAGGAAATATTAGTATATGTAGCTGTGCAAGTAAGAAATACTTATATATTATTGAATAATGTATCCATATTTGTATATTTGGAAGTAGTACTATTTCCTGCATTATCAAGATTTGTATTCAAATCTTTTGATGTTATGGTACTATTGCTAATGCTTTCCGGGTCTGTAGGTAATGAATATCGATCATTCTGCTGTCGTTAAAATGCAGAAACCGATATATATCAATAACTTTATTGATATATATTACTGCAAATAAAAATTTTAAATAATTGTTTTTATGAGGCTCACAATGTATTCAATGAATTATTTAGCTACTGAATAAACTCGTGCCAACACTGAAATATTACTATTAATATGTGAAAAATAAATAGAAAATGGCATATAAGACGTCATTGTCGTGAATAAATATAAATAGATAATTCAATTAAGTTGTTAAGCGATATTTAAAATTCCAAACAATTTACGTCATCTAGATAGTTTATTATCATTGTTTAGTCACAAGTCGTCAACGTTTGTATCCCAGAATATCTTTGAATAAGTTATTCAATCAGAAATCACTAACAGCCACATCGCTTTAGCTTTTAATAATTGACATTGTAAAAGCCATTTGGATGCGTACTATACTGCTATATTGCTGCATTAAAAATATATCCATGCAAATGTGTGTACGTGTTATACTTTCCCATATAAATCATTATGATACTGTGAATTGATAATGTATAAACAGTATTGATGCTCGTCGTATATGGAAAGTATAAAATTCATGTATGTCCTTTATTTTTGGCACTATATAATGTCTAAGAATATATAGTATATACTCGTATGTATCATAATCGCTGACAACTTATACTTATCGTAAAGAAACATTCAAAGAAATATTTCTTTGAACATCAGTAATTTTTGTCCAATTCTCTCTTCTTATCCCGGCCATTAATTTTGTATTATTTTCAAATCTTTTCTGTATTTCAATCTGCATTCTATCTATTTTACATGGTGTCATTTGATGCGCCAAATTATAGTTTATAATAAAATTTAAGCAATGATGGAAGAAGAAAGAATATGTTGTATCTGACAACAAAGTGAGTCATCTGCTTTTCATTTTTTATAATGCAAAAATCGCATATCTCTATTAAAACATTATTCCTGTGAAATACGGGAAATAAAATGTATGGAAATTAAACAACCTTTATTAATCCGACCTGTATTGTTTTAGGTGTTCATGTATGTACATTACATATTTAACTTTGATAAGTAAGTAATAACATAAATAATACAATGACTCAAGCATTCGCTGATTCAATGATGATCAAACATGTGGCGAAGAAAAATAGAAAGAAACTTTTTTTGATTTTGATTCAAGGAAACTGAAAAGATTTTTGATTTTTGACAAATCACAGGAACTAGACATTCAGTATTCCTTTTTTGTAAATTTAAGAGCAATAATTGATTGCTATTACCCGCAATAGTGGTATTCTTTATTAGTAATGACACCAAAATGGATTAAAAATTATGTTAAATTAGGACAACCAAATATTTAGTTGTACATAACAAGCAGTATGTGTAATATAATTAATAATGTATCTATTAATATATTTATTATTCACGCTTATTCGAAAAGAAACATCTCTTGAAGAATATAACTTTGAACTATAAGTTGCCAGAAACTTGAAACTATAAATTGTGCGAGAACGTGTTGTAATTAGATTACTACCTTAAGCAATCACAACGCCTGCTCTTATTTATTTGACTGCATAAACCCATAAGAACTTGTTATTATATATATTCCGGGAATATTATTTGTTATGGCAACCCAGGAGCGACTTAATATTATTTAGGTAATATATTTACTTTGCACTTCGAAGGAAATCCAGGGAAACTTGGGATATTATCAACTTCATGTAGTTGACTATAACAATATTGCTGGGTTAGGGATATTAATAGAATAATAATCTTGCCAGTTTCTAAACGCCTTATATTATTTAGTTATTTTAAGTTGCGTAGTAATAGTATAGTAGTGCAAATCGGAAAGCAAATTATATTGTACAGTGTATTCATCAGAGTTGTTTTATAAATCTTCGTGATACGCTTATCTTATATACTAAGGGATTATGAGGCGGCAGAAATACATATATTTTCAAATTTGTCCTTAGGGTTAGTTTTCTTTAAACTCGAATGATTTTAATGTAGATATTGTTAAATAATCTTATTATGTGATATTTAGATTGAATTTAATATTATGACTTGTTATTATATAATTATCATTAATCAATAATTTATATTTAAAAGTTCTTGGAAATTATACCAAATAAAACCATTTAGTAACTGATAAATTAGTTGACAATTATTGTTGACTTGCAAAGGGAGTACATGGCCCTTGGAACACCGACTTGCTTTAGATTTGGAATAAGAATAAATACTAAGATCGGGTTGTAACCTTTGATGTAGTGGCAAACAGGAGGAGACCTTTTCCACAAAGACCGAAGAATTTCATAAGCGCGTTCTACGAATGAAGTTGGTAAGGGCATGTGAAGAGGAAGTCTGAGTAATCTAACTTTTAAAAAATTAAACCGCTACTGGATATGATAATATATTAAATTATTTAATGTTTGGAACTGCGTTATGTAAAATTAATTTTTAATAAAGCTATCTATTGGAAAATGAATATGTCCTATTGAACTGAAAAAAGTAATAGTCATACCAGTATATACTATGATACCTCAACTACCGAGGAATTCCTTTACTCTCTAGTATTTTAAAAGCCTTTGAAAATATTATCAGTGATAAACTCACCACTTTATTAATTGATAGCAAATAGTTTTTATTCCCAGCACAATATGGATTGTGAATCCATATTGACAACAAGGTTATATATCGTATTCGCCATTTTAATCACTGTGGGGATCATTTAGATTCCTTATGTTTCTATCTCTCTTCTACTCTTCATGTTTCACATATAATAAAATTATTATTATTATTATTCTAACTGTACTAAAATAGTTTTTTCCTGATGATGTCAAATAAGATGTCGAACTACGGGTATAATTTTTTAGTGTTTCTGCAAAACTGGTATCCGGATATTAAATGAGAAGTTTTAATACACATCTCTTGAAAATAGCGGATAATTAGTGATCGATTACTACTAATATATGCCGATTAACTACTATTTTTAAGATGAGGTTGGTTTTTTAACTACTTAAAAATTGTAAATAAGGTTCACACAATTTCTTTGCGAAATCAAACAAATCATATACTTTCTATAAATTTGTGCATTTGATATATGTATACGTATCTATTACAAATATCATCTCCATTATATATGTTATTTCTATTCTTTTATAGCCGTGGAAAAAACTACATTCCTTGCATAATGCTGTAATTTAAATAGACAAGGTATAGCTCATTTTATTTTCGGTTTTTATTTGTATGTTCCCAATAAAGAAATAAATGAGAAATGGTAACCTATATGTATTCAATATGTTTGTTATAATCTACAATGAACAGGAGGGTATATGTCGTAAAATCATTAAAAACATAAAATATTATGATAATCATGCATATCGAATAAATAATATACTACTACAGTTGACAGATTTACATTTTTCTTTGAACATATCGCGTGAAAAACATCACACTGATATTCATGAACATGATGAACATTTATTTTAACTTCCACTACATATATTTCCGTTTTATGTCGATAGAAACCTTTAACACGGATACGGAAGTGAGTGAAAATTAATTCGAGATAAATGATATTTTGAATTTTTATTTTTTTTTTCTTAAAACAACTGGAAGCTAACTAGGAAGGTGATTCGATAAAAAATAATATATGACTTTATTTCATCCTGGTGGATTGAAAAAAAACACCGTAGTTCACTCAAAGGCTCATTTTTGTTGGAATTTGGAATACTTCAATAGAAAGGGGCAATAGAAAGCAAAGTTAAATGCAATGGATTTAACTAAGCTACTTTATGTCATGGGACTTGCTTGCCATGGGAAAAGTACTGATTTATTTATACGTTAATATCAAGATTTTAAATACATTTTTACTATTTTGGAGATATGCCCACTAGATTTTTTTACAGATAAGTTAACCTTAGGATCCTCTATACTTATTTCAAAATAAATCAGTGTTTCACGGGTCGGTCTTGTATTTGCTTTGTTAGTTTATGAAATAAAGCAGAAATAGTAAGTACGGTGAGTTACGATATAATTACCTAGTACAAAATAATTGAAAGTTAGTAGAAAAAATAAGAAAATTCAAATGCAGTAAAAACATGCAAACAACCGTTCTGCATTGACTTAATAAATGCTGATTTAGGTAACTAAGTGTATAGAAGTTATTACCAATACTCAGTGACATGAACTTTTGAAAAAGTAATTACTGAAGAATATTAAGTAAGCTCTAAGCTTTTGATGCAATATCCGATGTTTTTGCCAGTTCATTACAGGCTCTGGAAAATCGCATGGGAAGATTAGTTAGCTTAATAACTTCCATTTTCATTCTAGCCTAATAACTATCCTCCCGCACCTCTGTTGTATTCTGAAATGTAGCATATACCTAACACTGCATATATTCCTAAAAAAATTGTTTTACGACGTTTATTATTTTATAAGATAATTGGATAAAAATAGTTGTTAACACAAAATGTACATGTTACTTATTTGTAGCACAATACACGAAGCATATTAATTATTGCTCATTATGGATATGATCTGGCTTTCACAGATAGTATTTAATATTTATTTAATTAGTAAAAGTTTGTGTTTACGATTATTCAAATGATCTTCATTTATTACGACAAAAGGGACATAAGATTAATTAAAATTTACTGGAGTAGGTAGAAACCTTTGGTGTGAAGATAACTAACACTGACATAGTTTTCTACAAAACAGTAAAACACTATACACTACACTCGAGGCGCGTTTGGATATCTGGAGCGTTTTCATCATCTTGAAGATGATTAAAACTGAGTTTTAATCATCTCCAGATGATGCCAACTTTGTTTGCCAAACGCGCGTCGACTGCAGTGTATATGAGTAGTGTTTTGGTGTTTTGTGGAAAACTAAATCAGTGTTAATTAAAATTTGTTAAATGTTTTTCAATTTATTGCTGTGTGTCTTGCAAACAAAATGTTTGATATTTGGAATGACAATTAATGCGTTAATGATTAATTTCTTAGTGTGGTTTTGCAGTTCTAACAAGGTATTTTTTCCAAATTAATGTAGGATAAAGCTAGATGATAACTGGTTATAAACGTAGGACATATGTTAATTGGCATAGGTGAAATTAGAAGAAAAGATCATAAAATCGATTTTTTAACAAAAGTAAATAATAAATATAAAATAGTTTTTTATTATTGAGAAGAACAACCATACAATATATAAAAGTGTAATTTCAAGAAAAATATTACAAATTTCTAGGGAAAAGCGATAATTATCTCGTATCGGAAAAATATGGCCAGAAATTAAATAATTGCAGCTACAACATTTCCATATATTTGTAATCTGATAAAGACTTCTTCACAGAAGTAGCTGGGAAGCATATTCGAAACATTGGAATTTGGATGAAAAGTTCCTCGAAGAAGAAGAAGAAGAAGAAAATATAAAATAGTTTAAGACCTATATTCTTATTTTCATAGTTAGGTTAATTATTTATTCTACTAAATAATAGAATTAGCTCTAAAGAATTGAATAAAAATTCAGTGAAACATGCATTTTCTTATTATGTCTGCCAGAATATTCTGATGATATGTCTTAGATTGCTATTGTATAATTTGTGTAATATAATTCCAAACGATACTAAAATATTCAATAATATACCTATTATTATTGGTATGTAAAAAATTAGAATAAATAATCTATAGTAATAAATGATTTTGATTATCTTCATGAGTTCTTTTATGTGGAATATCATATCTGCATTTTCTGTAAAAAGAAGTACTGGAAAATCATTATGTAAGCCTGCACAATATTACTAAGAGCTTTACCGTGAAAATTATGCGTACATTTAAAGTTTAAATTAATGATATCCCTTAAAGCATGTCGAGAATATAGGAATTTGAGATTGGAATTCCATTTTTATTTTAGAAGCGTCACATTTAGGGAGTATATATACTTTTATTAAACAAGTACAGTTCCCTAGCGAGTTGTTAAAGTTCTGTATCATGGGGGACGTTAATGTCGCATTCATTTGGATTTACAAAGGCTTCTTTGAAATAAAAGTAGCGATAAGTAGTAGGATTCTGTAAGCGTTAAGTTTTACTAGAAGTATTTTATGAAGTTTTTTTTTTAAATAACTCTTATAACTTTATATTAATAGTTTTTCGTTCCACATATAGTGTGTTTCATAATTTCCTTTACAAGCAATATATCAATAGTTATTTAATAATTTAACATTAAACAATCTATTTTCACTTCTTTTTTTATAATACTTTAATAAGCAATTAGAATGTTTACATTTTATTCTATAAGCTAATATATTCACTAATGCTAGTGTCCTGGCATTTATAATGTTAAGTATAACATGTTATGGTTAACATAAAATGATGTTACCTTTGCACTTGATTATAAACCTATTGACAATAGTCTTTTCAGTAATGTGTTATTTAGGGGTAACAAAAACTGTTTCAATAGTGGATTGGAGTGTTCTTCTAGAATTTGATGATGATTGGCTATTATTTCATGGACGACTTCTTGTACGGTTGGGATACGTAGATTAGCGTGGAGTGTAGCATTTGATACTGGACTTGCTTGCGCATTCCCACAGCTCTATACCGTAGGTCCAAATAGGTTTTATGATGGTGTTGTAGATAAGGAGTTTATTTTTTGTTGATAGGTTTGACTTTCTGTCTATTAACTAGTACAGTTATTTTGTTTTTATATCAATTTATTTTTTCCTCTTTTGTGTATGTTGCATCCAGTGCAGTTCGTTATCTAAGTGTAATCCTAGATATTTGGTTTCATTACATTGTGGTATTTGTATGTTGTTTATTGTAACTGGTGGATAGGATTTTCGTCGAATTGCAAACATGCTGACCTAATTCGCTACTTTTGTAGCCATTGTTGGAGATGGTGAAGATGTTGTTGTATATGATTAGAGGCCATTGCAGGATTTTGATGACTTGGTATGATAACGGCATCATTAGAAAATGTTCCTATTATTGTACTTTCTGGTGTCGGTAAGTCAGAGCTATACAGAACATACAGTAGGGGACCCAATAAACTTCCTTTGGAACTTTTGAATTAATTGGATGATTTATAGATATTTCATTGCTTATTCTAATATAGAGCTGTCGTGGTTTTAGATGCGATATTAGAATATTATTATTGTAACAAGACATAGGTAATATTTGTTTGATTTTAAATAATAATCCTGGGTGCCAAACTTTGTCAAAAGCTTGGCTTATATCCAGAAAGACAGCTGAACAATACGGTTTATTTTTGAATGTTTTACTTATTATTTGTGTTATTCGGTGACACTGTTGCACTGTTGAGTGAGCTTCTCGAAACCCGAACTGATTTGTAATCCAATTCTGCGGTGTTAAATTCTCGTTAATTAAATTTTCAATTAAAATTGAAATAATTGTGAGTAGGGTTATAGGACGATAATAAGTGACATCTGTTAGTTTTTTTACCAGATTTAGGTATCAATATTATCTACACAGTTTTTGGGAATATTGACCAGTCTCCTAATTTGTAGGTAGCATTATGGATATAATAGCACTATACCCATTTTAGCAATTATTTTTATATGTTACTATTATAAGATCTGCTACAGGTACCTTTAATTAAGTAATTAAGTAAGTAAAAGTACATATACTTTTAATTAAAGTTTGGATTAAGCAACTTTATTTCATGAGTTATATCTTTTATTGTAGCTCTGAGGGAATGTTGAATTTATACAGGTACTGCTAGGTGTTGTTCAGTTCTTAATTCACTTTTATTTGTGGCAGTTAAACAGTTGTTAAATTTTTAGAAAATAAATTAGTTTTTTCTTTTTCACTTTTGGCCCACGGCTTGGTGTTGCATTTTCGAATTAGTAGAGCTGTGATTAAGTTTTTTTTTGGTTTCTATACAGAATTGTTATATCTAGTGAGATTGGCAACATAGTTTTCAATGTTATTTTCAAGTATATATATATATATATATATATATATATATATAAATATATATATATATATATATATATATATATATATATATATATATATATATATATATATATATATATATATATATATATATATATACACGCTTAGTCGATCTTCTGTCAACGATATAGTGGGAGAGTTGTAGATAGCCCTGACAACGGTGCCATCCGCCAACCTGATCGCCACGTTTTCCTGTTCTATATTGATTCTACCGAGTGGAAGATGCGGCACCGATTTTTTGACGATCAGTGCCACCCCTCCACCCCGATTATGTAGCCGATCATCCCTGTATACGTTGTAATTTGCTATATTTAACTTATTGTTATTTTTAAGTTTAGTCTCTGTAATTACAGCCATGTCCACCTTGTCTAATTTTAAAAAGTATTTCAGTTCGTTAACTTTGTTAATTATTCCGTTCGCGTTCCAATTTATGACTGTGAATGTGTCTTATTTATGATATTAAGTTTTTTAAGTTCGTTTACAAAGAAGTTTTGTGTTATTGTAAATACTTGTATTTCGTTTTTGGCCTCATTTAAGAGTCTATTTAATGTTTTCATTGCTTCTAGGATGTTATTGAGGTTTACTTTGTTATTGAGAGCTTCACTCTCTTTGGCTAAATCTGTAAATACATCGACAGGAGCGACCCCGTTACCTACATTTATTTGTGTATTAGTTTGCTCTCTGGTTATGGGTGGATTTCTGGTCGCTCTCTGTCTCTCCTCCCATATGTTGATTGCTGGGGGTGGGGCTGGTCTGTATTCCTTTCTCTGAGGGCCTTTTTCCTCTCTTTCATTTCTTTTCTGTAGTAGTTGATTTAGCCTGTGTTGATATACCGGGCACTCTGGGTTGGAGGCTACGTGTATACCGTCACAGTTGATGCATTTAGGTGTTTCGTTTTGGTTAATTTCACATTCTCTAGTCCAGTGGCTGCCTGCGCACTTCAGGCATTGTGGATTTTTGTAACAGTTTGATGTTGAATGTCCCCATGCTTGGCATCTGCGACATTGCGTAATTTCTCTATTGTTTTCTCTCTTTTCCCAGGTAACTTTTGTCATCTGTAAGTATTTTATGTTACCAGTATCTATTATCGCTATGAGTGAATCAGAAAGAAATTAAAGTAATAGTGCACATAGATAAAAAACTCGTATGTAATAATCAGATCTTTAAATTTTTTGGAAACAATATATCAAAAAGTTCATGGAAACATTTTTTGTTTCATTGTTGAGTTTAGTTGTTCTGCAAAGTTTATTTACTTTCCTTCATACAGTCACCAGAGGCAAAATATGATAAAATATTACATACTGACCGTTCGTTTCTGTTTTGTACACATCACTTTGTGATCATAAATAACGGATTCCACTAGTATTGTTAGAGCCTTATACAATTTATTCAAAAATTAGCGCGCAATATGCATTTTGTTCATTTGTGTTAGCGCCATCTAGTAATTAGGAATGTACTAAAGATTTGAGTTGGCAACACTTTTTTGGCTGAATAAGGAAGGAAAAAGAAAGTGACTTGGCCCCTGCGACCGTAATTAGACATGTTTTATATTTTTGTAAGATATACAGTCCAACTTAATAATTATTATAAGCTACGAAATTAAAAATAATAAAGTGCTACCCTTGGAAACAAGAGTTTAACTTTGGGGTAAATAGCCCTAACAAGTATCATTAAGTTTGTCATCCTGATTGAGGTTACCCTTTTAATCCTGTAATTTCAAAACCAATATAAATCAGATTATAACATTTTTGTTAGTCATATATATTTATGGGTAGTATACGTTTCGTAAATATAGAATTTGTTTCCATAATATGGGGTGTCCTAGTACTTCCTTTACAAGCGTTGTATCCATTATTTAAAAATACGTAAAAACAGTATGCATGTGATTGAAAACCCTTTCTATATAAAGGGTCTAGATATACAGATATCGACTTTAAGAATCCTCAGAAAGCGGAAAATAAGGTTACAATATGGAGATGAGGACAAACACACCAATGCTTAGGGAGACAAACGTACCAACCGCCCCTCGTTGGGACTCAAACCCAAGCACATAATGTTTGTCTTATAATTCCTAGATCACATGCAATCTGTTTAATTCATAATAAGACAATTAGTACTTCATATGATTAAGAAGGAAACAATACCACTTCTATAGAGGAATCCAGTGAATTCTAAGTGAGTGAGTTAACTAAGGTTATTAAGATTTAGCACATAAGTGGTTAACTAAGATTTATATAATTTCTTTTACTAAATTCTAATCACTTAAAACTAATTAAATCTATCTGGAAGGTCACTAGGCTTGAAGTGTTATTTGTGACCTTCTACACATCACTCAGTATATTCTTGAATACTATAAACCTAGTTGTTTTCATTTCATAACAGTATGTTTGCGTCAGATGGAACGCCACTTTTATCTTGGTGCATACCAACATATTTAGTGTCATCAGTTTATGGTAGTTGTTGGCCATTCAATATGACTAGTGGACAATATTTCTCCTTTTGTAATAAATGTAACATGAGTAGATTTACATTTATTTACTCTGATTCTCCACTTCTGGAGCCATTCCTGAATTCTAAATATATATATATATATATATATATATATATATATATATATATATATATGTATGTATGTATATATATATATATATATATATATATATATATATATATATATATATATATATATATATATATATATATATATAGTATAGTGTAGGATCCATAAGGCTGCCTTGAGAAACACCAGCTTGAATAGGGTAAAAATCGTTTTGATGTTTGACAAAGAAGTATCTGTTGTTGAGGTATAATTCGATTATTTGATAATAATTGTAGGGTATAGTCAACTTCAGCAAGAACTTTGTACAAGAGAAGCGTGTTTGTTTCTGAAGCCAATTTGGTGATTAGAAAGGACATTATTTGCGTGTTCTCTCGAGTTTAGTCGTTTTAGAATAAAGTTTTCAGATACCTTGGATAGGAGTGGTAACAACCTGATAGACCTATAAGACACGTTTAGATCTCTTGTAAAACTTTGCCGTCTATCAAGTCATACCCGGAGCTTTTTTAATGTAAATTTTGTTGTTTTCGTTTTTGTTTTCAAACGCATAATGAAACCCCTGATATTGGGCAAAGTCCATACGACCATTTTACGAATGATATTATTGTAAATACCTATAAAACAGAATACGATAAGTAACCTAGCCATGTTGTAAACGCAGACGTCTTATCGCAACTCCTTTTATCAGCTCCAGGTTGGATAACATATCTGAATACTGGCCGTGTTTTGCAATTTATGACTACATGATTTTAGTCTCGTCGATGGTAGCTTAATAAACGAAATAAACTACTCCTAACTTTTTTTTAATTGCACACCCTACATTTTTTTGAAATTTAAATTTATTATGAATATATTATAATGAATATTTGAGGTAAATTCCTGGAGTAAAAAAACTTTCAACCAACAAATTTCAAGATGGATCTAAATTATTATTTAAAGTAACGTTGAGTTGATGAATCTGTACATATTTTAGGATTATTAACTTTTTATAGGTGAGCGGTTGCTTAGGCTTACTTCAAACACACGTAATCGATATTAAATATCAACCAATGGTCACTGTGGTACCAGTTAGATGGGTGACCGGCTAACTTATATCTTCTTATATCTGTATGCTAGTTATAGTTGCATGAAGTATACAAATTTAAGAAAGGTTTGTGTATCTGGAGAGGTAAAAAACTGTTATTTACAAGATACATATTAGAAAAATTTATAAAACTGTATATTTGCCGACGCTACTGTACGGATGCGAAACATGGGTGTTGACAGAGAGGCAACTTAAAAAGATACAGGTATTAGAAATGAAGTATCTCAGAAAAGTAGCAAATGTTACGATAATGGATAAAATAAGAAATGAAGAAATAAGGAAAAGATTGGATAGCGAAAGTATCGAGAAGGTCATAGAGAGGGCTCAGCTGAGGTGGTGGGGGCACATGAAAAGATTGAGCGAAGAAAGACAAGTAAGAAAAATATGGGAAGCAAAAGCCATTGGAAAGAGAAAGAAAGGCAGACCAAAGATGACGTGGGACGGAGAAGTGGCGAAGATAATGAAGACAAGAGGAATCACATGGAAGCAGGCTAAAATTACAGCAAGGGACAGGGTTAGATAGAGATTAACGATAAAATAGAGAAGAAAACCGTGAAAGTGGGGAAGCAAATGTGAGTGAAGGGAAGTCAGGTGTTCATCATACTTGATAGGTTTGGGATGAGAAAGAGGAGAAAAGAGGAGCGCATAAGGGAAGTGGTAGTGAAGTGACAAATGATACCACAAACGGAGTGGAGTTTAGATATAGGGATAGAGCAAGATAGGGTGGAATGAAATTGTTAGAAGTTCTTTTAAGTTGTTTAACAAGAAATGGGATATTTAGTTAAGTAACTGTAATTGTAGTATTTAGATTATTTGTTTAAAGAAATGTATATTTAGCCTCTACACCTAACGGTAGGAGAGGTATAGATTATATTATATATTATATTAGAAAAATATGTATCTTGTAAAGTCTAGCAAAAATCTAATTAAAATATTAAACATATCATTGTATTCATAGTGAAGGTAGAATTAATTTCAGTGGAAAATAGCATTATATAACGCGAATGGATTAGATCAGCATAAATATGAAATAAAAATATTCCTGGCGTGTAATCAGATTGATATTTTACTAGTAGCATAACTCATTTCGCAGAACAAACATATTTCAGGATACCCCATTATAAAGTATACTACACCAACCATCCGGATGGCACAATCCGCGATAATTCTGAGCACAGACAAAAACAAAAACTTCCTTCAGGCCACATCAATAAAATTGTCATCTCTATCTTATGATTTAACAGTGGCAGCGGTATGTTGTCCTACTCAACATAATATAGAACAAAATGATTTTGAAGATTTCTTTCAAACATTAGGTCCAAAGATTATAGCCGGTTGGAATTATAATAGTAAGCATACAATGTGGAGGTCAAGACTTTCTACAACTAAAGGCAGAGAACTTTTAAAGGCAATGGACAAAAATACTCATTTATTTCTACAACTACACCAACATACTGGCCAACGAATCAAAACAAAATACCGGATCTATTGTAGTTCTTTATTATAAATAGCATCAATTCTACATGTACAGACGTAATACCTAGCTTTAACTTAACATCTGATCATTCACACATTATTGCAACTATTGGAGCACCAGTTATTAGTAAGAAACCCGCACTAAAACTACACAATTCCAAGACAGGCTGGGAAGACCGTAATATTCTAAACCAATGTATTAACCTAAATGTAAGACTCAAAGAACCTGATGAAATAGAACCTACCTACTAGCTACCACCACATTTATCACATAATTGCAAGAAACCGCTCAACACACAACTCCTTAAACACATTCAACAAAAATTAAAAATAATGTATCATTCTCTAATGGAGAAGATGTCTAATAGCCGGAAAAAGATGAGCTCGAGCAAAATGGCAACGAACTCACAAATCACCAAATCATATACATATTTGAAATGTATATATATATATATATATATATATATATATATATATATATATATATATATATATATATATATATATATATATATATATATATATATTTAGAATTCAGGAATGGCTCCAGAAGTGGAGAATCAGAGTAAATAAATGTAAATCTACTCATGTTACATTTATTACAAAAGGAGAAATATTGTCCACTAGTCATATTGAATGGCCAACAACTACCATAAACTGATGACACTAAATATGTTGGTATGCACCAAGATAAAAGTGGCGTTCCATCTGACGCAAACATATTGTTATGAAATGAAAACAACTAGGTTTATAGTATTCAAGAATATACTGAGTGATGTGTAGAAGGTCACAAATAACATAACTTCAAGCCTAGTGACCTTCTAGATAGATTTAATTAGTTTTAAGTGATTAGAATTTAGTAAAAGAAATTATATAAATCTTAGTTAACCACTTATGTGCTAAATCTTAATAACCTTAGTTAACTCACTCACTTAGAATTCACTGGATTCCTCTATAGAAGTGGTATTGTTTCCTTCTTAATCATATGAAGTACTAATTGTCTTATTATGAATTAAACAGATTGCATGTGATCTAGGAATTATAAGACAAACATTATGTGCTTGGCTTTGAGTCCCAACGAGGGGCGGTTGGTACGTTTGTCTCCCTAAGCATTGGTGTGTTTGTCCTCATCTCCATATTGTAACCTTATTTTCCGCTTTCTGAGGATTCTTAAAGTCGATATCTGTATATCTAGACCCTTTATATAGAAAGGGTTTTCAATCGCATGCATACTGTTTTTACGTATTTTTAAATAATGGATACAACGCTTGTAAAGGAAGTACTAGGACACCCCATATTATGGAAACAAATTCTATATTTACGAAACGTATACTACCCATAAATATATATGACTAACAAAAATGTTATAATCTGATTTATATTGGTTTTGAAATTACAGGATTAAAAGGGTAACCTCAATCAGGATGACAAACTTAATGATACTTGTTAGGGCTATTTACCCCAAAGTTAAACTCTTGTTTCCAAGGGTAGCACTTTATTATTTTTAATTTCGTAGCTTATAATAATTATTAAGTTGGACTGTATATCTTACAAAAATATAAAACATGTCTAATTACGGTCGCAGGGGCCAAGTCACTTTCTTTTTCCTTCCTTATTCAGCCAAAAAAGTGTTGCCAACTCAAATCTTTAGTACATTCCTAATTACTAGATGGCGCTAACACAAATGAACAAAATGCATATTGCGCGCTAATTTTTGAATAAATTGTATAAGGCTCTAACAATACTAGTGGAATCCGTTATTTGTGATCACAAAGTGATGTGTACAAAACAGAAACGAACGGTCAGTATGTAATATTTTATCATATTTTGCCTCTGGTGACTGTATGAAGGAAAGTAAATAAACTTTGCAGAACAACTAAACTCAACAATGAAACAAAAAATGTTTCCATGAACTTTTTGATATATTGTTTCCAAAAAATTTAAAGATCTGATTATTACATACGAGTTTTTTATCTATGTGCACTATTACTTTAATTTCTTTCTGATTCACTCATAGCGATAATAGATACTGGTAACATAAAATACTTACAGATGACAAAAGTTACCTGGGAAAAGAGAGAAAACAATAGAGAAATTACGCAATGTCGCAGATGCCAAGCATGGGGACATTCAACATCAAACTGTTACAAAAATCCACAATGCCTGAAGTGCGCAGGCAGCCACTGGACTAGAGAATGTGAAATTAACCAAAACGAAGCACCTAAATGCATCAACTGTGACGGAATACACGTACCGTCCAACCCAGAGTGCCCGGTATATCAACACAGGCTACATCAACTACTACAGAAAAGAAATGAAAGAGAGGAAAAAGGCCCTCAGAGAAAGGAATACAGACCAGCCCCACCCCCAGCAATCAACATATGGGAGGAGAGACAGAGAGCGACCAGAAATCCACCCATAACCAGAGAGCAAACTAATACACAAATAAATGTAGGTAACGGGGTCGCCCCTGTCGATGTATTTACAGATTTAGCCAAAGAGAGTGAAGCACTCAATAACAAAGTAAACCTCAATAACATCCTAGAAGCAATGAAAACATTAAATAGACTCTTAAATGAGGCCAAAAACGAAATACAAGTATTTACAATAACACAAAACTTCTTTGTAAACGAACTTAAAAAACTTAATATCATAAATAAGACACATTCACAGTCATAAATTGGAACGCGAACGGAATAATTGACAAAGTTAACGAACTGAAATACTTTTTAAAATTAGACAAGGTGGACATGGCTGTAATTACAGAGACTAAACTTAAAAATAACAATAAGTTAAATATAGCAAATTACAACGTATACAGGGATGATCGGCTACATAATCGGGGTGGAGGGGTGGCACTGATCGTCAAAAAATCGGTGCCGCATCTTCCACTCGGTAGAATCAATATAGAACAGGAAAACGTGGCGATCAGGTTGGCGGATGGCACCGTTGTCAGGGCTATCTACAACTCTCCCACTATATCGTTGACAGAAGATCGACTAAGCGTGGTCTTTACTGAAAATAAAATAATAGTTATGGGGGATCTTAACGCAAAACATAAACATTGGTATAATAAAAATAACAATAAAAACGGAAATACTCTAAATAGATTCGCGCAAAACAACGGTTTAGCAATACTGGTTCCGGACACACCGACGCACTATCCGACTAACAACACGCGACCGACGTACATAGACTTAACTATTACAAAAAACTACCCTCACGCTATCACACCAACAACACTACACGAACTGTCAAGCGACCACAACCCGACAATACAAAAACTAAAGTCTACACACGTACGAGACGAAACAAGATACATATACAATTACAAAACAACAAACTGGCAACAATACAGAAAATATATAAACAATAACCTAACGATAAATAACAACATAAAAACTAGACAGGACATAGACTATGAAATACAAAAACTGACGGATATACTCATAACAGCAAGAAATAAAACAACAAAATTAATAATACAACGACCAAGAACAGAAACAATACCTGACGAAATAAAAAACTTAATTACATTTAAAAACAACATACGTAGACGTTATCAAAAATACAACAGGAGAATAGATAAACAAAGACTAGACGACATACAGAACACCATAAAACAAAAACTGACAGCCCACAGAATTACAGAATGGGAAAATAAAATAACGAAGTTAAACCCACAGGACAACTCATTATGGACAATAGCGAGACTACTACGCAAACAATTTACACCAATAAACATACTAATAACAAACGGACAAACGATAACCGAAGACCAACACAAAGCAAAAATAATAAATCAAACCATAAAAAACACATGCACGACAGCACCAAACACTACAGACGAACAGAGAACAATAACTCAACAAGCACAAAACATACAAGACACATACTATATACACAATAGAAAAATGACAAAACTATTAACTACGCCCACAGAACTGAGACAAATAATTAAACACCTACGCAACAACAAGGCGCCTGGACCAGACACGATAGCAAATATAATAATTAAAAACATGCCAACTAAAGCTATAGTTCAACTAACCTACATAATAAATAATATATTAAAAATACAATACTTTCCTGACCAATGGAAGAAGGCAGTGATCATTCCAATCGTAAAACCAGGTAAAAATCCTACGATTCCCCATAATTATAGACCAATAGCACTTACAAACTTCTTATCTAAAATAACAGAAAAGGTAATACTATATCGTATGAATGAAGACGTAAAAAACAAAAAAATTATTCCTGATTGTCAACTGGGGTTTCGAAGTGGACACTCCACGGTCCATGCCCTCGCCAGGCTAGTCCAGGATACCACAAGTGCACTTAATAAAAAGCTCACAACAACAGCTCTATTCCTGGACATTGAGAAGGCCTTCGATACAGTTTGGCATGAGGGCCTAATAGCGAAAATGGAAAGATTTGGGATATCTGAGTATTGGGTGTCACTGACGAGATCATATTTGGCCGATCGTAATATAGCAACGAGAGTGGGTAATAGTACATCGTCCTATCTGAACATCGAAGCAGGAGTCCCACAGGGCACGGTGCTCTCGCCAGTCCTTTTTACCATGTATGTTGCCGATATTCCAAAATATCCCAATACGGAAATCATTCAGTATGCTGACGATACTGTAATATACAGCCATTCTCACCACACGCAGACAGCGTTACAAAAAATTAAATATCACATGTATAGAATAGAAAAGTATTTCAGCACGTGGAAGATTAAGATTAATGAGAATAAAACAGAGCAATTGACAATAACTAGGAAATTTAAGCAAACAAGGATAACTAACCCAGTAAAGGTAAACAATACTAACATAATGGAAACCAGGAAAACAAAATACCTGGGGGTTATCCTTGAAAGACAATTAAAGTTTAAGGCGCACGTGGCAGATAGGGTGGCAAAATATTATATGACAATGAATAACATCTATCCACTTATAAATAAAAATAGTAAATTAACAATCAAAAACAAAATATTAATATACAAAACCATACTAAGACCCATATTAACATATGCCTGCCCCATCTGGCACAATGTAGCCAGAACACACTATAAAAGACTACAGACAATACAAAACAAAACGTTAAGACTACTTACTAACTCGAACAGATACATTAACCTACAATTGCTACATGAACAAACAAACATACAATATATTAAACAATTTATTAAACAACTTACGAGTAAATTTTACAACACGCAGATAAATAGAGCAAACCTAACAAAACATATTAAAGACATAAACGTCGACGTACCTCACAATTACAAATACTTGCATGAAGACATAGACGTTTGACATTAAGACTTGACGGAAAATAACAGCATAGAAAATCATAGAATTAACAGCACAGAATAAGCATAGAAGAGTAATATACTAAACACAAATGAAACAAATAAATGCATAAAGTGACATCTAGCCAAAGTAATAGTAAACAACACCTACATAGAACAAACAAAGAAATACAATAGCACCAATAATTATCTGAAACAGGTTTTTCTCATTTTTCCTGCGAAAATACAAATAAAATTAACTACAAAAATCTAATAACAATAAAAACGAGCATTGCTTGAATATAGGATAATAATAACAGCAAAATAACCCGTAATACAGGGAACGGGAATAGAAACAACACAAATAAATATGACAATCGAACGGCCAAAGTCTGAACATCGACGGGGCGGCGTTGTTGCCTAATTTTTATTTAGGAAGACGCCGCTCGCTAAATAACATACATACACAAATATAAACAATGACTGTATATAACGATTGTCAACAAACTAAAGTCAATAGAATAAAGACACTTTTAAAGTAAGGTAACATAAATAATATTTAATTTATGTAAATGGCTACTAGTTATGATCCGCCTACTTTCGGCCATTACGGCAAAACAATGCCTCGTTTGAAAATATTTTTTAATATAAAAATGTAGGATCTACGGTTATATCACTTTGTAAAATGAAATATTAATTAAGACCACTTTGTGGAGGTACTCTGTTTCTTTGTCCAGAATTCTACAGTTTAAAATTCTTCTTCCTCTTTAACGTTGGAACTGGATATTTTTTTAAATGGCAACAGCGTGCAAATAACACCTCATTTAGAAGCTACTTTAAATATCTATTCAAACGTTGTTTTTATTTTGACATATACCTTTTGATTTTTGAGAAAAACTATTATATTTAATATCTGCATACCATCAAACTATTTATAAGTGTTATTTCTTTCCTGGTAAATCATGCAAAAAGTAATTTAGATGTTTTTACGTATTATAATTTTAGTTTGTGTTTATATTAAAATTAAATTCTATGTTAATGGTAAACAATAAATTTAATTCATAAATAACAAAATAACAAAACTAATACCAGATACCTCTAAAAATTTCAAATAAGTGTTAAAATGTGCACCTCTCTTTTGCTGAGAGACAAAATCCTGAAATAAATTTCTTCCCTCACCTGTTCAAATGTTTCTGCGGAAGTTAATCTACATTCTTCAGTAATTATCTGTTTCAAAACCTCAATACTTATGTAGTAGCTTTAAGTAGTCCCATAAAAAGAAATATATAGCTGTTAGATCTGGAGGCCCAGCATGCTCCTCTATTGTACCCTGGCTTCAATCCACCTATTGGGATACCTACTGTTCACTGAGATAAACCTATCTGTTGATAATAATCCTATTGAAGAGTTATATTCAGATTTCGACATATATCAGAATTTCCTCTAGATTGTCGAAACATGTCCAAATTCTCTCCTGTTAAATTTCGATTTAAAAATACAATTCCAATTACGAATGTGCATTATGGAATTACCCAAGGCTTCTGCCAACACGTTCTTTTTTAATTGATTATGGCTATCACGAAATACATGATAATTTGTATCACTCCAGTACTTTACATTCTGAGGGTTCACATTTAGCATTTAGAACAGACGTGGATTAGTCCGTAAAACAAATTATTTATGAATATTCAAGTTCAGGAGCTATTTTTTCTGATATTATTTCACAAAATCGAGTTCTGCGATCGATTGAGATGACAAACCATTTGTAGTTTGTAGGGGTGAGATTTTTGTTTGTTTAAAACAATTTTCACAGTTTTTGCAGATACTCCACAAATAGTTACAGTTTAAGATGTAGATTGTGTGGAATTTACGACTTTTTCAGCAACAATATTTATTTGTTGGTTTTTTGCAATGCCTTGGCGTCCAGTTCTTATTTCAACTGAATAATACCCGTTCTCTGAAACTTTTTCAGTATTTGTCATAAGTATGTTCTAGAGACAGGGTGATCGGGATATTATTTATTGAAAATTCTTTCAGCTGCATGTAGATTTCTTCCAGTATTGGCAATAATTAGAACTATATTAACTTTTTCTTCTAAATTACATGTTATGCTTTTAGAATCAATCAAGAGGACGCGAAAGCAATTTTCTTAATGCAAACACGAAATAAAATGCAGTTCCATTAGTTGAAAAAAGAATCCTGAAAATAAAATTCATCTTTCGTTTTGTCGAAATTCCGATATGTTCTTGTTCTATGGCTTCTAATGTTTTACAAAAATGTTTGCATACCTTAATATTACTATAATTTCATTTTATACAAAGTGAATATACATTTGTACCAACTAGAGTGGATTAGGTTCTCCTAAAGTATAAACTTTATAATATGACACTTTTAGCTTCATTAGTAATAAACTATATATTACTTGTTACGCCAAGAGCTGCTCATAGTTGTTGATGGGTCTAGAGTTATTAAAGTAGTAACGTCCATCGGCTTGTTTACAGCTAGAGCTCGTCGTGCGGTAACTTAGAGCTATTAAATGTAAATTCCGTAAAGTAAGTCAGGGAGTCCAGTAATCTATTGAAAGTACGGTTTTAAACGATACTCGGTTCGACCGAGTTAATGATAGAGCTCTTTAATAATAATTTTTTTATTTTCAAACCAGGTTGTTTCCTCTGATGAGGATTCTTTTTAAACAGACTAGAGAATAAGAAAATTTGCACGTATTGAGCCTCTGAAAAATTCTATTTAATGATGGAGGGATACATACAGTTTTTAGAGAAACTGTATATACCAACATGTGGGCAGAAATTGTTGATACCACAATTGTAGGATCCCTTCTCTATTGACGGCATATAAACGGCTGAAAAGTCTTTGGAATTACTGCACCAGCACATATTTTCTTCACTTATGGTACTGCATCCAAATAATTAAAGTTCCCAAGTACCAGAATAGTCAATTTGGGTTTCGAAAGTTTTTAAAAATATGTCTTTATAAATATAATATATGGTACAAGCATGATGGCGCCACCAAATTATTTATGAATTGTGTGTAATCACCTAATAACTGTCTTCTCCCATACGTGGATTGGTAGAAGAGCACTGAGTGCTCTGCTAGATATCTGGATGTAACTCCGCTGAATTGTTTTTTGTGGGATTACATTAAATTTATATGTAGATATGCAAAGTATGTCTTAACAGACCAAATACTTCTGAGATATTGCATGAGGCAAAGTTTTACAAGCATTTCCGTTTCAGCTCTCATATTATCAAGAGGTAAAGGGCAAACAATTTTAACACTTAGTTTAACGAAGTTGCTAAACAATAACTAGTTAGTTAACAATAAATATGTTAGTTATTATTTTTGAAACGTTGTTTTAATTAATTTGCTAAAATATTTTTTGATTTTGAAAATATCGGCTATGTAACCTACCACCAAAGTTTCATGTATCATAAATAGAAAAATGTGTTTTCTTAAATGGTCACACAAGGGTGTTGAAATTTAAAAAACTCATCATAACAAAATAAATAAGTAAAAACGAAAATAACTTTGTCCGATGATTTTTCTTGCTTGCCTAGTATCTATTTTATCACTTTTTTCTGATATTTAGGTGCTCACTGTATGTGGCATACATATGTATTTTAAAGCTATGGATATAACTTTATATTAATGACATAAACGATAGATAGGAACATACCTTAATTATTTTTATTGAACATATAACGTTTTAATACCAAAATCAATACAACCGACACGTGAGGAGGTATAGTTCGAGATATTTATAGTGATGATTCCTAATAAGCATGAAATGGCGATATGGAATTTTGTGACCAGCCTGGTGTAACTGAAAATTAATTAGACGGCAATAATTATTTTAATTACCCCCTCACGTGGTATCATATTAAATTCTGCGTTAGACGAAGTAATCTGCTATCTTAAATAGTAACTTGATATCGACTTGATTATCAAATGTTATTTGTAATAACATTTGTAATGTACATATTGTACTGTACTCTGTAATATCCGTATGATAAAATATGTAATATGTAATGCCTGTATTAATTAAATGATGTAAAAATTATAGGCAATCTAATGTGACGCCACTGTTCATCTTCGCTTCAGAGAAGGAACAAACAGTTAATTCTCCATATAACTAAGTACATGACTTTAAAGCAACCCTTAGAGATTTCTATGTAACCACAAAACTGTGTATTGTGTAATCTTCAAACAGAGGGGCTTTGTTCACAGAAGCCTCATTGCATAAAAATAGTAGCCTGTGATTCCTTTGTTAAAGGTCTATTGAAATAATAAAGACAGAGTAACCGTTTATATGTCATCTGTTTTCTGTCTCTCCTGACAAATTATCTAAATGGTATTTACGCCCATTTGCGAGATCAACGACGATTTGTCGTAAAATAATGTCGTAAGTAATTTGTGGTGGAATATTTTTTTAATAAACACAGAGTAATTCTGAAAAGCCATAAAATTCTGATTCATTTCGATTCTGAAAAGTACCCATATTGGGTGCTTCCTTAAAAGGCAGTGGATAGTTCCAGTATTCCTGTAAGAATTTTCAGTTGGAGGGAAATATTATCCATAGTATAATCTCTTTACTGCTTCTTTTAAATGGGACATTCATTGTAGCAATGTATTCTTTGTCCCACAGTGTTCCACTACCACATTGTGTTGACAAGCTCGACCCTCACTAATTTCCGTCCTTCCCTCATGGAATGTTTTCACCTAATGCTTCATTGTTGTTAAGGAATACATAGAATACGTAGACGTAGTTAATATTTTCACGAACTCGCATGTTTGAATGAGATGGATCTATTAGCTATAATTTTATAACGTGCTATGAGGAAAAACAGTGAAAGAAAATTGAAAATTGTTTTCATTGAAAATTAAAACGACGCACGTTTAATTTTCAGCCATATTTAATTTGAAAATTGTATAAGAAAACAATATGCTATAAATTAGATACAGAATTGGAATACAGATTTGTATTATTTTTACAATTTGTTTCATATTATCCAAATAGTTTGAGTATTTATCAATATTACTTAATTCTAAATAAATAAAAATTTTAATTGTCAATTTCATATCTGCTACGTATATTTTTTCGACCGATGTAATGAGATTTCAAGACTATACTTTCATAGCGAGTACGTGAAAATTAAGGATGTAAATAGTTAAGTCAATTTGGTTGTATGCGAGTACATTGTTAATATAGAGTAAGGTAAATATACATAAAAATAATGAAATTGAAGCCAAGTATATACAGAAAATTGATATACAACAAAATAAGTAAGCGAAAATTAAATATCAGTAACAATCACATTATATTACCTAGCTTATTTTGTTTTGTATCTTTTGAATTTTCGTTTTTTAAATTTAAATTTTAGCATTCCCTAATAACTTTATATTTTATACTGTTTATTATACAAAGGCATAATGACTTAACATTTTTATAATTATATTTATAGACTATTAATTTTAATAATAAATGCAAGCCATACTCTGTAATATAGGTTATTTAGTAAATAAATACGTTTTACTAGTAATTATTTATCAAACTTATTTACGCTATGGCGTAATTCCAAATGTTGTAAGTAATACATTTTTGCTAGGAGATATTCGTATATTTCTACTAAAATCGGATTCATTTACAACAAATAATCCCTTGTCAAATTTTGAAAACATGTACAGAATTATTTTTAATATTGTTTTCAATACATTTACTAGAGCTCTACTTTTTAGCTACACATCAATTTACTATAAATTCTGGTGTCGATAGTAGTGCGAGTCTTTCGGATTATGCGAGTGAAATATGAATTGACAAGAGTTGTAAAATTTAGTTAGTGGCGTTCAATGATCAACGTAATTTAAATAAAAGATAGTGTGTTACTCGGTAAGAAGGTATTCGATACCTCCCCTTCGGATATGCAACGTATAACGTTCTTTCATGAAATGTCTGTGAAAGCGTTAGACAGCTTATCGTTTTCCTTGATAGCAGTGCAAGACATGTAAAACAATTCTACGAGGACAGAACATGAGTCTACGCCCTCCCAAAAGGGATCAGGTCCCTTTTTGGCTAGTGATAGAAGAACCGTCACAAATTTTTCATCAATAAAGAGTATACATAAGTGCATTTTATTTGTCGCCACAAACAATAGTGGTGTGGTACACAGATATTTGTAACTTTGTGCAGTGGCGAAGCGTCCATTAAGGCGATGAGGCTGGCAGGATTGCATATCATTCTTCGCGTCGACATGCCGGTAATCGACAGTGATGATAGACGTATGCTTTGTCTGGGCTAACTCTCTGTCGCCTTGGTTTTAACGGACTATATTGAAATCTGCGGTACAGTGAGGGGAGAGGGGAGTACGCGAGGAATGATGTGCAACTTAGCTAGCTTTACAGCCTTAACGGACGCTTCGCCACTGACTTTGTGGATGTTAAATCTGGGATTTGATCATGCTTTTAAATGAGACGTATTGATAGGGTCTCATCCTGGGGGGCCTGTTTATTTGTTTATTTTGTGGGTTGCCTATATGTCTTAGTCCTTATTCTAATCAATCATCAGTAGCGAGAACTTTCAGTACAGAAACAGACGATCCTAGATATCACAGGTTAGATTTACCGGTACTACGTTCAGTATAAGCAATCCTATTTTCCTATCTTTTTTCCTGAATAAAAGAACTAACGGGGATATGAAGGATATCTTTGATCGTCGGCCTAATGGGCGTCAAGGTTAATCAGTTTGTACGATAGGAGAAGTGTTACAGAGGAGCAATAACTTTAATTTACTGTTGCCGTGTTGAAGGATTTCAGAATACCGAAGAAGATTAGCAACATCGCTTTTCTCCATGAGCATGATGTATGAATTGTGTTAACATTTTTACTGTAACCCCGTATTTTGACTTGGAATAAATCATCTGATTCTTCAGATGTTATTCCTTCGCACTATGGCTGTTACCACTGCTTATAATGTTCATTGATCGGCAATCAGTTTCCATGCTAGCTATCGATTGGATTTTCATACTATATTAGCAGTTCACATTCAATCAAGTATTGTTTCAGGGGATATGTAAATTAGGAAAAAGATGACAAACTGTCTTAAAATCAGTGAAAATATTTATAGTTATGTATAAGTTTTACCGATGTTACGTGGATGTTTGGGTAACTAATTTTTTTGCTTCCAGATCCGAATTATATCACTTATTTCCTTTACTTTAAGTTACTTTATTTCCTTATGAAAACGTTATCACTTCTGGGGGTGTATTGTGTTATTAAATGTGAGGCATTCTACGAAACAATTACACACGCATTATTAATTAAGTTTATTTCAAGTAAGTGAAAATTTCTAGAGTGGACTAGTGATAAATAAAACATGCAACTTTTAATATGTATATTAGTAGTAAGTTATACTAAAAATCATAGAACGATGTAATTTGGAGTCACAGTAAGCTAAACAACTTCCATTTGTGCAATAAGTATGATTTTCATATACACACAAAAGGTCTACACTACAAGAGAATAGAGAAAATTAGGCACAGGAACTGCATATAGCGATTTAATCTTCATTGGAAATCATCGGAAATCGTCAGTGTAGCATATTCGCTATGCCTGACGCGTAGTCTACCACTTTGGATGTAAATGTACATATACAATAGCTTCATGACCATTTGCCTGCTAAATAGATAATTAACTCTGTGTCGGATGTCCAAGATACCTATTATACGTAATATGGAGTTTTCATGCCTGATTTCTATTAGGAGTATATTAGACCAGAACAATTCTCTTATAGAATTTACATCTGACGGGGTTATTTTATATGTATCTTAAATTCGACAATTGCGAGGTTCTCTGCGGTAAGCGAGATATTTCCTGATGGAGAGTTACTTTGCTACTTAGCAAACATATGGCTATGGTGTTATCGTATATGTACATAAAATATCACTCAATAGATAGACCTTATGAAGTCCAGTAATGTAAATAACGTGAACAATATTACTTTTATACAAAAATACAGTAACAAATAGCGTGGCAGATATACAGGCGAATACAGGAACAATGACTGATGCAGTTTAAAACATTCAGACGTTATTACCGATTTAGATAGATGGCATTTCCATTAAAGATTGATTATATGTGTCGTATAGTTTATATGCACTCAGTCAATATCAATCAGTGATATAATTGCTATCTTACTGCATATCTGTTTAACCTGTTAGTAGTCATTTGAAAAAGTATAAATCCTTGGTTGATAATCCACCCTGTATTTTCCAAGGATTCTTTGCGTTCTTTGAAATTTTTTTATTTTCCAAATGATGAAAATGAAATGAAATTTCTTATTTATTACATTTTTTATTTTGCAAGTGATGCTGCAATGATCTGATTAAATAATAATATTTTATGGCAAGATCCAAATAATATGGTGAAAATACTGCTTACCTAATCTTAAATGCCTAACTGTCTTCGTTAAATCTTAACTTTTCACTATTAAGATGTGTGAAACCCAAAAGTTTGTTTTCAAACTCCTACTTTCAGTAACATATAAGTCGGAAATCGAGAAAGGAACCACCAAATCGCCAAGCGGTTATCAAAGTAGTTCCCGAATAGCAAAGCTATTACATAATCGCTCTAGGAAACAACTACTCCTCGGGCTAAAGCCCCGCCAGGCATTGAATTATACCTAAAAGCGATCCTCGACCCCTTTCTCGTGTTTCTGCACGATCAGATAAGGTTTTAAAAAATAAAACCATCCACAGGTAGGATTCGACATCTGTCCCGGATCGGAACCGAACGACATACAGCTGTTTCAAACTTATTAGTTCTCATCAGTGCCGTACACGGTACGCCGATCCAGGACAAATTCCGAATAAACTCTATGAGGTATACATCTTTATCGATACGATCTCTGTCAGTAACATATAAGTCGGAAATCGAGAAAGGAACCACTAAACCGTCAAGCGGTTATCAAAGTATGTTACTGACAGAGATCGTATCAAAAATATAACAAAACATGTTGATCAGAACTAATAAGTTCGAAACAGCTGTATGTCGTTCGGTTCCGATCCGGGACAGATGTCGAATCCTACCTGTGGCGGGTTTTATTTTTTGAAACTTCTACTTTGTTTCTTCTAGAAAAATTGAACAGCAGGTTATGTATAGTGGTATGAACGTATCCAAATATATCGTATATCTTAGGTTTGTATATACTAATATAGATTTTTTATAGGCACCAGGGCTGTATCAATTATTTGAATGTAATCATTAACAGATCAAATAAGAGACGGTCGCCGATCAAAGTTTGTGTTTACGTTCATGGTACTCTCTTTAAATTTATCAAACCAATAATATACTGTCCTTTAACTCATCACACTTTGTCGATATGCTCGATATATTTGTTTAATGCCTTCAGTAATTTTAAGTATAGAATGAGAATTGTAAAGTAGACAGCAGTGAAGTTGTTCAATCGTTATATTATACTACGTTGATATATACTTCATTTTTGTCGAATATGCTCAGGCACTGCTATTATTTTGATCACAAATATATATATATATATATATATATATATATATATATATATATATATATATATATATATATATATATATATATATATATATATATATTTGTGGTCCAAATAATAGCAGTGCCTGAGCATATTCGACAAAAATGAAGTTGCTCGCTTCAAATGCCGATGGATTGTACTCAAACCATCCCAAATAGTTCCTTAGACAAAATTATTATTGTTGATACTCATTAGGTGATTAGTCTCATTAAATCTTTTTTCATAAATAAAGTTCAGAATACATTCGTAAATTGAGTGGACAATATAATAGCAGTATGAGATTAAAACTAGAACAGACTTTTGTTATTGATATGATGTGAACATTATTTCTTATTCAATAATCTATGCAGCATACGCAATTTTTGATAACTGCAGTACATCTGTGAGACATAGAGTCAACTAATACTTGACAGCGGTCTTGGGGTATATTTTCCCAGGTTGATTTTGTTATTTCCCACAATTCTTCCACATTCCTGGGTTTACCTGCACACACAGCATCTTTAATGTCTCTCCGGAGATTTTTAATTGGATTTAAGTCCGGTGACTGTGCTGGCCACTCCGTAACATTCACTTGGTTTTCATTCAAAAAATCCTTGACGGTTTTGCTGGTGTGTTTGGGATCGTTGTCTTGCTTGAAAACCCATTTCAATGGCATTTTCCACGAAGCATAAGGAAGCATCACTGTTTCTAATATGTCCTTGTATTGAAATCGGTCCATATTGTCATTGATGCGAAATATCGGACCTGTGCCATAGTACGAAAAACAAGCCCATACTATGATCTTTGCTCCACCGTGTTTGACAGTCCTAAGAGTGTACTTGGGATTGAAAGCCATATTGTTAGTCCCTCAAACATAAAGTCGACGTCTAGTAGACGCATATAAAGCAATCTTACTCGCATCTGACCACAAGATATTACACCATTTCCTAGCACTCCATCCCTCATGACTTGTGGCAAATTGCAATCGAGCTTTTACGTGGCGTTTTTTAAGCAGTGGCATTTTTCGCGGACTTCGAGCATTCAAATTAGCTTCTTGCAGTCTTATTCGAATGGTTCTTGTGCTCACTGGTAGTTTGAGGTCGGCGTTTATCTTCAATGGAGTAATGAATGGATTTTTCTTAACGGCTCGAATCAACAATCGATCTTCCATCATAGTGGTTTTGCGCTTTCTGTCTGGATTTTCATATTTTTCTTGCCAATTGAGTGCATTCCGAATCATTTTAGTCGAAAATCCGAGAATGATAACTTCTTCCGCCGAATGGATTGATAACTTCTTCCGCCAGCTCGCAATTTAATGATAAATTCTCGCTTTTCCAGCGAACAATGCTTTCCGCGACCCATTTTTATGAAAGGAACACCGAAAACTTCAAAAGGTATCGACAGCGGTTGAAATTGACAGCTTCACGTAAACAAACAATTGTTTTCAACGGTATCTTGATTGCATTATTACTGCTAAGCGGAAGTACTGCTATTATTTTGTCCACTTAATTTACGTATGTATTCTGAACTTTATTTATGAAGAAAAATTTAATCATACTATCATGCCCTAATGAGCATCAGCAATAATAATTTTGTCTAAAGAACTATATGGGACAGTTTGAGTACAATCCATCATCATTTGAAACGAGCAACTTCATTTTTGTCAAATATGCTCAGGCACTGCTATTATTTTGGCCACAACTGTATATAGTTACTTACACAGATCAAATATATATTTTGCAACAACATGGTGTATAATTGCTTAGGATGAAATATAAACTAATATGAAACTCATCTATACTAGGTTCAAACAATCTTAAGTATGATAATATGTATTATGAACACTTATGCAATGACCCAATATATAATATTTTTTCTTAATTACAACAATTTTGTTGTGGCTAGCCTACGAATTTGTAAAGTCATTGTTAACACTTCTGCAAAGGCTTATGACAAGATGTATCGTAAATTTAACAATTTATGATGTAATATATTTAATTCAATTTATGATACAATTTAATAAATGTAGTTAACAATTTGAAAAATAAAAACTCTGTCGTTAAAAGAATTCTTCATTAACAATATTGATGATATTAACAAACGTTAATTCATTATATATCACTACCATCAACAAAGTTAAAACAATATTTAAAAATATTAAATAGAATAATCTTAGTGTCCATATGTATAATGCACGCTTAAAATGTTATGTATATACACACAATGTAATGCTTACTTCAGGTTGAGTTACTAATTTTAAGAAGTATTTCCTTAACTTGTCCTTGTAGAAAAAAAATTACGAGTTTTAGGTTATTTGTAAACTGAATAACTGGAACTGTTTAAATAATATCAATCATTAAACGAGTTAGCTGATCTGTAGGCATGCAAATGCTCAAGCAATTGTACGTACCTATTTGTAATATCTTTGCTTATAGCTCTCAGTGGCAATTTTTTCTTCCAGTCAAATCTATATTATTCATTTTCATTTTATAAATGACTAATTGAAAGATGGATGATTTTCACTTCAATAGGTCATTTTCAAATAACAAATAGGCATTAATATTGTTAGTATGCATATAAGTTAGGAAATGCCTAATATATTCTGCAATGTAATTTTCTTATACCTCTAATTTCTTTAGCGGCCAAATAATTTATCAGTAATTAATTTTGTAAAAAATTCCAGTATCTCATAATCTAAACAGTATGCTCAATTGTTATTCCACTAAAAGGTTATAATTTTATGAAAAATATAAGTTCGAGATAAAATAATAGATATATATGAAATATACTTGTATGTTTCTAAGAGATAGAAACATATCTGTGGGATATTTTGCACCTTTAATTCGACTTATATCGTATAAAAACGTCGAGGAAACTGAGATTATTTAATTAATTAATATATCAAAGGATGATCTGAAACGAGTTTCCATTATAGTCTATTATATCAAAAGATATCTAACAATACAAGTACGAATTACGACGAATTATAATCCATTTTACGTCTATAACAGTCATGTGCTTAATTTATTATCGTTTAAAGATTTACTAAACGGCAGAGTATATTTAATGCAATTCTTATTAAGTGTATCACTGTTTTTATAAATTTGTACACAAATAATTGAATGAAATTTATGCAAAGGTTAATTAATTTTCTTCGCAGAATTTAAGTTCATGGATGTAATTACACAGCGAATGAGTTGAATGAGAGGTTAAATTAGGAAATTAGAATATTTGTGTAAAATTTAAAAGCATTTAAATGGCATTTATTAGGCGTTCTAATTAATTTGTATACAGTTTGTATATCCCAGAATAAATAGTGAATTAAATAGTAAATTAGATAAGTTTGGTCTATGAATTAATTAAAATAGCAGATTTTAAAGTAAATAATAATTAAATTCTTGATAAATTGATACTTGGATTTTAGTTAATTTTTATTTTAATTGAACCCTATATATATATATTTTTTATTGTAGAAATTATTTTATTTGTGCTTTCATAATGCCACTTTCAAGATTATTATTGCTTTACAATTATGGTTAAAAAACGTGAACACGAAATAATAACTTAAAATAATAACTTAATAATCATTATTCAAGATTATTCCTCAATCCATTATTTACAATTTATGTGCAAGTAAATAATTCTAATACCAAATTAGGCAAATATTATTACAACAAATCTCAGTGGAAATCTGGTGTTAGTAAAGATGAAAAGCTACTTTATTTGGAGTTAACGTGAGAGAATGAAATTTTGAGAGGCATGAAAAATAATAAGCTTATTAATTTAGTAATCTAATTAATATTTACAATATTAATGATGCGTTTATACTACATACTATCCAAAGTTTCTTACTCATGTTACATTGTATAAAGTATCGAATTTATCTGACATTAACATGTAATTAGAATCGGTATTGAGTACTAATATTGTAAGTTACAATATGCCTGTTATTTCTTCAATATTTTAGTTTTGATAACCAACGATGCAACGTCGTCGAATCGTTGACATTGATATATTCCTCTTTGACTTGAGATGTTTCGCGGAACCCTCTCTTACGTATCCAGCAAATTACCCGTATTTAGTCTATCTTTAGATGTACCATTACGGGTGAACTTACTGGATCTTCATAGGTAAAACTTGAAATACTTGTTAGACTGTTATGTTCGACTGCTCTGAATTGGCTGTTTATATTGGCAATAAAGAAGAAAATATAGTTAATGCTAATATTGACTATATTTTTTTAATTGACTTAATTTGTAGTTTAAATACTTTTTGGCATATTTCAACTGAGAATTTGCGTATAATATTAGAAAGCGGCCCATGGATGTACCGAGAAAATTTTAAACATGAAAATTTTAAACGATGAAATTTCTTATTATATTTGATCTTACAATGGATCTCAATCAGTTATTCGGTATTCGATTTATTCATTTTGTGACAAAATTCAGTAGCTTACATACAAGAAAAATAAACTGAAATGTCTATATGGTTAAAATACCTTCATTAAAGTTATCTATTATTTTAAATTAGTGTGTGACAAAAGGTGTTTTTCACCGAAAGTGTAAAATTGGTGGGGTAAAATTTAGAGAAAATCATTTTTACTTCTGTTTCCTAATTTTATTGTTTATTGTATACTATCATATACCATTTTATTTCGGCTTACTGAACCCTAAAATAAAATGATGAGCAAAACTAATATTAGATACAATTAAAGTTAACACGCTTTATTTTAAGAGGGCGAAAGTAAACAGAGATAGACATTATAAAAATAATTGTTGGATATATGAATTCTTATGATATATATTGTTACAAACTATATTATAGAGTAATCAACACCGCAAGATTTTGCTAGAATTATACTACCCGCTGGTGTAAATGTTTATACCAATAGTAAAATAAATTAGTTTACTGTCTAGTGTAAACTTTTGTATAAACTTTATTTTTCTTAATATATACTGCACTAATGATATAGGTATATGTAGGTGAGCAAGTTCGAGAAATACTTATATACTCGTGAATAGCGCAAGGAAATTCCTAAATATGATATACATGCAAGCATTATTTGCATTTATATTATCGAGCACTCTATTTAAATCTTCTGATCCTACAGTCCTAATACATTACAGTCATGCTTTTCTGTATTAGTAGGTACTAAATGTGCATTGTGTTAATATCTAATAGTTTCTGGATATGTATATCCTCTCATTATGCTTATAATGAGAGGATTTAGCTTTTACTGAAAATAAATTTAAACAGTTTTAATGCGGATGTAATGGTATACCCACATAATTAATTGGTTAATAATTGCCTACGTACTTGATAATGTTATTAACAACTAAATAAGAATGACAGATTGTTGATAACTGAATGAAACTGAAGAAAACTTTATAAACTGATTATTCAGGAATAATAAATAGGATATGGCTTTTGTTTTTAATAATTGTTATTATAAAAATGGGATTTAATTTTAAGTGAAATTTTATTTAGTATATTATTATAACATTAATATATTATTATTAATTAAGAAGTTAGCAATAAATGATAAATGCAGATATAAAGTATGCGTTTGTTTATATTATTTTCTTTATGTAATTGTGATGAGATACAATAATCTTATGAATAGGTATGTAACCTATTCATAAGAGTATATATAGTATATATAGTATATAGGGTGTATATAGTATATAGGGTGTTTCAGTTAGAATTACACGATTTCAATTGCGCTATTTGTGGTCCGTCAAAGATAAGGCGTCAATATTTAAAGACTATCGTTTACAAGGCATATGATGTTAAAATGCTGCGATGAACAGTTCAACAGCGAATAATTTGTGTATAACTGTTTTATGAAGGTGAGCAATCATTTACAGTTGCATTCAGAAAAATTCGCACAAAATTAAGGTAAAATTAAGAGCGTACAGAATTAACAGTTTGTAACTCGATCAAGAAATTTGAAGAGACAGGTTCTATTATTGATAAGGCAACAACGGGCAGATGAAAATATTGCTGCAGTGAAAGAAAGTATATGGAAGTATCCAAACACATCAATTCGATGTCATGCACATCAATTGAATCTGTCAAAATCCACCATGCAACGGATTTTAAATCTGTCAGTATACAAAATTTAGTTAACACAACAATTAAATATTACAGACTATTTACAACATCATATATTTGTTAATTAGGTGTCAGAAAAGAAAGAAAATGATGCCGATTTTTGCAACAAAATTTTGTTCAGCAATGACGCACATTTTCATTTCGATGGATACATCAGCAAAAATTGTCGAATTTGAGATGTTACAATTGCTGTTGACGAAAAAGAAATGCATCCACAGAGGTGCACATTTTGGGGTGGTGAAGTAATTGGACCATACTTCTTTAAAAATCAGCCAGTCAATGACCTTAATGCAAACATTTAACGTCTTATTCGGGAAATAGTGCCAGTTTTATGTGCCCGTGTTATGGATAATTTTGCTAAACGAATGACATCATGCAAGTTGAGTCGAGGTGGCCATATGAACCATATTCCATTTTATTTGTAACAGTATCGTCCCCATCTTATATTGAGCAATAAAACACCTCAGTTTGTCAAATATTATCATCTCCATTTTATGTTGAAGAATAAAAAACCTCAGTTCAAAATGAGACACTCGCACATGATGTCGTATGGTTTGTAGATGACAGTCGTTAAATATTGAATTCATATATTTGACAGAACACAAATGGCATTCAATTCAAATACTAGCGTTAGGTGATCTTATAGTGAGTATAACTGAGACACGTTATACAATGGATATAGTACAGATGCAGCTATACAGTACCTTAAGAGAAAAAGCTTATGGCGTCTAATTTAAATATTGGATAAAGTATGTTGCTAAAGTAAAGTATGCAATATATGTTGTGTCTGAGATAAAAAAGTAGTATGTAAACACACAGTACAAAAAAGGTAGTGATCCTAGTAAACGACACCCCGAATGCGACAATTAAATCTACTATCAAAGTGACACCAAATATCTTATTGTTGCAGGTATTTTAACCATACACATATTGAGGCCTTTTTTATGACAACTATCAAATTTATGTGAACCGTTTATATTTATTTAGATATTATACCGGTCTGGTAAATTATTTTCCAGGATAGATTCACAGAATTGATGGCAACGCAGCAGAAATATATTCCATTCTGTTATTTTACTTGTGTATGTAAGTTATTGAATTTTATGTCATAAAATGAATAATCCATTGTAATCCCTTATAATGTCAAATAAAATAAGAGGTTTCATCTTTATTGTAATATGTTAAAAATATTCTCGATACCTCGATGTGCCACTTTCTACATTACTATGTGCATCTCCTGGTTCGGATTATACTAAAGAGTATTTACACTACAATTTAAGGCGTACGCACGCATATGTATAATTAACTACTTAATTATTGGCTATATACTTAATATGCTATTAGTATATTATAGAAGTAATATATTATTATCAATTGATTAGTTAATAATAAATGATAAATGTAGATAAAGAATGTGCATTTATATTATTCGGTTTATTTAATTGTCTGCAAAATACAAACACTTTTGTTGCATACCTATTCCCAGGGAAAATCTTCAGTGACTTAAATTCGACACATAATAAATTTCAAATAGTAATATAATAATAAACACATTTTTAAGTCATCTCGGTAAGTCGGCAATAAGTTAACGGCCCAGAATTAACGAACAATTAAGTTTCAATAACTGTTAGTGTAGAGTAAAGCAATATTATACAGTATGCATTATTGGATATTGTGTTATCGACTGTAATTGACTAAAAATAAAAGAATATACCAACTAAATATATTTTATATGTATAGTAACCAAATATTCGATTTACTGTCACCTTAAATAAATGATAGTAAATATTACAAACTAACCTCATTTTGGGTAAAACTTTATACTTGAATATAAACGTAAATACAAATTAAGTGAGAAAAATCTGTGCGCGAAGAAAATACCTTATAATTCTTCATTCGGGGTGTGAAAATAATATTCAATGCGATGCTGCTGAGGGCTGCAGCAAAATTCGTTGCTAACTATCATAAAGATATTACAGAGGATTTATTTTTAAAATGATTTACTGAACAGTTTATTCTCTATATCCCCTAAATTTGGTAATTGTTATGGCAATGCATCGTACGGTTCTCATATATCAAACAATATTCTGAATAATAGCGCAGAAAGAGAGTATAATTTAACGGTTACGATGAATAAAAGATTATATCCTAAAATATGTTTCTATAAATAAAAAAGAGTTATCAGAGATGGCGAGCTTTGTATCATTGACGTACCGAATATATTTAATCAGTCAATTTTATTATAGGATTTAACAAAGTTTTTAGAAAAATTTAATTAGTCATTTTGAGTACATTGTTATGATACTTGGGAATATATAAGACGTAATGAATAAACGAACAGAGTAACAATATATGAAAAATGAGAAATAATGTATATTACTGAAAAATAAAAGAATTTCCCATGTTTCCACTGATAATATTATTTAAACTAGTACCAAATTATTAGTGTATGAAATAAGAGTATTTGTTATATTAATCTAATATTGTCATAAAATTAAGAATATTCAACCTTTTTGGTTATTCTCTTTTAATTAGTGTGTACTGTTTATATGCATAAAAGTGGTAACAAAAAAATAATTCTATAGGTAATAAATTATCTGTCAGTTAGAAGTAGGTTCTAGTGTAGGTTTCTCAAAAGGTCTTAAACAAATTATGAAGTTAACCGTTAATTTGATAAAAATTTGCATGCATTTTCAAAATTACTTACTTTTGTTAAGTAAGTAATTTTGAAATTGTTAATTAAGTTTATAATTTATTCTCTTTTATGTGACATTTATTTTAATTTCTTTATAACACAGTGTTCATACATGTTAAAACACTTTTTATGAAGTAACTTTTTAAAAACAAACTTTATTTTAATGGTATACCAACAAGTTTTTTACTTAAATTTGAGTATAATACTGATATAATACGAGTACTAATACTGAAAGCCTGTTAGCTCTGTTGCGACTTATAAGCTCTGTTGTGCTGACATGTAAGTTGAAAATGATTATTTTGGAAATAGCAATATAAAATTTGAGCAAGCCTTCATAAACGTGATTTTAATTAGGAAATGAATTCATGATAAAGCACATTCTACATTAGGTTATAATTTGCTTTCAGACAGATTATCATTTTATGTTACCTAGGCGTAATAAGTTATATAATGCAATACAAGTCTTACTGCAAGTCTTAAATGCAACACAATAGATTTTATAATATACATACAAATCCTATTAGCTTCATTTCCCAAGATCCATTGGTCCTATTTGGGCTAAAATAACAATTGGAAGAAATAACAACATTAAAGTTTAGATAATATGTTTTACGGATTTTATTCTCTTCTTATTATTAATGAGATCTTTCTGTCATTAGGGAAAAAATGCGCTTAAAATTTCTATAATATATTTTTAATACTTATTGAGCAAGCTGGTATGTTGTTATGGAATATTTATTTAATAGAATGTAAACTCGCAGATCCTTCGGATATGATGTAAAAGACCTTCAAAAAAATATCCCAAAGGAAGACTCGATTACCAAAGGTACCAAATTGAGGGTAGGTCGTCTTCTATTTTTAAAGAAATGGCCTCTGTGACACTGTGATTTTAGTGTATTTACATAGAAGTATTTACATATAATAGACTTAGTATTTCGTCATTATGGGTACCACGACTATATAGTATATTTACGAGCATATGCTATACCGTGCTTTCATTTTAAAACTGTACATAGGTTCCACCGTTCGGTCCTTTTCGGAAAATTAGCCACCGCTCAGGTGGGGAGTCCGGCCGTACGCTGTGACGATCGACGACTTAGATTTCACATTTACCGTCGCATACGTGTTTGGCATTTAGACGAGTGAACTTCGTAGTAATACGTGTAATTTTAAATCGATTCTTTTAATTCAAAAATTTAGTAATTATGACGTACTCACTTGAGGAAAAAATTGATTTGATATCATGGTCTCTTCAAGGACATTCATTACGTGCAATAAGGGACCTTTTCTCAGTGAAATATGTAAATAGTCCGATCCCTGCCTTGAACACAATATCGACAGTAGTCGAAAAGTTTAAGTCAACGGGGTGCATTTTAGGTTGTAAATGCCACAAGACACCTAGAATTAACGAGGATGTTGAAATGCAGGAATTAATGGTGTGTGTAATGGTAGAAGATTCAAATATTTCTATCCCAAAAATTTCCTAGGACTGGTTTTAGTGTGGGTAAAATTCACAAAATTTTAAAGAAAAATAAATATCATTCCTATAAATACGAAGCCCATCAAGAAATTTTCGATGAAGACCAGTACCGTAGAATGGAATTTTGTAACACGGTAATCGAACGTGCAAATGCGGATGACAATTTTATTTATAACATCGTGTTCACCGATGAATCCACGTTTCCGTTACATGGTAGGCACAGTCCATCAATTCTACGGTATTGGGCTATTGAAAATCAGTATCGCCTGTTAAACACAAGGACACAATATTCCGAAAAATTGAATGTTTGGGCTGGTATTTATGGGAATGATATTACTGGACCATTATTTATTGATGGAAATTTAAATGGGGAGACTTATTTGAATCTTCTTCAAAACCAAATTGTTCCTGCATTGGCAAACATTAACCCCAATTTCGACAACGTTTGGTTCCAGCACGATGGGTGTTCGGCCCATAATTCAAGAATAGTCACTGACTATTTGAATACGATATTCCCCCAAAGAATTATATCTACGAGAGGTGTAATTCAATGGCCACCAAGATCGCCAGACTTGGCCCCTAATGATTTTTTCTTATGGGGGTATATTAAATAAAAGTTATACGGGCATCCTCATAAAAGAGCTAATAATTTATATCAACTGAGGGCTAATATTGAAAATTTATTTCAAACTATTAGCCCTCTTATGCTGACCAACGTTCGTTCAGAATTTTACGACAGGTTGGGTTATTGTTTGGCGCAAGACGGAGGTATCTTCGAAAATTTTCTTTAGTTTTTTTTCTTATTCAAGGGGATTTTTTTTTAAGTTTTAAGAGTTTGTATTTTATTTTTAATTATTTTAAGAGAATCTATTTATTTTTAAACGTTTTATTAGAAGACACTTTTTTTAATGCAAAACCAATTATAAAAATAATGCAAAAAAGATCATAGTTTGCTGTTAAATATGGCCAAGATATTTTTTCTTTAAATACTCATCTTTTAACAGTAAACCCATCCACATCACTTCCCACGTAAAAGTTTTTCCCCGTTACAAATACGATGTACACTGCCTCACGTGTAGAACGTAACTGTCGTAGAGCCACTAATTATCGACACTGGACAACCTGAAGCAGGGCGTAGCGTCCGTTTCCCCTCCCTACACATTATACGAAATCGACCGATTGACTTGCTGTCTAGTAAAAAAATGAAAGAACGGTATACTCGTTAAAGTATATACTATATACTAGTAAGTAGTTATTCTCCTTACTGTAGAGCTAATAGGGGTAATTAGATATAGATTATTTCATCATACAGTTAATTTCATATAGTTTATCGGCAAGATAAGAGAGTTTTCTTTTGGCAAATAGCGATGAAATAAATAGTACGTATAACCTTATTTGTGATGGTGATTGGTTAGAAAAAAAGAATAGCAAAACATATTTAAATAAATTAGAGTATAACAAAATAACTAAACCTATTGAAATGGTACTGACACCTTCACCATTTATTTAAAAATGTTTGGTTGGATGGCTATATTTAAAAATGGCGAAGGTGCTGCTACAATTTCAATGCACATATATTTCGTCCTACTGCAGTTCATTTAAATATGTTCTTGCTGTCCATTACTATCTAATGAATCTATCATATGTAATGGTAACCAGTTATCATCATATATCAGTTATACATAGTTGACTTTCCGCAGTAATTAGAGGTTAGAAAGTAATAACACAGAAGCAGTAAAGAAATATTAAGTTTACTACAACCATATATACAGTGAAAATCTGTTATGAAATGAAGTTATTTTTATCTTTATTTCACAGATTTATGAAACGCTTAGATAAATCACTTGCTAATTTAAAAGGTATGTATTCTAAACAAAAATTTACATATGAACGAGAATATATAGGGTGACTTATATAAGTGCAGTACAAGAGAACTTGTATAAATAACCTTTTTAATGAAATACCCTATATGCTTCTATATTGCTGAATTCTCCATGATGAGCTGATTTTAACAACCTATAACATTTGTGTTTTAACATATTGTTAAGTGAATTGTAGGTATTAAGCGTGTTGAACGTTATTATTTATTAAATATGTTATATTAAAATATTCAAAATATCCTTAATTTATCTGTTAAAGGTGCAACAATTTAGTCTGTAGTTAAAGATTGTTAAAATATCTCTCAACTAAGGGCGAAATATTTATTTCCATTTGGATTGTTTCAGATCATTAATGTTATCTGAATTTGTTGTTTATATTTTATTATCGATATAACCCTACAGGACATAATCCAACGATGTAAGGTCTGCTGATCCATGTGGTCACTTAATAGCATTCTTGTGTCTAATCAATTAGGAAAGCATTCGTTTAAGTAACCTTGTACAATTACAGAATATTAGGGTATTGCCCCGTCTTAAGCGCAATGTAATCCATCTTTTGAAATACCGCGCTTTTTCTACGCCCCTGAATTCTGATTAACTTATAATAGTATTGATAAAGAATGTGAAAAAGAACTGAAATAAGGGAGAACTTTCTGATACGATTGTAAGTTTACCTTTTAACTTTCTGAACTTTTGTGATTATTTCTGAATGCGCATTAAGAATACTGTAAATACAGTTAAAGGGATTTTTATGCTCTTGTTTTTCCTATTTTAAATGTGTGCTACCTATTAAATAGAACGAAATTAACAAAGATGATTATTACTATTATGGAAATATACAGTAGCATAAATGGCACGAATTTTCACGTATAGTGTATTCTAGAGAAATTCAATTAAACGTACCGTTTATAAGAATATATCGAGCAATGCACAGTTGGAGATAGGTAAACTATGTTTAGTATGTAAAATTTCCACTTTTAATTCAAACAAGTACATAAGCGTAGATTTCTTCAAGAAATTTAAATTAAATGGAAACGTTATAAACTATATATTCACTATTGCATTTTTTAAATGTTGTATTTCTATTGCTAATAGAGATAACTATACAAAATTAAACATTCATGGATTCGGAAGGAGGGAGATAAATCAAATAAAAATGTAAAATGATCAGGGTTTTAGGATAGTTTCTGGCATAACTTTATATATGCTATATCTTATACACCAAGCAAAATAAGATAAAGAAACTAAGGCATCCCATGAAATAAAGTTGTAGTCAACATCCTTCTGTCGTTTTTCTGCGCTAATGGTATAATTCATAGTAACATACATACTTATAAACACATACAGAAAATAGGTCATGGTAGGTTAATACACGTTGATAGTGGGAAATTTAGTTTACCGCCCGTTTACGTGGTGAACAGATATACATTATTTATGTCGTATGGGGTCGTGTAATACCATATCTATCCCGAATTTCCGAAAATAAACCGAGTTTAGTGTGTCTGACAAATTACTTCTATATGGCCGCACGTATTATCAGAATGACTCAAACTTAGCAATATTAAAAATGGCATATGCAACAAGATTTCTAGAGATAATTTTAATGTTAAGTTGATTTAATCAGTATTTCTAGTATGTTATTCATTTATCACCTTAGAATAGTAAACTAGTCATAACATCGATTAAATTAACCTCAAATTAAATCTGTTCAGCGAGATTAAAATTGCAAACATGTCCGTGACTTGAAGCTGACATGTCTCAATTTTCCTAAATATGAGAGGAAAACTTTTTTATCTTTACAAGAAATATTCGCTGCAAAAATAACTGAGGTATGTGCTTTATTCTAATTTGACTGTTCTAACTGGGTAAGTACTACCAAAATAAGAAACTTGCTTAAAGTCTTACTTTCCACATGCCAAAAAAAGCTGATAAGATTATTTAAAGAGAGAGATTAGAGTAAAACAATAGTCGACAGGACGCGGAATGTCAACCTCAATTGCACTAGCTATATTCCTTGAAGCTGCATTCCTTGTATATGAATTTGTATTTAAAATTGTAGTCTCTAAATGATAAATTCTATTAATATTTGAATTTACATAATTTCGAAACGATAAATGATTTTTTATTATCTTAGACTTCACGAATAAAGCTAGGTTCGTGAGTAATATGGTGTATAGAATTATCTATAAAATTTTCGAAAACATTAAAAAGAAAAGAAAGTTTTGCTTTATTCTATACAAGTTTTACCTTTCTAAGGAATAAATTCATAGCTTCCTGAAATGGGCTTAACATTTTTTTAATTTACAGGAATCATAAATCGCGAATATATCAGTGTGAATTTGCTTAAAAAATCATTCATATTTGACTTTAGAAACATATATTATTAATTTGCAGGTTACTGAATTTATGTTATAAATAGTTTTTACACTGTATAATGATATACAACTTTTATATATGCAAATATATTTTCATAATCATATATAATGATTAAAATCGGAGAGAAAAAAACATTGTGTAAAATTATATAAAACTAGTAATTTATAACTAAACTGAAATATTAAATTTCTTTCTGAATATAAAATCATATAATAATGTAGTAATGTATAGTTAATAATGCTCTTTGATGCAATATATTTGAAATAGTATTATATTGTCAGTTATTTATTATTATTTATAAAGTAAAATCTACTTTATGGAAAGTATAAAACTAATCAGTTTTAACAGAAACGAAGTAATATTCAATAAGGGTATTCTCACAAACAACTGCCATATATTGTTATTACAATTTATGAAATGACCCACTTCCCTAATAAATCCTGGAACGCTATAGATACAACTTTTAGTGTTAGCCACTATTTGATTTGTATTACCCGAGAGAGTATTGTTTCTTCGCAGTACAATAAACCTTAGACATTCCTCTAATTTGTATTTCACTATAATCGAGATGTCGCATAAATCACATTGAGCGGTAGTCTCTCTCTTAATTATGAATTTTGAAAGGTTATAGCTGTATGTCCTAGTTTTAAGCGCGCTATAAAAATTTGTTTGTCTTCTCTTTAACGCATCTGGGCATTTACAAGGTAGGACCAGATGTTTAATTGCCTTTAATTCAGTTGTACTAAGATACTACTCATTGTGTATAGCATTAAGATTTTGAGTTCAGTTCTAATGAATCATTTTTAATGATTCATTGAACCTGAATACGTACTGAACGTGAGAACACTATTTCAGTCATACTGAGCAGTAGAATGTACCGTTCATTAAAAGTGAAAAGCAGTTCTACTGTTGTTCATTTTCAATGATCAGTAGTGAAAACTGAAAGTAAAATGAATAGTGAGAACCGGAACATGAGCGCATTCAAAACTGATTCATTTTAACTGGTATAGAGAAAATAAATTGTGCGTATGTAATAATTGTCGATTATGAGTGGAATAATAAAACTCTTCCAAAATGGTATTCAAGTGGCGTGATGAACATACAGACAAATTTTTGGATCGTTATAGATAATACGATCGTTATAGATAATACAATTTATTTTCTGTATACCAGTTAAAATCGGTTCTCACTATTCATTCTGCTTTCAGTTTTCACTACTGATCATTGAAAATGAACAAAAGTAGAACTGCTTTTAACTTTTAATGAACGCTACATTTTACTGCTCAGACTGACTAAAATAGTGTTCTCACGTTCAGTACGTATTCAGTTTCAATGAATCATTAAAAATGATTTATTGGAACTGAATCGTCAGAACTCGCCTTTAAGTTAATTAGGACGCGGCACATGTATAGGATCATAGGAAGTATCCACCATATACTAGTTCGGTGCCGCCCTTCACCAGATGAATGGCGGCAATGCCTTTGTAAGCGAAACATATAAGTACCGCCGTAGAGTGAACCTTCTAGTTGTAATTTTTGTTGGGTGCTTTGATGCCTGTTTGACTGGGAGCATATATAAATGTTGCTCATTTATTATGAAGACTAATGTCATGGAAAATATCGAGTATCAGTTTAATGGGTGAGTAATTTATAAAGATACAACACATGCTTTGAATGACACTAGTAGAACTAACTACAATGATAAATTGTGTTGCACATCTTGACATACAGACAAATAAGGTTAGACTGTCATATTACGTATAACTCCGGTACAGATTGAAGCATGAGAAAGTGTTTATGAGTGACTTTGTCCGTTGCAAGCGAAGTAACTTTCTTTATTGTGGTACTCCAACAAATCTACCTATCTGACTATGAGCTTGGGTCAGACGGTCGCGGAAAAAATTTGATTGTTAGATTAGCACGCGCACTCCCCTTTGCTCTCTTCTAAGTTATCACCGACCGCGGCTGGTTGCGGAGACTCCGTATCGCTCTCACGATCGCTACCGGCTTCAAGCATGCCCTCAAACCCCTCTTCACGAGGGCGATGGGAGCCCTAAGGTGAGCAAGTTTTAATTTTCCCATAGTGCCGAGGACCACACCTGTCGCCAATTAACACCTGGAGGCATGCCGATGCACCTGTAATTAACACATGTCTGGTGGCATTATTTGATCTCAATATGATGCATGCCGGAGGCAAACAAGTTTCCACGATCTTCAAAAAGTTACCATGCCCAACCGTCCCCATACCTACTAATTTTTAATCCATCACTGTATATGATTGTTGCATCCAGATATTGTTCCAGATATTTTCCTTAGCCTAAATCCACTGTGGCATGCTATGTTTATTCTTGGAAGTTAAATTTAGTCGATAATGGAGTTGATTGATACTCCAGGGAGATGTTTGAGAGATTCGGGGATGGACAGTTCATTCTATTGATAATTGCATATACATGTACTCATGCTGGTCTTATTACGGTAGGACGTTGGTAATAATTCCATTTTGAAACAGACAATGATTGTTATCTAGTTGGGCTATGTTGACCATGTATGACAGAAGAAAACATTCTCGGCGCAACTTTAGAGGCGGAGTACCGGATATACTCGTACTATAAATATTGCTTGTGGGCTTGTTTGGAAGGTATGGTGTAAAGCACTCAATCGATTAAGAACATACTTTAGTGCAGATAAGTACACTACGCAACCTTAATCCATTGTTGAAAGCACTAATGCCTTGTATCCTCTCAGCGTAACGTTAGTCTGTGCATTGTGCATAGACATAATAGTCGTCCAGAGCTAACTATACATTTTACTGCACTTAAGGCGGTTTTGCATCTAATTATAAGATGGCCTATATGATTGAACCATGTGAGTTTGCAGTCAAATGTTAGGTCGGGAAATTTAACTGTAAGGTTACATAAAAGATGCCAACGACCCGAAGATATTAACGTGGTTGTTTATGAGGCTTACGTAGTCTACAAAAATGTATGCAAGAAGATTTGAGGGATGAATGTTGAAGTCTACTTGTTGAGAATTTTCATCTACAGTAGCTTCCTGCAGAATTCTATTAATAGCAGGCATAGATCGCTAGCGTGGAGGCATTTACCGATTGCAGGTTCCACATTAGATGCAGTATCATTTGCGTCAATTAGAAAAAGTATTACATTTAGAGTTGAACCTTGAGGGGCTCCATGTTCACAAATTCGTGGAGATGACAGATAATCTCATACTCTAACACGAAATGTTCGCTGTCTAAGAAAATATGTTGTAAATAATAGTTAATCACCATGAATGCCCAAGCGATAAATATTAAGCAGAATACCATATTTCCAAGTCATGTCGTATCCCTTTCCTCAAAGTCGAAGAAGACAGCCACAATATGTTGTAGAACACGAAAGTTATCATGGTATTATATAGTATTCTTTAAGTATATTGGATTATATATTCCGCTATGGTGTTTTCGAAAGCCCGTTTGGTTGGGGAAAAAGGTATTTTGTTTCTAGATATCACGTCAGTTGTTCTCCATTATCTCAAGTACTTTATTCTGTACTGATGGGTCTGTAGGCATAAGGAAGCGTTTTATCCTTGCCTTCCTTTGATAGTGGGGATCACCATTGCTTTCCTCCATTGGTTTAGGTAATAACCTGTCCTCCATATTTTATTGTATAAGTCTAATAAAGTTATCTTATACTAGACTGGGAGGTGTTGAATAAACGAATATGGTAATGTATCAAAACGAAAACAGGACTGTTTCACTTGACTTAAGGCTTCATCTTACTCAGTCATGAAAAATGGAGTGTTATATTCACAATTGTCCGTGTTAAATTTGTAATATCCATCTACAATCTACCTGTGATAATACTTATTATCGTGTAGTAAGACCACTCAAAAACGGATAGTTCCTTACTAGAAAAAAAAATTAACAACAAAAAATAGCTATTCCTTATAATAAAGAAAATTTTAAATAGAATAAATATATATAAAAAATGTTCATTGCAACAGTGGAGGTTATTTAAATAAAAGGCTACTTAAATCTGATATATTTATTTTAGTAGCATATAGGTGAAACCAATTTATAATAAAGAGTACTTAGTTAGGATACACTAATAATAATTTTAATAATGACACCATTAGATTTAAATAATTTTTATTGAATCATGAATTTGAACGTAATAATATTTTGTTAAATCAAGTTTAATACGTGCAATATTGACTTTAACTACTGAAATGAAATATTTATTGAATTCAAATAATCGCATAACTATCTACAAGTTGAGTATTGTATATAAAATTATCAGTCTAATGTACACCTATCAGGTCGATAGTATACAGTATATACATTAACCTATAAATACGTTCATATACATAATAAATCATTTATTTCATGTGGATGTATTGTATTTAGGTAAAATAATGTATTTTTCTGTAGTAAAATATTCATGTAATTAACATAAAAACTTATTACTTTCTTATCATACATATTTCTTTAATGAAACTGTTTGTGAAATTTCTTATACAAAAAATTGCGACGGTTTAACTATTAAGATATTTCTCCGGTGAGAATATTAAAAAACCACTCCGCTTCTAATAAATATTAAAATCAGTGTGATTTCGTTATAACTTTGTGTTACATGTGTTATATAATACAGCGCTTTTACAGCACTTACTTAACGATTTAAAAATACAAATACATAAAATACATTGCCATCTATTTTAAACAAAACCTATTCACTGTCGTATCGAATAATGTTGCTAAATTATAGTTATTACGTTAATTATAGCACAGTTTAACTATTATATTTCAAAATAAACTTAAACTGATTATTATGGAAAAAGCTTAATTTCACCAGTTATTTAGTAAAAATATATAATTTTTATACTAGTAAAAGTATATTTTTGTGTATGTATAAAAATGTATGTATAAAAATATATTAAAGTAATAATAGCCTCACTCTCCACTTTAAACGAAAAAAAGATGTTAACGAAAAGAGTAATGTTAAATAGTCTTTCATATTTGTGTCCTAAATCTCGCGTATGATAAAGTAATGTACTACCTAATTTAAGAATCCTGATAAAACGAGAATGGCGTTTTTTCTCTTTTAGATACATCCCTTATTTTTAGGCGAATAAATGGATTTTCTTGACGATGCGACATAGATATGCCTGTTATCATGTTATATTTATTTCATTAAATATAAACAGCTTTAACAATTTTTTTTTGTCTGAAAATTCATCATTTAGTTAATTTGGGGATATAAAAAGAAAATAAAACTTTTTCACGGTGCCTCTACTGGCGAAATACATAAATTGTGTCAATTACTAGGTCAAGTGTGAGATTATTATTTAAACATCTTTTGCCCTATATAAATCAGACCGCAATTTTTTTGTTATGTTGACCGATATTTAGTTTTATTGGTTCGAGCATTATATGTGTATAAGGAGAATATCATAAAAGTTATGTTGGCGGATGAAATCTAAATCTGAAAGGTTTGACAAAATAGTATAAATGTATAAATATAAAGCATGTTTATATGGGGAGCAACTTTCAAGGATTTTCAGTAATCTGTTTATTGTAGGAAATTCATATAGAAACGAAAGGAAGGGATCAACGTCTTTAGAGGAATAAAAGTACGACAATCGTTTGTGTACAGTGTGAATATCAAATTTGAATCAATATTACATGCACAATTTATTCAATATTGGGTTCGTTGATTTTATTTTTGGTAATCTCTGCGTATAGTATTTATAGGACATTTGACAAGTTGTATACCGCTACATTCAAGATTCATATTTAGAGTAAAATCGTGTCAGCAGGTGATGGCCTAATACTTTCAACATACATATGTTCAAACAGAGACTAATAAAAAGTAATGTAATAGTTGGTACTACTTTTTATTCATCAATAATGTTACAAGCCAACAGCCGGGGCGTTAGTCTACTTGAGATGTTGAGAACTTATTCCATCTTATTAGACATCAGTAAAAAGCACTTACGTTGGATAATGGATACATACGTATATTTCTATAGTAATGCTATAGAAAATTCATCATTTAGTAGAAAATATTATTTCTTGTTTGAATATGAATTAGTCTTAGTTCTAAGTTCTCATTGGATGATTCGTGCATTAAATATCTTTCGTTTATAATTAACGGAAATTTAATAAATGTAACTAAGGAACACTGAAAATATATTACATTAGACAATGCTAGTCTTTTAAATAAATGTGTTGTATCGAGAAATGTGTTAAATTTCATGTGTTGTATTTCATGTTAGATACTCACACACTGTAATTTCTAAAGATAATAATGATATGTATGGTTTTCCACTTAAAACGAAACAACCTAATAACAGTTAATCCGGTTAATATAAAAAAATATTTCCAACGGTATTGCGGCTGATCATTTTAAATAGGACATCATATTGTAATTGTCCTTGAAGATTAAATAAATAAAAAAAAAATAATGAAAATTATCTACTGTTTTATAATAATTTTAATAATATATATATATATATATATATATATATATATATATATATATATATATATATATATATATATATATATATATATATATATATATATATATATATATATATAAGGTATAATGAAATAAAGTGATTTCATTATGTACTTGGTTGTTAAGCCAATAATTGGTTATTATATAATAATTTTAATAAAACATTTTGTTTCAGGAAATGGATGGTGGCCTTCTCTATCTCAGTATCTAGAAGTTCAGCTACGAGAGCTTGGAATTATTCCTCGACATATCATCATGATTGGGAATAATTCTTCTAGAGAACTTATTGAAAATAAATTAAAGGTTTTAAAGAGGATTCCATGCAGGGGTGAGTCAGAGTCGCTTAAATTTGTGGCTCTCTTCGCTACTTAGATTTATCGATTATTATGCAATTGCTTTACCATTTGATTACGTATGCAGATCTGTTTTTCAATTAGGGAGAAATGTTTGATAGCACAAGATAAATTCAATTTTGCCTTAAATAATCACTTAAGAAGTAGAAGTGTAATAACTATTCAAAAGTTTGTTAGTATTGTACATTTAAAAAATAAAATGTTTTTTTTGCTTATGAAAATCCTCCCAATAGTAAAACATCTTTGAGTATTTTTTATTATACTATTTCGGGATATCCGTAATTAATGTTTGCTTATAGTGCCACTTACTTAATAAAGGATTATCCACGAATGTTTGCAAGCGTTTGAAATCATTTTTTAAATTACAAAATAGATAAAGTATTTGAACAAAACGTAAGAATAAATGATATCTATAATTAGTGAAGTATGATTCTATCGAGGAAATTCACTCGTAGTTATATTATAATTACATTATTCTTAAACGGCAGATGAACATATTATTATCAACGCGGAAGAGTTTAACTATACTAATTGTCTCAACTAATGTTGATCCTATTGGTTTGATTTATTACAATTTTGTAAAATCTTATTAGAAATAAAAATGGATTATAATAAAATATGCCAGCTAAAACAGTTTTATGAACGGAATATTATAGTACCAACCTCTCAAGTGTTATCTAAATTAAATGTAGTATGAAGGAATGCTTTATTCTGCATTTCTACCACATTATTTCAGATTGATTTTTCGTAGTTTTTTCGGGTAATTGCAATAATCTACACTATCAACTCCAGTTAAACTGACTATATAATTGAGTAAGTCTCAAATAATTCAAGCACGCAACTGGAAACTTTCTTCTATTCCGTATTCGATTCTTCCATGCTCGACTTTGTAAGGAAGAATCTGGATAATTGGAAACCACTGATAAGAACATTAACTGGTTTTTGACTCACTCAACAGACAAAATTATTACAAGACGTGGATATAACTCGGTGAGCTCATACTATATTTTTTATTTTATATTCGTGATTAATACGACAACATATTTCCTCCAAAAATTATATTGTATGAAGATCAGCAATTGCTACTCTGCTCAATTGCATGGTTAGTATTTATCTTGATACTGGTAATTTGTTCTATATAATAATTACAAGAATTAGGATAAAATAAAAGCTAGGAGCTAATAAAATGATCTAGAATTTAGTAAGATTTGTTTAATAATCGATTAAGTTTTCATTTCATTGTCATTACATTCTTAACATTTGTTATAGCCTAATTAATTTATTATCATTGCCTTAAATCTCTGTATATGGCATTTTAAAGCAAAGCATAACAAAAATGCAGTTGCTAATATTTCTGATTTAAAAAAATAGTTTGTGCATGTCCCTCTAAATCTAAAAGAAAATATAGTTATTAATTCATTCTTTGTTTTATTGTTTATATGTATAAACATAATTTAAAAAAGGCATTTAGTTTTTTCCTGCGTAATTTTGTCAACTGATAACTTTCAGAAGACGTATTAATTACTTATGAAGTTTTAGGTTATTATTGATTCAAATAATACATTTTTAAAATTAAAAAACAGGAATTATGAAATTACAAAAATGTAATCATTAATTAAGAAATTTACAAATTATACCCACATTACTCGAGTAAATGAAATATTTTAAACTTTTAAATAACTTTCTAAATAAACTTTAAATAACTAAGATGTAGATAATGAGTTTCATTGTTCTTTTACTATATTTGTATTTGGATGGATACAACAGCATATATATTAAATTTATATGTAAATTGCCGCATTATACTCATATCTAGCAAATAATATTCCGCTATGCTGTGCGGACAAGGGTCCGCACAACGGGTTATAACAAGGGTTATGTTTATTTATAGAAAAACGCTACTCACTAGCCACAATCAATGTCAGCGCCAGATTAGCAGTATACGTTTGATGTCACTTAGATTAAAAATATTAAACTCGACACTTCAAAAAGCCATTTATCAAGTGCTTTATGTAATTTAAAATTAATGAGTACTTTATCAGCTTCATTATTCTAAAAAACATTAAAAATACGTGGTCGAATTATGCTGCCTCATCTGTTTTTCAATAAATTTCAGTTGATATGAAAAATATGTTATTTTATTGTGTACTTTTTAGCAACTCAATTTTTGCCTCCAATATTAATCGTAATAACGTTTTCTTGTGCCATTCTATAAAAGAGAGAGGATGAACATAAAAAATCTATTAAAAAAAAAATATATATCATGTGCAGCACAGTACACGTGATAGAAGTGAATACTTCTCTAGAATAGATAATGAGAGAGATTAAGAGTGAGAGATTGAGAGAGAGAGGTAGAGAGAAAGGGAGAGGGATAATTTCAAAATAAATATAACAATATAAAATTTGTGTAAAATATTCGGTTTATTCATTATCTACACTATCATCGGCTGGTGGTTCAATTGATAAAACTGATATCATTGGTTTGTGATAACTAAAATATGAAATATATGTTCGTGATTCGATATTTTCTAGATAACGTGTAAAAATTGCATCTATTGTTGTTCCGGATTTTGTTGCTGATTCTTTGGAATTGTTATTTATAAGCAGACCAAATGTTTCTCGAAGGAAGTTAATCAACGTCAAAGAATCATTGGATCCGAAATTTACATTGAAATCTCCCCCGAGAATCAAAGTAATTTTGTCTTTGCCTCTTCCAAGTGCATTTGCACCTATGTGGCTGTAAATCAGTAGGGAGCGGTGAATGAAATATATTATATCTTCTAGATTTTAATAAGTTAAACGGTTCAAGAGTATTATCAAATAATCATAGAACACAGATGTAAATAACGTAAATAATTACAAAACACAATGATAAATATTCGGTATACACGCGTGCTGCTTTAGCTGTTAATATATAGCGTCTGGACGCGTACATCTATAACGCGCGCATGCGCGACAATAGGGAGACGCGGATAGCCTAAACTGATATAATATAATATATGATGTACAGCTCTCTTTCTCCTTCTCTCTACGTTATATCTTTTTCTCTCGTGTAACGAAATCTTGAAACGTTACATTTTTTCCAATGCACTCTTCATTCTCGTCAAATATCAGAACGCCGCCAAAGAAGTATTCACTTCAATAATAAAAAAAGCACTGGTTCTGCAGAGCATTGTATAACAAACAATTATTTTCCGGGCTATCAAAAAACTTTTATACAATTTACAATGAACGCAAAGGCAGAAGATTATATGAGAGGTATTAGTAATAAAAAAGCAACGTTTAAGAAAAAAGTAATAACCAATGATCAAAAAGACTTTAGAATTTCCCCAATAATAAAAGCGGCCATAGCATAACATCCACAGCCTATATATTACCTGCCTATATAGACTGAATTTTGTAGTTATTAGGTTTAGTAAAAATGTGTTTCTCTTTGAGAATGGTATAGAAGTCGAAACAATTGTTAGAAATATAGTTTGCAATTTTTGTGAAGCCTACGAAGTGTTCTCCTTAATTTACTAATTTTTTTAAATTTTGAAGAAAAATAATTGTGATGTATCTATTTAAAGCCAGAACACTAAATATATAAATTTAATTTAAATTATTTAATGTATAATATGAAGATTGACTTCGACAAATAAGAAACAGTTTATAGACAAGGGTCACTTTAAAAAATATTCTGAATTAACAAATTGACACAAATTGATGGTGAGATAACTATGAGTATGTTGTTACAAAGGTAAGAAAATCATAGCTCATCCAGAGAAGTTGCACCAGGAAAAGAGTTAGTCAGGAATATACTCTGCCTTTCAAAACAGAAAAATATCATCCATACTAAATCTATTTTTGTGACCTTCCAAGTTCTGTAAAACTCTGACTGGCCTATGTAATAATAATTTACAGTTCCACTAAAAAATTAGTCTGTTTTGGGATAAGAGATATTTAGCCTACTAGTACGGTTAACTATCATAAATGCACACATAATTTATTTCATCGCTATTTGCCAAATAAAAAATCTCAAAACATACCGTGGCTTATCATTATGTCTAGGCTCAGGTAGACTGTTCCGTTTATCGACAAGAGAAGATAGTTTTTTATTTGACAAATAGTGATGAAATGAATAGTACTTGAGCATGACAATTATCCTCATTGAAATAGTGAGATATAGACACAATATCCACAAATTTAATTTAAAAAAATAGGTAATTTTTGTACGTTTAATGCTTTTTTATTGCCAAGGAAATCCTTGCACTAAACGTATCTAGAATTCCTTAGACTATCCATATGCTCATTTCGGCTCGCGTAGAATCTCAACAACTTCAACAAGTTCGGGATTATTTGACTCATTGATTTTACAGAAGATGGATTGATATACCAAGGCCTATAGGGTGGTTCACATACTTTACTTTGAATAATCACCGAAGTTCGACGAGCTTCATATTCTGGCAAACATTCAATTTAAGAATTCGCATTATTATTAATTTTTTCAATTTTACAACGATGTGTTTAAAACATTACAATAGTTTGGCATAATTTATTTTTGTAAATATAATGAAAGATGTGACTATTTTTAATTGATCTTACCATGATATTTTTTTAATCTTAATTCAATCTTCACCTGACAGTATCTTAAGCTTTTAAAATTTCAACTCCAGTTGCTTGCGTATACATCTAATTATTTAATATAACAGATATTAATTAAAATTGTAGTAAAATATGGATATTTAAATGTTTTCTAACGCTAATATTATTTAGTATGGTTTTAAAGATTATGGATTTCATTTCTTTACTAATCTTATATAGTTCTATTCTATAAAGTAAAAATGGCCAAAAAACAAAAGTAAAAGGGTTAAATTTAACACGATAACATTATATGTACGAGCATATAATGCATGTAATTTTTCATAAAAGCATGCAATATTTGTTAAATAAATTTCTGCAATATATATTCTTCACATATATGTGTAAAGGCAATTAAAATTAATTTCTAGATATATTTTTCAAATATGTAATTGGAAAGGAAGCGATTGTAGAGCAAAGAAAATAAAAGCATGAACCTACCAAGAATATCTATGTTGAAGACATGTGATTTGTTCTTCGGAATTTATTAATACTGAAGGTGAAGATAAATATTCGATTAAAAATATAAAAAGCAAATGTTTCTCTTTAACGAACATATTTGAAGAAATAAGGGATCAAAAAGTGAAGACCACAGTTATATGACAAGTTTATTTAATAATTATATCAAGAAATTGGAATGATAGTAGAACTTATTAAAATATTTATTAGTATGTAATTGAAAATGTTCATCTTTATGTGTAAAAGTATGCAATTTTTTCTAAATAAATTTCTATAATTGAGACATATGTTTCACATATGCATGGTGCATTGTCATAATTATTACATAAATTGTTATAATTATAAAAAATATGTCCTCTTAAATAGCATAACCAGATAAGGATATTCTCATTTAAAAAATTGTCATAATTTTAACAGTGATGGCGTCAAAAAATATACGTGTACAAAAAATGTGTATCTAAAGAAAACTTTTGCGTGTACACTATAGATATATACAGTTATAATTTTGTAAAAGAAAAACTAGTCTTGTTACTAATAAGTGGACATGATGGTTATATATAATTAAATTACTATGAAATAAATCATGCGATTTATTAATGTCTTTTTCAGTTTTTTCTCTTTAGGATTATTTATTTTATCCATTTAATATAAATTGTAACGTGCCATTAGTGGATCTATTTCATTTTATTTAATGTCAAATATTTGTTGATCCTTTTTAAGTACTTCGTTTTCTTCCGTTCGGTAAAAGCTTTGTAATTTAATTGGCTGAATGTGTTTCCTCTGTTCATTTACAAGTTTTTCAAGAGCCCATCTGTACCCATTTACCCCTCTGTCCGATACAACAAGCATCGTTGCTTGTATCTATTCAGCATCTGCCCGTTGGGACAGACATTTCTTGACCGTTAAACTGCTTGCTGTTTAAGAGGAATCGATAAGTTTTACCTTTTTTGGGTCTTCTAGAATAAATTCCCTCGAGACTAACGCAATTTCCGGCGAAATGTATTTATTGCAAATAAAGTGAAAGGAGAAATAGTAAATAAAGAGCAAGGTGATAAAGAAGCGATTTAAGATTAATTAAAGCTTGAGATTACATGGGATTATCTCTAGAGAATTTCTTAAACGTAAATTAAAAAATCCCAATTCGCTTTAAAAATGACGCAATAAGCTACGTGATTATGTTATTTTCACTGCACTAATATTTCTGCATTAAATTAATTTTTAATGTAAAAGTAATTGTATAATTCGTGTCGTTCTACTTCAGATAGACCTTTGACTCATAGAGAAAAAACTCTATGAGTCAAAGGTCTGTGAATCATTCTCTTAAATTCGGAGAGATGAATTACCTTGAATTGCCGAAAAGTAGCTCAATAAAAGCATGAATTCTGGTATGAAGTCGTCTGTCAAGCATTGATAGGTAAGGACAACCTAGCTCCACTTGTCGGTTACTAAAAGTTTCTGCTGGTATAATTAGATAAGCGAATTGAGTTAATCATTATATGAAATAATATTGATAATATAGCGGGAGGTCATCTATAGCTCTTTCATATTCTAATAATTATGATTAGTTAATGTAGAGTAGTAATGCGAGAACTTTAGAACGATTAGCCTAACTTCCCATGCGTCAAAAATCTTAACCAGAATAGTGCAGAAGAGGATGGAAAATAGAGCAGAGGAAATACTAGGAGAAGACCAATTCGGGTTTAGGCGAAATAGGGGAACTCGCGAAGCTATTCTGGTGCTAAGAGTAATGTTAGAGAAAACAATAGAAAAAGGAAAGAACGCTTATATAGGATTTGTAGATTTAGAAAAAGCTTTTGATAATGTAAGATGGGAAAAAATGTTCGAGATACTAAAGAGCGCGGGAATGAAGTATAGAGATAGGAGAGTAGTACACAATCTATACAAGGAGCAAACTGCTGTTATAGAAGTAGAAGGGGAGAGAAGGGAAGTAGGTATCAGGAAAGGAGTAAGACAAGGATGTACGCTATCACCACTAATTTTTAATCTGTACATCGAAGAGACGATTAATGTGGTAAAAGATAGAGTGGATTTCGGGATTAAAATACAGGGACAGAAACTAAAAATGCTGAGATTCGCGGATGATATAGCAGTATTAGCATCTAGTAAGGAGGAATTAGAATCAGCATTGAACGAAATGGAGGCAGTGTTGACAGAGGAATACGGAATGAGGGTGAATAAAAACAAAACTAAAGTTTTGTTTTTATTCACCCTGTTGCAAAACCTGGACGGTAGGAGAAGCAAGTAGGAAGAAATTAGAAGCTCTTGAGATGTGGTGTTACCGAAGAATGATGAAAATACCGTGGACTGATAGGGTTAGAAACGAAGAAGTATTAGAGAAAGTCGGCGAGAAAAGAAGTATGTGGAAAAACATAAAGAAGAGAAGAGATAGAATGGTAGGCCACTTGCTGAGACATGGGGGAATAGTCCGCGATATTTTGGAGGCAGAAATAGGAGTGGAGAAAGGCAGAGGTAGGCCTAGATTAGACTACTGCTCACAAATAGTAAGGGATGTAGGTTGTAGCACAATTAGCGAAATGCGTAGGTTAGCACAAGATAGGAGAAGCTGGAGGTTAGCGTCCAACCAGTCTTATGACTGATGACCTCATGATGAACGTAGAGTCCCCAATAAGTCCATCTATTATATGCGGAACTGAATCTAACAAGTTCCTGAATAATTTGGTGCAAAATTGGTGCAAGATATACGTAAACATTTGAATCGATCTTGAATCTGAAGTGATAGACAGCAGTTACATAGGTATGGAATAGCTTTTGAGCGGGTGCCTACCAAAAAATAATACAATGGGTAATAATAAATAAATGGATCACATTTCTATCAATATTTGGGTGCACTATTTTAATGTACCGACAAGTTAGTATGCAAAAATGCTTCTTACAAAAAAGAAAAAAAAACTATGATTTTGTACTCCGTTAATAGTGTCATAAAATACTGTATAAATTATCAACAACAAACCTATCAGAAATAATGTACAGTAATTTCTATTTTGCTACTGTTATTATTTAGGTATGTCCTTAAGACACAAATACCTAAAAAATCCGTTACGTTTGTGTTGACTGTTGCCAGGAGAAGAGAAGGTCTGAAGATACTTATTTATATTGGCGGAGCAAATTATGTCCACTGTTACAAATTATTTGCGAAGATATAAATTTAGAAAATATGTTTTAGATGAAATGTTGTCCAATTGAATATGGCGATTATGATAGTTAAAAAGAACTTCGTTTTAATAACAGAATATTGACAATGAGTATGTTGTAAAAAATTTATTCAGGATTATCCCAAAAAACATGGCTTCTTATTTAATGATACACCATTTCAAATAATATATTCAACGCAGCTTCAAAAGAATAATCACCATATGTTGACTGATTTATTATTACATTAATGCATTAGGGGTGTTGGAAATATGTTACAAAGAAATATATTCAGAGATTATACGAAAATAAGAAAAAATCGAGGGGCGGTGGTACGAAACGAAGTATTCAGATCATCAATTAATAAACTTATATTTATAAAAACAGTAGACGCCTACTATAAATTCAATAAATCACAAAAATTGCACATAAGTATCTAACAGACATTCTAGACATTAACTATTGATAATTTTATTATCAATACCTATTATTTTACTCTTGTAAGTCTGCCAGAGAAGTATTATTTGCGTACATTCTATTGCTATTATTCTAAAATAATAGCGGTTTTAAACTAACTTTAAACACATAACTCAGCTTAGAATAAATTTTATTAGTCGAATATATACATTTTTATACTGGAGTACCTTTGTTGTGAAGATAACACTGACTGGTGTTTTCCACAAAACACCAAAACACTATACACTTCACTCGATGCGCATTGCGCCTACAAAGTTGGCATCATCTGGAAATGATTAAAACTTATGTCTAGTGTATTGATGTTCTGTGGAAAACTAAGTCAGTATCAATACATTTTTGCCAACGAGAATTAAGTTTATTTATGTCACTGGCATGAAATTTCGGAGTTCTGGAGGCGATGAAGTTGTTGAAGGCATTTTTGGTATCGTCTTGGTTTTTGAAGTATTTCTTCTGGAGGAGGTTGCCCAAATGCTTGAAAAAGTGTTAGTCGGTAGACGAGAGGTCTGGCGTGTATAGCGGATGATTCAGTTTCATAGCCAACTTCTGAAGCGTTCATTGTGCGACGTGCGGCGGAGCGTTGTCGCGGAGAAGAATCGGCTCTTTTCTACTGATCAATGCCAGCCGTTGTTGTCTATGTTTCTGGTGTATTTAGTTGACTTAATAAGAATACTTTTCAGCCGTGATGGTTTCGCCAGGATTCATGAAGATGCGATGGATGAGACTGACCGCAGACCACCAAACATAACCTTCTGTTGGTACAAATTTGGCTTCAGGAAGTGTTGTAGAACTGATTGCAGTTCAAAAACTGAGACGAACACCGTCGATTGTCGTACAGGATTGCGCGTCACAATTTGACCGAGAAAAGGACCGTTTTTGTTTAGCTAAAAGGGGCAGACGGCCTCTCAAATTGGCGATTTTTTTATTTTCATTCAAATCGTGCGGCACCCATTTGTCGAGCTTCTTTGAAATCATTGTTTTGCTTACGCCAAGGTCATTCGCAAGCTCTTTAACAGTTGTGCACAGGTTTGATTCAACTAAAGCCTTTAAATCGTCATCGTCAATGGCCGAAGGGCGTCCATCCCTCCTTATCATGAATACTCTCATTGCCGGTACGAAATTGCCACCATTGAAGTGTGTTCATTAGTGGTTTTCTGGCTAAATGCACTGTTGATATTTATTTTTCCGTTGCTTTTGGCCACACTTACACTGAAACAAGAAAATTGATCGAATTTGCATTTTATGCATCTTATATTTATCGTTCTACAAAATAGGAAAAAAATATTTTAAAGCAAAACTAATGATATATAGATAAGAGTAAAAAATGTGTTTTAAAATGATATACAATTTGTATTATAAAAAATAAAAGTTTATTTTTTTATATTTTTTATATTTAAAAGTTAAAAAATACGAAAAACCGCAATTATTTTCCGAACTATCTTAGTTAATTTTTAATTCTAATGGTACAATTTTGTTTCAGCTGTTGTGTTGTGCATACCTTCTGACGGATCTGGCAGGGCTCTCCTCAAGATAATTGACGACCTTCAGCTTCATAACCACAACTCTTTAATAGTATTCATAGATGTGTCTAATTTACCACAGTGGATATATTTTTTTCAAAATTCTACAGAAACTATAGACTCTAATAGCACAAATACTTCAGACAATATAACCACCGAGACTAAAAAGAATGTATTGATTTTCGCGAACAATAACACAGTATATTTAAATCTAGAAGTTTCCGTGGTAGAAAGTGTTAAAAAGGCGTTGTTAGCGTTTAAAACCGGTAGTGAAAATACTTATAGGTTTATGTTAGGAGATTTTCGGCACGACGACTCTTTACGACCGTTATTATTTGTTCGAAGGGGTAATTCTAGTGATTTTTTAGTCGAGAAAGTGAATAACAACTTAGAAGAGTGGTCCTTGAAACATAAACAATTAGACGAATGTGACCATTGTAAATCTGATTTGGAAAAAACGTTAAGTGTTTTAGTTATTTTGGGGTGTTCGTGTTTGTTCGTTTGTGTTATTTTAGCGGCGGTTGCGTTGGCGAGAAATCAACTCATAAAGAAAAGAGTATCGAAAGGACCCTATAAAGTTCTCTTGACTGCGACGGATTTCGTCTTCCCACAGATTGCCGATAGTCGTAGGGTGAGTATAAGAGTAGGTATAATTTATTTCTTTACTAAAATTAGAACGTTCCTGACTTTTCGTTTTTTATATTCATTTAATTAATTTTATTGAACTCTATAAATACAAATGTATGACATTAAATGGTAATTTAAAGTTTTATAACTATTGCATTAGTTGTTTAGTTGATTTTACAAACCAATTATTGCTGTTGCTAGTACTCAAAATAGGTTAATTATTGTTATTCATGAGTAATAAAATAACTAAAAGCGGACAATTTTTAGCTTTAACACTGAACACATGAAAAATAAACAAATCACAGTGGCGGACGAATTCATAGGTATCAGGCCCGTCATTAAGGGGGCATATCAGTTTTTTTGACTCAAATAATCAATTTTTTATTCACATATTTTCAAAGGCTAATGACTTGAGAATATATTACCAAAGCTGCTTAACGGAATTTGCAAAAATGGCTTAGTTATAGCATTGTTTAGGAAGCGCGGCCCGAGCGGTCGCGCGCAAGTACAGACAAGTACAGACTCGCACAGCTCATAAGTTCAGTCCCGTTCGACTTTTGTGTATAGTTTACACGATTTTTTTTTTAAAGATTTAAGGTATGTTAAAATGTGTTAAAATGAGCATAATTTAATACAGTTGAAATTGATTCCAAAATTTTAAACGCATTTTTCTCGAAGCCATGTTCTTCAAGGCAGTTCCTAAGATATCTCAATACAGAATAATTAGATTTTCTCTCTTTTTTTTTAATTTAGAGTTTATCAAATTCTATGTCATTTGACATGGGCTTCATTCGATATCTCTGTTTTTTTCATTTTTTTGCCATGCCTGAAAGTGAAATATTTTGGAATAAAACGCAATGTTAACTTTGAGTATTCGTCATTTTATCACAAATTCGAAATTAAAAAAATACCCATGTCAAACGATGCTCATTCGCATATACCTACTTTAAAACGCCGTATCAATTGTTCCTTTCAGATGAACCGTACGTTGCCAATCCTAGGAACCATGAACATGGTCCGATTGAGAACGGCAGAATTCATGGAACTGAGGGGGGGGGGGGAATTTTAGCTAGATAAAAATTTTTCTTTAAAGATCAATTTTTATGTACAATAAACCATATGTTCTTATCTTTATTAGTTGCTGAGATAAAAATTCTTAAAATTCATTGAAAAAACTGCGCTGAAAACTGACTATATAACTGTATATAGGTAGTATACGCGGCACACACACGTCACGTATACTATATATAGTGTGCGACAAACATGCAGAATCAACATGGATTTACACACATCCATATGCCATGGTTCCTGGTGATAATGATTAGTGACCGAAACTTAATGAAATATTAATGAATGTCATCTGGATGCTTCGATTATTAATAAATTAATGGATAAGATATGAACTATTGAAAATAAAATGATCTATTGGGTATGAAATGCAAAATTTTATGTTTATTATTTACGAAATCATCTTAACTTGTGTAACCAGTGAAGAGTTCTTTATAATTAATATACAGGTGTATATTAATTATACGTGTTAAACTGCAACCCCAGCATTGTTCTAAAATTGTGATAATCAGCTAATTTATTTATTTTGTATGCAAAAGCCTTCAGTTCAGATCTGATTTAATTTATAGGCAATAAACCATAAGACATTATTTAAACTATTGAATTAAACACGATAAACTTGTACTAGTGTTTATTGAATATACATATAGTAGGTAATTAAGTAGGTAGGTAATAAGGTAGGTATTATTAATACGTCTAGGGTAACACATATTAATAATAAAATAAGAGTGGAGCAACGCAGCCGTAAATGCGTAGAAGTGTAAAAAGGGCTAGTTACTACATCATATATTTGATGTAATAAAAAGATACAAAATAATAAACCTGAAACTTATATTAACTTCATAATTATACTTCATTAAAATGATGTATAATTATGTTAGTTAATAGATTCACAGTAATAATTTTAAAATGAAAATAATATGAAATAAAATTTCAATTTAGTTTTATTTATGTCTTTATGATATCTATATGTAATAAAAAATTGTTTTCATATAAATTGTGTGAATTTCCCAATGCCTTGCTATGAAACATATTGCAATAGTTCTGCGAAAGGATTCTTAAGTTGAAGCAATTACATTATAACTATTCTCTAATAGTTATATTTAGTTAATAAATTTGTAAGTTTATCGTATATTTAAATATTATTAGGTTAATAATAAAGCCATTAGTAAATTGAGATTAAACGGCGAATTTTCAGGTATATGTATGAAATATAGATATATATTAACATCTAAAGTTTTAACGTGTATTGTAACTGTCCAATCTTAGATTCGATTTTACCTATTTAACTATTACTATCATCGTTCAAATAACAATTTTATCAATTTAATAATCCATTATGACAATTTCAGTATGTTTAGAAAACTGAGTCGACAATTCTGCGAGGAGCAGCTGAAAATTATTCAACAAATCTGTATGAAACTCTGGGGATTTTTTCTTGACCTCTTCTTTCGGATTCAGAATTCGACGAGAATTCGATCCACTAACCAATATTTTATGAAATGTGTGCGTTCAAGTTTCCAGTTGGTCGAGTGGAAACTTATTTATTAACGGTCCCTTGATAAAATAATTTAATGCTCAGTGATTTCACTGAAAGGAAAATTTAATATTCTCCAAAGTTTTGTTTGTTTTCTCCCTTATACCTAAAAATTGTAATGGACTTTTATTTATTCTAAATAGTAAAATTTTCTTCATCGGGCTTAATTTATATTTGAATATCACATAATATATAGTCTATTTTAAATGTAACGGGTAGTATACTGTATTGTGACTCAATACGGAATTATTTACTTAGTTTATTTGCTTAGTTTCTTGACTTGAATATCTTGAAATGCAAAACTATTATTTTTTTTTGCTATTATTAATTGCTACTTAAGTAACACCACATGGTAGCACACGGTGATATCACTGTATTCTACTTCGTTGTTCTAATAACTTTAAAGTAATTTGACTTGCTCAGGATATACCTTTATAAATATTTTAGCAATTATTTAGAAGTAATAAAACTATGTATATACTTCCAGTAGATAGTGAGAAGAACTATATAACGATTACAATGGTCTGGTTTGAAGTGATATTACCTGTAATGTATGTTTATTACAAATCACGTAATAACTAGCCACTGATAGTCCCGATTTCAGTAGGAGTGACTTAAATGCTGCTGGGGTTTGCTTACAATTCCATTCAATTCCTGTAATGTTCCATGTAATTTTAATTATAATAGTGGATTATAATAATATAATTTCCAATACACATATATGGTCTACTGATATATTGTCATGTATTGAAATAATATGTGTATAGAACGAACACATTTTTTACAAAAAAAAAATAAATTTTGATGCCATCGAAAATGAAACCAAATGAACATTATGTATAATATTGTTTTCATTATAAATTTCATAAAACTTCTTCTAGACATTCTCTCTCATAAATTACACAAGGTTTGTAGAGATTTATTTTACTTGGCACGATTTGCTTCACATTTCATGCTGTTTTATAAATGGATTTTAATTTATAAAGTCGAGCTTATAATCAATTTTTTAACTTAATGATAGGAAAAAAGGTTATAGGATGTATGGAAATAGATTTTAAAATGTTTTGTAAGTTACCCATGACTTGTCTATCTTTTATAGTTCCTTGGATGAAAGTATTCCCTAATAGTTTGTATACAGGGCTTCCTATACTAACGCGTAAAATAAAAGTCTTTCATGTATTCATAAAGGTCATATTTAAATAAGGCAGTATAGAGCTGGTTGATTTTGATCATTGTTGATCATTGTAAAGTTATATTGGACGTCATAACTTTTGCTATTTTAAATAGAGCTCTATATTTTCGACGTTTTTGATATGTACGTGCTTGTTTTAGTAACTACCGCAAAACTTAATGGTTTTTGAGATATTTTGATATTTTAGAGAATTTTGACATTTATATTAACAAATTATATTTAAACTAATAATACAATTAAAATATTAACAAATTACAGAACCCGAAATACTTATGCTAATTATATCAGTTACTGTACAGTTGATAACATATTTGTATGTATTTGATAAAATACATACAGGGTCTTCAGAAAGTATTAAGAAGTTTTTCTAACAAATGGATATTCTGTATATTGCTGAGCTGTATTGTAATTAAATTCTACACTGATTACATGTTATAAATTAATTTATTATAAAATTGTTTAAGTATAACTCAATTCACAGCATTCATTAAAGTCAAGTGAACAACAGTATTAGCAATAATGCTGGAATTTATAGAGAGCTGTCAATATTGAGAAAGGTTTAAATAATTATACTAATAGTAATATTTTATATTTATGGTGAATGTCATACGATTATTGAAAGAATTTGTCCCGAATAAATAAAATAAAATAAAATTTTATTTTAATAAAAGGTGGTCCAACCAAAACGCACGATGTTAATTGTAAATAAAACAAAAAGTTTTCAGAGAATTATCTTAATTTTTTCTATTATGATAGAAGGATCTATGACAATTATGTGTGAAACAAAATATCGGCCAAATGCTCGCCACGGCTTCGGTGGCATACCTCTATTCAATGGTCCATATTTTCAATGACTCTGAGACATAATGGAGGTTCAATGTCGTTAATGTGCCGAATTATCTCATCCTTTAGCTCGTGAATTGTTCTTGGCTTATTGACGTACACTTTTTCTTTTAAATATCCCCAAAGAAAGAAGTCCAACGGTGACAAATTACATGATCGTGGCGGCCAATTAATATCGCCACTACGTGAGATAACACGGCCATTGAATTTCTCGCGCAAAAGTGCCATTGTTTCGTTGGCTGTGTGGCAAGTGGCACCATCCTGTTGGAACCACATATTGTCCAGGTCCATATCCTCAATTTCTGGCCACAAGAAGTCCGTTATCATCTCGCGATAGCGAACACCATTTACGGTAACTGCTTGGCCGACCTCATTTTCGAAGAAGTACGGCCCGATGATGCCGCCAGCCCATAAACCCCACCAAACAGTCACTCTTTGTGGATGCATCGGCTTTTCAACAATCACTCGTAGATTCTCATTTGCCCAAATGCGGCAATTCTGCTTGTTAACGAATCCACTGAGGTGAAAGTGTGCCTCGTCGCTGAAGATGATTTTCTTTGTAAAGTTACCATTCACTTCTGTATGTTCAACCAACCATTCGGCGTATTGACGACGCTTGAAATGGTCAGTAGGCTTCAGATCTGAGTCAATTGAACCTCGTAAGCGTGTAAATTCAAATCTTTATTCAAAATTCGCATCAGTGATGTTCGTGAGATGTTCAATTGTTGGGCACGACGACGAGTCGAGGTTGACGGCTCTTCTGCTACACTATCGCGAACAACAGCAATGTTTTCCGCAGAACGAACTGGGCGAGCATGCACAGGTGTTTTCACATTTCCTACAGACCCGGTTTGCTGAAATTTGAGCACAATTCTTCCGATTGTGGACACATTTGGTCGATTATGCTGAAAAAGTCACGAAGTGCACGAAATGCATTTTGATTTGAACGCCCATTTTCGTAAAAGTCTTCAACAATCTTAACATACACTTTAGAATCACGAATAAGAAAATTATCCTAAACATTATAAAGGAGGTTTACGAAATTAATGTATTAGATTATTTTCACGCTAAGGGTAACACAATCAAGTCCGGCAGCTCCAAATACCTTGGAAATATTCAGTAAATCGATCCGTAGGATTAAAAGAACGCACACATTGGGTATGACAAAAGAAAAATAGAATTTTGTATGTTTGTGTTACTAAGAGTGTAAGACGATTTTTTTCAATTAAATATTACATGGATGGATGAGTCTAAATTTGCTAACGAGAGAATGGTAAATGCAAGAAACTCTTTTTAGCTGAACAGACCCCAATGCCTCGTCAGAAAGCTCCATTTTCAAGACAAATTCAGATTCAACGTTTTCGTTGTGGTTCTGTGTGAAGGACCAAGTCAAATTAGACGTTGAATAAAAATTTTGAATTTAAATGCAAAAACACATATTTAGGTATTAGCCGTATAAGCGGCTTCATTACCTTGACTAATACAATGCTGCTTATCAACTGGACGGTGCTGGTTTATATATTTGCAGGCGAGGATGTCAATAATTTAATACTTTTGAAGCCCACTAGATTAGAAATAATGATGTATTCAAATGCTTGCCTGGATTCCCGGACTTTTAACCCCTCTAGATTTTTAATTATATGGATATATAAAAAATATTAAAAGATAAGATAAAGAAATAAAAATATCCGTAAGCCCATGTTTCATCACCTGCTATGACACGCGTCAATACTTCTATATCGTTCTTGATTTCGTTCAGCGACTCCTGAGCAACTTCCATTTTCCGCTGTTTTTGCTCGAAATTCAAAAATTTTGGAATACATTTTGCTGCCACACGTTTTATACCCAAAACACTCGAAAAAATGTCATGGCATGAGCCATTTGATATGCCAACATTATCAGCGACATCTCTGATTGCGATTCGGCGATAGTTCATAATCACTTCTTCCACTATTTCCACGTTATCGTCGGTTGTTGATGTGCTGGGGCGTCCAGGGCACTCATCATTTTTAACACTTTCACGGCCTTCTTGGAAACACTTATACCACTCGTAAACCCTTGTTTTACCCTTATCAGACTCATCAAATTCAATATTTAACATTTCTAACACATTGCTGCACTTTATTCCATTCTTATAACAAAATTTAATGTAAATTATCTGATTAATTTTTTAAATAAATAAATAATCGTCGATTGTACCAAAACACGTGTACCATTTTTCACAGCTGACAACAGACTAAACATCCGATATGGATGTACAGATCATTTTCAGACATGTTTACCAACACAACAACGAATTAGTGAATACGGTTTCTTTGTTCTTTTAAAAGTTTATTATTATTATTATTTTCTTATTACCCCCGAGTCTATTAAGTTTTTCTAAAGTTTATTACCCCCGAGCATAAAAGTGCTTTTTTTTGTTAAAAGCTACTCGACCCTGCGCTATTCTTTGTTTTATATCTTTATCGCTTCTTCCATCCCAATTTATTTTACTTCCTAAATAAGTGAAGTCTTTAACTTCCTCCAATCTTTCATTATTAATTTGTACTTTCGTATTTGCTCTGCTCTCGCGCCCTAGTTTTGTTTTTATTCACCCTCATTCCATATTCCTCTGTCAGCACTGCCTCTATTTCGTTCAATGCTGATTCTAATTCCTCTTTACTAAATGCTAATACTGCGATATCATCCGCGAATCTCAGCATTTTTAGTTTCTGTCCCTGTACTTTAATCCCGAAATCCACTCTACCTTTTACCACATTAATCGCCTCTTCGATGTACAGATTAAAAATTAGTGGTGATAACGTATATCCTTGTCTTACTCCTTTCCTAATACATACTTCTCTTCTTTCCCCTTCTACTTCTATAATAGCAGTTTGCTCTTTGTATAGATTGTGTACTACTCTCCTATCTCTATACTTCATTCCCGCGCTCTTTAGTATCTCGAACATTTTTTCCCATCTTACATTATCAAAAGCTTTTTCTAAATCTACAAATCCTATATAAGCGTTCTTTCCTTTTTCTATTGTTTTCTCTAACATTACTCTTAGCGCCAGAATAGCTTCGCGAGTTCCCCTGTTTCGCCTAAACCCGAATTGGTCTTCGCCTAGTATTTCCTCCGCTCTATTTTCCATCCTCTTATACACTATTCTGGTTATGATTTTTGACGCGTGGGAAGTTACGCTAATCGTTCTAAAGTTCTCGTATTTGTCGGCTCCTCTCTTTTTCGGTATAGTCGCGATAATGTTCCTCTTAAAATCCTCCGGCATCTCGCCCATTTGGTATATGTATTTTACCAGTTCAAACATTCTATTTACTACTTTCTGTCCCGCACATTTCAAGATTTCCGCCTGTGTTTTATCTACAACCGGCGCTTTATTGTTCTTTAGCCCTCTTAGTGCTATTTCAAATTCCTCTCTCAATATAGGTTTTCCTACATCTTCCCTATCGATGCTAGATTCTTCCTCTAATATCTCTCCTAATTCCTGACCGGCGTATAAATTTCCTAAGTACTGCTTCCATCTATCCGCTTTCTCCTCTCTTCCGATCAGTATGTCTCCCGATTGACTCCTAACGTTTCTACTTATTGGTCCTATATCCCCGAAGTTCCTCTTGATTATTTTGTACGCCTCATCGGTCTTACCTACTTGGAGCTTATCTTCTACTTCTTTGTATTTATTCTCTATCCATTGTTCTTTCGCTTTTCTACACTTTCTGATGATTTCCCATTTTATTGACTTATAAGTTTTCAGTCCTTCCTCGTCTTGTCTGTTTTTGTAGCCTTGTCTCTTTTGTATTAAGTTTAAGATTTCATCCGTTATCCAGGGCTTCCTAGCTTCCCTTCTCTCGTGCCCTAAAGCGTCCGTAGCCGCGGAATCTAGACTATTCTTAATACCCTCCCACTCAGTTTCTGCGTTCTTGATTTCGTCATTACTCGCTTTATTTATTAATTGATCTGTTTTCTTCTGGAACTTATCTTTCATATTCTGATCTCTCAATATGTCTACATTTATACGTTTCTTATCCTTCCGGGTTTTCAGATTTTTGAACTTTAATCTAGCTTTCATGACTACCAAGTTGTGATCGCTGTCTACATCTGCTCCTGGATAACTCTTACAGTCTTTTACTTGATTTCTAAATCTCTCCTTAACTAGAATGTAGTCTATCTGATACCTGTTTATCTCTCCTGGCATTTTTCAGGTGTACCGCCTCTGTAACGTGATTCTTGAACAATGTATTCGCGACTACCATCTTGTGCTTCTCACAGAATTCTATCAGTCTGCTACCTCTCTCGTTTCTGTTTCATAATCCATAAGGACCTACAAATTCTCCTTCTTTCCCCTCACCTACGACTGCGTTAAAATCTCCCACTGTTATTAAATTTTCATGACCCTTCACAAATCCTATTACCTGCTCTATGTCCGAATAAATGGCTTCTAACTCTTCCTCACTATGGCTAGAAGTAGGCATGTATACTTGCACTATTACCGTTTTCACTGGCTTCCAATCTAACCTGACCATCATTACTCTCTCGCTGTATTGTAGGTAGCTATCTACACACTGTCCTGCGTTCTTCCGCATAACGATTCCTACTCCCGCGTTTCCATTTACCGATCCTGTGTGTATTACCTTATAGTCACCGCTCCAAAAACCTATCCATTTCTATCTTCAGGTTCTCTAGCTTCCCTGCCTGGAATTACCCTATACATGTTTTTTTTTTCATATCAATAGCTTATTGCTCTAATTGGGTAGATTGCTAGACAATTAGGAATTTACATCTTATACTATATTATTTTTGTGGCAACTTATACAACTTATGGCAATCATATAGGATTTCATGGGCAATATAGCTATGGAAATTGTAATTTGGGCTGTCAATAAGACATCTTACTTATTTTCCTGTTGATTTTTTAAATTTTAATTTCTTGGTTGAAAATAATTTCTTATGTAATCAAGGCAACCTCAGCTCTAGCCTAGCGGTAGTTAGATAAGGGTTCAGGATTATCGATCCATACATGATTGTAATTGTTTTCAATTTTTATTTTATACTCTGTCATCTGGCCTAATGAATACATCTTTGACTTTGACTATTTATATTACTCTATTATCTTTGCCGCCGCTTTTAATATTTTGTTACTCTTTCAAATATATCGTGCTGCGTATAATAGTATGTAACTGCGTAATGCCCTATATTATATATATATATATATATATATATATATATATATATATATATATATATATATATATATATATATATATATATATATATATATATATATATATATATATAACGTTATCTGTTAAGTCATCCATACACATCTTTTCAGAAACTGTAGATTATATAATACCTAGTACAGCTATATTGGTCGATGAAATCCGCATACGTCCGAATCGTCTAACTTCCCTTTGCCTACTTAGGAGTAGCAGTGACCGTGATTTAATAAGTGAAGTAATTTCAGTGGCGCGTGGTCCAATGAAGCTTATTTTGCTTTCGTAAGGCAAACCAATATAAATTTGAAGATACGTTTCTTCAGGATTAAAATTCATTTAATTTTCGTTTTTAACAGTATCCACTTCTACTTTAACACGGCCCTGCGGCATCAGAAAACTGGCAGTTCACCGCACGTATGGCGGACTTTCGGGACTGGTAGGCGACCCTTGCCGACAACGCTTTCGATGCGATTATGATGTGATTGATTTTAAAGCCTTCCTTCAATCGTTTCGGTACACGTTCGCTGGCGAATGTATCTATCTACTTTGAATAATTCCCTCTCGCTAAAAAGCGTCTTTTATGATCGCATCGTGCCGTTGATTTGAATTATTATTATTATATTTGATTATCGAAATGTTTGCACATACCAATCTTCAAATGACATTGGGCTCTGTGTTCAACGTATCAACGCATTGGAGAAACAAATAAGTAAATATAGAAATAAATTTCAATATTCTTGGAAGAAAATAATAAATTTTAATTTAGAACCGCAAAGAAAAAGAGTTAAACTCATTAGTTTACTCGTCTCAGAATCCGTGGCTGAATCTATCCCACTTGCGGGTCAAGTGAAAAATGGGGGACCAAAAGGCTGACCACGTTGAAAAAAAGACACTAGAGAAATATTGTATGTATTTCTTATTCTATCTCTAAAATTTAATCACTTATTCTATGATATATTCATAAATTATGCTTTTATATTTCGTGTCTGTGGTATTACATAATGCACAATAGTCTGTCATTCATATTCTGACAATATTCATTTATCTTTCATCTGTCAATTATTTGTTGATTTTATTAACTACCCAGATTATGTTGATACATCTATGTTGATTTATATAAGTAAAATAAAACTATATATATATATATATATATATATATATATATATATATATATATATATATATATATATATATAATAAAGATGCAAGTGGTTAATGGTCATAGTAATCGATACTGCTAAACCCAAAGAAAAGAGTATATCTAAGAAAAAACAATGTTTTTACATACATCTAAATACATTACTGGTTTTACGTTTAAACCATAAATTTCATGATTTCACTATATGAAAATCGAAACACATGAGAATTGTATACAGAGGTCGTGATGATGTTAGGAAAATCGACCTGGCTTGTTCTAGTACGGAATGCTGCTAGGAAATATACATATAATCATATTTCTCAACGTGCACATCTGGCGTTTATTTAATCTCTGAGTAAATGCATTTACATTCAACGTGAAGTTGCGAAGATTGACAAGTGACAGTTTTTCAGATGCAGACTGGTAGGATGTTCATTATACCATAATTTTAAGTATCTCAAAATTAAGTGTACGTAGTGTAATATGACGTGGACAGCATAAATGTGTTAGTAAGATGTATATAACATAATCGGATACAAGTTTAGGAATACATAATGTGAACTACTTTTGAAACTTCAATCAAAATGATAAATAATCTGGTCTAATCAAAGTTTTATCTGCCTAACGTTTACGTTTATTAAATCATCGTCAGAGATACTGCAAAATATTATGTATGGCTAATAATATATTATTTTATTTATTTATTTATATTTATTTATAACGACTCCGTTCAACAAGTTATGATAAAGACAACATAAAAATATGTCATATTAATGAATAATTAAGAAAATTATTCATAATACCAAATCTCGAATAATGTTTTAAATACATCTTGATGTTATTAAGACCACTATTAAATCTATATCTCCAATATCTACTATAATTATTATAAACCATGAACATTGGAAAAGCTTTTAATACGTTAATGAGTGTCATTGGTAAATAAAATGTTTGTTCTTGTATAAAACCTGGCCTAGAAACATGAAAATTGAATTTATTTACTGCTTTCTTAAGCCCGCTACAGACCATGCGTGTATTCGCGATTCGTGAGCAATTCGCGAATAGTGTGTAGGGACTTGTTCGCTGAAAATAGATTCGTAAACAAGATGATTCATGTGTTCGCAGTGATTCGCTCTTTGGAGGCGGTAAATTGACGAATACCAAAGGCCGTGCATTAACACGAATGATGAATCATGCCAACGCACATCACGAATCGTGAACAAACACATAGTCTGTAAGCTCTGATTTGCAAATTGCTACGAACTATAATGAACTGGACGAATTACGCATCGCGCATAACGAATTGCTCATGCATGCATAGTCTGTAGCGGGCTTTGCAGTGAAAAAATCTACAGTCCATTTCATAATGAACAATTTCATATAGAAAAATGAGAACAAGACAGTTGTCTGTCCTGTCTGTCCTTACTAAGTAGAAACAGAGACTGCGGAAGCACGGCTTACATGTCCTTCTGGCTTAAAGAGTTTCAACGAGAGGTGCCAGAAAAGTTAACAGATGGATAACTAGCTTGTGGCGGCCAAGTGCTTTTAGAGACGTCGGATTTTAATTCTTCGATCATTCCCTCTTCCTATTATTGTGAATCACTTTGCAAGCATTGCTAAGGATACCCAATTGCAAGATATTTTCCGTGTAACTTAAGGTATAATAATTTTTTAAATCTCTGCTAAACATTTTCCAAAAGGAAAAAAAAACAGAAGACCATCTTTCCAGAAACACCGAAATATTATTCGTTACTTAACGTACGTTTCGCCAAACAAGTTGGCATTATTAGGAGATGAGTAAGTTCAGTGCTAATCATCTCCTGATGACGTTAATGTTGTTCGCGACATGCGTGTCGAGCGCCGTATAATTTTTCGGTATTTGAGGAAATTTGGTCACCTATTTTTTGTTGCTGCATCGAAGGTCCCCACCCACTCCTAGGATTTGTATTGTATGTTCTATGTTAGTATGTATATTCTAGCTTATACCTTACAAGGAACAATACAAGATTTATTATGTGTAAATATTAATAAAATATCAGATATTGCGTATTATAAAGCTAAATTTTTGAAGCCTTCACTGACAATATTTTCAATGTGAGCAGTAAACGTTAGTTTAGGGTAAGTAAAATTACGTAGGTCTCAAAAGTCTCAGGTCTACTTAAGATATTGTTATCAAGATGATGTAATATTACATTTATTGATATTCAATGACAGTTTATATTATAGATACTAAACTATTACTTTTTTGTCTGTTGAAGTTGTATTGTAGTCTATGACATTCCTCCACATTTTTATTTCTGTAAATATTTTCAGGTTATCTATATGGTAAATAGCATACATTTAAAATATAAATCTTTTGCGTTATTAATAAATGTATTAAAAAAATTATCCAAAAAATAGAACTCAAAAGACTCTACGAGAATTACAAAATTCGACATACTTAGTACCATTATAAGCATCCAGGTGTTATGCTAGTTTTTTATGCTATAAAAATCTTATTTTTGTCAAAAGTTGGAATATGTATATTTAAATTAGTATCACTGTAATTTTCGTTACATTATATTTAATAAGATTAAATAAGATTTCAATACCTTCCGTGGTAGTTAGATCTTGACAATTAAAATGCATTTAATATTAATTGCCCCTCTTTTGATATTGTCAAAAGTCCTGAACTGAAAACTTCCAAATCCCAAATTGAATTGTGAATATCTGTTTTAATTTGTACTCTTAGACGTTCAAATTCATCCAAGGCTTGAATATTACCAGCACTCTCATTATTTTGCTGTATTATGGTTTTAAGTTAATTTTTGTATTATATCAAAATTACACCAGAAGGAATTTTTACATTTGTAATATTAGCGATACTTTTAAGACAGTCGATTCAAAGATAAAATTTAGCTTCATAAATAACGTATCACATGATGTGTTAATATTATTATGTGAGGTTTTTAATGATCTACTAATACATAAAAGCCACTAATACTGAAGCGAAAAATTTGCTTTTCAAAAACTAAAACAGGTTGAAAATTAGATAATTTTTGTAATTTGGAGAAACAAACACATATATGTTTGTTTCTCCAAGTAGTACAGATACAATTAAAGAGGGGTCATATGTGTCTTCTACTACAAGTAGAAGTCCAGACATTCATGCCTACGTTACAGTTTTCGTTGGAATAAAATTAAATTGAGTATATTGTCATAATTACTGTATGTAAAATGTTGTTGTTGATAAAAAACACAAGAATCTATAAAGTGAAGTTCAAAAGACACCCTTGAAGATATTGTAAGGTCCTAAATAATAGTAAACATAAACTAGACTAGTATGTTGATTGTTGGTATCTTATTACAATTTCTAAATTTTAGTTAATTTTCGTAGAGTAATATTTATCAGTTAATATACCTCTGCCTCGTGAGCAATTAATAACCGTTTTACGATCTAATATCCAAATTGTAATATGTGTGTAAGTACATAAGCATATAATAAGATCAATTTAAATTTCTAATAATATTATACCATCGATCACATAATTAAAGTGGATAAAGGACTCAATTATGAAGTAATAGATCTAAGTAGACCCATTAGTCTGAAGAAGTAAAAGCAGGATTAAATGAGTTTTAGAGAGGAACAAATCGTAGATTAAATTTTGATTAGGAAACTCTTTTAACGAAGTTTCTTAATTAAATTCTAAAACGTTTTTGATATAAATAACTTGATTACAAGTTTTCATTAGGAACAGTTTTTGTTTGTGGAAATCCGATGAGTGGCTTATATTTTTAAATGCTATATATATATATATATATATATATATATATATATATATATATATATATATATATATATATATATATCTACGGAAATGCATGTATAATAATAAGTATTACAAAATTTTGTAAGATCGGTGTTCATAGATAAATTAAAATAAGATCACGAAAAGTTAAATAATTAAAGGGGTTTATCTTTCAACTGACATGTTTATGATTAACGTAACAGATAATATTGTAATACATTATTTGGATGATAACTGACTGCAAATACTGATTCATTTGTGTTGAGATTCTGGATATGAAAAACAATATTTTGAAAGTATACATTCATATACTAGTTGTAATTTACTGTCTTAATGAATTGAAACTGATGTGTCAACTGGTATGCAGTTTATGATATAAGATTTTTAAAGAAGCTATGAAATTAAATTGTCTTTTAATATGCGGAACTATTAATTCATTCGATATTGTAATATGTTGACATATTTAAAGCATGCTTGAAAAAGTATATTATAGAGATCAATGGGGATCTATTTCAATAACACAAAACAATGGACGCATAATTTGAAAATGGAAAAGCAATATGTGCTTATTGGAAATGCATTTACAGTATCCATTGGGATGAACTAATTATAAAAGGATTGAATCCGGTTGTGGAGAATATAAACGTAGGCAATGTGTAAACTACACATTGATTTCAGAAGTAGTTTAGGACAATATAGTAGTTTAGGTTTATTTAATAATGACTCATGGCACTTTTCTAATTTGCTACCTACATTTTGCTATTACTTTTAATCACTAGAGAATTAATTTCTAATATTATCTCAGAAATAAATTGTATAATGCCATTTATTTTGTACATGGGTATAACCTTTTAAGTTCTTTAAGGTGAGGAAGGGGGGGGGATATTTGAAATTTTAAAGCTAAGGTTAAAGAGGAAGAGGTGAAACGCAAAATTCTGATAGTGATATTACAATTCTCTGTCGGAAAATTAAACGATGTGTTTCAGCGTCTACATCTCCATTATGTGGAAGTGTTTATTTTGGGTGAAAATGTAGAAATGGGAACGCCCTATAATCTATTAGTGGATTGTCAAATTACATATTTGGCAATAGAGAAACACCTCTAGGATTTTTTAAAAGTAGATCAGCATATATACGAAAGCAAAATTTTCTTCTTTCATTATTTATTTATTTATCTAATATATAATTCTAATTTTATTTCAGTATTCGAATTTTTTATATTTCGATTGTTTTTAACAATGACATTGAAAAGAAAAGGTACCTAATATTCTGCTATTTTCTTGGATATCAGCTAGGTATTTGATATGGTCTGGCATGAAGGACTATGCCATAAAATAGAGAAACATCTTTCCTATGAACACTTTCTATTACCAAGATCTTACATTAACGATAGGCAATTTATGATGAACCAAGATTGTGCAAATACTAGTCTACATCCTATTATATCCCAAGGAAGTGTGCTGAGACTAACACTCTATTTAATATATACGGTTGATCTACCTACATCTAGATTCGCTACATTCGATAACACTCGCTACATTTGTAGATGACACGGCAATATTAGCGTGTCACACAAATCTCATTCAAGCTTCCAATAACCTTCAAATTAACTTGACCAAAAATAAACATGGCTAAAAAAAATGTCGAATTAATGTCAACGAATCCAAACTTGCACATATTACCTTCACTTGAACATATTCACTTGAACTTGCCCACCTGTAGAGTTGAATGGATATCTTACTCAAACCAACAACGTCAAGTACAACTCGGTATACACATTGGCAGGACGCTAACGTGGAATAAACACATTATTATTAAAAGAAATTAACTTCGTCTTAAGCTCAAGCAAATATATTGGCTTTTCGGCAGGAAATTGCAACTGCTCTTGGAAAAAAATTACTAGCAAATAAGGATATACAGAAGCCGATTTGGACATACGGCATCCAACTCTGGGGTACAAAGCTAAATTCACCATAGAATTAAGGTGCATTCAAACATGCAACACCGAAGCGTAACGTAACGCCATCGCGTAACTTACTATCATGACATAGTATAGCAACAGGACACATAGTTTTCATCCGCAACAGGACGTCGAAGCGTAACATCGTTAACGCTGTTCCATCCATCGTAGTTGTCCAGACATGTAAAGGCGACGCGTTACGCCATACCGCGGTACAAGCCTTTCGGTGCTTCATGTTTGGACGCAGCTTTTCAATGTTTCCAATATAAAGTAAATAAAAATACGTATAATAGTAGATGCGCCGCGCTATGTTCTGAGCTTGGTAATCACGTGATCCTCCTGTGTCCGCGATTGAAGATGTTATCAAAATATATAGTGCGAAATATAGTGCCAAATTTCTAGTTAATGCAAGTGAAATAATTAGGCTTAAAACATTTATACCTGGATACTTCATTACAAGAGTTGATTAATGTCAGGTATCTTATAAACATTACATGTATTAACTAGTACATAAACTCATGTTAGATTGTTAGTTAGTTAAAGTTGATTAGCGTAAGAAGAGAAATTGTATACTGGTATAATACTTTTCATGTATGTCTCTTCTTTCTTTTGTCAGAAAAGACGCGTTTTGTTCCCCTGAGACATATTGCGGCATTCATGGAGTTAAAATTAAAACAAAATATTTCAATGAATACTTAAGTATTATGCATGTGTGAATATATAATATGGGAGAAACGTAAAAAACGTTTAGTTATTATCCAAGTTTAATATCAACTGAAAGTTTTCTGACATAATCACTGACTATGACAGTATTGATGTATATTTTAATGGTGATCCCTATTATTATAGCTTCATTTTTAATTATGTTTAAAGTTGTGTGTATTAAAAAAAATTACAGTTTGGTATATAACTGTCCTTGAGATGTGATGAATATATTATTTAGGAATATTAACTAAAAAATTGAAATTGTTGACATTATATCAGTTTTTAATTTAATAATTGTTGAAAAGTGTTGGATTTCACTTGCTACTATAATTAATAATACTAATGTCATTTCGGTTATTTAGAATTATTTCAGGTAAAACAAAAACTTATTTTCATACTTTATTTTGAGAAATATACTCTTCAGGTAGTCCCAAATAGTAGAGTAATGTGAATAATGGGTTGGAGTGAATACCTTGTTAAAGTAAGATCCACGGTCTATTTCTCTATTCACTTATCTAGATCTTTCTTTATTTTTCAGACAAATTCTTATTGATTATATCTCAGAACCTGTCCTGAGATATAATCAATAAGAAATAGAAAGGCATATTTTTTTAGCAATATTTACTTAAACGTTTTTCAGAAGTAGCTTGTCAAAAAATCATTCGTTTACAAATCGGTACTGCAGTAATGACAATAACAATAGAAGCATTGCGGATAGCCTTAAATTTCAATCCTTTGAATTAATATATGCCTCTTACGAAAGAACCACTAGTAGTACTTGAAATGTCTAATGTATTTATTTTTAGCTATTATTTTCTATTCTTGTATTTTTATATTTTACCGAATTTATATAGGCACGTAAGTAGTATAGCAACAGGGCTTCTGGGCCATCCTCGGATTTGTCCGCGGAAATTTGATGCGGATGGCATGTGTCCATCGGGAGTGACCAAAGATGTGGGTGGGGTCGCAAAGAGTTCTTGTGGATGATCAACAATGACCAGAGGGTGTAGAAAAAAGCGGCGGAGGGGGGCGAGGGGGAAAAAACACATGGTTGTAAAAAAGAGGCGTGGCTGCGTTAAGAAAAAAAAACATGGCTAAAAAAAAGAGGCGTGGATGCGAAAAAAGAGGATGGGGAAAAAAACATGTCTGCATTAAGAAAAAAATATGGTTGCATTAAGAAAAAAGGGGCGTGGCTGCGAAAAAAGGGGGTGGGAGGAAAACATGCATTAAGAAAAAAACATAGCTGTATTAAAAAAGCGGGCGTGGCTGCGTTAAGAAAAAAAACATGGTGGCAAAGGGGTGGGGACGCCGGTCAGTGGCTGACGCAGTCAAAAGGACCTTATCTTAAACTTTATCCGATTTCAATCGAATGAAGACTGAAATTCATTAAAAAATTAATTGAACATAATCACAAGATAGAGTATTTTTAATAGGTTAATAAATAAAAAAGTTATAGACAAAGAAAATATATTTATGGTAAAAAAATAGTACATATATTTAGCATTACATTTAGATTCAATATTAAACATAATAGAATAACTTTAAAGAAAATAATTAAGATACAATATTGTAGTATTATAAAAAACTTAAAATATTAATGTAAAAAAATTAATAAAATCTCTAATTTCAATACAGATGTAATTTATTAAAAAAGAATTTTTGAGAAAAAACAATTTAATAAAAAAATAATTTTGAAAAAAAAAACATTATTGACGACCTTCCCAACATATTACAGTTGGTCGAACCTCATCCTCCTCCACGTCGCTAATCTCGACGACTTCGTCTTCATCATCGGAGATGACAATCACCGTCTCGTCGTTGGTGTCGTCGTCGTCCACGACAATGAAGTCGATATCACGATCACTGAAAGAAATATAATTGAAAAAAAGAATACAAAATAAAAGAATAACTTATTTTTCCTCCAAGTAAGGTGGAGACGTAGGAGAATAACTTGGAGGAAATAAAAATCCAGGTGGTAGATCCCGTATTGGAATCAGAGGAGGTGGTAGATCTGTGTAAGGTGGAGGCAGGTCATCATCAATGTATGGTGGCAGGTCCCAGTAAGGAAGGGGATCCAAATTGCTGTAAAAATAATTATAATTGAAAAATGAATTAACTATGTAAAAAATTACTTACTTTTCTCTGAAGTAAACTTCAGGATTTACCGGTGGCGTATATCGGTTCGTTAATTGAACCATACGAGCCCAAGCATTAAATTCACTAAAAAGAAGTAAGTATAATGTAAAATAAGTTGAATAATGAAAAAAATAACTTACATATCTTCAAAGTTCTCTTGTAAAATATTCAAACACTCAGATGACGACATCTTTCGTGAACTAGATTTGATATTTAAATAAAAAGGATTCTGTTAGACTTCAGTATTTATATCGAATTGCAGATTTTGTTTAACCTAAACACTTTATAATCATCAAAGCGTAAGTATAAATAATTAGTCGCAGTAATACGAGAAAATTCAACAACGTCTATTGAAATATGCTAAAGCGATTAAATGAACCATTAAAAATTAATTTATAACTTCAATAAAAATATCGAGAGCGTAAATGAAATAAAGAAGTCACGTATGAAAATTTTTGGTAATATGAGAAACGCAAACAACGTCTATGTGATTATAAAAAATAAGAGTAAGCAATCCCACAAAAATATCAACGTCTTCAGATTAGATTGTGTTGCGTATATATTTGGGTTATCAAAATGATTTGTTATAAACAAAAACGTCGGCGTTCGAATTATTTCTACATGGAACGTGATTTAAATGTAAACAAACTGAAAAAATCGTTTTATTTCTAATCTGTGGGTAAATCAATAAAAATGAATTTATGACTTAAAACTGTCAATTATAACATATACAAAATATAAATTCCGCGAAATAAAAACTGCTAACTCAACAAAACAAAAACATCGCACGCTGGTTTAAGGAACGTGACTTAAATGTAAACAAATAGCAAAATTTCTGCCTGATAGACAAAACATTTTATTTCTAATCTGTGGAGAAATCAATAAAAATGAATTTATGACTTAAAACTGTCAATTATAACATATACAAAATATGAATCCCACGAAATAAAAACTGCTAACTCAACATTATTTTTCACACGTGCTCATGGTGACGTATGAAAAATTGACGTCACAGATGATATAAAAGGTTTACAGCCGGCATAATTCATCATAAGATATTAGAAAAATCTTTGTGTGTTTTATCTACGGGAAACAAACGTGAGTAAAAAATTGTTTTTATTAAATTTCAATAAAATTAACAAGAAAATATTCTATTAATTTTAGATGGATTTAGAAAAATTAAACAAGGTTTCACTTCTAGAAACTAAACAAGTTCTTAAGATATCAGACTTGGAACAAAATATTCCACAGCCAATTTATGGGGCTAGAATAGTGAAAACTCGGTACGGTGAGACTATATTACTTGAATTACAAGAGACCAATATATTCTTACCAAGAAGAGTACTGCACGAAATAAGAGAAAATTTGGATGAATTTCAATGTGAAAGGAAATACAGCATAATTTATGAAGGTTTGAAGGATGTAAATAAGCCTTCTATGGGAGTTCAGTTCAAGTTTATCAAAAGTAAGTAAACACACACACAATTTTTAAATATTAAGTTTTTATTTGTAATTTTTTTAGCTGAAAACAAAGAGTGAGCCCAGACAGTTCTATATAAAATATATACGCAGATAGAGATATCATCATTTACTTTTAGAACCCTTCAAGTGAATACACGCAGACACAGCTATGGACTCTGAAGAAATTAAGCATATCAGCAATGATATTATTAAAAAGTTCAAAGAAGTGGAAACACTTTTAGGAAATGGTTGTTGTACCCCGCAGGAGAGAGTGCTATGGATAAAAAAGGTAAAATCGCACATTAGACTTTTAACTAGAGCTATCAAGGGATCTAATTTATCAGTAGGTGTACTGCGTAACCTTCAGACTAATTTAGGACATTTGAAAAGGTTTAAAAGTATCATTGAAAAAGTAAATTATATCGGGGGAGCGGTATTGGTAAAAGAAAAACGTAGTAATCGGGTCAAATGGGAAGATTTAATATCGGTTTTTAATAGTAGAGTTCGTATTGGAGTAATTATTAATTTAAAACATAAATATTTGAATGAATTTTTCAATGATGCTTTTCACCTTTTCAAAACTAGAATAATGAATGCCACGAAAAAAGTACCAGTGCTTAAAGTTAATACTATTTTCTGCGCCGAATTTATAAGAAAGTCACAAGACACAGAAATTATTGAAAAAAAATATTTTAATACAAAAAATAAGGTAATTGATGCAGGGAGGGATTTACGTCAATGGTTTGAATCCAATGTAAGGGATGATATTTTTAATGCTTTATCTGAATTTTCTGAATCTGGCAGTGGGTGGGCTTTAAATGAAATAATTAGCTTAGAAATTAATATAAATAAATATGAAGTTGGGAACGGTTCATCCTACATTAAACTACCGGAAAAAATTGCAAAAAAGCATGCTTGCATTAACATTAAGAACAACGATGACGCTTGCTTCGTACGGGCCGTTGTCAGTGCTCTCCATCCTGCTGAAGAACACTCATATAGAACATCATCATATCCTCATTATAAAACAGTATTAAACGTAAAAGATATTGAATTTCCTATGACGTTACCGCAAATTTCCAAATTTGAGAAAAATTTTGCAATCTCTGTTAATGTATTTGGTTTGGAAATGGATTCAAAATCAAATTTTTCTGTTGTACCCCACCGTATAACCACGCGAAAACTAGACAAACATGTAAATTTATTATTAGTTCAGAATAAATATTTTCCAAAAATAAATGAATTTGAACCGCCGCCGCCGATGTCAGATAATGAAGAGCTAGAAATTAAATATCATTATTGTTATATTAAAGACTTATCTAGACTTTTATGTAGGCAGCTCTCTAAATACAAAGTTAAAAAATATTTTTGCGATAGATGTCTGAATTATTTTACATCTCAGAATAAGCTAAATGATCATGTTGTAGATTGCGAAAAACTTAACGATTGTAAAATTGAATTTTCTCGAGAACGGTACATTAAATTTAAAAATTTTGCATACAGGGAAATGATTCTGTTTATTTTATATGCAGATTTCGAATCCTTGCTTGAACCATTTAATGGTGATGATAGTCATTGCAAAACGAGCAGGTATCAGAAACACATAGCCTACAGTGCTGGATATTATTTCAAATGCGGTTATAACAATGACTGGTCGTATTATAAAAGTGCTCGAGGTATAGAATCGATGTCTTGATTTGCAGAAGAGTTACGCAATGTTGCACAATTTGTCTCCTCGAAATTAAAACATGTGGAGCCCATGAATACTGAAGTTAGTTTACGGGATGCCAGTAAAACTTGTCATATTTGCAAAGGAGAATTTACCGAAACAGATAAAATTGTTAGAGATCACTGTCACCTCACCGGAAACTTCAGAGGTTTTGCTCACAATAAATGTAATTTAAATTATAAAAATTCTTTTGTTATTCCAGTGGTGTTCCATAACCTCGGAGGTTACGATGCTCACTTTATAATAAAGTTCTTAGCTGAACGAAATCATATTACTTTATTGCCTGAGAATAAGGAAAAATATATTAGTTTCACAGTTCACGATAATGAAACCAAATTGAAATTTAGATTTATAGACTCCTTCAGATTCATGGGTTGTTCTCTAGAAGAACTAGCTTCCACATCGAACAACGAAAACTTTGAAAATCTTAAACGTGAATTTTTGGACTTGGACGATGAAAAATTTCAGTTATTAACACGAAAAGGTGTATTCTTTTATGACTATTTGGATAACATAGAAAAACTAGATGAAACGCAATTACCTGACATAAAATACTTTTACAATAAACTAAACGACAAGAATAGAGAGGAGACTGATTATGAACATGCGCAAATTGTTTGGGATAAATTCGGTATGAGTACTCTAGGCGATTACAGCGATCTCTATATGAAAACAGATATCATGCTATTAACTTGCGTTTTTGAAACTTTTCGCAGTACTTGTTACAACACATACAACCTCGACCCAAGCCACTATTTTTCGATACCAGGTTATACGTTTGATTGCATGCTGAAATATACAGGGTGTAGGCTAGAAACTATTCAAGATGTAGATATTTTAATGTTTATTGAGCGTGGTATTCGAGGTGGGGTGAGTCAATGTTGCAATCGATTTTCACAGGCTAACAACAAGTATTTAGATACTTATGATGCCAGCAAACCATCCACATACATTGTTTATTTCGATATAAACAATTTATATGGTTGGAGCATGAGAGAATTCCTTCCATACGGAGAATTCCAATGGACAGATTGCAACATAGACGTCACCAGTGTGCCTGATGACTCTGAAATTGGTTATATTTTAGAGGTCGATCTCGAATACCCAGAAGATCTACATGATTTACATAAAGATTTGCCATTCTGTCCGGAACACAGAACTCCACCAAATTCAAAATTTCCTAAATTAATGACTACCTGTTACAGTAAGCAAAAGTATGTTATTCACTATAGAAATCTTAAACAAGCCCTACAGCATGGAATAAAATTAACACATATCCACAGAGTTCTACAGTTCAAACAGTCTCCATGTTAAGTCCTACATTGACTTAAACACATCACTGAGAACTCAAGCAAAGTCAAACTTTGAAAAAAAAACAATTATAAACTAATGAATAACGCTACGTTTGATAAAACAATGGAGAATGTTCGAAAACATCGAATCGTTAAGCTAGTAAACCAATGGGAAGGGAGGTACGGAGATAAAAATTTGATTGCTAGTCCTAATTTCCAAAGCAGACCCATTTTCGGTGATAATCTTATGGCCATTGAAATGAAAAAATCTCGCATTATATTCAATAAGCCCTTGTATATTGGAATGTCTATTTTAGATATTTCTAAAATTTGCGTATATGATTTTCACTATAAATACATGTTAACAAAATTCCCCGTGGAAAAATGTAAACTTTTGTACACAGATACAGACAGTCTCTTATACGAAATTCAGTGTAATGATGTATATGAAGATGTTATCAAAAAAGACATTAATAAATTTGATACTAGTGATTATCCCCAAGATAATCGTTGGAATATTCCTCTAGTAAATAAAAAAAATCCCTGGTTTAATGAAGGATGAAAATAATGGGAAAATAATGACTCATTTCATAGGGCTACGTTCTAAGCAGTACACCTATAAAGTCGAATCAAACAAAGTAGTTAAGAAAGCAAAAGGTGTAAAGTCTAATGTTGTGGCAAATAAAATTACTTTTGAGGATTATCTCAACTGTCTGGAGAAATTTGTAAACAAAAAGCCTTACGAAGAGTGTTTACTAAATAAAACTCAACGCTGTATACAAGCAAAATTACATGAAGTATACAGCGTCGAACAAACAAAAATTGCTCTTAATCCCTTCGACGATAAGAGGTACACCCTTCCTGAAGTTCATGATACTCTCCCCTGGGGGCACTACTCCATAATGGACATGTCGTAATTTCATTGCTGATATTCTTTTTTTGCTTTACATCAAATTTAAAAATCTCTCTAGTCTGTTGTTATATTTTAATATTTTTATGTATTTTATTATTATTGTTATGTAACCAATTTTATGTATTTTTTTAATTTATTATTATGTAATCACATTTTTATTATATGTATTTTTTCCTTATTATATGTATTTTTTCTTTATTATTTCATTATATGTATTTAAATTATCATGATTTTTTTATTTCCCCTAACCTAAAAAAAGAAGACTCACATTATATAAATTTCTTTTTATTTAAGCACTTGTTTTCAGTACATACATTTTTCTATCTAAATCGTTAAGAATAGTATCTTTATTATAAAATAAACATTCACGTATACAGTATGATTGAATATTACACGGATATAAGTCACATAAATTTAACTTAACAGTATATGGTGACAATTCATAATTAGATTCACTTAAGATATTATTAGCTACATTTAAAAAGTTATTATAGAACTGTTCAAAACTTAAACTATTTAGTAAGTCCATATGAGATGATACAATTTTATTGGTGTAGATGAGCTCACGAACAACTTTGTCAGATAAATGAAATGTGCAGAAGCCGTTACTCATTTTCAACAATTTGATTCCAATAATTTGCGATGATATTAAAGCATAATGGGAAAACTTCATTTCTATTTCTTCGGGTTGTTCTTCTGTCACCACATCAAAGTAATCCACAACAAATTGTTGAAGGTAAGTAATAAAATCATCCCAATCTTCTCTGTTAAATGAGATGTTGTCTAATGTGGTGAAGTCTGGATTCACATTCAGTAAAATTCTTACGGCAGGAACATAACCTCTTGCAACACTAAATCCTGTAGTTATTTTATATACAGAATTTTTTATGTCAGTATTATATTCTAAAAGATATCGACCCTCGTTTTGCGCAGCTTCTTCATATTGTGCACTAATTCTATCCACTTCATGCCAATAGTCAGAATCGGCTGGACTAGATGTTACTGATGTCATAATTGCGGCAGACTAATGAATGATTATGGTTTCACCCCCTTTTTATACATATTTAAATTAATTGTTAAAAAAAAGGACCCTCTGCAATCGTAAAAATGTTCGTGTTTTCCATAAGAATCAATGCATATTTGATTAAAGTACGTTATCTGAATCAATCCAGCTATTGTGAGATGCGTCGAAACCTAACCATTTTACGTAAACTTGTTTACCTCGTCTACGTAATACCTTTTCAACGAGATACACATCGGGAGTTTTCGTTTTCTGTAGTTCTTCTTCGTAGAAACCTCCGCTTATTCGAATACCATGCATATCCTCGAGCAAATAGGTGGTGGGGTTGGTGAGTTGTACTTTAATAATTTTAAATAGTTCAGTTGTCCAATTAGGTGTATATCCTTTTTTAAAGACATGCTTATTCTTACTGATTCGTACAATATCTCCAACTTTGTAGTGTCGCGATACTACCAACTTAATATTGTTATAAACTGAATTAAGCATTTGTTTCTCATTTCTGTTTAGTTACATCTAACGGTTTCATTCCTATTGTTCTGTGATGACTGTTGTTATACTCTTGGACAATATCAGGGAGTATATCTATGCATCTGTATGAACCATTTAAACTAAAATATTTATATAATTTCTCCTTTAACGTTCTAATAACTCTTTCAACTATAGCTGCTTTCTTTACTGTAAATGTACTGTAATGGTTTATCTTATAGCTTTTCATCAAGTTTTTAAAGTGAGCATTATAAAATTCAGTACCCTGGTCCGTATTTAAATTTTTACATTTCCTCTTGCTACCCTTAAAAATACCACTCATTGCTTGTGTAACTTCTAGTGCACTCTTATTTTTTAGGGGTTTAGCCCACACAAATTTTGAAAAACAGTCAATCACTATGAGAATGTATCTAAAACTGTGATTGTCTTTAGCATAATTACACATTTCGGCTAAATCTGCTTGCCACAAATCGTCTATTCCTTTTATTATAATACGTCTACGATTGAAATTTTTGCGTGCAGGCAAATTTTATAAAGCTCATTAACCAATTGAATTTTTTCTATAGATTTCTTCATCGGGTTGGCTGTAAATTGTTTCATTGATTGCATTTGACTCAATGTCTTTTCCACCAACACTATCTAAACCTTTTTGATTTATTTTTTCAATGGTCCTTCCTATATCTGTTAGATATGTTTTCTGTTGATATAAATCTGATGTCACATGTTTTATACTATCCTTAAACTTATTTAAACGTTCAAATAGCACATCAATATTGTTTGATAGAATATAATTTATATGATCATCTACATATTTCTTATTAACGGCATCACCCTCGTCAGTAGGTGATAGAACATTACACAGCTTTAAATTTTCAATGTTGATGTTTCCATCTTCGGTAAATACAAATCCACGTTGTGGTTGGCTGAGATATGAATCATTAATTTCACTACTACGTCGCGAAGACCTTCCAAACTTATCAAGACTCATCCTGATAATGACTCAAATTGTATGTACATCAATAACTCCAGCCTCACGTAGTTCACTAATGATAGCTGATATTTCATTGTCATGTGAATCGGTATTTTCTGCAATCTTTGACGCATTCAAAAGTTTCAGTCTATCAACAAGCTCATTGATGTCATCCCAATAAACATATTCGATTGGCTTTTGATTGTAAACCATATTCAGACCGAATCCACTAGTTGACTGTGTTTTTTCTTCTTTTTACTATCCAATAATGGTCTTATTATTTTAATATACTTGGAAGATCTAGTTCCATTAATTTGTCCAGTCGGTTCATAATTTCTTCTATGTACATTGGTAATTTGCAAAATTTCCTTATATTCAGTTAAATCATTTCTATCATAATCTGTGGGATCCTTCATAAAAAGTAGATTGTATAACCCCACTTTGCCATCATATACTTTATCATTAATAATTATTTCAGAGGCACGACCAATTTTTAATTCCATATTACCAATATACAGTTTATTCATTTGTGAATCCAATCTAATGCCATAGGTTTCATCATAGCCTTTGCGTTTAGTAAAAAACCCCTCTATATAGTGTCTAGTTAAAGATGGATACTGTTCAAAATATTCATTAAGAGCAGTTTTCTCCGTTTTGCCATCCTGAAAGTTAGCATCTCCTACTTCATACTGAGGATCCAGAGACAATATGTCATCCTTAATATCTGCATTTGATGTATACTCTGCTGAACTATGCTTTAACTTTTTTTGTTGCGATAAACCTACACGCTTCGTGTCTGTTTTCTGTAATGTATTTACAGATTTGAGTTCTTTTAATGGATCGATAATGGGCTTCAAGAGTCTATTAAGAGTTTCATCTTCGTCAGATTTTCCTAGTTTTAATGCTAGATACTTTTTTATGATAGCCTTTGATGCCTTATTAATTTTATCTTTAAGCAATTTTTTCTTTGATAGATCCAATGGTTTAACCTTAGATACTCTATACTTTTCAAAAGTTATTTTATTAGAATTCATTGTTACAACCTTAGCAGCAATCTGTTTTAAACTGAGCGTATTAGCTGTATGACTTGTATGAGCTGTTTAAATGGGGCTGTATGACTGTTTAAATGGGGTTGTATGACCTGTTTTTAAGCAGAGGTTATCTCTTCAGTTCGATTGTCTAACTAATAATAACAGACACAGTTTACGTTACACGCTTATATACTGATCAAAACCTTTTCGATACTGACCACCATGTAAATCAAAATCTTTTACAATGACCATTACTCCATGCTTATCATTCCAACATTCTCTACACATGTCTTCAAATTGCTCGAGTGTCATATCTGGGGCCACGTGATCATCATACACATGTCGTAAATTGATTTTATCTTGTTTAAATAAAATGATGAAGTTACAATTATCACGAATGAAATGTTTAGGTATCCTCGTATATGTTTGACAGAGATAGAAACAGTCTACAAGTTTATGTCTACCCATACTAAAATATGCTCTTATTTTGTCTTGTTTGTCACATGCCACATCGTCGAAAATGAATATTGAATTAGATTTAGCCTCAGATGGATCGATAATACTCTCACTACTTGCATACGGAAAATATCCAACTCCATTTACGTTCTGCAATACCCGCTTCAATAGTTTGTATTTCGGTTGAAAAAGTGATTTAGAGTAAACGTATATGTTTTCAAACCACAGTCCATTAGAATTGAATAATAAGCTTAGAAGCAAATTGGTTTTGCCTGCTCCACTGGGTCCGCATATAATAGCTCTTAGAGTACTAGGAAATAACTTTCCATGTTTTTCTTCTCCTCCCACACAATGGTCTGTCAACAGATCTAAATTTTCAACGGACAGGGACACCTGTTGTCTTTAAACACGCATAGTAACGTCTGAACTATTTTACTGACTGTAATACTTTATATATATATATATATATATATATATATATATATATATATATATATATATATATATATATATATATATATATATATATATATATATATATATATATATATATATATATATATATATATATATATATATATATATATATATGATTAATGTCAAACATCGTCATTCACAATCCATATGGCATCGCGTAAACACGTAGTAGGACGTGAAGTAGTCAATAATCTAATTAATAAGTTGACCTTTGAATTGCATGTTCCGGGATACCAATTTTGCGGGCCTGGTATGAAGTTACATAAAACACTCGCTCGAGGGGATGCAGGTATAAACCCTCTCGATAAAGCTTGAAGAGAGCACGATATTGCATATAGTAAAAACAAAAATTTAGAAGATAGACACAAGGCAGATTACCAGCTCGAACAACGTGCTTGGGAGCGCGTTACAGCAAAGGACGCTGAATTAGGTGAGAAAGCCACGGCTTGGGCTGTCACCAACGCAATGAAGGTTAAACGTAAACTAGGCATCGGTGTAGGGGGACGTAGAAAAGTCGCATTCCAAAAGGCTGTCCTGACAAATATATCTAAAGTACTGAAAAGACATGCAAGTAACAATTTAAAAAAAGATGCTGCAATGACGTTAAAGGCAGCTCGAATTGCAGTCAAGAATGCAGGCGGTAAGAGAAAAATAAATACCCCTCTATTTAGTATTCTACCATTACCGAAGACTGGTGGTATTTTACCTTTGATACCGATATTTGCTAGCTTAAGTGCATTAGGAGCTCTGTCGGGAGGAGCTGCTGCAGTGGCGAAGACCGTAATAGATGCTAAAAACTCTAAGAAAAAATTGGAAGAAGACGAGAGACACAATAGAGTTTTGGAGGCAGTAGCGTTAGGGAAAAGAGGATCCGGACTCTACATGAAACCGTATAAAAAAGGATATGGCTTATATTTGAAAAAACAAAAAAACTTCCATTGAAGCTACCCAATAGAGCTCTTTCCGACATTGATTTAGTAAAATATGTTAAAAAATTAAAAATTCCATATTTCAGAGGTGTCTTTATGCGTGACGCCTTACCTACTACACCACTTACAAAATACGAAAGTGCCATTATTAATTTAGACAGCGTAAAAGGCCCTGGAACACATTGGGTAGCTTACACAAAAATGAACAATTCTGTTTTATATTTCGATAGTTTTGGATCTTTAAAACCACCTATCGAACTAGTCAAGTACCTTGGCTCGAAATGTAAAATTAAATATAATTCTGATGCTTATCAGACATACAGTACGATCAATTGTGGACATTTGTGTTTAGAATTTCTCTATAAAAATAATAAACATGTGTGATTTTCATTCATTATGTCTCAAATATTCACGTTAAGAAGTCGAAGTTCTACTCTCTCCGTGGACTTTTATAATCCAATAATTCTTGATCCTCAGTACGACTATTCGTTAGCATTAATAGGACTTCACACGTACAATAGTATACCAAACATTGAAGAGGGGATAAATAATAAGTTTTATTACCGACAACTTGGTGGTGAAGAAGAAAAAGTTATACACATACCGACAGGCTCATATGAAATAAGTGATATTGAATCATATCTGCAGACGCGAATAATACCCAGTGGTGTAGCACAGACTGAAGACTATTTCTCTCTAAAGCCTAATAATAATACGCTTAAGTGTGAAATTAAAAGTAAGCTCGAAATCGACTTTACTCGCAAAGACAGTTTAGCCTCCTTATTAGGTTATAGTTCTCAAGTTCTAAAACCTGATATTCCATATCAGTCAGATTTACCTGTTAAGATAGTTAAGGTGGTAACAATCCACGTGGACTGTAACCTTACGACAGGAGCATTTTACAATAATAAACCATCACACACCATTTTTGAATTTGGATTGAAAGTCGATCCCGGATACGCAATAGACATTGAACCCTATAACCTAATTTTTCTACCAATAAACAATAAAACAGATATACATAATATCACATTGAAAATACTTGATCAAAATTCTGAGCCAGTTAATTTTCGGGGAGAAGAAATTATAGTACGATTAGAATTAAGAAAGGGACTATGAGGTTACTATTTGAACAAAAGAACTATATAAACGATAGTTATTCTAATCTGTGGCATTCAGTCAGTGGAGGGTGTTTGAAGAGGAGTAATAAGAAGACCTCAGCGTTAACTCTTGCTAATATTCTTTATTTAAAATCTCTGGGCTATAATGTTAGAACAGCTGCAGTTATTTCAAGACCCCAGTTACGATGAGTCCATCGTCAGGGATGAAATTCGAACGTATTACCCTTTTGTAAAATCATTTGGAAACAACGATGAAATAGAAATTGCTATTTATCAACAGGATGCATTATTATTGATGAGCGAAGCCGCCCTATCGATTGAGGGAACTTTAAAGAAGAACGTTGAGGGTACTGGCACCGTTGAATTCACTAATAATGCAGGAGCATATTTATTTGATTCAATTAGTTATGAACTAAATGGAAAGGAATTAGATAAAGTACGAGATCCGGGAACTGTGAGCCTATTAAAAAGCTATTTATGTTATGAAAAAGATGATACTTCTCTTAGTATTGCTGGTTGGAATTACCCTGAAGGACAGCTGGTAACATATGATGCTACAAAAACAACATTCTCTTTGAGAATACCGTTGTGGCATTTGCTGGGATTTTTTCATGATTATAAGAGAGTAATTTTCGGTAAACAAGTTTTACGTCTAATTAGAGCTCGAAATGATAATAATTGTTTTAAAGTGTCGAATGACGATACTATTGGCGAACTAACAATAACCAGCATAGAGCTAAAAGTCAAGCATGTGTTTCTGAATGATGTTTTGAAATTAAATTTGCTCTCTCAAATAAATAGCGATAAGCCACTTCTACTTCCATATAGACAATGGGAATTTCATGAATCACCAGCTTTGACCACTAGCACTACGAAAGAAATATGGTCCGTTAAAACGTGTACTAATGTGGAGAGCCCCAGATACGTTATTGCTGCATTTCAAACAAATAAAAAAGATAAAAGCATGCAAGATGTTACTTACTTGGATAATATCGATATATCAAATATTAAATTAACATTGAACTCTGAATATTATCCCTATGAAGATATGAAATTAGATTTTAGCTGTAAAAAATATGCTGAAGCCTATTATATGTATACGCAGTTCTCTAAAATGTTCACCTCAAATAATAAACCGATACTTGACTTTGATGCTTTCAGTGATCGAGCAGTATTTGTCATAGACTGTTCGAAAAGAAATGATTCTATAAAATCTTCCACTGTGGATGTTAAACTGGAAATTGAAAGCAGAAAATCATTCCCCCAGAATACCAAGGCATACTGTATAATTATTCATGACCGCGTAATCGAATATTTACCCCTAAGTGGAATCGTAAGAAATGCAGCATAAAATAAACTTGTATCAAACAAAGTAATTCAGTCTTTTAAAAGTATTGTATCTGAGAACATCATGAAGTTGATTGTCGTCGATGTGCAAGGGTTCAACCTTCCTGAATTTCATGCTAAAGAAATATCTTTTGTAAGTGGCGTGCAAAGGGCTCATTATTTATTGAAACCTCCAATGGCATACAGTACGTTAAGTTCTGAAGTAAAGAAACAAGTAAACTATTTGGAACGTTTTCATCATGGTCTAAAATATAGCAGCGGTTATGTAAATTACGACATATTAAATGACATTCTAAGCGATCACCTATTGAATGGGGCTGACGTCGACATAGTTTACGTAAAGGGACATCAAAAGAAGGAATTTCTTGAACGAAAGCTACATGAAATAGTGTAAAACTATATGATTGGTTGTATTCAAATTTACCAAAATAAATACATAAAAAAAAACTATTGACCTCTGTTTTTTTATTTATCTCCTTGTGTGTATTACCATAATTTTTTTAGTTGTTTACTAGACGTCTGAGCAGTAAGATGCATCTTTCAGATAAATCTTAAATCATTATTGAATGAACATTACAGAAAGTTAGAGCAGTTGAAAATAACTATCAGCTTTTATGAACAAAAAAAGCGTATGTTCATTAGTTTTACCAATTTGAATATTACACCACAGCATGAAAAAATTCCTTCAACAAAAATATAGAGGGAAAATGTTAATAAATAAGTATAGCCTATGTGTACATGCATAGTATATAATTAATCATGATGCCGTTAGGTCATCAGTTTATTCTATTATATGCTATGTATCAAAATTTTCTTTATGTTCATCGTCCTTATGATGCGAAAGAAATGTTTGTCTACTTTGATACAAAGAACAATGATAACTGGAAAAATATGACACCTTATATTCTAAATAATCATATTTCCACGTTTTTTTTCTTCTATACCAAATGATGCTAAAAGATATAAAATAAGAGTAAAATTTCAAAATGGTACAAGTGGAGATTTAGATTGGAACATTTTTAAAGGCGCATGCGTGACCCCTGTCAATATATTCAATGATTATAATAGTCAACAATCACTTACAATTCTACTGTACTACATTACACTCTGTTCTTCGATTTTAATTCTGAAGTGTCTTATTAGAAATATTAGCAAAAAATGGTTGATGCTGAATTAAGAGGTGCCATCATAAGACTCTACGAAGATATTTCACAAGAAAAATTCAAGGAACTCAGTATCAGTGAGCCTTCCAACGTTATGTATCATATTAAAGACTGTCAGACCGATACCGTAGTTCACTATAATCACACTGAATATACATTGGAAACATATGGTCGTGCTGAAAATTTATGTAATCAAATTTTACTGGGATCCATCAATCTAGACGAATTTTGCGTAGGAATACTGGAATCTGGTTTCTTCAAATTATTATACTCAATTAGAAAAACTATACCTTTTGAATATATTGTAAAATACAATCTTTATAGTGAAAGTTGATTAAATATTTTACTAAAATAATTGTTGTTTTTATTTTGCACACTTGTGTGTACAGTTTTCATTTTTAAAATATATATATATATATATATATATATATATATATATATATATATATATATATATATATATATATATATATATATATATATATTTTTTTTTTTTTTATTTAAATATATAAATTACAGCTCCTAACTAGACAGAATTGTTTACGTAACGTGATTTTTTTTCAAAAGACGCAGATGTTATTTAATACGATTTGGATTTATGACCTTGATCTCAATTCAGATGTTAGTCGGCTTTAATCACAGTCTACAATAGTGGCAAAACTCCAGTTTGTTTACATTTAAGTCACGTTCCTTAACCCAGCTGGCGACACTTTGTTCAACAAGTCAAGACCTGTTTTTAACGTTGAATTTGCATTCTATGTAATAAGCGACAAGTAAGTTAAAAGAAAAAATGACTCAGCATTTTGCAGATAATTTTTGTTTATTCACCAGACCAGCTTATTTAGTCTACAATAGCACAGCAAACATTTTAGTTACGTTTTCAAGTCGTACCATCATACAGGTGTACCAACCCAAATATAGTGGCTTTTTAGTACCAACTTAGGAAAAATAAAACCCCTGTTTTTACCATTTTCTTTGTCTATAACTTTCTTTCTACCACAATGAGTAATGAAAAGAAGATAAAGCGAGTTACGTTCGATGAGAGCCGTAATCAAACGTATATAATATTCACGTGGGCCTATGCATATAGAACATCAAGATTAAGATATGGGGAATTTTTTGTCTTGGACCGATACCGATTTCAACGCAGGATAGAAGCCGCAGCGAAAATTTTCAATCCTATTATAAATAAAAAAATGTGCTTTTGTACTGCTATTAATAAACATACTGTATTATAATTATATATTATGCTCTTATATTTTTTATTACATAGTTTTAATTAGTATTGTATTTTTATAGGTTAATAAATATGATTTTATAAAAATTTATGTCTTTTTATTATTTTCCGATACCCCTCGTATATTACTTTTAATTAGCTTGAAGATAATTATTTCAAATTTCCCTGTATACATATGAATCCTGAATTGAATGTGTTAAATAATAAAACCTTATATGGAAACTCTATTCCGTATACAGAGATAACGTTGTAAATTACAACAACATTCGTTATTGGATATTTTATTATAATAACAAACAAAATTTACGACTTTATTTATCTGAATAGTTTAGACTTGTCGAATCTTGGACTAAATATTATTTCATTTAAATATATGTGCATACGTCTTGAATATTTCTGCTATTCTGATGACTGATCACCGTAAATGTCGTGAAATAAGGCCTTTTCGACATTCATTTTTCTCTGTTTTTTGTCTTAACAGCCAACACTTATACTCTAAGACTATGACATCACAAATTTTTCCGTTATTCACCAATCATAGACGTCTACATTCTTTCTGCGTGCTATCTCATCCTATCTTAGGCTCTGACGTCACACTTTTTTTACTAAGCTCTTTCTGTGCTATCTCATCCTATATTAGGCTCTGACGTCAGACATTTTTTCCGTTATTCGCCACGTCATGTTTTTTTCTTAACGCAGCAACGCCCCCTTTTTTCCCCCACCCTCTTTTTTCGCAGCCACGCCCCCTTTTTTAATACAGCTATGTTTTTTTCTTAATGCATGTTTCCCCCCCACCCTCTTTTTTCGCAGCCACGCCCCTTTTTTCTTAATGCAACCATATTTTTTTCTTAATGCAGACATGTTTTTTTCTTACCCCCACCCTCTTTTTTCGCATCCACGCCTCTTTTTTTTAGCCATGTTTTTTTTTCTTAACGCAGCCACGCCTCTTTTTTACAACCATGTGTTTTTTCCCCCTCGCCCCCCCTACGCCGCTTTTTTCTACACCCTCTGGTTATTGTTGATCATCCACAAGAACTCTTCGCGACCCCACCCACATCTTTGGTCACTCCCGATGGACACATGCCATCCGCATCAAATTTCCGCGGACAAATCCGAGGATGGCCCAGAAGCCCTGTTGCTATACTACTCACGTAATGTTACCATGTCGAAGCAACTAATAATTACTTATAATTGAATGGAATTAATTGTAAAATGTGTAATAATATTTGTTTATCTATCTAGCATATTGTGAGAGCTAAAAATGACTATTGTATTTTCACTTCCGGATTCTTTACCATATTTCTGAGACATTGGTCGGAGGTTTTCTATATATAACTAGAAACTCTGTACATATATTTCTTAAAGAATGCAATTAGGGCAATATGGACCCTTTCAAATATAGATTTACGACTATCTATCAAAGTTATGAAACAAAACCAATTTACCTTTTATTGGAAATAAAACTACAAGGTTTCTCCATTAAGAACTAAACTTTCTTTTCAGTTTATTTGTTGGTAATAAAAAATCTTTTTCCACTAAATTTCTTTTTCATTTTCAATGTTTTTTAGAAGTTTCGTCGTAATGGTCATAAAATACTTCAACAAAAGAAAACTTTTTCTGTTTTAAATATATAGAATATCTTGGTTTTTCTTTATGATTTCAAAATAAATCAGTTAAAATAATACAGAATATGCCAATGTTTATAGCAGGTTTATGTATAGAATATATATATATATATATATATATATATATATATATATATATATATATATATATATATATATATATATATATATATATATATATATATATATATATATTATTGATATAAAGAGTAAAGAAAAAAATCACAAACACAGCTAGAAGCTAAAATATATAAACTTAGGCAAGATTTTTGCAGATGGATAAATACCATCCCTCAGAAACGCATATAGTCAAAGGTACTAAAAGCCATTTGTCACAAAGCCACAATATATTATCCCTGTCCTATTGCAAAAGTGGGAGGTTCAGCAAAATTTCCAGGTTATAGGTAATTGGCTTTTTAACGTCGATGTCCGATCGCAAGAGATTGTCTAACAAAAAAAACCTAATTCCTAAATACGTAAATATTTAACCATAATCCACAATATTGATAATTTCGAAAAGCTATAGTAATGTAATGATTGTTCAAGGTTCAAGTATCGGTGTCATTGATTTCATATTTCAATTGCAAGCGAATTTATGTTTTTCTAATAATTGTTGGTTTGGGCACACTTTTTTTGGTTTTTGGATTTCAGTCTGTAGCCTTTAGCTACATAAAATTCTTAATTATATACTACTACAGTTAAACTGTAAATAGATGCTAAAAAGACTGGTTATTGATGAAAAACATAATAACCGGAGAAAAAATAGACTGATATAGAGAAGATCCACTCTGGATGATGGAGGTTTACATTCAATATTCTAAAAACTGAGTATAAAAATTATCCTTAATAACACTGTATGCGAGCGCCATGTGGATATTTTGTATATCTAGAGTTATGAATACTATGCAGTGGAAGTAAATTTTTCCCTATATAGCTTTAGTCACGTTTTCCCAATATGTGGACCAATAGTGTAATGAAATTAAGTAGTTAGTCTATTTTACTCAATTGAGTGTTACTCTGTTAGATTTGACCTTGTTTATCACGCGATCAAATCAAATATTCTTTTCTAAGTGGTTAATTAAAATTATATTTCAGTAGATCGAACAACGTTAAATATACAATTAAGGACAAAATTTAATAAAATTTGTTAAATAAACTACTATCACCAAAAAGTACGCTTACTACTTCTAGTTTAAACGGTCAATTTAAACTGCTTCATTTTGTTAACAGTGAATCTTAGTAAATAGAGAATGTAATACTTTTCAATAAAAAAATAAACAGTTTTAAAACCTTAAGGCAGACTTTTCTGTACGTAGAACATCTCTATCTCGAAATTGAGTGGCAGAGAAAAAATAAACCAAGACATAAATGAAGAATATGTGTTTTATGCGTCAATTTTACTTTTTTCAAATAGTCCATAATCGTGCTTTTTCATGACCCATGAACAGGGTGGGGTGTATCTTATCCACCTAAAAAACAATAGATGTCGTTTGGCATACGTCCCTAATCAGTCAGAAACCTGATCAGAATCAGTCGAAACCCGATCGCTCCAACACGATTTAATTGAGTGATCTTCCTAACAAAAAAAAAATTCTCAAATAGTCTACCATTGTGCTTTCTCATGATCCATGAACATAGTAGGTGTGGTCTATCCACCTCAAAATCAATAGATATCATCTGGGGGACGTCCCCGATCACAATCAGTCAAAACCCAATCGATCCGACATGATTTAATTAAGTTATCGTGTTAACAAAAAAAATTCTCAAATAGTCCACCGTCGTGCTTTCTCATGACACATGGACAGGGTAGGGTGTGCCTTATCCACCTCAAGATCAATAGGTGTCGTCTGAAAGATGTCCCCGATCAGAATTAGTCAAAACCCAATCGATCCGACACGACTTAATTGAATTGTCGTGCTAACAAAAAAAAAATCTCAAGTAGACCCATGGACAGGGTGGGGTGTGTCTTATCCACTTCAAAATCAATAGGTGTCATCTAGGAGACGTCCCCGATCAGAATCAGTCAAAACCCGATCGGTACGACATGATTTAGTTGAGTTATCGTGCTAACAAGAAATTTTAATGCCGACGACAACGGCGATATACACACAAAAAATTTTTTAAAAACCATTTTTTTCTTTTATGCCGAAAAACGAAAAATAAACGAAAAATAAATTTTCCACTTTTCTTTGCACAATTACATTACTTTTCCGCTAGTATAGTTGAGTGCGGAAAAGTAATAAGGAATACATAACTTACATATTGCTGAATAGATGACTATGGTGAAAGCTATAGTTCAATATATATCATATACATGAATATAAATATCATACTATATATATTAAGAATGTTGAAGAGGCGGTACAAAATCCATCAAATAATGTTATTCTGGGATTAAAAATCAATAAATTTTGAGATTCTACTTCAAAATCGTAAATCATATAGAAAATGAGAGTAAATATATTAAATTCTCTTAATATTAAAATATTAAGAGCATTCTGTGAGCATAGAAAATTGGCTATTCCATTGCGAATGCAGATATATTTCATAAGTAGATTCACATCAATGAGTACTCCACAGCTACGCTTGCATAATAGTTTAATGTAATGTAAATATTCTTTATTTGTATCCTAAATGAATCTGGCAAATGTACGTTTACCAAGTCAAAAATAAAGGATACCTATATAAGTTTTAAGTTTAAAAATATATTATTTTTCTATTATTAATAATGACACCGAATATAATAACCAGATAAATTAATCATTTATTTATTATTTTAGTATCCACAGTAAGCCATTAATTAATCAACTTACAGTGGTATACAGTGTTTATATGTATCTGGTATTGGAGTTATAAACAGTGTTGTGTTCATAACTCAACTGTTATCATAAACATCTTTTAATAATTATTACACTGGATTACATTGTATCAACATAATATATAAATAAATAATTACCACTCTCAGAAAGCAAGTGATAGATTATCTTGCGCCAATTTTCAGAAAAATCACTTAAAAATGATGACGATATTGCTACTGTAAGTTTGTCGCGACTCACTCTTTTTATAGTTACATAGTGTCTTAAATGGAACTATACAATTTGAATTGCGCGCCATTTGTGTTCTGTCAAAAATAGGCGGTCAATATTTAAGGACTGTCATATACAAACCACACGACGTCGACGTGCCGCAACTAACAGTTCAATAACTAATAGTTTGTGTACAACTATTTTATGGAAGTGAGCGATCATTTACAGTTGCATTAAGAAAAAGAGATGGGTTCTGTTATTAATAAGGTAATACCAATACGTTCTCGTCGTGATCGGTCAGATGAAAATATTGCTACAATGACAAAAAGTGTACGGAAATATCCAAACACACCAATTCGACGTCGTGCACAACAATTAAATCTGTCAAAAGCCACCACGCATGTAATTTTAAAGGAAGATCTGCATCTGTCAGCATGAAACAATCAGTTGATACAACAATTAAAAGGCACAGACTATTTACAACGTCGTACATTTGTTAATTGGGCGTTGGAAAAGAAAGAAGGTGATGCTAATTTTTGCAACAAAATTTTCTTCAGAAATGAAGCACGTTTTCATCTTGGCGGATACGTCAGCAAATAAAATTGTCGAATTTGGGGTGTTGATAATCAACATACTGTTCACGGAAAAGAAAAGCATCCACAGAGATGCACAGTTTTGTGCGCATTTTGGAGTGGTGGAGTAATTCGAACATACTTCTTTGAAAACTAAGCTGGTAATGCCATCACAGTAAATGGGGAATGGTATCGTGATATGTTAAATAATTTCTTTTCCCACCAAATGGACGATTTGGATTTTAACAGTATGGGGTTCCAGCAAGATGGTGTAACTGTCATACAGCACGTGCAACTAGAACTCTTTTGTATACCAAATATCCTGATCATGTTGTCTCGCGAAATGCTGACATCAATTGGTCTGAAGATCATGTGATTTAATACCATGGACTTTTTTATTTGGGGTTATGTTAAGGGAAAAATGTACGCTACCCAGCCAGTAAAAATCAATGACGTCAAAGCAAACATTCAACGTGTTATTCGGGAAATAGACCCAGTTTTATGTGACCGTGTTATGGGTAATTTTCAAATGAGATACCCAGACATGTTGTCGTCGTATGGTTTGTAGATGACAGTCGTTAAATATTGACGCCCTATCTTTAACAGTTGCAAATGACGCGTAATTCTAATCCTATAGTTTCAACTGAGACACCCTATACTTACATTATGTAATGTTCTTATGTGACAAGGCAATTAAATATATGATGCTGTTGATTAATATGGTACGTGATTGAAAAATGTGTACTTACAATTGCGCTTTACTACAATTTCCTATCGCAGAAGAATTTAATTTTGAGGATCATAAAATACGTAATATTATGAAATGTGAAGTCCATGAAATGGTCTAATTTGTAGTTGCCGAACTATTATTAAGTTTGATAATTCACTGACTTTGAACTAACTCTAAGTTTGCTTTTACTAATACAAGTTCCGTATCAGTATAATTATGCAATATAATTAGTTTGAGTAATGGAACGTGGAAAGCTATAACATATCATATATGTACAATATCTTCTACATATTACTGAGGAAATGCTCAATTCAGTAGCATAAAACCACAAATTTTTATTTTGAGACCTACGACATATTGAATAGAATATATAATAGAATATATACACATATTGAACAATATATAAATTTTCACATGGATATCCTGCAGGCCAAATAATGCGACATCTAAGAAAATAATTTTATCGCTTAAATGAAAACACATGTTAGGCTAAAATTCGCAGTTTTATTTGAAAACAAATGATAGATACGAAATTCGTAAAAATTTCAAATAATATTTCTAAATTTCGTTGATATGATACAAATACTTAATAGCTGAATTTTCGAGGCTACACTACATGTACGTAATATAAAGAACGCGATATTTACAAATATCGCAAATAGTTGCCAATGAAGGTTGTTTTCCTTCTCCATATTGCATTTTGGATATATAGCAAAGGATGCACATGTCTTCTGCTGTTTACCTTCATGCGATTAGTTTGATCATCCAAGAATATGGCAGTATATAGCCTTTTGGAACTTTTCGAGGAATCTGGTTACTACACAGTGTTTTATGCGGATGACTTAGTCATTGTGATAACCACAGCTACAAGGTACAACGTCCAAAATCTCAAGTGAAGTCAAATATCTGGGCATTATTTTTGACAGTAATTTAAATCGGTAAGTATTGGTTGGTTGTTTTGGGATTGGCATGGCTTGACTTCTTTATAGAAGATAGCGCCATAAGAATAGCTCTGAGACTATGTGTGGAACATCTATGGAAGATGAGTGGGCGGTGTGTGAGACAAGCCTACGGTCTGGAAAAGACAAGCAAGCAACTCCCTCTTCTAGAGGTAAGCGTGCATCTAGTCTCTCCTATTTTTTTATTTAAAAATTTTCTCTGAAGGTAAACCACCGGATCAGTTGGCACATATACCATTATGGGTGACCACAGAAATTACTATATTAACAGACAGTCAGTAAGTCAACGTTGATTGCCTTAAACATTGCAGGTCTAAGTCTAAGCTGATTCTGCAATGTAAAAAGTAATGTTTTAGGGCAAATAAACGATGTCACTTTATGTTGGGTAAAAGAAGACGTTGAAAATCGTCGATATGAGGAAGTGGGTACGCCGGAGTTCTAGGGATTTTATGTTGGGGCCAGAACCAGAAATAATTATCAGTGAAGCCATACGAAATCCGATAGCAAAATATTACACCCTGCCCACAGAGAAAAGTGAGTCAAAGCTATCAGTTGTACCCGAAAATTTAAATTACATCTTACAGCAAGCTAGCAAAATATTGCTTCAATTAGACTCGTACAAATCTACGAATTCTAATAGGGTTATTGACGGAACATTATAGACTAAACAAGTTTTTTCATGTTGCGGGCTGTTTTGCTATTTATATTTGTAGAGGATGGGATCTGAAGGATGAGACTGTGGAACATATCCTAAAGAGTTGCCTCGAACTATTATATATCGCACTCGCACATCTTAAAGAGTTGGCCTAAATAAAGCGAGGAGCTATTTTAAGGAACTATTGGCCGGAAACAGCAGATCCTCGACGACTTCCACCGGGTGTACTTCCTTAATGGATTCATACAGTGGTATGGCCAAGGAAATGATGTCCTTGGTGTATGGTTTTAAATTGGCAGCTTTGATAGAGGTAGCACAATGGACAAATAACACAGTATGCAGTAATTTAGACCATCCAACCAATTCTATCCATTTAAACCCTGTAATCAACACACTATCTATGTTATTATTTACTAACGACTATTAATTAATACCGTATTTTATTATTTACCCCTTGGTGGTACTTCTAGTACTGTACTTTATATCCCAAATTAAATTATAATTTGTATATTTCTCTAATTTTAACTGTATCGATATTATAAATTATAAGTAATGGCATTAGTTTTGATTAGAGTCAGTTTGTATTAATTGCAATGATTAAAAATATTTATAGTTTATACATATAGTCTATAGCATATATCATAAAAATATCTACAGGGTTGGTACCACGCAAGATAGCTTTAATTAATGTTTTAGAATCTCAACATTTATAGAACTCAATATTAACCTAACAGGATTAGGTATTTAATTGTAGCTAATAATTTGATATTAATCTAATATTAAATATTATCAAATCTTGTTCCCTTATAAATGGATTTATTTTCCATATATAAGAAAAAAGAAGGAGAAAATCTAAATAATCGCACGACTTTGAAAGTATATAAAAATATCTTTAAAATAAATATAGTAAATTATGGAACATTCAATTGACGTATAATAATTATGGGTAGCTTTTCAATTTATATCATAATTTTTATAATACTATAAGTGTAAAATACCCTTATTCTATAACTTTTACTTTTATTTGATTTGTACCGCTATAAATATTGTTGTGATTGGTCTTAAAACTATTCTGTATAAGAAAACAAGTACATAAACATATATAACATTTCTGTTTCCATTTACGATAATTGTCGTACAAATGTAGAAACGTGATAGAAATCGATCTTAATATGCGAACATGTGCGCTTATGTGTCATGTGTTGAAAACTAGAACACTGTAAGCTATATATCGTATGCCTCTAAGTACACCCCATTACAGCTGACTGAATGATTTACTTCATTGGAAGCCTTTTGAGCCACGATCAGGAAATTTGTAAAATATGTCTTCTGGTTCTATTCCCGTTAGGCTTTTAAGGTCAGAGTGGCTGTGCACTTAAATTTAAATTCAGGTGCAGCTTGATAAAGGAACCTATTTGCTTTAATGGTTAGAATCCAAGAAATATGTAAAATGGCATCTAAAGCACGTAACTTCTTTGGTATTGAATTTTCAGCTACGGCTTGTAAGCTTTAGCAGGATAATATAATTTTCCTTTCCATAACATTTCCTTTCACTATCTTTAGTTATCTGGTAATAATCACATACAAAAATTCTAGCATTTATATAATTTAAACTTCTGTTATGATGAGTAAAGCATAACTTGGTTCAATGAAACAGTCAATGTTCATGCACTAATATTAAAAATAACTTTCGAGTAAAGTTCAATAATGACTGGAACCTCCTGTACTGACTATATACATCGGTAACTAGTCAAACATAAATGAATTCATCCAAATTTCTTTATAACTTTATTAATAATGATATAAAAATAGTTTCGACTGCAATCATTTACTAGGTGTAACCATTAAGTGGTCAAAATATATGTACAACTTATCTCACTAACTTACCAAAAAGACTCACCTTGTATATCTTTATTTTTAAAGTATTTTTTATCCACTAATGTGCCATATAATTTACATCAATCCTTTTGAAGTAAGAAAAAGACAGAAAGGAAACATCACAAGTGAAAAATTTTTAAAATAAATCACTAAATTACTGCTCAGTCACTACTAACCTTCCCAGCAGAAATTAGGTACGCTTTAGATAGAAAAGGCGCAGATACCGCTATTTTAATGTCACTACTTTATTATGTGCTGTAGCCTTTTCCTTGTTTTGTACATATAAAAAGTATTTTACTGTCATTTTCTATATGTTATCTATTATACTTGTTAAGATTGCTTCAGGACCACATATATTTTTATTAATACCTACAGTGTTATATATAAGTGCAAACTTGATTATTTTCGGTTTATCTGTGTATAAAAACTAAAACTCCCACAATTTGTCTGTGAAATATGATAGAAAAATAACAAAACGCCGACTTACACACATTTTCTTTTACAAATTTGTTGTCCAATAATTATAACAAAAAATCGTAAAAGTACATCAAAATTGTAGAAACGATGTTTTAAATATCTCTGTTAGTTAAATAAGTACAAGTTAGAAGTACACAAAATTATATTTAGCAGTGATGGGACTAACTATATTTAACATAATGACGTATATAATTTTGTAAATAAATAAGGCGCACATTTTGAAAATCATATTTTCATATTTTTCAAAGACTTAATATTTCTTATGTGTGCAGTGGTTAGTGAGTACTTTAAAGTATGGTTTATGGATAATACAAAAGTAATTTTCACTTTAAACTATTACTGCATAATTGACAATTTTAAAGGATAAATGGAATTAACTCGTGAACATTTTCATGCGAGAATGTATTACGACTTTCGACGTGAATTATCAAAACAAAAGTGCATCGATTAATTTACTTTTGCTTTTGGCGATAACGCTCCATCCTTTGCCAATGTGAAACGCTGGTATAACGAGTTTAATTGTGGCCGCCATTCGCTCACTGATGAAAGTTGTCATTGACTTCCAAAATCAGAAAACATTGATGCTGTGCAATAACTGATAATGTAAGGTCATCATGTGACATACTGTGAGATTGAGGCAACCGTAGGCATTAGTTCGACTAGTATATATTAAATATTGCATGATCATTTAACTGTAAAATAGGTTTGTTCTCGTTAGATCCCACATAATCTGAAAAAATCTCAAAAAGAGCTCGTGTCGATTGGTGCAAACAAATGCCCAAGAAATACAGTGACGGTGCATCAAAAGACATACATAACATTGTAGCAAGAGACGAATCATGGATTTATGCGTATAAACCGGAAAGTAAACAGCAGTCGACTGTATGGGTGTATGGAAAAACTGTATGGAACTGTATGGAAAAAATGCTTTGTCCAATAGTTCGAATATACGCAAAATTGAATAGATCATGACGGAGTATATTTATAAAAACGATAGAGTAAGTTTCAATGACAAATTATATGTTTTTTTATTATTAGGCTCAAAATATAAATAGTGCCCCTCGTAATTTGACTTGGTGGCGATATATTATTGAATTTATTTCAAAAGTTACTTACAAGTTATGAAACGATAGGGTTTCAATAGGCAGTGGGTTGAACTATATACAGATTAGAATCCTCTTATTAAAATTGATTTTATCTGTAATGTGGTGTATTTAGTATAAATCACGTAATAAGTAGCCCCCGGTAGTTTCCGCCTCAGTTGGAGCAACTTAGAGGCTGCTACAGCTAGTGATGTAGCTATAAAAATATTACTACTACTTGTACCACTTGTATTTTTAAATATATTTTATAAAATATACAACACTGTGAATAAAATTTATGAATAATGTAAACTTTTATTTTACTTTCGAGAGATATAATAAAACTACGAAGAGATAATTTGAAAAATCTTACACCAATTTATATGATGGAAAAATATGAATTTGTTCGTTATAGAGGAAAACATGAACAATATTCATACATCAGCAAATATCATCATCCATCAATGAACGTATGAACAACTACAGAAAAACCTTTCTACTTGTGCTGACGAACTTGCTAATTATATTAGTTTAACTACAAGTTTCATTTAGTCTAAATCTATCTTTCATAATTTACATATTATTTATTTTCACGCATACATATATAATCCATGACATATTCATAAAATAAATAATATTGGACCAAATAAGGACCTTGTAGCGAAAAATCTTGTAGGTCGTTCTATTTCAAATTTATCTATCTAGGAACAAATTATTCAATTATTAGTAAATAGGTCCAAAATATTGTTCATAACGTCTTACTTAAAGTCATCAAATATGAAATGCGATTTTAAGCAAAATATTTTATGGTAGCGCATGCATTCAATCTCATTGGCATCATTATCTACTACTAATGATTCCAGCCCACATATTTATTTTTTTGTGGTAGTTGAATATGACTTTTTTCTATTCAGTAAGTGTTTCTTCTCTATTCAGTAAGTGTTATACTTGAATCTAGTAATGGACATATTAACTATTCACTTCATTATAGAAATCAACCACTTTCATATGGTCATTAAAAACTATTGATATCAAAAATACGAACTTGGCTATAGAGTTTAAAATCTGTTCACAAAATTCATATGTTTAATTTAGGCCATCCTCTATTAGGTTACCGGATTGAAACCAACTGATTCTCTTGACCAGGTAACTCGTTAACCGTAGTATTATCTCATTTATAACAATGAATTTTGTTGTTTGTATTATTAGGACCCTCGTACGACCCAATTTCTAGAATCGTACCTTAATTTTACTAATTGCGCCATGGTTTAGGTGACAAATTTGGGTGCTCTCCTCGGAAATAATCGAACAAACTCAAACTGTCTTCTAAATCGTTACCATCAATAAAATTTTAGTGCTTGCTAGAAAATAATATAAAATTTATCAGGTTTTACTATATTTTTAACAGATAATAATAGAATATAAAAGGCACTTCTAAAAAATACGAATGATATAGGATATCCATATATTTTATTATTTACAGAACCAAACATCTAATCTAAGATGTAATTAGTTTTTAATTACTTTTTACTACTACTATTTTAATTATTTTTTTTAATTACTTTCTATTTCGACATAACGACATATGAAGAAAAAATACTTATGCTCCTATTGGTTTAATATTTTGTGTGTCCATTTTACATATAGTTCATTTTACAGAAAAAAAAAACATTATTCTTGAGGCATTGTGAAAAATGGAATTTTTCACTATTTCAAAAGTAACTCACAATTTAGTAAGTTTTAACTCATTCAGGCTACCATTCTTATTCTAATGAAATATAATTGTAGTAACTCTAGTGAATCGTTATAATTATGCTCATTAATTAACTAAATTTATTACTGATAACGAAAAACTGTATTTAATGCGTTTTTTTTATATTTCAGGAATATCTTGCATAAAGTGATAATATAAAAAGCGAATGCCTTGCATTATATATCGTAATATTTTACATAATTTTAGACTTTTCTCTATTCTTAAGTATAAGAAAACAGACTATATTTCATAGGTATAGAATTATTTAGAAAATCCTTTCAAAATAATTTGAAAACATGGCAATAAGTTGATGCAACTTGCCTTGCCTATATCTTCTAACCCTTTAATATCAATAACTCAATAATTCATTTTTGGCATTTTAATTAACATATTTAAATATATTTTAAAAAAATTTGTTTTATTACATCGATTTTACGCGATCTATTTACGCAACGTTAATATAGTATTTTAATCTTTCAGATCATAGCGAATTAAACTTTTTGAATGTTAAATACATATCTAAGCATATCATCTATTACAATAATTAGTTTAGATATGCAAATATGAAGTAACTTACAATTCTGCCAAAATATAAATGTTAGAAAAAATATACTACGAATATTGAGTAATAGAAACATGAATTTTGTATCTATAAACCACATAAATTTTATATAGATAGTTTTTCCTTATAAAAACCTTCACACTGTTATATTCATTTTATTGTTATACTGTTACTGTTACCACCTGGATGGGAGACCAACTGGTTCGCCTATAACTTCTAGTAGTTTCTATATCAGTGGACTAGCAGAAATTACATAAATTACAGAGAATTTGAAGTAGAAGGCCATACCACCTCTGGGATAAGATGTACAACATAGATACCTTTTCTCATTTGTATAAGCTAAACCAGGAAAATTTGTCTATTCCACCACAAGAATAGAGGTTTAGTACTGTAGACAACTCATCTCCTTATAAAATTATATGACTTAGATTAAAAAATAGAGTAGAATACCTCTAATCTGCTGGTGTTCAGATAACCTAATTTCTTAATTGGATTCCTAAAGATGAAATGTGACTTTATCTTAAAACACACTAATACCAATCAGGTTATTATACATATATGATATATGACTGACTATTATTAGTTCTAAATATAATTTTCCTTCTATCGTCGTCAAAGCTGCATGACACTATGCTGACAATATTAAGTTACATTTCCTAGTGATGTTAATTGTAAACTAGCGTGTAACTATAAAATATATTGACATGGCGTCAAATCTAATTTTAAGAACAATGAATGAAAGATAAACGTAGCTTTATTTTAAATATAACATTCACAGCAATATTCTTCAGAAGTTGTATACACACTTGACCATATATTGAAGTAATGTATATCTTAAGTAATACAAGCTTACGTTAGAGTGATATAATCGTTTTAATAATTATTACTTTAGAGGTATTCTCAGTTTTTCTAATTGGCGATCCACAATTGATTACATGCTAATGATACTCTACTGGCAATATGAATTAGCAACTACTATAAATTCAGCACGAAATTTTGTATTTTATTTATATAAGATCATTAATTTTAACTCATAGATGAGAAGTAGGCTTCTATAAGATAAAAACTAGAGCTTGACATATTATGCATTATATGAAACAGAATCAGATTTGACAAATTCAGAGTATATTGGAAACAGTATATTCAATTTGTTAATATGTTAACAAATCTAATTGCATAATATTATGTAAGACGTCTAATGCTGTTTCTTTTTATCAAATTTGCCCACACTAGAGATCTTCGACTATTTTATTAACTCCTTATGCAACATTTAATAGACGACGTTAGTTTTTAATTGTTTTAGTACTCATTTGAATTCCGTAATTTAATAATTAATACAGTAATTAACTTTACTAACTTACTATACCTCACGTATAGAATTCTGACCACAATCATGAACTTCAATTCAATTAGTGCTGCTAACTACTTCAAATTTAATTAACCTAAACATGACAGTTTTGATAAAAATAACATATCTAAATGAAGCTTTATTTTGAGCCTATCGGGAATGGTTGTCGAAGAATATTATATAGAAATATTTGAAAAGCGGCATTACTTATTATACTACTCGCATCAATTGTCTGGAAAATGCTGCTTAATACTTTTCGCTCTTATACATAAAAATTTGATTCAATTTGACTCCAGACGGTTATTAAATTTCATCAATAGGTTTACATTTTTCTTAAAATATTATTGAAATATAAATGTTATTTTACTAATCTTATACTTCCTGGAATTTCAACCAAGTTGATTATATATTCATACGTTATTGAATTAATTGCTAAATTTAGTTACAGGGTAATAAATTCAAGCGTTAACGAATTCCCAGTTGACAGTTAGCTAGTAGTTGTTGCCTGACCTTTCCTGAAGGGATACAGCAGGAATAACAGAATGGATAGTCAGGGTCTCGTTTTATGGATGTATATACATCGACTCAGGATGACACGGCCTCGCGTGAGACATTCTTTGCAATTTGTCTATGAAACACATAAGTTTCTTTTATATATTTTAGAAGTTTTCTATAAACAGTTTAATAATCATATCAGTATTGTCTAAAAACAACAGTTAATGAAACAAAAGACCTTTTGCAAGGACGAACCAAAAGCGATAAAGTAAAACGAAGAAATGCCAATGCTAAATTGGGAGGTCACAACGACGACCGAACTGCCTTGCTGCCCCGTTTTCCCTGTTTTAAGGAAGTGGCCTACGACACCAATAATTATCCCGCATATTTACAACTAGGTATATATGTATGTAGTTTCATGTATCACATGTAAATACCCAAATTATGCAATATTAATATAAGTCAATTGTACAGAAAAGTAGGAAAGCTTTTAAATGAATGGATATATTGAGAAGTGTTTAGGTAATGAACAGTGTATGAGTGAACTTAAAACATTTTATATGTATAATAGCCTAATATTTCTGGATGTGGAACGTTCATTTTGAAAATATATAAGTATATTATTAAAATTATATAAATATAGTATTTATATAGAAATACAATATTCACATGCAGGCGTATATGATGTGAGAAGACCACCATTGATTGTATATTAATGATTGAGGTGTATGGTCAATCTTACGATCGCATTGTGATGAAATATTTCAAAGAATATATGGCACGTAATTTAACAGAACAACGTTAATATTTCTCTCGGGTCTTGTTTACATAATATGATGTAGTCATATACATAATATAACATAGTTATTTGGTATTATAACAGAATCTTCTTGATGACGATATACTCTAAGGATTATTTCATAATTATCTTCACAACACCTCCAAGTTCATGGGATTGATTCAGGGTAACAATGAAAAGTACTTGGAGCTGGCGTAGATATCTGGCTCGAAGTAATTCAGGCGTGAGTGAATTCAATTCCCACAACAGTCAGCTGGATCTATTTTTGTGTGTCCGTGTGAATATAGGGGGAGGGAGGGTGGTTAGGTGGAAGGATAGCAGTAAGCTAAACCTCGTCGTCATCGCCTAAATAAAAATAAAAAATGCAATTCAGGCTAAGCTAGTAAAAATATTTTATAACATGTAAACTATTCTGTAAATCGAATTGAATTAAATGCACTATTTTCCTAAAATATCGATAATGTTAATCTATACGGATATAATTCTACATTAGGAATATGTATTAATAATAAATAAGGCACTCAACCGTTTTTGGGATTCAGTTGCCCCAGAAGAGAATTAAACTAGACCGATAATACATAGAGAGCTGTTATAATATTAATCTAATGAAGTGTTCTCAGATATACGAGGGTGAGGTGAAAAGTTTCCGGCCCGAACAAGAGATAGCGCCATCAGGTCTAAGTTTTCTCGTATTCCACAATACTATCCCTGACTAGCTTCTATAATAATTTTCGGGTCGATTGATCTGTTAGTATATGGTTGACAGCCTATTGAATAAGACGCCTCGCTTGCTTACGTGAAAATGGCAAAATTGGACAAGCATACGGTCATCAAATACATCTTTTTGAAAGGCTTCACACCACTTCACAAGACAAACAACTAATGGATTCAACACTCAAGGACTCTTCTCCATCATATTCATCAGCCAAACAGTGGGTTTCTGCGAAATATCGCATGAGCACTGATGGTGAACCACGCTCAGGACGCTCCGTTGAGGTTACAACTGCCGAAATGATCGAAAAAATTTATAAAACCGTGGTAGAGACCGCAGATTGAAAGTGAGTGAGGTAGCTGAGATTATGTGAACTGAACGTGTACGCAATATTTTATATCAACATTTGTGCATGGAGAGGCTCTATGGTAGGTGGGTGCCGCGTTTGCTAACTATCGATCAAAATTGCACCGGAAGACTATTTCGACTGAGAATGTGGCACTGTACAAACGAAAGCCAATGAATTCTTGCGTCAATTTATAACTGTTGATGAAACGAGGGTCCACCATTACACTCCTGAAAGTAAACAACAGTCAAAACAATAGACTGGAGCAGGTAAACCAACCAAAAAGAACCACCAATGATGAATGCTACGTGGAGTTATTAAATCGTTTGGGTGACGAAATGAAGGAAAAATTACCTCATTTGGCAAATAAAGGGATATTGTTTCACTATGATAATGCACCTGCTCATTCGTCATTGCAGTGGCTAAAATGAACGAATTGAAGTTTGAATTGTTTTTCCATCTCACGTATTTACCAGATTTAGCCTCCAGCAACTATTATTTATTTCTTTACCTTAAAATATGGCTCGTAGGTAAAGTATTTGTGACCTATGAAGTCATCAATACTGTGAATGCGTATTTTAAAGGGCTCGACAATAGACTTACTGCAGATTATGTTGAAAAATAAAGTAACAAAAAATAAAAAAAACCTTTTTCTTCATCAGACCGGAAACCTTTGACACTCGTATTGTCAACACCTTGTATTTTAAAATGAAATTAACCACAATATTCACTGCTTGAATAAAATATTCTAAATAAATTGTTTCATATACCGATTGTAATACATAAACGACATTAATATTAATATATTAATTGACAACAAAAATAGCTAAATGTTGCCCTGCTGTTGGAAGAACAGGTTTGCAAGTAACATTAATGTACGCTTGGATTGTATGCATAGCTGAAATTAATCTGTAAATAACAGAGATATCGGAAAATCAGTATCATTTCATTCGCCATAAAAGCGAATAGTAATTTTGCCGAATGCGCCAGTTATTATTTAACGATGTACATATGGTAATTTTTTGTCGAAATTAGCAATAATTTTTTTATTAAGTATATCTCACATAGAATTCCATTACAGTGATAATACAAAATAATTAGTTTTTAATATTGTTCCTATAATTTACTTATGATATAAATAAATAATAGGAACATAAAACATAGAAATGAAGATAATTATCGATACTAATAGAAATTTCTTACTATGCATGAACGAATTTTCAGTGAAGGTTTTACTAGGAATATTATTTCGGTACTCCTTTTTGATTTCCATTATATTCAGTTTTGAATATTTTGTGGAGAAATAGTAAATAAGAGACATAGTTTTTTTCTATTTGCTATAAGATAGTTTGAAAGTGAAAAGAAGTGAAATTGTCTCCCAAAGTTACATATATCGAAGGGCGATGTGCAGTTTTACATAAAAACGGTCAATCGAGTCGAATTACACAAATGGGGCAACATTCATCAAGTGTACCCGACTAAACATTTTGTACACCCGATTTCCACCAAACTTTATATTTTTAAAGGGAGGGGGGGGGGGGGGTAAATGCCTTCAAATTTTGAAAATATGTTGTTTACACTTCAGTTATTGCAGATTGTCAAGATACAGGGGTAAGAATTTTGCCGTGCAACCGTGTGCGCTCAATTTAATTAATTTGTAACTCCTAATACGTTTATTCGATTCGCATTCATCGAAAATGTACTTTACAGGATCTTTCGTGTAATTTCCGACAAAAATTAGCATCTTTTTGTAAATGCAAATTTTAAGTATTTCTTTGCAATTCTTAATGTTTTTGTATTTTTTTCATACATTAAAAAGTATTTCTAATGGAAAGCTTGTCCCTTTTTTTTATAAAAATACTCCATAATGAAAATGCAACTGAACTAATTGGTGACGGAGGAAATAATTTGGTGCGCACTGTCGCATTTGTCTCGCGATCGGCCTTACGTGGAGTTTCTTAGGAATTGACACAATTTAAAAACTAACTCAAATAATTTAGTTAATTGGTAATCAACAAATAAAGTGTATATAAGAACATGTTTATATACTAATTGATTATGAAGTTATTTATTTACATCACAGTTAATGATCTTGTCATTAAATTATGTTCATTAAAAGAGCTCTTTTGATGTATTACTCAAACATGTGGTTGTTGTATCCATATACCTCGAACTATTTACTTTGGTTCTGACATCTGAAGTGATTTTGACAAGGTATAAATTAATTTGGGTACCCGTAAGTTATTATTTGTATCACATCAAAACTCTTCACAACCAAAATATTTTGCTTCCTACAAAGTAACCCATTCTTTCAGTATTGTGTAGGTCATTATTGAGGTTAAGTTTCGCTTTAGAAGAGAGTTATTTGAGTAATTTTTGAGTGTTTGCTATATTATATCAACATCACTTTAATTTCTACAATATGAATAGAAAGAGTTTTACAGATCGATGCTGAAATCCTTTTACTGAGAAGAAGCACAGAAAAACTATGGGAAATGTAAGTCATATTTATCGAAAAAAAATCCTTATCTATTGAATCAAAAGTTTGTGGTTCATGCAGAAAAGACATATTATCATTGTCTGCGGTGTCACCCGTCTATCCCGTAGTTGACGCAATAGTTTTAAATGAATATGCTGGACTCGAGGTAATTTTTTATGAAAATAATTCAGTCTATGAAAGAACATTTTATCGATTTTTTGGCATTTTCTAGGCTGTTTGAAGACAATGTGGATGAATCAGTGGATGTTCCTGACCCTATTTATGATGAACCATTTTTCCCCCTTTTGCTGAATTCTTAAAAACAAAAACAAAAAATTACTGTGCCCAGGAAGATCATGCATCTGTAATAGAAGTTCTCGAGCAAATCAAGCATAAATTTCAAATTTCGAACAGTGGTTCCGATAAAAAATACTTCTGACTCTTGCGCCAATGTCTTGGGGTCGACGAAAATCAACTACTGAATTTAATGTTTCTCAACGTGAAACATTTTTTGTTCTGTAAATAATTACGTATTTCGGTTAAAATTTCATTGATTAGATTAAATTTCTTAGGATTTTTTACACTAATTCAATGCGTTTATAACTTATATTGAACAATTTTATATTGTACTAGCGGACCCAACAGACGTTGTCCTGTACACACGTCTTTTATTCGAAAATTTTAAACTTTTTTGAATAAGCTGTAACAATCTGGACCATTTTGATGAAAATTTTTATTAAAAAATTATTACACTATCTAACGTTATTACATGTACATTTATCACAATTCGACCACTCGATAGCGTGTGAGTATGTGTATACTATGAGTGAAGTGAAATGTAGAGGTTGTGTTAAATAAAAACTTATTTTAATTAAAGGTGAAAAAGTTGAAACTCAAATTATTATTATAACAGGTATATTTTTTCAATTTACAAAAACTTAATTTATCGTAATGCCATTGGAGGTACAATACAGGAGGTATTTTTGGTTAATCCTTCAGGAGTATACACAAACAAATTCGATGGTTTTCCAACCCTGGAACACGAAACATATAATTGGCCGTGAGAAAAGCACGGATTCTCTAAATTTAAGCCACAAATTGTCATTGTTTGAACTTGTGACTTATTAATAGTCATAGCAAATGCCAAGCGGATTGGAAATTGCAAACGTTTGAATGGTATAGGCGAATCTGAAGGAATCATTGGGATCCGTGGTAGAAGTACAACTTCGCCTTGAAATTTTCCACTCAAAATAGTGGCTTCAAGAATGTTGCCCATGATTTTTTTTATGACCAGTCTCGTGCCATTACACAATTTCGGTGCATTCAAGTTTCGAAGCAAATATAGGTGAATCAATCTTCAATCGCAAATTATGTGGTGGCATTCCAGGTAAATCCAGTGAATTTAAAAACTCTACAGGATAGTTGATAACTTCATCAGGATCAACAACAGTGTCAATCGATTTGAATGTAATTTCATTACCAGGCAATCATTGTTGTATTTTAAAATTGATTGCGTCACCAGCCATAATAACTGCAACTTCATTAATAGTTGGAACATCATATGTACCTGCGTACTCTCCATAGGGCACTTTGTCTGTTTTAATGAAAATGACGTAGTTGTAGTTTTGCAGTCTGTTAGAAAGAGTCTTGAACAATCGTACCAATTGGTTATGGTTTTGCAAAAACTTTTCCAAAATGTCCATAATTTCTCGTTCCTCCATCTGCTCTATATGGTTGTATACGCAGCGTGTATGAGTTTGTTGCTCCTTATCGCCCAGAAAGTAAATTTGTAAGAATTTTTGATCGGCATCAGGCATTGAAAGCAATGAACCAATTTGGTGGTATACTTGACCTTGAATCTTGAATGTAGATTCAAAATTACGACCATCTTCATTTTGAACAACTTTTGTTGCTGAATATGATGTCATTTGGAAGCAAGAATTGAATTTACGAATTTTCCGGAAAAACAATTTCGATTGAGATGTGGTTCCAGCTAATAGTGTTTTCAAAGATTCCGGTGGTGGATTTAATGGTGACAGTGAAATTTTTCCAGATGCGTAACATAAACCAGCTAATTTACCTTTGTACTTGAAAGCATGACAATGTTGACACTCTTTGTCCATACTACCGATCATGATTAATACATGTTGGTTACGTTCTCTGTGTACGTTGGTCGCTCGTTGACGTGCCTCTCGTTGTCTTAATGTATTAGCACGAAGACGTTGATTGCATTGCTCTGAATTTTCATTTGCACGTGTACATGCAACTTGATCTCTTAAATTTACATTATCCGCCGAGTGTTCTTCAACTGTTCTATTCAATTGACGATCATGGACCAATTGTGTGTTTCGAGTACGTCGACCAATATTTCTTGCTCTTCCACGAAGACGTGGCATTTTTCTTTAAGAATAAAGTACTATAAAATAGTACACAACTAATATGAGTAACCTATTGAAGATGAAATTCTAATTAAGTAACAGGACTGAAAAGATTTATTGTACCAAATTTTAGATAAAAAATGTGTAATTTTATTTTTTTGCTTTTTTTATGTAATATTTCCAAAAAGGAATAATTTAAAATAAAAACAATTGAAAAAATTTGTTATGAAATCAATTAGTAAATTTGTAGGTTAGGGTGGTTGTTAATCAACGCACGTGTAAATTTGATAGAAAATTATATAAAATACTCACTTCAATTCTGCACTAAATTTACAAAATGTATAGTTTTTATGCTATGCACACTTCAAAACTCTTCAAACACTAATTACATCTTAATGTAATATTTCATTTAGCACACGATTTTTTGTAACACAATAATAACACGAAGTTACAAAATATTTTCCTGAATTTGATCGCAGCACCAACTGTCGGGACAAACTGGAATTAAAATAGAATATTATTGAATATTCGATACTGCGATCGTAGCGTAGTCTGCCGGATCCGATGTGAAACATTCCAAAATCAACAACAATTTATAAATAAAAAATTAATTGAATAAACAATTTAAATTGGACCGAATTGTAAATCTAAACCATTCTCGAATCCACCTGAATACACACAAAAAATTTCATTAAAATCGGTCCAGCCGTTTAGGAGGAGTTCAGTGACATACACACGCACAGAAGAATTATGTATATAAAAATTTAGTCCAGCGTAGGAAGGTAAGGGTTACAATAATTCAGTTATGTACATGTTTGCTATTGTTTAAAATTAAAAGTTGTCTAATTAGTACTTTCATTGAAAATATATGTGATGTATTTTTTGGAAACGTAAGTTCTTAATTTATTAATACGCATTTTAACACTAACAAAATGTAAATAAACAGAAATTAGCTGTGAAAGGCACTGTTAGAATGGTCCAGGAGCGCGAGATAAGTGCGACAGTGCGCACCAAATTATTTCCTCTCCCACGAATTCGTTCAATCCCAATTCTGTTATGGATTATTATAGGAAAAAAGACAAGCTTTCCATTAAAAATACTTTTAAGAAAATTAAAACTGTGGAAATTTGAGAAAATGCAAAAATATATTAAAAACTGCAAAAAAAATCAAAATTTGCATTTACAAAGAAATTACAATTTTTATCGGAAATTAGACTAAAAATTCTATAATGTACATTTTCGATGAATGCGAATCGAATAAACGTAGGAGAAGTTACAAATTAATGAAATTGAGCGCAGGGTTGGATGACGAAAATTCTTACCCCTGTATCTTGACAATCTGCAACAATTAAAGTGCCATATTTTCAGAATTTGAAGACACCCCCCTACAAAAATACAAAGTTTTGTGAAAATCGGGAGTACATCGTATTTAGGCGGATACACTTGACGAATTTTGCCCCAAATGGCAAAATATTTATCTGTATTATCTCTCTAAACGGCAATTGTATATATTCGCTTTAAAACAGCGTTTCTTATAATATTACAATTGATGAAGTACCTAAATGTACGTTTTAGATATTAGTATTTGTATTCAGCTAAATAATTACAAATTCGAGTTTTGCGGAGAATGTACAAAGACTTAGTGTCATGTCATCTATACATAAATAAGATTAGGCTACGCCAAGTTAGGCTTTTCCAGGATACGAAACTTTAATCAAATTCATTATTTCTATTAATTCGTTATTATAAGACGCCACCACAACTTTATTTTGCATTAAATTACATTTTAGTCGATAGCGGAATGTTGCGGTTATTTTAAGAAATTTAATTTTACCTTTCTTCATTCTCGTATAACCCCAACTATATTGCATCCAGATCTGAATGGGTTGTGCAAAGGTAATTCTACTTTTTCTTCAATCGTTGGTTAGTTGGCTTTAGCATTGTATTTTTCAAGGATAGGTTACCATACAGGAATTATATATGTGTAAGTTGAAAATGGCATAAAAGAAAATTTGCAAACATTGCTAGTGCCCGTAGTTACAAATAGGATGGTTTTCTCCTCTACATTGTATTTTGAATGGATGGCAGGAGATGCAAATGCATTCTGAAATTCACTTTCATCAGACTATATTTGTTACTCAAAAGGATCGTCTTTTACTCCAACTTGTATGTATCGTAAATGCCATTGGAAGAGCGGCTTGCCTTCTGGACATCGACAAACGTGATTGCGGATGTGCTTTGTGTTTGAAACGTACATTTGAAATGAAATGAAATACACGTTCCTTTCTCTTTATTTTCCATAAAATGTCCGAAAACGAATACAATGGCTTGGGCACATCAAAGTAATATTCCTTATTTGCGGAAGCAGAAATAGATTTATCTTACATAAAATACATATTTTTTAATATAATACATCTTTGCTATATGCAAATATTCTCTATCCACCATGTTTTTATGAGCGTCATGTCATCATCAACTTGAAGAATTTCAAAGATTTAAATTTAATAGATAGATACTTCATTATAGTAGTCCGATTGATACATTACAACATGCTTACATGCTTATATACTTGAGGAAGAATTTCCAATGTTCAATGAGTGACAGACACGGAGTGGGCGTTTTCGTACCTGCTGTTCCCACCGTAAATTGTAAATTCTCTACTGAAGTTTATTTTCATGTTAGGAATCGATCGATATAAAACAATCTTAGTCTTTAATATTTCGAAATAAAAAAATATTTGAAAGAAAATCAACAAGTACCAATTTAACCGTTTCTGAAAAAATGGCGAAGGTGCCAGTATAATTTGAATTTCAATATTGAAATATATATATTTTTCTTTTTTTCTACTCCGCTTTAAAAGGTTTTTCAAAAGGTTTTTGTTTTATACTCGGTGTCTTAACTCATAAAATCATATGTAACAGTGATGCCTAGCTACTGGCCCGGGATGATAGCTTTACCATTTCTTTAAAAATTATTAACTGGAATACCTACACTATCTAATGAATAATAAAATTAATACCGTACTGTAAAGAGTTAGTAAAGTTTTTGATCCAATACATTGTGTTATTTTTTTAAATTTTTTTACCTTTGAATTCGTCGAAACTTGAATTACTAAAAATTCTACCCTGTTTAGTTATATTTTTTAAAAGCTGTTAAATTTGTACAGTGTCGTTTTTGTGGAACTTTTATAGACTTACAATAGTACCGATAATATTTCGCAACATTACCGATTTTTTCGATTAATATTTTTCGATTTTTTTGGATTTTCGGCTTAACACTGATGTAGTTTTTTACAAAACACTATACACTACACTCGACGCGCGTTTCGCCAATAAAGTTGGCATCATCTGGATATGATTAAAACTATGAAACTGAGAAAATCATTAATCATCTCAAGATAATGCCAACTTTGTTGGCGAAACGCGCGTCGAGTAGAGTGTATAGTGTTTTGGTGTTTGGTGGATTTGTGAGATAATAAAAATCAAGTACATTTGTTAAGAGAGACACATTAAGTAACATTATATGTTCCTGCTTTGATAATTACGGGGATTCATCGTGAAGAATTAACATTAAAGTATAACAATACATTTTCAAAGACTCCTTTCCTAATTTCATATGTTCTAAATTCCGGTTTTATTATCTTATTTTTCTGAAATATTTAATTTAAAGTAAAATTTGGTTGGCATAGTTGCCATATAGAACTTTTGAAGTATATCAGTGAATATATTCTTTGGAACTTTTTATGAATATTTTATCAATGTTCCAAAAGGAATAAAATCAGTTCAAGCCGTTTTTATGATTCCTATTTTTGTTTTCGAATTTTCCTTGCGACATAATTTTTCTATTTAGAAATATAGTGCTATGAAAAAATATAGAGATACTCTTAATTTGGACTACGTCATGAGTAAAACTCAAAACAGAAATTAATTTTATGGATATATTGGAGCGATAATCATACCGCTTCACGTAATGTACCAGTATTAAAATATGCGAAATCAGTGTTTTATATTACAAGTTTTTAGGATCTCATGTACTTTATTTTATTCATGGATTTTATTACATTTAATAAGCGAATGTTCCTACTAATTATGAAACTGTTTAAAGTTGCCTCTGGATTTTCTTCCCAAGCAGCCAAAATTCGACGTTTTACTTCATCAACACTTTCAATTGAAGGCTTTGTTGGTTTGTATACTGCTCTTACCATAATCTCCCATAGATTTTCTATCGAGTTAGGATCAGGACTTAATGCTGGCCTTGGCATAAGGTTGATTCCATGCTGTTGAAACCAGTTTTTGCGGATTTTACAAAATGAATAGATGCTTTAGCCTGTTTAAATATTGCACCATCATCTTCAGTAAGGGTTAACTTTATTCTTTAAGTATTCTTTAGTTAAGTATTCTTTACCATGCATAATAAAAAAAGTAATAAAACAAACGTTTGTAAAGCCAGCTAACAATTTAAAAATCACTTGCAAATAATACTCTCAAACCTTTACTTAAAATTTGTATTGGTGTGCATTGTCGCTCACTGTTTAACTAAAATTGAGTTTATACTTATTCACACATACGCGGCAGTACTTCGTTCCAAATGCTCAGTAGCAATCAGTAAGCACGTTATACTTCCAGAGCAATAACGCTATTTACCTATTAGCAGCTTGTTCTATTATGTAACATGTGTTAGGGAATCTTTTTTTCAGGAAGTATTATAAAAGTCATTAAATATAAGATTAAGTTTATACTTTTCATGTATTCTTTGTAAAATAGTTGGTTATCCCTTGTACTTTCTCTATACAGTTAATAATTTCCGAGTACAAAGAAAAACTCAACAGTAATTACCCACCTCATTGTGGTAATAATCTCTATTATCGGGCATGGATTTTATTTTACCCGGTGACGATTGTTATAAATTGTTATAATATAATTTCTAGAAGTGTAATTTCTAACTAAGAAGTATAATTTCTAGTGGCCTGATTAGTAAATAAATAAACTTTTATAGCCAATATTTTGAAATGTTTTAAAAACTATTATCTAAAACTGCTCTAGCAAAAATATAACACCTCTTTAATTTTGATAAAAACAAGCCAATTTTCAAGTAAAAATTTTCAAATTATTTTATGGCTTATGTGTAGTTCTTAATAAATTTTCATGATACTGATATCGAAATGGGTTTCCATAATGTCAAGTAGCCATTTTTTAAGTTCTAATAGCTAAAGTCATGTCTGTATTCTCGTTAAAGTACAAGTTTCATAGAGTTTGGCATGAATGTAAATATAATGTATATATTTGCCTTTATGGAAATCTTTCTGTATATGCAGACAAAGTTTTACGTCGCATGACTTTCCGTTTGCCAGTTCGTATATAAAATTCATGTGGGTTATTTCTCGTTTCGAAGTTTGAAATTTTAATTGTTTAACAGTGTAGAAGTAGAAATAATAACAAAAAATAATAATAGTAAAATGTTGGTTGAGAGCCACCTGCAAGATTTTTGCTTCCGTCATTTCACATCAAAGCTTAAGGCAGTTTATGTTGCTCTTTTCACTGTATAACTTAAATTAATTATTTTCGTAGAATAAATTGTTGTTTATACCTACATACTCGTATATAAATTGACTAGTGAAAGAATGTCGTATAATGTTTAGATATATATTATCATACATTGATATAACAGTCAGAGTACAATCAGTCACAATCATTTTTTTCTGCCCAGGTAGATGAAGGCATTGAAGCTATGCTGTGTTGTTGGTTGCAACAACTGCAGGAGTTTGGTGGACCTGAAGTGGAAAAGCCCGATCTTTTGCAAGGCTCTGGAGGTGCATCTATGTTGACACCAGCTCGAACGAGTTCCAGTCCTAATTTGGCGAAGCAGCTTATTGTTGATCCTCGTGTACGATACAATGTAAGTTTAGCACTTAGAATATGTTTGTATGTTATGCAATGTAAGTTCTATGGATTTTGAAGATATCTCAGAAGCTATAGAAGCTACAAACTTCCAGAAAAAATAAAAAAAGGATATTAATAGAACTGATGTCTGGATTGCCTGCCGTAAATTTAATAGTACGACTTTTGCTTTGCGAAAAAGGTTATATTGCTTGTGTTTATGAAAGTATCATATTATTCAGTACTGAATAGACAAAAATATCATTAAATTTAATTACTAATGCATTGCAGCATCAGGTATATTTCCATATTTGTCTCAGAGAATGATATTCAGTGTTATATATTCTTCAGTGAAAATATATTCTTATATTTGAGGAACGACCGTTCGACATCTACTAATGTAATATAGGCATACGTAAAATACTCTTTGCACTCACTTAACGGATCTCTAGATGCACTATTACTATTAGCAGTATCAACACAAACTTCTCTTAATCTGATAAAATCGGTGTACTTCTGTACACCTGAGTTCAGTATTTGCAGGTTTAATATTGTCTTACTTTCACTATATGCAGGGACTCCGCTAACGCCAACGCACTATTTTGTAATTTCTCCATAGTGTAATGCACTCCTTTATTGTTGGTATGAATAGTTTTTAAATCAGTTTCAATGGAAATATCTAGAATTTGTGTCCGGCTTTCCTTAATAGTTGCAACCTCGGTAGAATTAAACTGTATTATTACAGGGTTTATTTGCTGAAAATTTTCAGCGTAATAAAAAGCTGCCTTCAACCATATTCCCTAACGTGTAAGGATCGGCTCTGATGGTTCGGGAATTCCAGGACACTTTCGGTCGTCTCTTCAACATGTGACTCATCTATTTTATAATTTACGTATAATATTGTCTATAATGTCGTCGAGTACAATTGATATATTGCTCTATAATATTCTGCGACTTGGTAGCTGGAACTGTGTAATGTATTTGTTTTAAAGCTTTCTAAATAGATCTTTATCTAGTATATGAAGTGGGATATTATAGATTATCAACATCAACAATATGTCAAACCTAAATTGATTCGCAAGGGCACGCCTTGTTTTCTACATTGATGTTGCACAGAGTTCAAGTGACCCGTACAGTCGGATTTGGACCAGCACATTAAGGGTTTATCGCGTACTTTACACATTACTTTTGCTCCATCGTAGAATAAATAATCAAATTCATCAATAAACTTTTTCACTTGGTGAACATCTAGACGTTTTCTGAGATTTCCCACGTGCAACATACTTCACTATTAAATTAAAACGTTTCTACTAATACAGCGGAGACCGCACGTGCACCTCGATCGATAAATCAGGATCAACTAGAAAAATGTACTAATGATTCCCTTCCACAATGGTTCGTCGACTACTTGTCTCATTTAAGCATTATTATCGCACGGTTACGTTCACACTGTTTCGAAAATAAAAGACAGTTATCTCCTCGAATTAACATACATCGTTTACAATCTAAATTTTATGACGAGATATTATAATGAAATTTTATGAATATTATTATTTTACAATAGCTAAGATTTGTGGATTTGATAAACGAAGCGTTAGTTGCAATAAAAATATTCATGCCCCTACATGAAGCACCAATGGTATCCAGTGTTCGCCCACAGCCTTATTAATTACTCTTAAGCTAAATTCAGTATTACTACACCATCTAAAATTCAGTAAAAAATGTTACACTAATTCCACATCAAACGGGGTACATATCGCCATTACCCCAGTTTTTATGAAATGACACCACAAGGTCGCGGTACGATATTCCCTCTTGCTGGTGTGAATTTCCACACCAGTATAGAAGTAATGGAGTAATATCAATACGACGTCTGGTGTAAACTTCACCACCTTTCGGTGTATACTTTATTTCACTTTTATACCTTTTACTATCCCTGTCTGTAGAATAAAGAAAACGTCTTTGAAATGGAATACATTTATTGCATTTTTCCTTTTAATTTAAATTCACAAAGTTATTTTTTTTCACTAATGAAGTATCGAAGTATGTGTATGTGGTGATGCAAGCCTAGAAAATATTTATAATATTCATGAATAATAATAAAGTGAGAAATAGGGTACATAACATATGCGTTTATATTGCCTTGTTTACTTCATCGTCGCGAAACAGAAATAGGTTAGGTACATACATAATCAGTGAAATCCTAAAGTATATTAAAGTTTACAATTTTAAACTTTGCCAATGTTACCAAATTGGAAAAATGTTAATTTTTGTATCAGAAATAGTTAATTTTTTACCATTTTCATACCATTAAATATTAACAAAATATAATGGTGTAAAACATATTATCTCAAACTTTAACTAACGTTATAAATAACCACATCGTTCTTTGTGACACATGGTATGTCAAGTTAATATTTATATATGAACGTCAAATGTTACTAAACGTCTCTAAAATTGATCAAAATATATAGAATAGTTTCTAATTCTTCAATTTAGTGTAGGTGATAACTTCAAGAAAAATTTTTGTTATACATGTACCCCTATAATTGGTCATTTATTAATCTTCGTAATTAGGTTATTATGTTGACTAGTTAAAAAGACAATAAAATATATATTACTGCTAAAACTTTATTTAAAATCTGCGCAGTTAATGTCAAAATGAAATGTCTTCGACTGACGTCTCTTTATATGGGTATACATTTTAACTCACAACAGAACTGTTCTTGTAAATGCGCAGGAAGATGGCTTCATAAGGAGGCTAATTACTTGCGTGCCGTATTCATCTGGGTATTAATATTTAATCGAGATGGACCCTGGGCTTAATGACATATCTGGTATGCTTTAGGTAATTAATAAGATTATCTGTTTTGAGATTCGAAGGCTTGGGAAGCTTAATTGACGTTAAGTTAGTCACACATACTTGAACATAGACACTAAAGTAATTTCGAATTTAATTATTAACAGTAAGGTACAGGATAATTTGCCATATTTCCAAAATCAACTACAAAATATAATTTTACGAAGAGCAGAGAAACTTTTGTTGCAATAAGAGCGCAAGACGTTACTTTTAAATAAACCAGCATAGTTTTCTGTAAATATTTGGGAATTATGTATGGAACAACACATCCAGTAAATAGCCGCTACAGTTGTGGTGGTACAGGAGTACTCTTGCACAAATATACTGGGTTACCATGTCACGATAATGTTCACCATTTACCGTTAATGTACCTTTTTTAAAGAAAAATGGTTCATTGTTTCAATCTCACCACAATGTATATCAAACAGTGACACGTTGGGGATGTCTTTCACGAATCATTCATGGATTTTCTGAACCCCAAATGCCATAATTTTGCCTACTAACGAAACCATGAAAGTGAAAATGGACCTCATCGCTGAAGATGGTTTTGTCCACAACATCGGCATTTATTTCTTGTTGTTCCATGGTCCAGTTGGTGAACTCTTTTCGCTTCGAGGTAATAAGAATATGAATGAATGTGAATTATGATAAAACGTAAGTGCATCTATGTTAAGAAGACTTAGCGTCACTTGTTGAATTGTGTTATTAATATTTTACCATACTATTTTACTAGGTAAAATATATTAAGTAGAATAACATATGACAATCTAAACTCACATGTGGGATTGGTTGCCGACATAATCTTTAAATCAGTCATTCGTTTGGGAACAGCCAATTAAAGCTTTCTATTCTATATACACAGTATAATGTTTCAATCTTGCTAATGATCAATCTTTCAGCTCCCTTGTGTTTATTTCAAAACAACGTATGACGTGAGATCAGTATATGAGCAGATGTAAATAAGATTTGATATTTTAATGATAACATTTGATATGCTTTTCTGTTCTTATAATTTGTACTTTTCGTGTATTGTATACACAATACTAACATGCCTGTTTATTTTTGTTTTACATTTGATGAAAATTTTCACTTCTTATTACTGATTTTGTTGTATTACAATCCAAAAGTACTTTTATTATGATTAAACTTTTTATGTTATTATCTCTTTGCGGAACAGAGACTAATAAAAAAGCACATAGAATAAAACACATAGAGAAATAATTTCCGAAAACACTATCGCAATTATCTATATATTGGTATGCTATGAAAAGCAAAGTTACAAAATTAATTACTCTGTAGATTAAAAAAAAATTGGACGTTTTAAAAAATTTATGAAAATACAGGGTTAGTGTCATTATAAAATAAATATAGTTCAGTAATAATCTTAGTGATACAAAAAATATGTGATAGTTAATATTTTAGTTCCTTAATAGAGAAAAAATATTTGAATTCAAAGAAATTTCTTCTTTGAATAGAGTAAATTAAGTATATGTATTTAAAGAACAAACTAATTTCTTCAAAATGACAAAATTATAATTTTTTTAAATTAATACAATTCTTTATTAAATATTAGTTTCTTATTTAATAATTGTAAATAACTTAATTATTTAATAATTTTAATTAAATAACAATATAATTTCTTCAATATGGCAAAGTTACAATTTTTTAAAGTAATAAAATTCTTTATTAAATAAAACAACTCTACCATATACTTAATAATATATGATGATTAGTTCCATAAAAGCAACAGAACAGTATTAACAAGGGCGATTTCTACTTTGTTGAGCCCAAAAACCATACATTCTTAAAAGGCCAATTAAAAAATATATTAAAGATAAAATAATGAATCTCTGTATACGTTTTATTATATATTTGTATTAATTAAAAAAAAAAAGAAACACAAAAGTCAAGAATTTGCAAATGGCGGGGGTAAAAGACTGAGATGGTGTAATAATACTTGGTGGTCTAGTAGACATGCGCAGCTCTTGGACTCTTTTGGCAGGAAACCAACGAAAAAGAAGAATTTCTTCAATTTGTAGACGATTATCATAAAAAAAATCAATTGTTTTCCGAAAAAAAATAGGTAAAATTTAATTTAAAATTTGCAATACATTTTTTTTGGAAAAACTCTTCAATTTGTTTTATTGGTCGTACTTTATACTTTAGAATAAACATTTCCATGTACTTTGAGACTAAATTTAACCAGTTCCATCTATCAGGAGTTAAATGTGAATTTCCGCAAAGTTAGAAAACATAATCTCCAGAATAACGCCTTTAACCCATTAGTGCTTGAAGTTATTTTTTATTTAATTAGTTATTAAAAATGCTTTTTTTCTATTTACCTATGCAAGAAAAAAAAAACGAAATAATTATTTAATAAAAGTATTTTGTGTACTTTTTTCAAAATGGCCTGTCCATTAAAATGGACTCTATGCAAAATGGATAAATAAAATAAGGATTTTTCTTAAAAAATGTAATGTCTATAAAAATATGTGTCTTAACATTCTACATACAAATTTAAAAAATTAGGTTTACTTCGTGTGATATGTCATGAAACAACCTTTGGGATGTAGTCCAACGTTGCACAAATAAAATTTGCAAATAAAATTACATTTTTTGGTGCACTGCTTACACCTTCTATGAGTTTCACTGTACAATACGATATGGCCAATGTTATCGAACCTTACATCGTTTGTTGCAGTTGATACTCTCCCCCTTGATGAAGGCGTTCCGTAAGTTTGAAGTAAAGACTAGGTTGGACTGGGGTAACAAATATACGTTGTAAATAGTCTGTAACTTTTAATTGTTGACAGATGCAGTTATTTCTTTAAAATCCGATGCGTGATGGATAGTGACATATTCAATTGTCGTGAATGATACGAATTGATCTGTTTAGATACTCTCGTACACTTTCTCTCACTGCAGAAATATTTTCATCTGATTGACCATGACAAGCACGTATTGGTGTTGCCATATCAATAACCGAACTTTTTTGATTAAGCTTAAACTTTTTTGATTAAGTTACGAACTGTTAACTCTGTATACTCTTCATTTTGTTCTAATTGTATGCGATTTCTCCTTAATACAACTGTAAACGGTCGCTCACTTTTATAAAACCGTTGTACACGATCTATTCGTTATTGAACTGTTAATCGCAGCATGTTGACGTCGTATGATTTGTAGATGACAGTCGTTAAATATTGATGTCCTATCTTTGACAGAACTCAAATGGTGCGCAGTTCGAATCTTATAGTTCCAACTGAGACACCCTATAGTATGATATATTTTAATGTTACCTGTAAATAGTGCGAAATGAGCAATGTTAGTAATATTATTAATAAATATTGAACACTTTTAGTAGTTTGGATGTAGAACAAGAAGAACGAGAATAAAATTTGTATGATACACATTACGATCGATTAGGAAGTAAATCACACCAAAAGAAGTTTACTGGGTTCACCGTTTTTTAGTTTATTTAATACAAGTTCGTGGTCAATTCTGCCAAAAGCTCTAGAGAAGTCGATGCAAGCATCTGCGTGATCTTGATAATCAGTTTTTTTGATTCATATTGAGAATGTAGCTAGATTTTTTATAGTTGAGCGATTTTCCATAAAACCGTACTGATTGGCGGGTATACAACTTCTAATGAAAGGTGTAAATTTCCTTCGCTTATTTTTAAATATTGGGAGACGTGAGCATTTATAGCGTTGTTAATTTGTCACAGAATTCAGTGCAGGTAATATTAACATCAATATAGTATAATAGAAAATTCCATTTAGTTCCCAATAGAGAATTGTACAAATCAAGAAAATCACATTCCGAAAGTTCAATATATAATACAGGGTGATGCATATATTTCTTTATACAGCTTATCAAGAATAGGAACAAGTCTATATCGGTGCGATATTGGACAGCTCACGAGGTACGCAGTGACTAGCCTGGTCTTTCTTCAGTCAAATTGAAACTTTTTCAGAATGAATATCGATGAATATATATTGAATGTGAATATACACAGAGTTTTATCTCGTTGCGCGAAAGGTGCATATTTTCCCTCCGAATGCTCTAGAGAATTATACATACCTAGAGAATTTCACACTTTTTCCTGTTATTGATGAGCAGTAAGTGATATCACGAATCTGTTAATATTATCAACACTAGATCCAGTGTCTCACAACAATTAGCATCAAAAATATAATTACATTGCGTTAAATCCTTTTGTGATGACATTGCCATAATTATTTTTAAATGATAACTTTGTCCTCTACTAATCTACAAAGATAGACTTTTATTGTAGATTGGAATTTATTTATTAAACTATTTTAACTAACACTAATTGCCCGTAGTTTTGAGTACGAATTCGAATATGAATCAATATACCTTACTGATGAAGATAGTATTGCTACTGAAATATGCATATAGAAGTGGATTAAAATATTAGTTGTAGTTAAGAGAAATAAAATAAATATGTTGTATTTGTGAAAGCATTATCTAGTACGAGTAGTTTTACTGCATTCTATTTAGTAACCTTTTTATTATAAGATAAAGCATAAATATTAATTATTGTGATTTCTATACTGCACTCTATTTGAAAATACCAGAAATCCAAGTCAGAGAACACCTACGTTATTATTGTATCATTTCAATAACAGTAAACTAGCAATAAGCTAAACACTATTTTTGCAATTAATATTAACACGTATCATCATCATTAAGACGTATTAAAAGTTCATATCTGTTAATCACAATCTGAACACATTATTACGTGTTCAGATTGTGACTTTCTATCGATTTATTATCAATATTCAAATTAACAAAAAAAAAACGAATAAAGATAGTCATACAAATAAAATATTAATTGTTGGTCAGAAGAGAAAAATACTCTGATGATTCTGAGCCTAGTATTGACATCTGAAATGTCTGAAATGATTTCGACCCTAGTATTTTCAAGTTAAATACATAGACATGGATCAATTTTTTTTAATTTAATGTATAAGGATTTGTAATAACGTAACTTATATTTTCTTGGGATAATATAATCAAACTAGAAGAGGAAAAATTTAGAATGATCTACCTTGTTAAACTAATGTATGTTATTAAAAAGGTACATACAACAAAAGATTCTTTTTGGGTGGAATAATTTACTGAATAACTGTTATTATCGAATAATATATATATATATTTCAAAGTGAAATAAATGTAAGTAAGTGATAATAAATCTGTGGTAACATGTCTTTAATCGTGATGATTAAAATATAGTGCTACTTGAAATAGGTAGTTTTGGAGAGAAATATCAAATTTCTATAAATTTTAAATAAATCCATACACAGACTATTTGTACATTGGTGTTAAATTTCTGTTAATACATCTAATATGATGTTTTGAGGCGGAAACTTTTCCTGAAGTTGGAAATTTCCCAACCATCGTGTCATTATTGCTCAATATACGAAAGTGTTGACGTTGCGAGATAGAGCTTCCATCAACTCTTACTATATTATTTAGAAGCTCCAGTTTTCCACCCTAATAAGGAGGCGCTCACCTGTTCATTTGCTATTCATTTGGATATAAATCACACACTCATGTCAGAGCTGTCTTGCTCCTGCTATTATGCTATTGACATTAAAATATAAATTATTATAGACCTGTTTGTAAAGAAGTATAACAATTTTTTAAAATAGTTTGAGATCGGAAATGAATAATACGTCTTCACAAAGAAATCGATATAATTATAAGTTCAATACGTTCAATAAGATCAATACATTTTCAATTTCTTCGAACTCGCTTCAAAAAATGATATATATCGTAATTTTTTAGATCTTTTTAAAGCTGTTAAATGAAATTATAACAAAATGATACACAAAATTTCTACATAAGAACTTAGGTATACAAGAAGCTGCTAGATGCAGCCCGTTTTGATAATTTTGTATTACTCATACTACTCAGACGTCATAATAAAAGCCCGCGAGTAAATCGTACATGACGTAATATTCAGGGGCGGATCCAGGATGCCTCACTGACATGTACGTATAAAGATATTACCTTTCAATTGTCGATTAAGATGTATTTATATATTACCTTTAATAGCAATAAATGTAACTAAACACATAATACCATACACTATTCATTTTTAGAGTTCCAGTATATTAGCATAATCTGTTCTAACTATTCAGGAGTGAAACTTGATGCCTATCACTTAAGATCTATTTATATGCAGAAACAAATATTTCAACGTCTGTAGAAGAAAGGAATCATATATAAAATATATGATGTTTTTCCGGGAAGGCACGTGTATGTTGGGTTGAGAAAAGTCTACATCTTTACCTATAAGAAGGTCCACAATACCACACACTGTGTCAATATTGTGCGATTTGTTGGAATTGTGTTGTAAAATTGTTTCCAATTTAGTTTTCACGTATTCAGCAGCAGTGATCTGTTCAGTTATAAGGAAACTGGCGCAAGCAAAATATAATGTATACTATTTTAAATGTGGTGTATCTAGAGGAAATAAGTGTATACTTAACGTTCCTTATTGACGAATAAATTCTTAAAAAATGATTGTAGACGTATATGAAAACTTCTCAAATAGCTCAGTAATTAAATACATGTTCAGCGTTTGAGATAGGAAGTGCTGCCTTTTCATTTAGTTTGTTGATTACCCTCTTCACACTATCAAAATGGATATAATAGTAGCTTGCCTTCTCTAATTGTGTGTTTCAAAGCGACATGATAGACTGTGGTGGTAATGGCATCTTCGGCACTTTGTCTTAAAATAATTTTCTCCGAGACGGCGCTTTTAAAAATGTTTTGTCGATTGTGGCAGCAGTCTCTAACAGTTTCTGCAGAACGATAGGGTTAGCGTGTTCATCATGTTACATGCAATGAACTGACATTTGTATATAGTAGTTTCTGTCAGCACACTTCAGATTCTTTCATTTAAGAAGCTACACCGGTTGTATAGCGTAGCACATTTTTTTATTGTTCCTTAAATCGTCGTCCCACATTTATCTTCGACTACTATCCACAAATTCAGCTACTATCGCTGAATTTGTCATATCTGGCACTTTTAAGGCAATTCCCCATGGTCTCGTAGGCGTTGTTTTGTCCACCCCTCCAACTAATATGTGTGCAATGTTCAGGCCCACATTATTGTCAGCTTCATTAAATAGTCACTCATAGGTTATTGTCACGCAGATTAGAATCTACTTTTATTTGAATTTGTTGTACAATTTGTGCAATTGTTAAAACATTGAATTCGCCAACGTGTTCCATGGCATGTTGCAACTTATCATCATGTTAACTAAGTCTATGTTAAATTAGTTCGAGAAAACCATTCACACATGTTGTCACTGTAATACGCGAAGAAGCTTTAAGTCTTTAGATTATTAGTATTTACAATAAAGTATACGTCATCGAGCACTCGATACATCCCACAGTGAAAATGTGCAACTAATTATAGGTCCTTTTCTCTTATCGCACCCTTTTTGGCGTGGCACGTAGAAGATAATTTTCATTATTATCAAAATAAATATGAATTTCATGCTTTTATTGATAATATGAAACTTCATATCTACATTTATACACATATGTAAGTAGGCCTGGAATGTACGACTTATTCGCGAACATTAGTCATACCATATAAACTGTTGCTTATTATTATTTTATTCCTTAGCATTACTTATTTTAATTGAGTTATTACTAAACAGCGAAGGTAACATCTCTTGTACGATGATGACGAGGAGCTTTATTCATAGTATATGTCGTATATTTGTCGTATATTTGTGTATAAGATGCTACAAAATGAAAATTATGATATACTTATATGACTATACTGGTAATGGCATGAATAATAATAGAATTCTCGATCATAATTCATTTAGATCTAAAAAAAGAATAAACTTTTAGGATAAGCCTGAAAGAGATTCAAGTATGCATTATGGTGTATATAAGTCGTGTATAAAGAACATTTAATTTTGTCAATTATAGCCTATTATTATGAACATATTGTTTTTTAATTGTCATACAGTAAAATCAGCTACAGAGTCAATCACAAATAATTGTTCAAAGTAATGAACAAGAAGATTATACAAGACTGTCAGTTATTTTAAAATTAATTGAAAAGTACGAACTACTGTCAGGTAGCCAACAGTGTATAATTTGAACATTTAATTTAGTTGATCTTTTAAATAATCATTATCATTACACTTAATTAATCATTACCATTACAGTATTTAGAAATTGCAAAATTGTTTTTATTAATTTTTTTTAATCCGATATATATGGTAGCAAATGTAATAATTACGGTAGCCTATGTAAAAAAATGTGCTCTTTCATATTCCATAATAAAAAAGGAGTTACATTAAAAAAAACTATGACGTCATACCACCTCCACGAATCACTCTGTATATATTAATTATATTTTAACAAATGCGCAACTTGATATAAAATTTGACAGGTCCGAGAGCTTTCCCAAAAGTTGTTCCTTCAATTTTTAACAAATTTATTCATTACATTACGAAAGCACTATAAGTTTTAAAGGTAAATGAAATCTTAAAGGTTATTATAATTATAATTCATAAAAGGAAAGGTGAACGTGGAAAAACATTAAATTTAAGTCTTAGAATAAGCTACTGTTTAAATATTCCCTTACTTTAATCTATCATAATCAAATCACTGCTCACATCGTAATTGTGAAGATAACAAAAACTGCAACCTTTTCATATTATAATTTTAGTTGCAATGTATGTATTTGAACTGGTTTGGATGATAAAAAATAAATTTATAATAAGCAGTTATAATTTACACTTATAAGAATAGAATGATTTAATATATATTTTATGAAATTTTATATTTTGTATGTTTTGGAATTGCATAAAGTCTATGTTGTGAAATTCTATGGCCATGAATGAAAAACATAACCATCAACCATGAACCATCATGCTTGATGTAACTTTTTACTAAGAAGATATTTTTTGGAAGTTTTTACGAAGAAGATATTTTACAACTACAGTTAAACAGAAAAATCTGAAGCAGTAGCTTTTGGCGGCGTGCCACTTAACAATCTTCCATCTGTACTAACGTGAGTAGAATAATTATGATTTACTGCACATTTTATACACGATATTCTAAAAAGATATAATGAAATTCAATTCATTGTATTCACTCTAAGGTCTGTTAAGTGTTAAGATATAGTAATAATGTAAGTAATTAGTTAGAAGGAGTGTGTTGCTTTTCTTTCATTTTTTCAACTTTTACGCAAATGGATGATAACACGCAATTCTAAAATCAGTTACCATTTAGTACACTTGCGGATGATTCGTTTATGATGGCTACTTTTATAAGAAAAAGTGTTAAAATATATATAATCTCCGGGAAATAACTCGTGGCTAATTATTATTGTGTCCATAAGGATTTTTCTCATAGTATTTCTCCAAAGTGTAATATTATTTATATATAATAAACATTGCATGTAACCTACTTAGAAAAAACATGATTTAGAAATAGTTAAATTATATGCCCAATTAAATATGATACACAGCGTGGTGATAACGTTTAGCCCACTATTTATAATATAGTTATTAAATGATTTTTGAGAGCTTCTGGATTATTACCTTATTTGCTAAAAAGATATTTATTGTATCAACGTTTAAGTTATCAACGTAAAAGTTGATTTTTTTAATATATACAGAATATTGGTTTGTTACGTTATCATTGGTTTTTTAAATTAAAATCCCCTCTATTTTTGAACAAAATGATCTTAAAGTTTTATAAATATAACGGTACTCCATATTAGAGATTTTCTACTTACTATTTATAAGACAGAAGGTATTTTTTGAGAAAAATGCAAATAAAGCAAATACTACTTTATTTTTGATAAAAATTTCAGTTGCTCAAAATGTTCTTCATTATCAATCTGACATTGGTCGACACGCGTGTGAACCTATTGATTGTATTGAAGGTTCAGTAATTTACGGATCGATATTTATATTTCGATTTGAATTCGTTGCTTCAGATCCTCTAAATCGTTTACTATATTCAAATACACTCACGACTTTAAGTAATTCTACAAGAATAATTTCAAGGGAGTCAAATCAGGCGAGGAAGGTGGTTATTCAATTGGTTCTCGTCATCCTATTTGTGTATGAGAGAAAGTGTTGCCAATAAATGACCGAACATTAATACTAAAATGATGAGTAGCTCCATGTTGTGGAAAAGAAACTCTTTGGAGCAAATATCATCTTCATTGCTTGAACAAAGGACTATTAACACTGGAAGTTGAAATGTAGAAATTCGAAATATCGAGCAGCAGCAATGATAGCTTTATACCAAACTGCGCTAAGTAAAATTTATATATTTACTGACCTTGACACTACTACATTATTCTTGAATTAAATGAAGATTCTTTTACAATTTCTATAATGGATCTTTGCGTGTGTATCAATTTAATGACGCACGGATCACATGATATACCACTCGAAATTGTTACTAATAAGCTACAATTACCAGCACGTATGTCTAGCAACATATGTTTCAATCAACTACGTACGGAATAGATAAGAATTTGCCAAACAAAATGCAATTACGTCTTAGCTTTATTGTATAATTTGATTTATTGGCGTCGTAATATTTCTGTAAAATTTATTTCATTTTTGTTTTATTTATTTTGATATTTGTTGAATTTATTTCATTTATTTCAATATCACTGGCTACGCCCCAAGACAGGGGTTGTGCCGTAGCAAGGGTTGTACGGGTGGAAGTCTGAAAAGTAAGTCCTGTATTCTCTTTTGTGATTTCTCTCCTTCACTTTGGCTACCCGCTAGCTGCAGTGGAGGTGGGAGTGGATGCCAAGGAGCCCCACCCGTTTTCAGCCGTGGTTAAGAGAGAGAAACTTTAATTACACAAAAAAAAAAACGGGAAATGTGCCTATATTAGCAATTAAACTACAGTACTAACCTTTCTATCCTTACATGCATATACATATCACAGAATAACCTAACTCTAACATAATTCTATGTTTCCCAATCACACTGATCCGTCTACTTCTTACACATGCTACTTTCTGTGTTGCGAACTTCCGTGGTAACCGATTGAAATGGTTGACCTATGCACGGCTATAGTGGTCATACTGCCGGGTACGGCTCGGCAAGGTTGATTCTGCTACCTGCTCCCTCGCGTCTAACAGACATTCAGAGGCACCCTAACCTCAAAATCACGTAACTGGCACAGCAATGGGAACAGATAAAGAACAAAACCCCAAAAAAATAGAAAAAGGCCTGAAATAAGAGATAATTCTTAGTCTCTGACTGTTATTACTATCTTTAATCGGTTTTACGGACACAAAGTCTAAAATATCATACCTTCGTTGTTAGGCGGCCTTTGATGATGATTATTTTTAAAGAAAATCCACCAGAATGGGTGAATGTACACTAATATATACTTTAAATGTACAAATATATATCTTTGTAAAATAATCCTCACTAAGGGACACTGCTCCTACCAATCAACTAAAATGTCTGACCTCTTTTTTTCCTCATGCCAACAAAAACCCTTAAATACGCAGCAGTTTTATATAGTACGGGGCCACAACCACATAAACAGATAGGAAAGTATTGTACACGGGCCTATTTATTTAAAACCGTAACAACACCCCTCCTACCTGAAGACAATTTCCGTGAAATTTTCTCTACACTGAAAAAACATTAGACTGACATAATCGGCACAACAAAAAAAATAAAAACAAAGAAAAAAAATTGGAAAAGAATAAAAAAAAATGACGACAGACCTGAAATACTGGGATATCTAGTCCTCCGGTGGGTGCGCCTTCAAGTCTTTCGCGTGCCACACTTCCAAGTTTTTGCCAGACTCGTTTACTAATTCATATGTCTAGGGTGACACTACTTTACTTATGGTAAACGGACCTATAAATTTGTGCGCGAGTTTGGCAGTAAAATCTTGGCCTTTATTGGAGATCACCGGGTTTCTCCGCCAAACTCGTTGATTGACAACAAACTTGTCATTCCGTCGACGTAAATTATAAATATTTTTGCTGATGTTATAAGCGTTCTTTAATCGTTTCTTTACGTAACGGAATACTTGCACCAAAGCATTAGATTTGGCGATGGTCTTAGTTGCATCGCGATCGAAATTTATATTGTCGTCCAGGGGGTGGTCTGATTTTCCTGACAAAAGTATCTCACGGCCAAAATTTATAAAGTTGGGTGTCATGCCGGTAACTTCATGTCTAGCGGAATGAATAGCACATGCAATTTTTGGGAGATATTTGTCCCACTGCTTTTGATTATCAGCGACGTAAGTCGTTAACATAGTTATTATCACGCGGTGAATTCATTCAACCAGATTAGCCTGTGGGTGGTAGTTATCTGTGTACGCAATTTCTATCTCGTACATTTTCATGAGGTCCCTGAAACTGTTGCTACGAAATTGGACGCCATTGTCGACAATAATTCGTCGAGGAGCCCCAAATATTGAAATGACGCTCTCTTCGAGGATTTTTGTAATAGTCGACGCAGTAGTTGTGCGTAACGAAAAGAGTAACGTGAATTTACTAAAACAATCACAAACCGACAATATGTGTGAGTATCCTGAGCTCGAACGCGGGAGGGGTCCGACCAAATCCGCACAAATAAGTTTCTAAGGGGAAGAGATGGTGGTAGGTGCACTAAGCATGAGACCTGCCGGACGTTTCTGCTCCGGTTTGGTACTAATGCACACCCTGCAATGTCGGATATATTTTGCAACATCACTCCGCATTTTCGGCCAATAATACTCATTAGATATTCGAGCGACTGTCTTAAATACCCCAAGATGGCCACAGATAGGGGGATCGTGATGGGATTTAATAATTACATTTCGCTCTTCCTTTGGTACGACTAGTCTCCAATCACCTAACAGACCCGACAACTCCGGATACCGAGTCTTGATGCATTTGTAAAGCTTCCCGCTTTCGCATCGCCATAGTGGGTAACGTTCGGGTGATTCTTCTACCAGTCTGTACATTTTGTGGTACCATTTATCCTCCTTATTGAGGTGAGGTGCAGCAGTTCCGTCGTCCACTATATCCACCGGTGCCACCGAACGTGACAAAGTGTCGGGCACGACATGTTCCTTGCCCTTACGATGGACGATGTCGAAATCGTACTGCTGTAGTCTCACTGCCCATTGAGCAATTCGACCTACTGGGTCTTTGATGTTATTCAGCCACTTTAGGTTATAGTGATCAGCGACCACAGTGAATCTGGTTCCCTCAATATATGGCCTGAATTTTTCAACAGCAAAGATAACAGCTAAGCATTCTTTCTCGGTAACGCTGTATCGTCTTTCGCCCTTAGTTAGAGATCTGCTCAAATAGTAAATAACTTTCTCACAATTATCTTGGGTTTGAGAAGGTACTGCATCAAGTCCGAAATCAGATGCATCCGTCTGAATCGTGAACGGCAAATCAAAATTGGGGCACGATAGAATTGGAGCTGATATCAGGTGCTCTTTAATAGTATTTAGTGCCTGTTCACATGACTCATCCCACATGAACGCCTTATTCTTCTTTAACAGAGCTGTCATCGGGGCTACCACAGTCGAAAAGTTTGGCACGAATTGTCTGTACCAGGAAGCTAGTCCCACGACCCTTCGTACTTCGGGTACACTCTTGGGTGACGGAATACGTAAACTTGCCTCAACCTTTTCCGTATCAACTAAAAGTCCCGAAGCATTTACGACGTATCCTAAATAGCGTAATTCGGGTTTACAGAAGTTACATTTATCTCGGCTTAATGTGAGACCTGCTTTATGTATGCGCGACAGTACCTCGCCCAATACTTCCAAATGTTTATCAAATGTTGGAGTACACACGATTATGTCATCTAAATAAACGAACACAAAGTTTACTAAGTCCACTCCAATGACTCGATCAATAAATCTCTGCCACGTAGCTGGAGCCGCATTAAGACCAAAAGGCATTCTTCTAAATTGAAAAAGGCCTCGCGTTGGAACGGTAAATGCTGTTAGAGGTTTCGAAGCATCAGCAATAGGGATCTGCCAATAAGCTGCCTTAATATCCAGTGTGGTGAGAAATCTAGCATCTCGAAGTTTATCTAATGTTTCATTCTCTCGAGGTAGAGGATATGCATCTGGTAAGCTGACTTTATTTAATCTACGATAGTCTACACAAAATCGGTACTTGCCGTCTTTCTTTCTGACCATGACAATAGGGGACGACCACGGAGAATTTGATGGTTCGATAATTCCAGCAGCTAACATTTCGTCTAATTCCGTGTTGACTTGTTTTTGCAAAGCCGGAGAGATGGGATAATATCTCTGCTTGATAGGTGCGGACTCTGTACGGATAACGTGTTCTACTAAACTGGTACATCCTAATGTGACACCCATTTTCTGGAAAGCATCTTCTAATAAACCATCAAGCCGCTTACGTTGTTCGGCAGTCAGAGATTCCAATGCTTGTATCAGATTAACCTCGCACGAGACATCTTCGTGAAACGACCATTCACCGGTGTATAGATCCGGGATGATCCTCATCTTTGTCCAAAAATCTGCACCAAGAATCAAGGAATGGGGTAAATCTGGCATCACTAATATTTCGAGAACCTTTATCCGATCGCGAAGTTGTATGGGGATGTCTACCGTCCCTAGGCCAACACAAGTTTGACCGTTTGCAACAGTACAAGTTGTTTGTTTACCTTTCAAAGAACATAACTCCTTTAAGATGTTCCAACCATAGCGACCTAGAATTGTGCGCGTAGCACCAGAATCTAAAAGATCCAGGAAATCTTTACCAAAAATGGTAACCCGACTGTTACCATTTTTGGTAAAGATTTCCTGGATCTTTTAGATTCTGGTGCTACGCGCACAATTCTAGGTCGCTATGGTTGGAACATCTTAAAGGAGTTATGGTCTTTTGTCATCCTTTGCATAAGCCATAACGTAATCGAGTGCTGCTTTATCTTTTAAATCGAGTAGATTAGCAATAGGGGTCGTCTCAGAAATAGCCGGACGGTAATTTGGACGACGTACTAATGACCTCCGTTGGCGTTTTTTGAACATTTTGGACAGGTCGCACTAGAAACATTATCATGTCCACAGCGGAAACAAAACACACCTCGACGGGGTTCCTTACAATCCCTAAATTTGTGTGCTGATCGTTTACAATTCCAACAAATGACTGTTGATGTATCCGTGGGCGCAATCATAGTTATGTTTGAAATTGATGCATTATTCTTTAACTCTTCGAATTCCAGAACAGCTAGTCGGTTATTCACGTTCGGCGGTTTATAGTAAGCCTGTTCTGGTTCCAGCATTTGTTGGTAATTAGTAGGTGGCCGTAAAAGTTGTTCGGCACATTCTTTAGTTTGCTCGATATCACGAGAAAGGCGCGTTAATTCTGGAATCCTATATATCGTATGAGTGGCTAATCCCGTTTGAATGTGGGCTAACATTCGCTTACGAATAAACGAGACACGAACATCCTCGCGCGGTAGTTGACTTAATTTATGGAATAAGTTCTCCATCTTCGTTATATAAATGATAACTTTTTCTTCAGTACCCTGAGTACGCTTCCTCAAAAATTCCCAAAGTTCGTTCTCATACTCATCACCCAAAAAGTTATCTCTTAAAGCCTTTTCCAAATCTTCCCACGTCATAATATTACGCCTAGCAAACCGATACCACTCTTTTGCATCATCCTTAAATAATCTATTAGCCATCTGAAGCAATTGATCTTTAGTTAAACCGCTAGAAATACGCATTTCCTCAACTTCTTCCAAGAAACCCGTTAAACTATTTTTACCCGAAAACGTAATATTCCACTTTCCGACATCAACATGTTCTCGACAACTCCCGGTAGATTGAGAACGTTCAAAACCTCCATCACGATAAGGGGTAACTGGTGATAACTGCATATTACCTAACTTCGCCGCTAAATTAGCTACGTTAGCTGTAGATTCCGCTAATTGACGTCTGAGCTGTTCTTCACGCGATTCCGTATAAACAGAATTTGAAGGTTCCAGAAATGCTACATTCGGCTCGTCACGAAATAATACGTGGTTCGTATTCGAACGAATATTATCGTCAACAGTTCGTGGAGGTGGATCAAGATCAATTAAATCATAAGATACACGAACATCTATATTCGCGGCTGTATTACGATGACCACCTTGTACTTCGGAAGGACGTACTTGACTCGGATATCTATCATACCGTACATTTGTTTGACAAGTAGTCTGACCAGTAAGTAAATCCTCCCGTAGATTTGACGAACCACCCGGTAAATTTGATAAGTCACTGTGTAAATTTGATGGACCCGCTTGATTATCGATATTGAGACCACCCTGTAGTCCACTAAAGTGTGTATCAGATATTCCACTTGGCCTAGATGGATTCAATTGACCACTCTGTAGCGGAGAGTTAAAGTGATCACCCTGTATCGAGGAGTGAAAGCGACCACCCCGTAAAGTACTTCTAGATGGACCACTATGCATCCCCGAAGGATCTCGTATATATATATATATATATATATATATATATATATATATATATATATATATATATATATATATATATATATATATATATATATATATATATATGTGACAGACCCTATTTGAGGTAATATCGAAATGTTTTGATCGAACATTGAGTCATCCTGTATATATCCCTGTTGCGAATTAACTGGAAAATATGGTTGTGGGCTACTCGGTATAAAGCGTTGACCACCCTGTAAATCGTTTTGTATAGGAGCATATATTATTCCTATGCTGTTGCACATCCTGTACATTATCTCGAGATGAGGCATATTGGTTAGATTGTGACTGACCCCTCTCTATAGTGGCATTAATAAAATCAGTTAATTCTCTAAATCTGGATGTAATTTCATCCTGTATATGCTGGTTACTGGCCATTTATATATATATATATATATATATATATATATATATATATATATATATATATATATATATATATATATATATATATATATATATATATATATATATATATATATATATATATATATATATGTATATATATTTATTAATTGAAGAAAAAGAGAGAAAAAAAATAACTATATGATTGATGATATGTACGCAATTTCACTTATTGCAAATAAATAAACGACTTAAAACACTCAAATTTCCCCCCCTTACTTAAAAATAAAAAAAAATTAACGCAGTTAAATTTTGTTTTCTCATAAAAGGAGCAAAAAAAGTAACCAAAAAAACAACTCTTGCCAAACCGTAATATGTAAAATTACACTAGAACTTTATCGAAAAAAATAAGTTAACACAGATCAGTGTAATAGGTAGCTCACAACTAAACTAGACTAAACTAAAACAATAAAAACAGATTATCATTACAAGTATTTACCTAAATCCTAACAATATACAACGTTGGGCGCCAAATTGCTACGCCCCAAGACAGGGGTTGTGCCGTAGCAAGGGTTGTACGGGTGGAAGTCTGGAAAAGTAAGTCCTGTATTCTCTTTTGTGATTTCTCTCCTTCACTTTGGCTACCCGCTAGCTGCAGTGGAGGTGGGAGTGGATGCCAAGTAGCGCCACCCGTTTTCAGCCGTGGTTAAGAGAGAGAAACTTTAATTACACAAAAAAAAAACGGGAAATGTGCCTATATTAGCAATTAAACTACAGTACTAACCTTTCTATACTTACATGCATATACATATCACAGAATAACCTAACTCTAACCTAATTCTATGTTTCCCAATCACAGTGATCCGTCTACTTCTTACACATGCTACTTTCTGTGTTGCGAACTTCCGTGGTAACCGATTGAAATGGTTGACCTGTGCGCGGCTATAGTGGTCGCACTGCCGGGTACGGCTCGGCAAGGTTGATCCTGCTACCTGCTCCCTCGCGTCTAACAGACATTCAGAGGCACCCTAACCTCAAAATCACGTAATTGGCACAGCAATGGGAACAGATAAAGAACAAAACCCCAAAAAAATAGAAAAAGGCCTGAAATAAGAGATAATTCTTAGTCTCTGACTGTTATTACTATCTTTAATCGGTTTTACGGACACAAAGTCTAAAATATCATAACTTCGTTGTTAGGCGGCCTTTGATGATGATTATTTTTAAAGAAAATCCACCAGAATGGGTGAATGAACACTAATATATACTTTAAATGTACAAATATATATCTTTGTAAAATAATCCTCACTAAGGGACACTGCTCCTACCAATCAACTAAAATGTCTGACCTTTTTTTTTTCCTCGTGCCAACAAAAACCCTTAAATACGCAGCAGTTTTATATAGTACGGGGCCACAACCGCATAAACAGATAGGGAAGTATTGTACGCGGGCCTATTTATTTAAAACCGTAACACACTTCTATTGAATGTTTTTTTGGAGAACATTTTCATTATTCTCTCATAGGATGATGGATTTGTATTGTACTATTATCCTAAAATGTGATTTCGGCACGACACTGTTCAAAAATGTCAGTTAATTGATTCATACGATTGTTACCTGTAACGCACACGCAAAGAATCATTATACAAACCATATGTGTCAGAATGTTCTTGATGAAGTAATTGACAAGCCTCCTTGTGACATATATTTGTCCGACTATCCAACCATTATTAACACCTCAATTCTCTATCGTTCAGTTAAATGAGTCATTTTTATTTACAGTTTATTGTTTTGGATTTTATAAAGAGGGGGATAGACAGAGTTCATATGCACTCAAGATATAATATCTGATCCAGTGTGCGCATTATTACTTATTAAATACAAGATTTAAAATATATCCATCACGAAGTCAACTTCACAGTAACTATAATAGAATAATTAATCAGTTCAGTCATCTGATATTTCTGAAACAGTTTTGATATATTTTTGTAACTTTCTTGCATAATTTTAAAATTTTTTTTACTGTTTTGTCTATGATATTTATATAAAATTTTCAGCCATGGATTGATTTTATTTATGCATTCATTTTTAAAACAAAATCAGTATACGGTGATAAACTCAAACTGTAATTGCAAAATTTTGTAATTATTAAATTAAATTTTTTTTTTGAGTGATATGAATAGAATAAACATACGTGTATCTATATCTACTCCTATAAAATATCATTTTGTGTCATTTCTCTTCTATATTTATATGGATATCACTGTTAAATTCATTAGTAAATCCATATAAAAAAGGCAAAAAAAGTTATTTGGGGAGTTATTGATCGTTGACATAAAATATAAACGTTAGAATATTTGATTGTTTGTTTGAGGAAGTAAAATGCGCAGTCACGAATATGGTAATTCTTTAATAATACATGTCTCAAGGGATAATAGTTGGAAAATCTCAGGAATTCAAAGCATTAGAGACGCATTTAAGTAAGGAAGGTGATGATATGACGAATATTATTCATTCTACAGTTCAGTTGGTTGTTTACCTAATTTTAACTAATTTTATTGTGACAACTTTCAGTTTACCGGAGCTTTAAAAAGACAAATATAAACTTGGTGCCTTAGAGGGAGATATTCAGTAATATATGAAGTATTTAATTTAATGGGGCAGTAAATAAGTAACAGAAGTAATCTAAGAACAAGTAACTCGATTTTGATGAATTGTATCTCCCAGAATCCATGCCGCATATAATTATAATTTTATATTGCACTATTCTTACTACACGTAATCTATTATATATTTTTTTCTACGTTATAGTGCCTTGAAACATAAATCACCTTCCAACAACTATAAGTAAATTTGATCGCACTACAACATTGTTATTTATTTATATTAGTACTGAAGATAGAATACCAAATTAAATAAATGTGACAGCTTTAGTTGAAGGTAAATTAATTTTAGAGATTTTATTTCGAATTTTGTTTGGTGTAGATTCACCAAAAATGAAGTATTAAGGTACACCTTCCTCCATAAACCCTCATAGCTGCAGTATGAAGAGAGATATAGATGTGCAAAATAATTTTTTGTATAATGTATTGCTTTGAGAGGAGAACATCAGGCACGATAATTGTATATAATGAATTCATCTGCATTGGGAATCGTCAGTGCAGCGTATTGGATTCCTGATGATTAGTTCTACTATTCCCGATATCAACGTCATACATGATAGCACTAGAACCATCGACCTGCTACAACATCGAAGTAATTATTTGTATTTGGATGTTCAAGATATCTCTATTTTTCGCAAAAAATCTCTGTCGAGTGCAATTACGTACAAGAACCTACAAGATAATCGTCCCATCTATAGTATCTCTACCAGGCATGAGAAGTACATATTACGATTTCATTCTTATTGGGAATCGTCAGTGTAGCGTACTCGATGCCTGATGTTCTGAGAAAATTAAGTGTATCTTACTGGGAATATATTAGATAAGGATATAGTTTACCCCTCGCGATTTTTTTTGTGCGTACTTACGACTGGTAGAGATTCTCTGCAGCGAATAGAAGTCTTGAGTATCTAGATACAAAGAGTTGTTTTGCTATTTAGCAGGAATACAATAGATAGGTCTACAACGATGACGAGTTTGTCCTAAACACTTAGACCAATCTCTAACGTCAGGATGGTCCCGATAGTCCTATGCGTAGAGGATGTAATCTCGAATATGTGACAACATATTCTAAGGTACATATTCTAAAGACAAAATAGGGATCTATAGTTGGGAATTATTGGTAGGAGACGGGCGAATTTAGTCGACTACCACCAATTATCTTTCTCTAATTAACCAATTCAGTGGAATAGCTGGGGAAATGGTTTCTGTTGTTGTCGAAAAAATGGTGGTTCTGACTGAGGCAGTCAGAACCACCTCACAATTAGATATAATGGGTGTAATGCAATGGCGTATCTTTTCCTTCACGGCCTTCGAGGCTTGATGAGAAGCTGGGCGATTTGTGTGTGGCTATAATTTTCAAAAAACAGTACAAGAATAGTTAAAACTTAGTAACAATTATAATTATGAAAGTATAAAATAGGTTGATTATGAAATATTTTCTATTAGGCATATCATTCAGTTACTTTAGTTTTTAGATACGCGAGTTCCTTATTAACTAGAAAATTAGTTTTTCATGTCAACTATCATATCTATTTTATTACAGGCTTCTCTTAGCATGTACTTTTTCACTTATATTCTCAATACATACGAAGTTACGTTGTCTTATTAATATAAAAGGATTCTATGAGTTAAGTATAATTTTGTGTATCTTAAAATAAACCTTAAAAGTCAGATATTTTAGAGGTATGTGCGTTACATACATATATGTACTATTCATTTCATCGCCATTTGCCAATTGAAAACCTCTGATCTTGCCGATAAACGGAAGAGTCTACCTGAGTCTAGCCATAAAAACAAGCCAAGGTTATGTTATGAGATTTTCTATTTGGCAAATAGCAATGAAATAAACTATATATATATATATATATATATATATATATATATATATATATATATATATATATATATATATATATATTATGATTTCATATTATTTGAGGACACTATCTCACTCAGGAAAACTAGGACTACCCTTTTCCTTGCAAGACCTACTTGTAATATATTTTATCATAAGTAAAGATAATATACTTGTGAATCTGGGTACTGACGGACTAATTCATTTGTTTTGAGAAACAAATAAACGAATTCGTTGGTTTACTTTTATGTTGCAACTGGTGTAATTTGTCGATAGAGTATAATTGTAATGAATAGTAATGAAAGGTCGAATAATTATTTCGCAGGAGAGGCTTTCAAAATCACTTGACTGTCGTGTTGATAGAGAAAATTCCTTTTCTCTGTAGTGTATGTAAGACACGTACGGAATACGTGAGCTTCATCAAGCTGAAATATCAACAGTGTTGCCGAAAAGCGAAAGAAAAAACGTGAACAAATGACGTGAATGATAAATTTAAAGCAAGCAAAATTTGTCCTTTGAACTATAAGTCTCCTAGATTAACTCATAACATTCATAATTCATAATACAGTTATATTTATTTAACAGACATATTTATTTATTTAAGTAGCAGCTAGAGTAACTATATCAATTACATACATATACGATTTGACACAATAAGCTATTTCTAATGTATTTTAAAATATAAGTGTTGTATGATGATCTATTTCTATTATTTCCTCGGGTTAAACTATTGCCTATTTACCGTTTTTGTGTTGAGTAATAACCGCTTTTAATAGCTCTTAAATAAAGCGAATATTTACATAAAGAAATATTAACAATCCGTAAACGTTCTGTTTTAAATGAAAATATAAAAATTTTGTTTTAAATTATCATTAAAACTATATTTTTTGGCGAAGGCGCCAATGTCATTAAATTTATCCATACGACCGATAGTAAAATATTATCTTAAATTGGTTATTTTATTAGTTTTCTATATGTGAATTTTCACTATATATATTTCTTTACAAGTTGATTGTACCCCATAATATTATTTACATAATTTCAATTAAATATACAGTTATAATAATTTAACAAGTGTTTCTTTTCAGTAAATTGATTCCAACAAATTGCGAGAATGTACTTAAGAATTAAAAATGTAATCTAAGAAAGAATTTTTCTTAAAGTAACTGACAGATTGATCATTCTTTAAAATTTCTGTTAATTATTCCGGCTTTAATGTCTTTAATTGTTAAAATGAAATCCTGAAAGTGTATAGAAGCTGGCAGATATTTTGCGATCTCAGTAGAGCTTTCGATTATGTTAATTATGAATGATTAATCTCTAAATTATATGATTAAGGTATACGAGGTCTGGCATTGAATTGTGTCAACTTTCTCTAAAACATTTTGTTATTATAAATCATAAGAGATTTAATCCCGTTGAAAGGCATAATTGTGAATGTACTTCCGTAACAATAAGAATTTCACAGGGATCAGTTTTAGGCTTTGTATTATGTGTTGATATCGACAGCCTCTCACCCCTTGCTCACATTAAAATGTAGGCCATGAAACATCGTTATTAATAACAAACAAATTGAACTAGAGTTTAGTTTTTAATTTAGAGTTCAGTATTGTAATATTTTATTAAAAAAATTAAGCCACTAGTTTTCTCATAATTATTTGTGCTTAAATACTGATAAAATACAGGCCTTAAAATTTCATGCTACTCAGAAATAATTTGAAACTTTAATGTTATGTATTAGTATCTCTCCTTTGTATACTAACGGAGGTAATGTGAAATAATTAAAGTCAAAATATGCATTTTAAAAATTTATAAAATTTCTTAGTGCCACAATAATGGCGAATGCGCCGGTAATGTTCATTGAAAATTATATTCTATTTCTCTTATCGATACTGAAATCTGGACTAGCTTTTTACACTGAATTCTAAATTACGTGATTTATAATTGAGGAAGGCAGACAATGAAATATAACCCAGTCTGAAGATATTTGATCGTAGTATTTTAAGGAAAAAAAAACAGGGTTATATTCGTAAATAAAGAAATATAAAGAATATGTATAGTGTAATAGGTATATTGAAAAACAAGAGTTTGATAAAATCTCAAACAAGAAAACCTCTTTTGGTAATTTCTTTGATAAGAGAAATAACGGAGGTGTGTTCTTGAATTTAAAGTACTGTATATTACGTACGAGTATATACTTAATGCATTACATTTATAGTAGAAATGATTCTACTTAGCAGTTTGGCCAGGAATGTCATAAACTTTGTTTTGATATTCTTACAGGACAGGGAACATGGTTAGAGGCAGCGTTTTATATTTACAAAGTTACCATTAAAGAAAGTCACATAACATTCAAGTCCATAATTAATTTCACTTCACAAATAGATTATATCCACGTTTCTTATTGTTATTATTCTCTTCAATATATCTTTAGTTTCATAATTGTCATATATGTTTGAGCGTATTTTAATTATGGAAATAAAACGAATTTGAAAATTGTTTTACTTTGTCAAAATATTTATTAAAAAATGTATCATTTATCGGTGTTATAATAATGGTGAATGCGCCGGTAAAGCCAGTTGAAAATTCTATTCTTCTATTTCTTTTACCGATACCGAAATCTAGACTAGGTTTTTGATAACACTGAATGCTGCACTAAATAACAGTAGACGATTAGTTGAATAAGGCAGTCAATGAAATATAACCTAGCCTGAATACGTTTGATCGTAGTTATTTCAAGTCAAGAAATAGGGTTATAATTTTGAATAAAGAAATACAAAGAAAATGTATAGTACATTACGTAAAAAAGCAAAAGTTTGATGAAATTTCACAAACAAAAAGAATCGTCTTTTAGCATTTTCTTTGCTAAAAGAAATAACGGAGGTGTGTTTTTAAATTAAAAGTATAACGCATGTATTGGACGCACGTATGTATTGGATTTACAGTGTATAGCACGGCTATTTTCTAGAACATTTGTTTATGGTTTATTAATAATAGTGAAAATATATGGTACAGGTATTACACATACGAGTACTTCAAGTACTACTACTGCTTCCTTCAATAAGATTAGTATTAATAAATTAACAAGTGAAAATTCCGATAAAACGGGTTCTTATATTTGTATTATTATCGGGGTATTTATTTATATAACAAATAAAAGAATATATCGATTACTACATGTAGCTAATTTCTATTTATTAATATCATCATTCAATTATAATAGCATAGAATACGGTTACCAGTTTCGTAAAATCTGTTTTCATAGATTTCTTATTCATCTGTTTTTCCAGAAGATTCTCCCTAATGTTAATAAACTACGTATGTAGGTATACCACATATTTAATTTTGATGAATATATATTTCGGACTATATGTATTTTTTATGATAGAAACGTACTTTTCTACACTGATATAGTTCTTAATTATGCTGTGTAGAATAAAATTATAACGTGTAAATACGTAATCTGATTTATCTTACTGGAAGTAACTGTTATTAAACCTGAGGAAAAAGACAATTTGATAAATTAAAAAAAAAAAGACATAACAATATAAAACTGTGGACAAAGTGTGGAGAACTAATATATTAAGAAATATATATATATATATATATATATATATATATATATATATATATATATATATATATATATATATATATATATATATATATATATATATATATATATATATATATATAATTCTTAGTTATTCCTAAAAATGTGAAGGTAGACTTCATCCCTTTAATGTAATAATGCCATATCACAGGAAAAATATGCTATAAAATAAATGAAATTTAAAATTGCTTCTAATGTTGTTAATTACCTGGGAGTCTAGATTGATAGTTCTCTGTCGTTTAGGGAACATATCAAACAAACGCTGGAAAAGGCGGGAAAAACTGTTTCGGCCCTTGGTGGTTTGATTCCAAACATCAAGGGCCCCAGGGCGTCAAAGAGGAGAGTCCTCAGCTGGGTGGTGCAGTCCATCTTACTGTATGCTGCCCCGGTATGGGTGGATATATTGAGAAGAGACAAGTGGAGGAAAAAGCTCACCAAAGTCCAGAGAAGAGCAGCGCTAAGAGTTTGTAGTGCATACATAACCGTATCGGCAGCGGCAACGCTGATGATAGTCTGTATACCACCCATCGATCTTCTGGCAAGGGAGAGATGGGAGATGTACGGAGGCGCTGACAGAGGTGCAGCAAAAGATGCATCCCCCGAGGGAAATGGACGAGGGTGTTGATCCCGGACATAGGCCATGTTGCGAAAGGGCACATGGTGATGTCGGGTATTTACTTAACCCAGGTCCTTACTGGGCACGGCTGTCTCGCGGACTGCCTATTGGATATAGGCAAACGAGAGAACAGAGAGTGCTGGTCCTGCGGAGAGGTTGATGATGCCGGCCACACAGTGTTCAGCTGCAAAAGGTGGACAGGAGAAAGGAGAGCTGCAGAGCAAAGGATAGGACATGCTATCATTGCGGACAACATGATCCCAATCATGCTCGAGAGCAGAGAAAGATGGACAGTGGTGGAGCAGATGGTAACGTCCATCATGAAGGAGAAAGAGAAGAAGGAAAGGGAAGTGGGGAATGAGTAAGTATCCTGATTGATATGCCGAAGAGAAGTAAAGCGAGAGCGGTTCCTCTTCGGCATCACACTGATAGGATAGCGGGGCGTTTCTTAGTCGGTAGGCATATACGAATCCGACACTACCTGGCCAAACATTAACAGAACATCAGAGGCCAGGTGTCTTTTGAAGATTTTGCCCTCGAGAAAAAAAATGTTAATTAATTTGAATATGAGGATATCTACGTATGTATAATATCTACGTATGTAGCATATCTACGTATGTATAAACTGTAGAAAGAATTTACTGGAAAAATTAGAAATATAGTAATCAATATTCTATGTTCTTATAACCATATCATGATACTACAAAAATATCAGATGTTGTGGTATAGGATTAGTAGTATGGTCAAGATCAGTAGTAGGGGTAGTGATTCTCCCATACTTATCAACAATTACAGGAGATATTTTCCAAATCAGTAGTAGGAGTGGCGGTGCTTCCATACTTACAAACAATTCCAGAACTAACTCATATGAGGCTATAAGCGGCAAAATAGCTTAACCTGAAAAGGCAAGTTTTGAGTAAAATTAAGAAATAAGAATTCAGAAAAGACTATGCTAATCTCTAAACAAAAGAAAAACAAACTTTTGTATTGCGATAATTCTAACACGTTTTTCTTTTTCTTAACCCTCATTAGATGACTACTAGGATATAAAATGTTCAAAGCCTTTACGAGTATGTTCTAAATGCACGTCTTTTGTCTACTGTTTTAAATTTCACGAACTCAGTATTGGAAAATTTATATTTAAAGTTAAAGGGTTCTTCCTTCTTAAAATTTAGCCACTAAATTTGAAGTCACGATACCTTTCACCGTCTTTCGGTTCGTTATTTGGTCTTGGAGCATCGGAATAAAAATTTTCAGTTGGAATAGGAATAACGATAAAAGAAGACTTTCTCTTTGCCCTTTTGCTTACATTTTGCCAATGTTCAGGAAGAAATATATCTTTAAAACATTTTTTCTCATTTCCAATGAAATCAAAGTCTTGGTCGCAAGGCATGTGATTGTGACCATTATCATCATGAGGTCATCAGTCCTAAGACTGGTTGGACGATAACCTCCAGCTTCTCCTATCTTGTGCTAACCTACGCATTTCGCTAATTGTGATACAACCTACATCCCTTACTATTTGCGAGCAGTAGTCTAATCTAGGCCTACCTCTGTCTTTCTTCACTCCTATTTCTGCCTCCAAAATATCGCGGATTATTCCCCCATATTTCAGCAAGTGGCCTACCATTCTATCTCTTCCCCTTTTTATGTTTTTCCACATACTTCTTTTCTCGCCGACTTCCTCCAATACTTCTTCGTTTCTAACCCTATCAGTCCATGGTATTTTCATCATTCTTCGGTAACACCACATCTCAAAAGCTTCTAATTTCTTCCTACATGCTTCCCTTACCGTCCAGGTTTCGTAACCGTATAGTGCCGTGCTCCATACATATGTTTTCAAGAATCCCTTCCTTGTTTCTAAGTTTATTGCCCCCGAGCATAAAAGTGCTTTCTTTTTGTTAAAAGCTACTCGACCCTGCGCTATTCTTTGTTTTATGTCTTTATCGCTTCTTCCATCCCAATTTATTTTACTTCCTAAATAAGTGAAGTCTTTAACTTCCTCCAATCTTTCATTATTAATTAGTTCTTTCGTTTTTGCTCTGCTCTCGCGCCCTCTGCATACTAACACTTTAGTTTTGTTTTTATTCACCCTCATTCCGTATTCCTCTGTCAACACTGCCTCCATTTCGTTCAATGATGATTCTAATTCCTCCTTACTAGATGATAATACTGCTATATCATCCGCGAATCTCAGCATTTTTAGTTTCTGTCCCTGTACTTTAATCCCGAAATACACTATTTTACCACATTACTCTTTTACCACATTAATCGCCTCTTCGATGTACCGATTAAAAATTAGTGGTACATCCTTGTCTTACTCCTTTCCTAATACCTACTTCCCTTTTTTCCCCTTCTACTTCTATAACAGCAGTTTGCTCTTTGTATAGATTGTGTACTACTCTCCTATCTCTATGCTTCATTCCCACGATCTTTAGTATCTCGAACATTTTTTCCCATCTTACGTTATCAAAAGCTTTCTCTAAATCTACAAATCCTATGTAAGCATTATTTCCTTTTTCTATTGTTTTCTCTAACATTGCTCTTAGCGCTAGAATAGCTTCGCGAGTTCCCCTATTTCGCCTAAACCCGAATTGGTCTTCTCCTAGTATTTCCTCCGCTCTATTTTCCATCCTCTTCTGCACTATTCTGGTTAAGATTTTTGGCGCATGTGAGGTTAGGCTAATTGTTCTAAAGTTTCGCATTTGTCGGCTCCTCTCTTTTTCGGTATAGTAACGATAATGTTCCTCTTATAATCCTCCGGCACCTTGCCCGTTTCGTATATGTATTTTACCAGTTCAAACATCCTATTTACTACTTTCTGTCCCGCACATTTCAAAATTTCCGCCTGTATTTTATCTACGCCCGGCGCTCTATTGTTCTTTAGCCCCCTTAGTGCTATTTCAAATTCCTCTCTCAATATAGGTTTTCCTACATCTTCCCTATCGATGCTAGATTCTTCCTCTAATATCTCTCCTAATTCCTGACCCTCGTATAAATTTCCTAAGTACTGCTTTCATCTATCCGCTTTCTCCTCTCTTCCGATCAGTATGTCCCCCCGATTGACTCCTAAGGTTTCTACTTATTGTTCCTATATCCCTGAAGTTCCTCTTAATTATTTTGTAAGCCTCATCGGTCTTACCTACTTGCAGCTTATCTTCTACTTCTTTGCATTTATCCTCTATCCATTGTTCTTTCGCTTTTTTACATTTTCTAATGATTTCCCACTTTATTGCCTTATAAGTTTTCAGTCCTTCCTCGTCTTGTCTGTTTTGGTAGCCTCGTCTTTTTTGCATTAAGTTTAAGATTTCGTCCGTTATCCAGGGCTTCCTAGCTTCCCTTTTCTCGTGTCCTAAAACGTCTGTAGCCGCGGAATCTAGACTATTTTTGATATCCTCCCACTCAGTTTCTGCGTTTTTGATTTCATCATTACTCGCTTCATTTATTAATTGATCTGTTTTCTCCTGAAACTTATCTTTCATACTTTCATACGTTTCTTATCCTTCCGGGTTTTCAGATTTTTGAACTTTAATTGTTGTGATTGTGACCACTTACCAAAAATTTGTGATGAATTTCCTCAATGCTAAAATCTGGATGAGCAACTATATATGTAATTACAGGGAAGAGCAAATTTTATATTACGATTCGTCGGACCTCCATACTGATCACACTGACTGACAAATACGGAATAATAATAAAAATAATAATAATGAATACTCACCATTATCACAGCCACTGTTTTTGGGAGAACTCATGCTGGAAATATTATTGTAATAATTTATTATTACGCTAATTAACTCAAACGACGTCAATAACCTCTCTAAACAATATTTAACTTAACACATTGTGGAAGAACGGCCTAACCCACAGATTACGAGGCTTGTGCTGATTTGCCAATAAATATTAATAAAATTTGTAGGCGTCAAGACAGTGCTAACAGTCTTCTAGAGATTGGAAGGCAAAGGTGGTTTAGGCAAATTTGCATCTAAAACTACTAATTTTAGAAATACATTTGCGTGGGTTAAGTCAAAATACCATATTTGTAGGTTAGACCACTTTGTCCTTCATAGTCTCATATGTAACTGAAACATTTCTAGAATATCTAGAAAATAATGTAATAAATTACAGTAAACACAGTAAATATGTTACTGTGTATTTTATTCATTCAGATCACATGTATGTAAATGTCGGAGTTATGATTAATCGAACAGTTAATATTGGCCGGCGGCGGCATCTTGAAAATATGAATGATATGATATGAAGCATTGTCTGGAAATATATGTCGCAAATCTATATCTAAACTAAAAAGTGGATCCCTTGAAAATTAGAAACCCAATAAAGAATAGAATTGTACAGACATGATGATATTACGTCTATTATAGGAAACTACCCCCATTAAAGTCATTGATAAATAGCGCTATAAATTATCTAATACTGTAAACATTTGTTCCTTCATTAATGGACAATATATGTCTAGGATTCTAAATTTCAGCGCATATCACATCTTGGTCTTTTGATTTCAATCAACAGTGCAATATATCATCCACCCTAAAATATTTTATGCTATTCATCTTTAGTAACTGATATTTAATGCTGATAAAATATTACATTGTTTAGTTATATTGTTAGTAATAATAACAATTACTAAGTACATTATATACATAAGATAATATAATACTGACTTAAATTTTTCTTGCATTAATTTTTGTATTATAAATTACAAATATAAAAAAAAATTAATAGTTATTTATGAATAAAAACAAATATTTATTGTGATGTTTCGGGGCGAATTATACCCTTTCGGATGCTCCAACTAGCTTTTTGTTCCTGTGTGTTTTTATTATAAGAAAATAACAATTATGTAATTAAATGAAATCCTCTGATTACCTAAAAGTTGTGCACTGATTTTAAATATCTTTATATGAAAATAAAATAGGCCTTTAATTACACATTTAGATTTAATAGTCCATCCTTCGTTTCATTAACTATGAACTTTATTGGCAGGGCGACTTAGTACAGATGAAACCTATGCCTTCCACTGGGGGTAGCTGTGAGCTAAAAGCCAAATCCGTAGAAGTTTTGGTGTTGTTGCACGGATTAAGACACGAAAACCTTAATCCGCTCATCGGATGTCTCGCCGAGCCCCCAAGGGCTGCTTTAGTGTCCGAATACTGCGCCAGAGGATCACTTCAGGATGTGCTTCAGCAGGATGACATTAAACTGGATTGGTCTTTTCGTCTAAGCCTGCTGACGGATCTCGTTCGAGTAAGTGACGCCTTGCCATTCATTTTATTTTACTTAGAACAAATTACTGGAATACATATGTAGTAATTTATTGCTCAGTATCATTGTGTAAAAGAAACGCATTGAAAATGTACATTTTTAAATAAAACAGCATTTATGTGAGACGCCCACTTATGTGGAAAGGTGTCGTAAATTTCATTATTTTAAAATAATTTTATATTTTTATTGCATTTTTGAATGTTATGTATTTTTATCAGTAATTCTTGTATTAAGTATTTCTGTCCGAAATACGTTTTACGGTTTTTAATATACTTAGATTTTTCTGAATAATATGATATTTGCATAAACATTTTTAAACTTCTATATTTTAGAGAATCGTAAAACAATAAATATTACTTTGGTATCAATGTAACTCAAATAATTTTTTTTTAAATATTCTGGTAGTCATCAAGATTCTTTATAATTTGGCTAATATGGCAAATCCCAATTATTTATATTTCTCTTAAAATGATATATTTTTAAACCCTGAATGCACAATTAAACTCTTAACTAATCGATGTAAACGTTTCTAATACTTAGACATTCGTAGTTGAATGCCTTATAAGTGGCAGTATCATATATAAGTAATTGTACATAAGTTATGGTAATTTATATAATGTGGATTACTACATTTATATAATATGTCGGCGGTGAAACATGACGGTAAAGTTAAATGTAATTGTACTGAAATTTACTTGTACCTACATCGATTCAAATATATCAAGTCTACATGATGACATCTCGGCTGTCGCGGTGTTACTCAAATGTAATACCACTGATGTAATTAATATTCATGATATGGCAGCTTTATTACCAATACATAATCTGAATGGTTTTTCAGATATTTGATAAAAAAAACGTACTGCTATGGACCTACAATATTTTGAATTATGTGTACAATATATTACAAGTGAATTATTTATTTCTGGTCAACAGAGACTATATACACAAAGAATAATCTAATTCAAATATTTACAAAAAAAATTCATCTCTACATGAAATGAACTATTATATTTGTATCACTATTACTTACTTTTAAAATATATTTTATGTACCTACTCTCAGTACATTTGATCAAATCATTTTATATTTACACAGACAGCGGATGATGTTATTATCTTTGTTGTCATATGGATTAATATATTCAGAGGATGGATATCTAATAACCTACTGAGGTGTCTACATTACGCACATAACATACAAAAATTTGCCCTTAACTAAGGGTTTAGGCTTTCCTTAAACCCTCAGGTTGTGGAGGAGAAGGAAATATATATATATATATATATATATATATATATATATATATATATATATATATATATATATATATATATATTATATATATATATATATATATATATATATATATATATATATATATATATATATATATATATATATATATATATATATATATATATATATATATAGAGGATAAACACGTTTATGCTAAGGGAGATATGCCAAACTCCCCTTGACCGGAATCGTCCCCAAGCATACAACGACACCCCCATTGCTGGGCCCAGTCGCCACCCCGGACCACTGTACGAATGACATTGTTGCGGGCTTCCTTATGGGACAAAATTATTACAATGTGTTGCCATCTTTATTAGCTTTGAGTCAAGTAACTAACCTGGATGCTCATCGTGTTCTCATAAATTGAACACGTATATGTGCATATACGTGTGCATACGTACATGTCAATTGTATTGTATGTACAATAATATTTATATTTCAACGTATTTTGTATCGGTTTAGTTTGGTTCTTTATATCTACATACCTTTATCATTATTGAGGACAGTGTATAGTTAGTACTTATAGTTGGATTATAAATCAAAAGTAGATTGGTAATACTTCTAGATGGCGTTAACTTGGAATAATCTAATTGAATTCCTTAAAAATGTCAATCAACAAACAAACTTAATCCACTTGTCTCGGGAATGAAATAAGTGTGTAAATAGTATGGTGAGGAGATAATGTTGAAGTAACATGTACTCCTTTCATCCCGTATACTACCCCCCCCCCATGTACATCTGTAAACAAACCGATTTATAAAAATTCCCAAGTAAAATAATTCAAATGGATAATTTTATTTACTAGTCACTGGATGGTAGTTAATATATTGTCAATAAATTCTAGGTACATTAGCTGTTTACCAGAGCTTCCTTAAGCAATCGTTTTATTATTTCCATCATGTAATTATGTTTACATTTACTGACTTGATGGCCATCTGTTGTTGCCCATTTTACCCGTCATTTTATAAAAATCTTTCTTCACCATATTTTTTTACGAGGATATTTTTACATTTAAACTTAATATACGCTTTTAAAGATGCGGTATATAATTTGATGGTGTTCTTTATACCAACAAAATGGTCCACTCACCTGCTATTTGTAAGTGCATGGAAAGTTAAAAGCCTTGTAACCTTTTTGATTGAAATCTGTATTAAGGGGATAAAGTAACATAAAGGATCAGTAAAGTCTTTATCGTTTACTTCGATATGTGAAATTATATTTAACATTTAGACGAAGAAGAACGATTGCAAACATTTTGTGTGAAAATTATAATTTTATGGGTTCAAGAACTTTTAAAATCACGGAAATACTTTTTTTAATAGTTTTCGCTCTTTACTCATTTAAACAACTTTATATTCTTTTCTAATCCATAGTTTTACATATAGAAGTTGATAAAATGTAAAACTGTAGTGTACCAATGACTAGAATTAGAAAATAATGGGAAAATAAAGTTTTCGAAAATTTTGCTCAAAACTTATCCTATGAAATGCAGGAAAAGTTGATGTGAAACATATTAAACAAAATAAAAATACAATTTGTTAATGTAATATAGAAATAATGCAAAGCTTATTATAGTTTATTTCAGTTATGCCATTAATAATTACGTCTATTAACCCTTCATGACTAGTTTTATTTAAATATTAATAAAATGAATATTTTAGGCATTAAATATATATTAGAAATTATATAGTATACTCATAGTATCCACTTTTAAATAGGTCATTTTTGGTGATTTGGTGGCACACAATTTTTGTCTTTATTCTTAAGTACGATTAAGTGCGATAAAATTGTGGATAAGTAATTGCCAATTTCAAAGGTCAGCTGTCTATAAATATCAGTAGAAAAGGAACGTCGTGTCAGTGTTTGTGTATATTATTTAAGACACACAATCATCTTAAGATATTAAAAATTCAGTAGTCACTTCTTTAAACTGACAGTATTACTGTAAGATATTTTATTACGTATCATATTAACTAAATTTAGTGTGCTATGTGATTCGGACATGTTAAATGATACTCCTATTACTTAAGTGGGCTATGCATATGTCACTAACAAAGGCTAATTACTTCTACAAGTATTGTAGATAGAATAATGACATGAGCCATAATTATAATAATAACATTATTGTATATAAAACTCTACAGTGTGTTGCATGAAAATTAGCTTACAGTTTAAATCAAAATAAATAATAACATATATGTATATATATATATATATATATATATATATATATATATATATATATATATATATATATATATATATCAACAATAATATATGGGATATAAATAAAGTAAATCTACAAGATACTAAGAGGAATTATAAAGAACATGAGAACTTGCAAACAAAGTACGGGAAAAGAAACAACTCATTTACATTACAACTACTGTATGCTTAAATACTGTGCTGTATATATATATATATATATATATATATATATATATATATATATATATATATATATATATATATAATTGTATGTAGATTGTAAATTCCAAGTCAAGAGAAGATATGAAGTTATTAATTTAATATAAATGCACAAAGTTTTAAACTACTCCACAACCATTGTAGCTATCATTAACTCCCTCTCCCCCCATTTTTTTTTATCAAAAAATTAGGATATTTTTCATATACATCTGTTAGTACCATTTGTAACATTTATAATAAATTATTTATGTCAGCAGTAGGCTTAAAATAAAAATTACTTATAATAAAATTATATTCAAAAAGAGAAAATAACCATATAATCACAAGTGGGCAATTTCTAAAACAGATACATTATAATACTTTTTCACATATGTGCTTAGATCACGAGTTGATCTGGCAGATGACTTTTTCTTGATAGCCGAGGAACCAATGTCGTTGTATGAGTACAACCAATTTGGCAGACTATGAAGTTCTTTCGGAACCAACGTTTCATAAATACATCAATATCTCACTCGAGTCAGTTGTAACTATATTATCATAGTTTTGAATAGTTCAGAATAATATGATCACATGGGGTTCTGCCTTGAGCTGAAGACCTTGAAGTTTTTTTTTCAGTTTCCTTCTTAGGAGAATTTTCTTCTTCCCCATATTTCTTTGACTGAATTGAAACTATAGTGGGCACACTACTAATATATTTAATAGTACAATTGTTGGCAGTCTTGTTTTTTTCGGTAAGTTTCTTTGTTAAATTATTTAAATGATCCCTTTGTGAATGAGTTAGATTGGCAGTAAGTGTGTGGCTTGAACACGAAGTTGAATTTTTTTTCTTTATGGTATTCATGGATACTTCAGCCAATGAAAATGTTATTTTACTGAGGCGAGGTTTGATAGACTCGTAACTTTGCCTAGACGTTTATACCAATTTACCGGATCCACTGATAAACTAGAGATAATATCTTTTAATTTGTTTAAAATCAGTATTTCAGGTTTATTCTCCCATATATAATAATATTTTTCCCTCCATATAGACGGCTTTCTGTTTCAGCATATGTAGTTTCAGCAGAATAACGGAGTTTATTTTCAAGATGTATAATTTTATCTTTTAGTTGTTGATTTTAATTTCTTAAAAAAGCAAAGGCATTTACACATTTATCAAGAACCATAAATTGTGATATAAGTTTTGTTATTAAGATCAGCAACTTGAGTATTTCAAGAAAGTACTCCATATGATAGGGCGGTCAATTTAATCATAATTGCAGCGAAATGATTTACATCTATTACTTATGCATTATTGTTTAAAAGTGAGCAACATTTATTACATGTCTAACTGGGATCATCTTCGTTGGGCCGAGGAGCGATGTATATCATATATGGTAGCAATGCAAATTACATACTGAGCGATTGTCTCGCTGTTGGCGGCAATTGTCTATCAAAGTCGGCTTTGCGCAGATAAGGCACAAAAAAACACCAGGACGAGGGGCCTGATTTCAGACATTAGCAAATTTACTTGGAACACTTAACATTTCTTTAATATAATTGAATAAAAGAAAATTTACATTTTGTGGTAATAAACGTATAGCAAGGTAATAGGATACAAAATGGACACAGGAAGTGAAATTTCAAATATTGTTTTCTATATACAATGTAGTTATTACTTGAAAACAAAGAATGCATGATGTGCATAGTACTAAGGCTTAAGCTATACTCTATGGATCATAAATGAATAATGCCATTTAATTCAAATATCAATATTGTATATATAATGAAACGTCCCGTATCCGGGCTATAAGATGACGAGGTATTTTTAAGGATTATTAAAGTGATTTATATTAGGCGCTTTTAAATAAGTTTTCGGAGAGAAATTATAGTTTTAAAATATTCAGTATAAAATTATCCAGATTAATATTAGAATTTTTGCGTAAAAACGCATGGAGGCTTAAAATTTTGGGCACTTGAGGAATGGCTGATATGTGCAACATAAACAAAACGAGCGACGCATTTATTTTCGATAAGTAATTATCGCCCTTACATGTTAAGATCTCATATGGAATCAGAGTTGTGGGAATGAAACCATATATTTACAAACATTAAAAGTAATGTGGAAGATCGCGTACGCTGGTACACTGCATGCTAGTTATTTCCATCACATTGAAGGTTTCAGGAATCCTTGTCTTAATCTTTCACAGGAAACCACGATCTTGCTTAAATACGCGTGCCCTCGAGGTAGTAAGATAGTTAAAAATCAAACCGACAAGAGGCGCAAAAAGTCAAGCAACCAGAGAAGGGATAACCACAAATTAATCCGAGAAGAAGCAGTTCAAAGTTAGTTCGGGAAGAGGCAGCCAGGAAGACCAGAAGAATAGTTCTTCTAGAACTGAAGATTAGAAGAACATAACAGAAGACATGATGATTCAAAATTCAGAAAACCAGTAAACTAATAGTTATTAATTAATTAAGTAATCATTTATTGGGGTATAACAAAACTAACCTCGGTGTTCTCCATCATGGGTATCACCAAAAGTAGGGTTGTGAACCTGGGGAACTTTGCTAGATGAGGGTTATTTAATTACTCGTATTTCCGATAACGTTCTAATTATCATGTAGACTCATTATGAAAAGGAAAATGGGGATTTATTTAATTGATGACTCTATATTTGCGCCGGTATTTCACTGTGGTACTTAATTATAATTCAATTTAGGTAATTTCTATCATAACACTAATTCATTGTTGTAGTTTTAGTGCAAGTTAACTATTGCATATTGAACACGTTGTTTTTCAGTCATTTATAATTATTTTTACAGAAATCTCAATTCCCTCTATTTATATATTTTACATAAATGCAAATTAATTCATCCTATGGTATTCTGTACAAGTTAGCATCCCTCTGCTCATAATTTATTGTGTTTTGTAGACCAGATGTGAGCGTCTCTATACGGGGGCATATCTGGGATCGACCGCAACTCATAAAGTTATATTAGCAGTTACTATAGGCGAACTTCATTCAGTGGTTTCATACCATTGGTGACGTTTATCTGTTGTTTTAAATGGTAATTATATTTAGTGCTTACCGTCTTAGGGTGCGTATTTTGTATACCACAGTGTAAAACTTTTCATTAGGCTAGTTCTTTCTACCTGGATATCTCAGAGCGAATGGGTACGTGACACAAAGCCATTACTAAAGACATTTCTCTCGCATTTAATGCTTTAACTGAGTTGACAATACACAACCTACGGCAATAAGTCGTTTGCAAACTGCGAGTTCGTGGTTGAGCTTAGATTCTTAATGTCTCCCCAGTGGGGAATCTTACAGAGCGTTTGTTCAGGAGTTCTTCTTGGCGTATAGTCAATAGACTTCTGCATATGTCAGCCATTATTTAACCAAACGGAAGTATTCGTTACAAATAACAGGATTCTGTTGTTTGTCAAGAACATTATTTCCACCTATTCAAGTTGGATAATAAATGTAAATTAAAGTGGATCCCGAGTTTCCTTTCTATTGCTTCCTTCAGGTATTACACTAAATAAATAAAGTATATCCAACTTAAATTCAGATAAATATAATCCTAAGTTAAATTAGCCAGAGTAGATCATAAAACATTAAGGAAAGCAATATTAAACTTTATATAAAGAATGTGGAGAATAAGAATTAAAAACACAACGTAGCAATGTTCCTACTACTAGTCAAAATTAGACGATCATTTTAAATATTCGGACTTATATATCCACTCTCTTGGTTAGTGTCAAATAGGGGTAGCAGGGGTTGGTTGGTATTATGTTTTGCCCGTACAATATCAATGTAACCCCTGATGATGAAACGTTCTCGCGAAAGATGGGTTTCTAGTTGGAGTTTCATCAAAAACTGAAATAAAATAAAAGGGAGTGGGGTACGGGGTGTTACAATATATTCATTTTTCTTGTTACCTTTTTCACCTATGGATTTTGTATTTCGCCAATATTAATTATTGATGATTTTCATTATGAACTTTTTGTTATTAGATCATTCTATCGTCTCACAATGCGTCTCAATTATGCTAGTATTGGATCCATAGATATTTTTATTTTAATCCAGATATTGTTTCTCATATTTGGATCAATATATTGCTGTTTGAATTTATATTCGTGCCATTAGACTGTGTCGCATTAAATATATATAATAAGGCTTGTGAGCCTTATTGATTCTGTTGGTTCCAGCTGGTTAGTTACTTGTATTGTTCTTACTAGAAGTCGTGATGTGATTTAGTACAGACTTTAAATTCTGCCGTGCTATGATTCACTGTAACCGACAGTAAATTACTATGAACGGTTTTATTTTTATTCAATAGCTGCGTGAGCTGTAAAGTATCGATAATCGTAAATAATATGACGCTTTTCTAAAACTGTATCTCGATAAATAACTTAAAAATATGTATAAAACTCTTTACATTAACGCCATTGTAGGTGAAATAAAATTTACATATTTCAAAATATTTTAAATAAAGCCGGCATTTGTGACCTGGTTGAAAATTATTCAATAGGCCCTCATTAATGTCGGTCTTAATTTTTTCGTAAAATCTTGTACTGCCATTAATTAATATGCAGATTTGTTTAATTCTCCCACTAACCCTTTGTGAATATTGGATGTAATTATACTGAATAACACACCAATTTTTCTGTAACGGAGTTAATAATTGTGAATAATCATTATAAATATAAGATTTTATAATTATTGTGAATTCACAAGATAGAAATAATAATATACTCTATTATAATGTGGATGATTGGTTACACTCGTATTACGGCCCACACACCATCAATATAGTAAACTGATGCGGGCTTAAAGGGTCGGTCACGTTTATACATCCACATGGTTCAATTAGTTGATTTGTCAATTGTCTATCTCATGATGTATTTAATCTTCTTATTATTAATGGCGTATCGTAAATGCAGATTTTTAAATTTGTATTTTTTTGAACATTAATTATTCCTTATTATTTAGTGTTAGTGTGACTGATTTTCAAACAACGTTACTCAATATATATCAACTGACTAGATATATTGAAATCTGATAATTATTATATTCCAGTTATTACAGTAGCGTATGATACACACGTTTTGATTGAACTTATAGGTAAAATTGCTATTCAACTTAATAAAATACATACCATACATTTTAACTTACTTAACTTGATATCAATCAGCGAAAACTTATATTCTAAAAACATTTTTCAATAAATGAAATAATTTTTCGAGAAATAACTAAACTCCCAGTGTCTATTTATTGATATATCAGTGTGTTGATTTATGAAAATAAACAAAAATGTTTCTAATCATTCATAGGTGTGTGGGATAAGCAGATATATGAGACACTATAGAACATGTTCGTTAAAGGTAATTCCTAATCCAATAATTTCTCATGAAATACATCGTTTTATCCTCTTAAGGTCAGAAGTCATAAACATTATGCTCTCTTCCTTTGAAATATTCCAGTAGCAGTATAATAAATTAGTCTAATGAAATATTTGATATTTCACGTTATGAGAACATTAATATCTTTTAGATCAATATTTTGTCCACATCTATAGAACAGTTAGGGACATACAAGTTTTATTTTAAGGATATTCTTAAGTGTCATGAATCTGAAATCTCTGAAGGGATTAATTTTGTCATCAACTTTAACTTCATTGACTGGAATCTTGAATGTTATGAAACTGTCTAGGATATATTAAGGAAATAAACGACGCAGCAAGAAATAATATTGTCCTGAGAGGTCAAAACGTTTCAATGTCTAATTATGCGACACAAGTTCATTTAATGTGGTGTGAGGGATATCTACCAGTTATATTTTCTACCGGCATGGTTATAGATTCCCCATAAATATCAGATTTGATCATTGACAGAGTGTTAATCCTATGTTTTAAAGTTTATGCCAATCCATTCTTTAAACTTGGTATTGATAGACGAAGGCAGGACAGATTCCTTTACATACATACAACTACGTGTATCACTACATATCACTTGAACTGCAGTCTCCATTGCTTATTATGCTGTCTTACTAGATCTATATTTGACTACTTCCTGTCACATGCAAAACCATTTATCTGGTTATGTCACCAATCACGCAGAAGTTGACATTCAAAAGATAATATGGGAGGCAGTTCTTTCCATTTCATTACATAATCTACAAATGAAATCTTGTCTGAATAAACCTACCTTGGGTACGTACCACCTCTAACTGCAATGACCAGTTGATAACCTAGTCATAAATAATGTAATTTCTATTAAACTACACAATTTCATTGGTTAATAATTGGGATTATTTAACCATCATCATTTTATTCTGTATCTCGTCAGTTGGGCCGTCTTTCTTTGGTGGACACTCGTTATCTAATTAGATATGAATCTGCGAACATAAACCTTGGTAATAATAAATACTGTCTCCAGGTTCTATAAAACTCCCTGCAGCATCTTTTCTAGCCAAAGTATTTGCCAAAGTATTTCCATTACTTACTTTACATCTGCATTAAGTATACTTTCTTGTAGTTATCCAGTTACACGAAGTCTTGTAGGAATTACAGTACTAGCTATGATCGAACTTCGTATGATAAAATTGCTTTAAATGTATCCCTTTCTAATATTCTCCTTGAAACAAGCAAACAGAAAACATTTCTGTTTGAACACTCAGCTGTTGCTGCCTAATGAGATGCAAGCAACATACATCGGATGCTTGCCATGAACTCCTGATCCTGTTGCTGTCGGTGTACCATACGAAGGCCTTTACAAAATTAAATACTTACCTGTTCCATTTCCTATTATTTATATCTACAAAGAAAAATATCTTATTTTCAGTAGTAGATTTGTGGCTAATTTCTTTTATTGTGACATGATTTTGCAAAGTTCTTCAGTTTTGATAACATTTCAACAGTATTTTGGCAACATGTCACAGAATGCTAGACAATCTCATACTAATTTTCCCTTTGAAAATTAGCCATAAATGCGGTAAGTTGAGAAGAATTTCCGTGGTTACTGCATTACTTACATTGTTGTATGCATTGCGCTCATTATATGAGGACATGTCAATATGTGGACACCCGAAAGATGATGTTTTGTATACCATTGTCTCGTTTCAGGCAATCAAATCGGAGAACCATAAGTTATTATGGGTTTGATCACAATTTTATATAGCCTGTACGTCATACGTAATTTAAACTTTCGTATTTTACCAAAAGCTTTGTTAGTAATGTACTGATAGTACAAATATTGCGTCTACATTAATTTTTCATCCAGGATGATTCCTAGATTTTAATCTTCCTCAGGATTTGCATATGGGTTCTACTTTACACATCACATTTCAAACATAGTCAACGATTTTTGGCATTACATTTGAGAGAAAATTGGCGTATTTATCCGTAATAACTATGAGCATATAATTAGTATAACCTAACTCGCGTCGGATCGATCGGGTTTTGACTGATTCTGATCGGGTACGTCTCCCAGACGACACTTATTGATTTTGAGGTGGATAGAACACACTCTACCATGTTCATGGGTCATGAGAAAGCACAATGGTGGACTACTTGAGAATTTTTTTGTCAGCACGATCACTCAATTACATCGTGTCGGATCGATCGGGTTTCGACAGATTATGACTAGAGACATCTACCAGACGACATCTATTGACTTTGAGATGGATAGGATACAGCTCTGTCCTGTCCATGGGTCATGTGAAAGCACGATGGTGGACTATTTGAAAAAAGTAAAACTGTCGCATAAAACACATATTTTGCATTTATATGATGGTTTATTTTTTCTCGGCCACTCAATTTCGGGATAGAGATGTTCTACGTGTGCAAAAGTCCGTTTTAAGGTTTTAAAACTGTTTATTTTTAGTAATATTTAATTTTCGTTATTTTTGTTTACTGCCGTATATAAAAATATCATATTGCGATAGTTTTAAAGCATACAAATAAATAAATATACAAGTAACCAAATAAGTGAATAAATTACGAGATACACTTTTTAAATTTATATAAGTCGAATAATACGATAGATATTATTAAATATATATGTACGAGTATATGAGATAACTACTAAAAGAATACATGCTACTATGTAAAACTAATGCGCCTAATAAAGTTTAACAAAAGATAGTATACACAAAAATAATAATAAATACCTACCTATTAATATTATATTTTTAAATTTCATGTTAAGTATAGAGATTCTGTGTTAAAACAACTATTAATAATATTGAATTTTCTTTCATTCGTAGGCAAAGAAACTGAGGAACAGATTTTGTAATTTTTATCACAATCGAAATTTAGATTAAGTACTTCCTCTTGAAATCCAATCAATTCGATTAAGAAGGATATCGTAGATGATACACTCTACAAGTTGCTTTATGAGATGGGATAAGTTTATTGATAATGTTAATGATAACATTAAGTTAACGGATTTTGCTTTTTCTATAAAACTGGTCGTAAATTATAAATCAGTCGGTCATAACATTTAATTTCTCTAATTTTTCTACATTTTCAGTTTATTACCTTATAGATAGTTTGAATATTCAGCACAAGCGTTTTATGGTTCTTACATTTTTGAAATTAACCTTACGTTACCTGTTATTAAAATTGAAGTTATTACTGTTGTTATTTACTCTATGAATATTTATATAAGCTTGTTCATAAACTAAAATGAATCCTGTACGTTAATGATATAAGGCTTATAAATTTTCAGAGAACAGTAAAAATAATTTCAAGCTAGATTACTCAATAACATGCTCCCATATATTTATTTGATCTAATGAGTTTATTTTAAGGTCGGTATATCGAGCTGATTTATATTTATCTTCTAAATCTTCAAAATTTACATTTGAAACGACGCGTACCGATGAAAACACTAACTCTCCGATATCTTGGGTCTTTCGGTAGTACGTTCTGCATCATTTCTATTTGTCACATCTTAATAAATTAATATTCAATTCATCTCTACTTCGCCATTACTTTCTAGAACTCAGGGTAAAATATGTACGTGTTATTTGAACTTGCAAAATTGGGGTGGCGCGAATAGAGCAGTAGCTCTGGGGTGAATAATTTTAATGTCATAATAGGCCACCGTCTTGGCGCTTAACATATTAATACAATTGTGTTTATATTTAAACACGAATTCTATGTTTATCTTCACTTCTGCTTTGATTAGTTTGGGTAATAGTCTACTGTACTAAGGAGAGACAAATACACAAAATAAAAACATAACATTAAGTGTGGTTTAGTTTATAACAACGAGTAATTATCTAATATTAAACAACTGTTTCAATTAGATTATTTGGTGTACATTTATGATATTTAGGCATACTGTCTCATTGTGAATGCCTAAATGTACTCAAAGAAAGTACATTAAAAATAATGAGTATTATTTGTGCAATGTGTGTTTACTAGATTATTTTAAATAACTTTAATTAAATATAATTAAAATAACAAAATGATTGTATAAATAATTTGAATCTACAATTTCACGAATTGTAATCAGGAAAACATTTATTTGTTCGTTTAAATAATTTTATTGCATATTTCATTAATAATTCTGACTGAATTTAATTGTATTTTATTAGGAAAATGTACAAAATAAAGGAAAATACAGAAAAATATACAAGCAAAAACATTCTCCCAAGAACTATGGGTGTCAAAGAATGTTGAATGTTAAAAAGGGTCATGATTTTTATCAATTTAAGACGTGGCGTTAATAGTTCATTCGAGGGGAAAATTATGTTATTTCAAAGTTAATTTTGTTTTTCTCTTATTAAAGGAATCGTGTATTTTTTGTCGCTGAAATTGAGAGACCAGTAAATTCTGCATCTAAAACTATGGAACAATAATATCATAAAATAAATAGTTAAGAAGATATTAGATCAAGATTAACAGGGTCGACGAAAATGTTAGTTCCTCTACGGTTATAGTTAGACGTTCGTTAAAATTCTTTAAAGTGTTATGGATATTGTTCTGGAGTTACTTGCTCTACCATCTCAGTAGTGCAGTTTTTCAATTCATAAAAATTTTGAGGTTGCATTAAGTTACATTTTGAAATATCTGCAAAACAAAAAGTAGACTCGAAAGATATAGGTTTTTGGAGACCTGGGAGGTCAGTTATAGCACTTCTCCTGCTGATCCATCTACTGACAAACGTATACGTTAACAACAAAGTATGGAGGGTTTCTATCCTACTGAAACTAAATGCTGTAAAAATCAGGGCCAAATACATCTTGTGCGGAAGGGTCAATTTAGATTTGGATCATTAATAAATATTCCTGAGTAGTGAATTTTCCTGCTATAAAAAGATCCTATTACCTGATCCTTATAAATCCCTGTTCGAACGTTTAACTTTTGAGAGCGTTGTATATGGTTTTCTTGCATTCAGTGTTTATTTTCGTCAGACCAGTTTCTATAGTTGTGACGGTCAATATTCCCATTTAGCATGAAAGACGACTCATCTAAAAAAAGTGTAAAAATAAGGTAATTCAAATTTTTATGGACATAGGACATTTTTCAATAACAAGTATTCTGAATCGATCTACGAGAAATGTCATGCTGTTGTGCTAATGGCTGAAGGGAATTATGAGGGAATTTCGTATAACTGATTTCAGCATCTAGAATATTTATCATCATTAGTAGCGTTATTAGGCCTTCCTGACCACTGTTTATTTTTCACGATTTCACCCTCTTCAAAACATATTACTATTTTCTAAACCATGGACTTCCTGATATAACCATGATCAAGAAATATGTATTAAATTACTGTGAACTTATTATGACTGAACGTCTTGCATCATAAGTAGGAAATGATTCGCTTTCACTTAAATTATTTCCTTAATCTAAAATTTGGTAAATTTTAGTAGATCTATGTATCAATTTGTATAAATTTTGAAACTGAAATATTACTTTTATTGTTCTGAAACACCTACTGACTTCTGGAGTACTGGAGTCACAATGACTCCATACAACTATTTTAATAATTTCGATTGTTTAAGGCAATATAAGTTGAGGTATGATAATAAGTCGATTTATTATGTAGCTTTGCTATTAGACTTATCAATTATGCAGAAATCATAAATATCATAGTTTACTGACGAACAGTATAAAATGAAATCGGCTGGTTTACAAGATACCAGGCATATATGATGTTTAGACCTAAACGTTTAAGATTAGTTATTTACTTTGAAAATTTTATTAAAGCGGATGGGCCCTGTATCTCTAACATTTACGTATAAATAATCCATAAAATAGTCAACTTCATCACAAACTTGTCTCTTACAAAATATTAAATATCTGCTTACCTGTTAACATTTTGAGGTGTATTGTCCTAAAATTTCTAAAATCTTAGGACAATAATAAATATATGCAAAATTTATTCATCTTAAATTTTCCACAATAAACATTATGCCATTCTATAATACTAACAATATGTTAGAACCTTGGAAAATGACCTTTACTTTTTTGATGATGAATGACTCGATGATGATGAAATGATTCGAATAAATTATTTACGCCATCTGTTAGATTTATAAGAACTATGAAACTTTTGTAACTAATATTGCTTTGTGACAACCACAGTTTTTGAAAAAATCATACTTTTTCCAAACTTTTGCCCCAGGTACTCTGTATAAAAAAACAATATTGAAAATTGTAGAGTATACATGATTTAAGAACTTTCTTGAGTACAAAAGTTTATTATGATAACTAGATACCAGTTATTTAAATATATATTATTTCTATTTCATGTTTAATATGTAGGTACTATAGAACTCTATTTCATTGAAAGATCAAATATTACTGAAACAAGTCATAAGTGATAGCGTAATACCATTGTTTAAAGAATATCTTATTGTACAGCCTAACATAATTACTATTTACTGCTGCGGCTGTTCTGCCTTCTGACTATTAAAAAAATCATATAAGTACTTGTAATCTATTATTTAAAAATTGTTATGAACTAGTGGAATATATTAATTGTTAGTTAATACTATAGGATCAAACGTTACATAAAATAAATATTATCTCAACATGTTCTAGTATACCTATCTACCCGTAGGTATAATTAGATGAAGTTTGTCTTAACGATTTGAATGATGGTAGATTTAAATCTGAATTGATCTATCACCCTAATCTATTTTGAATTTAGTCCATTATATTGGATAACTATCTGCCACAAGATCGTCAGATTATATTTATTTGTGACATCTCTCTCGATATACGAGAGGAAATGAATATATCCCTCTCATACATGTCATATTTATGTATCTTTTGTCTTTTTGTTCCAGGGAATGAAATATTTACATTCAACACCTACAAGAGTTCACGGTTTTCTTACATCAAGAAATTGCGTTATCGATGCTCGATGGGTCCTTAAAGTAACCGACTATGGACTGCCAGCTTTCTTTGAAGCTCAAGGTATCCAACTACCAGCGAAAACTGCGAGAGGTTTGTTTTGTTTATGTATATACAAAAATAAAGAGAATATGTTCGCATTCACAATAAAGTATATTTATACGTAATGAGTATATTATTGTTATATTTATAGTAAATTTTATCTTGTACGATTATTATGAGCAGTCAAAAAGTAAGCTCGAACAAGAAGCAAAGAAGTATAAATTGAATACATATTCGGTTTATTATTCTTCGCTTCTTCTTTACTTTTCTTATATGGACATTATTATAATAATATCCACATAAGAGAAATAATTCCAAATGTAATGAGTAGTTTACCTTGATGACAGGGCTAACCTTTTTTTATATCACTTAAATATCTTACCATTTCTTTCGCTTTTACAGTATGGAGAACATTTATTTTTGTTAATATATATTTTTATAGTTTTAATTTCCTTTGTTTAATGTTTTATTTATTATTAAAGTTAGATAATTTTTTTCATATATTAATTTTAATCATTTGGATATTCTTCTTGCTAATATTTTTAAGTGTTTTTAACATGTCGCTAATATATATTAGTAAAAGGTACACAAAAAATTGCAAAAATAATTGATGGTAAAAATATATAATCAGAAATCATAGTAATCATTTTTGTGCAACCCTTTATTAAGTCTTACATGATAAATAAAGGCTTATATTGCTACGTAATATAAGCCTTTTTCACAACAATTAATAAAATAAGTTCATAAATTGCATATATTGAGCTTGTTTTCCTAAGGAAGAAAATTTAACCATAGATTTTAATTGGATTCATATCGGTAGGTTTCTTCTGGTTGTTAAAAAGGTTCGATATATATAATCAATTAAATATAAGTAATATAATACGAATTTAAGACTGTTATGGATGGAACCGTTTATAACCGTTGGATGCATACATTATCTCAATATCAAGGAAATAATATTTCTGTACTATTTGCGGTGTTCGTGTCAAACTCCTGTAAATATATATCTATGACTATAACTATTTATGGTCATAGATATATATTTACTACCCGTAAATATTAAAGGAAGTTATACGTATTCCATAAAGTAAATTATTTCCTTAATGTGTAACTTGTGTGCGAAATCAGTTTTATAATTCTCAAGTAATTACATTTCCTTTCGAATATAAACCTTCCGCGGAGCTTAAAATGATTTATTTTGTATTTATTGATTGCTATGGTTGAATTGCGCGTATTAAATTTACTTTATAGGCAATACTAATAGTCATAAATAATTGTTATCCTTAACATTGATATAATATGGTGTCTTGTGGCATGGTAAACACATAGAATTAGTTCTGGTAACATTCAGAATAGTAGTAGTATATTCAGAAGTTATTTAAGGTTTCATTAAATCCTAAAAAAAGACATTTACTAATAAACAGTCGATCATATTATAATAGAATACGGAAAAAGCTATACAAACCATCAATCTTAGAAATAGATGCAAATTGCTTTAGTCTGAGCTTAAATCTGAACGGCAAATCCAATCAATGGATGAGTCTCATTCATCAATTAATTATTATTTTGTTTTATTAATTAATAATTAATAAAACAAAAAGAAAGCTGTTTGGCAGTTATAACCTCGACTAAACGAGTAACTAACTCGACTAATTTAACATACACGTTTTTGTGTTAATATAAGGAATGTTATCATTAATGATAGATGTTCATTGATTCATTCTTTCAAGGGTTGCGCGAATGAGTAGTGTACAAAGAAAAAGAATATGTATAATTATTTACGAGGTAGTTTTATGGCTGGTGCGATGGTGTCATAACAAAATAGTGGTAAAATGTGTTCCATATGGGATAAAGTTCTGTAGATATTAAACGTTAATTTTCCTATGCAAGCGAATATTTTCAAGAAAACAAGTCGTTTCTGTTGAAAATTATCTATTTGAATAGGAAAAAAAAACAGTTTTAAAACCTTTAAACGGACTTGTTTGCACGTAGAACATCTTTATTTTGAAACTGGGTGGCCGAGAAAAAATAAACCAATACATAAATTCAGAATATGCGTTTTATGCGACAGTTTTACTTTCTTCAAATAGTCCACCATCGTGCTTTCTCATGACCCGTGGACAGGAATTAGTTACTATTAATCTGTCCACCTCAAAATCTGCCTGGTAGATGTCCCTAATCAGAATCAGTTGAAACTCGATTGATCCGATACGATTTAATTGAGTGATAGTGATAAAGAAAATTCTCAAATAGTCCACCATTATGGCTCATGACCCATGAGCATTGTAAAGTGTGTTTTATCCACCTCAAAATCAATAGGTATCGTCTGGAAGACGTCCCCGATCAGAATCAGTAAAAACCCGATCGATCCGATACGATTTAGTCGAGTTATCGTGCTAACAAGAAATTTTTAAAATGCCGACGACAACAACAACGACAACGACAATGACAATGACACAAACACACACGAAATTTTTAAAAACCACTTTTTTTGGTTTTTAGGCCGAAAAACGAAAAGTAAACGCTAAAAATTTTTGTTTCCATTTTCTTTACACGATTACACTACTTTTCTGCTCTGGTATAGTTGAGTGCGGAAAAGTAAAAGAAAGTCATGTATCTACAGAAGTCACGGTGGCGCAACAAAATAATGTATATTTATATAGAGACGATTGGTGAGATTCTAGGATAGTAAAATTAAATTATTTTCGTAAGTCGTTCAATGTAGGAAAGAGTACTCAATCCCAAATTTAATCTAGTACTTGGTGAACTTTCTGTTGTACTTGTATAACCGATTCGGCGCTACTGTGTAATGGAATTTTCATGTCAAGAAATGCCCTAAACATTATGTTAATTCATAAAATTTTTGGGTATGTTGAAGATGACGTGGCTACCTTAAAGTGATGGACACCGCAGGAAAATTTTTTTAAGAAACATCTTTCAATAAAGCAAAAGTCCTATGCATGTTGAAACCCATTTATTACGCCTTTATAAAACCTTGGATTTTGTGATAAGATAAAGGTTTTTCCTGATTATTCAATTTAAGAGTATCATATAATAAAATTAACTGTGAATTCAATGCCGCAATATCAAAAAAGTTGCTAGTTAGTTTTAGGCTACTAAAAGCTTTCTCGTAAACTTCCAGTTCGGTGTCGGAAGTTTTATAGTCACCAGCACAATCTCTAATGAAAACCAGGATCCGTGCTATCTGAATTAACAAACTATTAATTTTAATAAGTATAGGTTTATAATTAGTGTTATACCGGTTAATTATTTAAATACTTATATTTAAATAATTAACCTCATACACATTATTAAATTTTCTTCTGGGAAATGCTATGCCTCATAATTATATTGTTTTGTTATAAAAGATTGTAATAAGAGCGCGAGATGTAAATTTTAAATAAACATGGTTTTCTGTAGCAAATTATTGAAATATTCATTGATAGTGTAGATATTTGGGAATTATGTATAGAACAACACATCCACCGCAATAAATGGCTGCTACTGCTTACGACATATACACGAGTACTCTTCCGGCAACATTTGCAATAACGGATTTGCATAAATGTGGCTGTGTTTTGTTGATACAGCGTTCAATTTCGACATTCAATGTTTGGGCTTGTTGGCGTAAACTGGAGACATACAAAACACCAGAGAAGAAATTCCATAGGTGTTAAATCGCAAGATCATGACTGCCAGTTCTGGTCACCAAAGCGGGAGATGACATGACTAGGAAAAGATTCGCGTAATACCATCAATGCTTCACGGGCAGTATGGCAAGTGGTACCGTCCTGCTGAAACCACATATCTTATCACTACTATTTTATCACCACTAGGCTATCATATCAAGATAACATTCGTCATTTACTGTTAATGCATTATATGCGTCGTTTTCAAAGAAAAATGGTCCAATGATTCCTTCAAATCAAAATACACACCAAACAGTAACAGGTTGGGAATGAATTTGTTTCTCATGAGTCATTCGTGGATTTTCTGAGTCCCAAATGTGGCAATTTTGCCTATTAACTAAGCCATCAAAATGGACCATTGATGTCATCCACAAAATCGGTGTTCACTTCTTATTCAATGATCCAGTCGGTGAACTCTCTTCGCTGTACATGGTCTGCTGGCACAAGTTGTTGTGTCAATTGTACTTGTAAGCATATATTTAGTGAATACGATAGAGAGCGGTTGTTGAAATGTCCAATTCTTGTGCACGATGACGAATTGAGGTCCCTAGACTCTCGGCCATACTCTTGTGAATTGCTGTGATGTCTTGTTCTGAATTATCCCCACTACCAGCTCGGGTCGTATATTTCACATCAATAACTGAACCAGTACTTTCGAATTTTTCGATTATTCTTTTCATAATTGATAAATTTGGACCATTATTTCTACTGAAAATTGGATGCCCTTTACAAATCGTAGCAGCCAACCTTTCACCATTTTGATAGTAATGTGTAACGACGAGTACGTGTTGTTGTATCATGTAGTGCTACATATTTACTAACTCCTATCTGTCTCCTATCGATCTGTCACAATTACTGACCTCTCGAATCATGATAGCCAAAATGGCACGAAAATCAAATCTTGCGTTCTGATTGTAACACCCTTTATTCATTATTAATTAATAATTCGAATATTTATTTATTAATAATTCAAATATTGTTATTCAATCATCAATCGATTTATAAGTGCCCAAAAGGTCTTCAAACTAAATCTCTCTCATATTTGGACGTACCAATTGTCTTTTATTATAATAATTTAATTTATTGTCTTTTATTCAGGTCGTAGACCTGATAGCGTGTGAACATTGTATTCAGCTAACGTCGCTTCATAAAAATTACCGATTCAGAAGAAACCCAAGAGCGTGTGAACTAGCTGTTATAGCTAATACACGCGACACCGATTCGGTGGCTTTCCCGTCTATTTGGAAAATGGGAAGCGTCTGAATGGGAAGTTTTATCGCGTACGGATGTTCACCGTAATGTATAAACGTACATATTACAAATGTATGAGCTACTAGAGAAGACGGTAAACAATCCGATTCGGGAAAGCGATCGATTCAGTGTGGTGTGAATAGGCTGTAAAGTGTAAAGCATATGAAGAATGCATTTTGGGTTCAAGTCCCAACGGGGGAGTTCGGCACCTCTCCCTGAATTCTCGAGCTTCGATTTTTGGCACCTCGATTTCTATGTATTCAAAGAGCAAATAACACCGTTGGGAAATAATAACGATACCAAATGAATACTGTCCTCTCTCGACAGACAGTTGTTTCAAACTGTTTGAAAACTTGTCTTATCGTGAAGAAACACGAGAAAGGGACCGAGGATCGCTATTAGGTATAGTTCAATGCCTGGCGGGGCTTTAGCCCGAGGAGTAGTTGTTTTCTATAGCGATTATGTAATAACGTTTCTATTCGGGAACTACTTGATAACCGCTTTGCGGTTTGATGGTTTCTTACTCGATACCCGACTTATAAGTTACTGACACAGATCGTATCGAGTTAGATGAATACCCCATGGATTTGATTCAGCATTTGTCCTGGATCGGCGTACCGTGTGAAAACTAATAAGTTCGAAGCAGCTGTATGTCGTTCGGTTCCCATCCTGGACAGATGTCGAATCCTACCCGTGGCTGGTTTTCTTTTCTGAAACTTTGATCATATGAGAGCATCCAGAATATGGATATATCTAACATATATCTAAGAGTTTCCTGTATAAGACGTGAACTAAACAAAACTAAGAGCTAGTTTATAACTTTGTATTAATAAACTAACAATTATTAAAATTTGATTGATGGAAAAAGATACAAGACTTATGGAATAATTGTTCAATAAAATGTTGCGCACAAAAGGCTCTCTCATACCGGACTGTTTATATGGATTCCGCCCGACAGGCAGTTCATTAAACGAAAAAATATTCCGCTATCAATTTGCATTTACCGGTTACGTTTTCTACCCACGAGGTGATTAATTATTTAAAAATATAACCCCTACCCGTAATATTGCTTACATTATGGCTTTTTTGCATTTAACGTAACTAATCGTCCTCGCCTATATAAAACCAGTTTACATCGCTGCCATTTTTAACATAAATTGGTGTATGCCATGTATTTCAACAAAAATAATAATCCTTATATGCCGTTGAAAGTGCTCATGACATATTCTCGCTATTGAATAGCACATATTTACGATAATAATGGGTTTTCTCTGCACTGAATATTTAGAGGGGCATGCGTGGGCTAGTTAAATAGATAAATAGATGTTATCTAGAGTAACTTTGAATATATTTTATTGGATAAAAGTTGTAAAATTTTTGTTGTTGGACGTCGGATTTGAATTTGGTTATAATTTTTTCGTAGACATTTCTTGGTGGTAATATAATTATTTCTATATCCACTTTTATTTAGTGCATTTGAGAAACCTTCAAGTCATTTGATTATATTACGACTACAAGTAATACATGGGAATAGGAAGAAAATGCTATCGTTAATGGTGAAAATAGAGAACGTTAACTTTGGAAAAAATATATTTGCTTTAAATTGTGAAAAACGTCCCGAAAAATCTTGGTTTAAGTATTTATCAGACATATCACTTGCCTCACTTTAATGAACAATTTCTATCAGTGACGATCGCCGATGATGAAACACTATTCAGTTCTATTTACAATTTGAGATGTAGCTTTATTTCATTTCTTAATTGCATTTTTTTAAGTAAAATTTCTTGATTGAATATTTATGGTATGGTATTATTTATGGTAGTTAGTATATTAACTACTTTAACCTAGTGATAATATAATATTTGGTGCTAATTAGTTAGTTAATATAGTAATTTTACTATATTTTATGTTTTTAAAAAGATTCATATAATATTAGAGTCAACATAATGCGTTTTGCTTGTAGGTGTTACAATAAGAGCGCAATATATGAATTTTCAATAAAACGTGGTTTTCTATAGCAATGTATTAAATTATTTATTGGTTTATAATGTAGATATTTAGGAATTATGTATGGAACAACACATCCGGTAAGTGATCGTCACGGTTTTGGTCGCACGCGAGTACTCTTCTGAGGAAATTTTCCATAACGGTTTTGCATAAGTGTGGCGGTATTTCATCGATACAGTGTTGATTTTCAGCCTTTAATGCTTAGGTGGTCATGGACTTGTTAGCGTAAACTTGAGACTTCAGAAAATCCTACGGAAAAAGTCCATAGGTGTTAAACGACAAGATAGTGGTGGCCAATTCTCATTACCAAAACGGAAGATGACACGACCAGGAAAAGACTGGTGCAAGACTGTCAATATTTTACGGGTGGTATGGCAAGTGGCACCGTCTTGCTAAAACCACATGTTATCAAGAGCAATTATCTTTCAATTGAGGTACAAAGGACTGGGTTATCATGTTATGATAATAGTCGCCATTTACTGTTAATGCATTATCGGTCTCGTTTTTAAAGACAAATGATCCAATGATTCCTTCCAACACCAATGCACACCAATCAGGGTATGCATTGTGATTTACACGCGTTGGGGATGTACTTGTTTCTCATAAATCATTCGCGGATTTTCTGAGCTCTAAATGCGGAAATTTTGCCTATTAACAAATCTATCGAGGTGAAAATAGACCTCGTCGCTGAAGATGATTTTGTCCACAAAATCGGCATTCACTTATTATTGTTTAATGATCCAATTGGTGAACTCTCTGCGCTGTGATATATCTGTTGGCAGAAGTTGTTGAGTCAATTGAACTTTGTAAGCATGGAGATGCAAATCTTTAGTGAGACTACGATAAAGAGTGACTGTTGAAATATATAGTTCTTATGCACGATGACGAATCGAGGTCCCTGGAATCTCGATCACACTTTCGCGAACTGTCTTGATATTTTATTCTTGAATGACCAATACTAGCCCGTGTGTATACTTTACATCAATAACTAAACCAGTACTTTTCAAACCAGAATTTTTCGATTCTTTTCACAGTTGATAAATTTGGAACATTATTTCTACTGAAAATTGGACACTTTACGAATCGTAGCAACCAAACTTTCACTATTTTGATAGTAATGGTTAACAATAAAAACCCATTGTTGTAGAGCTTCATGTTTACTAACTCCTATCTGTCTCTTATCGACCTCTCACAAGTATTGACCTATCGAATCATGACAGCCAAAATGGTGCGCAATTCAAATACTGCACTATTACTATAACACAATTTATTTTACTATAACAGCTATGAGTTTGCAATAATAGATTCAATCTATCCATATAACACTAGACTTATGACTAGATTTTCATAATTGTCAATTACAAGGAAAAGCTACTCTTATCAAGAAAGCTACTTATAACCTAACAAACATACTATCTACTTTAATGCAAAATCTTCGTATTTTACTTTTTCCTGATTGAAAACACTTTTGATGGCCAACATTATATATAACTTTCTCAGGCTGGGAGTTTACATGCCGGTAAACGTAACGCTTTACGAGACGCTTTCAAAAACTTTTGTAATTGAAACAAACGAAACATTTCAAATTCGGTTGAGGAATAAATGGAAATTACACCATTATAGTGAAATTTAGACCAAACTCTCGAAAGTTTAAATTATTGTGGTATTAAAAAATATTACTTACAAATATATAATTTACCTGTTAATTCATTCATGAGAAATTATTAATCGCTCAAAAATTATTTATATCACTAATTTAATAATATTTCCTAAAATACTGTTCCAGTAATTAGAGAGGTATAAACTTTATCCTTTTATAAATGTGTTATATGCGTTGGTAGTATATGGTTTGGTTAGTTAAATAGATGAGTATTTATATTATTATGCTCTATATAATATAAATATTCATCCATTTAGTACGGTGTTACATTATTTTCAATAAATGTTAAAAATATTGTTGTTTTTTTTTGCTATTTAGAAGAATAAGTAATACTATATTTTCCTAAGATTGTTATAATTATAGGGTTATTAAAGAATAGGGATAGTATAATCTATTTTTTCTCTCATTATAATATATAAGTGAAATCGTGCAAGGAAGCAATATGGAATATTAGTAATTTCCGAAAGATGGGGTGCGATCCATTAGACGGAAGTGGAATATAATCACCGATCATTTTCCAACATCATCATTCGCTACAATAGATTAGTTAAGACCCTACTGAAGACTTAAACAGTAATTTAAACAGTTCAAGGTATATTATTGCAAATTATTGTATAATGACCTAGTGAAAATTTGTTTGAGGAGGGGATTTGTCAATAAGTTTCAAGACTCACTAGTAATTTTTTTCATAATAGACCTTAACAAATTCATGAATTATTTCACCCTTAACTCCAAATTCTGTGATACTCATTTATCACGGAGGCTAATTAGTTATAGTCAATATAATAGCGAGGTAGGACTCAATTGTGAAAGTCAATCAAGTATGAAAAGAATAGGGACCAAAAGTGTTGCCATTAAGTGAATTGTTTGAAGATTAAACATAATTAAAAGTTATTTCACTACTTATACCACCACAATAGATATATAGTCAATAATATATATCACCAGAGTAATGGCATCGTCAAAGAAGGGTAAAAAAGAAAATGTTAGATAAAAGCAATGTTAGCACAATTAATACACAATCACTAGATGATGACTGTACATAATTGTGTTTGCGTTATTAATATCTAATCAAAGATAAGTTGGTGACAATATTAACGATTAATGATTAGATACGAACTCAAATTTGCAGGTACATTATCTGAAGATACAGATAATATAGCAGAGAACAGGTCTAGCTAGCTACTAGCTAGCTGGGATTATTGATTCACTTTAATGATATTGTCAGCTCTGCATCGAGCTTTAAACCGAATGTACACGATATGCTTTAATAGTGGAGTTTTAAATTATATAATGTATGTATTATAAAAATGACGTTTATTGTGGTGACGAAATAGTATCCTAATAATTGAGATATTTAATCAAGTATACTGGTATTTATGTGAAGGTGTAGATCTCAGTAAAACATATTATTATTATTATTATATTATATAGGTTTGGGCCTCATCAGCCACTGATAGCATTGGTAGTCCCTTGGCGATCCCCTCTTATCCGGGTCATTATCCAAAAATGCTATCCCATAAAAGGAGCAATTTAGGCACGTCCCCCGCCTTAAGCCTCGCCTCCTCTAGGATAACAGGGGTCCCTAATATAAGATATATCTTCTCCTCCAGTGCGGAGCAGGTGTAAAGATGAATCGAGGTTTCCTCGTCTTCTTTACAGTATCTGCAGGCCGGGCTATCAGTCAACCTTAGCTTGTGCTTATATGCATTCAGGCTACTATGGTGGCCCGTTATGATTCCCACCAGGGTTCTGGCTTTGTGCCTGTTCAATTTAATGAATTCTTGGGCCCATTTCTCAATTTCTGAGTACTCGATGAAGAGTTTGGTTATTCGACAACCCGTTACTCCTCTCCATCTTTTATTGTGCTGGTCTCTTGCCCAGCCATTGATGCGGTCTCTGATCAGATTCCGACTTATTCCCACTGCAGATTCTGGTCCATAGAGGTTTTCCCTGGTCCCTAGTCTGGCAAGGTCATCTGCAATTAGATTTCCCTTAATGCCATTATGCCCAGGTATCCATAAGAGTTCCGTCGGTCCCTTCCCCGCCAAGTGGTTCAATGCTTCATAGCAATTATAGACCAGCTTCGATTTTGTCGTTGCTGAATTCAGGGCTGCCAGCGCCGCCCTGCTATCCGAGCAGATACATAACTTCTTCTGGATCCGATTTTGGTCGGCCCCCAGAACACCGTATGTAATTCCAACTAGCTCGGCCTGGAGTGCGGTAGTGTATTTGCCCAAGGGGAAGGTTTTACCTATCCCGTCGCGTCGCCTATACACCCCCGCACCCGCTCTGTTCCCACTCTTGGCTCCATCCATGTACCAGATGTCTCCATTGAGCGGAAATCCAGCTCGACCCTCCATCCAGTCGGTCTTACTGGTGAGGGTGATCTTATATTTCTTGTCAAACAGGAATTGGACACCCGTACTGTCAGAGGGCATCCATAGGAGTCCCTCCTCAGCTAGGTCTCTTGAGAGTCTATTCAGGTCCCTTACCTTCCTATTCATGTTTCCTCCCTGTGCATTGCCTTTGCGGCTTCCGCTTTCGAGATGACATCAAGAGGTGGTATCCCCGTCAGTATCCCCATCGCCTCGATCGGTGTTGATCTTGGGGCTCCGGTTATACTTCTAAGTATCAATCCTCTTAACTTGTTAAGTCGGTTGCCTTCCGACTTTAAACAGGCTCTCTCCCACCAGACCAGTGCTGCATACGTCAGTCTGGGTTTGAGAATTGCCTCATACATCCATTTCATGGTTTCCGGTTTCAAGCCCTAGCTACTACCAATGGCTCTTCTCAGTTGCCAAAGTGTTGCTGTGATCTTGGAACATATGTGACTTAGATGTTTTCCCCATGACAGTTTACCGTCCAGGATTACTCCTAAGTATTTCACTTCGCTATTATAGCTTAGTTCTTGGCCACCAAGTTTCAGCGGACATGTTTTGTTCCACTTATATTTCTTGGTGAACACCATCACCTCAGTTTTAGAGGGATTGACCGAGAGTCCCCTCTCCCGGCACCAATTCCCAACCTTGTTTAAAGCTCCCTGTATTATATCGAGAATCGGCTCCAGGAAAGGGCCCTTCGTTATTATTACTAAGTCATCGGCATAGCCAATTACTTGGTAGTATCTATTGGTAGTTCTTTAACCTTTCAAGCAGCTCATCTACTACTAGGCACCACAGAAGGGGGGACAATACCCCTCCCTGTGGACAGCCCGAGTCGACCCGGCCCTCGATGGTAGTCTTGCCTTTATTGGCAGTAAGCTGTCTGTTTCCCAACATATGGTCATCCATTCAGCGATTATTCTGGGGGTGTAGTATCTGCCTAGTGCTCCGCTAATCACTTCCCTGAATGTAAAGTTGAAGGCTTCTTCAATATCAAGGAAGGTGCCGACAACGTATCCTCCGGAGTCCAGTTGTGACCGTATCGATGACACAAACTTATCCAGAGCTGTTTCTGTTGATTTACCAGCTTGATAAGCATGCTGGCTCCCTTGAAGCGGCCTCTCTATTAGGACAGTATCCCGAAGATACCTGTCAACTAATCGTTTGGCCGTCTTTAGTAAAAATGAAGTAAGGCTAATCGGCCGAAAGTCCTTAGGGGACGTGTATCCGACTTTGCCCGGTTTAGGTATAAAAACAACCCTTGTGCCTAGCCACACTTTCGGGATCATCTTCAGTGTCAAGCTGGCCCTGGTGATCCTTATGAGTGGACCGAGGATTATCTCTTCTGCTTCCTGCAGAAGTACCGGATAAATGCCGCCCGGTCCCGGCGATTTATATGGATCAAAGGACCTCAAGGCCCACCTCATCTTAGCCTGTGAGGCTATCTCCTTCACAAGTTCCCTGTCGTCCCCCTCTCGGTTTACCGCCCAGGTCCTATGTGCCCCTACTAGCAGGTCGGAGATGTCTCCCCTCTCCGGTCTATAAAAGCCCGGAAAATGTGCTTTCATGAGATGGTCTAAGGTTTCCTCATCCGATTCCGACCATTAGGGAGCTTGAGCGATCCCAGTATCGCTTCCGGGTTGCGGGCTAGGATCTTGTTCAGCCGTGCTGCCTCAGCTCCCTTATTTATCTCATTACAGAAAGAAACCCAACTACTTCTTTGGGCTTCCCTAACCTCAGCTCTATACTGATCCCTGGCAGTCCTATAGTCCTCCCAGGTTGTACGGCTGTTACGTTTTCTGGCTCCCTTGAGAAGGTTCCTTACCTTACATCTAAGGTTTTCCAGCTTATTGTTCCACTATCTTACCTGGCCTTTCGGCCTAGCTCGTTTAGGTGTACAGTTCCCTTCATAGGCTTCTATCAATCCTCTACTCAGTCGGGAGGCTGCCGCCTCCAGTACTTCCCTCTCACTAATTCTGGAGGGGATCCCCCGAACTGTTACAAGAAGATCCGATTTAAACTGCTCCCAGTTTGTGAATCTGGAGTTACGGACCCATTTCGTCTTCTCATGCTCCCCCACTCCCAAATCAAACTTAATGGCAGAGTGATCCGAGAGTGTGGCTTCATCCGAGACTCTCCAGTTCTGCACGTATCCCGGAAGTACAGTCTCCCATATGCTCCAGAGTCTCCAGGTGTCTGGAGCCCAAGGTAATGTCAATTACCTCCTCCCTTATAGCGTTATGAAAAGTGGGTGTGTTTCCCACATTTAAAATATCTAGCTTTGTACTTACCAGATATTGTATGAGCTCCATACCTCTGCTATTGGTGTTCGTGCTACCCCAGACCATATGGTTTGAGTTCGCATCACATCTCATCAGCAAAGGCAGGTCGGCTTTTTGACAGAAGTCCACAAGTTCCTTCACTTCCGGTGTCGGATTGTCGCTGCTGTCATATGGTAGATAGGCTGACGCTATAACTACCCTACCTACATTTTCAAGCATCGTAGTTACCGCCATTAGGGCCCCTGTGGACCATTTCGCTAATGTTCACACAGGGTGTGGCGCTAATGTTCTTCACTACGATGCCGGCTCTGGGTCTGTTGGTACTACTACTCCTGTAACAGAGAAAATTTCCCAGTCCCTTTATAGATCCCTGCACCACTCAAGATTCTTGGATGAGTCTTAGGCAGACTCCTCTGCAGAATAGAAGATTCATCTTTGCCTCGATGCAAGTTAATCTGAATAATTTGAATCATTCTTTTCTTAGCACTTGCACCACTTTCGTCCCCTGGTTTGCTCAGATTCCCCTCGCCCTCTTCCTCAATAGAGGTCAAGGTCCCGAGTGTGGCCTGGATATCGGCGGTGGAGCAACTGCTTGTCTGGGAGGATGGAGGCGTCCACGGTACAGGCCCGCTTTCGACCTCCTTATCCTCCAAGATTCTTTCATGGATTGATGATTCCATTTTTGGTTCCATTTTAGACGGGCTAGGAACATCATCATCATTGAGGTCGCCAACACTCCTAGGAGTTGCTCCCTCACGTCTAGCTTTAGCTAGCTTCCTTTGCTGGCTTCCGCTCATTCGTTTTTTAGCAGTTGCCCCAGTTTCGTCCCCCGGTTTACTCAGGTTTCCCTCGCCCCTTCCCTCAATAGAGATCAAGGGCAAGGTCCCGAGTGTGGCCTGGGTGTCGGCGATGGAGCAACTGCTTGGCAGGGAGGATGGAGACGTCCGCGGTACAGGCCCGCTTTCGACCTTTTTATCCTCCAAGCTTTTTCCTTTGTGGACTGGTTCCATTTTTGGTCCCACGAGTAGCTAGGGAAATAAAGGTCTACCCCCGCAGAGCCCCGCATGCAGGGGTACGGCGACTTGAATACTCAGGAGTTGCACCAGATGCTCCTGAGGCACCGATAGCAACTCTCGGTATCCCCTGAGAGCCAACCAGTTCGATAGGCTCGCTATCTCACACCATCGGATTAGGGGGGTGTGTCATACACATTCAGTTTCACCAGGCTGAATGGGGGGCTGTTTTTTAGTTGTGAACCGGGTTTGTCGCCCCCCTTGAGTAAACTCAAGATGGGTTCATACCCGGGATGCTGCCAAGCCACATCTCTTCATTCGCATGGACGGGCCCTTTACCAGGGCCGCCTCATTCATACTCCCATTCGCTTGGGCAACCCCTACTTAAAGGGGTGCCATCATTCATACAGGTATGGACCTTTAGAGCGCCCCCCAGCCCACAAGGCCCCCCACCAACTGCAAGGTCTTACAGCCCCTAGGGGGAGAGTAAAACATATGTTTTTTATACTATTTAATTGTACTGGAATATGGCATATAAAAGCATTGTGTGTTATGTGCATCATTCTAACGTCAAATACTGCATAGCACGATTGATGACCACCGACATAAGTTTCAATAGATTTCTATTCAAGGTCATCGTAACGAATTTTATAACGGAAGGGTGAGATTTGAATTTATGCGATGTGGTGGGAAAGCTATTTAGTCTCAATTATTTTATACATGTTGGTTGACATTATAACTTATGATAGTGCGGAAATGAATTTGTGCTATTACCCAATTCTGATTACAATAAGCACTGAAATTCTACTCAAATAATAAGAACCAATGTTAGGCAATAAATACACTGATTGGGATAAATTTAGATCTACTCCAAAGAAGATTGAATACGGTAGTATCCAAACAGATCAGTCCGACGTTATGCACAACAATTGCTTTTGTCAATATCCACCACACATCGGATCTTAAAGAAAAATCTGCATCTGTTAGCATACAAAATTCAGTTGACACAACAATTAAAAGTTACAGATAATTTATAACGTCGTACATTTGTTAATTGGGTGTTAGAAAATGTTATTCCGTGATGAAGCACATTTTCATCTTGACGGATAATTCAGCAAACATAATTGTCGAATTTGGGGTGCTGAAAATCCACATGCTGTTCGCGAAAGAGAAATTCATCCAAAGCGATGCACGTTTTGGTTCTCATTTTGGAATGGTGAAGTTATTGGACCAAATTTTTCAAAATAATGGGTAATGCCATCACAGTAAAAAGGGAACACTATCGTCACATGTTGACATCATATGGTTTGTAGATGACAGTCGTTAAGGATTGACGCCCTATATTTGACAGAACACAAATGGCGCACAATTAAAATTCGATAGTTCCTATGTACGAAACTGTGATCTGTGACATCGTATGTATGAAAGGAATTCAGAGCGTTATTCCTTTATTTTCCTCGAATGAATATATCTTATATACGATTATATTTAGTATGCTTCTTTATCTATTTTTCATCTACATATGATATATTAATACATTATTATATCCTCATAAATAACTGTTCCGTAACATTAAACAATTACTATCGGAAGAATATATGAGACATAATTAAACAATTCCTCCCTCTAATATTAAACATTGGAGAACTCTGAACTAAATAAAATGTAAATGTAAACACACCGTTTCATTAATGTAGTTAAAGTAAAACCAAACAGAATATTTTACTGTTGACTCCCAGAATCCCAGAACAATTGACAGGCCTATTTAAATAGGTAAATATTGACTGCTTCTGCTGAATCTGCATGTTGTCTTTAGCTGTGAAATTAAGACAATAACTTTACAGCATGCTAATATTTTATTCACCCTAGCGCTGGAGATAAAACCAGGAGATGTCTTCTTGCTAACGGCGATAGCTGAAAATGTGATAAGTGAATTAAGTGATGAGTGGATGTATTTCTGTGACATTAGTTTATGTCTTGTTCGCAGTATTTGTATATTCATCTAAAATACTCAAGAATCGTGGAATTAGATTTGGCTTCGTTACGGAATTATTGTAGAGCATAATTTGTAAATTATTTTAAGTCAATTATGAAGCTCTTCATACTTAATTCACTAATTATTTATATTAATGCGCAAAAGTAATACTCATCATTGTAGTCATATATTTAAAGATTTCCCATTACATAGGCTCTTATTACGTTAGGTATTGTTACGTTAATATTATGTTGCACCACAACATTAATAAATGAATAAAGAAATAAATATTTTTAAAACGTTTTCGTTTGAAAAAATTAATGGAATTCAAACACTCATGAAACACATTTGATGTGTATATTAGTAGCTCTCGTAAAACTTTCTTAAGTCAATAACCTAACCAAGAACCTAGTAATATTAAGTCTACTTACAATCATTGATATTAATTACTTTACAACATAACAGTAGTTTAATTTATTACAAATATGCTAATTTAAAAAGTATACCATCTTATTTATTTTATGCATTCATAAGATGTTCACTGGATTATATTAACAATCTTGTGAACAAGTATCAACAATTTACATTAGAACATATTCCATAAATATATGAACATATTTATATTGGAACTGGAGTAATTATTTTAGTTCAGTCTTTGGTTTACTATATTTCAAATTTTTCTGTACTTTTCTATGTGAGTAACATAGAGTTGTGCCATTAATAGTATTCCATTTGGGCTATGGATCATTGACAAAATTAATGAATCTCATGTAGTAGTTGTTTATTGCTATTTAACCTGTTTATTAGACCTACCTTGAATTAAATTGTTTAGTTTGTTTTTCTATTAATGTTTTGTTCTATCGTTTTTTCATTCTGTGATTAGATTCAAGTCTTGGTTATTCTTCAACATATAAGGTTATGTGGTTTTAAAAATCAGTTATGAAATCGATTTTCTTTCAATTATGAGAATTTGAATTGACCAATTTAAATAGAAATATCTTCAGTTTTGTAATAATCGCCAATCTAAATCAATTTATATTTGTAACTACTACTATTTTAATATTCTTGTATATTTTAGCTTTGTTCTTTTTACCATGAAAACTTTCATTGTCTTTTATCCAGAAACATAGACTTTATTCTTATGATTACAAATAGAATATAAATCGTGATTATTATCATATATATTAGTATCATCAATCATCAGTTTGTTTTATTTTTTTCATTTGGTTCAGTCTATTATGATCTTGGTTATACAATAATAATCATTACTAGTAGAGATGTACAAGTTACATATTAGAATAACTGGTATATATATATATATATATATATATATATATATATATATATATATATATATATATATATATATCTATATATATGTATATCTACATATATATATATATATATATATATAATTATATATTATGTAGTTCTTAGTTTATTTTAGGTAGCTGTAGATTACTGTTTAGTCGAGATATGCGATATATTTTTGTACAATTATTAGAAAGTATCACTTCAGATGTTTTGCGATGTTATAGTAGTGATTAAAAATAACAATAGAACAACTCATATTCTACTGGGTTGGTATAATTTTGTGCTAAAGTCAAATGATTATGACTAGCCAAATTTATTACTAAAAATATCGTTTGCACTCTCTATAAGTAACGTCCTGAATTTATGCAGAAATACTTAATGTTCATAAATATATGTGGATATCATGTTCCTAATCGTTTCTGGAGTGAGAAGAGAGTAACCTTGCTTATACCATTAACAGCTTTCCATTTAAGCTCTTATTTATGGATACAATGAGTATTATGTAGTAGTCTTATAACTCCACTTAATTCTACTCGAACATTTAGTGTTAGGTAACCAAGTGCTTATTTCAAATCCTAATCATTATGATAGTAATAAATGTATTCAATTTACTAATTACTAATACTTCCCTCAGTGATGTTATACTCGGGTAACTCTGTAGCTGCTGAGATGCCGTCATATAGACTTGAAATATTTGAATAAATACGTGATTAAATACGGCACGACCAAGTAAATTTAGATTTCTCATCGTGTTTCACCACTTATTGTTTTGTACATTGTGTACATATTTGTATTTCTATTTCGTTTCGACTCCATACCTTTCAAATAGCGTAAATATACCGAAAGTTTATAGTAACAAGCGACAATTACGCATAATGTGAGAAATATGAGAAATTCCTGTTAAATAAAATTTCTGGGAAATACGTTTGGTTTATAATCACTTGACTTACTTGAAAAACGATAGTTTTGAAACAAAAACTGATAAATTAAAAAATAGCATAAAGAAATAACAAAATAAATATTTTGTTACATACTACATATAAGAAAATTTTATTTATGTACATATTACTTTGTATTTATTAATACCCCTTAGGGTATTCACGGGCATTACAATCTGATCACAAAGATCAATAAATTAATTTTATCTAATTTATAAAACTATAATATAAATTTTATCTACTTGGAAAACTTAGAATAAGGTTGTACTCGTAAGGTTGTACGTACGAGGGTGAATCAAATATAAACGAGACTTTTGGTCCTGAGCATGCAATAGTAACGCGTGAGGGTTCCCGCTTCTCCGCGGAGGGGAGAGAGCGGGTGGGCGACCTCGCTCGTTCCTTTCAGTACCTGTCGTGACGATGTCTGAGCAGAAGATGCCTTCATCAATTGCGCAGCGTGTTATCATCAAGTTTCTCGCCACGGAAGGTGTAAAACAAGTTGAAATCCTGACGAGACTGACTTCGCAGTTCAAGGAAGACACACTGTCCCGAGCTAGAGTGTTTGCATGACATAGACAGTTTGTGGAGGGTCGAGAAAGTTGAAAATGAGAACCATGACCGCCGATCTCGCATCAGCGATAACATCGTTTGCGTTCAACAACTTCTTGAGGGTGACAGGCGTCTGACCACCACTGAGATTGCATCTAAGGTTGGAATAAGTTATGGAAGTACTTTTTCGATCATCGCAGAGGAGCTAGGGTTTCGTAAAGTATGTGCAAGGTGGGTCCTTCACCTTCTGACAACTGAGCAGAAATTACATAGTTTTCAGGCGTGTGAGCGTCTCCTAGCGAAATTTAGGGACGAGGGAGACTCCTTTCTGACTCACGTTATCACCTGCGATGAAACGTGGGTGCATCACTATACCCCTGGGTCGAAACAAGCGAGCAAGAAGTGGAGACGTCAAGGGGAGGCTGTCAGCAGGCAAGGTTTTGGCTACAGCTTTTTTTGACCAGTGTGGCTTGTTGAACCTCGATGTTTTGCATGATCGCAGGACCATTAATGCGGCGTACTACTGCGATATTTTAAGCGAGGTTAGATTTGCATATTGCCGAAAACGACGTGACCTACCGATGAGAGAAGTGAAACTTCTCCATGATAATGCCTGTCTCCATACAGCAGCCCTGACTAGAGAAAGATTGGAGGAATTGGGCTGGGAGACACTTGAACACCTCCCTATAGCCCCGACCTATCTCCCTGCGACTTTCACTTCTCTGGTCCTCTCAAGGAAGCCATGGGAGGGCAAAGATTCAACAACGATGAAGAGGTTGAGGCCTACGTGCACAATTGGCTGTAGACACAATCAACTTCATTCTATGAGCAGGGCATTACAAAATTACCTATACGTTGGGAAAAATGTGTTTTCAGATCATGAGATTATGTAGAAAAATGAGCTGTTATTCTTTTTTTTTTCAAGTTCAAATAAAAAAAATAAAAAAGAGGATCGTTTATATTTGAATCACCCTCGTAATAAATTAGGTACACTAAAAAACTAACGTATATAATAAGGAGCACAATACTCTGCTTTGTGATATCATTGAACTAACTGAAAGGGTTTGATTCTATTGAGTCTTCTTGCCAATTCTGCGTTGTGTCAAGGAGCTGGATCGCCTCGACGTTGACATGTTGGAGAAGTCGTTGTTCTGGACTCCTGGCAATCTAGGAATCTGACTTGTTCAAGAGTTTCCATACCTAGGTTCCGATGGAGGTTTGGCACATTATTCTGAAACCTTTATATGGTTTGTACAATGGTCTGACTGACATAGCCCCACAGCTGAATTCCATAAATCCATACCAATTTAAGTATCTTAGTTTAGTTATGTACGCAGATGCTTAAGTGTAAGTAGCTGTTTATATAAAATATACTTGTTATGAATAGTTTGAGTGGAGTTTCTTCCAATCAACGAGCAATGAAATTCTTTATCATTTATGCTTATGGATATATATATTAATTGGCTCTGTCTGTGAAATTAACTAATACAGACTTTGTTTTCTTTAATTTCATTCTCTACTTTTTCATCCAATTGTTAATTTTGTTAACTGATATCTGCAATTTTTCTGCTGCTACTGCTAATATAGCAGTATCATCTGCAAGCGTTTCAATGGTGTCATTTTCTAGTCTAGGAATATCACTTGTGTACAAAAGGCATAGGACAGGTCCTACTAAACTTCCTAGCTGTACTCCTGAATTAATTACCTTAAGCTCGGAATAAGGTCTTTCTTGCTTAATTCTAAAGTGTCCTTCTGAGATATAGGATTCCAGAATATCAGAAACCTGTTTGGGTAGATACACCTTCATTTTATATTTTAGACATTTATGCCAAACTTTATTGAAAGCCTGTGCCATTTCAAGGAAGATTATAGAACATACTTTAATATCTTCTAGTGATTTTTCTATTATATTTATAATTCTGTGAATCTGATCAATGGTGGTCTTTCTCTGAACTCAAATTAATGTGGCGAGATCAGATTATGTTCCTCTATGATTGGCCTTAGTCGTTTTAATAGAAGTATTTCGAATAATTCCTATAATACAGACAGGATATAAATTGGCGTATAGGAAGAAACTTCATGTGGTGGTTTGCCAGATTTATAGATCATTCTGGCCTTGGTTACATTCTACGTTAATGGTACATACATTGAGTATATATTTTAGATGGTTATATAGGGCTGTCTCTGTCACTGTCGCTTCCTGATTACTGGTTATAACAGTCTTTGCAGTTGCCTGGATTCCATCAGTCTGGTATTTTATTTCTGCAAAATGCATATTGTCCTTAATTATCCTGGCACTATCTCCTTTACCTTTATTTTTCGGATGGATAGTATGATATATTTTATAACCTCTAAATTTTATAAATGATTGTGTACTAAAATATGTCTCTGAAATAAAACGTATATCTATTTTTTTTTTTAATTTAGGGCTGCTTGAAACTCTTCTTGATATTGCAATAGCCAATTAGCATTATACTATCACTAATTCCACTATCCTAACTTATTTGGCCACTTATTTGCTTTGGAATCGCTCTCCTGACACGATTTTCCAAGTCTATTATACGCTTGTCCATTGCATTTAGTTTATCTAATATTTTATCCAGTGTCTTTTCAATACTATATTTTGATTGCTGTTCTTGTTGTTGATTTTTAGTAGTTCCAGCGTTTTCTCTCAGTACTTAGTTACAAGATCTGCTGTTGGTATCTTTTTGTGCTCTGATTATTTCCTATTATTTAGTGTTTGCTACCTATTTCTTTGTGGTTGGCCTGGTTTTTTTTTGTTATTCTCATCTGCCATTCTCATTTTCTCAACATTTTGCTATTCTCATCTGCTTATTTTTAATTTTTGCATTTTCTTGACTATAATACATCCTCTATAGTTGACAGGATGTTTATCTCCACAATACAGGCATTTTGGTGAGACATCTTTAGATTTATCACATTTCTTCATTAAGTGTTTCCCAGGGCATCTGGGTTCTCTTGTGTAATATTTTTGTATGTGGCTATATGTTTGACAGACCTATGTACATATCTAGTGGCCTTTGGGTTTTGAAACTTAATTTTGGAGTTGCTTCCAAAATTCCCAAATGTCTCTGGCCCTTAGTTCCTTAACAGGAATATCTGGATTACATGAATGATGTAATTTATTAGCCATGACTTTATAGGTTCATCCTGTTTGTTTTTAAAAGAGTAAAATTGAATTTTTCTTTTCTCATTCAGTAGCCGAACTACAAGCCTATAACTATCTCATACAGTTATTTTAATTATTTCATTGTTCATTATTTTCCATTATCTACATATTAACTGAAGTATTTTTATAGTTCCATATGTACGATTTTTTATTAATTAGATTTTTTTAGATAACTGTTTTTGAAAAATTCGGAAGCGTACAAAATTCCACATCCAAAACTTGAATTTGAACTAACTTTTCACATATTTTTTTGTATATTTTTAATTTATTCTTCAAGTGCTTTCTATATATTCTTTGTAATCCTCACGTGCAGTGACGGTCATAATGAGTCCAGCATCAACCAATAGTGTTAAGGAATATTTTCTAAAGCCACAGCCCGTATAATATTCGAGCACTGGCAACTAAATGAATACATAATTATTTTCTCGATTTATACCATAAATATTAACGTCACAGGTTTAATAAAACATTTATCAAAAATATAGATCATCTGGTAGATGTGGATTCTGGTCGTAGACATAAATTAAATATAAAATAATAAGTATTTAGTTTAAATACCCAATTTCATGAAGGCTTCTCTTCATTAGTAAATAATATTGATCATTATTTATTTAAAATATTTTTCGTGTCACATTTATTAAAATATTAATTTCCAATTTTCATTTCAGAGTGGTTTAGAACTATATTTTGTAACATATCTGTATTATGCAGATATTATAGAACATTTCGCATTTATAATAGTTTTTATCATAGAATATTGGCACCAAAGCTATTTTTGAAAATTAGCTTCTTCAATAAATGATATAGCATAACATTTTCTTCCATTAAAATTTTTTAAACATATACATTTTGCAATAATTATAAATAACTATTATCCGTAAGTGATTATCCTGTATAATGTATTCTAGAATGAACGTAGAGATTTTAAAGTTGCAAGCATCTAAAATATTCAGCAAAAGTCATTTGGTACGTATATACATATTTATGATGCAATTAGTGGCTGCCTGAGCAGAAAGATGATTAATAACCTCAATTTGTCCGTTCAAAGGGCGACAACGACGGTATGCTTGGTGTAAGTGAGAATGTTAAGTTATGGTCGGAAATCTGGTTCTATTTTATGTCTTGGTATGTGTCATAATTTTTGTGAAATTCATTGTTTTACTAAATATTTAATGTGTTTTGTCAATCCTTAGTCGATTAATTTAATTTCGAGTTAATCGTATTTTTTACCATAACATTTAGTGAATAACAAAACGGTGGCTTTTAATGGTTGTCATTTCATTAGAAATGAGAACACACAATCTATGAAGTGTTGTTTACCATATTCAACAACACTTCACAGATCGCACGTTCTACTAGTGATAAACTAATGATTATTACTTTTCACATTAATTCTTATTTATTTAATTTACTTACCTAAAATATTGTATTATACAATTAGTTTAAAAGTTTGGAAGGCAGTAATTCGGTATGAAAAAATCTCTAATACGAAGAATTCCTATATAACGTAGAAGATTATTTTAGAAGATAAAATAGTGCCCATATATTTCGATATAATTACAATATGATTTGACTATTTTTATATGCAGGATAATAAAGAAATTAGTTTCGTGGTTGGAACAGAGCTAATAAAAGTTAAGCAATTGCTTTTGTGTCACAGAAGTGGATGGATGACTTAGCGTATTCTTTTGAAAAAGTGTTTATATATGTCTACAATAATGCTGTTTTGAGCAGTGGACATGATCGAAGATTGGAGGTGTTATTGTGAACGTCAGGTTCGAATCACAGCAGGAAGAATTAGACATCTATCCATGCGCATTAGTGTATTTGACCTCGTCTCGAACTCGAACTTTATATTTCTGTATTCAAACTTAAAGAATATTTTTAATTATAAACTTATAATAATAGGTATATTTTAATTATTGAAACATTTTGTGTTAAAGGTGTAAGCCACTAAGTATATTTAATAAGTGGAACATGAATGAACATCGTGATAAGTAAAATAGTTATAAAATATCTTTAACGTAAACCATGTGGGGATATGTGTCAGTGGATACAGCCTCCTCGCGTCATTTTACCTATTAGCAAATATGGTTGACTTGTACTCTTCAAATTAGTATTGTATTCTTCAGCTACAAATTGCCTGGCATGACTCTTGAGATATATGAAAAAATGGTATGTGATGGACGCTATACCTGATGCCTAGTTTTCTTCATTGCTCGTATGTTGCTCTGCTTTGTGGATCCTAAATGTCTTAAGTTGTGGTTGTCTGTCCACGCTATTATTATTTACTACGTTATTTAAGAATGGCATATATAAGAATAAATATATACTATATGTTCCAATTTCAAGTGAACTTAAGACGTTATCTGGCGCACACCTAGATGACTGCCATCAAAACTGCACAAGCTCATCACCAAAAATGTACAAGTATCTAGGAAATGATGACGATGAGCGCGGTTCCTTTTAATTGCCTCAGTCGGACTCAGTTATGCAGGGATTTACGCACTACGAATATATCGTTTGATGTTGAACTAGGGTATATACAAACTATATAATTTAAGTAAAATAGAAACAGTATCTCTTGCTAAATGGAGCAACAGAGCGTCTGGTATTAAATTAGAATGATAATCAAGACTACTGGATGAGAAAAGATTATACTAAGTTTTCTGAAAGGATGAACTTTTAATAAGTAAATATTAGGACAACGATATTGTTGTTCTTGATTTGTAATAATGTTTTAATTTCTTAATAGCATATTTCATTATTCTCGTATCGCTATATCTAAATAATAGCATCAGCATACCAAATGCTATCTTATCGCATCGAGCATCGTTGTTTTATGCGCTAGCTATATTATTATTGGAATATTTGACTAGGCATATGAATTGATAAAAAATGGGAGCTATTGAAATCTTCAACGATCTCTAGACCGTATACTAGTAGAACTATTTTGAAGAAAAAATTCCTGTTCTTACAATCAGTTTGAAAAATAAACTTAATTTGTAAGTTAGTTAACTCATCCACTCTGTTAAAATAAAAATCGGCTTACTTATTCTAAAACAATATACAATCTGATTTGGTTTTAAAGTATACGAAATCAAAACTTCGGAGCATTAGCAAAATTAGACTAAATCAACGAAGGAATATTAAATAATTCATATGAGGTGAAAATTCATTTTAATTTAAAATCCGTAAAAGCCCCTCAATTCCGGTGCTCAATATTTTAATAGACGAATGATTATCGGTATCCATTCCGCATTTAGTTGAGAAAGTTATTCTTTATCAAAGTCACCATTATGGAATATTGAAGGAATGTTATGAATCCGTAACACAGTGAATCTGTGAGCATCTTATAGACATTTGTTAACAGACTCTCAAGCCTCAAGCCAAGTGGTCTGCTAATAAATCTTTTTATAAGATGCTCAGTTGTAACGTGTTTAGTAAAATTTACCGCAGATACAATTTTGCTGCTGCTGGACTAATTTCAATGAAATTTAGTATGGGAATTTAGTACGGATTGGATGAATTTTATTTATCGACTTATAGTCACATTATCTATTTTAAATTTGAAAACTTTTTTCTCGAAATAAACTTTTCAAAACCGATACCAGAAATATATCAGAGAATATTTTACCAATCTGAATAAAATTTAGTATGAATATTATGAAGATAAAATAATATCTATTTCCTCGAGGTAAATTTATTAATTATTATCGGCTTATAGTGGCAAAACCTACTTGTGCTGAAATATGTTTTTTCTCGAAACAAGAATTTTAAAATCAATAACAATTAAAAACACCGATTTCAATGAAATTTAGTAATATGTAATGTTAAGAACATAATTTACTACTTGTCAATACTAATTTCGATGTCTATTTCTATTTTCTTTTTATCAAAAAACAAATGAAAATTGACTATAAAAACCAATAGGTACTAGGTTTAAAGAATGTTTTTCATAAAGTACTGTTTTTCTAAATTGGCTACGATAAATACTTTTTTCTGTAGTCTATTTTAATATACCAAAGAAGTCATTTTTCAAATATGAGATAGCAGAACTACGTTTAGTGCCATAAACTTTATCACGAAAAAGAGGCCACCAGATAAGAGTTATGACGTCATTTTTTAAAATAACAGATTCCTATTTTCAAAGGATAATATATGTGTAATATATAAGTGATAAAATAAATACATGTGTTGATTCATTAATAAAAAGCTGTACACTGATTTCAAAAAATAAAACACGTCACAGGTAGGATTCGACATTTGTCCCGGATTGGAACCGAACGACATACAACTGTTTCGAACTTATTAGTTCTCATCAGTGCCGTACACGGTACGCCGATCCAGGACAAATGCCGAATGAAATTTGTGGGGTATACATCTTTATCTATACGATTTATGTCAGTAACATATAAGTCGGAAATCGAGAAAGGAACTACCAAACCGCCAAGCGGTTATCAAAGTAGTTCCCGAATAGCATGGCTATTATATGTTACTGACGTAGATCGTATCGATAAAGATGTATACCCCACAAATATCATTCGGAATTTGTCCTGGATCGGCATACCGTGTACGGAACTGATGAGAACTGATAAGTTCCAAACAGCTGTATGTCGCTCGGTTCCAATCCGGGACAAATGTCGAATCCTATCTGTGGCGGGTTTTATTTTTTGAAACCTTATCTGGTCGTGCAGAAACACGAGAAAGGGGTCGAGGATCGCTTTTAGATATAACTCAATGCCTGGCGGGGCTTTAGCCCGAGCAGTAGTTGTTTCCCATAGCGATTATGTAATAGCCTTGCTATTCGGGAACTACTTTAATAACCGCGCTTGGCGGTTTGGTAGTTCCTTTCTCGATTTCCGACTTATATGTTACTGCTTTACTGAAATAATGATTATTTGTAAAAATAATCTCATTTAGAGGCCTAGCAAAGGTATTTAAAGCCTTATATATTACGAAGAAATGCGATTTAAACATCTTATGGTCACCAGGATGTTAATAAAATAATTCCTCACTTCTTACCTACATTAAATGTATTTTTGAATGATCCATATAATTATTATATGATTACATTTTTAAGATTTATTGTATGAAATTAGATGAGAAAGCCTCATTCAACTACTTGTAATATTTCTAATATATTTCCAGTTTAATTTTTAAATTGAAATTATACGTATACATAAAATGTAATTATATACATCGACTGAAATAACTGTGCTACTTAAACTATTATATTGGCAAACATCTAAACCGATTAAAGTTCTCTCAATCTCGAATATTACAAGATTTTATTTTAGGTCTGTTGTATATCACAATATTCTATACAGTACATATCAGCTAAATTTAAATTATGGTTGAATGTTCAGCAAGTTCTCTTTAATATATAATTTAATCCTAATTTAAATTAGATTTTTTTCCAGAACTACTTTGGACGTCACCTGAATTGCTACGGCACAGTAGTTTAAGAAAGAAAGGCACTCAGTCTGGGGATGTGTACTCATTCGGGATAGTTATGCAGGAAGTAGTCGTTAGGGGAGAACCATTTTGTATGCTGGCGCTTACCCCAGAAGGTTAGTAACAAAGATGTTTTCATATTCTTAGTTTTGCTTTTTGTTATTTATTTATTTTAACATAACTGACATCACATATTTATTCTTGATTTCATTAAAAAAAGAAAATAAATAGAATATTTAAATACAAATATCGATTGAACGAAATCTGTGTATATGTTGATAATCTGATATAAACCATACCATACAATGATACCCATCTTTTGTGCTATAACTCGTTCTCCAGGTATTTAATAAAAAACTGTTTAACAATGCTTTCTATTCTACATATGTACTTACAACGTGTTAATAATGCGATCGTTTAAAAATTAATTTTCTTTAAGTGGTAGTCAGTTGTAACTTATTCAACGTAATTACAAATATCAGATGTCTTAAGTGTTAAAAACTCAACAATATGGTAGTTCAAAATCAATTTGAGAAATAACCTCGATGAAGAATTGTAACTATGCTCTGGATTTTATTATCATAGACTGATATGTTCAACGTTTTACATAACAAATCTGAAAGTATATTTTGAAATATTGTTAATACAGAAAATGGAATGGTTAACATTTTGAAAAAATTACCATTATTGAATAAATGAAAATATGTCTTAATTAAGTTACATTTTTTGTATAACTAATAATAATAGAAACACTGTTATAAATATATAAATATTTATAACAAAATGTGTCTAGAAGAAATTAATAAAATATACAGAAATGAAAGGAAGAGAAGCTAAAATATTGTTCAAGTGATATATTAGTCCACATACTGGAAGGGTTATATTAACAGCTGTAGATTATATATAGAAAACTGATCCCTTGCATAATACAATGATACTGGCTATGATAATTGTTTTGAAATACGTGACTATATTTGTTTAAGACATAACTAAGATAGTTTTTCATATCTAGTATCTAATAACTAAAAAAATAATTAAATTGATGTAAATGGCGAATGCGCCAATGTCACTCTAAAGTGGAAATATATACTAGATTTAACTGTCGTATTCTTATATTCTTAACTCGTAAATGTATATAAGCATATAAACCCATAATACCTAATGGTTAGGTGTAAAATAATATTAAAATATAAACTCCTGGACAAAATGAGCGTATCAATGAAACTTTACATTATTACTATTATTTTTTCGAGGACTTAAATCATTGTGATATTATAATTAGATGATTTTAAGTAACGTTCAGCAAATTAGAATGGTATTATCAGGGAAAGCATGTATAAATAGCAGAAAGGAATAATGTCAAACGCAATGAAAATGCTATAAAGAGTAACTTGGAGGTGAAATTAAATCATCATCATCATCATCATTAGGTCATCAGTCCTAAGACTGGTTGGACGCTAACCTCCAGCTTCTCCTATCTTGTGCTAACTTACGCATTTCGCTAATTGTGCTACAACCTACATCCCTTACTATTTGCGAGCAGTAGTCTAATCTAGGCCTACCTCTGCCTTTCTTCACTCCTATTTCTGCCTCCAAAATATCGCGGACTATTCCTCCATGTCTCAGCAAGTGGCCTACCATTCTATCTCTTCTCTTCTTTAAGTTTTTCCACATACTCCTTTTCTCGCCGACTTTCTCCAATACTTCTTCGTTTCTAACCCTATCAGTCCATGGTATTTTCATCATTCTTCGGTAACACCACATCTCAAAAGCTTCTAATTTCTTCCTACTTGCTTCCCCTACCGTCCAGGTTTCGCAACCGTATAGTGCCGTGCTCCATACATATGTTTTCAAAAATCTCTTCCTTGTTTCTAAGTTTATTACCCCCGAGCATAAAAGTGCTTTCTTTTTGTTAAAAGCTACTCGACCCTGCGCTATTCTTTGTTTTATGTCTTTATCGCTTCTTCCATCCCAATTTACTTTACTTCCTAAATAAGTGAAGTCTTTAACTTATTCCAATCTTTCATTATTAATTTGTACTTTCGTTTTTGCTCTGCTCTCGCGCCCTCTGCACACTAACACTTTAGTTTTGTTTTTATTCACCCTCATTCCGTATTCGTTCAATGCTGATTCTAATTCCTCCTTATTAGATGCTAATACTGCTATATCATCCGCGAATCTCAGCATTTTTAGTTTCTGTCCCTGTACTTTAATCCCGAAATCCACTCTATCTTTTACCACATTAATCGCCTCTTCGATGTACAGATTAAAAATTAGTGGTGATAGCGTACATCCTTGTCTTACTCCTTTCCTAATACCTACTTCCCTTTTTTCCCCTTCTACTTCTATAACAGCAGTTTGCTCTTTGTATAGATTGTGTACTACTCTCCTATCTCTATACTTCATTCCCGCGCTCTTTAGTATCTCGGACACTTTTTCCCATCTTACATTATCAAAAGCTTTTTCTAAGTCTACAAATCCTATATAAGCGTTCTTTCCTTTTTCTATTGTTTTCTCTAACATTACTCTTAGCGCCAGAGTAGCTTCGCGAGTTCCCCTATTTCGCCTGAACCCGAATTGGTCTTCTAGTATTTCCTCCGCTCTATTTTCCATCCTCTTCTGCACTATTCTGGTTAAGATTTTTGACGCATGGGAAGTTAGGCTAATCGTTCTAAAGTTCTCGCATTTGTCGGCTCCTCTCTTTTTCGGTATAGTAACGATAATGTTCCTCTTATAATCCTCCGGCATCTCGCCCGTTTCGTATATGTATTTTACCAGTTCAAACATCCTATTTACTACTTTCTGTTCCGCATATTTCAAAATTTCCGCCTGTATTTTATCTACACCCGGCGCTCTATTATTCTTTAGCTCCCTTAGTGCTATTTCAAATTCCTCTTTCAATATAAGTTTTCCTACATCTTCCCTATCGATGCTAGATTATGCCTCTAATATCTCTCCTAATTCCTGACCCTCGTATAAATTTCCTAAGTACTGCTTCCATCTATCCGCTTTCTGCTCTCTTCCGATCAGTATGTCCCCCGATTGACTCCTAACGTTTCTACTTATTGTTCCTATATCCCTGAAGTTCCTCTTAATTATTTTGTAAGCCTCATCGGTCTTACCTACTTGCAACTTATCTTCTACTTCTTTGCATTTCTCCTCTATCCATTGTTCTTTCGCTTTTCTACATTTTCTAATGATTTCCCACTTTATTGCCTTATACGTTTTCAGTCCTTCTTCGTCTCGTCTGTTTTTGTAGCCTCGTCTCTTTTGCATTAAGTTTAAGATTTCGTCCGTTATCCAGGGCTTCCTAGCTTCCCTTTTATCGTGTCCTAAAACGTCCGTAGCCGCGGAAGCTAGACTATTCTTGATACCCTCCCACTCAGTTTCTGCGTTCTTGATTTCGTCCTTACTCGTTTTATTTATTAATTGATCTGTTTTCTCCTGGAACTTATCTTTCATATTCTGATCCCTCAATATGTCTACATTTATACGTTTCTTATCCTTCCGGGTTTTCAGATTTTTGAACTTTAATCTAGCTTTCATGACTACCAAGTTGTGATCGCTGTCTACATCTGCTCCTGGATAACTCTTACAGTCTTTTACTTGATTTCTAAATCTCTTCCTAACCAGAATGTAGTCTATCTGATACCTGTCTATCCCTCCTGGCATTTTCCATGTGTACCGCCTCCTAACGTGATTCTTGAACAATGTGTTCGCGACTACCATCATGTGCTTCTCACAGAATTCTATCAGTCTGCTACCTCTCTCGTTTCTGTTTCCTAATCCATAAGGCCCTACAAATTCTCCTTCTTTCCCCTCACCTACGACTGCGTTAAAATCTCCTACTATTATTAAATTTTCATGACCCTTCACAAATCCGATTACCTGCTCTATGTCCGAATAAACGGCTTCTAACTCTTCCTCGCTGTGGCTAGAAGTAGGCATGTATACTTGCACTATTACTGTTTCCACTGGCTTCGAATCTAACCTAACCATCATTACTCTCTCGCTGTATTGTAGGTAGCTATCTACACACTGTCCTGCGTTCTTCCGCATAACGATCCCTACTCCCGCGTTTCCATTTACCGATCCTGTGTGTATTACCCTATAGTCACCGCTCCAAAAATCTCCTATTTCCGGCCAGCGCATCTCACTTATACCTACTATATCTAATCCTAACCTATCCATTTCTATCTTCAGATTTTCTAGCTTCCCTGCCTGTCTCATGCTTCTGACATTCCACGCTCCGACTCGTGAAATGCTACACTTCTTATTATTATTGCACTCGATCACGTCTCCCGGAACAGTCCTCACCCGGAGATCCGAACGGAGGACTATTTTACCTCCGGAGTTTTTTGTCCCAGGAGACGCCATCATTAATTTAGGATAAGCTTTCTGCTAGCTGTTCTGAGGATTATAATGTGGTGGTTTCCTCTTGCCTTCCACTTCGCAGTCGTGTGTGTCATAGCACCATACCAACCCCCACGGTTTCTGCCACTATGACTACTGAAAGAGCTGCTGCCCTCCTTCAGGGACTTGTCTTAGTCTGGTTTTTCAATAAGGACCCCCCCACTATGGTTAAACCTATGGTACGGCTCCTTAAATCATTAAAACGCGCAAGCCGACCCACCCGTTCCAGTTTGCACTAGAACTTCGTCAAGGTTCAAGTCCTATCGGATCGGGAAAATTAAATCGTAAGAATTTAAATTCAGTAGCGTGTCCATCCTCCTCTATCTGTTACTTCTGCTTCAGTTTACTTACGCATGTTACTTATGAGGTGCTGAATGGTCTCCTAAGAAATATTCTCCGATTCGATGAGACCAACTTGTTCAAGTTTCGTAAGAGTCATAGGGACAGATATGTAACGAATAACTGATCGTTTTAGCGCATCCCATAGATGCTCTATCGAACTCATATCTGGGATACTTGGTGGCCAGTCCATAGTTGGAATATTTGCAAATCGAAGGTAATCCAGTAGCTCTCTAGCAACGTGTGGTCCAACGTGCGCTATCCTGCATAAAAATGGAATTGTCCCCCACAAACGCAGAAAATGGCATCTCATGCTCTTCTATGATATTTTCTACATATAGTCGTATTTGCTTTTAGTCGTCAATGGTTCAATTTACGTGTTCTCGTGCAAAACTAGTAATTCTATGTTCTCTGGTAATAAGTGATGCAATAGCTGGTGTCTACTGTTCAGTCCTCTTTCCAAGTCATCTTCTGACCGACCATCCAGAAATTGCTAAATTTCGAGCTATTGCTAGGGCTCGGATTAGTTCTAAACTTATAGAATGCCTGTTTCTTAAGACGACTTGCATAAGATATCGCATATTTATTGCATCTGTGCGTCTTTTACAACCGTTTCCTGGGGTTCTCCAGTAACTTTCAAGTTTATTGAAACGTTTAACTCTTCGACTATTTGTCGATTGTCCAACTTCTATCAAATGAGCCACATATCGGTGGCTACGCCGCTCGTTAACAAGAGGTACCACTTTCATAGTTTCATCTTCTCTCAAGTAGCGTGGACGATTCATTTCTTCTATTCCAAGTATATTGGATATAGTGTTTCATTTAATGGCAATCAATCTAATCAATGACAATCGAAATAATCAAACAAAATCAACAGCGTATGTGAATTTATTGCCTTTTATAAATCACTTTTAACAGTGTTAAGTGTATTATTAACAAATAATTATAAAATATTACTGTACATCTATCAAAATGTTAAAATTTTTTATCAGTAGTGACAGGGGATATCCTGGGCCACCAATATAAAATATTTGAAGACTTAAAAAAATTATTAAAAATAGTGAACAGTTTTGCTATATAATATTGTCTAGGAGTATATATAAAAAAAACATGAGTTAAAAGTTTTCGTATACTTTAAATTAACAGTGGCGTTTCCGCCAATTCTTAAAATTATTCTCTGGGTAATATACTTTAAAATATCCTCGAGAGTATTGTGAATAAGTTACCATCTATTTATTTATTGATTCTACACATACTTAAACGTGCTTATATATTTTTATTTTTTCCCTGTAAATGATGAGGAAGATATTTAATTAGTACCACTAGCACTAAGTATCTAATTGATTCATTCCATTTGAGCATATAAAATTTATATTCTAATGATAGTATCTCTGAGTTACGAGTTATATTAATAGTAGATCCTATCCAAGTTTAATATTAGTAAATGATATTGTTGAGGGTAGAGTTTGTTGGGCATGTATACTTACGATTAAATATTACGTCATATTTGTTTCACTAGTAGATACAACTTCAAAATTTCCGTCAAAATTTGGTTAATTTTATGGGTGGTTTGTAGAAAATTAGTTTGTAAATAATACCTGTGGAATGGAGATCCACCTGAGATTGAGTTTACTGTTTTTAATTCTTTGTTGATTTTATTAAAGTAAATATGATATATATGTTTACATTAAGCCTCAACGCATTTTGATATCGTAAGTACTTATGAAATAATTCTGTTAATTATTGCAGAAATAATAGAAAAAGTGAAAAGACCTCCACCTCTAATAAGACCGTCGGTCAGCAAAGGAGCTGCACCTCCAGAAGCCATAAACATTATGCGTCAGTGCTGGGCAGAACAGCCTGAAATGAGACCAGATTTTAACACAGTCCATGAACATTTCAAGAAACTGAATCATGGAAGAAAAGTTAACATAGTAGATACAATGTTCCAAATGCTAGAAAAATATTCAAATAATCTTGAAGAGTTAATAAGGGAACGAACAGAACAACTAGATGTAGAGAAAAAGAAAACTGAACAACTGCTAAATAGAATGTTGCCCAGGTAAGAAACTATTTTGAATATGAATATATAAGAATTTTTAAGAATTTATATATATATATATATATATATATATATATATATATATATATATATATATATATAAGAATTTTTTTATTTTATTTTTTGAAATTGTTCATATGTACAGGGTGAGCGAAACTCGATGTCTCAGCTCGATTATAAGAGAAGGAAAAACGATAGAAAAAAATATGAAAATGGGTTCTTAAATGGGATTGAGTAAGGTCCATTTTAAGCCAAATTTTCATATTTTTCCGTATTTGCAAACTGAAGTAATGACGTCATCGAATTTCTTTTCCCAGAAACATATCTATATTTTGACATAAGTAAAAAGAGCCAATATTTGTGAAAACATTTTATAAAGAAATAAATTTACTATCTTTTTCCGTTAAAAAATTATAAGCAAATTTGTGAAAAAAAAGTATTATAAAAAATTCGCAATCGTCACGATTTAAACAAATAACTTTTGGAAACAAGTAGTAAAGTCGCATCTGTCAATAATTAATCTAATGGTTGACAAATATTATTTTGTTGTCATTTGACTTTGAAAAATGTTCACGCACAACAAAAAAGTCGATATGTTAGTTCAGTTATACGCCCAGAGATACCCCGAACGTGTTATTCCACACTTAAAAATATTTGCAAGATTGAAACGCAATTTACATGCAAATAACGAGGCAATTTATTCTCGAAGGGAAAGAAAATTGTTAAAAGGGTCAATTCTGACAATACTGTTGCCACTATATTGCAGTATTTTGAAGACCATCCAGAAAACTTCATTTGGCAAACCTGTTTTTTCAGGAAAACTTTAAAAAATAGAGTTTACAGAACACCATGTATTAACTTGGAACATTTAAAAGGAAAAATCAGAAACGCTTGCTATGAACTATCTAGAGAAATGTTTCGTAAGGCTTAAGTGGGAGAAGAAAGGTGGAGATTGGATAAGTGTTTAGAAGTAGGAGTGGTCACATTGAAAATTTGTTGTAGTGATTGCCTATATACTTTGTTTCTTTCTGTGGCAACAGTTATAATACATTATGTGTTTTGTAATGTTAAATTAATAAATGAAACTAATTAATAATGTTTAATTATTGACAGATGCGACTTTGCTATTTATTTCCAAAGGTTACTTGTTTAAATCGGTACGATTACGAATTTTTAATAATACTTTTTTTTACAAATTTGCTTATAATTTTTTAGCGGAAAAAGATATAAAATGTTTTTCATTACAAATTTTATTCAGAAAAATTATCTCTTTTTAATTATGCTAAAACATAGGTATGTTTCTGGGGGAAGAAATCGATGACATCATTACTTCAGTTTCCAAATATAGAAAAATATGTAAATTCGGCTTAAAATGGACCTGGTGTAATCCCGTTGAAGAGTCTACTTTCAGATTTTCTCTATCGTATTTCCTTTTCTTGTAATCGAGCTGAGACATCGAGTTTTGCTTACCCTGTACGTACAAAGATTTTTTTAAATATATTTATTAGATATTTTTATTTATGTTTGCAAGCTACGTTGGTATATGTAGAAGTAAATGTTGATTAAAAAGTACGTCACGTCATATTGAATTAGGTATTGCTATAAGGATTTATGACTCCTTCAAAGATGCTCTTAGAACAACTTCCCACAAAAAGCCATTCTTATCGAACAAAATAAATTGAGAGTCTTTCTAACTTCAGCTCGCATAAGCCATATTTTATATTTCATTCAGTGGTAGAATAACGCACAAATGCTATAAAGTAGCATTTGTTATATATAGTAAAAATTCTTACGTACAATTTACCAACACCAATATTGAATATAATCCTAATATTAAAAACTTTTATACCATATTCTTATAAAGTTTTTCCAACAAAAACTTCTTTATTAGATTTCCAGCAGAAGTTCGCCATCGACAATATAACTTTCCTGTTTAACTTTTCAATTTAAGATTTTCCTCTTCACTGTCTATTGGAATTTTAGTTTAAATTTTAGCAAATAAATTGCTTACAATTGGAGATGATTTCATATTAATATACATTTTTCCAGTTTAATAGTATCATTTGTGATTGAAAAATATATGAATTTAAATTCTTCGATTTATAGTAATTATATCTAAGTAGGTATATTATAATGGTAATATACCTACTTAAATATAATTCTAGACAGCACGTCTAGAAAATATAAAAGAAGTGGTATAGAGGCATCGATGCATTTTGAACTCACTGCAATAGCTTCATATTTTATGGCTCATTGAATCTTAAATATACTGATCAAGTATTTACTAAAATTATTAATACATTTAATGTACACACACCGTCAAAAGTCTTGAACCCCCCGTAAAGGTGAGTTATTTAGCTGTCACATAAGATCAAATAAGTTGTTAGATAAAATATTGTTGATTAGTTACAATTTTTTTTTAAATATTTGCCAATTTTATTGCATATTTAGCAAAGAAAATTTGATACTTTTCTTTCGTTATAATGCCAGGACGTAAGGTTTCTACATTTAATAGGGCAATAATTATTGATTTTCATGATGCTGGACATTCCAATCATCAGATATCTGAGATGTTAGTCATTCCTAGATTTTCTGTTGTGCAAGTAGTGCATAGGTATCAAGAGTTAGGGACAGTGGAAAGAAGACCACGTAGTGGTCGGCCTCGAGTATCAAATGAACAGCAGGATCAGAATTTGGTTCAATATGCCCGTACCTTTCAGGGTACGTTTCGCTTTGTTATATTGACCTCTAAGGTTCGAATAAGACTCCATCATGCAAACTTACGTGCAAGAAGGTCTTTAAGAGTACCCACTCTACTTCCACGACATCGAGCTGTCTGCTTTCAGTGAGCACGGGAATGTAGTGATTGGCTTTTGCAGCACTGACGATGGGTCTTATTCACAGATAAAACCAGAATTGTACTGGTGAGTGATGAGAATAGGCAAAGGGCCTGGAGAGAGTCAGGCCGTCAAGAGAGACTATATGTTACCCGTGAGGTTGCTTCCTACAGTGGTGGGACAGTAGGTTTTGGGGAGGAATAATGTTCAATCGCCGTGCGCCGTTAATTCCCATAAATCAGAATATGACAAGTGAAGTTTATATTGAAAGTGTTATCAGGCCCATTATTTATCCCTTATGTGACGAATTAGGTGACAATTTTATGTTCTTGGGCGACAATGCGAGGCCATATCGTGCAAGAACGGTTCAAGAGGTACTTGAACAGGGAGATATTACCGGATTAGATTGGTCAGCTAATTCCCCAGATATGAATCTCATTGAAAACAAATGGGATTTTGTTTTTAGAGCAATTCACAAACGCATGAATCTACCCCAATACGCGGAAGAATTAGCTCCAGCATCAATAGAGGAATGGAACAATATTCATCAATAAATTATCAACTGTTTGATTGTATCAATGCGTGTCAATATGTTGCTGAGAAGCAGAGGAAGCCATACTGCTTATTAAGTTGTAGTTTACTTTGTTAAAAAATACGTTTTGTTAATTTTTGTCATAATAAATTTACTTAAAAATTGCAAATTTTTTTCTCATTGTTTTTTAATTGGCTAAATTTTTAAAAATTATTCCTGTATTACAAAAAAATACATTCAGAAAAAACATGCTTTGAAAAATAAATATAATATTTAAAAAAAAATTATTTACTAATACTAAACATCGGGGGTCTAAGACTTTTGACGGTCTGTGTATTAATAATTTTATTTCTATTTCTAATTATCCCATTAAAATAAATAATTATTTGATTAAAAATAATTAATATACTTACCACGTTTTTAAAGTGGACTAAAAAGTCCAAATAATTTCTCCTAGTCCCGTACAGATTCCTAACCCCATACAGATAGTCCTGAGAATTGGTGATTGGAAATTTTTAATAGCTATGAAAGTACTTGTAATATTTAAAATGAAAAACGTGGAGGGCATGCAATAGATAATTGATGCATGAATAATTCACCTAAGTCACCAACAATTTTATTGCACTGCAAATGATATGAATTGTTGTGTGAGTTTTCTTAACGACAGCTACTTTCTACACTCCTTACTATTATCTTAGTAGGAGTACCAATATTGACTAATAGAATGCGATGTGCTGTTAGTACCATAACGCTAATTCTTGCAGGAGTTAATATATGTATATATATATATATATATATATATATATATATATATATATATATATATATATATATATATATATATATATATATATATATATATATATTAACAGGACTCAGGACTATTGATTTGGTAAAGCATATTTGGTGAAAATTTGTGCGTAGCTAATCAACAAAATAAAACAGTGGTCAAAATGAGGTTACTCGCTTGGTTATTAATAAAAGTTAATGAAGAATCGGAAATAATGAATGTCAGAAAACTAATTTCGTCAATCGATCCGATTAGGTATTAATATAAATGGAAGCAATATCTAAAGCAGATAATTCATACAAAAGCGAAAAATATAAAGATCAAGGAATGAAAATGAAAGAGCTGGTACTCGAGGTAAAAAGGAAGGCATGGGGAGAGTTTGGAGAAAAGATGAAAAGGACTCTCATTAGAAACCAAAAACTATTCAACAAAACATTGAAAAATTTAAGAACAGAGAAGGAGCCACACGTAATTAAGAAAATCGAAAGCTAGGACTAGTTATCATGAACGAAGACGAGATAATGGCAAATGAAAAAATATTTTAGAAATCAATTGAACAGTGAAGATATATATGATAATTACTGTGTAGAGAGAGGAAAATATCAAGAATAGGATGAAGCAGAGAACATACGGACGGAAGACATCAAGGATACAATATAGATACTTGGTAAAGCTTCACGCATAATCAGATAAAATGTTAATATATGTACATGAGAGAAAAAACCCCTATATTAATTTGATGAAAATTAATAGAGAATATACGGTAAAACAAATAAGAAAGCCAACATCCAGATACACCGTCAAATTAAGAGTGCTACAAAAATGTACAATAATATTAAACTCATTCATTAGGAGAACAGAAGTACCAATTAAAGTTAAAATGAGTACTTACAAATCAGTATTTCTACCAACTTTAACAAGTGAATAAACAAGTGAAAGTTATTAATGAGAAAGATGAAAAGTAAAATACAGAGAATTGAAAAGGTATATTTGAGGAGCGTTATGCAGGCAACAATAACGGATAGAAGTAGGAATGATCATATCACGAAACATCTACAAATAGAACTGGTACTGTAAAATACAATAAAAAGAAATAAAATAAGAAGAAATCTCATATGGTTTGGACACAAAAAAGAAGACATGTAAAAACATTTAAAAACTTGAACGGAGTAATTATAATTCAGGAAGCAAAAAGATACCACAAGGCAAACGAAAATGGTGTAAGTTTGAATATGCAGCTAGAAGCAACTGAAGTAGCTCAATCTGTTTCTTGCTAGAACAATTTGTTGCCAACAGTGAATACAAATAGGGAAGCAATACATTAAAAAACATATGCAATATTACGTATTGCAAAAATAAAAAACGTTATGTATGTTAAGTAATTTTCCATACCTGCTTTATCTGCTTTTCTTCAACATAATATCACTATACAAATCATAAATGTGTATCAGCGACCAGTGTTGTTGTATATGTTATAAAATTTGAGAAATATAAAATACCTATCAAGCTAAAATTTATATAGAAAGTACATTTTATTAAAATAAAAAGTTTGTAATCAAATTAAAGCGCAGTTTTTGCATTAATTTCTAGACTATAATGAAAATTATAGCAAAATTTGTTTTATATTTTGTCGCCAAACATTTCTATATAAGTATAATTGTATTTAGAAATTTTTAAAGAAATGGCGAAAGTCCCACTGTAATTTTAGATATACGAATATTTATATATATATATATATATATATATATATATATATATATATATATATATATATATATATACATATATATATATATATATATATATATATATATATATATATATATATATATATATACATATATATATATATATATATATATATATATATATATATATATATATATATATATATATATATATATATATATATATATATATATATATATATATACATGTTATTACAATAGAATTTTTAAAGTATGTATTTACTGATACTGTGTTATTTTTACTTTTTAATATCCGATCAACGTCTGTAAGTAACGATGTGTAATTGTTGTAGTTACAAAATATATTCGATAGCAGTGGCACCTTCGCCATTTCATTAAAATTATGAGCTGAGATGATGTAAGGTATGGATATGGTATGGGTCCTATGCCCGTTTTCTTTTCAGTATATAACCATTTTACACCTCACTAACTGTAGATATGTATGTTACTTAGTAGTATTAAATTATTTTGTACTTCATTTTGAGATTCTAACTGTACATATTATTTTCAGTTATGTTGCCGAAAAGTTAAAATTAGGTATGCCGGTGGATCCAGAGGAGTTCGAGGAAGTAACTATTTATTTTTCTGACATAGTTGGTTTTACTACTATATCGGCACATTCGACGCCTTTCCAAGTAGTTGATTTATTAAACGACCTGTACACGTGTTTCGATGCAACCATTAACGCATATAACGTTTATAAAGTAGAAACAATTGGAGATGCGTACATGGTTGTTGGAGGACTTCCAGTGAGAATTCCTGATCACGCAGAACAGGTAGAGACATTGTGAGACCAAATATATATTTTATTGTTGTTTTATATGTTTTTGCATATGGTTTGATGTGCTCTTGGCATTCAGTATTTATAAGGGTTAGAGTAGATATAAAATAATTACGGATATATAGTAAAAGTTAACCTACTTTCATACATACATATCGAGTAATACATTTTACGAAGTTTTGTGAAATAATTTTATCAAATTATTTACTGATGGTTATTAACAAGTACCTAATCGTATTCATTTCATCTTTATTTGCCAAGTAAAAAACTCTCTTATCTTGCCGGAACAGTCTACCTGAGCCTAGCCATAAAAAGCAAGCCACGGTATGTTTTGAAATTTCTTATTTGGAAAATAGCGACGAAATAAACTATACGTATTCATATACGTTTATAATATTTAATCACACTATAAATTTCAGCTTTGACATGTAATGTCAAGTCAGGTAAATACAGTTTCTAGCCATCTGGAATTTTTTGTGTGGCATATAAACATTATATTTGTGAAATATTACTTGTAATATTCTATTATAATATTATATTTCATTATTACCTATCAGTCGTATACTAACACTGTACATGAGATATACATTAAGAGCATTTTTCATTATTTTTAATAAGATTTACAGCATAATACCGAATCAATTAAATTATATTGTTCATCAGCGTTGCTAGGTACTAGTACTACTTCTTGTATTGTGAAAACATCTTTCTGTTTATGCAACGATAATAATGATGAACATATATTAATTTCATTATATCCAAAGAAACTATATTATAATAAATTATTTTTTATTTTTTTAAACATAAGAAATAGTAAATTAAATTTAGTTCTATTTTCTCTCCTCAAAGATTAGAAAATAGTAAACGAAACCGAAATTTTAAGTCATTTTTCTCTCAATAAGTGTTCCGTAGACATTATCTGTATATTATATAATTACTAGACTATTCATTAGTCAGAATATAGATACTTCCCCTATTCTGCATTATGCTCAAAATAACATTTCATTTTGATGAAACATTAGGGATGCTTTCGTTTGCTGAATTCTCATGGTAGACATTTCTTATTAGATATGACCAGCAATGAAAATAAACTAATATTTTGCAGACATATGTAAAAAGATGGTATACCATATATAAGTTTTTTATCAAGTAAAATTTAATCAAAATCTATTTAGTAATGAAATTTTGAGATTCAAAACATGACAAAATAAATATCTTAAATATAAATCATCTAATATACAACACTTTTCATTTATATTTTCAGAAATCGTATTTATGACTCAATTTTAAACATGGAAGTCTACTTCTCATGTATTATTAATATTTTGGATATATGAGTACTGGGTAACATTAGATTATTTATTATTACATATACACGATGATTTGTTTAAAGGGACCCTGCATAAATCAATTCAAGCCTTTAGTAAGCGCTAATTCCTCAAATATGTCAATCTTTGTTTCTGGTGCACACATTCTTTATAAATATTTTTACAATTTATTACAGGTAAAACACTTGAAGCTTATATTAACTAATTTTGAAGCTGTGAGCAATTGGAATTCAATTTGTGTTATAAGCCCCACTTTAGATAAACTTTCATTACTCTTGACATATTGTTACAACTTATAATCCCCCTCCCCCATTAACCACACCTTGAAAATCATCTAATAAAAATCATCGCCACCCATTCAGAAATCGTATAAACCATTTTTATATGAAACAAATCGACTGACTTATTCGACAACTCTAATAAATATAAATCTGTCATAACTTGAAACTCATTTGGCCCACCAAAAATGCCTCAAAAAAGTACGACCAAGCAATATCACCTCATTAATCTGTTGCCTTGTAAACAAAATCAATATGTCGTGAAGTTACAACAGACAATAAATTGGCTAATGCAGATGGATTTATGCTATTGCTATCCTTAAAAATATACCGCTGAATACAATTAAAATTAATATTCAACTGATGTATCACAATATGATTATCCCACTTTAAATTTTCAATAGGGTAATTAATGTGGCCGAGAGTAATGGGTTCAGTGTGTTACTCATGCCGATCTGGACATTGGCGTATTTTCAAGAGTTTTATTGCTGTTTTCCGAGAGGGATTGATAAAAAATCAGAAAAGAAGTTATTTTAGTTTATTTATAACATAATATATATCACTGGATCTCTATTTCCTATGATAATTTTTAGAAGGGTTGTTGTGTTTCAGGAATTGGTCATTAAAAAAATAAGAATCGAGGGGGTTATTCAGGGCGGGGTCCTTTAAAAAAATCACTGTGTGCTTATAGAAAGTTACTTAAACAAGCTAACAACAAACAGTTAAACAAATACATATATACTTAGACATACCTATATGCACTGTTTCAGATTGCTACCATGGCCTTAGATTTACTTCATCAGAGCGGTAGATTCTGCATTAGACATTTACCAGGAACACCTCTGAGACTGAGAATCGGACTTCATTCGGGCCCATGTTGTGCTGGCGTTGTGGGTCTTACAATGCCCAGATATTGCTTATTTGGCGATACCGTCAATACAGCTTCTAGGATGGAGTCTACAGGTACATATTATATAAGATGTTACATTTAAAAGGAAACACACTCGGATTACTTATTGAAATTTTTTGTAAGAAAACGACGTGATGTCAATTTTTTCAAGAGAATATCTTTGGACATAGTATTCGTCATAATTATTGACAACTTCTTCCACAAACAATTAACTGCCACTTTAAATATTGAAATGGAAACATAGGTCGTGATACATTATTTGAAGAACCTCTCAACATATAAAGATGGTGTTTCAGAAATGTTTTGAATACATCTGTTATATATGCCCTTTAAGAAGAAATTTGTTTTTGGCTTAAAATCAGTGCGAGTTTTATCATAAAAAATAACCTAGTGTCTTCTATTCATATACCGACATTAATTCAATCTTGTATTGCTTACGATCAAGAATGCCCCAAATAGTACGACCAGTCATGATTTATTCTCGCGAAGAAAGAAAATAACTACTGAAATTATATTGTCGCAATAATGATTCCGCTAGAGGAACACGCGTTTTTAATTAACGTTTTATTGATTTAAATAGATAATGGAACTAGTAAGAAAATTTTATAAAAACAATCTTACACGTACCAATAAACCTGATAAAATGGGTGTACTTGAACTTCTAGCAGTTGATCAAACGCAATGTAATAGTAATAGACAGCTATTTCAACAATATGGAATGTCCAGATGTTTCATTCATAGAATCCTTAAACTTACCAGATTCCGTTCTTAAAAAATGTATTTTCTATAGGATCACTCATTATAATTTTTCGAGCTCGTGCCTGACAATATTAGTGGAAATCCAAATTTGGTTTATAAAATCTGTTTTTCAGATTACATTACGTGTTCTTTGAAGGAAGTTGCTAACAGGCACAACTACAGGTATTAACTTGACGAAAATCCTTGTCTTTGTAGGGGGGAATATCATATGCAAAGACTAGAAAAATTTCTGAGGCTACCAATATCTGAGCCGGCATTCTGGGAAATTTATATGGATTAAATTTTTTCCATTTGTTAAACATATTACATTCTTTAATATCCGATTCTCATGACAATAATCTGATGATCACCTAAATATTAGAAGACCACGACAATCTACATAAAGATGGGCTATTCTTCCAACAGGATAGAGCTCCTTCACATTACTATGTTTAAGTAAATAAATGTTTAGATCAGAAATATCCAGAAAGATGCATTAGACTAATTGTAAGAGATCCAATGAAGTGATCGATCAGATCGTCAGATCTGACGCCAATTGATTTATTTCTACAAGGACACCTGAAATCAAAAGTTCATGTCACTGAAATTAGTAATCTAGAGGAGCTGAAGTCATGAATTGTTCAGGAGTATCAACGACTAATAACCGAGATGTTACAAGCAGTTCATGCAGAGTTCGAACAACAATTATTGTGCTATTTAATGAAAGTTGGTGATATTTTGATAAATCGATTAAATTAAACGATAATACATTTTAAACCATGAAATACATGCTTGTCATTTAATTAAATAAATAATTTAACTTAATTATTTGGTTAACTACTGCCTTTTTAATTAAATTTTCATTTACTTTTATGTTTATTTCCTACACTTTCATTGTTATTTATTCCCATTAGGTCTATATGAAACAGTTGAAATATTTTGGTTAACGAGCAAAAATAATTAGGGTATAGAGGCTATCTAGACCTATATTCCATTTGAATATTTTAAGGGAGTAATTGTTTTCAGGAGGAAGTATTAGTACAAATAACGACTTCTAAGTCAAATGATGTCCCATTTGATAACAAAAATGGTTGTGTCACGGCATCACAATTTTCCCATAAAAATGTCGTGTTTCATTTTATATGGGATATCCTGTAGAGTGCATTATAATAAGATCGCCTATATTTCTTTTCGTAAAGGCAGATAGAGATAACGTTTGAGAAAAATACTTCAGACTTTCAGAACTTCCATTTAGTAGTCGAAAATATCAATCGCTGATTGTAATATGAAATTTATTGATCTTATATGCAATGCGGATTAAGGGACTTGTTCAATAAACCAAGTATGTAAAAAAATACAAGCTATCTGTGTATTAGGTCTACATATTATATAGCGTTGAAGTTAAGTATATGTTAGCGAAAACTGAACGATTCTGCTTATATTTCTGTATTACTACTCAGTACTACTGGTACAGTAATATAAGCGTTAATATATGCTTTTGTTTGAAATCGAAGGTATAAGATAAAGGAACACTATTATCTTCAGTAATTATTAAGCTACTACTTATCAATAATAGGAAAAAGTGTGAGATTTCTGTGTGTATGCGTAGATGAAAGAGCGAGGGCAACATTCCGTTATTTACTTAGACCAGGCTGTTTACTGCACACCTCGTGGGCTGTTCGATAGTTCTTATTCTTGATGAGCAGTATGTAAGTCAGGACACTCAGGACCGAAGGAGGTCGAGGGGAGCGAACCGTTGCCAGTCGCGCGGGTCTTGTTTGCGGGATGCATTTGCCTCTCGCGTAGAGACCCGCAAAAGCGGAAGCAAAGCTCGGACTATATACCTTCGTACGACGGTCCCGGTCTACACGATAGGCGAGTAAAGAGCGGTAATCTCGTTCGACTTGCCGATAAAACCCATCAAGGCCATTACGCCTGCCAATTAATATTGGTGTGTAAATTAATAATGGTATACGTAATAACATACATATGTATATGCAATAAAATCGTAGTATAGTATAAAATATCCATCTGCTAGCATATAATAGCTAACTCGACCACCGTCTCGCCTGATACTATTCACGGCTAGTACCATAATGATCGTTGTTTAGATTATTATAATATAACTACCTATTTACACTTATTTAGCATTATTTCACATGCATTTATAGTACCATGAAAACCGTCGTAAATATATAACTAACAATGTCATATTTTATACCTACAGACTACTATTCTATATACAAATACTATATATTTGTATATAGAATAGTAGCCAAAACTCTTCAAATCGGAAAAGTAATTTCTAATTTTTATTCATTTGTGTTATTTAATAATTAATGGGTATATAAAGGTTTATTCCGTTTAGCTTATTTTATTTCAATTAGGTTTAATTTACATTTGATGGTTTTATCGATTATTCGTGGGCAGATTCTAAATCAGGAATAATCTCTCAACCTGTACTAAATACAGATGTATATACTTAAATGATACGTGTTGTATTTGAATTGTATGTTAGAAAATTATTGTAATTATGTTAGAATCGATGAAAGTAACTAGAGCGATCCAAATTCAACAACTTGTAGAATGCAATGAAATATATTAATAATATAAATAACAGGTGATTTTGAAAAGCATTGAAATTTATCTTAACTTTCATATAATATAGAATATTAGTGCAAATTTATTCATACAGGACTTACTTTGCAAAAATAATTTATTGATCATATTTATACAGTCTTCTAAAGTATCTCTGCACTATAAGACATGAGATATGACTATTAGAAGAATCAAAATAAAAGTTCAGAAAACCAACTACAGAATATTGAAAACAATTGTATTTGAGAGATTATTAGAAACTAAAATTTCGGTATATGGATGTAAATCTATATTTCGGTTACTTATGAATGTGGAAAATAAATATCTCGTAGATTTTCTCACTAATGAATAAAATATATTATCTATTGCTATTACCTCCTTATTAAATATGACTTTTCACTATATTTCAACTGACTGGTGCTAGCCAAATTTTAGGGCCATACCAGATAATGTTACGTTCCATCTCGAAAAATTTTAGTTGGTGTCCTTCTTGATCTGTCTTTTTACAATAAAATATAATTTGGAATATTCTTCATTGACATATTTCTCATTATTATCTACCAATTTTTACTTATGAGCAATTAGCTAAACCTGCATTAGAGATAATTTACGCACTATATTCATTCAGCATGTAGAACAATACAATGTTCTCCATTTTTTGTTCATGTCTCTAATCGCGTGTCCAATGCACATGCCAAAAATGTCAACATAACATTGAGTGATCTCCTTTGGGATGTGGTTGGTATATTTCTCGACAAGAGAATTATTGTGTATGTTAACGAAACGCAGGTTGGCGCTGAAACTCGCGCGGAATATAAAATAAAATTTAACTTTTATTTCACTTTTAGTCTCTATTCCAGTAATACATATATATTCTCGCCTAATATAATAGTGTCAATCTAATATATATATATATATATATATATATATATATATATATATATATATATATATATACATACTTTACTCCATTTATGTATATATATATATATATATATATATATATATATATATATATATATATATATACAGGATGTCTCCCAAAAAACGCCGCAAGCCATAACTCCATTATTTATAATCTGATTTTAAAAAACAAAAAATCAAATGAAATGGCTCTAAATACACTCTAGAGTGAGCATACGGCAGTGTTTTTAAACTTTTGAAGTGATAACTTCTTATGGGAGGGTAAACCGCTTCGTTACGTAACGCGTTACAGCGCCAGTCTGTCTGGCTTCCCTTTCTCTCACACATACGGCAGCGGTAGGCAGGCTCCTCCTCTCTCACTCTAACCCACAGCGCTAGCCGTATTTCGGACAGACGCTTACCCCTCTCTCACACGATCTTGAGCTCTATCTCCTCTTCTCTGCGTGCTTTCGCTGTCTACATCTACGTGCATTTGCATGTGTGCGTCGCTGCTGCTGCGGGGCCGCCTCTATGATTTAGTAATTAGTAAATTTAGTAATTTTACAGCATATCATAGTAAAAAAAATAATTATACACGTTCTGATAAACATAATTAAAAAAAAATTATTATAAAATTCCGTTAATTTTAACCGGAGATTTTAATATTAATTTTGCTGCTGATCGAGCTAAAAATTTAGTATCGTTCCTACAATAAAAATTACAAATTAAAAATGATTAATAAGCCAGAAGAAGCTACAACAAGTCATGGAACTGTACTTGATGCAGTCTTTGCAAGATTTTTAGATGACATACAATGTAAAAATTTCGTTGCTTATTATAGCTACCATAAGCCAATTGTTACTTTTATAGGATTAAATAATGATACTATTAATGTACATGCACAAAATTCTAATGTACATATTCAAGAATTGTAACTAAGAATAAAATATATTTTATAACCAATAAAAGATTTAATTAACAAATAACCTTTCCTTACATTATCATATTAATATACATAAAATTTAAGTAGTAACCTAAGCTTTTCTCAAGTTAAACAATTTCAATATCAAATAGTTCAACTTAGATTAGTTTAAGTTATCGTTTATGTCGGGCGTCTCGTGACGCACACGTTTTTTATTTTTTGAAAAGCGCTAGTAAAATTTTTTTCTCAAATGGCAATATAGTTTTTTTTTTATTTACTATTGTGCAGATATCTTTTCTGAATCCAACGATGTATAACAAAAGGACATTTGTGAAACATTTGTCACAGACAAATGGTGAAAATATTCGCCGATACCGCGATAGGCGCTCGGTCGCTTAATTGATGACAAACGTATTTTGACTAATCATCTGTGCTATGGAAAAAAAATAATACAACGAATCGAGTAAATGTCATTTCAACTTCCGCATCCCAGTTTTTTATATTATTTTGCTTTTGTGTGGAATAGCTTATTTATATATTTGAACATATTCCGGTTTGATATATAATGATTCTAAATATTTGATATTTCACTCAAATATGGTGGACTGATTTAATTTTTTTTTAATTAATAATTGTGAAAATTTCAGAATATTAAAAAGTTTTAAAATTTTGTCTCCATGTGAAAGATATTAATCTAAGTTACCATTTTACAATTTATGTAGAAAAAGGTATAATGAAATTCGTTACATTTACACCAATTTAAAGAGGAAATTATAACAATAGGGAATGAAAATATAGAGACAAATTAGAAACAAAATTTTAATTGCCGCAAAAATCAGGGAAAAAGTTATTTTTAATTTTTATTATAAAAAATATCAGTTTCAACATCATACCAAAATATAAAAGATGAACCATATTATCATTTTCAATTCCTGTTTGGAAAATATTCGTTATACAAAAATGTTCAATCATTAATTTGATTTTGATTTTTATAAAGAATTAAAATAAGTCCACCATATTCAAGGGAAATATCAAAAATATATTTTAGATGTATAATTAACTTCGTGCATAATATAAATAGGTTAAAATAAACAGGGTGTTTCATTTAAACATTCAAAATTTATGACAATCTCGGTGAAACCGAAAGCCGATTGATAATATATGTATGTCAAAGTCCATATATTTCTTATACACTAGTTTTAAATTTAACTTGTATCACAATAAAAAAAAATCGTGGACTGATACAGGGTCCTGTTGACACCTAGTATTGTTGAATTGGTCTTATCAGCCTATATATATTAAAACAAACTTTTCTTTTCATTTTCGGATTTAGGTATACACTTTCCTTGTGAAGGTATAGAGACAAGTTTTTATTATACTTAGGTATACTCTCTAAAAACCATAAGAGAATATAAGCGAGACATGAATATTATATGCCCCGGAGCTATTCAACTTGCTCTATTTCTGTACGTAATCTCTGAACCGAATTTCTGGAATTTCATTGTCACGGAAATGTAAAGATGGGAATATGCTGCTTGCATTGAGAATTTAACTTTATCTGTATATTTAATTAGATAATAAATGAGTTGATAAAATTATAGTTGATATAAAGAAATTCTTCTTGGATAACTCTAATCAAAATTGTCAGATATCCATATTCATTTTCTTTTCAGTTTTTATAATAACATTCAAAATAAATTAAAAATATAGTAAAATTTGGAAAGCGATATTTGGAACGACGTTTTGATAACGCTATGATTGAGTGTGAGTGTTATATATTTTTATATTATTTTAATGTAGGTTCAGCGTGGAGAATTCACCTCTCGGAAGCTACAAAAAATCGCTTAGAACGAGCTGGAGGTTATCATATAGAATACAGAGGACCTACAGAAATAAAGGGAAAAGGTAAAATGGATACATATTGGCTCCTAGGAAAAGCTGGCTTTGATAAAACACTCCCTAATCCTCCGTCTATCGAGTGAGTATTTCTTTCATTAATCACCATTAAAAACAAAAAAAAAAAGGTTTCTTATATGTTGGCAAGGATTTTATATCCTAGGTTATATGGTTTATGTATGTCCTATGGTATATTGCTTTCACAGTGAGTATGAAGAGTAATGTATAAATTCGATAAAATTGCTACTACTAGCAATGCTTTTGTTGAAAATCACTCGGATATGTCAAGAGATGCATTTGAAATACCACTTTGATATCTATCTTTTAATTTTTCGAGTTGTATTTTTTGAAAATATAACGTTATCAATATTTGTTTTAATGGGATGCCTCAGATTTTTTTGCGTCATTAATTGAAAATTACCTTTTGTAGAATTTTCTTCTTTCAAATTTCAATAAACATTCCATTTTCATTCGCCTTAATGAGTTATTATTTTAAACATTTCTTATGTAACCAATCCCTTGTAAAACACTTATTTAAAATTTGCAATCGCTTTTAATGGTGTTTTACATTAAGAAATAATACTAAAAACATCATGTAGTACGGTATAAATATTAATAAACAATTAATTATTTCATATAAAAATAATGTATCATTTCTTATGTATATCTTCCATTTAGCAGTTCAGAAATCGTTTTAAGTATTTAAAACTTATGGTTATTTTTAGAATGTTCATAATATGAAAAATGAAAAGGAAATGATTTATTACATAATTGTGTTAAAGCATTTGAAATACCTCTTTCTATATATGTTTCCTTTTCACAGTTGGCATTCTGTTTGATTTCTCTGTATTCGCCAAATATTTTAAGAAGATAGAATATATGCATAACTTTAAGAAACAGAAATACCAACATTCAATATCTACATGATGTACAGGTTTGTCATCAAATTATTTCTGTTGGATAAATGTTCCTATTTAATAAAACAATGTAAATGATGAACATAGTAACTCTACTTTATGAATAAATAATGAACAAAAATATTACTGACATGCTATAATATATTATTGAGAATTCATATTCTCACAGATCCCTATTATCAGTCTATATGAGGGACAAACGAAATAATTTAAATATTATATTAACTGAACCTATTTTCTTAACAAATGGAGCCAAGATTATTCACAATAAATTGTATTAATCATTTGTAAAATGTTAAATGTAGATAAAGTTGAGTAAATCAGTTAAAACTAGTTCAATTTTATATCAGGAAAAACAGATACGGTAATTTGAATATAGGTATGCGTATCCCGAAGTACATGAAGCCTGATATATTGCTGGTGACAAGATAATTTTTCAAATGATAATCCAAATCTGTTTTAATATTTTATTTGATGATACATTGCATGACATTACCTATGCGATGGGATGCGATTCCTGCGATACACACATTCTAAGAACAGTAATTATTGACCACAACATTAAATATTCACTAGATATACTTTCTCCTTTACTACAACTTCATTTTGTTACAATACAACATCGTACTAAATATACCGCGGAAAAAATATTTTTAAGGAGAATGTAACTAACCGTCGTCACTTTTAAGTATGTACGTTTTGATATTAATAGAGATAATACATGCTAGTATAACAGTATGTGTGTATTCAAAATATTTTAAACATTATCTAAGGTTGAAAATTTATTTGATGCTTGTTTTAGTAAATCTCGCAGGACATTAAATCTCATAAATCTAAAATGAAATTGAGCAATTTGATCGATGCAGTAGTGACATAAATAAGGACAATCTTATATAGACGCTTGGTATTACTTTATCTGCTCAACAATATGTTTTTCCTGGCGTGAAGGATACAGACTTGCAGCTTGTTCCTTTGACGTTAGATACAGCGAATTGTTAGTGAAATTCATTAGCACATAGCTATAAGTTTTCCTTAATGGACAAAACGTTTTAGTGTCAGTAAAACATTTCTCGCCATTGCCATTTTATAACTTACGTCAAGCAAAGTTGTAGTGATTTATATCTTGCAGTTTAGCACTGGAACAAACGTAGATATATGTATTACAGAAAACTTTTTCATTAGGAATTCTGTACGTATTGTGTAGATTTATCAATGGGCGTAACAGGGTTTGATATTTATTACAATGTTTGCTATATAATCGAAATTAACTCATTTAATGTTTGTTATATCCTCAACATATTTGACTGAAGGAAATATAACAACATTTTAAATTAAACGATACCGAAGGAAATAATATCGAAATATTTTTGTCAGTTGTAACTTATTGGTAATTTAGAAGATAAGTAAAACCTACGAGAGAAAAGTTAAGTATCGAAGGCAACAATAACTTAAAACGAAATAATTGGATGTAGATATTGTAAGCATAGAATAAAAACATCACTGTGGGTTTATAAGACGTTTTTTGAAAACCACAAATAGTGTGAAATTGAAAAATTGTCAGTACAGACGTTTATTTGATAAAAAAATATGCTTCAAAGTGTACAAAGTGCTCAAAAAGCAGGTCAAACTTCGATAAATTTGACATAAATGATGACATCTGTACAACATAGATGCAACTTATAATACAGAGGTTGATGTGGATATTTTTTAATATTAATTAAAAAATACCATGAATTTTACAATTATGTAAAATTCATGGTATTCATAATTCTTTTATTAGATGTTCATGCGAAAAAATAACCAAGTTTATAATTGAAGTTAATCAATAAATATGATATATATTTCACTATTTACTAATTTTACGGTTTACCCTTTAGGTTCTCAAGTTAATTATAATCTGAAATATCTCTGCACAAACAAATTGAGTCGTTGTTTTTTTTTAAGATTATCTTTCACTATAATTTTCTAATTACCTTATTAACCATCTTTGGATAATTTACATCAGTAAATATTATTCCAAATCAACAAGAATGCAAAATAAAAACATCGTTTGCTAATAAAAATGCATAAAAACATTATCTTTAAATTATATTAATTCTTAGTACTTGGAATCCTTAGGACTTACTTCTCGGTACAGAATTTACACTTTATAGATATAAAACATGAAATCATGTCCTCTAATTTCCACGTCAAATCAACTTGCCTTTATTAAAATTAACATTTTATTTTCTGGCATTCATTAGGGAGTCCCATGGGTAAGTAAATAAGCCAGTTAAATTAGTTAGTTAACGAGTTATTCAGTAATGTTTTTTTTCATAGTAGATTCGTTATAAAATATTTACGCTTATATAGTGCTTATTTAGTAATTAAGTAGAAATTATATTGACTGTATAAATGTTATTTAATGTTAGTTAATCGGAAAATTTGTGTACAATTCCCTACAGAACTAATACCCCTAAATTATTTTAATGAGACTAACTACATTGGAAACAGAAAAATAATGTACGTAATATACCTGAAAAGTGTTCTACTATACTATACTCTACTGAGATCTATAACCTATCCATTTCGTTATGCCCAATAAGCACAGTCAACGATTTTGCACCTAAGTAGGATGGTGTATCGATAACATTATAGCAGATAACGTGGTGCCGATAGGTAGTGTACTTCACTGCGTTTTCACAGTGACACCCAAGCGTAAAACTGTGAAATATTCGCCAAAAAATGATGGTCTATATACATCGTTACCTGGATTTAAAATACAGTGATAATCATTTGAAATTTACATTTTGTAATATAGTGTTATAACGAAATTTATTGCAACCATCACATGGGAAGTATGCGGCATAAAGAAGATATGAAAAACGACACATCGTACTGGATGTTTTTAAATGACTATATTTATGTTAACTATTTGGAATATTTAACATATTATTGTGGAAAATGCCACCTTTCAGAAATTTTGAGAAAAACATGTACCGAATTAGAAACTACCAAGCACAAGACAATTGTGCACGCGTTTATCACCTGAAGTGAAGTATCTTGTAAAAAAAATATTATACACAGTGGGATAAAGAATAAAAAAATATGGATATCTGCAGATGAAACAACAGATAATAAAAAAAAAACAGTAAAGTAAATACGAGTAATGCGCTGCACAGTTTAGAGCCAAATAAATTATGTAAGCGTATCCTAAAGGACAATTCAGATACCACAGTGAAAGTAATACTCGATATTTGCAAATTTTGGTGTACAACAGGAATATTAAATTGAAGGTCCTTCGAGAGCCGTATGGGCCACATTCATGTAGTTATGAGGACCGCACGCCGAGTAATTTAATAAAAATTATTGTAGAATATTTTCATTACTTAAACCTAGAAACATACAATGCACATATAAACGGTTTCAATTAACAGATTACTTTAATTAACAGTCACCTTTGTGCAGGTCACAGATGTACATGGAAGGGGCCTTATTTTTGACATGCCTGGTATACAATGTTAATTAACAATACAAGCATCAAATAATCGAGCTGTGACTATGCTTAAATCTCACAAAATTCTTAAAGCGTCTTCTCCTAATCTCCTTCATATCATGTGTTCATATGATCGCAGATACTATTATAAAGAAGTATTAGTGCGTAGATTAGCTCATAGACAACACAGGGAAGGTTTTTCTTAAATCCTCTAAACGGATTTAAGCATTCCAGGCATATTTTCCAGGGCCATCTAAATCGATATTAATCAAAAGGGATATATGCTTCAGTCATATTCCTGCCATTCAGTGGCATATTATATTAAGAATTTTTATTTTATGAAATCTTTATTATGGAACTGAAAACTCACGAATGTTAAGCAACTTTTCTTAAGTTGAAACATATACAGCAGAGATTTGTACGCACGTATTATATGGTTACATTATCTATTCAATGATTACAAAATAGTGTGTTGTCTTCAGCAGAAGCACTTACTATCGTTGATAACTTAAAAATATTCTTAAGTGTTAGTGAAAGGTAAGTTCTTTTAAATAATTTTCATGTACTTACATATATGTATCTTATCTGGCCTTGAATGAACGTTACCTAATTGTAACAATAGAATGCAGAAGGTAGATATACCACTTCCTATATGTAATTTTCAGCTCACAAAATAAAGGATCATTTTTGGGTTTTGTTTAATGTCACTCATCTTTATTCTACGGTAATTAAATATTTAAATATATATTTCTTAGTTGTCTTGTATGTATTTTTTAAGCCCCAGAGGACATTGACCGTTACCGAAAAACTTGGAAATAATCCTGGAAATAAGAACATCCAGTTCTTGTCATATACAAAGCAGAACAGTGCATTACGCACTAAATTGAATACAATACGATCACAAATTATAAAACAATAAATAATTTTATTGAAGCAATTAATAATTATCGAAAAATATGCAGTTGGTCGAATTTTGTGTGTCCTTTTTCAGATATAGTTATGGTGCAAATGACAAAAAAATTACGTTTTCTATTATCCATAAAGCTACTCACTTGGATGCCTTGGATCAATAGAGGTACAGTATATAAACAAGCAAGTTATTAAAACGTATATAACTCGTAATACTTCTACAGTTAGCACTAAAAATCCAGATTGGCTCTGTTATATATCTGCAGCATTACGCATGCCTTCGAAAGTTATTTGCGATGTTTGATGCCGTGAAAAAATGTTCTTATATAATGGAAACAACCGTTCCATGTCCAAAAATATAATTACAAAGAAATTATTTAATGAATTCTTGTCAGCACTCTCACTATAAATGTGTTCAATCTTGCGAAATATTTTTTATTAAAAGTCAAATTCTTCATCAACATGGCCTTTCTCATCATTTAAAGTTTATATCACCTTTTTTCACATCACCTACTATTTTCAATGATTCGCCTGAGCATAACGAAGTATTTTGTACTTTGTTTATGGTATCCGTTGGTACTGTATAAATTATTATGGATAGTTTTTAATTTTACTTCAATGAACATATATAAGGTAATTTGATGTAGCATAAACTGATAATGATAAAACTACACTCTTCTATTAAAAAATGAGCTATTTCTGTTTAATTGTTTCAAAATTTACGAAGATGATATGCCCACACTGTATGACAAAATATAGAGTTTGTATTATGAGCAAATATCTTCTGCTTGGGTTAATAGATACTTAAATCATATTGCAAGTAACTTAAAATACTAAAAACTGTGGATTATTGAAGTTGTAACATTGAAAGTAAGTCTCGGTCGTTACTTTAATTTACTTTCCTTGAAATCAATCATCCTTGGCACATTGATGTTCCTTTCCTTACGCCCTTTCATTATAAATGGGGCTATCTATTCACTTTCTTCTTTGAGCATAATAACTGGTGTGATTATCGAGAGATCGTTACCAGTTCATCTCCTTCGAAAGTAGGGAATTAAATATGCTACACTCTGCCATCGTTCCATGCTAGTTCTCGCAGTATTAAATGATATTTTATTAGCAGAACAAGTATTTTTCTTTTAGAAATTAGTCATCTAATAATAGTTACCTTGACTTAATATCGTTAAAGTTTTATATTGTTTAATTAAGCGTCTCTTGTGCAGCTTATATTTTGTTGATATTACTACACTGAATCTAAATTGATTCAGTATTTTTCCTATCACAAAACGTAAAAATCCGTCATTATATAAACGCTACACTGAGTATATTAATTTTTTATTCACTTCTCAGCTTTATTAATGTTTTCGACAACCGGAGAACAATTTATTTATCTCTAATGAACTACGCTCATAACAAAGAAAGAATAATCCCAAATAATACATTGAACTACCTTTTGCTTAATTGATGCATACACACACGTTAGATAGCATGTAATACATAGCTTTATTTATTAGTTAAGAAGCACATTTGTCATACAACATAAACAATTGAATTGTAACAAAACTATTGGTTAATATTTTACATATCAATCAGTACTCTGCTATATCTTACTTGAATTGAATTAGATTGAACCTGCACAGTCGTGATTATACAAATATGTGACTACGTTCTGTCAACGAAATGTAAAATCTCGCTCTCTATAACGTAACGTATTGGTTCTACATCCATAATATATAACGGTTCTTAATAAATTAGTTGTTGATATGGTCGACAGGAACATAATACATTCTATAAAAGTTAATATAAAACGTCCACCAGTTTTTACTCTTTAATTTGCATTTGCATTCTTATCTCTAATAGGAACATATTTAAACATAATTTATTTGACGTAATAAATATGCTAAATTGCAACTACTATAGTGCATTTTATTATGCTAGGATTACAAACTTTTAATTAGTAATCCATTCATTTCAACAAATATATGGTTTAAGGATAGTCTCTGGTATACCTTCAGCAGAGGAGAGACCTAACTTTGATAACTTGTGTTATATTGACATACAAAAGATGGACTTATATTACAAGGCAATCCAATAAAAAATAAAAAAGCTTATGTCTCCTATGACAGAACGCCACTGGGCCGGGGTAATAAATTGTTAGGTTCACAGCGAATATAGCTAGCTCAGTTGATGGAGATATTCCATGTCCTATCGGCTATTGCTTTGCACTAATCTTTCTCGTTCCTATTTTAATAGGGCTCACCCAGTTAGAGTAGGTACATTAGAATGCAAGAAGCAGTGTGTAGAAGTACACATACTGCATACTTATAGTAGCTGAAATTAATTTTTTTTAATTTTCTCTTACATTTTAAAACACAGGCTTAAGACTGTTATCTTTAAATTGTTGGCATGTTAAAAATTAGTTAAGGGCTTGTATTTTTGATATCGTCAACTGTTTTAATCTGAGGTTAATTTAATAAGTATTAAGACTATTCTAGTTTTTTATTGTTATAAATTATTACTATTCTCAAGAGATAAACAATTGGCATAATGTAAACACCGACTAAATTAACCAAATACCAAAACGAGCCCTGAAAATTTTATTTCAGATTTCTATCGTGAAATGACACTATTTGCATTACATAGAAAAGCTTACTTAAAAAGAAACATAACTGAACTGAAATTTGTTTACGATATTAATTTGATAGATGGTAATTATCGATTTATTTCACATAAATGTAAATCTATGACTTTAAAAAGTCATTTGTTTCACATTATTTCAAGGATGATATTAATTGCACATACAAAATATATGTCTTATTCAGTAAATGAAAATATTGAATTTGTATATATTTGGAATGTTCAAAGTTCTGGAGTGGGTCAGTGTTATGTTCGAAGTTATTATTTATTTAAGCGAAATATGTATTCGTTCGTCTATAATTGTATCGTTTTATGTAGATAAGTATTTATTTGTCACAATTTTCATTTCGTGCAATCGTATTCGTAATTTATTAACAAAAATTAAATCATTCTCTAGATGGGCGCCCCTCAAACATTTTGGAATTGATAGGAAAAATACATACGATGTATGCAAGATGAGATTATCTTATACGTATATTATGTGCTAGGCGTTTTGGACAAAATTCATGTCCATATATAAAAGAGAGGTAGATGATCCAAACATATTAGTATCAAATAGGATTTATTATTTGCAAATTATATTTTTTCCTTTAAAGAACACTCTGTTTGCGATTAACAAATTATGCGGCAAATAACAATTTGTTGATGACGGAGATCGGATCAGATAACGGTATAGATCGACACATAGTTTTGACACATGATATGAACAAGATTAAGATAATTTTATCGTAAAGTGCTCTATATTAACATCAGTTAACAAATGAAGGCCAAAACATTTTGTTATTAGGGATAAATTAAAACACTTTTTTTATTATTATTATTCATTCTAGTATAGTATAAAATCTTACATATAAGTCTAGTATAAAATTTTAGTATAAAATTTTACATATATAACATTTTGTTTATAAAATAATATAAAATAAAGTGAAACAAAATTTACTTTAATTATTATGAATTATTATAAATTAAATCGAAAATAGGTACTATATAAGCTATCTCTATTTACTCAACAAAATCTACTTACAATTGTTTTTTGTATTCCATCCTATGTATTAAATTAAAATTGAATAAAGTACATTGTCGCGTAAGAAAGAGGCACGATACCCCCACCCCAGTGGCTTTATATTCTGGTAGAAAGTTACATTGAAGATGACATATATATCTACAAAATATTAACCTTCAATATAAACTCTGAAAGGTGAAAATGTTTGATTTATTTTTTCTCCAAAATATGTACATATACATAATGGTTTGGAAGAGAATATATATTTTTGTACAAACTTTATAATTTCCAAATCAAAACACATTCTACGTCTATGTTATTTTATATATTATAACATATATGTTTTACAACCCGATAGAAATGATACGTTTCCTATTAAATAAATAAAATAATAATAGAAAGACATTAATAATACTAACAAAAATTTTGTTAATAAAAGTAGTTACTATTAAAGTCCATTGTGTAGATTTTGTGTCTCCTGGTACAGTGTTATACATCGTTTATATACTTTATATTTTAGATTTAATGAACGAGGCGACAGGCCAGCTATTTTAATACTTATTCGTATTTCTGTTTTAATATATACATAATTAAAGTTCTCAATTATACACAGTAATTACGGAGGCTGAGTGGAGAAAGCGCAACTTGAATTAAAATCCGTTGCGTGAAGTGGGAGATGTAAGTTCCACATGATAGGCACGGTTTTTGCATTGTTCATTTTCTTTATTCTTTTGTTTATTTTCTTATTTATTTATTATACTCGTATGACTTTTTGGTCGTGTTGTGAAAGAAATATGTATTTTATACGAAGATGCAATCTAATATGTCAGTCGCCTAGATGTAAAACCCGACAAGTCACCCTTTTTTCTAAAATGAGATTGTTATGGCAATAGACGAAAAATGTAAATGCCGACATGGTCCAAGGGAATTTTTACAAAAGATCCCAACAATCCAAAAGTAATTTGAGTTTAAAATTTCATCTTAGATGCAAAACCCGACATATCCCTTGCGGTCTTAGATGCAAAGACAGACATTTCCGATAAACCAATACGAGCTAAATATTTCATCACGTGATGCAGTTTAATTTGTAGATTTTGTCAGTTGAATAACATGTGTGTGATGGATGTGAAGCATAAAACGAAAATTCTACCATCTTTGGTATGTTGAGCTATTGGTTACAATTTCAAGCTCCTCCACATGTAGAGAAAATAGAGTTGCTCTTTCCGGTTGTTGGGTATTCTTATATTCCCCCCGATCGCGTATTTGGTCAATTTGAAAAAATCTATAAGAAGAAAATGGAAGTTGTTCATCCAAAGGAGTACATCAATATGACAAAAAAGTTTGCTACTGTTCACGAAATTGGAGAAGACTTTGTAATAAGGGATTGGAGACGTGAAACTCAAAATGTTTTAATACAACCAGGATATTGATACTTTAAATTTCAATCTCCAAAAAGGGTAATTATTGTTAAAAAAATTACTTAACATTAATTAACACATTTCTTGTAAGCGGCGAAGCATTTTACATGAATGAAAATATTATGAGAACATTCAAAAGGTTATATAAAAGAGGAAGAACATCTCGCAAATGGGACCAGAGGAATTGAAAATTGGAGTTAAATTGTCTGATTAATAAAGACAAGAAAAAAAGTATTAGAGAAACACTATGAGAAGAAGATGCTTTAATTTTTTTTCGAGAAGCTTTCGAAAATGTTTCAGATGGAGGACAAGCAGTCAAAGAAGAGGGTAACTGTGAAGAAGAATCAATTAATTTTGGTATTTGAAAATGTATTTTGTGTTGTTCGATAATAATGAGAAATAAAATTTATTTTCAAAAGTTACACACATTTTCTTGGAATATTTCAAACAGAATTAAGTGAAAGAATCGACGTGTCCATTTTATTTCCCAATTTTGAGGGTCATATAGATGCTTCCCATTTCTAAACTATGATTTGTTATCATTTAGAAACAATAATAACCCATTTTATGAAATTTGGTCACTGCATTCAATTGAATAAAAATGTTACAAGTTTTTATTAATTATCTCATATTATGTTTGTCTGAATTTGTCGAGTTTTGCATCTAGGCGACTGATGCAAACTCGTAACTCCGTAATGCCCTAATTTCTTTTTATTAAACCGCAGCGCTACAGTAAACCACGCTAAAGGATGTTTAACAAATATTTTATTATACACTTCTGTGTTATACAACATAATTATACCGATATTACAAACATTATATTCTGTATAAAATCATATTATGATTCCATTTATTTTTTTTAACAATAATTTTTATCTTCTTAACCCTTGCAATCGAGCTGCGAAAAGTATATGTAATGCAAAGGCAGAATATGTTTAACTTAGGGCAAATATCTCACAACTTTTATGTTGAATCATTTTTAATAAGGTAATTATATATATTTTTTTCAAAGTCATCGAGCATGACCACCTTACCTATTTTCGATATGGGCCTGTATTGAAGACTAATATTTTGCAAACATAAATGTAATCTTAGATATAACGTTCAATCTGAAGATTGGACCTGAAGGTATAAAGATAGTCGTGAAGACATCTTCCCTCTTTATTCGGCTATATGCTTTCATATTCTATTTTTTTTATTACTGAATATTTATGTTTATGCAATTATAAATATCCCTATGTCATTTATTCTAGTCATAATCGTAATTAATTGGTCTATTATATTTCTTCTATAGATTAGACGAAAGCCTTATTATCAGTAATTCAATGCCGCAGAACAATTACGAAGATTTAGGAGACTCGGTTTCAATAGAGTCCAGGTATCAGGCAGGCAACGTTGACGATGTCTCCAATAAGTCACCTAATTCAAATCCTTCTTTCATTAAGAATATGGAATATTCTAAATTCTCCAGTTTAGCGAAGACTATCGACGATGGTAGTGGATACAAGTAAGTTAGAGTGAAAGTGATGTGTGAAGTGTATATCTAGTATAATTGTATGGTGGCAATTTTACTGAATACATTCTATAACAGCTATACAAAACCTGGGAATACTTCAGTTTTATTGGTTTTCCATTTAAAGATATACCTTTTGAGATTTTTGTTTTCTAATGTAAATATATATCAAGTAACACAACAGTTGCGAGTTTATTATGACAGGTACATTAACGATGTGTGTGAAAATTAAGAACATAAGATTTAAATATATATAATTACATCTTTATTTTGAGGCAAGTTTTTTTGCAGAAGATTCGTTCATATTTACCAAACTGTTAACACCAATGTCAAGTAGTCCCTATATAAAGAAATGTATAGTTTTTTTATGATCAATTGAAACAAACATTTTAAAAAACGGTACTTAAAGCTTTTTGTATCGACAATGTAATTATTAAATATGAAAGTATACGTAATTATTAGTTGATTTAAAGCATCAATTTCTCCTCCATTTCAGTAGCGTTACTTCGGGTTTTTGCAATGGATTTAAATTTGACAGATTGCTCTACGACTGCACCATTATTATGCTTTTGGGGATAGTTTGCTTGAAACAACGTTACTTGTTTTCGAATATTTGATATTTTGAATTTCCTAAGAAGTTCAATATTAACACTTTGACAATTTTGCTATCGATGACGATTACTGAATATATATTTTGGTTTTATTCATATGTTATTGGATATTTTTACGTGATGAAACATGTGTTCATATGTAAATACAATAAAAGCATAATTCACTCAACATTTATATTTAATTTTTATCTATTTACAGACTTCGTTTGGGCTGCAACCTAATGAGTGACACGTTATAAGTTGTGAATATTTAAATATCGATAAGTAGGAAATACTGAAATAAATTACGTCATTGAACTACTATCACAATTACATTTACATAAGTAGATAAATTGTGAATAATTTTAACAAATATTTATATACGACTTATGTTCGTTTTAGTAAGATAAGTTGTAACAAGTATTAAATATACCTCTATACGTATATGTATGACTTCAAAAAGTTACGTCTGAATCAAATGGTAATATAATGATATATTATAATGGTAATATTAGGTTTTATTTCGTAAAGCTGTTTTCTTAGGACAGTTGTAAAGAGGACAAATATTGTTTCTGCAATGAAGATATATATGTTTATTTTAGATCTATATTTAATTATGACAACGTGGTTTATGGTTTATCTATAACTTTGGAAACAGTAATTAGAAAACTGCTAACATAATTAGTTAATGCAATGTTTCCTTCATCGTTTGCTAAATATTAGAGGTACAAATTTAATTTTAATACAAGTAAAGTCTCACCTAAGTTAAACATTTCTTCGTCAATATTCTATCCTTTTTTAATATCCAAAATTTCAAGATACGAGTAATTATTTTGTTCATTAAAAAAGTAACATTAAAAAATAACATTTTGAAATATACATTATGTATATTTCAAAATGTTATTTTTAATGTTATTGTTTTTTTTTATTAATTCATATTCCACATGACAACAATTATATTAGCTGATAATATACCATGTATCTGAAGCAAATATATATTTAATGCTGAATTCTCCATATTTTTCATGGATTACAAAGGGGTATAAAAAATTGCACATATATTGAAAAATTTAAATTTGTAATATTTCAAAATGACAGTCATTAATTGAATATGAATTACTTATGTTATTCTAATTTAATATTGTTTAATTTATCATTACTACTTATGATTATTTTAATAACAGTAAGTAATAATATTCTTCTTTCCTAAACATGAATTTCCGTTACTAACAAATTATTGTAAATTTTTCGTTAATATAAAGCTAAGAAGGCAGGTTATTGTACATAACTTTTAATTGTTACTTTGTTTCAAAAGTACACAACAAGAATTTATCTAAAGTTTACATTTATAGATATAGTCTATAATTTGGAAAAGAAAATAAAATATATCGATATTATAAACATTGTTTAAGATATATATGTTACGGCTAAAGCCCGTAATTGGATAAAGCTAGTTTTAACCAGATATCTCGCGTATTATCCAAACCAACTGGATAAAACGCGAAGGATTTAATGAGTTCTTGCTTTATCCGGGCAATTCTAGATTTAGCCAAGGAAGAATGGCTAAACCACGTAGAGGATACTAATTGAAAGTACAAACGCGACCAATCTCGCATGTATGTAGTAGAATATAAAAATAAAATTATTCTGAGGAAAACTTATTTATTTTTCTGAACAAACATAAAAGCAGAATTATTCTAACATAAGAATAAGAAATATTACGAAAATACCATGGGTTTGACAACCATTCCCTTCTTAGTGGATTTCTGTTTTTCTCACATACAATACAAAGTTTTAAATAAACCATGATAAATTCCTGAGTTATAGGTATTTTTATATTTCTTGTTCACTTCCTTAAGCATGCGATGTTTTCTTTCGTATCCAATTGCCAAGTGGATTTCGTGCAGTATGTCAAGATCTCCTCGTTTGTCACAAAATACCTTATATTTGTTTCGCCATCAGCCACTGGAGAAATGAGTCTCTCAATACCACCAACCACACAAACATCAAACCTCTTTAGTCGTCGGTCGATACTGCAGTGCCGATTTAGATTTTGCTTGTTTTGCTATTTTTACTGACTGCACAAACTCGATATTGGACACAACTCATGCAACAAGACTTTGAGTCTTTACGCGACACTAAATCGCAGAGCATTTCGTTAAATCGCTCTTTAAAACAAGAACGTACCACTTCTAAATCAGTCGTCATCTTGTCAGCTCCGGAACGCGAATGAACGATTATAGTGTTTTGTCCAAGCGTCGTTGGAAAATTCTAGTATTAACCGGTTTACGCCCGAAAAGCAACGTACGCTATCTGAATTACCGACTTTATCCACTATATTTGGATAATTCTAACTTTATCCGGTTAATTCTAGTATTATCCATTATTCGGGCTTTAGCCGTAACATATATATGTAATTTAATGTGCTGTCTCATATTTCTGAAAAATATAATCAGTTGTTTTATTATATTCCTTTCATATATATTATATACGCAGAACTCCATGCATGAATGCAAAATTTGTTGAAACAATTACAAGTTTCAGGGCAAAAATTATAAAATAAATAATATAATATAGTTCGTAAAACTAATACGTGGTATATTGGAGCAATAACAAAATCTTGATAAATAAAGAAAACATTGACGAATTTCTGTTATATTAAAATGCATACAAAAGACTTAAGAAACGAAACTCTATCAAACCTTGCATTTCTTATGCATGCATCGAAGCCATTCACAAGTGTATTGTCTTCTCTGGGGCCTCTGTGCAGGGTTTTCTCACATTTATTTTATTGTTAATCGATTTCTCGAACGCACAAGTAAAACAATATTCTACTTTTAGAACCGATTACCACATGGTGAAAAGCACATCGAGTGATGCCCCATTACCCCTTGGAACGCCAGTCTCAGCATCAGAAGTAGCTGCCGCATTGCTAGGAGCATCCACAAGTTCTCTCTGTGGATTCAGGCGACATCGGAAAATTGAGGAGGAGGATATAAGCACACCTTATAATCACTATAAGTGTTTAAGTCCTAAACACAGGGTCGGGAAATTGCTCAGAAGACAATTCAGTTTAGATAGAACGGAAGAGAGCGTTAGAACAGAGGAAACGCATATGGTAAGTAAAACTACGTCGGTTATTAAAACTGAGTATGTGAGAAGTAGTAGTGAGAAGTATATGATATGATATCTTAATTCTTTTTTGTGTTTGGACTACCAAATTTTCAATGGGTATTGTTTCAACGGTTACTCTTCTCTTTATTCTCAGCTGTTTATGAACAATATTGTCGATGGAATAGAATATATAGTTTTATATGTATGTTATACTATTACTTTCGGCGACAAAAATAAAGTAATTAACAATATGATAAATGTATTTTTATGAATACTATTATATTTCAATCCTGGGAGACAGTTTATACCCTTCGAAATAACAAGAAAACTAGGAGAACAGTTTTCTACAAAAACAGAAATCTGATATGTCTATCGACATCAATCAAATTGACATTATTAGAAAATGACTGAAACTCAGGAGGTTTAGTTATTATAGTTTTAGTCATGCTCTAAATGATGCCAATAGTGACACGCACTTCTAGTGAATAACAATACTCCGATGTTTAGGGAAAATTGGCCTCCCGTTTTTATAACTTTGAAAGATAATAGAAATAAAAGAATAAATTTTAAGGCACAGGCTATTTGTCACACAATTAAATACCAGCGATCAGCAGGCTAAACACGGTCGACCCCAGAGAAACACGGTCCAAATTTGGTCGCTCCGTATGTTAGTTAAGTTTAATAATTTATCTTATGTAAAATATGAATTTCTGAATATTTGATTGTTTCTGTTAATTTATTTGATTTGTGAAAATTTACGCAGTTAAAACTTAGTATTATACAGGGTAACAACTATTTATGGAATAAAATTGTATTTGGAAAGAAATCGTATATTTTATGTACATACGATATATTTATGATATTTTAAATATGCGATATATGTAAGTGTAATACAAAAAATATTCCTTTAAATGAATCATCCCGAATATTTTTATATATTTGCGTTATCATTAATAAGCTAATTCGAAATACCTATAACACTTCTGTTATAACTAATTAATTAATTAAGTACAAACATTAAATTATGATAACTAAATAACAGTGAAATTAATGCATATAAATTTTATTAATAAATTTCCTACCTGTAAAATTTTTGCTCTAATGTAAATATTATCATAACCTACTTAAATTACATTTGTTCGCCTTTAATTTTATGAAAAGTATTCTGAACTATCTCTCACATATATTTACGTCCTTAGATGTAATAGAATTAATATTGTGGTAGCCTAACAATAAATTCTTAATTTATTAAACAGACCTCCTTTAGACCTTCCACAGCTTATTAAATTGAAAACTAAAATTGTAACCGTGTATGAACTTTTTTAGATTTTGAACAGCTTTTTCTAATAACATTTTTTTATATATTTTCAATTCGAAGCAAAATATTGGGAGTGGATCCCATATGGGGGGGCTGCCGTTATTTTAGTTTGTTTTTGTTCAAACAACCAATTGAAATTTAAGTTGGTTTCCTTAATTTAAGCTCGAAATAAACATCTTATTGTATATAGGACTGTAATTATGTCAAAACTCAAATCTGTATTATTTCAAAACATGACAAAAATGTCCGGGTGTCATTATCTTAAATGAGACATATGGTATATTCAACAATAATCTCGGTTTCAAATATAACTTTTTATACAATATACAGTCTCCATAAATGCCTTTTTATGACAATAATGTAACGAATGTCGTATAATTTTACGTATCTACATAGGTACGTAAGATATTTATCTTTATATACGACCACATATTTATATTTAGATAAATTGAGATGAAATACGTCCCTGAAGACAATAAAAAATCTCGTGACAGCTTTGAATTGAAAAGTGATGCGATCTTATTTTTCAGATAAGTCCGAGACTGTGCAAGCAGAATTCTGCAGGGGCGGCAGATTTAGAAAAAATTGAAGAGATCCCATTAAGGATTCCCACGACGTCTCCAACAAGCGCGTCCCCCATTCAGTGCACTTTATCTATATCAGTAGACTCCCTAATACACTAACTTTAAGTCTACAGCCAAATCGTTTTGTATTCTTGCAGAACGACGACGTGAACAATAAACATAATTCAGAGACAATCATATTTTTTTGTATCCTTTTCTGGAGGTCATTGTTACTTGCTAAACTAACTCATTTACATATTAAGTCTCAATTATATTACTAGATCAATAAAAGAAAATTCGAAGAATAAACATATAACATTGGCGCATTCGCCATTCGAATGTTATTCAATTCTATTTTATTATTCCTGGTTAAAACAACAAGAAATTAATGACTGAATCCTAAATACAAAACTTTTACTACTTTAAATTTCTTCATAGGAAACTCTCACGTGGTCAGTTATAGTTACATATTTCAATTACAAAGACTATAGACATATGATATGATCAAATCAAATAACAAACAGACAAAATTATTTAACATACCTTCAGAGTAAGTGCTGATAGAATTGAAACTGATACTTGAGGAATATAAATATTTGAAGAGAGATAATAAAAGGATAATGTTCGAAAACATTACATAATATATGTAGGTATTTTGAATTCCAGTATCTATTATCTTTGGAATATATGTAATAGAACTATGAGATGTATTATAAATAGAACCCGAAAATACTTGTACGAAAGAATGTAACCTTTAATATAAAAATAGAAGAAAACTGTTAATCTTTTCTACTTTAACGTCGAAATGTCGTGTTTGATGTTGCAACACATTCTATTAACAGTGGCAATTTAGTTAGTTCATAGTATAAAGACTACGTATCTAATATTTTCTACTCTAACATATTCTCACCAGGAGTCACTTGAAAATGAACTAAGCGACTTGAAATATGTGTATAGTATGTGGTGTGTATAATTCACAATTCAGTAATAACTTCAAACGGATAAATTATTTGGATATGTCTGATCAAATAACATTTAGACGTTTTCAGAACATACAACATTGACTGATCATTACTGACTAGTCACTGAAGCTACGAATCATCGTTAAATGTATTTTCCATGTTGCTTGCAACCAATATAATTTTACCAATTTTTATTCGTTTGCTGATGATTTTTCCGATCGGATTCTAAAAGGAGGAGGGCACAGTAGGAATGCATGTAGTCATAGTTCATATGCATTGAGGCCATAGTATCGAACCCATTGTGCTACCTTCATCAGAGCCACCATTTTGTCCACAACACCGACATCACTCTCTCAAGCACCTCACTACGAGAATGTATTGAAGGATAGTTCGGAGTGGTAATCGCTATAGATCGACCAACACAGCTTCTCATTTTCTTGAGAGCGCAAAGAGTTATTTATAATAATTTCCACACTCTCATTTTCAAGATTGCATTTTCTACAGATAGGAGTATCAGTACAGCCTACAATTTGGAGATGCTCATCGAGCCTATAATATGCCATCAATGTTGATGTTAGGACCCATAAATTTGTACGAAATAGTTTCAAGTAGTTTGTTAATTTGTTGCAAGTAGCAATATGTTTTCTTCTCTATAGCTGTTGATTTTGGCCCACCTCTCTCCTATATGGTGCTTAAGCGTGTAATCTCGTACCATGAAATTTCGAACGACTTCGTAGAGTGTGATTGCTGATTGTAACCTAACAAAAAAACTTGACGTGTTAATATGTCTACTTCTTCATTTCCACGATTCTCAACATGTGCCTTCACCCAACATATATAACAGCAACCATAAATGGTCAATACTATTTGTTTGTCCTAGCACATTCACTGACTCCTTGAATTGCAAGATCAGAGCGGAATTAGTCCAAAGAGTTATTTAGAAACAGGAAAGTCACTGTACCGTATATAAACATACAGTCAGCTTTGCACTAAGCCTTTAGTAATTTTTCTTGTTATGTGGCACATGCTTTTTATTGAAAATAAAAAGATTTGAAACAAATATAATTCCTAAATCTTTTCCTAACATTGTTTTTAATTTTCTATCTAGTATACCTATTTCTTTGATACACCTATTTCTTTGATCACTGTCGTGGATCACTGTAGAATGTTTTTCTATAGATAAACATGCAGTACTTACATGAAACATCTTCTTAAATACTAGAAATACTACTCTATTAAAATTGAACCATCGGACTTCATATAAAAATTGTGGTCTAATCAAGTTCAACAAACATATTTTCCCTATCTATCATTATCAGTATATATAATAAATAGCCTTCCAATATAAATTCCACTTTCAGGTAAAGACAAAAATATCTAATAGTATATTTATATTAACGGTGCAAAACGCCATTAGTTCCTTAAACACAATTCAAATACGAGTTTAAATACGAATACACAATTTAAACACAATATATACAACTCGTAATTATGTTCCCTTAAATCATTAGCAAAGGAAAAATCATTGACAATAGACTTTCTATGAAATTCATTGACATGAAATTATGAATTTTAAAATTCAAAATCGCTGTTTTAGAATAATTATCACTGAGTGTTCCCGGAAAACTTACGTGGAATATTTTCATTTGCAGTGCAAATATTAACTGTTTGACTGAATGAATATAGGGTGTACAGGAGGTAAATTAAAATCCACTACATTAGAAAATGGCAAGTATGGTTGCATTACACTATGCTCAGTACAACGTCGTTACAATGGCAACAATAAAAACTGATAATCAAGTACTTAAATCGGTTGGCAAAATTGTGTCTTTTTCTAAATGTTAATTTTAATTGAGTTTAACTAGTTACAATATGTTTTTATTTTATTTTTATATTTTTCTAGTTTAAAAACGTAGTTTGAGACTGGCCAGTGGGAATATTTAGTTATATAGTACTTATATCTTATAACATCATATGTATAATTTCCATTAATCATTATGGCTTTACACATGCACGGTCTTATTTAGTTGTCTTCTAAGGCTAGCGTTATTATTTATTTTGTTGCCCTAGGTGATGAAAAAGAAAATAAAAAGGGACATTATTGTTTACTACACTGAGTGAAACTGCACGCAGTATTTGCACAAACCGAAGAAGTCAGTATGTTTAATTTGTTAGTTAATTTTAGTGTAAATGAAAAATAGCAAAATTTTACCACACTACAATATCGGCCTTCTTGGCCAGTCTATATCAATAAGAACGCTCTTTAGCGTAAAGGAAAGATTTTGTGAAAAATGTGATAAATATATAAGATAAAGCATCAGGTAAAGTACAAGCACCTATTTTGATAAATTATAAACAGCTTTGTGGAAGTAAAATTTCATATTTAATGTTACTGTTCACTATTTCGTATCATGTCGATCTGAATGTACGAGTATTCTGTCGACTTGAATTTAATAAGGTTAAGAGTCGAGAATTTCTAATTCCATCAGGAAACATTATTTGAATTAATAATTTTTTTGGCCTTTTTAATATCGTTACTGCTTTTATCCGAGGCATTTGTTCATATTTTGAAAATATGTGCAATGATATGTATAAATAGCTGTCTCTAGTTGTCTAGCATGGGAGAAAGGTGAACTGACACCTTGTTCGTTACTTCGTTAATATCATCCCACAAACAGGAATATATTTCCTGGTAAGAGTCTGGAACCTTTAATGCAGCAACAACACAGGAGATCACTTTTCTACGAAAGTTTACAAGTTTCTTAATGCACGTTTCGCTAACTAATCATCGGGATATGATTAAACCGGGTTTTCAACGTCTCCCGATGATACCAACTTGATTGTCGAAACGCACGTTGAAAAACGTCGTATCCTTCCAGGGTTCGTAGAAACTGGTCTCCTGTTAGGAATATATTTGTTGTAGTATCTCTATAGGCGTTTTTCTTAAATATGATGGACTCAATTCCACAATTGTTTAGCATGAAGTAAATATTTCACTGAACAGCCTTGAGTTTCTTCCTAGCTTATTCACAGCAAAACGTTTTGGAATACAACTTTCTAGAGGAGAACGACCATATTTTAGTTTTAAAAATATATTGACATAGGGATATGGAATTCGGTATATATGCACAAAAATGGTAGGTACTGTGTTATATATAATTTAATAATATCGGCAAATTTGTGTTTTGTAATCAATACATTGGTCATCACGGCCTGATTTACTATATGATAACAAAATCGAAATTGTAACTATTTTTTAGTTTTAGATGAACATATACTACATACAATATAAACGATTATTTCCTAAATTAAAGAATTAGGAATTATTTATTAGGTCCGTCAAATATTGTATAGGTATACGAGTATATGCTCGAATTCGACACCTGAAACTTTTTTTTTCATATCCACTAATTTCGAACATAACTCTTTCAACTTTATTTAAAGGAGAATAGATAAAACTTGTTTGAACTAAATTTCACTTGGTTTATATGGTGTGTTCTATAGTTAGTTTAGCAAGGCAACAATCTCATTTATTATCTAGAAATATATTATCAACGATGAGATACTACTAACTACTGTCACCTACTACACCGAACAATGTAATCGCATTAGACTGTTTCCCTTTACCTGTGTGATAAATATTTAGTAATGGTTAATTGGTAAAGTATTATGCTCCCTAATTTGGAAAAATAATTTCAATTAAAATACATATATCGTAATATTTTAGGAAGCATATTTTACTATTGTGTGTAATTCCCAAATATTTACTATTTACCTTTACTAATTGTCTTTTAAAAGTTTTTAATATATTTTTTTATTTATTAAGTCAATTTTATAGTACACTTATTACAACCAGTTTAAAGCAATAAATATTGTTGTTAGTATAATAAATGTATAAATGTTCGGTTTATAGATTGTTCTTCATTTATTATTGTTAATAGTTTTCGTGAGAAAAACCCCTTTGTTACAAGAATAGCATTAATGAAATCTGCACTCTCCCGCGGAGTCGTGCTGCTCTCCTTTCGTTTCTTCGTACAGAAGATAGTAGTAAATTTCTGTAAGTCAATTCTTATTATAATCATACTACTGTATAGCTACTGTGTCTTATTTATTTTGAGTAAATAAAATAGTTGTTGTGATAGTCATATTTAGCAAAGCTTTAAAACTTATTTAAGTCATTTTGCTTCATTAGTTCAAATTCATTATTTGACATGTGTCATGTGTCATTATGTTCATGTGTCATTTAAAAAAAAAGTTCCAATTTTATTGAATTTTAGATTACTTTTCAGCCACACTGTATAATGATGTAAAGTACAAATTGGTGTCCTTTCTGAGTTCACTTATTAAATTTGGGTCAACAAATGTATGATCTGCACAACATTTTGTCAAGGAAATGGTATTTGAACTATGTTTTTGATCCAAATTATAGGACTATGCCTGTGGAGCGATAACATACATACATTTGAAACCAATACCCTGTACCCCAATCAGTCCCATATAACAAACATGTAGCCTAGAGATAAAAAATAATATGTTGTTCCTGTCAGTTGCTAATTTACTTGTGACCATATACTATTTTTATCTGTTGTCATACATACATTGTTAATCTTTTTTAATCGGAATTTTACTTCATTTTTAATCAACGGGAATGAACAGAAAATAAATTAGTCATATTCTTTATTAATGTCTTTATGCTTAATTTTAATTAAATTGCAGCAATAAATGCATATACAGCAAGTTTTACACTTGTCTTTATATTTTCATAATTTTATTAGTATTTTTAATAGTGACTGGATATTAGAATCACATTAATTTTTAGAATGTATTTTTTTTCAAAAAAGAGAAACTAATTGACCCAATACTTGAATTTATTTAGTGCGTCTGAAATTTTATTTAGTAACTGATGCTCAGGGAAGGTTTATAAAGCAGCAATACCGTATGTACATTTTAGAGCAATAAAAAATATTCAAATACAGAATGAGACTCAAATTGAAAAGTGGTAAATACTATAATATTCTGTGGAATATTACTGTATTGTATTGGAATTGTAACACTATCTATTAATATAGAATTGTTAAACTTAACAGTACAAATATATTGGGTACAGTTTTCTTTAAAAATAATGTGTTTTTTTTTTTAAGAAAACTGTACTTAATATATTTTTACTGTTAATTTTCACAGTTCTATATTAATGGATAGTGTTACATCAGTACACTTCATTATTTACCTTTAATATATAGACATGTATTTAAGTGCTACAGCTTATCTTTAACTTCTTCACATGTTGTGTTATATTAATTATGTAAGTATTTCTTTTGTAATCTACTTCCCGTAAAATAAAACTCCAAAAGAAAATGCAGAAAATATCTCATGGTTAATTTCACCTTTTTATTCTCTATCTACAATTGTTCACAACCTGTATATTTATGGAATTATTAAATAGTAATTCCATAAATAAGGTAGAATAGAATCTTGGTATATTTATTTTTAAAACGTTTTCACCAATAATTTGAAAATCAAAGTTACTACCGATCAGTATTATATTTGCAAATTGTATATCATTAGCTATCATTTATACATGTTCATTCATTATTTCCGTTATTTAAAGTCTCATTGGCAGAATTGCAGGTTACTAAACTACTACTTCCTGTTACTACTACTAGTTACTAGACTACTCTTCTTGTGGAATTTAATTAAACCGCGTCTTGTTGCGCAATCCTTTATTGAAGAATAATTAACTACATATCGAAACTCATTTACAGGAGAATTATCCCATCTAATGTATTTCCGATGAGAACATCAGACTCGAGAGCTACATATCGCAATTTTATCTTTATTGGGAATTCATCGCATAGAATGGGATGCGGTGAATCTTTGACGCCGTGCAGAAGAGAATTTTTTTGTTCTTTACCAAGTAGATGGAAGAGTGGTTTTCTATATTTACTATCAAGGAATAATGTTTTGGTCGTTTTGATATACCTTCTACATATTTCCCTGAAATATAGGCAATACAGAATTGAGTTTCGAACTCATTATGGTTTTGGTGAATAGAGGGCGTGATCATTTTGAGACATGATATAAATAATTGCATATAGAAAATTAACTAAATTGCCTATATTTCAGGGGAAGGTATCGAAAATTTTCATTCAATTCTTTATTAATGATACATTAATCTTCAAGGGGTAATAGACCCGCTTGTCTAATTTCTTCAGAACGTCAGATATAGAGTATCCTGCACTAATAATGAATCCCAATAAGGATAAGATAGACAAATTCATTTTTCGTGCTCCTTCATGATTGTATTTTTTTGCTATACAAAATACTGTGGGGTCATTGCGTAAAGTAAAGCGTAAAGGTCATTGCGTTTATTTATGGCTATTCTATATCAAAACGGTACTCAATTTCACTTTATTAAAATAATATGGGGGGAAAATAGAAAGAACAAATGTATATACTACGAGGCATATTTTGTTATAATATATTATTATAATAATTAGTATATTGAAAGGAGAGCAGAACTTCATATATATGAATTAGATGATTTACTATACTGACGTCACTTACTCATTAATTTACATCTGAATCTACTTGTGTTATAATTTAGATGTTTGAAACCTACACTATTGTAGATCTTGATGTGAAATAACCTTCGTAATTCTACCCCATAATGTAGACAATCCTAAGTCGCAAATACTGCAGACGTTTAATTATCGTTGGTATATTTAAAGTATTATACATGTTGTTATATTATATAGATTTATCAACATTTTTTCTATTTAGATTTATTCACATAATTTTAAATGTAAATATATACTTAAGAATATTTGTCGTTTGTTATATTAGTAAATTAACCTTCTACACAATTGTCATACTAATTTTAAAATATGGAAGTAGTATAAACCACACAAATTTCGACAAGGAGTATATGTCTACGTATCTACTATCTATGGAGGAAGTAAAAGAAGACTAACAATATATGCCTTAACAACAGTTTTGGTTCGCGGGTTAGAAAATAGGTGAAGAGTTAAGATGTGTAAACAGTTAGAAAAAAGTAGATTAATTTTTCTTAACACTTACTTATAGCCAAGCTTATAGCTATCTAATTCTTGTACTCCAAATCAATTCTTCGATCTATTAGTGAGGCGTAGTTATCTATTATATCTTCATAAAATGGCTAGTCCTTCTGTGGTTCTAGCAACAATTCTTTCTCGATGGAAACAGTTGCTAAAGATTTCTTCTTGGAAAATAGGTCTTTATATGTTTAATACACGAAAAGCCTCTTTTCACTGACGCACTTGTTGATGGAATAGATAAAATTATACAAAACAGTTTGTAAACTTCTGTAAATATGTCTTTGTATTCATTCAGTTTTTTGAGCAGTTCATGCAGCGGTATAGTTCTGTAACTTTCATCACTATATAACAGGCAAAGTTCGTTTTTAAGTAGCTGATGTTTGGTAAATATATTTCCATAAATTGTTCCAAATTTTGAAAATCATTAGATGGGAAACACGAGCTATATTGTTGAAATTTTGCATTATCAGCGAGACAAACAAATTTCAACTTTTCGCAGCCCTGAAACCTGACGTCTGTTTCCATTAAAATATGGTCTAATATTTAATAAAAATGAGCTTTATATCTTGTACTAATGGCTTCGCTAGAAAGGCCAGCGTATTGTCGTTTTGTAATTTCTAATTCCATCATTCTACTTGCTTTATTAAAATTCGTCTTTAAAAAGTCATCATTTCTCTTTTTGTTCAATATTTCACGTGTCTATTTTATTTGATGCACGCAAAAATTAATATCTAATGACTCTTTTTGTAGGATATCATATAAAATATCTGCGCAGGATAGGTATGTTTATATAATGCCCTCGTAATACTTAAAATATCTACAAATCCATTCCTGTTCCAAACCAATTGTTTATTAGGAAATAGTAAACAGGGCCAGCAATATAGTCTTTTAACATTGGGCTGCTACATAATCATTTATAATTTGTGAACCAAGCAGATTTGAAATTATATATCGTTTAAGATTTAGCAGATTTCTTAATATCTTTTTTGGCAAATATTGATAAAACAGTCGTAGGCCTTTCTTCCAGTAAAACGTCTCTTTTACCTTCGTCTTTCCAGCGAAAGAACGGTGTTTCCAACAAATCACAAATAATATCGTTAACTAGATTCATTATAAATAATGTAAGTTATTGTTTCATTTAATATTGTCACTATCAAAGTTGAAAAATCACTAATTATATGATCACTCAGTTGGTCAATCAACACATTAAAATCCAAAAAGCAAGTCTAAAAATGATGAAAACACAACACAAATTCAATAAATCGCTCAAATTCGAAAATAGACCGCGCTTCAGTACATTACATAGATGCAAGTCCACTGTGCAGATACCGTATAAAATCTTGGGAAACTCTTCACTTAGGTGGAGGGAGAAGACGGATTAAACGGACGCGGGACTTGAGCTATTAAGTGACGTTACGTTACCATGGCAACCCGATGTAGCAGTGCATATTTGAGAGCACTTGATTTTCATCTCTGCACCTACGAGTTATTTATATTATAGATAACGCGCGCATAGACTATTGAAGATTTAAAGAACGTTCCAATGTAAATACAGCGTTTTTAGTAGCATAGCGGCATATCATGCTTGACATAAAAATATAATAGGCTTTTCATAACAAAATTTATTTAAATGTACATATTAAAGGCATGATTATATATCCTAAAAATATAAAAAAAAGAAATCCCAGTTTCAATTTCTTTGGTGAAGAGGCACTTCACCTACTTCACCTGAATAGCAGCCACTGCTTAACAAATATGTCTTAACTACTTAATAACAATTTTAGACATTGCCACATACTAATTACTGTCATTGGCTCTTGGAAGTACGTATTACTAGTTAAGGGAACTTTATTAGGTATAAAAGACTAAAATGGGAAATAATTTTTACTTATCTATTACATTACACCAACTACCTCGTTACGAGAGTGCTTACGTCGTAATTATGGAATGACTACGACGCAGCGCGGGGTAGGTACCATCAAAAAAGTATTCTGCAGTCCCTTTCTACGTATATTAATGCTATCATCATATTAAGATTATTTCACTACCAATTTTATAAATATACAGTGTTATATAATAATGCAACATTAACTATTTCAGCGTTGAAATATTAAAAAATAATGAAGCGGCGCCGCCGGCGCGGCGGTTCAACACACATTTTTTAACAAAATTTGTTTTCCTAAAAATTACAACAAAGGAGCATGAAGTTACATCAAAGTTGTGGAAACGGTATTTTAAATATCGCTATTGACTAAATAAGTAGAAATATGCATTAGCTTTACATTTTGATGGCCCGGAGTATATAATATCATTTTTAATAGTTTTTTTAAATTTCAATTAACAAAAGATGTTAACAATAAGAACACAAGATGTGAATTTGAAATAAAATATTGTTTTTTGTAGCAAAGTATTGAAATGTTTGTTAATTATTAATGTAGATATTTGGGAATTATGTATAGAACAACACATCCGGTAAATGACCGCCACGGCATTGGTGGTACACGAGTACTCTTCTGGCGAAATTTTCAATAATGGTGTTGCATAAATGTGGCGGTATTTCATTAATACAGCATTCAATTTCGGTCTTCAATGCTTCGGTGGTCGTGGGTTTCTTGGCGCAAACCTGAGATTTCAGAAAACCCCACACGAAAAGGTCCATAGGTGTAAAGTTGTAAGCTCGTGGAGGCCAATTTTGGTCACGAAAGCGGGATATGACACGACCAGGAAAATAATTGTGCAAGGCCGTCAATGATTCATCAATATTTCACGGGTGGTATAGTAAGAGGCACTGTCCTGCTGAAACCACATGTCTTCAAGAGCAATATCTTCCAATTGAGGCACAAAGAGCTAGGTTGTCATGTCACGATAGCGTTCATCATTTACCATTAATGCATTATCTACCCGTTTTCAAAGAAAAATGTTCCAATGATTCCTTCAGAACACAATGCACACCATACAGTGACACGTCGGGGATGCATTTATTTCTCATGAATCATCTCTGAAGGAATCGTGGATTTTCTGAGCTCCAAATGCGGTAAATTTTCCTATTAACGAAGCCATCGAGGTGAAAATGAGCCTCGTGGTTAAAGATGATTTTGTATACAAAATCGGCATCTACTTTTTGTTGTTCAATGATCCAATTGGTGAATTCTTTGCGCTGTGCATAATCTTCTGGCAGAGGTTGTGTCGTCAGTTGAACTTTGTAAGCATGGAGATGTAAATCTTTAGTAAAAATACAGTGGAGAGTGGCTGTTGAAATGCCTAATTCTTGTGCGAAAAATGTGTATATAGATTTTTAACAAAGAAAACAACCGATTGTGGAAGATGTATCGTTTATTCTATATGCAAAACCTAACTGAATGCAACGCTAAAAGGTGCTTAGTTTAATCGTTTGTTTGTTACTTATACTGCTAGACTAATGGCTAGTGGATCATCGTTATCGAAGGTTGTTTATTTACCAATATATGATATATTGTACATAATGAGTATTCTTATGTATTTTGAAAACAAAAATAGTATATAGGGTGATATTATAACTTGCGCGATGGCGAATCGAGGTCTCTGGACCTGGCGAATTATCGTGATGCTTTATTTTGAATGGCCACTACGAACTCGTGTCATGTGTTTCATATTATAACTGAACCAGTACTTTAGAATTTTGCTATAAATTTGGAACATTATTTCTACCGAAAATTGAACGCACTTTACCAATCGTAGCAACCAAACTTTTACCATTTTGATAGTAACGTTTAACAATAATGACATACAATATTTTGTAAATAATAATGGTATATATTTAGAATATGACTATATAGTTATTTGGGTGATTAGTGAAACTTGAAGACTTGTTTATGGATCAAGCAAACGTAATTTGGCTCAAAATTACTACTGCATAGTTTAAAGTATCGGATAAAATTGTAACTACGTAATTTCTACTTTATAATTACTTCAAAGTTATATACACTGTTGAGTGGAAAAATAAGTAACATCAGTTACGCGTGTTAGTACTATTGTATACTACTTCATTGTCTTAATAACATTAAAGTAATTTGACTTGGTAACTTAATAGTATTTAATTTATTACAAAAATTACTTGGAAGTAATATAACTATGTACTTCCAATACAGAAATATACAGTAGCAGTTGGCCTATACAATGACTACAATGTTATAGTTTAAAGTGATTTTACCTGTATTGTATATTTAGTGCAAATCATGTAATAATTGCCCATTGGTAGTTGAGGTCTCAGTTGAATCAATTTAGATGCCGTTGAGGCACAGAGGGACATAATTTATCGTAAATTAACTAGCACTCATCCAAAATGACACAAAACGAATCAACATAAAAAAACTAAAATAAAAGCACTAGGACTATCTATAAGACAGCGTTTTTTGTTCGCTAAACAGTATAAGTGAAAATACCAATCCTGTTCTTTATGTTACGGTATTATCTAATCATTTGATATTAGGGAGATGACATCAGAATGTTACTACGTGTTATGAGAATATTTAGACTATTATTATTTGGCGCTTATACTATTAGAACTCTTATTTAAATTTTAAATATATTTAAACGGTTCAAGATATTGTTCACAAATTTTAATAAGAAAATAAGTTGATGCATTGATATTCGTTTTACGAACTCATTAATACTAAAACGTTCTAACCGCAAAAGTGTAAAAACTCTCCAGGATGGTATACCATATCCATACAACGGTGGAATATTTAAATTGTAAGAGAACAAGAGATATAAATGTGTAATCGAAGAGTATACGTAAACCCTCTCAAATTTCTTATAATAAAGCCTAAACATGATGTTATTGTTTCTAAGTGGTACAAGAAAGTTAATTTAGAATGTAAAATTACTCCAAGATCTTTTACATAATTAGGTTACTTTTTGGCGTTGTTTAACTTAGAATTAATGGTATTTATTTGATAAGACAAAGAAATTTGACATGACAAAGAAAAGGGGCCTAATTATAGAACATTGAGGTTCTAACAGATGTCTAAAGAAACTTATTATGGTATTATACAAATTAATATACATTCTGAAAATAGCAATTAAGAAGTTGCACTAAAGGAAACTAAAGCCCAATCACATTTAATTCATGTAGCATTATATCATGAGTAAGCCTTTGAAATGTTGTTATATTTCACATTTTCTATGACATTATTAAAGATGCACAATGGATATTGCTACTAGTGTTAAATTAGTCACTTAATTCAAGTCTAATATTAAATGTAACGCGACATCTATATTTTGATGTGTGAACTATGTTTATTATTATAATATTATTACTAGAAAGTAATATATTATTACCACAAATATAGAATAATTAATATATAAAATGTGATTATTGAATATAACATCAAACAAAATACAATTATCAATAAATTTTATTCCATCTAGGAAAATAGACGTATTATTTGACACAATTGAAACATCTACATTATACATTTATTTATATATTTACATTTATTGTAACTAAGTTACATTTACAAACTATTACAGGTTAAGTACAATCTATACGAAGGGATACTCTTCTTGTAACTAAGTTACGTTTACAAATTATTACAAATTCATTACAATCTATACAAAAGGATACTCAAAAAATATCTGTTCTGTATTTAGTAGTGTACAGACATAGTGCATACATTTTATAAAGAGTCTTTCAAGAATAGCGTTTGATTTTTAAACGTAAATAAAATACGTTTTGTGTGAGATATCTATTCTTTTTTTTATTTGAATGAATATTTTATGGCATTAAGTATGAAATATAACGTCCTTCAAAAGTCCACCGCGGCTTTGCTTGGTGGTACGTATTCGTGAGGTCCAATTTTCCATGACTTTGTGGCATAAATCTGGCTGAATTTGCTGAATGGCGTTCGCTATGTTGACTTTGAAGGCATCAATTGTTTGCGGTTTATTCGCATAGACCTGCAATTTAAGATAGCCCCAAGGGAAGAAGTCTAAAGGCGTTAAATCGCACGATCTCGGTGGCCAGTTCATATCACCGCTGCGCTAGATAACCATGTCCTCAAATCGCTCGTGCAGATTATCCATCATGGCATGCACTATGTGTAGCGCTGTCCTGTTAGAATCACATATCATCGATGTCCATATAATCCACTTTAGACCACAAGCAGTTACTTATCATCGATCTGTAGCGCTCGCCTTTGACGGTTATGGCAATACCAGTTTCGTTTTGGAAAAAGTACGAACCGATGTTTCGCCAGACCAAAATTCGCATCAAACAACGCCTTTCTCGGTATGCATTTGATGCTAATGTATCTCATGTGGATTGGTATCGTCTCAAATCTGACAATTTTGCTTATTCACATATCGATTCATCCAATAATGGGCTTCGTCGTTAAAGATGATTTTTTTGGCGAAATTTGAGTCAACTTCCAACTGTTCCAGAACCACACTCAGCGAACACACGGCGTTGTCTATGATCGTTTACCTTAAGTTCCTGGGTCAATTGGATTTTCGCCAAGTTGAAGTCGCAGAAAGGCCAAGTTCTTCAAGACGAGAAATTGCATGCCTCGGATTTTCCCGTACACTCTCACACACAGCAGCTATACTTTCAGCAAGTCTTGCGTTGCGGTGACGTATAGGTGTTGGCTGATTATTTATCAAACCGGTTGACTCAAATTTTGCCACCAAATATTGAATAGTCTACTTTGGCGGGCGATTACGGCGAGGATAAAAATACAATTTGATGATATACAATAAATGTAACACATATTGCTTTAAAATTCAATAACCATCGAGCGTCTCGAGCATTGAAAGACCCTTGAAGAAGGCACTCAGGACGAATTGAAGGGAATATAGTTTCATAATGTGTTCCTGATATTTTTATAATATCGATAAATATAAGTAGTTCCATTTAATTTGAAAATTTTGGTTCAAATGCAATACGAACATAAATTCCATTAACAATTCTGTGACAATTTAAAAACAATATTAGAAAATTACGTGATGTCTATTGAAATATTTTTTGGATTCTCCTTGAGTCTAAAATTTCTACAACTAATATGAGGTGTTATCAAAAAGTGGAAATATATATCTAGTATAAATATAAAAGTATATTAAATAGTAGCAATTACAGTTTCGATAGGAACGATTCCAATAATGGGCTTAAAGAGTAAAGAATGTAAAACCATCGCTGATGGAGTAAACAACCAAGCAGGTGACAGCAAGATATTTATAAATTTTCTCTTGTCACGTGAGGTTCGCAATATTAAAGCTTCTATGGATTTTTCCAGTATATCATTTGCCAAATTTGCTTCCTCTTTATCTTCAAGTAGATCCATCCGACAAAGTAAAATATTTTCGAAAAGTTCTAAATTAGCATCGTCCAAGTTCAGGAGCTCTATGCGTTTAATTATATTCTGTAGGAACGGTAAAACCCTGCTCGTGTCGGATGGCCAGTGAGCAGCTCTCAAAATAAAGAGAGGGGCCCATAAGTGACCTAAAATCATAGCATTATATAGAAGTGAGTTGATAATTCTCGACTGGATTGAAAATTTCATATGAAATCAAAAATAATGTATTGTCTGTAAAAGTTTGAAGTAGATTCCGTTTTTATTGACGACAATAGGCATTCATTCTATGTGCATATATCCTCAGCACGTAACAGCGTCAGACATTATAATTTATTATTTACTTTTTCTTTCATAAATATATCCTGTTTTTACTTAATAAATACGTTTATGTATTAACTAGTGATGTGCTAGTTCGTATTAAATTTTTTTTCTATTCTAATATCAAGTATTTCCTATTAACTGTTGTTAATATTGTTACATTTCACATAAATATAAGAAAATTTAAATTAAATCTATATAATCGATCTCTGCATAATTTGCTATTCGACTATGCAGTGCAATTTCGGTAATCCTTTGAGGAATGAAGATGACATAACAAAATTCACGTGTTATTTTAAATATATCGTGTTAGGAAAATTATTATTTGTGCATATTAACAAATAAATTTATAAATTATCTGTCATAAGTAGATCACTTCCACTAATATCTAAGGGTTATTATAATATTAGAAAACTAACGATTATGTTCAGTTACGAAAACGTGGTATTAATAGTTGTATCATATAAATACTATGTAGTTAAAAAGGAACAGAAACCAAGCTGCCAGAAAGAGAATTTCACTTATCGCACAAACGATTGGAAAATAAATGCTGTCGTGTAGTTGTCTAAAAATGTTATTTCCTTCGTTTATAACAAGATCACGTAGTCAGGAACCTCTATCAAGGTTATGTCTCCTTTACAGTAGGATTTTCGATGAAAAATTTAGAATTTCGCAATCTGGAGTACAGAAAGGCATGTCAGACATATTTTACGTGAGATATATTGTTGTTCCGTGTATTTATATTTTTTTAAAAAAATCTTCACTAGATAGTACTTGGTATCTAGATGGTGGTATAGGTATCATTAGATAATCTTCTAATTGTATATATCATTTGGTTGGCTTTGTTTATTACTCTTGTAAGTAATACCTATATACTAACTTGTCAAATTTTCTGCAACAATAAGTCTAAGATCATTTTATTTGATTGTGCAGTTACATATACGAGTATATTAATATATTTCACAAAGCTACAGATAATACAAATTCCCATAAAGTTTAAAAATATCCTTTTCCAAAAATTGATGTTTTAAAAAAAATGTAAAATTTACGTAGGACATAAAAGTGAAAAAAAAAGTTGGGTATATTTAAAATCGTCATAAATAATGAATAAAATCTGTTCACATATTTCGCTTGAAAGCAAAGAGGCTTCCAATTTTGCAAGGCGGTATGTAGACTACTGGTTACATTGCGTTCTTACGTTTTCTATAAATATAGCAAAGTTCTAGGTAATAATGATTAGGTACTGTGTACATATTTATTAAATACTTAATTTATGTGAAAGGTCTATAAGGTTCCAAGCAAGACGCTTCTTTCTTTCTGCCACAGTGGAGGTAACACTTTGATACCTCCTATCTTTATATATAATATAAAGTCTTTATGCAACATATAAAATGTTTACTTTACATTTTATTGTCAACTAATATACTAATACTATTTATGTCATTATGTACTCGATGTAATATAGGATTATTACAGATAGATTTTATGTATATGGAAGCTTCCACATATAATTAGATTAATCTAATTTAGACTTCGGAATTGGAATAGTGTGTATAAATTAGTATTATATAAGACAGAACTGGTTAACAACTCTCTGGCGTTTTCTGAACACTTCACAAATTTTGTGTTGATTTCTTTAAGAACATATTCTCTTGTATTTCTATGGCCGCAAACAGATGTTCTAACTTAAGCTGGTTAGGGTGTAAATAAAACGCATAGTATAGTACAATGTAGGTTCAATCTGGAAAACTAATTTTGTTTTAAGAGTGTCTCCAAATCTGTACTCGGTTTGTATTTTACCAACCAAATCGATATTACTGCGGGATTATGAAAGCTGACTAGTATATTAATTCAGCTCTAACTACAGGTATACTCGTATATAGTTCTGTTGTTACTTATGTTCGCAAAGCTGTTATGCATAGTAACTAAATACTACTCACGTGAATGTTTTCTACAGCAAACATATGTTTACCTGAAATTATTTTACAATAGCGGAAACAGCCTCTTAGCATTAAATCATATTTTGATTGACATAAATAAGAAATTATTTTAAAGTGATCTGTCTTTACTCACTGTAAACTTGTAATTACACATCTTTCAGGTTCACTGAAATCATTACAAACAGTTCTAATTACTGAATCACCATTTCGTTACCCCAATTACTGCTCCTTCATTTAGCATTCGTTATCATTAGGAATTCATTAATGTATTTGAATGAAAATTATGGACGCCGATTATCAATATACATTTTTTAACTATATTGTCATGATGAAAATGAAGATTGCCTCTCTTTCAGAAGAAAGTAAAAAACTAGCGAATATAATATATGGCAAACTTCTAACAAAACAATCCAGCGATAAATCAGATTTGGTTTATTTTGGTACAGTATACAGCATCTACAGAATTTGTAGATGCTGTATACTGTACCAAAGATGGAAAATTGTTAGAAAAGAATATATTAGTCAAATATGTACGAGTTAACTTGGGATGTAAAAGTACTTAAAGGGTATACTCATAAAGGGAAAACTGGATACTAAGTGTAAGATAAAAAAGTAAAGATTAGCTGACTGTTCTTCACGTCGTTCTCAGTTTACTTTGAGTACAAAGGAAAGAACAGGCATTAGACGAATTATACAGATAATTTAAAAAATATATATCAATATAGTGATGTGAGTAGAAATTTCATAATTCAATTACTCTTTTACTCGTGCATGTGTTTAATGCCATTCCTTAATAAAACTTAAAATAAATGATCAATTTTTTCTTCTTCTATCTGATATTACTCTTAATGATGCATTTTTAGTTACTGAACCAACATTAATTGGCATTATCAAAAACCGTAAACATTACGTTGAAGATAAATTGATATTTAAATGCAACTAATTCTTGGGAGTATCTAATTTATATAGGATTTGTTTTTGGTAAGTTCTTAAAACGCAAAATTTTTGCTACTAATTTGAAAATTTACATCAATCTATTTTCAACAAATGCTATCAGATTAATCCAAAAATACATATCAAAATATTAACTCAAGCACAGTACATATACCTACTTTTGGATATTGATGGAGGTAATTTCCCACATTTTACCTTAATATATTAATATAATTATGTGATCAAAAATTAACAGTATGTGATCAAAAACATACAAACGACTATTTAAAAATTTAAAGTAAATGTAAGCTAAAAATTCTCCTGTACTTTTTTTCAACACCTAGGTATATTCTTTTTTTCTTCAATGATTTTTTACAATTAATTAAAACAGTAAAGGTAAAAATATTACTTTAATTAAATAATAAATGTTAAGTATATTAGTAGCTCCTTCTGTGAAAATATAAAATAAAGATCAATTTCAGAGGATATCCAAGTTACTCAATTCATTTATATACATTTATTTATATATATTTTTGCGATTTCTCTAAAATATATTAATTTTAAACTGATCAACTACTAATTACGTACCTAAAATAATATTTTGTGAATGTCTGCTCAAGTGGCCGAATCCGGAATTGCATCTCGCTTGTTTTACAGCTGTTAGAAAAATTTGAGCTGCTACTTCATAACTTGGACTGGCTTCTGAGCACTGAGTTTGAGTATAAATATATTTCAGTTTGTCAATGGGTAGCTTGGTAAATGCACTAGAAAGGGATTGCGTCGATATTTTTGGTTTTCTTGGGCCGCGTTCCTCTTGAACTGCTATAAGATATATTTTAAGATTAATATAAAACACGAAAATTGTTTTTCTTTAATAAAGAATAGTTTTAATATAATATTACTTATAACAGTATTAGGTACTAAGTTTTAATATACGCACGTATAACCACTATACACAATTTTATTATTTTTTTTTAGAAAATACAAAATTGCTGAAAATATGCATAGGAAGTAGAATATGTAATAGAACTTCTAGCTGGAGTTATGGTATTATATAATTACAGATTAGACCTGATAAGAGGAATGCTTTTTGTAGGAAAATTTTCGGAAAAGTTGTTTTCTGTAAATTATATCCTTAAAGTAGAATCCAAAGTATTGGAATAAAATTTATTAGGCCATTATATGCTTGCTCAATTAATTTTTGTTTTGAGTGTTTTCTTGTGAAATTTGTACATCTAAATAATAATATTGATAAAAGGAAACATATCTATACAGGCGACTTATTTTTAAACAAGAGGGCTGAAAATTATGGAATATGTAACGTAAGAAATAATAATAATATACATCTGGTAATCAGTCAAAGGCTAATGCTAATTTTGACGATTTCCAGAAATTTCCAATCGTGTTAAATAATAATCCCGTTAATGAAATAAGTTCAATTAATAAATTTTCAATAAATGTTTTTGGTAAGTTTAAATATTAATTGCAGTGATGTTTTATGAATGACTAGTATATAATAAAATGTATGTTAACTTAAATAAGTATAGGTAAATGCGGGATGTGATAGTTAAGTTAATTAATTGATCCATATAGGTACTATTAAATTTCCTTACTTTATTAAAAGGATTGTACCAAATATTGCGCTGCTATATTTCTATATTTTACCTGAAATATTCATTTGAACAGCAAAACACCTTTGTAGTCTGCAATATGGACACCAGTTTCTTCTTGCCTTATCAACTATACATCTACCGTCACCACCTAGAAGTAGTTATCTTTAGTTGCTTATGACATGACATACCTACGTCTTAACAGTGTTATTTTATTTTGTGGGATGGGACACTTGGTGCACGGCATGCAGTGAAGTGATTCATCAATTAAAGTAAGTATGAAAACATTTTAACTAATACTTTATACAACGTTTTCTCATAAACATTATGTATTAAAAGCTACCGAACAATGAACCAAGAAGTAATAAACACATGCAATTAGTACAGAGATCATATTACATTTATTTCTAAATTATAAGAATACTTTCGATGCATCATTAAAAAATCGAGACAGCAGTATAATACAGTCGAACAAATAATACAAGATTACCTACAATCGTCTTTTCTCAAATACAAACAGTATATGTCCGCCTAGTAAGTTGATATTGGTTGTCGCCTTATTTCAAGAAAAAAATATCAGTATGTCGGTTGCTCGCCCATTTCACGATAAAACTGATAATAAACATAAAAATCAGGATACAAATGAATATTAAAACTTAATAAATTTCTGAGAAAGTATGTTCAAAAATACCGACCAAAATTATCAAACAGTTCTGTCGTCCACGAATATATTAAAAAATTTAAAAAAAGCCACACGAGATGAATGTTATAATAATATATAGTTTATTTATAACATAACACCAACTTAGTTTTCCACAAAACACTATACACTACACTCGACGCACGTTTCGCCAACAAAGTTGGTGATGCCAACTTTTTTGTCTGTTTTGGTGTTTTGTGGAAAACTAAGTTAGTGTTATCTTCACACCAAAGGTTCCATCCTACTCGAATGTAGTTTATTTATCATAAAAATATTACAGGGATGTAGAAGGGCTTCTGTGTTAAGTGATACCAATACTTAAATAGATAATGGTTAACTTAAATTGACAGATCTTAAGAATATAGGCATAGACGTTAATATTAAAAATATTATTAATAACATAGATAGTTTAAGCCAGTGAAAAAAATAAATACAATAGATACTTGTATATATGTATATGTAAATTTAATAGGAGTAAATCATAAAAACATGGAAACATTTACATATTTATAAAAGCAAAATTAAAAAATATATAAATATATATATCTCTTATTTTTGTTTAATAACTAGGAATAAGTAAAACCTGTAGTAACATAAAATACCCCCCCAGGGGCTGTAAGATCTTATAGTTGGTGGGGGGCCTTATGGGCTGGGGGGCGCTCTAAGGGTCCATACCTGTATGAATTATATATAATATGGCACCCCTTTAAGTAGGGGTTGCCCAAGCGAATGGGAGTATGAATGAGGCGGTCCCGGTAAAGGGCCCGTCCATGTGAATGAAGGAATGTGGCTTGGCAGCATCCCGGGTATGAACCCTTCTTGAGTTTACTCAAGGGGAGGCGACAAACCCAGTTCACAACTAAGAAACAGCCCCCCATTCAGCCTGGTGAAACTGGACGGGTATTGCACACTCCCCTAATTCGATGGTGTGAGATACCGAGCCTATCGGACTGGTTGGCTCTCAGGGGATACCGAGAGTCGCAATCGGTGCCTCAGGAACACCTGGTACAACTACTAAGTATTTAAGTCGCCTTACCCCCGTATGCGGGGCTCTGCGGGGATGGACCTTTATTTCCCTAGCTACTCGTGGGACGAAAATGGAACAAGTCCACAAAGAAAAAAGCTTGGAGGATAAGAAGGTCGAAAGCGGGCCTGTACCGCGGACGCCTTCATCCTCCTTGCCAGGCAGTTGCTCCATCGCCGATATCCAGGCCACACTCGGGACCTTGCCCTTGATCTCTATTGAGGGAAGGGGCGAGGGAAACCTAAGTAAACCGAGGGACGAAAGTGGGGCAACTACTAGAAAACGAATGAGCGGAAGATAGCGAAGGAAGCTGGCTAAATCTAGACGTGAGGGAGCGAGCTAGGAGTGGTGGCGACCTCAATGATGATGATGATGATGTTCCTAGTCCGTCTAAAATGGGAACAAAAATGGAATCATCAATCCATGATAGAATCTTGGAGGATAAGGAGTTCGAAAACGGGCCTGTACCGTGGACGCCTCCATCCTCCCAGACAAGCTCTACAGCCGATACCCAGGCCACACTCGGGACCTTGACCTTGACCTCTATTGAGGCAGAGGGCGAGGGGAATCTGAGTAAACCAGGGGACGAAAGTTGTGCAAGTGCTAAGAAAAGAATGATCCGAATTATTCAGATTAACTTGCATCGAAGCAAATATGCCTCTTTTATTCTGCAGAGGAGTCTGGCTAAGATGCACACAGGGATAGCATTCATCCAAGAACCTTGGGTGGTGCAGGGATCTATAAAGGGACTGGGAAATTTCCTCTGTTACAAGAGTAGTAGTACCAACAGACCCAGCATCCGGCATCGTAGTGAAGAACATTAGCGCCACACCCCTGTGGAAATGGTCCACAGGAGACCTAATGGCGGTAACTACGATGCTTGAAAATGTAGGTAAGGTGGTCATAGCGTCAGCCTATCTACCATATGACAGCAGAGACAATCCGACACCAGAGGTGAATGAACTTGTGGACTTCTGGAACCGGAAGTTGAATAGTCCTTGCGAAAAGAAAAACTCGGCCAGTTCTTGCCTCCCAGCATGAAAGACCAGAGCATAGTCTTTAGAGTCATAGAGTCATAGACACATCACTCGTCTTTATTAAGCTTTTAAAAACGAATACCTTTTCTGTTTTTCTATTTGGATATTAACAAAAGTATTAATAAAAAAATCATATCAATACGTGGTGTTTCAATAATTATGGATAATGTATACAAATTTATCACCATGCTATAATCTAAGGGTTTATGATAAAGACTTACTTATGCAAGTGTATAAAACGTTTCTTCTCACGCTTCTTTTGAAAAAGCAAGAACAACCATCACAACAGTACACGCCGTAGTGTTTACCATAAGATCTATCTCCACAAACTCTGCATGGAACGGGTGCCGGTAAGGTTCTACCTAAATGTTGTGTTTTATTAAGAGATGATGTATTGAATAAGTTTATGGACTGACGCGGTTGCGTTGTATTTCAAATAAATGTAATATTTGAAAATATTTCCTAAATAACATATATATATATATATATATATATATATATATATATATATATATATATATATATATATATATATATATATATATATATATATAATAACATATATTGAGTTTTCGTGATTAATTTGAAAGTTACAATAAAAAATGGTAGTTGAGTTACTATATTTTAGAAAAGCTTCAAATTTTAAGTTGCTGAAGGAATAAAATATTTTAATAAGCATTATTAATATATATTTAAAATCACATTGGTTCCATCTAATTTGTTCTATTTTATTTACATTTTATTCCTTAATAAAAATATAATACTTTTGAGGCGATATATTTTTTTTGTATATTCCTCGCGATTCAAAGTTACAAATTGCATATAGAAGATAAATACATTACAGAAATTTAAACCTAGATGGATTTACATTTGCTTATGGACTCATATGGTTATATTATTTTAATTCAGTGATATGCTTTTTAAATATATAATATATAAAGTAAGAATATGCCTTTTGTTGATGTTATTGCTTCTCATCGATTTTCGGTTAAATGAGTTAAAAAGTGAAATCGTTAGTATCGAAATCTAAAAATTATTGTTTTGCCTTTATAATCAGTACGGCATATCTGGTAGATGTACAAAGACCAATGAATGTGAAGGTACCTACTGTTAATAACTGTCTTCTACCTGTTAATAACACACGCTGATCAACCTCTACACTGGTGAACTATAATTCTGCACAGTTTTTCTATGAGGCTTTATTTTGCTTTCTGAAAACGATCACGGAAATATCCGTGAATTTCCATATTCTTTCAGAATTTTCTGATAAATTGTGACAACTTAATTCGCTTTATGAAAATTGTACATAGTTTTTAAATAAAAAATATTGTGTTATATTAAATGTGGATAAACTACTAAATTTATATTTATGCATAGACAATAATAAAAAATAAATAAACGTATACGTATAAAACTATACCAAGAATTTAAAATTTATAAACAAGTATCCGAAAAAGAGAAAGGGTGTTTTGGCCAACTCTCTGGGGGTATTAGTTCCAAATTAATTGCAAAATTCAAAGAACCTTCAACTGGTATTAAAATTGCCTTATATATTAATGATATACAAATAAAAGAAATTTCTTCGAAATAAAAATTATATGTTTTCAAATAAAGTAGTCAGTAGAAATCTTATAGGTTTATAATAAAATCTTTTCTTGATTTAATTATGTGTCAAATGTTAATCATCTACTATTATTTCAGGTAGATGTATAAAATTGTATATTCATATTTAAATTATCTTCTATATGATCTCTTTCACGTTCAGAAATACCATAGTCCACCATTTTGTATTTCAATTTTGATGGTCGGTTATTAGAATTTAGTTGACATTGAAATCTGAGCAACTGCTTGATGACCACCAAACATTTTTTCAGAAACATCAGATTTATTTAAATCCTTTTTAAGAAAAGACTTGATAGACAACTCGGAAATATACATTTCTGCAGATATCTACAAATATGATAGAAATCTTTTCTGCATATCTACAAATATGATAGAAAAGCAAGCGACAAATGAACAACATGGGACCAATTCTACATAAAAGCTAAATTTTAATCACAAGAATCATCAAGTAATTAAATCTCAAATACTCTAAAAAATGGCACAATTTAAATAAATAATGTTACTGTTTCCAGTAGCTTGTAAATAATAAGAAAATATGAACTTTGTACCAAAAATAACGGTGGCCGATCTGAATTATTTCATCTGCCACATGAACAAAGTGATACTAGGTACAATAAAATTTTAAATTCAATTTAAGATGGCGTACCATCAAAAGGAGTTAATTTGCGCCAACGACCTTCTTTTGCTGACGATTCCGACTACACTGAGGTGCGATTCGTTATGGTTTCATCGTTGTATGTTTATCATATAGCATCAAATCAATAAAAAGGTTATTTTTCCTTTACAGGTCCTGGTTTTTGAAATACTGGATTTAAATGAACTCCTGTACGTATAGTTACAGCCTTTTTTAATCTGATATAAACTTACCGAATCATGATAAATTAATATCGATAAAGCGTCCAAGTGAACAATGATTTTCTTAGCTTAAGTTATAAGAAATAAAGAAAAAGTGCATAGACAGGAACGCCGATTTTCGTTTCAGAACGTATTAATAATATTTTAATTCTAGGATAAGAAATCCTAAACATATTAAGATAAAAAGCTTACTGAAACCTTCAGTGTAAGTTCATCTCTCAAAAACTTGCAAAACGCTATTCTCATTCAGAAGTACAAAATTCGTTTAAATTTGACATATTTTTGAAGAGTCCTTTTACTTGCACTTTATCATGAATTAATTTAAAGTACCTAATTTTTAAGCCACAAATTTCAGCTTTACAATAAACCTTCAGCCCTCTTTTATTACATTTTAATTATTAGTACTAGCTAAAAATTCGAAACCCTATTTTGAGACATTGGCCTAACATTTTAGCTAAATTAGTAAAATAAACAAAAAACATCCACACATCAGAGGAACTTTTTTATTTTTGAAATATTATACTTTTGTAACCCTATACATCAAATGAGAGTAGTCGAACCATAGAGAGATCATAGGGAAATATGGAAAACCATAAACAGATAGCAACCCAGAACACTCCTAGCCGTTAGTTTTTCGGCAAAAGAAACATTGAGATTAGTTACTTTCTTACTCTTTATTCTTTATTTTTACTGAAAATTGCAAAAGTTAATACACGAACTAACAAAAAGTTTTAACAAAAAAAATTTACAATAAAAAAAGAATATAATTTAATAGCCATAATTGTCTTCAATTAAAATGTAAAGATATCCCTGCTAGAAAAGCTAGGATAGAAAAGAAAGGAGAATGAAAGCTAACTATTCCACTAACTGTAATTATTGTAATATAACACAAATTTATTTTATTTACAAATTCTTTTTACAAAATATGGTTAAGTAACTTGTAAATTTTAAAGTAATTGTAAGTTTGTATGGTTAGAGTAAAATTTGCATATGAGAAAAAAAAATACTATAAGACAAGTAAAAAAAATAAAGTAAGGCTAGAAAATTAATACTACAAAAAGTATTATAGTATATAGTAAAAATACGTTTAGTACTATAAGTCTAATAAATAATAAGTTTTTGTTTTCTGTAAATAAAGAAAAAACTATAAGGAAAATGTCTTCGATTCAAAATGATAGAAATATATCCATGTCAATCTCAACGCATGCACTGTCTTATAGAAGAAAAATAATAGTTACCTTATATGTTTAATACTTACCCATGATAGCAATAATGTGCTTCCACTTTCTTCGGCAGCTTCACACCTATCTGATTAAAACTCTTAGCTTACGCTGATTTTATATCGATATTTGTTTGGGCGTTAATTGACAGGTAGGCTGTTAAACGAGTGCTCGACCACCGACCAGGTCACCCCCTACACGTGGCCCTTTGACGCCACTTGCCACTTATAACGGTTTGCACCGCTCTTGTCATTTTAATATTTAATAAGGTCTTAATGGCTACATTTTGAATATATTTTTCAGTACGTGAAATTACGTTTATTTCAATTCGTACAGCTACTATAAGTAAATATGTAGGTATGAACTAAACCGAGTGATTTTGTATCAAAATATACCCTTTTTGATAAATTACAGGTTGAGTTTACAATATTTTTTTGCGGAATTCCAAGAGATTTCCTGGTATTTCGGCTTAATTAAAGCATAGTGTGTACAGCATAATTTAGTACTTTAAATTGATTTTAAAAGTTTTGAATTATCGGAGTGTTTTATTTTAAACTGGACGTACTATATACTGTTTGATTTATTTATTCAAGTTAAAAGTTTTAATGTTTCACACATGTCTTATGATATATCAGTGTAAAGGTCAAATATATTACAATAATATATAAACCATATAATAAAGACGTATATAAAATAATAATGGTCTTTATAATATGTCAATATAATAATATTAATGTATTTATTTACAGAAATAAAATATATAATGTATATATGCAATAATGACGAAGTCTAGATTTCATAGCTACTCTACGCATAAACTAATTATTGACACCCTAAAGGGAGAAAAGAATATTTTAAAGATCATTTTGACAAACAAATGATAGCCGTAAAATGGAATGAAAATAACAACCGCTATAACGCCACGATATTTAACAAATAATTTAGAATTTCCAGTCTACAAAAATATATTTAGGTGAACATTACATTTTACATTATTAAAAAACGTTAAAAGATACTTTGAAGAGTTTGAGATTGTGATCATCTGAAAGTTCCCATAACTGCTATTATTAAGTAATTCAGCTTCACGAATATAATTATCAAGTTAAAAATTACAATATATTTGAGATCATTAGCGAATGGCTATTCCTCAAATTCATCAATGTCCTCAGAATGTCAGCAGTAGACTAAAGGAGCAATGGACAAGTACCGTCCCTTGAAGCACACCAGAAGGTCCAGAATTAATATCAATTTTCCTTGAAAACTTATTATTAGATACTACATATTTGTGGATGATTCGCCAAATAAGATTTCATGTACCTTAATGAATATTCATTAAAACTATAGAATTTAAATTTTGTCATTCATTCATTCGTGATTAATAGTGTCGAATGCCTGTCGAAATATATATTAGCAGATTTCTTTTTTTGAAAGGGACCCCGCCACGGGTAGGATGCGACATTTGTCCCGGATGGAATCCGAATGACGGACAGCTGTTTCAAACTTATTAGTTCTCATCAGTTCATCTAAGTCGGTAAGATCTAGGTCTGTAACTTACAAGTCGGAAATCGAGAAAGAAACCACCAAACCGCAAAGCGGTTATCAAGTTGTTCCCCAATAGCAAGTCTATTACATAATCGCTGTAGGAAACAAATACATCTCGGGCTAAAGCCCGCCAGGCATTGAATTATACCTAACAGCGATCCTCGACCCCTTTCTCGTGTTTCTGCACGACCAAAGTTTTTCTTGAAAAGGGACCCCACCACGGGTAGGATTCGACATTTGTCCCGGATGAAATCCGAACGACAGGCAGCTGTTTCGAACTTATTAGTTCTCATCAGTGCCGTACACGGTACGCCGATCCAGGACAAATGTCAAAAGAAGCTCTGGTCGTGCAGAAACACGAGAAAGGAGTCGAGGATCGCTGTTATGTATAATTCAATGCCTGGCGGGGCTTTAGCCTTAGGAGTAGTTATTTCCTACAGCGATTATGTAATAGCCTTACTATTCGGGAACCACTTGATTATCGCTTCGCGGTTTGGTAGTTTCTTTCTCGATTTCCGACTTGTAAGTTACAGACATAGATTTTATCGATTTAGATGAACTGATGAGAACTAATAAGTTTGAAACAGCTGTCCGTCATTCGGATTCCATCCGACTTGTAAGTTACATATTAGCAGAATATTTTTTCGCTTCTAAGATAGAGTAGATGTATTTTATTACGTATTCTCCAACGTATGTATAATAGTACGTACATACATGGTTTAATTTATTACATCCAAAAAATCAAATTATCATATTAAGTTTTTCGTTAATTCTAGTCAAGAAGTAACGTTTAGTAATTAGTAATATTACGGAACAAATTGTAAAGGTTTCCGTTGATATATTATATATGTAATATCGTATAAGTACTATTAGATGACAAAAATATATTTAATAGTAGCAACGAATTATTTTCTTGATAATATGAAACATTATGAACAAACAGGTCGTCATGGTGTACACCATTCATAAATTCTACCAGCAGAATAATCAGTCAGTTGCCAAATATAACACTCTTCCTATCCAACATCATATGTGAACGTACTGTTAAGTTCCCCACAAGTAACTTAATATCAAGTGATCAAGTCGACATGAGTAGAACATAGAATGAAATCGCGAAAACGGGAGCAATATTACCCCTACAATATTCATTCTGTGCATAAATATAGTCCTAGTATACAATTTTGCGAAATAGCGATGGTAAAGTAAACGATGACATTTGACATTTCATTAACTATTTTTTTGAATGGTTTATAATTCGCGACAATATATTGCTTAATTGCACACGTGAATCGGTGCAATTACAAAAATTGGTCATTACAAACTAACGTTGAATTGAGAAAATCCATATACTTAGAGTTAATGTTTGATGCGGAACTATAATAATTTAAACTCTAATTGGAATTTCCCAATAAATAGATATTCCTGAACTATGTAAGAGAAATTTGTTAAAGAGAATCATATGGTTTGACATTAAGATTTACTGGCTCTTCCTGAACATATTCAATCCATTTTATAAGTATATTGAAATAATGTGAATATTTAAAAATTTTTCCACGTAAGGAAAAATATTCAAAAGACGAAATTAATTGACTTCTCGCTAATTAATTTCATGGGAGCGTGGGGTCATATACCCTAAGATATTTGTATATTGTTTATTAACAAATTATTAACAAAAATTTTTTTATGTATATGACGTGGGGTCATGCAAAAAAGTTGTGAGTTGTTAATTATATGTTAATAAATTATAAGTATACACTGCCTGAAATATGGTGTACAAGATCCTAAAAGGAAGTGGTTGAGGTTCAGAGGAAGGGAATGGTTATATTTGAGGTTGGAACAAATGATATTACAACAACTCAAGTACATCTTAACCAGACAATCAAACATCGGCTGGCAGTTTAGTTTTAACATCTACTAACACGCATCAAATGGATGAAGACAGATTATATGTCAGATTAACATCTGACATATTGCAAAACCTTACAAATTTCTTCTCTATGTCCCATAATTGCTTTAGATATTGTAAATTTGGAATTAAATAGTGACACTGTACCCAATGAAAAAGAAAATCAGAACATTCGGAATTGAATGCTCCAAATGAAGCCACAGAAACGCAGACTGAAAATTTTTTAAATAGTGCAAACTTTCACTATTGTGGCATTATAACTCCACCTTCAAACAGGCTTTCTTGTGCACATAATGTTAAAATCGCTAACTATAGGAACATACTGGTTTGGTGTGAAATAAATACCGCAAGGCCATGGTATAAGATTATATTTCGTGATTACTGATATCAATGTTGTACCAGTATGAATACCAGTAATGGAGTAAAATCAACACTTCACTATCTTTAGGTATTAACTTTATTTCAATTTTATACTCTCTACTGTCCATATCACATAATAACGGAAAATAAAACGCGTTAGAAATATGATACACAATGTTATATTTTTATTTTTATATATAAAATTAATTTCTTTATCGCACTCATGAAATATTGATGTATTTTATATCTATGTGCTAGGGCATGTGTAGAAAATATTTATATATTTATGAAGAATGGAATCAAAATTGTATTTGAAATAGTACTTAGCATGATCGAGTTTTCCAATTGAATATTACATAGATGATTTTATCTTAAAGTGAATGTTGTGTCAGGTTAATATGTACGTAATAAAGAATATAGCTAATGTATACTAGTAATGTATACAATTATTAAATTGTGTACATTGGAGAATTGGGAACATTGCTTATAAGATCAATGCATTTATTCTTATTAAGTTGACAATAATAATGACAAATATAAAATTTCACTTAATTACCCATCCAACGAAATCTTCCAGCAAGGTTGTCAAAATTTAATATATTTTCAAATGTCTTATATCTATTAGTTTTAATAAACTTGACCATACCAATTATTATGTTTGCTTCCAAGGATAGACAAACTATAACATAAGTTGATTGTTCATAAATAAACACATTGCCTTAAGCTCAAATAACTGTTAACAATTCTTATTATTGGGATTTAGTTCTCGTTGAAAATAAAAATTTGCTAACATTCTTGGTACAAATTATATATTACTGTTAAATAATAAGCAGATAATAAACGTAACATGACAGATACAAAATATTTATTTTATATGTATTAATTTCAATACATATACATTTATAACAGAAGTACATTTTAATTTAATTATAATTTATATATAAGTACGTATACATATCTCTTCGTTAAAATCATTCAATGATTCATAAAATCAATATTCAGGAATATTGGCAAAACATTTTAATAAACATGGCTAACACACCACATTCTTACTTCTTGAGATACATGCCAACATTTGGACATAAGTTGATTAATCATATAACACGTACGACGTACAGCCATATTGCTTCATGTTTCAACCCCGTCAATGTGAAGACCACATGGATACGTACTATATAATAGTTACCACGAAGGGTTTATAATCTACCCCATGAGGAATAAAGTGTACTATATTATGGTGTATTTATATCAGTTTTATACATAAGATAGTGTAAGTAAGTTTTATACCAGATATAGTCAAATTTTACACGATTAAAAGTGGCAATGTTTTATAATGGCATATTTTGAACAGTGTAACTTAGAGTGCATGAAAAATAAATAAGCACTAGTATTGGTTAGGGTAATACGGGTACGCGTAATTTGCTAAATAAATATATCATTTGTATGGTTAAATGAATTTTACATGAGTCACTAGGATTAACTTTGAAAAACATAATATTCTGTTCTTTCACTTTCCAACTCAATATTAAGGCGATCCTTAATAATTGCATGGTATATAATATAACTGAATATCGTAGATATTGTTCTCAAAAGTAACTAAATTTATGTTTGTGCCTATAAGTTGCTTCTGTTTCAGTGAATACTTTACCTCTTGTGGACAAATATTCATAAATTACTATTGTAACAAATGTTTACATAGTCTTCATTTTTCTTAATTCCTTCATTTATTCTCTCTTTTGCCTATTAAGAATATAAATGGAATTTCCCCAGTATACAAGTAAATCGATTTCTCTGTCACTTATTAATAATGCACACTGCCTACACTTACAAATCAGTGTCGACGCTGACAGCATGCATAGGTACCCTTTACCCTCAATTGACATAACTCTTATTTATCTATTATTATTTTTTATGTTATAAGTTATAGCTGCTTTGTATTCATAATCGATTTTTGTAATAGGGATTTATACAGTGAGCCCCAAAAGTAATGTATAAATTCGATGACATCGATATATGATATCTCAAAGTGGGATTCACTTTGAGAATACCCCCTAAGTTATTGACGCAGTATTTTAAAAGTTATGATGTCATTGATATTTTTTATGGAAATACTCATTTTTATCGTTCCATTTGAAAGAACACCTTTTTTACATACAGTTAAGTAAAATAGTAGATCTGTTACATATGAATTTTTGGGAGCAAGTGAATTTTTGAAATATACAGAAATGACGCAATCAAAATGAGGCTTCATTAAACAGAAATATGGTTGATGTTGTAACTTCTAAAAATATGGATCAATTAAAGGGTAGCTCTTAAAATCAAATTCCAAATATATTTTTATATGCACGACTGACTTTACCAGTAGTGAGTTGAGTAAGCATTATTATTAATTTTATCGAATTTGTACATCGCTTTTCGGACTTATAAGTTATTATCAGTTATTAATAGTATTTAACAATAGTTATTGAAATTTTATTACTTTTCCGCACTCCACTATACGCGGAAAAGTAATGTAATCGTGTAAAGAAAAAGTGAAAAAGAAAAATTTTCCTTGGGTTTATTTTTCGTTTTTCGGCCTAAAAATTAAAAAAACTGGTTTTAAGAAACCAGTTTTTTTAATTTTTGCTGTGTGTATGTCGTTGTCGTTGTCGGTGTCATCGGCATTTATTCTTGTTAGCACGATAACTCAACTAAATCGTGTCGGATCGATTATGATTGGGGATATCTCCCAGACGACACTTATTGATTTCGAGGTGGATAGAACACACTCTACCATATACATGGGTCATGAGAAAGTACAATGGTGGACTATTTGGAGAATTATTTTTTGTTAGCACGATCAATCAATTAAATCATTTCAGATCGATCGGATTTCGACTGATTCTGAGTGTAGAGACTTCTTCCAGATGACATCTATTGCTTTTGAGGTGAATAGGACACACCACGACACCACACTCTGTCCATGGGTCATGCGAAAACAGGATGGTAGACTATTTGAAAAACAGTAAATCTGTCGCATAAAACACATATTCTTCATTTATGTGTTAATTTACTTTTTGTCGGCCACTCAATTTCGAGATAGAGGTGTTCTACGTGCGGAAAAGTCCGTTTTAAGGTTTTATAACTGTTTATTTAATTAATGGTTCAAAATATTTGAAAACAGATCACAAATATTTGCAAAACGTGTTAAATTTTCATAAGTTCACTGAAGAATTCCGTAGGTAATTAATCTCATACAGAAGTTAAATTCATAACTGCATATTTTAGCGTTAAAGCTTTTAGAGTAGCAGACACAGGCTGATCTGGATCTGCCATGATAGTGGAAAGCAGACTGTTCCGATAATGCAATTTAATGAGCCGTATTACATTCTGGTCCATTGGCTGTATTAGAGGAGTTACGTTGGGCGGCATATAGATTGTGTTTATGTTTCCATCGGCAATTTGTAGCTCTTCTATTGGAGCATTGTCCAGTAAAATAATTGCTTTTTTGTCAATTTTTTTGTTTTGAGGAACCTAGTTACTTGTGGATGAAAAGAATAATGAAACCACTGCTTAAATATATCTACGGTCATCCAGGTATTTTTTGAATGTTTGTATTCATCAGGTAAATTTATGTTTTTGAAACAGCGCGAATTTTTTGATTTTCCAGTCGCAAGCGATTTAATTTTGTGAGTACCTGTAGCATAGGTACACGCAAGGAATGTAATTCGTATTTTCTCAGACTTCCTTCCAGGTGCGGTCTTCCCGTTAGATGTCACTAATGTTTTATCACGTAACAGTTTCCAAAAAAGACCTGACTCATCTGCATTATATATCTGGTCTTTAGAAACATAAATTTCCCTAATTTTGTGTAAAAGTTCCTATTTAAACGGATCAACTGCTTCTGAATTTGAAAATAATTTCGCCGTACCATATCGCCTCTTAAATTTCTGGAGCCACCCACTGCTAATTGAATAACTCATTTTCTTTGAACAATGAATGTAATTCCTTAGCTTTTATCATTTCACTGAAGACTGGGTAGGTATTTAATTCTTTGCTTACAAAACCAAGTGCACAACTTTTTTCCATTTTAGGCATTTCTTGCAGACTAATATTCTTTTTTTTTTTTCATTAACCTTGTGTTACATCCCTTGATAGCATTGAGAATTTTTAACTGCTTATTGCGGATTGCACATACAGTTGACTTTTCAATGCCATATTTTTTTGATAAGTATGTAACATAACCTTGTTTTAAACTTACTTGTATTATAATTTCACATTTATCACTTAAAGTAAGAGTTTTCCTATTCATTTTAAGCACGTAGTCGTGCTTAAAATCGTATAATTTAAGTAGTCACAGCAAATAAGGCTAACTTTCAACTAAAAATTATGTATTAAAATTCAGCTAGCATAGCATCAGCTGTTTAATCTTCACGTCTACGCATGTCTAAAAAAAATATATTGTTCATAGTAAAGAAATTGGTAGGTTCACTCTACAGAACCTGGAATATATTAGTTTGTGAGTTCATGTTATTGGATAGTTCACATGAATGGATGTTCACATTACTCAGCGCCTACAGTATTACCATTTATTTATATAGTGTAAAAATGAATAACGTCATCAACAGGTAAAAGGTAAATGATATTATCTTAATTGATTTTGGATACTTACATTTTAATGGATAAATTTTAATTCGTACTAAGTTACAAAAATATGTTTTAGAAATATTAAGATGCAACGCCTAAAAGTAGTTAGAGGTTACACGTTCTTCAAATTGGTAAAAATTGTTATTAGTTTGTTAATTGTTGTTAGATTATTATTAAAAAAATAATACTTTATTTTTTATTTAAATTATTTATTATATATAATAAACATGTGATTATTACAGTTCAGATATTAATTAACCTTAACTATAACTATTATATATACACATTTAAATTAATACACATATTTACACATTGTTTCTAGTGCAAATTTTTTTTAAATAACATTAGTACGTAGTACTCTCACTTGAAAATAAAGCCGACATTAGGCAGTTTTGTACTAAACATTTTACACAGATCATTTATATGTTTATATAAATACGTTCCAAATATAATTCAGTTCAAATCACTTATGGCTTATGGTGGCTTTATTGTTACATCTTAACCTTGGTGACATATAAATACATCTAAATATAACAAGTATAAATAAGAAAAAAAAAAGCGTGACAGGTAATGTCATAAATTCTCACAGTCTCAAAAATTAAAACATTTAATGCTAAGTTTTATATACAAAACAATATACAGTGCGGGTCTAAAATCCTTTCCCCTTTTTAGCTTTGAAATTAAGAAACCTAAAAGAACCAATTTGACATACGTACATTAAAGTGTAAACTAATTCTTATTTTTAATTAATATATAGTACATGACTATTTATTACACAAAAGAAAATTTGAAAATATAAAAACAATTAAATCAGTTTTTGTCAGAAAAAACTGATCTTTAGCTTTTACAGAGAGGCACTACCTAAAAAGTTTGATGGTATGCAGAACAGCTTATGGCAATATTAAATGTAATCATATTTTTTCAAAAATCAAAAGACAAATGTCAAAATGAAAACCACCTTTGAGTAGATATTTGAAGCAAGTGTTAGTAACACACTATTGCCATTTAAAAATAATTCTCAAAATGGCGCCGCAACGCCATCTATCATGATTATATCACCTATTAACGGAAATGTAATTTTTACTTTAATGTATGTAAGCCAATTTTCGTTTCTTTAGGTCTCTCAGTTCCAAAAAAAGGGAGAGGGGCCAAGATAATTTAAATGCGCCCTGTATATTTTTAAACTAGGTTATAAAGTTTATAAATATGTACAAGTCGGTACTGAAACAACGAGACTTAGGCACTAGCTACATATTATTTGCTAAAGATTTCTATATTTATATATAAGCCATTTAACCTAATTAAGTTAATAAATATATGTATATACAGGTATGATAAGATCACGAAAAGTTAAGTGATCACCATGAAAACAATAGAAAAGGATTGCACGTGGGGACGCGATTTTGTATAAATTTAATAGTTTTAAAGCAGTGACAAGTCGAATATTTATAGACTTATTGTATAAAATCGATTACGGTTTTTAAAGTTGTCCTACAAAATATGTAAATACCATTTTACAGCCAATGAAGATACTGCATTTATTTTCGTAAGCAAATGTTAAGTTGAGATTCCATTTCGGTTTCCGATTATTGTCATGGAATTTTGAAGATAAGAAGATAAATTGTAGAGTTTAATGCAGCTATTTATTTCTTATTTCAAAAAAATATTTAAGTTATACCAAAGATAAGTTTTCGTTGATTTAATACAAAATAGTGTATTATAATGCAGACACATTTTGAATAACAGTATATATACATCACAGTTTAAATGTTTACATTCATATTAAATACACCTTCTTCTGGACTAATAGTTATGGTACAAAAATATTGTTTTAATTTTAAATTAAAGAATGACAATAATTTTGTGTAAATTGATATCCTTATATTGAATCGATACAATTTATATCTGTAATGTTTCGGATAATGTTTTAGTAGAATAAGGTTTTGAGTTACATGGCCTAATTTTTTGAGAAATTTTAATAATCAAACTTTAATAACTAAATTTCAACAACTAAAAGTTACTGAAATTCGTACATTGCTTCGCTGAGAAGAGCGATGATTATTATGGCAATACAAAAATAATTCAAGTTGTGGTAATAACTTTTTCGTCCAAAAGCTGTACTTAATTGATAATTACAATCAATGATATATAAAGTTGTAATAAAAATTATTCTGGTACTCGTAACTCAATAAAAAGTCAGACGATTTCGAATTAAAAGAAATATCACATTGTAACTTCAAAGTAACCGCAATATGTATAATAGTACCAGAATATTACATTGTTGGTATAAGAGATACATTCTAAGATAGTTTCTCCGGAAACCAAGTATTCTAGAGAATTCATCAAATTTCGGGTACACATAAAGAATAAACTTTCTGAAGGAAATTGCTTAAATGAAAATCTTTGCTCGTACAATAAAGGAGATATTCACCAACAAAGTTGGAACTTTTTGCATGAATGTATCAGTTGATCAAAAGTTACACATTTTACATCATACTTGAAACCTTTTTTCTATACATTTTTTTCCAAACACAACTCATCTATACATTAGTTTATTATGAATATTACGAATTAAAAAATCTGCTGTTGTCCGATTTGTTGAAAAGATAAACATTTTTAAAATATGCCATTTGAAAGCTTTGCGCGGTAAGTCGAGGACTTGTCTATTAGCGTCTGGCAACGAGCGACATGCATTCTACCACTTGTGTTATTATACCGCATATTTATCACAAGCAATATCTAAAATTGAATTTAGTCCTAAACGACTTTCCTTTTTTATTTTCTCAAGTGAAAGAACGTTTTTACATTCACAACATCTTAAATGTTTGCCAAGCTCACTCAGTTCAACAATACGTCTCCAATGCTTAGGTTTCCCTGTTTACTTTTCACAAGATTCACTTTTGCAATACAACTTAAACGTTTCTGTATTACTTTCCGCTTTGTAAATTTTTCTTTATTGTCCCGCAACTGATCACGACAAAAAGTAATTTTTAAGTTTCCTATGAATTTTTTTTCACGATCCGAAAAAGTTTACAAAGTTAGGTTAAGTATAAGACATACACAATCACAACAGGTTAAAATATGACACAACCCAATGTTGCCATGTCTCTAGTTTCAACGAATAAACGTATAGTTGTGTGTATACGTATACATGCAGTGCCTGAGTATAGAGTATAATCTCTGAACAAAAATAATGGATCTCTGAATAAAAAATTACAAAAGATCAAGAACACATTACTTAGTTCGTATTTAATAATATGTTTTTGAACATCCACATATGCGTTTTATTTTTTGCATCTTTCAATACCAAATCATTGACCAAATAAATCTTCATACAACTAATTACAAATATCTGACCCTTTATAGAGCAACTTCTATGGATTACTTAAAATCTCTTAAATACTGAAAAAAACTTATATATTTTTTGTTCATACTTTAGTTGAATATTTTTAGGGGTGTAAAACAGAAAACAATTGTCCATATATCTGAAACATCAGTAAATATATAGGGCCATTCATACACATTTAATTGATTTGGGGAAAATAAAATATGTAAGTATACTTAGACCTACTGGAGCTAAATCTCTGCTTCACAAAAAATTTGATACGTTTACTATATCAAATATACGTCAGCATCTCAGTTAGCATCTCAGAAATGCAATACGACTTTTTTTTATAACGGTTATCTTGAGATCGATAATAAATAATCTAATATATATTGCGTTTGACAGACAATATTTATTAAAAATTCCAACATATTAAGGTACAACGACATAACAAGATATTGTGAGGAATTCGAAACATATAAGGGACATTAGTTAATATGGGCTATCGATTTCCCTCTCAAAAAACGTATTGATACATAACGTACGAGTATTTCAAACATAAATGGATTTAATGCAATTTTTATCAAAGTGACTGAAAATACATTTTGTGAGATGCTATAAATTGCATAATTGGTTACAAAAACTGGTAGAAAATTAGTTTTGCTTTTAGACTAAAAGGTATTGTAAGATGAGACATAGCACAAATAATATTTTTTTCAGTATTCCAGAAATAAACTGTTCTCTAAAGGCTGTGATATATTATATGTTAATCATACATGTAAGTGGGTTACCTTGTATACATTTCTACCTCTTGATGATAAAAATGATATATATGAAAATGTTACCTGTACAAAGTTGAATGCTATCAACTATTCTATTTTTGCAGGTCGTAAGACTATTATGCAAATATGATAAAACCGTACACTTTAATATGTTCTGCAATACAAATCTGAATAGTTGTATAAATGAATTACGGTAATCATATATGGCTTATAAATTTTCTTTCTGTAAACAATTAGCATTTGGTAGTAGTTGATACATATACATTAAATATTATCAGGATCGATAGTATACTTTTGATTTATTTTGAGTAAGATGTTTAGAAAGGAGGTGTGAACTTTAAATGTTCGTTTTTTTCAAGTTTTTTTAAATTCTGTCACTTAAGTATCGTTCATATTTAAGTACTTATGTCTACATTTCATTGCATGGAATCATGGACTTTTGCATTACTGTTTACATAAATCTGCAACAGTACCACTAAAATTCTTTGCAAATGCCAATTGAAATCTCAATTAAGAAATATTGCAATTTTACTATTATTAATTATTCAATATTGAATAATAGAAAAACTTCAAAGAGTTTACCATGTCTTGCTGGATATCTTCACCAACTTGAAGCAGCTACATGATAGATACAGTATATAAGTGACAGTATACCATATATAGTTACCATGAAAAAAAAAACTTACACTTTTACTTTTACTTGAAAAAAACTCATTTCGATAAAAAATAATTATTGAATGGTATTGCAGTCATTATCGCAATTTTGATATATTTAGTTTTCTTCCACATATTCAGAATGTTACTAAAAGTAATAATCATCTTAATCCCATCCAACTCACGGTTAAGATGATGCCATGAGCTTGGCGGCTGCTGTAACATGATGTTGATGGTGATAAGCCATTTCACTATTTCCAGAGCTACCACTAGGAAAACTGAAAATCTGCTGATATGGATATGATGGTTGATTTTGAATACAACTATACTCGTATCCTGGTTCACTCTTGATGGCACTCGTACTCGTGGCAGGTAATAGCGAGGTTTGGCCTAAATATGGTCTTTCTACAGGTGAAGATTTGTCTAGTTGGTGACTTTGGTGGTTTTGTGATGAGGGTTGTTGATTTTGTGACGAGTGTTGTTGACTGGACTGATTGGATTGGTGTAACATGGTGGGCGTTTTCGATTCTGTAAAAATAGATTTAATTCTAAAAATTATGTTGAAGAAATATTTTAAGAAGATTTGTATAAGATATATTTATTGTTATATTATATATAATATAATAATCTGCACTGTATACGGGCTGTCATACGTCACCGCATCATCAAATATGTAGCTATAGCCAATTATTATTTTTATTTTTATACCTAGTGTAGCAATAACTATTTGGTAAAAACTCCTCGTGATACCTTAGTACGGTATTTGTCTATAAATAGTTTTAATTTTATTTTGATATGTCTTTTGATTTTTTTAAATCGATTAAAATTAATATTAGCATATCATGAGGCAGTATCTTCCTATAATAATTTAATGTTAGATTTTTTCTAATAGGAATTACACAATAGGCCTGATATTCTTTTCATATCCAAATTTTATTTTGCGTTTATATAAAAATTGCTTTTTCGGTTAACGGAAATTCATAAATTGATTTCACAAATAATAATATGGTAAAGGTAAAAAGTAGTACAGATATCTTTAAAGAATTTTAAAATAAGTTCTCAAAATGTGCTCTTTCTCTTGCTCACAGTACAATATACTGTTATAAAACTCTTGTCCCACCCGTTCAAATGTTTGCGTTTTCCTTCAATTCTAGTGCAGAATATACGTACATATTAGATACTACTAAATAGGTACGTGTAAACTTTGCATCTCTAAAGGAAACTATCTCGAAAAGGAAGAATAAGTGGACACAGGTAAATGAGCTTCAATCAACCTCTTTTTATCTGTAAAATGTGTTACTATATAGAACATTCACCTCCATTATTCCTTTTAGCAGGGAAAATGACCTCTAGGCAAAAAACAAATAAATTTATGTATTGAAGAAGAAATATAAAACCAATGTCCGTTACAGAATCGATTTCACCCCCAGCTACCACAAATTAAGAATTGTATATGTTTTCTTGTACAAGGTGTTAAAAATTTCGATTCAACTCCGTTTAAGAAATGGAAATCGGTTGATCCGTTCTCATAATAGAAGCAAAAATATAATAATTTAATTAAAACATAATAAATTAATGGAATATTCAAAACACTCTATTATGAGCTCGATGATGTAGAATCGTTGCCGCATATCACTTTTGTTTTGCTAATGTTCAAAATGAGAGTGTTTTTATTTTAACTTGCTCATTTGTATTTTTCCACACAATTTTTTCCTAAATACAGTATATTTTTTAAAACAGTTATTGGAAGTATTAGTGATTTTAAACTGTTTGTGAAGTAGTGTCAGTTGCATTGACAGTAATAAAACTCATAATGGTCAAATAATTTATAAGAAAGAAATTGAAATTATTTATATTTATGGTATTGAAAATAAACATAATGAAAACAGGGTTTTTAATGAGAGACATTATGACAAAAATGAGGAATACTGATATATACTTGACCTTGCTAAAAAGATTCAATAGACTGGGTCCGTGTGCAACAAATTATATAAGCAGCAGGGAGTTCTTAGTGAAGCTGCACAAATTTTAGGATATCTCATCATTGATCATACCACTTCAATTCCAAAAATTGCCAAATTTATAAATGTTTCAGTTGGTTCGATACAATATTTAAAACTAAATAAGTTATACCTTACAAAAATAGCATATCCCAGCAACAAGACGACGATAACTGATAAAGTGATTCGATTTTGTAAAATGATGACTGACAATTTTGGGAAATTAAATAATAGAACCTGTTGTTGTTGAAGAAAATTTAATTGCACTTGATGATTTGCTGGAAAATTAAATCACAACACAGTCCTTAGAAAAGTCGATGAAGCAAAAAACCCACTGTTGGATGAACAAAATTTACATTTTCAACATTGCCTCACTACGCCACTACTCATTATATGGTCGACAATGGTTGAATTAAAGGTTCCCCGACAAATAGATTGACAGAGGAGGCGCTCTGGAATGGTCGGCATTGTCTCCAGATATAACTCTACTGGAGTTCTTCTTCCTAGGGTTATTTGAAGATAATTGAGAATACAAAACTCCGCCCTAGAATATTCAAAACTTAGAAAATAAGATTATGCATACATACAGGCTCATTACCAAAGATACATTTCAAAACGTCCAACAGGAATTCGAGAGTAGATTGATTGTACTTATATTTAGCCAACAATAATTGGCTGTTTTAAGTATGTATCTAATCAAGGCAAGTTTCAAATTTTGCTGTGTTTATTATAAGAACGGATCAACCGATTTTAGTTTTTTAAACGGAGTTGAAGTAGAATTATTAATACCTTTAAAAGAATGTACTATAAGATAGAGGGTATCATTTGCACTTTTTATATATGTGGGGATAGCTGGGAGTTAGGGGTGAAATTACTATAGTGGAAATGAACACTGGTTTGGAACTTTCTCTTCAATGTCTTATTTATTTTTTGTCTAGAAGTAATTTTCCTTGTTAAAAGAAACAATGTGAATGGGTAATTTTGAAATGAAGGTACTGTACATATGGGTATTTTGTGTGGTATGGTCTCCACTTTTTTGTTACACGTTGTGCATAAAAATCAATATTCATTTTAATATATAAACAAAGAGAGACAAACATATAAATATTAAAACTAATTTAGTACCTATCAGTAATAGAATTTCTTAAATGTAAAATTATATTTTTTTCCTTTCAATGATCATTTCACAAGAAATTTTAAATAATAATTTTCTAATTATCGTAAATCAGTATTTTACAATATTTTTGTTAAAGAAAAATTACCATGAAAAAAAATATTTTTGATAAACAAAATTTGCACACATGTCGAATAAATTGCTAACAAGTAATCATTTTAGTGTAAAGCGAATTACATTAGCTACAATTTAACATTTTTACGTTGCAGAAACGGAGGTCTTTTCTTAACATTCTTGGACAATCAATATAGACCAAAATTTCCGGTTTTAGGGAGTCATAATAAACACATTTCCTTCAGAGTAATAACCAAATATGAGGAGTCATAACTGAGTTTATTAAAGTGAATAGGTAACAGTCCAATAGGTCTGAAAAATGAGTCTGATGAATTGAGTTGAAGCACAAGTTATGATGCATACTAAATGGTGTACTACTTGTGCTTTGCAACAATGTAAGTAAAGTAACCAGACTAACGTAAATGTTAAATATTTTATTTTACTTTATACAAGTAACTATTTATTACTCTTATGTTTTTTTAACATAAATAATGTACCTAATTATTAAATTATTGATTATAATATGGGCATCCATAATGAAATATTTACGTTTCATAATAATTGAAGGTACTTTAACACTTAGGGAAGGTAGTTAACTTCCTTAATTAAAAAAAGAAAGAAATACAACCTATTATATTGATCACCCCGAGCACTTATATCCACTTTTTCATAAAGTGCATCTCTTATTGAAATGTTTTTCTGTATCTCAAAATAGCATATTAATGCTTTTAAACAAATATGTATATCCAAAAATCACAGTATATTATTTTCCATCATTCCCTATACTATCTTCCCCTATTTTATTACTATACTCAATATATTATCTTCCATTCCTATATTATCATTCATCCTCGCAATTATTATTGACGCAACTGTTATAATGGTTGTAATGGGTGCATTAATGACTCATTACAACGATTTGGAGATTATTACATGGCATCTGTATAGAAGCGACATATTAACATTAATAAGCGAATAATAACATTATTATTTTGTCTAATATCCAATTTTTTTGCTGTATTTTGAACAATATGAATCGAATACACAGTAGGATTAAGATTAACATAAGTTCATATTCATTTCAATTTCACATATTTAATTGTGAAGTGAATATATTCATATCATCTTTGCTTACCATAAATAATCACATTTTTCGTTGCTATTTACATGTACGATATTAGTATTCAGCAATATGTGACAGGTATTTTCTAATGAAGTTCAATTTGCGTTAAGTTTTATACCAAACGAGTGAGCCTGGTATGAGTTTTATGTTGCAATAAACCCATACAGATAAATTTAGAGTTGATAAACTGCACGCTTAGAAATTAAAAATAAAAAAAATATATGAAATCTGTTTTATAAAATTATTTGTATGAATCCGTCGACTTAATTTAGCCCTAGATTTGATATCAAATCGATTAGTTTATCTGAATTAATAATGGTTGTTACATTTTACAATGAACACAATGTAAAATGAAGTTGATAAATAAATTAACGGTAAAAAAGGACACAAACATATCTACTAATTTAAAATAGTTAGTTAGTCCTATATAAAATGTTAATTAATAGTGACTACGCCTGGTTAACTTAGAACTTGAAATGCAAAGAAAATGAAGTGCTTCTTACCATGTTAAATCAATATTTCAGTACTAATTTTTTTCTTTTACTTAAATGTAATATCGAAGTATTGTGTACTATAGGATGTAATGTTGTTTCCTCAAAATTATATTAATTTATTTATTAATTAAATAAATTAAACCCAAAATTCCAGAGATTCTTTAAAAAAAATATTATGTCACAACTCCATACCCACAATCAGGAAAGCATAACCGTATGAGACGTGCTTGCAGTTTTAATGAACTCACTTACGGCCCACCCTAAAATTCTTAAACCAATAGTTAAGAGGGGACGTACTGACCTTCAACAGAGGTGGAGCTACTGTCATCTCTGTCTCCTCCCGCCGGCTTCTTTGGTTTGCGTTTGCGTGTTTGTATCCCATCTTTACGCATGGCTAAGGGTCTATTTACACCGTGTAGCTTGAAATATAACCCACAGGCGTTACAGACCGGTTCCCCATCATTATTCCGTCTCCATAATGTCGTCGTCCTGGTTCCACAATTTGTACAACACAGGCCCAATCTCCTTGTTGCCGTCTGAAATTGAAAATCCTGTTTTAAATATTGAGAGTGCTTAATTGGGAATTATTCCTATAATGTATATGGTGATTTTTTGTTTTTCTTTTGTTAATTATTAAATGCTTACCAGTCTTTTAGAAGGTTTAATTAAAGGCCTATTCATTCCGTTCATTTTGTGATAAAGGCCACAAGCATTGCACAAATAATGTCCTGTTCCGTCTCTCCGCCACAAGGGAGTAGAAATAGCTCCACAATTTACACACTCTCGACCTTCTCCAAACTGAAAATCCATTCCAGCGTCTAGAAAAATATGCCTAGTTTAAAATAAACTGTTCGAAATGATTCCTTATATTCAATTCGGCATGGAAAAAATTGGTATACTTATGTATTATCTAAAAATATATTTGTGCATAAAGATCAATAGTTTATACATAAATAAAAAAACAATATTAATTACGCAAATTTAGTCAAATATTTGACAATTTGCAATTCTTACAATACTCAATTTTAAACATTTTATTGACTTATTTAAAATTATTTTTTATTAAATTTAAAATTCATTTAGAACATTAAAACATAAGTAATATGTGTGATAAGATATGTTCCAACAATGAAAAATAATTTCTAATTTCTCACTAAAAAAGGTTATGTAACTTAGAGTAGAGTAACTTCGCCATGTAATAGGTATAACCAAAAGCATGACATATGTCTCATCATACATGTAATATATGTAATATAACAGTGCTTGATAAATGATACTTGTAAGAGATACGTCAAACTAGATGGCGGTGGATCGGTGGATGGAAATTTTTATCATCTGCTTTCGAGTTATAAACATAAGTTCAATTTTTGACCATTTTAATTTATTCTTTATTGTAATTATAATATATTTGACTCGTTTAATGGGATTTCTGGGTTTAAAACTGGTTTTAAATCCACAAAGAAGCTATTTAACTTTTTTTAAGTTAGCCATTGAAATCGAACGAAAGTAGTTTTAGAATTCTCGTAGAAATTTTTCATTTTTAAAATTATGAATGGAACTAATAATAAACATTTATTACTAGGTCTCGAAAATTTATAGTTTCAATATATTGTATGGTTTTTATATGTTTTTTATTTATTTATTTATATAAGTATATATTTTATAACACTACATGGCATTTATTTCAATGAATTTGAACTTGTGAAAAGTGAAACACCGTATATATTTAAATGACAGAGAATCGAAAATAATATATAGTGAATAAGTTTTAAATTGTGCTGATGATTTTGGAGTTACTATAAAATTATTAAGTCGCCAATTACGAGTATCATAACTCATGACCAGACTCCCAGAAAAGATGACACTTTAACAAACAAATAAATAGAATCAATTTTATATGACTACTTAATTGTAGTAATTTATGATTTTTGCCTGGAAAAAATCAATTTTCCTTTTGCATTTACAAATTAACTCCTTCTCTATTTTTTCTGGATGATACTTTTGACACGTACTTAGATATTGTACTTTTATAAAGTTTTTCTGAAAATACCCAACATTTTGAAAGAACTTTATAGATTACCTACTAATGAACTGCGCGTACTAATTTATGACTCTAGGTCCTGGTGTACGCAGCGGGGGGTTATCTAAAACTAAAGATTATAACATTCATAAACAAAAACACGGTCGGACTCTTCGAATTTTATTGATAAATTTCCATGCGTATTTCCAATTTATTAACACAAGCCTCATCTTAACTTAAACAATAAATAGTTTTAAAATTATCGTATCCTTAAAATGGACGAATGAAGGCAAGCTCATGGTATTAAACCTAAAAAGGTGTTACAATAAGATTGTACGATGTGGATTTTGAATAGAACATGATTTTCTGTAGCAAAGTGTCGAAGTATTTATTGATTTATAATGTAGATTGGGAATTACAGTGGTATTCAGATAAATAGCACATGGGCGTTTTTCATTATAAATTTTATTTCTATGATTTCAATGTTGCTTAAATAAACAAGGTGACAATAGGATGCAACAAAATATTTTATTTCCTGTTCAGCAAAAGAACAACATAACTAGGAAATACATTTCATAAAGAAAACTAAAATAAAAATGTGAAAAGTAAGTGCATGTTCAACTAAATAGCACAGTGTATTTACTGAAACTTATCAGTACAACTAAAACTAAGAAAATGCTACAAAACGTAACAATAACTACAATTTACTTTAATATTTAGTAGGGTAATCTTTATTTTGAATTACAGCCAAACATCGCTTTGGTAAAACTTTCTACCAAACGTTTGCATCGTTCTAGAGGAATACTCTCCCAAGCATTCTTTACAGCAGGCCACAAGTCGCGTGTATTAGATATTTCTCGTTTTTATAATTAGGTCTATGTCATTCCAAAAGTTCTCAATCGGGTTGAGGTCGGGGCTTTGATCGGCCCAATCAAGGACAGAAATTTTGTTCTTAGACAGCCAAGTCTTCACTAAATAAGAACAGTGTTGGGGTCGTTATCATGCATGAAATTCCATATTACTGGCATGCCTTCGTCGGAATAAGGTTCCGTGGTATTCTGTAGAATCTGTTTATATTTAAACTTGTCTAAAATACCATCAATTTTTTCAATAGGCCCAACACCATGCCACGACATTGCGGCCCAAACCATAATACTACCACCCCCATGTTTGATAGTCTTAATTGTATACTTAGGATTATATTCCTGGTTCGTCGACCGTCGCACATACAATGGTACAAGGTATATGCGAAAGCCGAGGAACTAGGAATATAATCCTAAGTATACAATTAACATTTTGATGCAGCGTTCAGTTTCGGTCTCCAATGATCAGATCAGGTAGTCGTGGGCTTGATGGCATAAACCTGAGACTTCAGAATATCAGAGATGACACGACCAGGAAAAGATTCGTGCAAGATCGTCAATGTTTCACGGGTGGTATGGGAAGTGGCACTGTCCTGCTGAAACCACATATCAAACCACATATATTTCAATCGAGGCACAAAGAATTGAGTTACCACACCAATATAATGTTCGCCATTTATTGTTAATGCATTAATTGTTAATGCTTCGTTTTCACCGAAAAATGGTGAAATGCACACCAAACAGTGACACGTTGGGGATGTATTTATATCTCATGAATTATTCATGGATTTTCTGAGGCCCCTGTTATTTACTGATTCAATTGGTGTTGGTAGAAGTTGTTGGGTTAATTGGGATTTGCAGGCATGGAGATGCAAATCTTTAGTGAGGATACGGTGAAAAGTGGCTGTTTAAGTGTCCATTTTTTGTGGACGATGACGAATCGAGGTCCCTGGACTCTCGGCTACACTCTCGCGAGCTGCCAGGATGCTTCGTTCTGAACAACTACTATACGCTCGTGTCGTGTGTTTCACAGCAATAACCGAACAGTACTTTCGAACTTTTCGATTATTCTTTTCACAGTTGATAAATCTGGAATATGATTTCTACAGAAAATCGGAACCATTTTACGTTTACGTAAGAACCAAAATTTCACCATTTTGATGTTTAACAATAAGAACGCGTTGTTGTATCATGTAGCTCCGTGTTTACTAACTCCTATCTGTAACCCCTATCGATCTGTCAAAATTGTTGACCTATCGAATGATGACAGCAAATATGGCCTGTAATTTCAAATCTTGCACTCTTATTGTAACACCATTTAATTAAGTTTTTACCGGGATTTTGCACAATTTTAAGTTTTATTAATATTTCATATAAATTGTCTTTTTAAAATAAACTTAATATTTGGAGTAGTTACCGTATGAAAATAAAATTTTGAAATCTTGAAGAAATAAGCTTAAATGCCAGTAAATTCGGGTGTTTTATTTTTCATTTTATAAGCATTTCACCTACTGCATTCCGATATGACGTATCTATATCGCTATAACTATATTTGTATCTCGAGACAAGCATTTTTCTGCGATATGAGAGGTAATATAATCCATTATAATTTACGACTGTACATTTTACTACAGGAATAATCTTTACAAGCATTTTATTGTTTACACTTAATGATGATTATTTATTTGTGTTTATTTCTAAATGTAAAGGGGTGATATATACATTGGAATAAAATACCAGTATATTTCTAGTAGCAATATGTATAGGGTGTCTCAGTTGAAACTATTCTATTGGAATTGCGTGCCGTTTATGTTCGGTCAAGGATAGTGGGTCAATATTTAATGACTGTCATCTACAAACCACACAGTTCGCAACAGTTCAACAACAAATAGTTTGTGTACAACGGTTTTATGAAAGTCAGGGATCATTTACAGTTGAATTAAGGAAAATTCCCACAATATTAGGACAAATTGAAGCAACTACAGAGTTAATAGTTCGTAACTTAATCAAGAAATTTGAGGAGACAGCTTCTGTTATTGATAAGGCAACAACGATACGTCCTCGTCCTGGTCGATCAGATGACAATATTTCTGCAGTGGGAGAAAGTGTATGGGAGTACCTAAACATCAATTCGACGTTGTGCACAATAATTGAATCTGTCAAGAGCCACCACGCATGGGATTTTAAAGAAAAACCTGCATCTGTAAGCATACAAAATTTCAGTCATCAGTTCATACAACAATTAAAAATTACAGACCATTTACTATGTCGTACATTTGTTAATTGGGTATTAGAAAATAAAGAAGATGATGCTGATTTTTGCAACAAAATTTAGTTCAGCAATGAAGCACATTTACATCTTGACGGATACATGAGCAAACAAAATTGTTGAATTATGAGTGCTGCAAATCGACATACTGTTCAGGAAAAAGAAATGCATCCACGGATCTGCACGGGGTTGGTGCGCATTTTAGAGAGGTGGAATAATTGGACCATACTACTTTGAAAATGAAACTGGTAATGTCAACACAGTAAATGAGAAATGCTATCGTGATATGTTAAACAATTTATTTTTCCACCAAGTTAATGATTTGGATTTGAACACCATGTGGTTTCAGCAAGACGGTGTAACGTGTCATACAGCATGTGTAACCATAACTCTGTTGCATACTAAATTTCCTGATCGTGTTGTCTCCCGGATTGCTGACATTAATTGACCTGCAAGATTATGTGATTTAACATCACTGGACTTTTTTCTATGGCTTTTATTTTCTTAATAACTGTAAATAATCGCTCACTTTAATATAAAACAGTTATACACAAACTTTTCATTGTTGAACTATTGTGAACTGTATGGTCTGTAGATGATAGTCATTAAATATTGACGCCCCATCTTTAACCGAACACAAAAGGCGTGCAATTCAAATACTATGGTTCCAACTGAGACACCCTATATAAGTAGTCGTTCTGTAGAATTATTTTGAATCACGAATTGAAATCCATACATATTAACTCGGCAATGCCGGATTTAATATTTGTGGTAGAGTGCGCCCGTGAGGTTTTTAGGGGAGGCAAGTGAGGAGTTGTAAAATCTTAATACTGTTAGAAATGAAAATGAAACATCATTTTCTAGATATTAATTTATAATTTTAGATATGGGTTTATAGTTTTATAACTAACATTATTTAATTTATAATTTTAGTTTTCAGTAAGGACTAAATCTCCCCGCTATAAGAATATTTATTAGTAAATATTTAAAGACACCTGGATATCGACGAATCACATTTATTAATTATTAACTCATTGTCAGAAGAACAGTCACGTTTGGATATGATCATAATTTAATTGAAAAGCTCGATAATACAAAGTAATATTTCAATTACGTTTTTGGTTACGTTCTTCACAAATATATAAATATTTCCTAGACTTGCATTAACACATACATATACGAGTATACCAATATTTTATTAGTACAGTAACGGAATTAATTTATATATTAAAAATAAAAATAGAGAAAAGTGTATTATATTTCTAAGGCGTTTTATTTTCTTTCATGAAATGGAGTGTCAAGGTTGTAAATAAAGTTTACACCTAAAGATGTTAAACTTTATACCAGACGTCGCGTGGTGTTGATTTTGCTCCATTACTGATGCGAACATTCACACCAGTGAATGATAAATTTCTACCATGGCCCTGCTGTATTCATTTGACATTATTAAACTGCTGTGTCCCTACATTAACACCGTTTGCTACATAAAGTGTATACATTTAGATGTGTACATATTTTTTTCGTATAAAACTAATATAGATACACCCATGCAATGTCACAATTTACTCCAAACAGGTATACAACCATGCATGTAATTGTTTTACAGTTCCTTCATTTCATCTAAGTATTTGTCTTTCGCGACGAAGTATAAAAAAGTAACATAAACGCATATTTTATATCTGACATTTTTCATTTATTGCCTACATAATATTTAGTATGCAGTAAAACAAATGTTACAAAGAATATTTATCAATTTTTATTTTCAGTAAAAACAAAATCCTCTTTTTATATGAACCATTATTAGCAATTATTAACAATTGATAAAACCTAAATCAGTATACTTGTTTGTGATGTCTGAAAAATTAGTTAATGGCCATATTTATTTATCCTAAGAAGCAAACAGTACGAGCCATAGTGGTTTAATAGAAAATGGTTTTAATAAAAATTAGTAATACAAATTCTGACAAGCTCGCTGGAGAATGTGTTAGGTAGGTGAAGTGTCTAATATATAACATCAATCATTTTTATTTCTATTGTCTACTTATTAGTAATAATATATTGATCTCATTAAGAATATATCCTATTATGGCATAATTAATTAATAGTTTCATAAGCACCAGCAATCGAAAATATTTAATTTAAAATATTTATTTATAGTAAAACTAAATTCCCTTATTCTATGTATAATAGATATAAATCTATATATAATAGATATACATATGGTTTGTATAATGGATTCTTTGCATGTGCGTCACAGGTAACAATCGTATGAATCAATCAACTGCCATTTTTGAACAGTGTCGTGCCGAAAACACATTTTAGAATAAGAGTTACTACAATACAAATCAATCAACCTATGACAGAATAATGAAAGATTTCTCCACAAAAACATATTTCAATTTCAAAACATATTCAAAAGAAGTGATAATTCAATCAAAATAAATGAAATAAATTTTACAGAAATATTGAGACGCCAATGAAACAAATTATACAATAAAGCTAAGACGTGACTTTATAATTGCATTTTGTTCGCCAAATTATTAACTGTATATGCCGTACGTAGTTGATTGAAACATACGTGCTGGTAATTATGGCATATTAGTAACAATTGCGAGTGGCGTAGCATGTGATCCGTACGTCGTCACTAAATTAATATACGCGCAAAGATCCATTATACAAATTGTATATAGAAAGTAGCCTATGGATATAGATCCGTAAACTACTTTCTGGATATCAATGCGGCACTTTTATTAAAACCTGGAAGCTCATTGCCATTAGGATTATAGAATCACAAAATTTAAATAGAAAATTTTATCAAAAGAAACGCAAGTAGTAGGTACTTAAAATATAATATGTAGGAATTTAACTGCGTTATTTGTAAACATAAATATAAATATTTCTTAAACTTGTATCACTGCATGCCATACCTCGATATATAATGATTATTTATTTAATTATAAACACAGTGCATGTTTTTAATAAACATACAGAGTTTTGTACAAAGTTTTGTCTACATTCCGTTTTAACGCCAAACGTAGTATACAATAATTAAGTAATGAACGTTAAATACTCGTAGTTTTATTGTCGTATAAAAGAGGTCGTAGAAATGGAAATACGGATAACATCCTAAAATTTGAGATTGACTTAAAAAGAGGCAATTTTTGATTCATTATATTAATAATATAATGCTGGTTTACTTATATTAATATTACTCTACTTTACACTATTAATATAACACGTATTTTGATTACTTTATAATTATAGCCATATGTATACAAAATTGTATGCATCTCTGTATAATCCCTATTGTATGTTTGATCACATTACAAACACTTCTATCTTTACAGCGTAATCAAAACTGAAGAGAAATACAGTGAGGGAAAATGTCTTTCTTTATTTGTCCTATAAAGTTTGCCAATACACAATAATCAGTGTAAGAAATAGGAAGAACAAAGAGCAACGAAAACAAACTATGAAACTATAGCCTGGATGTCTCCCAATGATCTTGTACAAGACGTAGTGAATTAATAGAGAACATTTCTATTATTATGTGTTCTTGAGCTCTCTTTTCTCTAAATAATTTTTTTTTTCAGTATAATTCAGATGGTTCATTATCATCATCATGAGGTCATCAGTCCTAAGATTGGTTGGACGCTAACCTCCAGCTTCTCCTATCTTGTGCTAACCTACGCATTTCGCTAATTGTGCTACAACCTACATCCCTTGCTATTTGCGAGCAGTAGTCTAATCTAGGCCTACCTTTACATTCCTTCACTCCTATTTCTGCCTCCAAAATATCGCGGACTATTCCCCCATATCTCAGCAAGTGGCCTACCATTCTATCTCTTCTCTTCTTTATGTTTTTCCACATACTTCTTTTCTCGCCGACTTTCTCCATTACTTCTTCGCTTCTAACCCTATCAGTCCATGGTGTTTTCATCATTCTTCGGTAACACCACATCTCAAAAGCTTCTAATTTCTTCCTACTTGCTCCCCTACCGTCCATGTTTCGCAACCGTATAGTGCCGTGCTCCATACATATGTTTTCAAAAATCTCTTCCTTGAGTAGTAGAGCAAGGGGGCTACCAGCTCACCCTCGGATTTGTCCGCGGACATTTGATGCGGATGGCATGTGTCCATCGGGAGTGACCAAAGATGTGGGTGGGGTCGCGAAGAGTTCTTGTGGATGATCAACAATGACCAGAGGGTGTAGAAAAAAGCGGCGGAGGGGGGCGAGGGGGGAAAAAAGCATGGTTAAGAAAAAAAGGGGCGTGGCTGCGTTAAGAAAAAAAAAACATGGCTGTATTAAGAAAAAAGAGGCGTGGATGCGAAAAAAGAGGGTGGGGGGAAAAACATGTCTGCATTAAGAAAAAAAAAATGTGGTTAGAAAAAAGGGGGCGTGGCTGCGAAAAAAGAGGGTGGGGGTAAGAAAAAACGGTGTCTGCATTAAGAAAAAAACATAGCTGTATTAAAAAAGGGGGGCGTGGCTGCTTAAGAAAAAAAGAGGGTGGGGGAAAAAGAGGGGCGTGGCTGCGTTAAGAAAAAAACATGGTGGCAAAGGGGTGGTGACGCAAGGTCAGTGGCTGACGCAGTCAAAAGGGCCTTATCTTAAACTTTATCCGATTACAATCGAATAAAGACTAAAATTCATTAAAAAATTAATTGAACATAATCACAAGAAAGAATATTTTTAATAAGTTAATAAATAAAAAAGTTATAGACAAAGAAAATATATTTATGGTAAAAAAATAGTACATATATTTAGCATTACATTTAGATTCAATATTAAACATAATAGAATAACTTTAAAGAAAATTATTAAGATACAATATTGTAGTATTATAAAAAAACTTAAAATATTAATGTAAAAAAATTAATCAAATCTCTAATTTCAATACAAATGTAATTTTTATTAAAAAATAATTTTTGAGAAAAAACAATTTAATAAAAAAATAATTTTGAAAAAAAAAAAAAACATTATTGATGACCTGCCCAACATATTACAGTTGGTCGAACCTCATCCTCCTCCACGTCGCTAATCTCGACGACTTCGTCTTCATCATCGGAGATGACAATCACCGTCTCATCGTCGGTGTCGTCGTCGTCCACGACAATGAAGTCGATATCACGATCACTGAAAGAAATATAATTGAAAAAAAGAATACAAAATAAAAGAATAACTTACTTTTCCTCCAAGTAAGGTGGAGACGTAGGAGAATAACTTGGAGGAAATAGAAATCCAGGTGGTAGATCTCGTATTGAAATCAGAGGAGGTGGTAGATCTCTGTAAGGTGGAGGCAGGTCATCATCAATGTATGGTGGTAGGTCCCAGTAAGGAGGGGGATCCAAATTGCTGTAAAAATAATTATAATTGAAAAAATGAATTAACTATGTAAAAAATTACTTACTTTTCTCTGAAGTAAACTTCAGGATTTACCGGTGGCGTATATCGGTTCGTTAATTGAACCATACGAACCCAAGCATTAAATTCACTAAAAAAAGTAAGTATAATGTAAAATAAGTTGAATAATGAAAAAAAAATAACTTACATATCTTCAAAGTTCTCTTGCAAAATATTCAAACACTCAGATGACGACATATTTCGTGAACTAGATTTGATATTTAAATAAAAAGGATTCCGTTAGACTTCAGTATTTATATCGAATTGCAGATTTTGTTTAACCTAAACACTTTATAATCATCAAAGTGTAAGTATAAATAGTCGCAGTAATATGAGAAAATTCAACAACGTCTATTGAAATATGCTAAAGTGATTAAATGAACCATTAAAAATTAATTTATAACTTCAATAAAAATATCGTAAATGCAATAAAGAAGTCACGTATGAAAATTTTTGGTAATATGAGAAACACAAACAACGTTTATGTGATTATAAAAAATAAGAGTAAGCAATCCAACAATAATATCAACGTCTTCAGATTAGATTGCGTTGCGTATATATTTGGGTTATCAAAATGATTTATTATAAACAAAAACGTTGGCGTTCGAATTATTTCTACATGGAACGTGATTTAAATGTAAACAAACTGCAAAAATGCCAGATCGCTTTATTTCTAATCTGTGGGTCAATCAATAAAAATTAATTTATGACTTAAAACTGTCAATTATAACATATACGAAATATAAATTCTGCGAAATAAAAAAACTGCTAACTCAACAAAACAAAAACGTCGCCGGCTGGTTTAAGGAACGTAACTTAAATGTAAACAAATAGCAAAATTTCAGCCTGATAGACAAAACATTTTATTTCTAATCTGTGGAGAAATCAATAAAAATTAATTTATGACTTAAACCTATCAATTATAACATATACAAAATATGAATCCCACGAAATAAAAACTGTCAACTCAACATTATTTTTCACACGTGCTGATGGTGACGTATGAAAAATTGACGTCACAGATGATATAAAAGGTTTACAGCCGGCATAATTCATCATATGTGTTTATACTTATACGCTATACGTGACGTATTATAAAATCTTTATTTGTGTGCTTTATCTACGGGAAACAAACGTGAGTAAAAAATTGTTTTTATTAAATTTCAATAAAATTAACAAGAAAATATTCTATTAATTTTAGATGGATTTAGAAAAATTAAACAAGGTTTCACTTCTAGAAACTAAACAAGTTCTTAAGATATCAGACTTGGAACAAAATATTCCACAGCCAATTTATGGGGCTAGAATAGTGAAAACTCGGTACGGTGAGACTATATTACTTGAATTACAAGAGACCAATATATTCTTACCAAGAAGAGTGCTGCATGAAATAAGAGAAAATTTGGATGAATTTCAATGTGAAAGGAAGTACAGCATAATTTATGAAGGTTTGAAGGATGTAAATAAGCCTTCTATGGGAGTGCAGTTCAAGTTTATCAAAAGTAAGTAAACACACACACAATTTTTAAATATTAAGTTTTTATTTGTAATTTTTTTAGCTGAAAACAAAGAGTGAGCCCAGATAGTTCTATATAAAATATACACGCAGACAGAGATATCATCATTTACTTTTAGAACCCTTCAAGTGAATACACGCAGACACAGCTATGGACTCTGAAGAAATTAAGCATATCAGCAATGATATTATTAAAAAGTTCAAAGAAGTGGAAACACTTTTAGGAAATGGTTGTTGTACCCCGCAGGAGAGAGTGCTATGGATAAAAAAGGTAAAATCGCACATTAGACTTTTAACTAGAGCTATCAAGGGATCTAATTTATCAGTAGGTGTACTGCGTAACCTTCAGACTAATTTAGGACATTTGAAAAGGTTTAAAAGTATCATTGAAAAAATAAATTATATTGGGGGGGCGGTATTGGTAAAAGAAAAACGTAGTAATCGGGTCAAATGGGAAGATTTAATATCGGTTTTTAATAGTAGAGTTCGTACTGGAGTAATCATTAATTTAAAACATAAATATTTGAACGAATTTTTCAATTATGCTTTTCACCTTTTCAAAACTAGAATAATGAATGCCACGAAAAAAGTACCAGCGCTTAAAGTTAATACTACTTTCTGCGCTGAATTTATAAGAAAGTCACAAGACATAGAAATTATTGAAAAAAAATATTTTAATACAAAAAATAAGGTAATTGATGCAGGGAGGGATTTACGTCAATGGTTTGAATCTAATGTAAGGGATGATATTTTTAATGCTTTATCTGAATTTTCTGAATCTGGCAGTGGGTGGGCTTTAAATGAAATAATTAGCTTAGAAATTAATATAAATAAATATGAAGTTGGGAACGGTTCATCCTACATTAAACTACCGGAAAAAATTGCAAAAAAGCAGGCTTGCATTAATGTTAAGAACAACGATGACGCTTGCTTCGCATGGGCCGTTGTCAGTGCTCTCCATCCCGTTGAAAAAAACGCTGATAGAACATCATCATATCCTCATTATAAAACAGTATTAAACGTAAAAGATATTGAATTTCCTATGACGTTACCGCAAATTTCCAAATTTGAGAAAAATAATGCAATCTCTGTTAATGTATTTGGTTTGGAAATGGATTCAAAATCAAATTTTTCTGTTGTGCCCCACCGTATAACCAAGCGAAAACTAGACAAACATGTAAATTTATTATTAGTTCAGAATAAATATTTTCCAAAAATAAATGAATTTGAACCGCCGCCACCGATGTCAGATAATGAAGAGCTAAAAATTAAATATCATTATTGTTATATTAAAGACTTATCTAGACTTTTATGTAGGCAGCTCTCTAAAAAAAAAATTAAAAAATATTTTTGCGATAGATGTCTGAATTATTTTACATCTCAGAATAAGCTAAATAATCATGTTGTAGATTGCGAAAAACTTAACGATTGTAAAATTGAATTTTCTCGAGAACGGTACATTCAATTTAAAAATTTTGCATACAGAGAAATGATTCCGTTTATTATATATGCAGATTTCGAATCCTTGCTTGAACAATTTAATGGTGATGATAGTCATTGCAAAACGAGCAGGTATCAGAAACACATAGCCTACAGTGCTGGATATTATTTCAAATGCGGTTATAACAATGACTGGTCGTATTATAAAAGTGCTCGAGGAATAGAATCGATGTCTTGGTTTGCAGAAGAGTTACGCAATGTTGCACAATTTTGTCTCCTCGAAATTAAAACATGTGGAGCCCATGAATACTGAAGTTAGTTTACGGGATGCCAGTAAAACTTGTCACATTTGCGAAGGAGAATTTACCGAAACAGATAAAATTGTTAGAGATCACTGTCACCTCACCGGAAACTTCAGAGGTTTTGCTCACAATAAATGTAATTTAAATTATAAAAATTCTTTTGTTATTCCCGTGGTGTTCCATAACCTCGGAGGTTACGATGCTCACTTTATAATAAAGTTCTTAGCTGAACGAAATCATATTACTTTATTGCCTGAGAATAAGGAAAAATATATTAGTTTCACAGTTCACGATAATGAAACCAAATTGAAATTTAGATTTATAGACTCCTTCAGATTCATGGGTTGTTCTCTAGAAGAACTAGCTTCCACATTGAACAACGAAAACTTTGAAAATCTTAAACGTGAATTTTTGGACTTGGACGATGAAAAATTTCAGTTATTAACACGAAAAGGTGTATTCTTTTATGACTATTTGGATAACATAGAAAAACTAGATGAAACGCAATTACCTGACATAAAATACTTTTACAATAAACTAAACGACAAGAACATAGAGGAGACTGATTATGAACATGCGCAAATTGTTTGGGATAAATTCGGTATGAGTACTCTAGGCGATTACAGCGATCTCTATATGAAAGCAGATATCATGCTATTAACTTGCGTTTTTGAAACTTTTCGTAGTACTTGTTACAAGACGTACAACCTCGACCCAAGCCGCTATTTTTCGATACCAGGTTATACGTTTGATTGCATGCTGAAATATACAGGGTGTAGGCTAGAAACTATTCAAGATGTAGATATTTTAATGTTTATTGAGCGTTGTATTCGCAGTGGGGTGAGTCAATGTTGCAATCGATTTTCACAGGCTAACAACAAGTATTTAGATACTTATGATGCCAGCAAGCCATCCACATACATTGTTTATTTCGATATAAACAATTTATATGGCTGGAGTATGAGAGAATTCCTTCCATACGGAGAATTCCAGTGGACAGATTGCAACATAGACATCACCAGTGTGCCTAATGACTCTGAAATTGGTTATATTTTAGAGGTCGATCTCGAATACCCAGAAGATCTACATGATTTACATAAAGATTTGCCATTCTGTCCGGAACACAGAACTCCACCAAATTCAAAATTTTCTAAATTAATGACTACCTGTTATAGTAAGCAAAAGTACGTTATTCACTATAGAAATCTTAAACAAGCTCTACAGCATGGAATAAAATTAACACATATCCACAGAGTTCTAAAGTTCAAACAGTCTCCATGGTTGAAGTCCTACATTGACTTAAACACATCACTGAGAACTCAAGCAAAGTCAAACTTTGAAAAAAACAATTATAAACTAATGAATAACGCTACGTTTGGTAAAACAATGGAGAATGTTCGAAAACATCGAATCGTTAAGCTAGTAAACAAATGGGAAGGGAGGTACGGAGCTAAAAATTTGATTGCTAGTCCTGATTTCCAAAGCAGATCCATTTTCGGCGATAATCTTATGGCCATTGAAATGAAAAAATCTCGCATTATATTCAATAAGCCCTTGTATATTGGAATGTCTATTTTAGATATTTCTAAAATTTGCGTATATGATTTTCACTATAAATACATGTTAACAAAATTCCCCGTGGAAAAATGTAAACTTTTGTACACAGATACAGACAGTCTCTTATACGAAATTCAGTGTAATGATGTATATGAAGATGTTATCAAAAAAGACATTAATAAATTTGATACTAGTGATTATCCCCAAGATAATCGTTGGAATATTCCTCTAGTAAATAAAAAAATCCCTGGTTTAATGAAGGATGAAAATAATGGGAAAATAATGACTCATTTCATAGGGCTACGTTCTAAGCAGTACACCTATAAAGTCGAATCAAACAAAGTAGTTAAGAAAGCAAAAGGTGTAAAGTCTAATGTTGTGGCAAATAAAATTACTTTTGAGGATTATCTCAACTGTCTGGAGAAATTTGTAAACAAAAAGCCTTACGAAGAGTGTTTACTAAATAAAACTCAACGCTGTATACAAGCAAAATTACATGAAGTATACAGCGTCGAACAAACAAAAATTGCTCTTAATCCCTTCGACGATAAGAGGTACACCCTTCCTGAAGTTCATGATACTCTCCCCTGGGGGCACTACTCCATAATGGGCATGTCGTAATTTCATTGCTGATATTCTTTTTTTTTGCTTTACATCAAATTTAAAAATCTCTCAAGTCTGTTGTTATATTTTAATATTTTCATGTATTTTATTATTATTATTATGTAACCAATTTTATGTATTTTTTAATTTATTATTATGTAATCACATTTTTATTATATGTATTTTTTCTTTATTATATGTATTTTTTCTTTATTATTTCATTATATGTATTTAAATTATCATGATTTTTTTATTTCCCCTAACCTAAAAAAAGAAAACTCACATTATATAAATTTCTTTTTATTTAAGCACTTGTTTTCAGTACATACATTTTTCTATCTAAATCATTAAGAATATTATCTTTATTATAAAATAAACATTCACGTATACAGTATGATTGAATATTACACGGATATAAGTCACATAAATTTAACATAACAGTATATGGTGACAATTCATAATTAGATTCACTTAAGATATTATTAGCTACATTTAAAAAGTTATTATAGAACTGTTCAAAACTTAAACTATTTAGTAAGTCCATATGAGATGATACAATTTTATTGGTGTAGATGAGCTCACGAACAACTTTGTCAGATAAATGAAATGTGCAGAAGCCGTTACTCATTTTCAACAATTTGATTCCAATAATTTGCGATGATATTAAAGCATAATGTGAAAACTTCATTTCTATTTCTTCGGGTTGTTCTTCTGTCACCACATCAAAGTAATCCACAACAAATTGTTGAAGGTAAGTAATAAAATCATCCCAATCTTCTCTGTTAAATGAGATGTTGTCTAATGTGGTGAAGTCTGGATTCACATTCAGTAAAATTCTTACGGCAGGAACATAACCTCTTGCAACACTAAATCCTGTAGTTATTTTATATACAGAATTTTTTATGTCAGTATTATATTCTAAAAGATATCGACCCTCATTTTGCGCAGCTTCTTCATATTGTGCACTAATTCTATCCACTTCATGCCAATAGTCAGAATCGGCTAGACTAGATGTTACTGATGTCATAATTGCTGTAGACTAATGAATGATTATGGTTTCAACCCCTACATATTTAAATTAATTGTTAAAAAAAAGGCCCCTCTGCAATCGTAAAAATGTTCGTGTTTTCCATAAGAATCAATGCATATTTGATTAAAGTACGTTATCTGAATCAATCCAGCTATTGTGAGATGCGTTGAAACCTAACCATTTTACGTAAACTTGTTTACCTCGTCTACGTAATACCTTTTCAACGAGATACACATCGGGAGTTTTCGTTTTCTGTAGTTCTTCTTCGTAGAAACCTCCGCTTATTCGAATACCATGCATATCCTCGAGCAAATAGGTGGTGGGGTTGGTGAGTTGTACTTTAATAATTTTAAATAGTTCAGTTGTCCAATTAGGTGTATATCCTTTTTTAAAGACATGCTTATTCTTACTGATTCGTACAATATCTCCAACTTTGTAGTGTCGCGATGCTACCAACTTAATATTGTTATAAACTGAATTAAGTATTTGTTTCTCATTCTGTTTAGTTACATCTAACGGTTTCATTCCTATTGTTCTGTGATGACTGTTGTTGTACTCTTTGACAATATCAGGGAGTATATCTATCCATCTGTATGAGCCATTTAAACTAAAATATTTATATAATTTCTCCTTTAACGTTCTAATAACTCTTTCAACTATAGCTGCCTTCTTTACTGTAAATGTACTGTAATGGTTTATCTTATAGTTTTTCATCAAGTTTTTAAAGTGAGCATTATAAAATTCAGTACCCTGGTCCGTATTTAAATTTTTACATTTCCTCTTGCTATCCTTAAAAATACCACTCATTGCTTGTGTAACTTCTAGTGCACTCTTATTTTTTAGGGGTTTAGCCCACACAAATTTTGAAAAACAGTCAATCACTATGAGAATGTATCTAAAACTGTGATTGTCTTTAGCATAATTACACATTTCGGCTAAATCTGCTTGCCACAAATCGTCTATTCCTTTTATTATAATACGTCTACGATTGAAATTTTTGCGTGCAGGCTTATGAAGCTCATTAACCAATTGAATTTTTTCTCTAGATTTCTTCATCGGGTTGGCTGTAAATTGTTTCATTGATTGCATTTGATTCAATGTCTTTTCCACCAACACTATCTAAACCTTTTTGATTTAATTTTTCAATAGTCCTTCCTATATCTGTTAGATATGTTTTCTGTTGATATAAATCTGATGTCACATGTTTTATACTATCCTTAAACTTATTTAAACGTTCAAATAGCACATCAATATTGTTTGATAGAATAGAATTTATATGATCATCTACATATTTCTTATTAACGGCATCACCCTCGTCAGTAGGTGATAGAACATTACACAGCTTTAAATTTTCAATGTTGATGTTTCCATCTTCGGTAAATACAAATCCACGTTGTGGTTGGCTGAGATATGAATCATTAATTTCACTACTACGTCGCGAAGACCTTCCAAACTTATCAAGACTCATCCTGATAATGACTCAAATTGTATGTACATCAAATATTTAATAGATAACTCCAGCCTCACGTAGTTCACTAATGATAGCTGATATTTCATTGTCATGTGAATCAGTATTTCCTGCAATCTTTGACGCATTCAAAAGTTTCAGTCTATCAACAAGCTCATTGATGTCATCCCAATAAACATATTCGATTGGCTTTTGATTGTAAACCATATTCAGACCGAATCCACTAGTTGACTGTGTTTTTTTCTTCTTTTTACTATCCAATAATGGTCTTATTATTTTAATATACTTGAAAGATCTAGTTCCATTAATTTGTCCAGTCGGTTCGTAATTTCTTCTATGTACATTGGTAATTTGCAAAATTTCCTTATATTCAGTTAAATCATTTCTATCATAATCTGTGGGATCCTTCATAAAAAGTAGATTGTATAACCCCACTTTGCCATCATATACTTTATCATTAATAATTATTTCAGAGGCACGACCAATTTTTAATTCCATATTACCAATATACAGTTTATTCATTTGTAAATCCAATCTAATGCCATAGGTTTTATCATAGTCTTTGCGTTTAGTAAAAAACCCCTCTATATAGTGTCTAGCTAAAGATGGATACTGTTCAAAATATTCATTAAGAGCAGTTTTCTTCGTTTTGCCATCCTGAAAGTTAGCATCTCCTACTTCATACTGAGGATCCAGAGACAATATGTCATCCTTAATATCTGCATTTGATGTATACTCTGCTGAACTAGAGTCACCACGCTTTAACTTTTTTTGTTGCGATGAATCTACACGCTTCGTGTCTGTTTTCTGTAATATATTTACAGATTTGAGTTCTTTTAATGGATCGATAATGGGCTTCAAGAGTCTATTAAGAGTTTCGTCTTCGTCAGATTTTCCTAGTTTTAATGCTAGATACTTTTTTCTGATAGCCTTTGATGCCTTATTAATTTTATCTTTAAGCAATTTTTTCTTTGATAGATCCAATGGTTTAACCTTAGATACTCTATACTTTTCAAAAGTTATTTTATTAGACTTCATTGTTACAACCTTAGCAGCAATCTGTTTTAAACTGAGCCTATTTATTAGCTGTATGACTTGTTTAAATGGGGCTGTATGAGCTGTTTAAATGGGGCTGTATGATCGGTATGACCTGTTTTTAAGCAGAGGTTATCTCTTCAGTTCGATTGTCTAACTAATAATAACAGACACAGTTTACGTTACACGCTTATATACTGATCAAAACCTTTTCGATACCGACCACCATGTAAATCAAAATCTTTTACGATGACCATTACTCCATGCTTATCATTCCAACATTCTCTACACATGTCTTCAAATTGTTCGAATGTCATATCTGGGGCCACATGATCATCATACACATGTCGTAAATTGATTTTATCTTGTTTAAATAAAATGATGAAGTTACAATTATCACGAATGAGATGTTTAGGTATCCTCGTATATGTTTGACAGAGATAGAAACAGTCTACAAGTTTATGTCTACCCATACTGAAATATGCTCTTATTTTGTCTTGTTTGTCACATGCCACATCGTCGAAAATGAATATTGAATTAGATTTAGCCTCAGATGGATCGATAATACTCTCACTACTTGCATACGGAAAATATCCAACTCCATTTACGTTCTGCAATACCCGCTCCAATAGTTTGTATTTCGGTTGAAAAAGTGATTTAGAGTAAACGTATATGTTTTCAAACCACAGTCCATTAGAATTGAATAATAAGCTTAGAAGCAAATTGGTTTTGCCTGCCCCACTGGGTCCGCATATAATAGCTCTTAGAGTACTAGGAAATAACTTTCCATGTTTTTCTTCTCCTCTCACACAATGGTCTGTCAACAGATCTAAATTTTCAACGGGTAGGGACACCTGTTGTCTTTGAACACGCATAGTAACGTCTGAACTATTTTACTGACTGTAATACTTATATATATATATATATATATATATATATATATATATATATATATATATATATATATATATATGATTAATGTCAGATATCATCATTCACAATCCATATGGCATCGCGTAAACACGTAGTAGGACGTGGAGTAGTCAATAATCTAATTAATAAGTTGACCTTTGAATTGCATGTTCCGGGATACCAATTTTGCGGGCCTGGTACGAAGTTACATAAAAGACTCGCTCGAGGGGATGCAGGTATAAACCCTCTCGATAAAGCTTGCAGAGAGCACGATATTGCATATAGTAAAAACAAAAATTTAGAAGATAGACACAAGGCAGATTACCAACTCGAACAACGTGCTTGGGAGCGTATTAAAGCAAAGGACGCTAAATTAGGTGAGAAAGCCACCGCTTGGGCTGTCACCAACGCAATGAAGGTTAAACGTAAACTAGGTATGGGTGTAGGGGGACGTAGAAAAGTCGCATTCCAAAAGGCTGTCCTGACAAATATATCTAAAGTACTGAAAAGACATGCAAGTAACAATTTAAAAAAATATGCTGCAATGACGTTAAAGGCAGCTCGAATTGCAGTCAAGAATGCAGGCGGTAAGAGAAAAATAAATACCCCTCGTATTCTACCATCACCGAAGACTGGTGGTATTTTACCTTTGATACCGATATTTGCTGGCTTAAGTGCATTAGGAGCTCTGTCGGGAGGAGCTGCTGCAGTGGCGAAGACCGTAATAGATGCTAAAAATTCTAAGAAAAAATTGGAAGAAGACGAGAGACACAATAGAGTTTTGGAGGCAGTAGCGTTAGGGAAAAGAGGATCCGGACTCTACATGAAATCGTATAAAAAAGGATATGGCTTATATTTGAAAAAACAAAAAAACTCCCATTGAAGCTACCCAATAGAGCTCTTTCCGACATTGATTTAGTAAAATATGTTAAAAAATTAAAAATTCCATATTTCAGAGGTGTCTTTATGCGTGACGCCTTACCTACTACACCACCTACAAAATACGAAAGTGCCATTATTAATTTAGACAGCGTAAAAGGCTCTGGAACACATTGGGTAGCTTACAAAAAAATGAACAATTCTGTTTTATATTTCGATAGTTTTGGATCTTTAAAACCACCTATCGAACTAGTCAAGTACCTTGGCTCGAAATGTAAAATTAAATATAATTCTGATGCTTATCAGACATACAATACGATTAATTGTGGACATTTGTGTTTAGAATTTCTCTATAAAAATAATAAACATGTGTGATTTTCATTCATTATGTCTCAAATATTCACGTTAAGAAGTCGAAGTTCTACTCTCTCCGTGGACTTTTATAATCCAATAATTCTTGATCCTCAGTACGACTATTCGTTAGCATTAATAGGACTTCACACGTACAATAGTATACCAAACATTGAAGAGGGGATAAATAATCAGTTTTATTACCGACAACTTGGTGGTGAAGAAGAAAAAGTTATACACATACCGACAGGCTCATATGAAATAAGTGATATTGAATCATATCTGCAGACCCGAATAATACCCAGTGGTGTAGCACAGACTGAAGACTATTTCTCTCTAAAGCCTAATAATAATACGCTTAAGTGTGAAATTAAAAGTAAGCTCGAAATCGACTTTACTCGCAAAGACAGTTTAGCCTCCTTATTAGGTTATAGTTCTCAAGTTCTAAAACCTGATATTCCATATCAGTCAGATTTACCTGTTAAGATAGTTAAGGTGGTAACAATCCACGTGGACTGCAACCTTACAACAGGAGCATTTTACAATAATAAACCATCACACACCATTTTTGAATTTGGATTGAAAGTCGATCCCGGATACGCAATAGACATTGAACCCTATAACCTAATTTTTCTACCAATAAACAATAAAACAGATATACATAATATCACATTGAAAATACTTGATCAAAATTCTGAGCCAGTTAATTTTCGAGGAGAAGAAATTATAGTACGATTAGAATTAAGAAAGGGACTATGAGGTTACTATTTGAACAAAAGAACTATATAAACGATAGTTATTCTAATCTGTGGCATTCAGTCAGTGGAGGGTGTTTGAAGAGGAGTAATAAGAAGACCTCAGCGTTAACTCTTGCTAATATTCTTTATTTAAAATCTCTGGGCTATAATGTTAGAACAGCTACAGTTATTTCAAGACCCCAGTTACGATGAGTCCATCGTCAGGGATGAAATTCGAACGTATCACCCTTTTGTAAAATCATTTGGAAACAACGATGAAATAGAAATTGCTATTTATCAACAGGATGCATTATTATTGATGAGCGAAGCCGCCCTATCGATTGAGGGAACTTTAAAGAAGAACGTTGAGGGTACTGGCACCGTTGAATTCACTAATAATGCAGGAGCATATTTATTTGATTCAATTAGTTATGAACTAAATGGAAAGGAATTAGATAAAGTACGAGATCCTGGAACTGTGAGCCTATTAAAAAGCTATTTATGTTATGAAAAAGATGATACTTCTCTTAGTATTGCTGGTTGGAATTACCCTGAAGGACAGCTGGTAACATATGATGCTACAAAAACAACATTCTCTTTGAGAATACCGTTGTGGCATTTGCTGGGATTTTTTCATGATTATAAGAGAGTAATTTTCGGTAAACAAGTTTTACGTCTAATTAGAGCTCGAAATGATAATAATTGTTTTAAAGTGTCGAATGACGATACTATTGGCGAACTAACAATAACCAGCATAGAGCTAAAAGTCAAGCATGTGTTTCTGAATGATGTTTTGAAATTAAATTTGCTCTCTCAAATAAATAGCGATAAGCCACTTCTATTTCCATATAGACAATGGGAATTCCATGAATTACCAGCTTTGACCACTAGCACTACGAAAGAAATATGGTCCGTTAAAACGTGTACTAATGTGGAGAGCCCCAGATACGTTATTGTTGCATTTCAAACAAATAAAAAAGATAAAAGCATGCAAGATGTTACTTACTTGGATAATATCGATATATCAAATATTAAATTAACATTGAACTCTGAATATTATCCCTATGAAGATATGAAATTAGATTTTAGCTGTAAAAAACATGCTGAAGCCTATTATATGTATGCGCAGTTCTCTAAAATGTTCTCCTCAAATAATAAACCGATACTTGACTTTGATGCTTTCAGTGGTCGGGCAATATTTGTCATAGACTGTTCGAAAAGAAATGATTCTATAAAATCTTCCACTGTAGATGTTAAACTGGAAATTGAAAGCAGAAAATCATTCCCCCAGAATACCAAGGCATACTGTATAATTATTCATGATCGCGTAATCGAATATTTACCCCTAAGTGGAATCGTAAGAAATGCAGCATAAAATAAACTTGTATCAAATAAAGTAATTCAGTCTTTTAAAAGTATTGTATCTGAGAACATCATGAAGTTGATTGTCGTCGATGTGCAAGGGTTCAGCCTTCCTGAATTTCATGCCAAAGAAATATCTTTTGTAAGTGGCATGCAAAGGGCTCATTATTTATTGAAACCTCCAATGGCATACAGTACAGTTAAGTTCTGAAGTAAAGAAACAAGTAAACTATTTGGAACGTTTTCATCATGGTCTAAAATATAGCAGCGGTTATGTAAATTACGACATATTAAATGACATTCTAAGCGATCACCTATTGAATGGGGCTGACGTCGACATAGTTTACGTAAAGGGACATCAAAAGAAGGAATTTCTTGAACGAAAGCTACATGAACTAGCGGAAACTTCAACAACGTCACCTATTGTAGTTAATGTCGAACATATCACCAGTGTACCAAATTTTTTAAAAGACTTTCCACAATGTATTCATCATTATAATAATTTTAAATGTATGTGTAGTATAAGAAATAGTGTAAAACTATATGATTGGTTGTATTCAAATTTACCAAAATAAATACAAAAAAAAAACTATTGGTCTCTAAAATTTTTTTATTTATCTCCTTGTGTGTATTACCATAATTTTTTTAGTTGTTTACTAGACGTCTGAGCAGTAAGATGCATCCTTCAGATAAATACAAGTTATTATTGAATGAACATTACAGAAAGTTAGAGCAGTTGAAAATAACTATCAGCTTTTATGAACAAAAAAAGCGTATGTTCATTAGTTTTACTAATTTGAATATTACGCCACAGCATGAAAAAATTCCTTCAACAGAAATATAGAGGGAAAATGTTAATAAATAAGTATAGCCTATGTGTACATGCATAGTATATAATTAATCATGATGCCGTTAGGTCATCAGTTTATTCTATTATATGCTATATATCAAAATGTTCTTTATGTGCATCGTCCATATGATGCGAAAGAAATGTTTGTCTACTTTGATACAAAGAACAACTGGAAAAATATGACACCGTATATTCTAAATAATCATATTTCCACGTTTTTTTCTTCAATACCAAATGATGCTAAAAGATATAAAATAAGAGTAAAATTTCAAAATGGTACAAGTGGAGATTTAGATTGGAACATTTTTAAAGGCGCATGCGTGACCCCTGTCGATATATTCAATGATTATAATAGTCAACAATCACTTACAATTCTACTGTACTACATTACACTCTGTTCTTCGATTTTAATTCTGAAGTGTCTTATTAGAAATATTAGCAAAAAATGGTTGATGCTGAATTAAGAGGTGCCATCATAAGACTCTACGAAGATATTTCACAAGAAAAATTCAAGGAACTCAGTATCAGTGAGCCTTCCAACGTTATGTATCATATTAAAGACTGTCAGACTGATACCGTAGTTCACTATAATCACACTGAATATACATTAGAAACATATGGTCGTGTTGAAAATTTATGTAATCAAATTTTACTGGGATCCATCAATCTAGACGAATTTTGCGTAGGAATACTGGAAGCTGGTTTCTTCAAATTATTATACTCAATTAGAAAAACTATACCTTTTGAATATATTGTAAAATATAATCTTTATAGTGAAGATGTAGTTGATTAAATATTTTACTAAAATAATTGTTGTTTTTATTTTGCACACTTGTGTGTACAATTTTCATTTTTAAAATATATAAATTACAGCTCCTAACTAGACAGACTTGTTTACGTAACGTGTTTTTTTTTTCAAAAGACAGATGTTATTTAATACGATTTGGATTTATGACCTTGATCTCAATTCAGATGTTAGTTGGCTTTAATCATAGTCTAAAATAGTGGCAAAACACCAGTTTGTTTACATTTAAGTCACGTTCCTTAACCCAGCTGGCGACACTTTGTTCAACAAGTCAAGACTTGTTTTTAACGTTGAATTTGCATTCTATGTAATAAGCAACAAGTAGGTTAAAAGAAAAAAATGACTCAGCATTTTGCAGATAATTTTTGTTTATTCACCAGCTTATTTAGTCTACAATAGCACAGCAAACATTTTAGTTACGTTTTCAAGTCGTACCATCATACCGGTGTACCAACCCAAATATAGTGGCTTTTTAGTATCAACTTAGAACAAATAAAACCTCTGTTTTTACTATAAATACAGTTTCTTTGTCTATAACTTTCTTATTTATTAACCTATTTAAAGTATTCTCTCTTGCAATAATTTTTAATGAATTTTAGTCTTTATTCGATTGAAATCGGATAAAGTTTAAGATGAGGCCCTTTTGACTGCGTCAGATGTCCACGTACAAACTACCACAATGAGTAATGAAAAGAAGATAAAGCGAGTTACGTTCGATGAGAGTCGTAATCAAACGTATATAATGTTCACGTGGGCCTATGCATATAGAACATCAAGATTAAGATATTGGGAATTTTTTGTCTTGGACCGATACCGATTTCAACGCAGGATAGAAGCTGCAGCGAAAATTTTGAATCCTATTATAAATAAAAAAATGTGCTTTTATACTGCTATTAATAAACATACTGTATTATAATTATATATTATGCTCTTATATTTTTTATTACATAGTTTTAATTAGTATTGTATTTTTATATGTTAATAAATATGATTTTATAAACATTTATGTCTTTTTATTATTTTCCGATACCCCTCGTATATTACTTTTAATTAGCTTGAAGATAATTATTTAAAATTTCCCTGTATACATATGAATCCTGAATTGAATGTGTTAAATAATAAAACCTTATATGGAAACTCTATCCCGTATACCAACACCATTCGTTATCGGATATCGGATATTTTATTATAATAACAAACAAAATTTACGACTTTATTTATCTGAATAGTTTAGACTTGTCGAATCTGGGACTAAATATTATTTCATTTAAATATATGTGCATACGTCTTGAATATTTCTGCTATCCTGATGACTGATCACCGTAAATGTAGTGAAATAAGGCCTTTTCGACATTCATTTTTCTCTGTTTTTTGTCTTAACAGCCAACACTTATACTCTAAGACTATGACATCACAAATTTTTCCGTTATTCACCAATCATAGACGTCTACATTCTTTCTGCGTACTATCTTAGGCTCTGACGTCACACTTTTTTACTAAGCTCTTTCTATGCTATCTCATCCTATATTAGACGTCAGACATTTTTTCCGTTATTCGCCAATCATAAGACGTCATGTTTTTCGCAGCCACGGCCCCTTTTTTTCAGACATGTTTTTCCCCACCCCCTTTTTTTCTTAAGCAGCCACGCCCCCTTTTTTCCCCACCCTCTTTTTTTCTTAAGCAGCCACGCCCCCCTTTTTTAATACAGCTATGTTTTTTTCTTAATGCAGACACCGTTTTTTCTTACCCCCACCCTCTTTTTTCGCAGCCACGCCCCCTTTTTTCTAACCACATTTTTTTTTTTCTTAATGCAGACATGTTTTTCCCCCCACCCTCTTTTTTCGCATCCACGCCTCTTTTTTCTTAATACAGCCATGTTTTTTTTTTCTTAACGCAGCCACGCCCCTTTTTTTCTTAACCATGCTTTTTTCCCCCCTCGCCCCCCTCCGCCGCTTTTTTCTACACCCTCTGGTCATTGTTGATCATCCACAAGAACTCTTCGCGACCCCACCCACATCTTTGGTCACTCCCGATGGACACATGCCATCCGCATCAAATGTCCGCGGACAAATCCGAGGGTGAGCTGGTAGCCCCCTTGCTCTACTACTTCCTTGTTTCTTAGTTTATTACCCCCGAGCATAAAAGTGCTTTCTTTTTGTTAAAAGCTACTCGACCCTGCGCTATTCTTTGTTTTATGTCTTTATCGCTTCTTCCATCCCAATTTATTTTACTTCCTAAATAAGTGAAGTCTTTAACTTCCTCCAATCTTTCATTATTAATTTGTACTTTCGTTTTTGCTCTGCTCTCGCACCCTCAACACTTTTCAGATGGTTAAAGAATTATTTATATCATAAATAATATTAATTCAATTATGTACATATATATCTGCTGTATAGACCAGTATAATGTTTACTGAAGATTTATAGTGCTAATTATATTCTAGTTAGTGAATATTTGATAGTCTACTGTCTACCACTGTCTAAATTAGACTATAAACATACTTAAGAAACCTAATCATATTCATTTAGTTACTATGTTGGCATTACATACTCGTACATAAAATGTTAAATGTTATTTGCTCGCTCAAGGTGTAAATATTTTAATGCAAAACAAGATCTGTAATTCCTCATGATGATGTAAATGGTGTATTAAATATTTTCATATTAATAATAATACTATCTACTACGACTGTGTTATATTATATGCATAATTATTCAAAACGAAAAATAATACCAATATAGATATAGTAACAAATATGATAAACATGGGACAAAGAAAGTAATCATTTCGAAAACTAAGTTAGTATTATCGGGAACATGTCATTGTTGATAAGTGACTCGTAAGCACTAATTTTACCATGATGCTAAATAAGCTTAGACTGATATACACCCTGGTGAAACACCAAATGGAATATTCATGCGTGAGTTGCGTTTTCCGTAGCTCCCTGCGTACCAGTTGACCAAGTCATACTGACTGAGATAATGAAACGAAAACGTGCTCGTCGATATCGTTTGTAGATACATACTTATGCAGCATTAATTACATCTCAGTGAGCTGGGATTAATTACTGTTCAATTTCACAATTGAGTATGTCGAAATTGCAACATACCGTATAGTGTATTTTTGGTGTTTTCGTATCGAAAATTTCAATCTACTCGAAAATTCTACAAACCTATTTGATGAATGCAAATCAATATTAAACCAATCAAGCCAAGAAAAACAATGTCTCCATGTGCAAATTAATAGTAGCCTATTGAATATGACCATTTTCACCTACCTGAAAATGTTTGTCGTTATTATCTTTATCGTTGGAAGCATTGCGAATTAAATTTCGTATAATGATTATATATAATATATTCATTTAGTCATATTAGATATAATCACATTATGATTATTTCTAAAAACAGGTTTGTCCATAAAATACTTTAAAAAAAAATTAGTTGCAAGGAAACTGAATTTTAAATCAAATAAAAACATATAGAGTTCGATATTAGTTTAAAACGTTTTTGAAAGATTCACAAAATTATATATCTATTACGTAATCTACACCTTATAAAAAAATGACTTCCTACAATTTATAGAATTTCTTACAATTTTTCAATGGTTTTAAATTATATACAATACTTGTGACCTCTTAAAAAATGTATTTTAAATGAGAGATCTTGATAAAATTTCGAGTGATATCTATAGTTTCGTCTTAACCTATTTATCTTAACCTATGTGTTTAAATAGTAGTCAATCATTAATCACAAATACATATTCTACGTCTATATAATAGACGATGTTAAACAAAATACCCGTAACTATTTTGACTATCACAACCACCTACCAGGTATTTTTACCACCTTAAACGAAATTCTGGCGTGTAAACAAAACATTGTTGCTCTATTTACAGGAAAAGTTATATCAAAACCCACGGGGTAGTTCTGTCACTTTGGTAGTAAGAACACACTACGCCACCCTGTAATTCTGTGTAGGTATATATTGTACTCGTACATATGTTTATAATAGGTGAGGTTTGAAATTTCGAAAGTATTAGGATATATGATGTAAATTATGACAAATCAATTAAGTCCAATTGAGGCCGGTGTGTCAGCTAAAAAAATAACATTCCAGATCCTTTAGACAAAATTAATAGCAGATGTTCAATAAGGATGAGCGTAAGGCGAAAATTTCATTACAGTAAATTTATGGGCATGAATTACGCCTTGCTGCGCAAATCTCCATGAATAACGTATCCGTAATTTCTTCCATCCCTTTGCCCGAACGCTCAATAATTATGCGAATCCCAACATCTATAAAGGTGTTAACCATCTTGCAAAAAATACCAACATAATAATTTAACGCTCACCATTAGTATGCATCTAATGAAACAGAGGATATTAATAAAATACGTAATGGCTATCCAGAACCATGTAGCGATAAATATAACACAAACGCATAAATCCTAAAAGTTAAGTGTGTCTGTGTGTACGCGCATGTATATGGAATGGGTAATAAACAATAATAGAGAAATTGCAGGGACTTGGCATATCCGAGTGGAGGTTATTGAGTTATTACTTTAGATGAAGGCCCAAGCCAGATTCTGCACTCTGATACTTTATGGCCAACGAAACCTCGTAAGTCTCTACCGGCAGTTATTTAAAGGCTGCATTAGAATCTCTGATAAGAAACATAAGTATAAATCACAGTTCAAAGCGGCTGAGATCCACCAACTATGGAGGATCTGGACCAGTATCTTAAAATTATCAATGTTCGTATTATCCGAACTTCCCCTTACACCCGAAATTACGGCTGTGAAGTACTTTGAGCAATAGATAGGCGCATAAAGAACACCTGCATGTATAATATGTGTTTTCATAACAGAATGTGAAGAATAAAATTTCATTCAGATCAATTTTAAAAACATACTAGTTAAGTTCCCCTAGCTATTTGTGGTAGTGGGACTGTGTAATTATTATCGTTAATTTTTTAAGTCAAAACGTCGTCTGTTTCTTTACATTTAAAATTGTTACAATGCAAGTGTATAGAGAAAATAAATTATTTAAAACTGTATTGATGTTTTCCTTTTATTTAATTTCAGTTGGTATAAATACGCTTAATTTATATAAAAATAAATCTGCTGCATAAAAATCGGCATTTATTAAATCCTTATATCTCCAATTTTATTAAACTTTTTTGAAAACGTTTTTTGGTGGCCATTCCGTTCCATATCTAGCATAAATCTATGACAGTCAGTCACTTGTTCTCTTATTACGAATTGGATGAGTGTCTAAACCTTTTTAAATAATATTTTGAAGGTCAGTAATCTTTTATTTACTTAAAGAAATATATTGTAAATCCTATATATTATCAAATGTAGGGTGGACGTGTTTCATTTAATATGGATTATATTTTAATAAATACCTATGGTAAATTTTTTTTATCGTTTTGAAAACATATTCTTTAGTAACTCTGTAGACATAAAGGATTTCTTTGAGGCAACTTTTTTTCATTATCATTTTCCTTAATTTTTTGTTGTGATTAGTGGTTGACATTTAGATTGGTAATGGGAAGTTTATCATCCTTTTTGTTCATTCAATAGCCTGATAATAAAAATCATTTGGATTCCGAACTAATAGATGTCTTTAATTAATCTTATATAACAACCCCTTATATTAGTGCTATAAATAAATGATTAGAGAACCTTAATTGAAAGAGGCACGTGGTGACTACGAATTTTTAAAGAACAATTCATAATTTTAAATGCAGTTTTCCCACGAACTGTTTTTTATTCCGACTCAAGGATGTATTTGTATTTTCACTCCAAGCACTAGTAATGTTAACTTTCACTTCATAGAAAATTCAAATCTTATAGAAAATGACCCTGAATAATATCATGTTATATGATCTGATGTGTGTCGATATTAAACTGCAATTTGGGATAAAACAAACAAATACAGTATAACGATTTAAAGTTATTTGAGTGGAATTACTACTAATGTCAAAAATTTTAATTAGAACTAAAATCAAAACTGATACTCTCTCTAAAATTCATTGAAATAATATCCGATAATTCGTAATAAATGTAAATTTTACTAACGAGCTACATAATATTAGCAATAATATTGACGGTATTACATAATAAATAAAATGAACAACAGTAATAGGTATAAGTATTATAAATAACAAAATATAAATATAACTTCTATACTGCTTAAAATTTTCAACTTATTTGTTGAGAAAACTAATTTCTTCTCATATATTTTCTATTTAAACTGAAGTAATTTATTTTACTATCGAGTAAATCTACAAGATTGTGGTATGTTTCGGTTTCTAATACATTATAAGCCAAAACATCACACATTTGATTGAAAGTTCTATACATATTATTCTACTTAAAAAAAAACTTAAAAGAATAAAATACAAAATCATTAAAAGTAAAAAGGATTTGATTTTGCACAAGATCTGTGTTATTGTTGCTATAGAAGCTTTTCCAATCTAACATCAACAGATAATTATATTGTAGAAGTGACTGTAGAAGTTGATTTAATCTTAATATAAAGAAGTTTGTGTATCTCTACCACCACATTTACCTTAACATTAATTTATCTTAGGTAAATTTTCAAAAACATGTAAAATATGCTTCACAATAGTCGATATTGTTCCAGCTATAGCTGTGAATATACAATAAGAATATTTTTCATTTTCTTGTCCCTTCATTTATAATAGATAGATATATTGATGGTCTGCATCAATAATTTTCCATTAAATATATCTTATATCAAATTAAATAATACCTTATTCAAATTAAATAATAAAGACAAACTCTTGCATTAACCATATATTATAATACTTCAAAACAATCAAAATTGTGTGAACTGATCTGTATATAACTATTACCACTTTAGATAAAGGCATTTTTAAATAAATAATAATTTACTAAGTGTAATATAAAATTTCAGTGCCTTCAAATTTTTGTGATAATTTAAGTTACAATACAAGCAGATTTCTATTACATTTATATATATATATATATATATATATATATATATATATATATATATATATATATATATATATATATATATATATATATATATATATATATATAACTTTTGTACAAGGATTTTGCACAATTATACAATATTGTAATATTCGAAATTCCCAGATATGATTCCCAGATAAGAGGAAACATATAATGAAATATCTATATAAATATACGAACGTAAATAACCAGAAAATAACGTACTTTATTAATTATTGTTTAAAACTGAAACTAAAACTTTAATTTAATTTTAATTTACTGCAATCTCATGAAATAGAATACAACTAAAATGTACAAGCAACGCAAAAGCATTTCTATGCAATAAAACACTTCGTTAGTAGTCCTTGACTAAATACAATAATGGTGTTATCGGTCAATTATTGATAAACTTATACTTCCGTTACGAATCTATGATATAAGCTCGAATAGCGTGGTAATAATTCAACGTAATAACTATATAGGGAACACTTTTTTGTAAATACTCAGTATTTCAAAATATTGCTATGTGGTAAACAGTATATTATAATATGATGAGAAACAGTTTATAGTTACTAGTTATAACTAATAAGGCTCCATTTTGTTGTAAAATATGTTATTTATTGAAAAAAGCTTTAGTTAATTACTAATGGTTATTACTTTTTAATAACCTGTTTCTTTATTGTAAATATGTTAATGTAGACTTCGCCACTCCAATAGATCAATCGCCTTAATCTTAATCTGTAAGAATAAAGTCTATCATAATAAAAGCCATGGGAATGTCATGGAAGATGCAGTAACAAAAATAGGAAACTAGTTTTCCATGAACATAAAAAGATTATACGTTACTAGATGCTAGTAACGTATAGTAGTGTTAGCTTAGTAGTGTTAGTTTTGCCAACTAAGTTGACATAACCAAGTACTGATTAAAATTGGTTTTTGAGATGATAGTTTTAACGCAATAGCTTCTGCTGATACCAACTTGGTTATCGAAATACGTATCAAGTAACGTGCAATTTTTTTCTCTTCTGTTTTTTTTTTTTCATAAGAAACGTGCTGTCATTGCATGAAGAACCAATTTTATATATATTCTATTAATTACCTCGGTTGCTTTGATTATTATTATAACATTACATATATAAGTGTTAAACTGTTAAAGAGGTTGTCAATTATGTACGAGGTGTGTATGATAAGTACTTAGCCTATGTCAGAGAATGGGCTGTAATATGATACCCATGCTTATACCATTCCTTTTATTTTCGATAACATATCTCTTGGCAATATTACGCTTAACGTAATATAATTATTTGAATCATTTATCTCAACAGAAGCTGACACAGCCCTTAGATAAGAAACTTTATAAATACTCATTTCTGTCCTTCATTACTAACAGTGAATCTTGTAAGTTTGAAATAAACGTTTTGTTGTGTCAACCCCGTGTCTCACTTGTATTACTGGCGCAGTCGGTAGTGGATAGTCGTTCAACGTTTCTGCTGTGTATCGAGCACTCTTCAATTTCCCGAAGAATCAGAAGTCGCTGATCGTCCGTCTCAACGGTTCAACTATCCAGAATCTTCAAAACGTAATCCCAGAGCACAACGACACCAAACGTAAGTAAACTTGCATTATTCCTGTTCACCCGTCCCTATTTTTGCACTGACAATTTTCAAGCTACTTTTGGAAAGTGTGTAATTTTAGTGACAACCTCTTGGAGTCCCGCATCGTGCGATATTCTAAGGGAAGCTTTTTATTTTTGTATCGTACAAATTAAAAAGATTAGGTTAAGAATTCAAAAAACAAGAAATTAAATTTATTAAAACATTTTAATAATTTTAAAGATAACTTCAGTAGAGATTAAATAGTTACCGTTTATTTTACTGTTTAAAGAATTTTAATTTTTAATTTTTCCTTACTTTTATTTTATTTTATTTTTATTTTTTTTATTTACATTGCTAAGAAATTAACAATTGATTTTTTATTTTATTTTTGCTAAGAAACTACCAGTTGAATTTTTATTTTTCTTTTCATTTTTATTTACATTGCTAAGAAATCACCAGTTGAATTTTATGACAAGTTTATACTCTTCAGAAGACGAAGATTATTCTCACACTTTAAGTAAAGACGAGATTTCGGATATTTCTGATCTTTTGAATAACACTCTTTCATTTAACAAGATGTCTGAATTAGATTTGCATAAACTTAAGAACATTTCTGAATTTGTTCCGATTTTTTCTGGCGAAGAAACGGAAATAAGTAATTTCTTTGATGCTGTTGAAAATCTAATGGAGGTGTGCAATTCAAATGTTCCCCTACATATTAGAATTGTAGTAAGCTGCATAAAAACTAAAATTAAGGGCAAAGCTCTTCAACTTTTGAACAGTAGACCTGATATTCAAACATGGCCTGAAATAAGAAATCTTTTCTCCACTAACTTTTCAGATCATAAAAGTTTAGAAACATTACAGCTAGAGTTACAAAATTGTAGATTAAAACCAAACGAACCTTTGATTAATTTTGGCAATCGTTTAATTGAACTTAAATCTAAAATAATTTCAAAAATTCAGTTATCAAACATACCAATAAATGAAAAGGCTGGGTCTATAGCGTTTTATAAGAACCAAGTTTTTAATATTTACAAAATGAATATGCCCCTTAATTATGAAAACATGCTTAGGTATAATACCGCCATTACTGAATTAGAACACGCCATTACTTTTATCGACGAGCAGGTTAAATACGATGAGTTCAAACGCTTTGCGTTCGGACGACAGAATACAACACCTCGATATCCCATGTTACCAATGCCTAAACCACGCCAACAAACGAATCAACCGGTGCGATTACCAATATTTCAATCTCAACCCAATAATTATGCAAACAATTTTAATAACCCTGGTAATTTTAAAAACCATAATATACAACAACAACGCCCCTTTGGCACCCAAATACAACAAAACCAAAATAATAGATCCAACGTAAATGTGTGGAGACCAAACCCGAACCAAAAATTCGCTAGACCTACCCCAATGTCTGGAATCAGTGGAACGAATGCAACTAGACAACAGCCTAGTACATCAAGAATTCAGAACGCCCCAAACCACAACTGGCAACCAAGATACAACCAGCCGAAGTACATGGTAGAAGAACTTTTTAATCAAGAAACGGATCCTACATCGCAGAATCCCTGCTGGATGGACAATACCCCACTGACACCTTACGACGAACCCTCAACAAGTCAAATGGACCTCCCAGAAGAAAATCCACAAGGAGAAGAATGGGTATATTTAAACGACGGAAATGGAAACGAAGGGAATATACCGAATGATTATGAAGAAAGTCAAGAACAAAATTTTCCTGCAGCCCCGAATATAAACAACCGGACATAGTAGAACTAAACTCTGCCAATACACCGTGTTCGCTTCCATATATTAATATTCGAGAACCCCCTTTAAAATTATTGATCGATACCGGATCATCAAAGACCATAATTCGTCCCGAAATAATTCAAAAATATTACCCCAACCATATTTTCTCTCATGAAACACTTATCAAAACTTCAACCGGCAAATCGACTTGTCAATTCCAAGCAAACATCCCTTTATTTAAAGAATTTAATATAGACTTCGATTTAAAGGTACTTCTGTATGATTTCCATGATTTCTATGATGGCATTTTCGGTTTCGAAGACCTACAAACGTTAGGTATCCAAATAGATTTCCAAAATCATCTTATCTATAATGACTACTTCCAGATTCCAATTTCTATTCGACAACCCGAAGAAATTTCACGTACTTATTCTTTAAACCCCGTCGAATGTATTGTTCGAGAAATCCCTGTCTCTATTGACAACGGCGAAATTCTCATCCCATTTCAAAAAACCGACAATTATCTTATTCCTTCTGGTATAAGCAAAGCCAAGAATGGCCTAGCTCAAGTCGAAATATTTAACACCAACACTTACCCTATCACGGCTCAATTCGATACACCAATTGATGTCCAACTCTATTCCGAGTATACTGGTTTTGAACCCCAAATTTCAAAAAACGATAAGCCAACTCATAATTCTCTCAATTTCACCAATCAACACATACAAAATCTTCTACGCACTGACCATCTCAATGAAGAGGAACGTTTTAACCTTCTTGAACTCTGTAAAAATTACTCACACGTATTTCACTTCCCTACTGACAAATTAACTTTCACAAACGAAGTCAAACACCAGATAAAAACTACCGATGACACCCCCGTTCACGCAAAATCATATAGGTATCCTTATGTCCACCAAAAAGAAGTACAATTGCAAATTGATAAAATGTTACAAGATGGAATCATTCGACCTAGCTCCAGCGCTTATAGCTCCCCCATTTGGATCGTGCCGAAAAAACTCGATGCGAGCGGCAAACAAAAATGGAGGCTTGTGGTCGACTACAGGAAATTAAATGACAAAACCAAGACTGATAGATACCCGTTACCTAACATAGCGGATATACTGGACAAACTGGGCAGATGCCAATATTTCACGACTCTCGACCTCGCTTCAGGGTTCCACCAGATTGAGATGCACCCTGACAGCATAGAAAAAACTGCTTTCAACATAGAGAATGGCCACTTCGAATACGTACGGATGCCATTTGGCCTCAAGAATGCGCCTGCAACGTTCCAGAGGGTGATGGATAATATATTAAAAGATCTGCAGAATAAAATATGCTTCGTATACATGGACGACATCATAATTTTCAGCACGTCGTTACAAGAACACCTACAAAACCTGGAACTGGTATTTAAAACCCTCGAAAAAGCCAACCTGAAGATTCAATTGGACAAATCGGAATTCCTCTGTAAACACGTGGAATTTCTTGGCCACATTATAACCCAAGATGGTATCAAGCCAAACCCGAAGAAGATAAAAGCCATTAAAGAATTTCCAATCCCAAAAACGGCAAAGCAAATCAAGAGTTTCTTAGGATTGCTCGGATTTTACCGCAAATTTGTCCCCAACTTCGCTCGTGTAACTAAACCCTTACCAATTGCCTCAAAAAGGACCAAAAAATCGAGTTAACCCAAGACTACCGCAATTGCTTTGAAACTTGCAAGGATTTACTCTGCAATGAGCCTATCCTAGCCTACCCCGACTTTAATAAAACATTTACTCTCACTTGCGACGCATCCGCGTATGCAATAGGAAGCGTACTCTCACAAGATGGACACCCCATCAGTTATTATTCCAGGACATTGAACCCTGCTGAATGTAATTATAGCACAATTGAGAAGGAGTTGCTAGCCATCGTAAATTCCGTTAAATACTTCCGACCTTACTTGTTTGGCGTTAAATTTATAATTGAAACCGACCATCAGCCTTTGCAGTGGCTGTTCAACCTAAAGGACCCTAACTCGCGACTAGTAAGATGGCGTCTAAAATTGGAAGAATACCAATACGAAATAAAGTACAAAAAAGGAAAAACAAACCAAGCTGACCCGCTCTCGCGTATCAAAATTGATGAACTTAACGCAATAGAAGAAGACAATATGTCAATGATAAATAACGCCCCCGATGTAAGTACTTTACTCGATAATCTACCAGAACCAGACCCAGAAAAGTTCCAAGAAGTTTTAGACGACTTAAATTCAATAGACGACCCGAATCGCGCGCCGCCCTCAAGAACTAACCAGACTATTCACTCTAGTCACGAAAACCCCATTCTAGAAGTCAAATACTCCGAAACACCCTTAAATAGGTATAACAACCGATGGATCCTCCTGGAAAAGGATAGTAATAAAGTTAATTCGCATTATGCAATACAGCCTTTCCCCAAAGTTAAAGAACATCACTTCCACCTAAAATCACGCTCATCCGACGAAGAAATTTTTAAATTTTTATCTCCATTCGTTCAAAGTAACACCACCATACATGCTCTATACTTCGAGCAACCAGAGTTAGAAAATAAGATCATCAGAATCCTTCAAAACCACTTAACTCATTGGCTCAAGTTTTTAATTTGCAAGAAGAAAGTAGAAGACGTAACATCAGAACAAGAACAACAACTGAAGATACGTTATAACCACGAAGGCAAAGTTACACACAAAGGAGTAACGGCTACCCACCAAGCTTTAATTAAGAAATATTTCTGGCCTAACATGTTTGATCACGTACGGGACTTTATCGCCAAATGCGAAACATGCAAAACGTGTAAAACTGACCGGCACCCGGTGAAACCAATCTTTCAATATACTGAAACGCCTACGAAACCCTTTGAAACCATAAACATTGATACTCTAGATATCCAAGGACAAAAATTTATAACGATCATTGACACCTTTTCGAAAATAGCTCAAGCCTACCCCGTCGAAACTAAGACAGGCATGTCAATACAACGTGCGCTACTGAAATTTATCGAACATCATGGACTACCCTATGGAATCCTGGTGGATACTGGCCTAGAGTTTAACAACGCGATGATGAAAGATTTCTGCAATCTGCACAAAATTAAACTAACCTTTACTTCAATACAAGGACATAGTAGCAACGGCAACATCGAACGATTCCACTCTACTTTATTAGACAGCGTCCGATGTCTTAAACATGAAAATCCAAATGCACCCTTAGACTATCTAGTACAAATCGCAGTTATAAGTTACAATCATACAATTCATTCAAGCACCAAAATGTGTCCTATCGATATAATTCGTGGAGACGAACGCCCTGACCCTTTCGATATTAATGAAGAACGGATACTCTCAGAGTACATTAACACCCATAAGAATGTTCTAAAAAACCTTTACAATCAAATAAAAACCAAGTTAGACAAATCTAAAATGCGAGTCATAGAAAAAGCCAATGAAACACGCGAACTACCGGAAACTTTTGAACCCAACGAAGACGTATATATTGCAAATCCAGCACGCGGGAAACTAAATGAAAAATTCATTCAAACTAAAGTAGTAGAAGACTTAGGTCCCACTCTAAAACTGTTTCAACGTAAGGCACATGCTGAAGGCAAATATCATAAAGCCTATATCAAACGAAAACCCAGGCTTAAGAAAAAGAAAAGCGAACAAAAGGTTAATACTGACCCTTCTTTACAGGAAAAACCCCCAGAGGAAATTCAACCTATTGAACTAAGCAGCGAGACAGATGAAGGTGTTGACTTTGAGGATAAAATCCCTCCAATTACAATTAAGTACCAACCTGGTCCTTCTCATTCTTATTCACTACGCCTCCGCGATCCGAATAGAGACTATACGAAACTCCATTCACATAAATCGCCTAACATGTGAAACTAAAATAATACAATCGCAACATGACTTTATTCACATTATCGATTTAAAGGACGTAACAAACAATTTATACAAATTAAAATCCGACTTAAGCTTTTTCCAAAATAAACATAAATATTCTAATAGTACTATTAATCAGCAGTTAAAATACCTCGTAAACTTGACCGAATATAAATTAAATAATTTTAGGAATTCTGAAGTCAGACTTAAACGTGGACTTATAAACGCTATAGGTTCCGTTCAAAAAATATTATTTGGTACTGCCGATGACAATGATGTGCAAGAACTCCATTCTAAAATGGATACATTAATGTCCAATCAGAAAACTCTAACGCACGAAATTAATTTAAGAACTTCTCTATTTAAAGCTCTTAGCGACAAAGTTAATCAAAGCCTAACCCAGATAAACGCGAATATAGAACTACTCTTCAAAACGTTCAAGGAAGTTCAACAAGACTGGTCATACTTTGAAACTGGTGTCACTATAAAAAACGAATTTAATATATTTTTAGAATTATTAGACACTTTAGAGAATGCAGTCGCCATGGCTCAGCATAATATCATTCACACCTATTTTTTGCCAGTCCCAAATATACAAATTATTTTAACTAAACTCTCGAGTCTATATAAACGAGATCAACTGATATATCTTAGTAATATGCATAGTTACCTTAATCTTTTTCATATCTCAGCAACGGTTAAAGATCTTAAAATCTACATAAAATTGTCAGTGCCAATAGCCACCCAAGCACCTTACTATACTTACCATTTGATTCCCACGCCTTACCAATCCAAAGTTCTTATACCAACCAAACCCTATCTCATTGCAAGTTTACGAACCAAACTCACCTTTTGGAAAGAGGACTCCTGTCCACGGCTAGAAAATGTATGCCTGTGTAGAAAGGATAGCCCATACAACCACGACGAGTGCTATCTTCCTATTCTACAAGGAGAAAATCCACAATGTAATCTAACCAGCGTACGACTCGGAGCTACCATAGTTGAACAAATTGCAGAGACACAACTCATAGTCGTCCCAATACAAAGGACCAGAATCGAAGAAAATTGTAACACCCCCATGGACCACTTTATCGAGCAGCCCTCAATTGTTACTTTAGAGAGCTGCCCCGTAATTATCAACGACGACATCTTCAACGCCAATCACGAGCTTCCCGACGAAACGTCCCTGGCGTTACCTACCTTCAAATTGAACTCAACCCCGACCGCGGAACTCCACCTTCAGGACATCAAACTACAGGACCTAGCAGACCTTTCCACCCAACTTGGCAGCCTACACCCTGTGCGGATTAAAGACTTCTCAGAATACTATGTTTTATATTTTATTATCTATACTGTTCATGGGCTTGCTTATTTATATATACCTCAAATTTTGCCATCAAAAGGTAAAAATATTACTTCTTAAGAAGCCTACAGGTCCTTCAGAACCTGATAGCCTTCCACCTAGGGAAGGAGGTGTAATATGATACCCATGCTTATACCATTCCTTTTATTTTCGATAACATATCTCTTGGCAATATTACGCTTAACGTAATATAATTATTTGAATCATTTATCTCAACAGAAGCTGACACAGCCCTTAGATAAGAAACTTTATAAATACTCATTTCTGTCCTTCATTACTAACAGTGAATCTTGTAAGTTTGAAATAAACGTTTTGTTGTGTCAACCCCGTGTCTCACTTGTATTACTGGGCTATTATTATTTAAAAAGTGATATTTTTCGTAAATATAACTTTTCACAATAATACTGTCAATCTGTCAAGTCGCTGCATGATTTAGTTTGTGAATACCAGCCATTTAAATACAACAATTTTTGTGATTTTACAACAATGGAAAAAATTAAATATTGAGCAATGATAAAATACTTGTTTTTAAAAAAGAAAACAAATGATGAGATTAAAACAAATGATGAGATGAGATGAGATAGAGGATGAGGCAGCGTACTTCGTTCATTGCTGGACCTGCGCTGTTCGAAGTTAAGCAACGAATTGCACTTGTTCCGACTTGGATGGGTTACGCATGGCCTCATTCTTATGATGCCGCGGTGATGTTGACTTGGTATTTGGTAACAGGGTGGCAACTGGGCCAAATACTGGGCACATTGTCTGCGTGAGTTCCATTCTCACCAGAGGGAACTTGGCACTTCCCTCAGGGCTGGGTGTTTGTCCGCGTTTATATGTGTAACCTTCCTTTACACAAGCCTGCCTGTAGGCTTTCTGGGGAATGATGTCTAGTTTCCGTGTGTCCAAACTTTAAAACGGATCTCAACGAAGTTTATGGGGACTCTGCACCTTCGTTATCAACCATAAAGTATTGGACAACTGAATTCAAACGTGGCCGTACAATCAAGATCGTCCAGGTTTTCCAAGTGAGGTTACCACTTTATTATTGAAGATTCTACCAAATTATTTAAAAAATCCACGATATCACGATGAATAATCTGAGTGTAAAAGAGCGTTTTTTGTAAGAGTGTAAAAGCTGAGAGATTGCTGAGATTGTGAACATCTCAATCGAATGGATGCAGAATGTTTTTACAGCTCATTAGGATATGAAGAAACTTTACGCAAAATGGAGGTCACGATTGCTCACAAATGACAATAAATACACACGTGTGTTAACTCCAAAAGAATATTTGCCGATGTTAATACACACTCGGAATTTTTGGCGTCGGTTCATAACTGCGGGCGAAACATGGATTCATCACAGCACACCAGACACCAAAGAACAGTCCAAACAATGGGTTTTCCCATTGGAAATCGGCGCTAAGTTTGGGGTTAGAGCAATAGTATTTTTTAGAGGAGATACAAACGATAGAAAAACGTTGGACTAAGTGTATGGAACTGAAAGTTGACTACATTAAAGAATAATATAAATTTTACAAACAATATTTTTTTTTCTTGTTAAGGTACTTATCATACAGCCCTCATATAACCTTGAATTGGTGCTTTGATTAGCCACAACGGCTAATGCTTCTATTATACTCTAAAAGAGACAATTTCATGCTATCATTACTTTTTAAAATTTACATTAGCTCAGTTTACTATTACAGTGCGATTTCACTTATTTTTCTTTGCATAATTAATTTTCTTCCATAAACACAAAATTGAAATTATAATTACCGTAGGGTGACGTCCTTTGAAACCCAGTCCCATCATAAGGTCGCCAACCGCTCATCATCATATTTTGGGCATAGAATTGGCCAGCTGCTAGAGCCCCTGCGTGGTGTGGCGAGGTACCCAAACCGTGCGCCGCTGGAGCAGTCATCTCTCCATAGCTCCCACCAGTGTGCCAACTACTTTGATGCGCTGTGCTGAAATGCCCACTTGCTGGAGAAGGATATTGGGGCATGGCTCTATTACTAGGAACGTAGACAGGAGATTGTTGGAGGTGTTGATGGAATCCTGCGTTTGTATCGCTGTAGCCAGTGGCATTAGCGGTGGAATGGAACATGGTGAAAAAAAACGGGGATGGCTAGTTGATCTTCATCTGAAACAAAATATATATTTAATTTACATCGAAAAGAACAGTACCTTTTGTATAGACAATGTGTTTGTATTAAAAATTATTTACAACTTAACCGTGGTCAGTTTGTAATAATAATTTATTTAGTAGTATTATGACTATAACAACTGAGTTTTACTTTATATAAAACAAAAAACAGGGAAAAAACCAATTTTCCACGAATACCAAAAGATTAGGTACACCTTCCTCCACGAGGGTTTAGTCAACCTAGTAGTCATCATCGGGAGATGACGTAAACTAATTTTAGTATTGCTCGTCAAGAGCAGGAGCAAGTCTCTCGGACCGCCCACGTGGTGCACAGTAAATAGCCTGGTCTAAGAAGTAAGTAGCCGAATGCTGCCCTCACTCTTTCGTCTACGCATACATCTCACACTTTTTTCTATTATTAAAGAGCAGCACTATTAAACTATCATCTCCTGATAATTCCAACTTGGTTAACGAAACGTCTGTCGAGAAACGTGTAACTTTCGGTGTTCATGGAAAACTGAACTCCTGTTTTTGTTGCGACATTTGAAGATTCCGGTCTCTTCACAGGATTACTTCTTCTAAACAAATGTTATTTAATGTTTATAAATATTTGTACAATTGTACATATTGAACCATATTTTGTTAGTTCCTATATTTAATCAAATCGTTTTCCTTTCTACTTTAATTCTAAAAGACGCCTTAAAAAATTATTTGATACAGACATCGATCTTCTCTTCCCATAAATCATGCGGAAGGCTGTGGAAGGAAAAATTACACAGAGATGGGTATATGCAGGTCCGTGATCAGGGAGAAGTATCAAGCTTTCCTTGTATATCGCAATATGAATGATATTGTTGCAGATATCTCTATACGAAAATACGATAGGTCAACTGTTTATGCTATAAACGTGGAACAGGGCACTGCACTTTTATTAGCTCCACGTTGCGGAATTAACCATAATGCACACCGTATTCTCAGATATAGAATAAATCTTAGTTGAGGGAGTAGTAACGATTGATTTTATATTTAAAACATTTAAAACTGATAATATTTTAAATAATTTTCTTCCGTCCTTAAGGATGTTATAAATTTGGTCTTTCCAACAATCTTAAATATTTTGTAATATTACATGGATAAACTTCAAAAGACATATATGTATCTATTAATCATATTCATCTCTCGAAATTTATCTGTGACTTTTCCAAAGCAAACTGTTATCAAAATAATTTAATCCTGAAAGCTTTTCATAATGCAGAAGGATTAGTATTAGACTGATATTTGTAAGGAAATTAGATTTACAAAATAAACATCATGTAATCCCCAAACATACATTCTAGGTATTCTTTGAACTAAATACCTACGTATAGGTTGATTGCTAATAACAACATTTCAGAACAATGCAACTTAGTTACTAAAATTTGTTCCCTTGTGCAAATTAGAGACTATACTCCTAGAACTGTAATGGCAAGTTCGGTTGAGTTTACGCTATTACGTACATCGTGGTGATAACGTTTGCATAAAGTCTATAATTCTGTTAAAAACTCTAAAATACGATAACTTCATTTAAAAAAATATTAACGTCGACAATTTTTTTTAGATTTCGTATTTGAACTATGACATCATCATAGTTTTTTTAATATAGTTCTCTCTTTTTTGGCAAAAATTGTTACCTTAAAGTTTTATGGATACCTATAACGATATTTCATAATTAGCGGTTTCCTACTTACATACTGTTTGTTATATAAACATAAAAGGACATTTTTAAGAAAAATACAAGCAAATCAAGGCGAATTTATTTTTGACAGATATTTTGAAGTTGTTCAGATATACATGTTCCACCATCAATTTGAAATTGGCTAGTCTCGTGTATAAACATTTTGTAATGAACGTTCAACAATTTCCGAGCTGATATTTTCCATTTCAATTAGAAATCGTCGATTCAGAGCCATAGATCTATTAAATAGACCCACAAGATACAATACTCGTAATTTCACACGAAGAAATCCATCATGGTGGTGGTGAACGTGATAGCTATTTAGTTAGTCCTCGTCACCCTATTCATCTGAATTCTTGAATCTGAAGAGGATGAGTAACTATTTACACTACTGTAACTCAATATCTGCAGCTATGATGATGCACTGTTTCATGAAAAGTGTTGTTTCGTCAGAAAAGCGACAAACTTCAAAAAGTTGGAATTTTTGTCAAAATGTAATATGATATCGTCACAAAATTGTATTTGACTATCTATATCACTCTTATTGAACCCTTGCAAAAGGAAGACTCTCTTATACGCTAATTTATTTCGTCGTATGTTTAATATTTTAATGTTTGTTCTTATATATCCAAAAATTTCGTATAGACATGCTTATGTAATGCATTATGGTTACTTTTTGTTTATTTTAAACAAATAGATTTAAAAAGAAAGAAACTAATCTAATTTATAATCTTTCCACAAATATTCATACATCTAAATAGACTTTCTAAAAATAATCGACTATATTTTAATATTATATTATTTATTTCTGTGGTCTATTTCATGAATTGGATAAAAATAACCCTAAAATATACATGATAACCCTATATTCATTCATCACATTTTACGACCACTTATAGTTTTCGCGATATGGCCCAATTATATGGTTCGGGGCGTAAATTTTGACTCCTAGTTTTACGCTTTAAAATACGATGCATAGGAAGTTGCTTGCATCGGAATCGAGAGCGATCACCTGGGACTATTTCCTTGTGAGAACAGATAAGTTGGATATGAGTTCAGTAACAATCTATTTACACCTTGGGACAAAGTGATTAACGTTTTGCACCGGAAGGATGTACTTAATGTAAATTGTAATAAATACTTAATTGCTCTTGTAGTAATTATATATGTATAAAAGGAATTATTTATTTTCTATAAATATTATTCTATATCGCTTAAAAGAGCTGATAACAATTTCTAACATTTTTTTATAAATAATGTGAGTAATTAATTAATCTGCTGATAATATACATTAATAAAACTTGGAAACACCGTATTGTATTGGACGTTTAATTTGTACGTACAAAAAATCTAATGTTGACTGTAGATTATTTATGTAAACATAATCCATCACACAACTGACGCTTAGTTCATTCAATATTACTGAGCTTATTTGACCTTTAAACCTATTGGATATTTTATTGGCTATTAATTAGAAATTGATTCTGTGTAGTGATCCATCGATATATTTTAAAGTAGTAGAATCTGACGGCAGGTATTCGCACTATCTTATCGTTTCCATTAAGGAGAACTCGTTATCTTAGACACATGCCCACCGAAAATGCAGACTGCACTCTGCAGATTAGGTAAAATAGGACTTGAATGAGAGGCGTTCGTGACGTAGTTAAGCTATCGGCGAGCTTGTAAATATTTTAATCGAAGGTTACAACGTTTGAATACCTATAAGGTTGAATGTTATTTTGACAAAAGAAAATTTGTGAAAGATTTTTCAAGGTTAATTATATAAACATATATTTACATAATATGTATGTATTTATGGAGATAGGTTTTACTGACCACAATAATAAGAACGTCCATATTTTATTGGTCTTTTAGCAGGCGCAATACTGTCATATTAGTGGAAATATTATCAATGTGAATGAAGATTAATACGTAATAGTATTTTTGAAAGTCTTTTACTTTACACAGAGATAACAGTTTATCTTTGATTAGTAAACTTAAGGTTTATTTTACTATTTCATTGGTTCAATATTCATCAATATTCTAAATTGTGGTTAATATAAGGATTTCACGTAAAAAGATCGCTAGCTTAGTTAGCAATATATTTTTTATTTTTTATTTTTATTTTTATGGGCCAATTTTCTTTATAACAAATATATTTGTTCATTGTAATATTATGTCTTACCATAATTGGAAAATTGTTATTCTTTTCGCAAAGATTTTTGAACTATCTATTCCTGTTAACATATATATCATTCTTTGGAAGCAGAAAATATAATTTTATAATTAAAAATATATTATGACAGACTGCATTTTTTATTGCGCTGATATCAAATATTTGGATATCGATATAGACATGATAGTGTGAGCTCAAAATTAAATTAGAAGATTTTGAAATTGTGTATCACATAGACTACTTGAGAAGCACGGTGCTTTTAAACTCATTTAAGGGCATATTTGAGGTGCATATGTGTAGTTTACTTGCCTTTGAAGCAGGTAAATAGCGTCGGCTACAAGAGTTACTATTTCCTATGTATGTTTAATACAACTTTAAAAAAAACTAAATCAAAATAATGTATTAAGTGTCGTTAGCGGAAAATAATTTAGAAAAAAAATATATAATAAAATATATTTTATTACAGTTTTTTCTTTTTATTTAGTGTCTTTCAAAAAATAAGACCCCCATGGGTAGGATTCGACATTTGTCCCGGATGGGAACCGAACGACATACAGCTACTTCGAACTTATTAGTTCTCATCAGTGCCGTACACGGTACGCCGATCCAGGACAAATGCTGATTAAAACTCAAGCGGTATACATCTATATGGATACGATATATATCAGTAACATATAAATCGGAAATCGAGAAAGGAACTACCAAAACCGCCAAGCGGTTATCAAGTAGTCTCCGAATAGCAAGGCTATTACATAATTGCTATAGGAAACAACTACTCCTCGGGCTAAAGCCCTAACAGGCATTGAATTACACCTAAAAACGATCCTCGACTCCTTTCTCGTGTTTCGGCACTATATAAATGAAATGAGTGGATAGAACTTATTGAATGTCATAATTCATCACAATATTGGGTATCGAAAATATATGCAAATCATAGTTTGAGCTCAATCTTAAATAACTTATTGGACTTCTTATTAACACATTTGTTGTAAAAATAGATAAATTTTGATCACATATAATCACAATATATTAGAGAAATAAATATTTACCACATATTTCTTTTTCCATGTTGTTATTTCTTAAATATCTTCCAATCTGTTCATTGGTTCAACAGATTATAATTATTGATTTGTTCACTAAAATCACTCAACAATGAATTATTGCTTATTATTCAACTATACATACTTACAATTATGTTGTAACTGCAGTTAACTAAAATATAACAGAAATTGTAAATTTATAGTTGTAGCTTCTATTGTCGCAGAATATTTGCTCGGTAGATAGAATCATGTAATATCTAATGAATAATGTAATAAATCGAAACAATTCTTACTAACGTATTCTCAATTTCTATTGCCGATGTGTATATAATACTAAATATATCAAAATATCCTCTAAGACAGTTGTTTTTATTACAGTTATGTTAATGTTTATAGATAAATTAATATAATTACCAATATACAAACTTATATGCTTATTTTAATGTTAATTATAATTAAATCTTTCATTTAAACCATTCATTAAATTCTTATTGTTGCTGGTGATTTATGTTCCATTTATTTCACTATTTAATATACATTTTTATTATAAGAGCGTTGACTGCTGTAGTCATCAGTTGATATTTATATTCAGTTGATATTTATATTCAGTTGTTTCTTTATTAGAATTACTTAAATGTGTCACTAGATTTTCATCACACAGATAACATATCTCTTACATATAAACAGTTTAATGTTGCTATTCCTACGGTGTTCTTCATAGGGGACATGTTATTATATATTCGACTGCCATCTCTTCTATACAATTAGCGTCCTGGGGTGCTTTCTCCTTTGAGGAGGTGTACTGACGTATGCCTTTTGCTTATGTTCTATGCGAATTTATAAAAAAAGTGTATTTGGACATGTTCCAGAACGCTATTTAGCCGCTAATTTTGGAGATTTTATAGAAGAATCCTAATGAATTTTGAGATCTGGAAATAGTATTTCAACACGATGGTGTTCCTCCACACTATTAGGAGATAGTAAGAGTTTATCTCAATAAACAATATCACAATAGGTGGACTAGACGCTGTACCTGCTCAGTCTCCAGATCGAATTAGATCTTTTTTATAGGATTACTTAAAGTTTAAAGTATATGCTACGCAACTTGTTAACATCGAGGTTTTGAAGCCGAGGATTACTGAAAAATGTAAGTTAATTTCAGCAGAAAGACTTATACAGTCAGAAAGAACAGGAATAAGATTTTATAACAGAATCTTGTGCTCTCAGCAAGACGGAGGAGCATATATTTTAAAATGTACATTTGGAGCATTTATCTTAAAAGTCTATAAATATATTTGGTAGTAGATACTATTTACTTTTATCATTTGGTAATTTGTGCATTAAATTTATTGTTTTCCAATAACCTAGAATTAATGTTTAAACAGTTTGCAAATGATGTATTACTCGCATACTGTTGCCATTTAAAACTAGTTTTCAAAATGGCGCAACACCTCAATACTTGATGATTATTATATCACTATTTATTATGGAGAACATTATTTACTTTAATGTATGTCAATTTTTGCGATGAGACTTTAGACAATACCTTCTTGTTACAATAGCGCACTCTACTGCATTTTCGATTTGGGCTATCTGTAAATATTGCTTCGCCGTTTTTGTATCAGGTATATATTATGGAAAATATTTTTTAGCAGAGATGGATTTGAATTTGATTTTTTGAGTAATGAATATGCTAGATGACATTTGACTGGTGGAATTTCCCCAGGAGAAACATGAGAGGAATCCTTTGGATATATTTCTGAGACGACAATGTTCTGCTTTATTCGAAATATCATAGTCTAGTAATTAGAAGCTCTGTTTCATATAAATTATTGTGTTTATTTTCAAATAATGTTTTATAATTTATGTGTGGAACTGCACTGATATAGCGTATAGTTTAGGAGATAGTTTATTGCCAATTGTTTTCGTTTAAGGGATAGTGGTAGACTGCTAGTTTCTATCTCTGGTAATAAGTGGTAGTGTTGGTATCAAGCTTGTTCTGAAAACTCCTGTTATGAGTCGTAAGCCGATTTTTTAAATTACATCAAAGATTTTAGGAGAAAATGAATAGATAACTGATCCATAATACATTTTATGTTAGATATACATCTTAAAATGTTTAATACGTTTAATACGTCTGTTGTCTATATATTTAATAGAGACGTGAGGCTGAGAATAAATCTCGCATAGATAGAATTGCAATATTCAAGTACTCATCTCTTTACTAATACGTTTATTCATTATGATAAAGAAGTTAAGCGACAAACGAATAAAATAATATTTAATTTTAATTTATGCATTTGTATAGATAAGTGAGTATTAAAACGTTAAAACCTATCAAATATATTTTGCACAGAATAACTTCCGCGAGGGTTCAACGGTAAGTTCTAAATGAATCAGTACCAACTGGTCTTGAGCGAAATAACTCCTTTAATAACAATTATAAATATAATTAAATTTTCTGTAGTAAACAAATATAAACAGTTGAATCATAATTAGTTGATCGATTATATTCATATATTACCAGAAATGTATTTTCATATCATAATTATCAGAAATTGAAGACTAGAGATACGTCAAAAGAGTAGGCAGACAATACATATAGAAATCCAATGCGAAAAAACATATTAGGAGAAAACTAAATTACATATACGCATTAAAGGAAAAGTACAACATTGACCGATTTAATATATGTGCCCACTTAATTAACTTTATATTGCACTTATTTAAGATACTTACAAATATCCATAAATTTAATATTCGGACATTTATAGAACACAAAAAGTCATTAGTCAAAGATAATCGAAGACCTTAATTAAGTGGTACATCAATCAATTCGCTTACTTATTTATTTTCTTAGTTTCGAAAACAGTATCTACTTTCTAAGTGTTGCATTTTTAGGTCAACTGGAGTAAAATATACGGCGACCAAATTAAAGTAAATTAGACAAGGTTGTACGATACATTACATAAATTATATTATCACCAATTCGCATTGTGTAGGGAGTTGATAATACTCGTATACTTATATTAAATATTATAAAAAGATTATGGACTAGGATAATTACTCTTCGAATGAGTAGAAATTTTATCATGTCTGTATAACTTGTAATAATTATTTAAAACCGTTAAAATGGTTTTATTATTATAAAATATATCATTCACAATTCTTGAGTACTCCTCTGGATGAAATTAAAGTAAGAAATTATAGCTATTAATAGAAAATGAAAGTTTAAGTATTTCTGAATTTTTAGACAATCTTGAATAATACAAGACCTTTGGCAGTAACTATAGAAACTACCTCCATTTTAAGGCATATAGATAAAAGTAGAAAAGCAAAAATATACCTATTTTAATAGACAAGGGAGGAGTGATTTCATCTAAGACATTTTTTTATACTAAATGAATAATAGCACTATAATATATAAATTGTAAATTACCAAACCTGCGAATAAAAATCCTCTTTTCCTTATCTAAAATAAATACCCATAGTCACTAACCTAATTTCTCATCACTGATCATAAACTGCGTTTAGAAACAACTGTATATCGTTTAGAGTCTAGTCGGTCTATAACAACTAATGCAAAGGAAGTTGCTGTGTTTTAATTTCTATTTCGAAAACAGTCACTTAATTGACCTTTATAATTTCCCAAGTGAGTCTTTTAAATATGATTAAAAGCTTTGTGGGTAATTTGAAAGAGTTTTAAGCTTTTTCGAATTTAATTCAGAAATTGGATTGACAATCCGATTAGTGTTCACTAATGGATAACATTAATTAGCTAACTACACAGAACTGCCATTTAATTGAGTCAATTAGATTAGTTGTCTGACTATAATTTGATATAATAAAAAATAGACCGTTAACTAAACCATCTTTATGCGGAATTTTATGAAATTATGTATTTTAAAGTACTATTCTGACTCTGCTAGTATGATCAAGATATTAATATTAAATACTGTGTAAATATTCTTATCAACCAATTAATAGAAAGAAATATAAGTCAATTAAGTGGTACACAATAAAAAGTGAAAAAAATTTCATCTATTCCAAGTAGAAACATTTTTTATAAATAGCTGACAGGTACAGTAAAATTAATTTTCTATATAAATAAAAAATAATGTAAACAATAATAAATCATTAGGTTGATGAGAATCTCATGTATATCTATTTGATTTACTGATTTTATATCTTTATTTGATGTGTAATCATTAGTAATCTAGAATAGTTTAATGCGGTTTATCTAATCATTACATATAATAAATTAAAATTAAAAAGCTATAAGAAATATATAATTATCCTCACGTAAATATTTAATAGGTAATAGTGAAGATGTATGAGACTATATTATAATTTACCATATTCAAAATAAATGTTATGTTTTGAATTATACAAATATACCTTTACGATTGTACTAACATACTTGTAAGAATGGAAGAGTAACTTTAACATAATGTTTATATCAGTTACTGGCATTTAAGTCATATTAAACTGTAATTTAACTAATTTAATAATGCACTATAAGTAGATTTTATTCCATTAATAATACTGTACTACATATAAATCAAAGTCTGCAATACGTAACAATTATTCATCTTACTATTAGTTTCTATAAAATTATATAAACAATTTAAGTGATAAATACAGGTTAATATTTCATGTATTTATTTCTATTTTTTGATATATTTAAAAATAACATTAACTCTAAATCTTTTTATATTTCTTGTCCTGTTTGTTGTTTCCTGTTTCCTGAAAAGGGCAAAAAAATATTTTTATAAGAAAACTACCTAATTCACACAGTTTTCAGTTATTATACTGAAATAATGTAAAAATTTAATTTTTTCACTTATAACTTGACTTGAATATATTTTATAATATTTATTAAAATATATGTTTTATGATATAAAGTATATTTGCCGATAAATTGTACTTGTATTATCATATAAATATAGATATAAGTTCCTCGCGTATATAGTCGATAGATATTTCAGAAGATAGATCTAAATTATTACAGAATATAATATTGATTGTCTAATTTACAACACGCAAAGGAAGTTCAATGGCAATGTAGTCTGAAGATCTGGTAATGGACTATGGCTTTCGACGTGTGCACTAAAAGAGAATGGGATGCTAGTTTTTCCATAAAGTAACATGTGTACTATCATGTACTGACACATGACATGTTCATTTACAGCTTGTCAAGAATAGGAACAAGTCTCAAAGCTGCGATATCAGACCTCCCACGACGTGCGCAGAAAATAGCCTGGTCCTTACTCAGTTGCATTGAGACCTTTGTAGAGTGAATATCGAGTATACAGTGAAAGGGGTGAATTAAGAGTTCGATCTTGCCGGACATAAACTGCATCATTTTTCCTCCGAATGCTTCCTCACTCTTTCTTCTACGCATACATAGAAAATCTTACACTTTTCCTATTCTTGAGAAGTTGTACCCACTCTTCTTTTTGTTAATCAAGTTGTCGATAAGAAGTTGAATGCCAATGCAGAACAAATCTTGATCTCTGTTAAATTAATCATCATTGACCATTTATTGACCAAATATTTGAAGAGTTAAATTATATATAATATTTCTCCATTTTATGAAACACGGGTATTCTGTTATTTTATATCAGATTGTTAACTATGATAGTATGTTGTATAAATGATATTAATATTAGGTATAACATATAGGGTAAATCAGGCAAACCCAGTCGATAACATGCCCCACTCGCAACACTAACACGTGCATTTTGAATTTGGCGCTAATATGGTCCGAGTGGGTCAGTGACACAAGTATGGCTGCGATATAACAACACAGTGCCGGTTTTTATTTGTTTTAAGTGAGAAAAAGTGATTAAAAGGTATGTACGACAGTGTAAATTTTGACTTTTGTATGCCTACAATTACGTTCCGTTTTTGTTAAACTTTTTTGTCATATTGAAGTGGGACGCATTACCCTAAATATTGGCTAAAGTTCCCTGATTTGTTTCGGGTAATGTGCCCCATCTGTGAATTATTTCTAAATTATTATTTTTATGAATTTCTAATTTAATTATTATATTTCAGGAAATGGGAAAAGCTATAGATCCAAGAAAATGGACGGAAAAAAATATGATAAAAGCGATAGAAGATGTGAAAAGCAAGAAAATGGGAGTAAATGAGGCGAGCCGGACATATGACATACCATCACGAACCTTACGTAGACAGAGCAAGCAGAACATTGGTAGACCTTCCGAATTAGGACATGAAAATGAGTTGAGACTTGTGGCTCACATTAAAAGTCTCGAATCTATTGGATTTCCTCTGGACCAATCGAGACTGCAATCTATTGCTTACGATATTGCAGATAAACTAGGATTGCCACATCGATTCAACAACGAGAAAATACAAGTAGGCTGGGATTGGTTTCAATGGTTTATGAAGGGGCACCCAGATCTAAATAAAAGAAAAGCGGAAGGCTTTTCACTGGCGAGATCTAATCGTATAAATCGACAGGATGTCAATAAATATTTTGAAATGTTGTTGAAAGTACTAACTGATAATGATTTGATTGGTAAACCGGAAAGAATCTACAACATGGACGAGAGCGGTATTCAAATTAACAATAGAACTGAACGCGTACTAGCCAGAAAGGGTTCAAAATGTGTTAATACTGTAACCAGCGCCGAAAAAGGTGAAAATATTTCTTCGATTGCGTGTTGCAATGCCGAGGTCATTTTTCTTCCGCCTGTTTTGATACTTAAGGGAAAATATAAAAAGCCTGAATTTTCTGAAGGTCTACCGCCTGACTCAGATGTGTTTATGAATAAAAAATCATCTTACATCAACGCTGAACTATTTTTCAACTGGATGAGGGATCATTTCATTCCACGAAAGCCAGACGGAAAAGTTCTTTTGATTTTAGATGGCTATTCCTCTCATTCCAATTCATATAAAATGTTACATTTGGCTAACGAAAATGACGTTATTATTCTTCGTCGATCCAGCCACACTACCCAGGCTCTACAACCATTGGACAGAAGTTTTTTTAAGCCATTCAAAAGTTACCTGTCCAAAGAAGTCACCACTTGGTTTATTAATAACAAAGAAGGATCTTTAAGTCGATACCACATTTCAAAAATGATTTGTGATGCCTGATTCAAGTCTGCAATAGCAGCAATTGGCTTTTCAGGATTTAAAGCAACAGGGATATATCCCTTTGATCTTAATGCTATTCCTGAATACTTTTTCAGCATTTCTGATGAATCAGTTAGAAACAGTGATGAAAATCCGCAACCAATAAATGATAATCAGCAGTCAATTCAGAATATAAATGACCTTTCTTTGCCGAGTATCTCTACATCTTCGATGAATCAAAATGTCCAGGTGCCTACACTACATGCTTTTGTTGTTTCACAAGAAGAGACACCAACTAAGGCCTTATAAATAGTTAGTCCATTGCCTGTTATACATCATTAATTAAGTAAAAGGAAATAAAACGTTAAGGTTTTGACATCAGAAAGTCATTTAACAATTCGTAGACTGTTTGAAGAAAAAAAGAAGTTGTAAGTGAAAAAGTTGATTACTGTACCATCAAAACGTAAGAATAATTTTTCAAAAGCGTCTGCTTCTTCATCAGAAAGTGAAGAGGAGTTACAACTCAACAAATCTAGTGAAGAATGTTCCGATGAAAACAACAACACTTGTGTAGAATGTCACGAGTCTTACTACCATACGAAGAAGAAAAGTGACTAGATTCAGTGTTTTCAGTGTTCTGGCTGCTTACATGAAGTTTGCACAAACTTTTCAGAGAAATGCAACAATTGTGGTGGCAAAAATAAAAGAAAAGGAAAAGGAAAAAAGACAAAAAAATGAGAGGCATTATTGGGGCACATAAAACTGATGTATCCGTGAAATATGCCCCACGTTAGATTTTAAGAAATTGTCGATCTCAGCTGTTTTAATTACATTTTAGAAGATATTTAGTTTTTGTTATGCAAATTGAGTCAGAGGTTAAGACTAATTACTTTAATAAACATGTTCTAAATTATACCGTTTTTTATTTCAATTATTCGAATGGTAGAGAACGATTGCCAGGTTTACCCTATTACAGTAACGTGAAATAAAATTAGTATTAATTCCAATTTACTTCAGATTTTCTTTTACTTCCTTCGCATACCTATTTTATTATCTTCCCCTGCTTGTTATTTCTTTTCATCGATTAATCATAGTTATACTTTATTGTGAATTAGTGAATTAAATGAATAATTTTTATAAATGAATTATTTATTTAATACAACTGGTATAAGTTTTATATTTTTATTCACATCATATCTCTAAGATGTTTAAGAGAATCTGGAAAGTAAGATTTTTGAAAACTTCAGTATTATAGATTACCGTTACATGTATCTACATTTAGTATTAATATTTTTAACAAGGTGGAAAGTAACGAGTACTTATTTTAAACTATATCTGAACTGCTATCTATTAACTGCTGAAATGCACTAGTTTGCATAACATCAAATAATTTTAGTTATTAGCGATTAAAATTTCTTGTTAAAAGTTGTCTATATTTTAAAAGGTTTTGTTAATTTTGATCGTTAACATGATGTTATTTAGCTAGAGTACAGAAGCTAGATTATATAGTGGACACAAGATATTATTTACGGTTATTAAGACCTGTATCTACAGTAACTCTACACTTATTAATCTCTGAAGTATATTCAACTGTTCCACAATACAGTATTGAGCAATAATGTATCCTGTACAGTTTTGTGGCATAGGCTAAAATTATAGAATATGAATTACTTATAAAAAGAGCCAATACAGAAAGAGTACTTAATTGTAAGTAAAAAATATTCTTCTAGATAAAATATTTCCTTGCAATACATATTACATATGCAGACTATTTTCTTGGCAAACCTTTTCTTATATTTGAATAAATCAGAGGCAAATAGTTTAACTTATACTATCCCTATTACCTATTCTACTGCATAAATTCCCAATAAATCTACAACTAGCCTTTCGTTCTTGTCCCCAGTGCTAAAAGCTATTTCTTTCACATTTATCCATTTCCACATAAGAACACCTCGTACCGACATACATTTAAGAGTATTGTGTTTCATAGTCCGTAGTTACTACGATAACCGCATGTGTAGTTAAATGTGTGGGCTGAGTATATGATAAGATATTTGTACGTTATCATATTTTAAATGCGTATTCCCAGTGACACTAATTACAATTTGATAACGTTATCGTAATTTTCGCGATATACCACTGCTTTACACACGTTTTAACAATACTTTTACGAAACTTTCTTTAAGGAAGAGGAGCATTTCAGTTTTGTCTAGAACTATATCAACATACATAAATGGGTGAATGTTTTTGGATTAATGATAAAGATATTCGTTCTTTCTCAAAAATAAGAAGAATCAATTTCTATTTGGAATGCGTCTGAAATAATTAAAATACTAAATATAATAACAAGAACTGAATTGTGCATTGTTATTGAATAAAACATAAATGTATAATACAGTCATGTTACAACCATTTAAAACAAAAACAGTATGTTGTGCAGATAAGGATGTATCACTATTATAATTAATTTGAAATACAAAAGAAAATGGGAGAGACCACGGTACCCACAAGGTAAGGTAAAACCAAAAAGGGATAACCGTAAAAACTAATAAAACTGCCAAAGAAAACTGTCAAGAGGTTGAAAAGATTTATTCTACTAAACGATGATGTCTGGGGCAACGGATAAGTGACGGAATTGACAAATGTTTTATCGTAAGCACCAAATTCTGAGGCTAGAAGTCAAATAGTGGCACCATTATATCCAACTGGATCCAACACCTAAAACAAAATATAGTAGCGGATACTCTTTCATGGAAGAAGTTCTAAAAGCAATTGGAAATATAAAACCGTATATATTGTACTACCTACAAGATGCTATCAAAGAAACTCCTAAAATTGCACCAGAATAACTACTCTTCAAGAATAAGAGTCCTCAAGGCATGAAAGTTGGCAAAATTAAGACTTATATGCTTGAATACGATAAATAAATTATATGAGGCACTAGTACGGGGAAAACTTTTGGAAGCCAGTGAAGGATTATCCGAAAATTAGTTTGGTTTGTAAAAAAGCAAATCAGTTATTCAATCGCTAAACGAGGTCCAGCGTGTATAAATATTGTAGTAGATTGCAAATGCACATGACATATATTAGTGGGACTAGATGGTAAACATGCTTTTAATTCAGTAGTTTGGGGCATAGTTATTCAGGAAGTAGGCAGAAAATGTATTTGCGGACACTAACTTAATGTTGTATATGTATACTTTAAGAGTAGGAAGTTATAAATAGAGAGAGTAGTGATAACTTTCGTTACGGCGGAAATTCCTCAGGGATCAGTAGTGGGACCCACTTTATGGACGTCCTACATGGTGAAGTGTTGAAATTATACCTGACTGAAGATGCAATAAGCTTTACAGGCGACTTGGTTATGCTAAGAAATTCTAACGGTCGAAATGAACTAGTATTCCGAGAGAATTAATGTTAGAAGAACAGGATAGGAGTATATTTAAATAATTTCGTTATACAAAAGAACGAAAATTCGCATACATACATAAGTGTAAAAGTAATGTTTTAGTTAATAAGTAATATTTAAAGTGTAAAGATAATGGGGTATGTAATAAATAATGGTATGATCATCAAATATAGGACTGAGTCGCCATTTTATTTTTAAATGGTAACAGGTATTTTTAGTGGTAACAGTAACTTTCATTTAAAAGCTGCTTCAAATATATATTTAAATACTGGAGTAGGTTGGAACCTTTGGTGTAAAGATAACACTGCCTTAATTTTCCACAAGACATCAAAACACTATACAATGCACTTGACGCGCATTTCACCAGCAAAGTGGGCATCATCTGAAGATGATGAAGACTAGTAACAGCTTCAATCATCTCCAAATAATGCCAGCTCTCTTAGCGAAACGCGCGTCGATTGCAATGTATAGTGCTTTGGTGTCTTGTGGAAAATTAAGTGTTATATATTTAAATAGCGTTTTTATTTTGACACCTATCTTTTGATTTTTGATTAAATCGATTAAACTTGGTGTTCGCATACCATTGAAATATTTAGGCAGCATCTTCCTGTAAAACTTAAGTGTCAAGTTTCTTCTGACAGAAATCAAGCAAAAAGTCAGTTAGACGTTTTTACATATCCAAATAACATTTCATCATAATTTTTAATTAACCATTTTTATAACATGAAAGTATAGGTATTATTCGATTTTTAGCCTATCTATGTATATAGTAAAATATAAGTACGACTTATATTTTACTTGCCTTGTACTTTCTAGGATATTGGCCAAAAACAAAACAGTTTTTAATTATAATGGTTCTTACTTTTCTTATTTTTTCTATTTTAATAAACATTATAAGAGGAAAATTCGTTTATTTGCTACATGAAAACTTCATAATTTTAGTGTTGTGTATTTTATGTGAAGACTTTGACGTAACTTCAAAGTTACAGCACAGAATAAACGATTTTTTCTCTGATTGTGGTGATTAAATCCAAAACGTTACATAACAACTCTTTTATTTCAATTTAATTAGTCTAAATTCCAAGAAATACAGGAAAAGTGTAATATTTAATAACTTTATATTTTCTTTTATTCGGGAAAATATACAATTACGTTCTATAACAAATCTGAAAATTATTAGCAAAAATATTGGTCAAAGAACACTAATTAACTACAGTTCCAACTGGTTTACATGTGAATGGCAAGTAGTACTATTGAACATTTATCTGTCATCAAATAACTAATTGACAAATAAACTCACAATATTTAGAATAGTTTAAAGATGTGTCAATTTAATTTGACGTACAACGTACCATACCGAAAAAGGATGTAATTATTGGTGCCGAAGGATGTGTTAGTAAATTCTTAGCAAGGCTGACTAGTTTCGAAAACCTCAGGAGGTGCTATTCATGGCCTAATGTGATGTTTGGAATGCATTGGGTCGCGTTACAGCACACGATCGCTGACAGATACCTAAACTTTGAATTATTGCCGCTGGGGTAAAATTTACCAAATTATAAATGACTTCTTAAATATATATCTTCTACTAAGATAACACATGTCTCTTAACGCATGTAAGAAACATGCAAACAAACTTTAAAGACGCGCAATTATTTACCTATAAAATGTACACAAACTTATGTTAATTAATACATTACTGTTTCATTATGATTTTCATAAATTTATTTATATTGTTAAATACTTCTTGGATTAGTAATACAAGTATGTATCGAGATTTAGCAATAATTATATGAAAGTGAGGAATATTATTAAATGAAACGAAAATGTTCAAATAAAAAATTGTTATAAACCTATTAGTACCTATTTTATAGTTAATAAAATTAGTATTCTCTGAAATTGTTTTCTAAATTAGGAAAATAAGTAACTAGTTGATTATTTCCGACAATTACATTCTTCTGAATGAAAGTTCATTTCCATAAATTTGTTTTAACAGTTTTCTATTAAAACTAAATAATTTTCATAAATTATTAGGCGTAATAAAATTCTAGACTTAAAATCTACATATTTACAGCAAAATTTCTATGAGTTTCGATATGAAAGAAAATGCTCTATAAATGTGCAGGGTAACCAATATATTTGGATAATACATGAAATAAAACACTTATCCTTCGATTTTACATCATATCTGAGGAATGATGTGTCTGTTTTATACAAACCTAAGTTTATGTATTTTCTGCGAGTTTACTGACTGACACAGAAGTTATAGGGAGTTGGATACCCATCTAAGTAATGGACACCACATCCATTGCTTGTTTATTAAAATTATGACTATGTTCAATTCAAATCAAATTAAAATCTTTTTATCTTTCTTTTACTATTTTTGTTATTTCACAGATTATTTAACAATTTAACTGACTTATATACATATCGTATTTTCCTCTTCGCCCCTAAAACAGATTAAAAGGGTAATTTATTTTAGGGGCGAAGGGTCATCTGGTCGTTGTTAAGCACCCTTTGCCAAATCGTTTCCGTTTCTTTATTTTCCTTATGTATCCGCCCTCATTCAATACAATTATTTCAGGACATTCTTGCTTATTTTGTAATTCAGTTGAATTTTTCGGAATTTACAATAGTATTATGATGATAGTTTATTTTTAATGTTTATCTTCGATTACTGTACAGGAATAATGTATAGAGATGCATCAAGTCAAGTAACTTGATGTTTTTATAAATTACTTGACTTGACTTGAAAACCAAGCTTTTCAAAAATTCACTACTTGACTTGACTTGATATTTCATCGTTACTGCTTGACTTGATATCAAGGAATTTTAAGCTACTTGATATTACTTGATAACCAAATAACCATTCAATTATGTTCGAGAACGCCCGATTTCCACATCATTAGAAGGTGAAGCCTACTGTACACTTCCGATGGTGATAATTGGTATAAATATGCTTCTGGAAAAACTTGAAAAATGGGTTATAGAACTCGATAATAACCCAGATAGAGATAAAACTGAAAATAATATATAGCATTCAAGTGGTAAGGGACAAAATCATGAAACGTTACGAGAGAAGTAACTGGATATATTGTGTTGTTTTAATCTTAGGCCCCCGACATAAGGTAGAACATTATCCAATACAAATTGGGGAAACGACTTGCAGATGGATGCAGTCAAGCATTTTAAAGAAATTTTCAAAACAAAGTATTTTAAGTCCAATTTATTGCTCATATCATCTTCATCTTCAAAACGAGATGAAAATAGTGATTGCGGTGAATTTGACATCGCTCTACTAAGTTTATTTAAGAAATCTCCTGTGAACCCCAAACATGAAATGGCTTGGCGCTATGTCACGAGCTGACAGTTGTAAAGGTATTTTAAAATAGTGGAAAAGACACGAAAACGTTTTTCCAAACTTGGATTAATGGCCAAATATTTTTCATCAACACCTGCATCTACAGCTCCTGTTGAAAGGCAGTTTTCCAGGGCTGCTCTAACTATTACAAAAACCCGTAACCGATTAGGCGATAACTCTATTAGAAGCCTCATGTGCCTTAGATCGTGGATGGCAAACGATGATATTAAAGACTTCTTTTAAATTTCGCTATTACTATTATGTTACTGAAGAAAAAGAGGGCATACATTAGAAAATCATTTTATCGTTATCAGTTTTATTATCTTGTTTAATATTTTAGAATAATTTGTTATGTTATTAATATGCCCAATAAATACATAGTTTATTATTAGTATTTTTTACATTTATATTTATATATTTATTATATAGATTATAGTTTAAAATTTAGTTTTGGAAATAAAAGGCTTTATTGCAAGGTTTCCTTTATTATTATTTCTTGATAATATTAAATGATTCATGAAAAATGAAAAAATGGAAATGGACAGGCCATACACTGCGTAGAGAAGACCATAACATCAGTAAGAGAGCTTTGGGATGGAACCCACAGGGTAGCAGAAGAACAGGAAGGCCAAAGATGACATGGCAAAGAACTGTCAGGGGAGAACTAGAACAAATTGGAAAAATGTGACAACAGACAAAACAGACAGCACAGAATAGAACCAGATGGAAGGCATTTGTTAAGGCCCTATGCTCTTGAGAGGAGTTAAGGGCATATATATATATATATATATATATATATATATATATATATATATATATATATATATATATATATATAATATATATATATATATATATATATATATATATATATATATATATATATATATATATATATAATGAAAAATCAAGTAGTCCTCAAGAACTACTTGATTCTTTAAGTACTTGAAATATAACTACTTGACTTGAACTTGACTTGATTTCAAGTCAAGTCAAGCCGTGCATCCCTAATAATGTATTAAAACCTGCTCAAGGTGGCAATCTATGTGCTCTTAGTCAACCACCATTGCGGATAATCAATGCTCCAAGTTCGGAGCATTGATATATTTTAAAAATTAAAGTATCTAGCAAGATGAAACTACACTTCATCAGATAAAAAATATTAAGTTCAGCAGATTGTCATTAAATTATTAACACACCACTGTCAGTACGCAAGACGTCTGCGGTGGTTTGCCGGCAAAAGAGCATATGATTGCATCTTATATGGATACGTGTTCAAGTTCTTCTTTACAATTGTTCTGCATGTTCCGTAAGCCAGTCCAATTACTTGAGACAGATGTTTCAAGGATTTTGCAGGCTCTTATTCTATACATCGATGAGCCATTAACAATGTATTTTATATGAACAGTTGGTAATCAACACAGTTTTAAGAGTTACAGAGCCAGTTTCGCGAAATATACCAACACAATTTTTAACGCATGCATAAAATTCCTTTGGTATTAATGCTTTGCTAAATCCTGAAAATTCTCTTGAAAACTGTCCAAACTTAAACAAACTGCATTTCCTATTTCCATTAACTAGTATACTAATTCGAAAATAGGCTTAATTCAGTCATGTAACTTTTATGATCTATGGTAAAAACTATAAATTGTTATAGAAAGATATAAAGAAAGAGAAGAATATAAATGAACAAGAACTGTTCAAGGTTACACTAGCAATGAAACATGAAGAACACAGCTACTTGACAAAGTTTGATAGTCAAAAAATGATTAACATAAATGCACGAATGTTTGATATCTATGTATATATATATATATATATATATATATATATATATATATATATATATATATATATATATATATATATATATATATATATATATATATATATATATGTATATAAATTTTCATAAAACTACAGAAATGTACATTGTATTTTTTTTGTATTATTTCTTAGTTTATAAAATTTAATAATAAGTACCACGAACCATAACTTTTCATTTTAATTCACGAATGAGTTGAGAATGATATAGTCTAAAAAATAGCCAGTATTACTTTTAATAATATCGCAATGAATGTGATATTATCAATTTATTATTTAAATATAGTATAATAAGTACTCTATTTGGAAGTTTAAAATTTATATTAAATGGGTCAAAATGAGTTAGCGTACAAAAATGGGTATAAAACAAATTACTATTTTTGTTATATTATGTTGGTATATTTTTATTTTGATATTTCTATCAAATTTTATTCTACTATATTTGTGAAGTATCGTCTTCCTGTTATTTTTCTTTTGTTTCATTGTCATTTTATTCATTTTATAGTTTCATATTATATAGTTTATATATTGTTTCATATATTCATTTCATAGTTTTTCAATATTTTCATTTGTTATATTTTATATATACATAAAACAATAGAGAAAGGAAAGAACGCTTATATAGGATTTGTAGATTTAGAAAAAGCTTTTAATGTAAGATGGGAAAAAATGTTCGAGATACTAAAGAGCGCGGGAATGAAATATAGAGATAGGAGAGTAGTACACAATCTATACAAAGAGTAAACTGCTGTTATAGAAGTAGAAGGGGAAAAAAGGGAAGTAGGTATTAGGAAAGGACTATCACCACTAATTTTTAATCTGTACATCGAAGAGGCGATTAATGTGGTAAAAGATAGAGTGGATTTCGGGATTAAAGTACAGAGACAGAAACTAAAAATGCTGAGATTCGCGGATGATATAGCAGTATTAGCATCTAGTAAGGAGGAATTAGAATCAGCTTTGAACGAAATGGAGGCAGTGTTGACAGAGGAATACGGAATGAGGGTGAATAAAAACAAAACTAAAGTGTTGGTCTGCAGAGGGCGCGAGAGCAGAGCAAAAACGAAAGTACAAATTAATAATAAAAGATTGGAGGAAGTTAAGTAAAACAAATTGGGGTGGAAGAAGCGATAAAGATATAAAACAAAGAATAGCGCAGGGTCGAATAGCTTTTAACAAAAAGAAAGCACTGTTATGCTCGGGGGTAATAAACTTAGAAACAAGGAAGAGATTTTTGAAAACGTATGAATGGAGCACGGCACTATACGGTTGCGAAACCTGGACGGTAGGGGAAGCAAATAGAAAGAAATTAGAAGCTTTTGAGATGTGGTGTTATCGAAGAATGATGAAAATACCGTGGACTGATAGGGTTAGAAACGAAGAAGTATTAGAGAAAGTCGGCGAGAAAAGAAGTATGTGCATGGGGAAACATAAAGAAGAAAAGAGATAGAATGGTAGGCCAGTTGCTGAGACATGGGGGAATAGTCCGCGATATTTTGGAGGCAGAAATAGGAGTGAAGAAAGGCAGAGGTAGGCCTAAATTAGACTACTGCTCGCAAATAGTAAGCGATGTAGGTTGTAGCACAATTAGCGAAATGCATAGGTTAGCATAATATAGGAGAAGCTGCAGGTTAGCGTCCAACCAGTCTTAGGACTGATGATCTCATGATGACGATGATATTTTATATTTAGTATTCTCCTGGTATCGTTTAATAGGCGTTCAAAAATTTTCTATTTAATTTTATTAGGAAGTATTTGTATTTTATTATTCCATTTTAGATGTAATTCAGAAACTTATCTATTTATAGAATAAAAGAAAAAAATAATATTATAAATTGTCATTCGATCTAGTCTCATATTGTATAAGGCTTACAAATGAAAAACATCTTCAAAAAGTAAATATATGCTAAACTAAATATATGCGTCTACCATTCTTATAATGTCTGGAAAGGATGTAATAAAAAAGTTAATTTCTGTTCACTTCAAGTGATGTATTTTCGAAACATTTGCTAGGGTTCTTAAGATGATTTAACGTGAAGTGTTTAAGTCTGCTTCTCAGTGGAGACGGTAGTTAATAGAAACCGATGCAGTATTATTTTAATTAGTAAATATCTGATGTTAATGATGAGATCAGCCATTGTGATAGTGACGTCACCTGGTATTCTGGTCGGGTTATTAGTCTATAGGCCCCGCCTTCGCTATATGGTCTTTAACCGTGAGATCTCATCTGAGCATTGGAAACGACGATACATGGACCATGACTATAGAACAGGCGCCCAGCCTCCATTAGATGAACAATTAAGATGATTAAGCCTAATGCTTGATGGTCAATGGCTGTTAGATTTTTGTTAAGATTTATTGCTTTCCACTGACACATTAACATCGTAAAAGTATTCACATACGTTATAGCATTCAAGACTAGGTAGCAGAAAAGGAGTGTCGTTATTTTATTATAGAACAAGTAATTATGCACAACACTGAGAACATAGTTGCACATTTCTTTAAGATTTTATAACTTGATTTATAACGCGATTTTGTACGTTTGTTTTTATTTTTATAATATTTCTGTCTATATTCCATAGTGCATTTTTCAAAATTATATAAGTACCTACTACTCATGTTTTGTGAATGGTAAAATTGTAGTTATTTTTATATTAAGTAGCATGAAAAACATTTTTAAATGACTGCTTTATCCAGATTCATTTTATATATTATGTTTGAAAAATACTTACACAATAAATTATCTTGTTAAAAATGTTATACTGGCAGGATTATCATATTGATACGCTCTTCGTAGGTATAGTGTTATCGTATGCCCATTTATTGTTTTGAACCATTCACAGTTGCTCGTTACTAGTTACCGGGCAACTGTAAATAAATATGGCGTATATTTAGAAAATTAGGAGTAGTTATTTTGGTGCGCAGTGATATGTCAAAACCATTTAAAGGATTGTTTATGAGAAAGGCAAACGTAATTCTTACTCTAGACTACTACTGCATAATTGATAACTTTAAAGGACTAGGTATCTAAAGTCCCTACCACGTAATTGCTACTTATAAAGTTTAAAAACTTATAAGTGGTAAACACCACACGGTTGTTTGTACTATCTACTGTATTTTACTTCACTTCTCTAGTAGTTCTAAAGTAATTTGACTTAGTGATGATATACTTAACATTACAGTAATATTTAATATATTTCAAAAGTTACTTAAAAGGAATAAAACTATATGGTTGTAATAGGAAGGGTGAGAACTATACAATGACTATAATGTTATGTAGTAACTATCCACTGGTACTTCTGGTCTCAGTTGGAGCAACCTATACATAACGATGCTGCTGGGGACAGTATAGTGTAGTATGCTAATGGTAAACATGGTTTTGTAAAACGCCTTTGTAAAATATATTACATTTTTATAACCTGTAAAAAGATGTTGTAGAAACGTTTTCTTTAAGTTTAACTTTAGTAGTAGTTCCTAGAATTTGTAAAAAATGTTCCACCTTCCCATTTGATGTTTATTGAATTTTACAAATACAAAAGTTTTGTAACATTTTTTGTAATGTAAAGTATCTTATACAATGTTTATTTTTAATGAAACTTATAAAAATATATTGAATTTTATTTAGCTTTTTTCTCTGGTATTCTGGTATGATGAAATAATAAACTTTTTTTAATTAATAAACTGCTGAGACTATTAGCAAAAACTTACGATCGATCATTATGTGTTGTCAGTTGTCAATATTTTTTAATGTAGCATAGTCTTATTCTTAAAGCCCTACTGTTTCGAGAATAGAACTTTTAACAATTCTTCACAATCGTTTATCATAGTTTTACATTTTATGCAAACTGCAAACTATTTTATATTTATATTGGGTAATTTAGAAAACTATATAACTATATAATTCAAATTGGAGTTATAAATTTATGAAATTATATCTAGATTATTACGTAACATTGTTAAACTTTTACCAATCCCTAATAACATTAAACCTTCTAATTTCATAAAATTAACTGTTAACCACTGGATTCCATATCAAGTACAGTGAAATTTTATCACGCGAACTTAAGCTAACTGTGATATTTATCAGTTAATTTTATGTTATCAATTGACCTAAACTAAATGTGAATAACACGTTGACGGACTTAATTTACTTAATTATTTAGTACTCCGACGCCGGTTTAAGAAACATGCAATTCTGAAATTTTATCTGGTATAAAGATACGATTATTAATTAGTGTTTAAGAAGCAAAGTATTGAAGTGAACGTGTCGACAACCTGCATATTATGATTCACGGTGAAAATTGTGGGTCAGAGGTCTCTTTATCACTCACTTGTTAAATATGTGGGTATTATCATCACCAACACAGCTACTGATTAGTTATTTATGTATTCTTATCACCAGCATAGAATACACACAATGGAAATATCTACTATCGTTAACTTTCATGTCGGTATTGTCTTATCGGAACCGATAAGGATATATAACTTTTGTGTTTACGATAAAAGTATTACTTAAAAGCATATTGTGGTTTACTATCTGTTATTTTGAATGTAAGTGTGAAAAATGATAAACACCCATAAATTTTAACAAAAACATGTGTCTAGAATGCGCTACAATTTTCAGTAAAATTTACAACTGGATGATTTTTGGAATTTTCTTAATGGAATTCAATGTTGTATTGTGACGTTATCTACAACTTTATTAATGGAAAATATAAAATTAGTTTTATATTTAAATTAAATTTAGTGGTTATTAAAAATGAGTAAACTACCTTTTGTAGTTTCATAATAATTAATTATTAGTTTTAGATATAATATAATAGATGTCATATGAAACATGAATTGAATGGGAACTATTAACATTATCTGTAAACATGGTATAAATATACTTCAAATGTAGTTGAAAAATAGTAAAAGATAAAGTAAACAGGATAAAAATATTGCTTACCCAAATATGGTTAAGGTTTTAAAATGTACAGAGTAGAATATGTCGAACGTACAGTGTGTTCCAAGTTTACTTAGAAAACCATTATCTCAGATGCAGTTTAATATAGACATATGCTAAATAGAAGAAATAATTTTACATAGCATATTTAACCGTTATACTTTGAACCATCAGAATATCTTCAAGGGGAGGCAGATGTGTAACTTGATTTTTTTTTTTTTGGTTCAATTAAGTATATACTTTTGTAGAAATCTAATTCTATTAAGAAAAATTAAGATTAATAAAACATTAATACGATTCTTTATAATAAATTCTGAAATTTTCGCACTTATTGGTTGAGAATGTTTAATATTGTGAATAATTAATATTTATAAATATATACATAAATATATACAATAAATATTATGTACAAAGAAGGCTTTCTTCTCGTATTTTATATTCTCTCTATTGCATTGTTATATTGTAATTCTGTTATAACTTTCAATAACATAAAAAACGAAAAACACATAAATTAGCTAATCCACATAGACATGGCGGACAACACCTATTACCCCCGACATTGCAAGTGCTAGGCACTTGCAATTGAAGGAAGATCACGGCAGTCAGTAGCTATCTATATCTGCCACATAACGCGATCTAAACAACTCGAATTCCATGACGGCACGTTTAATAACTATATAATATGTTACTCAACACCAATAATTATTATTTAAATATAATAATACTGCATTGCCGCAGAAGAACAAGTACCGAATAATATTGCATAAGAGGTAGGTTAGGGCTAACAATATAATCCCTGAAAAAGAAACTTAATCAAAGGTTTGCATAGGATGTAAGAAAAAATAGTAGGTATTGAAGTAATAAGTAGGTATATATATATGAAAATCATATATATGAAAATCTTTAGTATAATTAAATAACCTAGTATACAAATTTTCTGCGAATATATATATTTTTTCCATTTAAAGACAGTTCTAAAATAATTAAGAATTCCTTATATAATAGAACAAGTTTTAAAGTATATACATACTATCTTAAATAACTGTAACATTTGTAAATGTTACTTAATAGTAAATTAATTCTTTAATTTATCTCACCACAGTTCTATATACTTTTAATTAAAAGTAGATCAATAAATATTGAGTGTGAATTTAAATCTCCTACGAATGTGAAAATTAAATGAATAGGAGTAGTATATTCTTGCATAATTGAATATAAATCCTATTCATCAATATTCCGAAATTTGTTAATATTTTTTATTACATTTGTAAAATCGATACAAAAAACAACTCGTAGTTGTTGTAGAGTGTAATTTATTATAAAACGTTTTTCGTATGGCAAAACAGACATGGGCGTATAATTGATGTTGGTAATTTTTCACGACCCCAATGACATCTGTCCCGCAACCACACGTGTTACCTAAGAAACAAGATCTAATAGGGCATTAGTAAAGTGTTCGAAGCACGAACGGCTACTATAAAAAATAGCACAAGAAGAAATAGATATCATGTAACAATCAATAATGTCTCATTGTAAAGTTATCAACAGTTTAATGTAAGTAGTACATGATAATGTTTCTTTTTTAGAAAAGATTGCCATGTTTGAGTTGATCAAATGTGCATCAGAGCATAAATATTTTATTGCTTTAAAAGGCGAATATTTATAATGCAAATCTTCTATTTACATAAAGTCACATGTAATTATTTAAATATATTATGAATATACCCTGCCAATTCATATGGAAAAGTTATGGTCTTTATGGGCACTTAAAATTAATCCGAATTTGAATATAGGAAACTAGTTTACAAAACGAGAATATAGTATAAAGAAGCTGAGGAGTTAACGTTTGGCACTAAAAAAACTTGGCTATATGGTTTTTAAACATCAAATCAATGAGTATATTGCTGATTTCTTAGTGAGTGGACTAAATTTATTTATAAGCATATGAAATTTGGGATCAAAGTCGAATTGTAAAACAATTGCTTATATGCATTCAGGCTACTATGGTGGCCCGTTATGATTCCCACCAGGGGGATTCCCACTGGCTTTGTGCCTGTTCAATTTCATGAATTCTTGGGCCTATTTCTCAATCGATGAGTATTCGATGAAGAGTTTGGTTATTCGACAACCCGTTACTCCTCTCCATCTTTCTCTGTGCTGGTCTCTTGCCCAGTCATTGATGCGGTCTCTGATCAGATTCCGATTTATTTCCACTGCAGGTTCTGGTCCATAGAGGTCTTCCCTGGTCCCTAGTCCGGCAAGGTCATCTGCAATTAGATTTCCCTTAATGCCATTATGCCCAGGTATCCATAAAAGTTCGACCACGCACCGGTCCCTAGAGAATAGGTATGGTAAACATGTGGTTTCATATTGTTTCCATTTTAGCCTCAATGTATAGCTTGAAGTATACCTTCAAAATGATGAGGCCTAGGCTGACTTATATTATCGAGCTGGAGCTTATATTACCGATTTTAAAATTCGGTCAAGCAACGGCCATTCGGTCAAGCACTGACCCTAGGTGGGTGCCAGACTGACTTGCCTATAACTTCTAGCGACTTGTATATATGTATGTTTATCGATTTATATACATATAGATAAAGTTAGTGTAGATGACCTATCACAATCCTTCCTGCAGATAAATTGGTCCTTTTAAGAGACTGTACCAAAGTGAAAGCTCCTGGGTGGTTTCCCGATAAAAGGTTCCTAGGTAAACCGTTTCCAGTTAGTGATAACAGTTCACTGCTACCAGTTCAATCTTTATAGAGAATTGGTTTTTAATACGTATCTTGCAAGCGAAAATAATAAAATAATTAGGGATTTAAATCTATCATAATTTTACATCAATGTATATGATGTATTAATACATATCTATAATTAATAATTGGTTTATATAATATTTTATTAGTTACTACCACAAGACAATGTTATCCTCCGTTCAGTGTTACTGTTATTATTCATATTATGTAGTGATTGCTAATGTTAGTTCTATTTTGATTAAATATAATAGTTTAGCTTTAATCATTAATAATATCTAATTTATCCTAACTCGGTTAATGTAATGGAGTTAAAAATGAATATCCTGTTTATGAAGCATATTTAATATTCATATGACAACTTTCATTGGAGATTAAACCATTTTTTCTTTGACGCAAAAAATGATAGATAAAATTAATTTTATTGCTAAGAGGTAACAAAGAAGCGTAAAGATAAAAAATTAAATGTGAAAAAATGTTTTAATTATAGTAATCTTTCTGGTTTGTAGATTATCTAAAACACTGAGAATGACCTTAAAGCTAAGTTGTAAGTAGCTTCTTTATATAATTGTTGCGTCTGTTATGATATATGATAAAACTGCATAATATTAACTTGTTGTATTTAAGATATTATTGATTTATCACTATACTTAACATGTTATTTATACTTTTTGCATATAGGCAAGTTTAATTTATGTTAATATAACTTATATTTAATTTTATCTTTATAGCTTGTTCATATTTATTAGTTATTGTCATTTTCTGTTTCGCTATATGTATCTAGTAGTCATAAATAATATTTTCCGAAGAAAGTGTTATCAATGTATTTTTTAATAACACTACATTTTTTATGTGATAATGGCAAGAAATAAATGGCTTTGCTTGCGTATAAGGAACTATTCATTAATAAATTATATAAGGTATTTTGATATAATCATATTTAATGATATCCTACTATACATCTGATTTATTTACACTAACCGGCATTTAAATGTATATTTATTTATAAATTAGTTATCTGTTAGCAATAAATTTATTTTCCTGAGAAAGCCTATGAATCATTACTTTGGTGTGCACAAATGATTTAGATCTAATAGTCCATAGAATAATTGAGATTTACTTAAAGACATCTATATAGTATAAAATCTAGTTTACTAAACCTGATACTTTATAATATCCCCAAACAAGAACACAGTAAATATACTGTGTTTTTGTAATAAAGTTTACCCATAATAGATAGTTTTGACATAATAGACAAATTCACTATATTAACCAAAATAATGATCAATACATATAGGACTTTTGTCTTTGTTTGTGGTACTATTATATTTAGCTATCTAGATACTTTTAAGGGCATCGAATACTCCCTCTGTCCCAAATTAGTTGTCATATTTGATGTCTAAATTTTGTCCCAAATTAGTTGTCACATTTCGAAAAAACTACAAATAAAAAAATTAGGCTCACAAAAGCGGGTAAATAGAAACTGAAATTATTATTTTTTAACTAATTTCACAAAAATATTGATTTCGTACTTGTAATTATGGATAATAATTCTTATACTCCTATATGAAGATAATTCTAAACTGCTACAAACTAAGTAATATTAAGATAATCTTTGGCTGTTAAAACAGCTTCAGGCTTACATTTGATACTATGCGGAAGGCGTTTTTCACTTTTCAATTTTTCTTTATTCATATGTACAATCTTATATCCATTGCTCCCAGAACACTTCAGTTTCCATATATGTTTGCAAAGTTAAAAAAAAAATTTCTAATTTCTCTCTCTCCAATTTATCGAAAGAATTTTCCACATCACCTATTAATTCATCTATGTCTTTGGTCGCCATCTGATTTTGTAACGACTGAAGTGCGTTAAAAAATCCTAAATCAAGCACATTCAAGTCGGGACTATTTGGAGGCTGACAATTCAGTTTTAGATGCCACCCATTTTTAATTGCCTCTGCTGATACACCAGGATTTTCAATGGCTAAGTGAGGCTAAGCATTGTCTTGTTGGATGTAGATCGGACCATTCTTTGCAGACCGAGAAAACTTTGCACGAGCGGCAGGCATTATTTTTTCAATAATCTTTTTTTTTATTTCTTCCTTATTGACAGATTCTACAACTTTAGTAACAAGGATGCCCTTTTGTCGATTTTTTGAATTTCTTTTGGCGGGTTCTGTATGTACAAAAAGCCATACACCCAATTTTCCATTAAAATATTGAATCTCATGAGGATCCCACACCGAGGTCTTGCAACAGCCGTCATGAACATTACTTTTGTTATGAACTGTTTACTTTTACACTCGCGGTCAAGGTCTTTTTTATCGACGGCAATATAATAAGAACGCGATACTTTCATAATATAGAACCATTTCTCGTCAATATGAACGTGATATTTCATATCGGAAAATATGCCGTCTGGTACCCAATGCTGAAGAGAAAAGTGAAGTATTTCAAGTTTATATTCAACAGTTTAAACACGTTTAAATGTTTTATCTTCTTTTAGCATTCGATGTAATAAAGCTCTGGGTACGACTATAGTGCATGATAAACTTCTCAGGGTACTTATTTTATGCAGTGGAGCATTTCTCAATTTTGCTAAATTTTCTGAATAATTTTTCTTCCACGTTTGTCTGGTTTTAAATGAATCGACGTTATAGTATGTACTTCCAGAAAGTTTGGAGCTTTTTGCCTGTTTCCATAGCCGAGAAATTGTACGTCGTCTATTGAGCATGAATTGCTCTGAAGCAGCAACTATAGCACCATGTTTGAATTTTTCATTTTTACAGTGTTTGAGCAAACATTGAAGAACTGCATTTCGGGTAATGTTGACCATTTCCCTTTTTTTAATTAATCTTCTTGATGAATCCCTCATTTTTGGCACTTTTCACAACGAATTAAAGTGTTACAACTTACTTGTAACTACAACCTTCAAACAAATTTTATGAATGTGATTTTAAACTTCTCTTTTGAGTATTTAATTATTTAGTATATTACTTCCTGGATTAAATTTTATTTGACAATAATCAGCAGAAAAATAGTCAAATGTGTCAACTAATTTGGGACAGAGGGAGTAGTTTATTTTTGTATATTCTTTTAAATGACCAAACTAATAGTCATTCTATGTTTACTATGAGTGTTTTCATATTGAGCTACGGAACTTTTTCATAATCTTATATGCTTTAAGTTAAGCTTTATGTTTCTTAAACCTAGTTACAATTATTTTTTAGTCTGCCCAACATACTTTTGATTATAATATTCGTGACTTATTTTGTCAAATCTGTATCTTTGGAATTTCCTAAGAGCTGATGAAATTTGTGACAGTTTGTTAATAATTTTATTTAAATTGTTTCTCTTTTGATAAAGTAGAGCACTAATTTGGTAAGGTAGTGCACGTCAATCTAAAATGTTGGAAACCTCTTTTGATTCCATTTGTAAATTGTGGCTCAAATTTGTAATTCGCAGTTTTCATGAAAATTATGGACTTACAAAGAGTTGGCTTAAATTCACGTTCCCTATTTAATTCTATATACCACAACTTTTAGCTATAATCTTAATTACTCTATTTTCTTTATTCAATCCTCTTGTTATTAAGCGAAGAACTTAGCAAGTGATTTATCAGAAAGCTGAAGCTTTCTGATAAATCATGTTGATAACAATGATGAAAGTTAGTAGGGATATATGTGATATTTATCTATGAGAAATGGTTGTTTAATTTTAATTTTGTAGTATCAAAAACTGCAAAACGTCATCCACATATCTGAGTCATGTTTTAGGGAAACAGCCGATTTATTTTTTTTTGACCTCCCGTCTACTCATGCAAAAATTTCCAAAAAGTTTCCAGTTCCAATAAGCGACAGGGAAGTAATTACATTCGTGATTTGCATGTTTTTGTGCTGGTACTCTTAGTTTAGATAAATTTAAATTATCTTTCCTTATTCTTATCTTCTTTAACCAATTTTTTTTAATATTAGATGGATTACTTTATGTAAATAATTAGCAAGATAGATAGACAAAAATATTACTGTAACATTTAGCAATAAAAACGTATATAAATTATATATTCGAACAATTTCTTCTTTCTGTGCACATGTAATGTGATAGATAGTGCTTCCATAAAGTAATTAATAAATTCATTAAAAATTCGAGGACTAATTTTGGGAAAACTCTTGGACTCGTCAAATTTTATTTTTAGTTGAGTATTTTTTTAAATATAATTGATATATTTAGAGTAGGACGTATTACGCCATCGATATATTTTTCTTTAATGTATATCCCCTTTTTTATTACGGAATATAAAAAAATCAATTTTTTACATACACTATGGCATCATTACATTATCGGCAGTATAGGTTACATAACAAAAATAAAAACAATTGTGCTATTTCAAAATAATAAATTTAATGACAATTATTAAAAAAAAACAACTAAATCAAATCTTCAAATTGTTCACTGTTGGCTGTCTGACATATGCAAGATGATTAATATATTCTTTTTCAAAATTACCGATAATTTGAGGAGGTATAGGTTCTGTTCCGCGACAAATTCTTTGCCTTTAAATCTTCAAAATTGTCCAGCTCAGTAAAATATACGTTGCTTTTTAAGTATTCTCACAAGCATCAAAGGGATGTCAAATCTTAATAAAAACGTTACTACTCAATAAATGCTTCAAACACACTTCATTTTTTTAATTATCTTTATGTAACCTATACTCATGTTAATGTAATTATAATCGTGGCGTGTGTAAAAATGTACTTTTTTCCTTCCGTACTAAAACAAGTTGGTTGGTGGGTTGCCGGCAAATGATTATCGATATCTCCTACACGAATTACCCTGTAGGTATTAATTGTATTTTAAAAAATGTGCGACGAAAAATAAAATTTGACAGGTACGAGATTTTTTCTCATTCATTGAATTTTTAACGAATTTATTCATTAGTTTACCAAAGCACTGTATAAATATTATTATTTCAGTAAAACTCAAAACATCTCTTAATACTGAAACCTACACGAACATTAAGTGAAATTTTAGGCGGAATTGAAAGCAATAATGACGGTTAATGACAATGGATAACAATAACGACAAATCTTGTTTTTGTTTTGACTTACTTAAAACCTAACTTAATGTATCGTGCCAAAATTCTAACAAGAATCCAGGTACCGTAATAAAATACATTTAATTTAATATATATTCTGATGGTGAAATATTTTACTTGAAATTATGTTTATTCTTTTTATAATACAAGAAAACGCAGTGAAATTATTATTTTTTTAGGCAAAGTACCTATGGAGTAGAAATACTGACATTCAGTCAATTTACGAGTATTTGATATATATGTTTGTTATCGTATATATTACGATATTCGATATATTTTTCGGTAAATTTTTCGAAATTTCGATAGCTCCATATTATCCCAATTTGGCATTTTAATTGGACAGTTTTAAGTAGTGTTTCAGTATTTGCCATATAAAAGGTACATCTCCTACATAAAAAAATCACTGAATCCCAAAAGAAGACAAGGAGGTTTCTTTAAATTCCATCATTTTTCTTATTAATGTACATTACACAATAATCTGTGAATTTTCTGTGCAAAAGGAGGGATCTGAGAATTTCATTTTCCTCATATTATTGACATTATAAATATCTCAAATTAAATTATGTTAACGGGTTTGTATTGGTACACTATATATATATAAGTAAATGTGTATAGAATAGTGTATGAAATTTGTTAAAAAAACTACAATACTATCACAAAATATTTTCTTGCAGCAATAGCCAACCTTATTCTATCCAAAACATATATTCTTAAAATTGAAATTTTTACTAATGGAAAATCATTGTCATATCAGTAATTGGGTCTAGACTAGACAGCAGACAGCAGATGTAAAGCCCCGATCTAACCCCCATTCAAACCAGTGCTATACGTCTCTATCAAGCTTCCATTAGGGTAACATGTATTAAACTGATATCGACCCCACCAAGGGATAACGGGGCATTGTTTATGACATTTTGGCGTTCAGTTTGGTTAAGAGATATGAAAAATTTATATTAAATCACGCCATTTGTATTAGTAATTTTCAATAATCTGGTATACGAATGCAAAATTTCTTATCCATATTAACACTTCTTACATGTCTATGTGTAATTATATATATTAAAAACAGAAATGTACTGTTCACAGTAAACAATAAATTTTATTATAAAACTTTAATTTATTCTGCTTTATTAATGAAGTCTCATTTGACAATGAAATAGTGACTTATATACTAAATTTACTATATGTAATAATTATATAAATATTAACAATCATGATAATTTGTTAGCGTGAGTTTAATTATTCTCTCGTCATAGTCTACAATTTGGACTTATCAGTCAATTATTTATTCATGTAGACGATAACCTTGTTGCTTACACATAATAGATCGTAGAATGAGAATATGGAGAATATTAATTAATATATTGGATTGCTGTTATTGGATTTATGATAGAAAATCTACTATTCAAAAATTGAGATCATTTTTGGCCACAGCAAGCAATATTGACCAACTAATCCTAACAGACAATGTAATAACCACTTGGGTAATCCAAAATAGAATATAATTTTCTGACATACCTCTAATAATGGACTTTTAGAAGTATTTCTAAAAACAGAGAAGTATTTTGGATTACCAAGTATTGTACGTGATGCCAAGCAATGTTATTTTTTTAATACTGAAACAATAAGACGGGTGCTTTATTTAGTACTATTTTTGATAATATAAAATATGTCACTTCATTACCACGTATAAATATTGGACAAAAACGTCTTTTATTGTTTCTAAACTATCATAATATTAATTTCAGAGAGAGATCAGAGATCAAGAGATCATTACAAGTTGTAATAAACAACAAGTTGTAACAAATAAAACATATTTTACATTGCAATATTGAATAATTTCAGTAAATTTGGTAGTCCACCAATATCTACATACAGAGTGTTAATTATGTACGTCGACAAATTTTAAGAAGCGATATCTTAGACAGTTTTAAGGATATTTAATACAAATTCAAAAAACATAATACTTTTAAGCCCCTCAATTTCTTTAAGTATTAAATAAACTTAAAACAATGCATAAATTTATTTGAATCTGCTAAGTCGTAAGCAAATAACTACTAAGTCGTAAAAAATAATGGAAAACTTCAAGACAGTGGAAAGTTTACATCAAGAACACCATTCTAAATTAGACTTCATTTTTAAATTTAGTCAATGTTATTCTAACAAATAAATTGGAGGGGATAAGCCCTGATCCAAAAAAAATTGACTTCTTACATTAGTTTAAAATCTAAAAACGTCATTTCATGGGTTCTATTAAAGGTACTATATGCGCTGAATTTTAATTCTATAGGCACTGAGGTCAGTTGATCGATATGGAGCTATGAAGGTGCTCCGCGCACTAACTAAATGGATGGATAAACTATCGTATTTTCTTGCAGGGGTGACTGCGACAATGTTATTTGTGGTGTGGTCCGGGACTGGGCCCAAAATTGGGGTGACATTCTATGTTTGGGTTTGAGTACTAACGGGGGAATTTAGTACTTCCTCCCGAGCATGGTTGTGTTTATCCTTGTCTTTACGTGTAATCTTCCCCGCCACAACCGGAGTCTTTAGGGGAAAAAAAAGTCGAAGTTCTAAGTAGTCATACTTCTAAAATCAAAAATTTTAAACAGTTTTGAAGTTAAACTGCTTAAAATAACAAGTAACTTAATTAACTTTAAACATTAAAAAATTTAAAAAATAATAATTTAAAACTCTATACCTCAAAAAACCTACATATATGTATACCTTTTTCTTAAAATCGTATAACATATCACCTATTATAGTTTGTCTCCATGCTTAATTAGCATTTTGTATGCTTAAAAAAAAGATCTCATCTCAAAGCTGATTGAAAGTAAATAATTTATTTGAGTTACGTCAGATAAAACAATCATAGATATTACGTAACATAAATATTACGAAAGTAGAAGTATATTCAAGAATAAAAAGGCTTTCCAAAAAGAAAGAAATTTACAAAAGTGTACATTTACAAATAATACTACGAATATGTAATGGAATGTGTATTATGAATAATATTGAACTGTGTTTGAAATATCGTCGTCCTCAGGACGTAGGGGCTTAACTGAATATACCATAGTTTTCAGGAAAGCGTCTTAAAGATTTTATAGTGTTTTGACGTGAAACTTAAACATTTATTGTTTCATTCCAAAGGGGTTACTATTTTTTTATGCAAATATAAAATACCGCAAATTTATTTAAAAATTAGTAAATGTAAAAAAAGTCAGAAAGGACGCCATTTAATTCTTTTGTAGATAAGCCCATTTGTGTTATAAAAAAAAGGAGAAAGCGTAGGATAAGCCCACTATATGATAGCTTTGAGATTATTCGAGTATTTTACAAAAGAAGGCAATACTATGTAAGAAATGCATTATTAGGTTACATTTTACAGAAAAACGAAAATGATAAAAGTCCGCATGTTCTTTTTCATTCACAACTGGTATTTTACCACTGCAGAGCTCCAAAAGTTTTCTATATTTTTCTTCTGGAATTGGAGGTGACTCTTTGCAAAGTTTGGGTATATCAGTGTACATAACCGAATGCATAATAGAAGATGTTTGCCTTTTCAAACTAATTGACCTGTACTGAGTTTCTAAATAGCTATTCTTAAAATAAATCTTTATTGGCTCACTTTTTTTTATAGCAAACTCAACCATTTCGTTCCAATTTATTTCTCTGTCGGAATTGCTATCATCTGTACGTATGGAGAGAAGTCGAAGTTTTTGCGAAAACGTCTTAAAGTCTAAAAAGTCACTATAGCTTAAAGGTACAACAGTATTAACTTAAAGATTTTTACTTTTAGCCAGACGAAATACCGGAATAAGTTCTGTAGGAACCATGATATCACAGGAACCTCGTTTTCCTCCACCCCAGGTAAAGAAAAAACAATCTCTAGAACCAATTTCATAAATTGTTTAGTTAAAAACCCCTAGCCTTCTTTTGTAGAACATTTTGTTATCATTTGATATAGGTACATGAATAACCTGTTGCAGGTCAAATGAAGCACAAACCACGGACGTTTTATGAAGCTTGGCTTCTTGTTTGTAAAAATGTTTATGTCTCTAATCTTTTCTTTATCTCTTATGCTTTTGATATCGATCATTTAAATTTGTTTTAATTTCATCAGATTCCTGTAAGTAAGACATGCAAAGACAACATTGGTCCTTCTTAGGCTTATGAAAAGACAGCTGCATATTTTTAAGAATTTGACGATATAAAGAAAAATGCCTTCTCAATGCTATTTTCTGCAGAATGTTCTAAATAAAGTGCGTACATTTTCGGCAGAGATAAATCGCTATGTAGGTATTCCCCTGATTAACTCTTACGACAGTAGTGGAATTCGACTTTCGGAAACCGTTTAACATTTTCTCCGTTTATAGATTTACAGATAACCCTTAAACGGTTACCTCCGGTAACCGTTTACAGATTCTCGCAAGGCTTTGTCTTTTAAAATATATGAGTGCTGGCGACGCCCACGCTTATCTTTGGTAATTATACCAGTGCTTTCCTTTTTTAAAACTGCAGAACGCATACTTTTATCGCTAATTCCTAACGTCCGTAAAAACATATTTTTATACCGTCTCTTTTTTACCTTCGAACGGAAGAAAGAAATGCTTTGTTTTCTGACGCCTAAGACTGATGTGTTGTTCCCGTTTTTCTCTTAATACATTCCTCATCAATAATACGAACTATATATTCGCATTTCAACTGCAAATCCCCTAGCTTATGAAGATGGGTAAAAATTTGCTGCCGAATATCATAGTCAAACAAAGAACATTTTCTACCAACTTTCTTGCAGGCTTCAGAATTGCAACCGGTACCTATTTGTCTTTCAGACACAAGTTTTTTGGTAGTCGGGGATTTGTGTTGGAGATCAAAATTGCGTAGAGTCTTTGTCATTCTTTTTGTGTTGATTTTTTTCATTTTTTCTACTAAACACTGTCGTGATTCCCCCTCAACGATATACCTGTAATCTTCGGGTTGTTTAAACATCATGTTTTTAGTAGGAATATATGTGCTTCAACGAGTGGTTTGTGTTATTTCATTTTTGTTAATAGTAGTTTTACCTAATACTGGTATGTGGTCTTTACATGAGGAACTCCCTTGTACTAACGTGGACAAAATAACTTCAGACGCAATCGCAAATCGCTAATTAAACCTCTTCGTGAAACTAAGTTTTTCTAATGTCTTCTAAATATACTTTTTACGAAAAGGCCTACATAAGCCCCTTCGTTCAGTAAATATTTTTGAGCATATCGCATAGGCCTACGTAGCATATTGCATTATTAACATAACCTTGAGGAATTCAAATAAATCCTTTCGTGGTAACATAAAGCATGACGAAACATTCATTTTGCAAGGCTTAACTCAATTTCTCTTTTTTGTCAGTTAAGCCCCAACGTCCTGAGGACGACGATATGTGTGAACAGTTCACAATTTTCCAGAGTGTAAATCATATATGCAGGTATACTGCATTATATGCAAGGATTATTATCGCTTATTTGCTTCCCTGTTCGATTTACAAAAAAATAATAATAAAATTTAAATAAAAACAGGTCGAAACGTATTCGATAATTCTTTAGTAACAATAATATTTTATACAATTTATTTTGGAATGCAACCTTGTAACATTATCGTTATTCTGAATATACTCCTCTGCTGTTGTCAAGTCAATGGATGTTCACAATATTAATTGCAACAATTTAGTAAATATCGTTATTCCAGATGTAGCATACAATGTGAATACCGTGTAATTGTAGATGATAAATAAGTAGAATGCCTTAAAATTCATTACAATTCAGAATAAAAATATATAAAGTGAACAATTAGTAATAATGAAATATTTCTGTAGTAGATTAAAAGTTGTGTGGTGAGAGTTCCAACAATGTTCAGGGTAATAGTTTTAAAAAATATATAGACGGTATTATAAACTATCGATATTCACTTTAACTACATCACAGTTGAATGGTTAATGCTGATTCAGTTTCCCTAAAACAATAATACCTATGCGAACACACTTAAAATCTAAATATTAGGACTACTTTTGTAAAAACTTACTAGGAATTGTGATTTTTTTCTTTAAATAAAATATATTATACAGAACCTATTTTCCTATTATGACGTGTTTAACACCATTTAAATAATTGTTAATATATTACATATATTTATAATTATTCGAATGTGCTTATCTAAATCATCCTCTAAAATAATGTCATTATTTTGTTGGTGAATATTGAACTACGTAATCAAACTGCATAATAACAAGGTTACCTATCTCTCTATCTGTCAATAGTTCTAATGTCCAACTATGTCAAATATTATGGAATTACATGCACTGAATTTAAGATCGTAAGATGCAATATTTTATTGTGCACTTTACTATGTACTTGGTCTGATTGCATATGTAATTATTTCATTCTTCCAAATACCATTTTACTTTTTTTTATTCACGAATTTTATTCAATGACAGTATGACAGATATAACAACAAATCTTCTACAAAATTTCGCTCGCTTTTTTTGAAACGTGGGCTCAATTTTGTTTTTGTTGAAAAACTAAATATGTAATGAGGTTTATTACCCTATACAATATACACTCTCAAGTATCTAAAAATCATTTAAGATCTCATAATATACATATGTAAGATGAATATAATTAGTTATTGATTTATAATCGTGATGTAAAATAAAAGATATTCAGGACTTTTATAGGAGTTGAATGAAAAGGACGAAATACAGATAAAATATCATATATACCCCGTTACTAAAAATAACGCAAATATGACAAAGAAAAATAAAACCATGTCCATTTTCTTTGAAGGTGAAGAACATCATGAGGACAGGGTCAGATGCACGGCGGGGCAACCGGAGCGGGAGCCCCGGGGCCCCCATACATTGAGGGCCTCCACAAATCTTGGATTCAACAATTTTATAACATTAAATTTTTTTAATCTTTAAAAATGTAATGAGCAATGAAATATATCCAAACAAGGGGTATTTTCATCCTATGTCAAATCTATTCAGTGATGGAATTACAAAATTTAGGCCTCATGCAAAATTCAATAGCGGCAAAATTTAATGTTTATTTATTGGATACGGGGCAAAATGTACGCTGATTAAAGAGCAAAATCACAGCTAAATACGAGATAAGCTTTCAGCATCTCTGAGGAATAGGATTCGACCTTATGACATTGTCTGTGATCGATTTGGTTTCTTGAATCATTTAGAGGATCTGAGTTCATCCGAGCTACACAAGGCTGCCGACAAATTAGTAAAAATTTACAACGACTATCTTGAACACAGTCTTGGTAACGAATTAGTCCAGTTTATAGCCTTGATAGATGCCTTCAAGAAGAACTACAATGTCGACAGTGAACCAAAAGAAATGTTTTTCTACAGGATTCTGGTTGATAATAACTTCGGCGCTGCATTCCCTAATATTGAAATTACATTGAGAATGTATTTAGTCTCGATGGTGGCTAATTGCAGCGGAGAACGTTCATTTTCTAAAATGAAAATTATTAAAAATAGGATGCGTACGACGATAACGCAAAAACGTCTAGCATATCTGTCATTGCTCAGTATAGAGAGTGATTTACTTCGAGAAATAGACTTCGGAGAAATCATTAAGGATATTTCCTCCAAAAAAGCACGTAAAGTGTATTTCACTTAAATATAGTAAGTCTATCAATTGTTTCCCATTGTTCATCACTCATCAGAAAGTAATAAAGTTTTTTAAAAAATTACAAAAAATAGAATAGTATATATCCTAATAGTGGAAATTTGTTTTTTAAATGTAAAAATAAAATTATCGAAAGATATTTATTGATTGAAAGGGCCTCCATTTTTTTCATTGCCCTGGGCCCCGGGCCCCGACACCCCTGCATCCGGCCCTGCATGTGGACTTGACTTTGTTTACTCCTCTAAATGCTAGAGTATAAAACACCATGTGGACATGTTGTATACCTCTCTGTGGACATATGTATAACTCATTAAGAATAAAAAAGTCTTGGAACTGAGATATCGGACCGCCCACGAGGTACCCAGTAAATAGCTTGGTCTTTACCCCGTCGCACTGAGACATTTGCAGAGTGAATATCGATGAACATGTATATGTACACCATAGTTCGGATCTGGCCGCCCGTAAAGTGCATCCTTTCCTCTCCGAATGTTGCCTCACTCTTTCTGCTATGCATAGCTAAAGAATCTCACACTTTCTCCTATTCCTGATCAGCAGTATATGAAGATCTTGATCAGAAGTTATTGCAAAAAATGAAAATACTTTGATGTTTTTGATAAGCAATTTAAGCTTTACTTCAAGCCACCAGAGACAGATACATGACAGAGGTGACAATTGTGATTTCTTTCAGGCAAGACTTAAATATAACTGTTTAAGCCAGACACACAGAGACAAGCTCACAGCTAAATATGATTCATATCTTACATAATTAAAGAGAAGGTACAATCTAAAAAGTGAAGATACCAAAGTGTCAAGAACAAGTTCCACGCAAAATTCTAACTGGCGATCTGCAAAAATTTTTGCCGTATCACTGTTAACAAATGGGCTGCTTTTACAATCGTAAATTGTAGACATTGAATTACAGTCTCTTTGATTCATCTGATCAAAGTTTGCACGGCTTGATGTGGGATGAAGGTAAAGCTGGTAAAGGTGCAATTCATACTTCAGATGTAAATTAAATGACATTATGGTCAGCCTATTATTATGTTCAAAATAAAAATATTTTCATTATCTTGTGTTTCTTCTGAATTGTGCAAATATATCCTCTAATAAAATATGTCAATATAAGGTACCATCTGAAAGGATATATATACATATACTCGTAATTGAGACCGATGCCATTCATGCGTTAATAGAAAGGAAACGGAAGAAATTTAACACGACAATCCTCATGAAAGTGGCAGCAAATGGTGCATCAATGCTCTAGAAACTATAATGGATACAAAGTGGCCCCAAGAAGATTTTAAACAATTTAATACATTTTTACAGAAAAGAAAATGAAAGCACCCATTTATTTACAAAGAAAAAAATGTTGACAAAGAGAATGTTTTTCTGTAAATCTATGTTCACATTCAAATGCCGCAGGAAAACATCAGGAAACTTAAAGTCATCGCTTGATGGCGAGTTTGACACAGTTGACCTCAGCAGAATGAAAAGCAGAAGTGGAAGATTGCATGATAGGTCTAGGTTTCTAACACATCTACCAATTAAGTCAGCAGTCCCAATATAACACTAACTTAGTTTTCCATAAAACACCAAAACACTATGCACTACACTCGACGTGCGTTTCGCCAACAAATTTGGCATCATCTAGAGATGATTAAAACTATTAGTTTTAATCACTAGAACTATGTTAGTGTTATTTTCACACCAAAGGTTCCAACCTACTCCAGTCCCAATATGCCAAAAGGAAATCAATGACCTAATATCTCTTATGTACCTAGCGTTTGTCATGTATTTTATAAGAATCTGACAAACAGCAATATCTACAAGCGAGACTGTCCTGACGGCGATGACAGAGATATCTTGGAGAACTGAAATGATCTATTTTACAAAAATATTACAAATAGTGTAACTAACTTTTAAAAATTAATAACATTATAACCAAAGTGCAACATTTATGCACATATGTGTACAACACTATGTATACAGCAGAAGAATGTGGTTTTTTAAATAAATTATCAAAATTTAATATTGAAAACAGTATTTCCATTTGGTATATAATGCCATTAAGAATGTGTTAAAGTTTAGTAAAGCAATTCCTATTAGTTGCGAAAAAACATACAATTAAGGTTGGAAAGAATCAAAACTTTGTTCTCCTGAAAAATTATATTTTAGTGACATGGTGTTATTTACCTGCGGGGTACTGATATACAAAGCCGCCAACCCTGAATACTGCGTCAGTGGCTCATATTATATAAATGATTGCAACTTATACGTAGTTGCTAATATGAGGCACGGCAACTAATAAGGCATCCAAGTAGACAGTTCTAATTATTTGTGAATGGCCATATTTGTATTCATTTCGATATATGGTATTTTATGTTAAAACGAATAATTTTAATCTGCTTTACATCTCTTTTCTATAAAAACAAACAAAATAATTAATATTTTCTTTTATGAAACTTGGAACCTAAATATTTTAAATAAGCTACTATCGTTATCCTGTAGGTCATCGTATTCCTTCCTAGTTGTAAGTATAGGGTGTTTTATGTTGTTATTTCGATAAGTAGTTCTTTGTTAAAATATATGATATATATTTTTTAAAAACGTGTATCCTAAATCCTCACTTACTCATGTTATATTGTATATTTCTCCAATAGTATTAATATACAGTTTTTACTTAATAGTTTTCGAATATCAAAAATACATCGCTATAATGGAATAGGTATTTAACATAAATCCGTGTTTAATGTTTTTTTATGTTTATAAATTTAACACGAATGAATCAAAGAGTAACAAGATTACAAATTTCAAAATGACACCCAATTATTAGATTTTTATTTCATTCAGTCGTTTATTATTGGTAAACATAAACATTAGGCGCTATTTTGTATAATTTTATTTTCTTCTCACAATCAGAGAAAAACTGAATGAGAAATTTAATTTCAGAGAAAAGGTGGAGAGGAGTTAAAAAGGTTTCTGAATGAATTGAGGTTCTCAATGAATAATTGTAAATAAAAAATGTATTTTGGAAACATCCTATATATATATATATATATATATATATATATATATATATATATATATATATATCCCCTCGCTATATTAAATTTTTATAGCAACCTTAATATCAGTTATTATTAAATACCTCATAGATTGTATTAAATCTAAATAAGGAATTATTAAGACATTCAAAACAGTATTTTTTGGACATTAAATACATAAAATTAAAGTTGGGCTACTGGAGAGTAGTAAGCCATGTCCTAATTAATCAAAGTCTAATTTCATCCTATCCATTCTGATAATTTATGGCCGATGAGGGTAATTAAAGAGTCGATGATGATAATTGCTTAGAGGGAGGGAAGGGTATAAGGCGCACATCGCAGTGGTCTGTGAGACAACGGTAATCCTAATTGATACAATTCCATGGAGAACGCTCGGTGACAGGTCGGCAGCGTGGAGCCGACCCCAGAAAGGGTTTCTGTGTAGTGTCGCGCCGCTAATACTCTATCTTCTCGTCCTCTCTTCGCCCAGACAACAGGACATTTATGTCCGATCATTCGGCCCCTGAGATGACTTAACTTTCAACTTACATTTACATACCAATAAAATGCAGTTGAAAATGTTTTCAAGGAGCATTAATTTCAATAGTAAATTTTATTTCGAATGCTTTTTAAATTTCGAATTCCTCAACATCTATGTCAATAGTAACGAAAGGTAAAAACAAATGGATTTAAGTGTATAAAGAAAATATCTTAAATTTAATGGCGAGTTTTAAGTGACCGGCTTTAAATTCTTGGAAGGAGATATAAGGTTCGAAAATTAATACCAAAGAGCTTTATTGAAAGCAAATAGTTTCATTGTTCAATTAATTTTGGTCAAATTGAGACAAAATTTACGACATTTATCATTTATTGTTATCATTTATTTACAGCATTTTTATCTATAGAACTATGTATATATTTTACCTTTTCTATAACGCACTGAAAATAATGTACTATATTTTCATCCTTCTATTGATGGTATTCCTTACTCCTCTATTTCACATGCTCTGCATATTTAACAATTGTATTTTTTGTTAAAAGTATTGCACAAATGTATTTTTATTATGGTAATTATTTTAAAGGGAAACAGACAAAGTATTCAGTCTCTAAAGTATTCCAAAATTCTCCAAACTATTTAAATTAATTAACTTCGATATACACAATAAAATATATACGAATGATGCCGTAATGGAATAAATGAAGTTGTCCTAAAAATACGATATTTCTTCAATACAAGATATTCCCCCGAAATATTCATCTACTTAATGAATATGAATTAATTCAAATTGAGATAATGATTGAATGCAGATTTAATGCAGATTATTCGATATAAAATAGTCTCATCATAATTTTATCAAGATGTACTCTAGAAATATGTACATAATTTCTAGAGCGTAATTGTATCTGTAACAATAAGATCTGAATAGCGATCTTCAAGCTCCCAAACAATCATTGTTCATTTATTCTTCATATATATGTATGTAAAAATGGGGGAAAATTGATGCACGTATTACCCACGTCGAGGTGCAAGTTCGACATTGAACATTGATTGGTGTTGCCAGATTAAGTTTTTATTACTCTGACTGATACGCTTTTAGCGTTATTTCTGTTTTAATTTCTAAATGAAAAGTCTAAAATAAAAGCACAAGCGCTTTCAATATAAGCTACAAAGTGGGTACTAAACATAATATCTTTAAACAGCAATCACAAGGAGAGAAATTATTGTTCTTTATAGAGTATATAATTGGAGCACCTATGGCTATTTAGCGTAACATGAAATTTGTATTGATGTTTCCTCTTATTACACACTACATATTTGATCTTGATACATAATGATCTTTAAAAAATAATACCTCTCTCTGGCATACATATATAAAGAATAATAGTTTAGTTAATAAATAGTGATATAATAATCGAATATAGAGTGGTGGTGCCATTTTAAAGATTATTTTTAAGTGGCAATAGTATGCGAGAAACACTTCATATGGAAGCTCCCTCAAATATCTATTCAAACATTGTTTTTATTTTGACACCTTTTGATTTTTGAAAAAATCGATTTTTGCGATCGCACAATTTTCGCGTATCATCAAACTGTTTAGACATACCTCCCTGTGAAAAATAAGTATCAGGCTCTTTCTGATAGAAATCACGAAAGAAAGTCAATTAAACATTTTTATATACCGTTCCAAATTTTATTTGGTGTTTACAGTTAGAAATTCACTTTAACATACCTTTGACTGATTCTAATAATATGTCAGGTATTTTAGAAGAAAAATGCAATTTTAATTATTGGCGAGATAAAGAAATCTACATGCAGCTGAAGAATATTCAGGATGGACAATGATCTGGACGTCCAGTCATTGCAGAAAACCAACAAATAAATATTGTCGCTGAAACAGCCATTAATCCTAAAAATCTATATCTCAAACTGCAGCTGTTTGTAAAGTATCTGCAAAAACTGTGAAAAGGGTTTACAACGAACAAAAATTTCATCCCAACATATAAATAGTTCACTAGCTCACAGAAGATGATCCCGATCGCGGTCTCTAATTTTGTGAAACTATATCAGGAAAATAACCTGTGAACCCGAACATCAAAAACAATTTGTTTTACGGATGAATCTATGCCTTTTTCTAAGTAGTAATATGAATACTAAGAACACAAGATACTGGACGGACACAAATTTTCATATTTCACGTAAGAGCCATACACAATTTTCAGAAAAAGTTAACGCGTGGTTAGGATTTTAGGCAATCACATAGCTGGACCTGTGTTATTAAATCAAAATTTAGAGGGTGAGGTATATTTGAACAGTTGCAGAATGCTATTGAGCATTGCAGAAGGGTGAAGTAGATTCAGGCAGTGGCAGAATGGAGACTCTTGGGACTCGTTGGCGCCGCAACATTCTCTTTGATGATTATATCACTGTATATTAACGAAAACGTTATATTTACACTTTACAGTTCCAAAGTTAAAGGTGTAATAAGGAACTTAGAAGCATACTGTCTGTTTTCAAAATTAAAAGTATTGAATTAAATTATTAGTTACTTGTATAAAATTAATACTATCTGAATGAATCGGCCATAAGAAGTGTTATTAAAAGAATGCATCATAACATGCACTTAAGAACAACAGATATAGAACTCTGGAGGTAATTTATAACATCTATTCAAATTGGTCTCCCTTCTTTCGATAAATTAAATTAGTAACCGAATCCATTGTAAAAACTTTGTCTAACATGTCTTTGTCTAACTTTGTCTTTGCCTAAGCTTTTTGTCAATCTCGTAAATATCCATTCTTTTCATTATTAAGAACATATGGATTACCGTTAAGATACACTTTCAAAGGTATAAATATACTTCTCCTTTAAAAACGGAATAAAATGCTTTGGTTTATTTTTCTCTGTCTAATGGCCTGTATTCTCACCATTCTATATCGTTTCACTCAGGTTTGTGCTTATCTGAGAAGTTCACTTGATAATTCCCCCTGATTCTGTACTCCGCCTAGTAACGTGCCACGTTCTATATGTATATACGAAGTGTAGATAAATGTAATTTTATAATTTATAAGTGACAAACGAATGAGGAAAATACTCGGAAGAAAAATTTGGACTAACTGAATATGCAGATAAATGGAATTTTGTATGCAATAAAGTAATGTCGAAAATATTTAAAGGAAACACTTAAAGGACTCAACTAAATACGAGACAGAGATAAATTAAAATCTTCCAGTGTTTTGAACAATGCACGCAATGGAATTGGAAAAATGCATTAATAATTTGACAAAAATATAACTTTTAAGATGTAGAAAGCCTTGTTGCTGATATGTCACAGCAACAATTGAATACGTTGACACAGTGACTGTTCAAATACAGCAACTCCATTAAACTTTTGCAACATAGAGTATTAACGCTCTTTTATTCGTTACTCGACCTGGTCAAGCAAACCGCTTTGTGGCACCCTTCAGGTAGGAGTTGAGGTTTTGGTGAAAATTGTTGGATTATCATTGATGAACTTACTGAAGTTTGGAGTATGAGCCATTATTCTATACATCACATGATGCGTGATATTCTCCAGTTTCATACATTATGAGCAAAATGGGCGACAATTGATTCAAAATTCAAACAATGGCGCGTCGATGGTTGTGAATAACTTTTACGACAATATAAAAGAGAAAAAGATGCCTTTCTGGCACATTTTATAACTGGATATAAGTCCTGAATCATACCTGAATCATTATCATCAGCTCAAAGAGGGACCAGGCCAAGAATAATGCCAAATCCCTTCACCGAAACCTAGAGAATAATTCCATGCAGCGTTCGATTATCCTGTTTTAGGATGAAAGAGGGATAGTTTAAGACTACATACCTAATGGGGTTATTATTGCTAGTATCGTATACTCGCAACTCTAAAGAATCGTCACGCCTGCCAGAACCAAAAGACGCAGACTTCTGAATACTGACATTCATAATTGATTTTAAATTTGAGAATCTACTACCTTCTGTTTTTATATCCGTTAAACTAATGGTGTATAAAAGAACCGTAATCACAATATAATAATATAACAATAATATGTTTTCACCATCAGTCAAAGCGTGGATATGATCAAACGGTCACAATGTAAATAGTAAATAGTGGTACATGTAGACCAAGATTGCTATTTTTGAATATTCATATAAATATATAGTATATATATATATATATATATATATATATATATATATATATATATATATATATATATATATATATATATATATATATATATATATATATATATATATGCAGAAGACCTATTAATATGTAAATCAAATACTGTGCAACTGTGTGAAACAAATAAAGTAAAATATTTTTCAATCAGTATCAGCCTCTTCCAGAGAATTATAGTTATCATCTTCAACGTTTATAGTGATTGGCTGTCCAGTTGGCAGGCAGCTTTTATTACATTATTTGTGTATTTCAGATACTCCATTAAGTTTTTGTTATATTATTAATAGTTCTTATCCATGTGTCTAATACATCTTTCATTTCTTCTACATCCTTCTCATAGATGCATTTCACTTGACTTCCACCATGACTATACCACTTCAATTACATTGAATTGGGCAATGATATGGAAGTAAACACATATTTTAACTGATTTTTTTTCTTGTATCATCTTTTGTAAGGAAAACTTATTTTTCTTAATACATGAAACAATCTTGTGCTTGATCCATTACATGTAAATGTATTTTCCTTCTAATTTTCCATGAAGACAGAGTCATAGGAATTTATGCAGATTTTGAAAATGTAAAATTAATAATGGTTGTGAAGAGGTAATTTATTTTTATAATGACCATAGTAGGAAATAATGCTGAAGTAAACTCAACAACAAAGTAATGCGGTGTTTTCTGATATCAAAGGCTAATATCTAAATATAAAAATCTAAATGTATTTTTACTTCATAGTTTATTTTTCTTTTAGGTTTTAAGATTTTTTAAATTTAGTGTAAAATAAAATATTTATTCGAAATATGCATTATCGCAAAAGAATAAAATATTACTAGTTACACCACTCTATGCTATATTAATTTAATTTCACATTAGTCATTATAAAACGCATTTAAGTGAGAGAAACATTGTTTCCAATCTATGTCCTCAACATTATAATTTTGTTTATAATTTTTAGTTAAAATATTATGGAATGAAAAGCTTACTTTCGCTGTATCAATCATAGACCACATTTCTAATTTAGTGTATTTCATTTTCAAATACAGCGATTAAATAACCTGGTCATTTTCTGTTTTATTACTGGAGTGATATCTCTGTAGGTCCATAGTAATACCATTTCACTGTACTTAGTGAAATACTATAGCAGTCAGTTGTTATATGACGAAAAACTTTAAAATGAATTTAAGAACATCGGTTGCTGTGCAATAGGTAATAGAATGATTGTATAAATCTCACTAAGGATCATATTTTAACTAATTTACGAGTATACACATAAAATGAATCAAAAAACATGCCACTTGTAGCACTGGGCTATTAGGGCATTAATTTACAAATGTTGTCTGTTTTGTTTGTCTGTGAATGTGAATTATCAAATGTGAAAACAGATTCAAATTACGCTGAAAGTAGTTTAACCTATTGTTAGTAATAATAGTATATAAATGCTTCAGAGCGTTATAAAGGCTTAGAAAACTGTCTAAATTGCCATACACAGTTGCCGATAAAGAAAATATGTAGATAATGAAAATATGTCGCTGGTTTTATTTTTAGGTTAAAGCGATTGTAACGTTACAACTACTGATGTCGATGATTAAATTAAATAAGATAATTGTATTTGGCGCTCCGGCATAAATGAAGTGTTCAAAGTTATTAATCATATAAAACAACAGAGACAATAAAGTAGAATTGTTGAAAATTTGAGCATACCTATACCACATATACGTGTCTAGATATATCGGTATGAATTAAGATGAAAAATAAATTAGATTGAAAGCAACATCTGTATTTGCTACTTATCTTTTTAAGAAATAAATATATTCGCAAGTAATCTTATACGAATATAAATATTACAGTCTGTGTATCTTTTTTGTTTCCTTCGTACAATCGTATAAAATGAACGAACCTCGGAATGATATGCAAAATCTCACTTTTTAAATTCTGATATTACTCTGTTGGTATTTTCCAGGAAATTTGGTTAATGTATGCTAATTTTTTTTATTTTAAAAGTTACTAATATATTTGGGAATTTGAAATTAAATTCATCAAAGTAAGACATAGCGTCAAATATTTTAAATAATAAAAGCAACGCACAGTGGGAAAAATAGCTAAAATAGGTGAAAAAAAGCAATACTAAATTTCGAGATATTTTATATTTGGCCGGTGAGTTTAAAATCTAATTAATGTGAACCCTTTTTTGCGGCTAGATCGTTTATAAACAATGAATAATTAACAATACTAGTTCTGTCGTTGTTAAAGTTGCACCTATATTCTTCCATTGAAGTGGGATGCAAAGAGATGTGTAAATACTCACCATACGGCTAAGAAATTAGACAGAAATTAGTTTCTATTCTTAGCTGTATGGTACTTTACTTGTCATAATAGTACTTCTTCTTTGTCATAATTGTAAATAGATTTGTGCTAAAAAGTAAAGAAGGTTAGGAGATCCCAAAACCTTCCATGATTTTTGATACATTAGGTTAGGAAAACTATCTACTTTCAGAATATATTTTCTTTTCTTTGCGCATTGAGCTTTTCATCGTCTTTTCAGGATATATCATCTGCAACAAATGCTGTCGCAGATATAGAGAGCATGATACCCAAAAACGATCCCAGGTATCTATGAATAGAGATTTATTGACGATATTATTGGTTTTATCTGACACAATTATTGACAATTTCAGTAAAGCTACAAAGAATCGCGACCACGCTCTTCTTTCCGAAGTTGATAGTTTGTTGCAGCCTTGTCCAACCAGCCTCAAAATTCCCGACCCCGAATAGGCACTCGAAATTTCTAGCAATGATAGTGATTATTTATATACGTATAGTTATTTATATACATATATATATATATATATAAATATCACTATGTAGATAATTTATATAATTTATTATTGAAACAATTATTACGTAACTAAATCAATTTTTTTATTTAATTCTGATCAGCTAAGAAGGCAAAACAAGTTTTTTTATAGTTTGCGGTATATGTATATTTTGTACATATTATTTTTGTTATATCAAATATATTTTTTGAGGATTTATTACCTGCCTGCAGTTTTTAGTTTCCTCATTTTATATATTGTGTTTTAGTTCTTGCTATGTAATTCTGATGGTAGGAGACTGGTTATGTCTTCAATTATTTATGCAGGATTGTGTTGCAATATTTACTAAAGATATATTTTATAGAATAACAATATTAAATGCTTTCCTTAAAAATTACTCAAGAAGTAATGTTTCCCGTTTTTTTTTTATTCAAACGTCTTAGGCGTAGTTTGCTACCTTATGGGTATGGGCTATCATAAGGGATATATTTGAAATTAGTGGAAAATTTTAAATAAGATAAGACCATAAGACAATTGTGTCAACCTAAATCGGCGATATTGGCCATTCTGCGTTGTTAGATAAATATATGTATTTTCAATTTTTAAACAGAAAACATACAATATTATATCTTACCTTTTTTACTTACACTTAATATGCAAAATCATGCCGTGCAACTTATGTGCATCAGTACCAAACTACGACCGCATAAGTATGTCATTTTTAAACTTTAATCGGCATTATTAGAAAATACTTTAGGAAAATCTTTGATTATCTGACATACTAATGACGTGTACCCAAATTTACAACGGCTCCACTGTACGTAATTTTCATGTTCCAATTTCAGCATACTCCAAACACAATTTCATGCAAATGAATGCATTCCTACCACCATTTGTCAACACGAACTTATGCTCAGATTGTATACAAATAAACAGTTTTAAAACCTTAAAATGGACTTTTCCGCACGTAGAACATCTCTATCTCGAAATTGAGTGGCCAAGAAAAAATAAACCAACACATAAATGCAGAATATGTGTTTTATGCGACAGTTTTACTTTTTTCAAATAGTTCACCCTCGTGCTTTCTCATGAAACATGAACAGGATGAGGTGTATCCTATTTACCTCAAAATCAATAGATGTCGTCTGGTAGACGTCCCTAATCAGAATCAGTCAAAACCCGATCGATTCGACACGATTTAATTGAGTGATCGTGCTAACAAACAAATTTCTTAAATAATCCACCATTGTGCTTTCTCATGACCCATGAACATGGTAGAGTGTGTTCTATCCACCTCAAAATCAATAGGTGTTGTCTGGGAGACGTCCCCGATCCGAATCAGTCAAAACCCGATCGATCCGACATGACTTAGTTGAGTTATCGTCTTAACAACAAAAATTTCTCAAATAGTCCACCGTTGTGCTTTCTCATGACCTATAGACAGGGTGGGGTGTGTCCTGTCCATTTCAAAATCAATAGGTGTCATCTGGGAGGCGTTCCCGATCAGAATCAGTCAGAGCCCTATCTATCCGACACGATTTAGTTGAGTTATCGTATTAACAAAATAAATTTATCAAATAGTCCGCCATCGTACTTTCTCATGACCCACGGACAGGGTGGGGTGTGTCCTATCCACGTCAATATCAATAGGTGTCGTCTAGGAGACGTCCCCGATCAGAATTAGTCAAAGCCCGATCGATCCCGATACGATTTAGTTGAGTTATCGTGCTAACAAAAAACATTTTTCAAATAGACTCAAGGGAGGGGGTGGTGTGTGCTACCCACCTCAAAATCAATAGGTATCATCTGGGAGACGTCTCCGATTAGAATCAGTCAGAACCCGATCGATCCGACATGATTTAGTTGAGTTATCGTGCTAACAAGAATAAATGCCGACAACACACACACAGCAAAACATTTTTAAAACCCATTTTTTTTGGGTTTTTAGGCCGAAAAACGAAAAATAAACCCAAAAAAAATTATATTTTTTCACTTTTTCTTACATACAACATACATACATATATATATACAGGTATAAATAATACTACACAAATTATAAACCGCGCTATTGGAACTTAAAATAACAAATATTGCAGTTAGAAAGGGCCACATTACTCCAAAATATTAAATTCTCAAATCAATGGAGTAACGTTGCCGTGTAAATGTATATTTAAATAAAACAAATACTCAGCTACCTACTTAAGTCGCCCGTCGTATTGAATTACTACTATCACAATTGCTACAAAAGTAGGACCTACGGCAAGCGTTTTGTTAAATTACAATGGGTTGCATACGAGTACATTGAAAATAAGCCCTACTTACTTATTTATTTATATAATTTACTTGCTTACTTACAGAAAACAGAATTTATCTTACATCATAGGCCTTTGCGCATTTCAAAATCTATTTACGTCATAGTTTGGCAGATGGCATTAATTACTAAATCAATAAATGTTGTAAGGCTCACTTCATATTAAACCGGTCATTCCGAAGATCATATCATATGAGCTCTTCATAAAAACGACGCGGTTCCCGTGTATAACTACTTCACAAAATGATATTATCTTATTGTCATCACTTACGCCTTGTCCATTTAGCCTTCTTTAAGTCTGAAAACGGCGAGGAAAAAGCTGAAATCGATTAATTTAATAATATACTTCTTACAAGTTTTGATTTTCTTATTTTATATGTACACCTAATCCCATTAATTAAGATGGAGTAGGTATACGATTATATATTCTGAATCCCATTTTATACGTCTATAAATATAAGCGAAGAACAGTCGTAAATCATTTTGATAGGTTATTCGACATTTATGGATTTAAACATGTCTACAAATAAATTTAAAAAGATTTGTCAAGTGTTTCTAAATAAAACCCTTTATGGGTACCAAGGATTTTTTTCTTTTAGTTATATGCTGGAGTAAGTAACTAATGTGTTAATTCCGTAGTTATTATTAAGTATATAGTTAATGGTAAAGTTAGTTTTGTACAAAAACAAATATCTATTACTACATATGTGTTACATTCGGATAACTTCATGGCATCCAAGTTGCTGTCGCGTAGACTTGAGATATTTGAATAGACGTAGGTACGAGCAAAAAAGTTTAGCACTGCAGTAGTGCTTGTCCATCACTCATTGTACCACATATTATAAAATAGTTATAATTTATAACGTAATTACTTATATACGGCGCGCGGCGCCGCTACTGATAAGGTATTCCAATAGACAGCTCTAATCATACCAGTTTATTGTAACAATATTTAAAAATTATGGGTTTTTAAAATCATGACTGTTTAAAAAATAATAATTGAGATTGATAATTATTAGGCATGCTTTTTCAATTACAAACGGTATTAAACCCTAAATCTTTGAAGCAATTATATTGTTTAAATTTCCATGACGTTATAGTATCTACTTATAAATGAACAAATTTGACAATAATTTACATAAAATTAGATAACAATATGAGATTAACGTTTAAAGGTTGTGAGCAATATACTATTGTGTTTAATTATCATAATATAAAACACATATATTTTCGACACAAAACTACACTAACAGATTTACTAATATTGTTAAAAAGTAATTTATAAGAATTTTAGAACCTTCAAGAAGTAACAGACTGGTAGATTAATCTATTATGTTTATTTCAATAAATAATAAATAATTCCTTATTTAATGAATCGTTATATATATATATATATATATATATATATATATATATATATATATATATATATTACAATTAATATATATATATATATATATATATATATATATATATATATATATATATATATATATATAATGTTTCATTTAGCAAATAAAAAGATATAATATTTTTGCAATAGTTTGATTTAACAGTTTTTAGTAAAAATATAGACTGAGCAGGGTATGAGCGAGCAGAGTCGAACTGTTCATGCTATAGCAATTCGGCTCGACTAAATGGATATATAGTTGGTCTCTACGACTAGGATAGAAATATTATTTGATTTAAAATATTGTCTAACAAATATAGTGTGGGTAAACCATTTTAAAATAATATACATAATCAGTGTTCATGCAAAAAAAGGAGAATGAAAGCATATTGTCATTGCAGATATATAAAACAAAAAAAATAAAAAAAGACATGAGAGAAATATAAATAAATAAGCAAGTAAATATTTCTATATTAATATAAATAAATCTCTTTGATCTTACTTGAAAGAACCATCATTATCAAGGGATCCTAAAATATGTTTTTTATGTTGGGTCGTGCCTTAATACAAGCATTATATTTTCGCAGAATCCAGTTGCAATAATGTCCTATCCTGATACATCTTCATATACTCATACACACCAATAGTATTGATAAGCTTTTACATAGTTGCATAGTTGAAATCAAAATTCTGATACCTGGTTTATGTATCTTAGGCAAGCAGTACAGTCTGGATATACTTGGATTAGATACATGCAACCTTTTTCTGGAGTTGTTACAAGATTTGAGAGTATTTCTCACTTCAGTGATCATTTTGCAGAGATACGCGCGTCGAGTGAAGTGTATAGTGTTTTGGTGTTTTGTGGAAAACTAAGTCAGTGTTACATACAATTTTATCAAAATTGGAGAAGGACAGTTCTGGCACATTGCATGTTAGTTACTAGAAGGTATGTTAATATTGAAATCGAGAGCCCAATTATCCCTAAAACGCATTATTGCTTACATTACAGAAGAACGCAAATTATTTATTTATATTTTCTATGGCTCCTATATGATCTATATGAGTTGAATAAACCAATTAATAAATAAATTCTACCTTTATTTAATATTATTAGGATATTAAAGAACTACGAATGTGAATTATAAAAATATAATAAAAATACCTTAATTGTGGAAATATCAAATAGGTACTTAAACTTGGTCTATTTTTATTGTGCATTTTAAAAATTCGAATGGATTAACCGTAACCTAAATTATAATTGAGCAATCATCTAAGCGTTTTTCTTATGTCAAGTTTAAAATTTAAAAAACAACTGATTCGAAATATCGATTTTTAAATATTGGAATACCGTGAAGTTATAACTGAATGTAACTCTATATTTATATATAGTTACATCACAATTATCAACATAAATATTTTTAAACTTACAGGATCTTAATTTCAATTATACTAGAACCAAAAAGAATATCAAGTAAATGAAATAAAAAAGTGTGATAATTTACTTAAAAATCATGGTTACAAAAGTATTCTGTCTGATAAAAATCTACTGAACCAATTCGCTTATTTCAATTAGCAATTAACACTGATCGAGCGGCGGTGAGATTAACACTGTATGTCAAATTAACTATGAAATTTCATCTTTAAGTAACAGCTTCCACATGAATCTGATTCTAGAGGTCAGCAGACCTATAAAGGAGTTGGTTCTGGTGCAAAGTCGTTTCATAGAATGAGGATCATCCCTCTCAGCTTGTCGTATGGAACATGTGAACGTATCGACATGTGGAATTAGACAAAATATTTTGAAACAGGGGAGAGAGGCTGGTTTTGATTAAGAAACGATTTAAGAGTATAGCAAACACTTGTTACATTGTGACTTGACTAGTGGATACAAATTAACTTGTAGATATCGTTGTTTTCTGAAAATATAGAAATTGTTTCAATATTTAATATAAAAATTATTTGTCTCATGCATTTATTATTAAGTTATTATTATGTCGGACATAATATTCTAGTAAAACCATAACAATCTACATTATACATCACAAGACACAAACGATGTTTCCTCGAATACTGTTTAAACTAGATTCTTGTAGATTTTCAATTTTTTTACTCTCAAATAATATATGGCAATCTAGGATAATTACACTGACATTATGTTTTTTACATACTCAACACATCATAAGTTTACAAGCTATCCAAGAACCTTGTGTTATATGTAGGTATATTTTTTCAATATAAATTTTCTTATTACCTACATAATATTTTAATTTCAAGCATTCATAGTTCTTTATATAAATGTACTCCAATCTGCACTCTCTAGGGCCAATAAAACCGAGTTAGCAATATTTTATGACCGTTCCTGAAATTAACAAACAAGATCCATAAAAGTGAGCTAATGAAAGTCATACTCTTACCTCGTAGGCGCGGTAGGATTTACTATATGTATAGAGAGTGGTAAAATTGTCGGCGTATCAAAAGGGCTTTAGCGCACATAAAACGCTGTCTCTGCTTCATGTAAGTGCCTCAAGAGTGGCTGTGGGAGTGATAGCCCTACGAGCGCAAGGACCGACTTCAAACAATTCTCAACCCCTCTATGATAGAGGGCATATGTTTTATTTAATTAAACGACAAGAAATGTTCGAGCTTTTAGTGTACTAACAGATTATGTGAGTACTACTAATAATAAGTCCGAGAAGGGGGTTGGAACCTTCAATACAGCACAAAAAAATAACAGAAGATCGATTCTTCACAAAATACCAGATTGTTATACGTCATTCGACTGGATTTTCGTCAATTGAGTTGGCATCATCATGAGATAATTAAAAAACTTAGGTTTCTGAGTCACTTTAATCATTTGCTGATTATAGCAACTTGGTGGCGAAGAGTAGATTTAGTTATGTATAATTATTGTTTGGTGTTTTGTGGAATACTGTTCTTCTATTTATTTTAACCAATAATAATAAGGAATACTTCCGCCATCAGAACTTGATAAAGATCTGTTGATACGAAATATGTTTTCTTCTCACAAAAAAAAAAAAAATTATAGAAAGCAAATGTTTTATAGGATGTTCAATAGTATTTTCTTCAGTTTCTACTGGTTAACAGCATTATGAACAATAAAACATTTATTATAATTACTATGCTTTCAAAGTTCTCCAAAGTAAATTGATGAAGGAATGAAACAAATTAGATGGTACTGAACTTAAACTTTTTGATAATAATACGCAATATAATCTTTAGTACTTTTAGTATTATTTTTTCCTTATAAATAATTAAATAATATATACATCTTTTGTGTACAATTTTATTCAGTCGTCCTAGAAATAGCAGATAATATGTTTATTCATAATTTTATCAAAAGTGAAAAACATGAAGAAATAGCATTTTCCAAAGTTATTCAAAATTATTCTCTTCACAACAAATGTCATTGTTGTCGAAAGATTTTGTTAGAAATAGATAATTAAATTTTAAATGGTAAATAAATCTATGTAATATATCTTTCGATTTTAGATAGGAGCTACAACTTTGTGTAAATTACGTAAAATTTACATGATCATTCATGATTCACATGATTATTCATAATTCGCGATACAATATCAAACTATGTTAATAGTACAATATTAGTATTTAGAACAGTGCAGATATTCTATTCTATTTCTATACTACCTAGTAAAATCTATCTATATTTTTACTGAATAATAATCAATATATACCTTCGCCATGTCAGACGACATCCATTTTCCATATTTGTTCAAAATGAATAAAATCCTTGCAATTTATTTTACTAAAAAAGCCGATGATTGACGCTCTAATAATATAATATCTTAAATATTAATCGATATTTGACAAATTCACAACAAATATTTTTTTTCGGCAGTAGGTACTGTTAGCTAAATAATTATTATGGTTTTTACACTCTCTATACAAGGTAAAATATTTTTCTAGTTTTTATATGATTGTCTTTGTCATATTTCATTTCTCGCGTTGTTAATCTCTTCAGAAGAGTTCCAAATACTGCCTTTAGACGAAGATGACAACTTCAGTAGCGAATTCTTATGAGAAATTTTATGTCTATAGTAGAATACCGAAGATATTTCTAGATTAGTAAAAATGAATACTTATTTTTTATTCGAATTTTAATATAAACTTACATTTTGAAAATTTGATATGCAACCAGCTTTTTTATATGGTAGCTTCCTTTCTTCAGGAGCAAAAATTCAAACATTCCATGTACAATTTAAGAAAGAATTAAATTTGCAGTATCTGACGGCTTTTTCTCCCTCAGTAGCAGAATCAAGACAAAATCAGTTAACAAACCCTTAATGTTGTTAATGTTTCATTAGGACTCCATATCACAATAATATTTTACTTTTTCAAAATTTTGTGTATGAGATTTAAATTATTACTATATATCTTATGATACAGAAAATATCAATAAGCGTACTTTTTCGTGAAATCTTTGATATAACATACGTAATTTAATTTTTTTTAATATAAACTAGGTTCAAGCTCCGTTTACCATTTATAATATTTACGGAAAGAGAATCATTGAATCTCAGTCAAATTTATTGAAAGCCATCATTGACGATAGAATTACATTTTGATTTACTTGTATCATTTGATTTATCCATATCTACAAGAAATACGAAGATACGAGCAACTTAATACGTATTGAACTGTAGAAATTCAAATTTATTATATATTTATATAATCATTAAATCAGTCAGTAACATTTATAGTATATACTTTCTTATACTACATTCGGTAGTATAGAAAAGAAACCAAAGTCAGTGTGATGTATAACTTGAATGTTAATTGTGTATACATATATTATATACATCATTGACATTATAAATTTCTGTATCCAAATGAAGCAAAGAAAATGAATATAATGAGATAAAAAACTTGGAATTTTTTTTATTTATTTTAATTTAAGAAAAGTTAATTGTTGACATGTACGATTAATAATTTACGAGTAAGCAAATCGCAATAATATCGCGCCTCCCGCGCCCCCTCGCTCATATTGAAGACACCTCCGGAGCATGCCTCTACAGGCTTCGGATCAAAAAACAAAAGTTATCACGTTGTTCGCAAGGGTCGATTTACTATATTTATTTTGTCAAAATGCCGATATTCGAACAAAAAGCATTTCGTACCTGTATAATCGGCAATATTTACCTAATACCAAATGAAGTATACATTACTCCAATATGCATTTGAACGAATATGAAAGCAAAATACAAGTCAGTATATATAGATGATATACTATGAGATACTTAATTTAATTGAGTCGCATATCTCCCACACTGTTGTGTTTATAATGATGTTGGATTGCATTATGTTAGCGCAACATAGAACGCCGCCCTTTATAATGTATTTCAATTATCTAATACGTAATTAGAACGATTTTAATATAATGAGACAGACAGTTGATTAGTAAAACGAAATTAGTAGCAAATAGGATTTGTTAAATCGGTATACAGTAGAACCTCGTTTATACAGCCTTCGATCAACCGAGTTTCCGCGTTATCAGAGGCAATGGATCTTTTCGAGCATTCCACATTAATCGAGGTGTATGCTCGGATAAACGCGGAAAAACTCGGATAAAGCGGATGGAGCCGCTATGCCTGGAGAAAATTTGGATTATTCTGGAGAAAATCACTGCCGGAAGTACCCTCAAAGAGTGTTTGTTTGCAATAAACATGAAAATCGTCATTTACTGGTCAGCTCAAGCTTGGGATGCTGTCCAAAGGCTCACGCTCGAGAGGTCATGGGCAAAAATCTTGTTTTCTATAAATCAATGCATGAAATTGTAGACGATATAAATCTGCATAGCATCATGGAACAAGTTTCGGGTTGCGAAGATCAACCAGAAACAATACTGAAGAATGGTGACGATTGTGAACAAGAACTTACTGACGATGAAATTGGCTATTTCGTGAATTCTGAAGAAGAAATCGCGGATGATATAGAAGAGCGAAACGGAAGAAACTCTGCAAGTCAGCCACGAAGAAGGATGAACTGCTTTTGAATTAGCTCTTAAATATACAATATTAAAGAACACCCGAAAAGTAATATAATGTAACCTCTTATTGATGAAATGATGAGACATTGCAGCTAAAAAACGAATCAGCAGGTTGAAACAGCGCTCTATTACGGACTTTCTTAAGCCGCATTAGTGACAAGTTATGCAATAACAATGCTGTGTACTCCAAAGATTAATCTACGTTCGTTAGATTTTCACTTTTACATATACATACATATATACTTTTGTGATTAAATTTAATTCTACCTATAAATAATCAAATACATAAAACATGATTAAAATTTTTGAATTTTTAATTTCTTCAGTGTTATCTGAGTTTTCGCTTATTCGAGGTACATCCTTCCACCTTACCTCGGATAAATGAGGCTTTACTGTAATTATATTTTATGCTTCTGTTAAAGATCTATTTATAAGAATACAATGTGTTCTTATAAATAGGTCTTTAATAGAAGCATAAAATATAATTATATCGATTTAATTAATTATACTTATTATACCGACTATATAAAAAAATATAATTTTCTAATTTTATAATGAACAAATATAATTCTGATAAAAAATTTGCCCAAATAAAATATGACAGAAAATTTTATAAAATACACAAGGTCAACAAAGAGTGAAGAAAGTAAGGACATAATTTATATTTGATAAGGAAATGCGTTTTCTTATAAAATATAAATTATTTTCTCCATATAAATCTTATAATATGTCCATGTTAAATGATATACGTTAGTGGTGTTACACGAACATCAGTTTAACATAAAAATGTATCCAATATATACGGTGTCTTCACTTTTTATATTCAAATACTGAAAAATCACTAGAGGCACTAGACATGGTAAAATCGTACACTTGAAAATTTTCGATAGTGTATGTTTCTGTTTTATGGTTTATGGCTTTTAAGATTTTATAATAGACTGTTGAAAATCTACCGGGATAAAACTTCACCACTTTTACTGGTGCAAGATTGGTGTAAACGTCGCTAATTCTTCTTAACTAAATAAAACTAAATATCGGTATCATTGGTAAACTTTTACACTGTTATGGTGATAAACATTACGCAATAGAACTAATACAATATGTTATAGAGAGTGGTGTTTTATAGTCCGCTCATATTAGTCACCTGAGCATTGATATAGATATGATTGTGAGAGTATTGTGTAACTCAAATAATTTTAGATTCTAATATTTTGGATCATACACTTGTAGGATACTTCATCTTCGTATTTTTATACTTAAGTCTCCATATTTTGAATATCATGTATTATATACATTCATTCTTCCGTCATTGTGTCATTAAAAATAATGTGAATTTTTTATGTATTCTTAACAAAAATATTATTAACAACTAAATTTAAAATTGCGGGTCGTATTACGCCAATAGAATATAATGTATAAATAAAACGAAGTTACACATACTCGTATGTATATTCCATACTTTATTTATTTATTATTTAATACCTTTCTGTGAGATGGATAGTTGCAATATGTGCAGATTGAATTTTATTGAATCATAAGCTATTGATATACAAATTTACACGAATATATAAAATGTTACTACTGATGTCCATATGCTACTTGGTGTCAATTTTCTGTGAAATTTTATTACCTATTTTAGATAATGTAGTTAATATAAATAGTGCAGACAGTATTAATTATCAAAATTGATAATTTTAAATACTACAATAGATATGTAATTTAAATTGTAACATATACTAATATTAGATTGAATGGCACATCCTTATCAACATAATATTTTAATTGCTGTATTGATAGTGTCATATTCTAAATTATCCCTGTAAAAGACTACTGTTGTATGACTTTTGATTGCGATATTTAGTAGAAGAGTTTAGAAAATGTATGGAATAGAACATGAGATAACTACTTCTTTTTTATGTTATTTTTATGTTGGTACAAGTGACCACCTTGAATGTTCATTTTAAACAAGTAGTACAAAATACTTATATATTAATATATTATAACTAATTGTTACTTATGACTATGATATGTGTATGTTAAACTAAAAAAAATATCTTATGTAACATTTTGCGCATGTGGTACTTTTCACCTTTTAATTCGAGTGCTTTGCCTAAGTATGTATCAAATAGGCCGTGCCTGGAATTGGCTTTAATAGGGCCTGTTTTAGTGCAACACGGTGACAACAAACGGCGGTACCCTCTTTGATTCACCAAGACTGCGCCCTGATCCTTTATGTGACATTAGACAGGCGCCGGGCGATAACGGCCCATAAAAAACTAGATTCAAGAATATTTTTTACGTTCATTTGAACTCATTAAACGGCCCCAGAGAGTATGCGCTTAAATAAATTGCATGCTACATTTATACAAAATGAAAATAGGAAATAGTATTCATAATGATCGTAAGTGATGACACGTAATGTTTATGTTTATAAATAAATGTAAATTGTTTCACATTTCCTCAATAATAAATATGTTTTACTATACGTTGCGTGTGCTTTTTATATCGTCAATAATATATATGTTTAGAGCTTAGTCAATGAAATAAGAAAATTACACAGGACATGAAGATGTAAAATATGTACCGTTTCTTGGAGTAATAATACACCGTGTATATTATTATATAAGAAAGACTAATACTTCATGCATCATATATAATTTTATAACTATACTGTTGAAAACTTGTCAAGGTAAAACTTTGCCAGGTACACTACATAGTGTCAAAATGATATACGATTTCACTATTTCTGATACAAAATTTAAGAGCGATGTATTTGGTAAAATTCTATATCATTATGCTATAACGAATTCATTTTTGTTTCCCGAGTATGTGACAACTTGTTTGAATTTATACATAATTACAAACGAAATAGATTGACTACTCAACTTAGACGAACTTAATTCTTGAAATATTCCGAATTCTGTAAATTTAAATACGGAGCTTTATAATAAATAAGTGTACAAGATTTGAATTGGGCGCCATTTTGGCTGTGATGATTTGATAGGTCGACAGGTCGATAGGACACACATAGGAGTTCGTAAACATGGTGCGCTACACCATGCAATAACACGTCCTTATTGTTAAATATTACTATTAAAATGATTAAAGCTTGGTTGATACGATTCGTAGTGTTCCAAATTTATTAATTGTGAAAGGAGTAATCGAAAAATTCAGTACTGGTTTAATGTGAAACGTGATACACGAGCTAGTAGTGGTCATTTACAACAAAAGATCACGGCAGTTGGAGAGAGTATGGGTGAAAATCCAGGGATCTTGATTCGTCATTGTGCACAAGAACTGGACACTTCAACAGATACTCTTTACCGTATTCTCACTACAGATTTGCATCTCCATGCTTGCAAAGTCTAATTAACTCAACGACTTCTGCCAACAGCCCATGCACGGTGCAGAGAGTTCACCAATTGTATAATTGCACAACAAGAAATGAATGCCGATTTTGTAGACAAAATTATTTTCAGCAACGAGGCCCATTTTCACCTTGATAGCCTCAGTAATAAGCAAATATTTCCGCATTTGGGGCTCAGAAAATCCACGAATGATTCATGAGAAACAAATGCATCCCCAACGTGTCACTGTTTGGTATGCATTGTGATTTCAAAAAATCATTGGACCATTTTTCTTTGAATATGAGGCGGTAATGCATTAATAGTAAATGGCGAATGTTATGGTCAAATGATAACCCAGTTTTTTGTACCTCAATTGGAAAATATTGCTCTTGAGGACATATGGCTTCAGTAGGACTCTGCCACTTGCAATACCACTCATGAAACATTGACGGTCTTGCACGAGTCTTTTCCTGAATATGTCATCTCCCGTTTTGGTCACCAGAATTGACCGCCACGATCTTGCGATTTAACACCTATGGACATTTTTCTGTGGGGTTTTCTAAAGTCTCAGGTTTACGCTAATAAGCCCACAATCACCCAAGCACTGAAAGCTAAAATTGAACACTATATCAACAAAATACCCCAACATTAATGCAGAAGAGTAGGTACTCGTATTCCACCAAAGCCCTGGCGGCCACTTACCGGAAGAGTTGCTCCATACATAACCCCCAGATATCTATATTATAAATATTTCAATACTTTGCTAGAGAAAACCACGTTTTATTTAAAATTCATATCTTGCGTTATTATTGTAATACCTTTTTTTATGATATTCATTTGTCCGACGGTGAAGTTAATTATTAATTTCTTACAATTAAAGTAACCGTAATCAGAGTATTTTATATTAAACGTTAATATACCCATAAACTAAAAAGTTCTGTTTTATTTATGGTCTCAAATCAAAAAGTAAAACTGTTAAACATTCACAATATTCACAACAAAATGTAAACTTAATTAAGGAGGTTACTAAATAAAAAAGTTCGATGATTATTACATTATATGCACTAATCTTTCCTTTGTATTAAACTTGACGATCCCATATGCATTGTTTTACATTATTAATTACTAAATAATTACTGCTGAATTAGAATAGAGTTTATATTTTATTATTATAGAATTACTATAGGGAATTAGAATAATTACTAAAATATTTGTGTATTATTCATTTTACATATTGGAAGATACTGTTAATATGAAAGACGTAACTCTTATGTGCGATAGAATCAGTAGTTGTTAATCGTTCTCAAATAATCTTATCATTAAAAATACAACTTTATGGTGCTAATTTTCATATTTTGATCAATTGGTATTTTAATTATCACTTTATTACTAGCCCTCAGTATCATATTTTATTATAATGCGATGATTAAAGCTATGTTAAAACATCTTTTACATTGAAGGCGCATAATAATAGTTTCCTTTACTTACAAAGGAAACATGAAATAAAAATATATCAAAAAATACAAGATATAAAACTATAAGATATAAAGAGTTATTAATATTTATTTTACATGCAATGTATATTTTATTATAAATTTATAAAGTAAGAGAAACATAGATTATTTTACTATACGTTATCAAATATAGAACAATATCTATGCCTCTCTGTCAAACAATTTTTTGCGAGAATTTGGCATTTGAATCAATGTAGGTACAAGCACCTCAGTGCCATTCAGTTCACCTTTGTCATCCTGCCTGACCACCTAGATATTATGTAAATGCAATAATACATATATTTATTTATATAAGTTACAAGTTATGTTTAATTAATTAGAAAAGCGATAAATGTTTGTTTTACTGACGATGCTGTTGAAATATATTGCATATCGTGGGAGAATTAAAATGTTGATTATGGTAAGTCTAATATAATAAACATGTTCTATTTGTTAACCTAACAAACTGTTGATGTTCATGTACCCTGTTAAACTAATTGTATTTTAGATAATATTTAAAACAATGTAATCGTTTGGTTAATAAATGATAAGTCTTGTTGTGTTAAGGAAAAATACATTTTTATGTAATACATTAAAAATTGATCTAACCTATATTGACCATTTAAGCTATTTTGGTAGATCATTATGTCACCTGAGATTATAATAAAAAAAAATTACTCTAATATTACGTCGTTAATTGTGAGGCAAAAGTTACCGATATTAAATTTAAACATTTAATTGTTATGGTGGAGAAACATTAAATACATTTTATGCTATTCTGTACATTCGAATGCCTCAACCGTTTTTGTTTATTATTATTGTTATTATTATTATAAAGAAAACAGTTATTATACTAAGAATAATTGGTCGTCTTCACAAATAATTCGTACAATATCATACAACTGAAAAAGGATCACCTCCATTGAATATAACTAATTCGGCTGTGAAATTACCCAAATTAGTGTAAAGAGACTCTTCTCAACATAAAGAGATCCTTCTATATTCACACTGTTAACTAGCAGTATACAGCATCATAGCCGCAATTATTGAATTTTTATTGTAGTCATAAAATCCGATGTAGGAAATTTATGGACATGCCCCTCATTTCTGGAGTTATTGTTAAAAATCCATTTCTTATTTTAATTAAACTTTAAATCTTCGATATCTACTTGTGTAACTGAATCAGTTCCTAACTTATCTATCTATTTATTTGTACGCGTATATGTTTAGTTGAGATGTTTTATCTGAAACAATAATTATTTTTATGTTTAAACATTAATTTAATATATCAATTAAATTATCGCCAAGTATTATGCGGAAGGGCACCATCATATTTAAGCCATTGTGGAACTAAAATGTTGGGAAGAATATAATTTTGCATAACATCCAGCTCCTGTTGGAAATATTTCAGATATATATTTTCGTATGAGTTACCATAAAAAATCATTATCAAAAATATCAACAAACTTCCTAAAACCAAAGTTGTATATTGTGATATTGTAAGTCGCCAAACATCTCTTCGTGGCCTCTTTTGACTGGGGGAATAAATATATTACTTGTAGGTTAAATCTCGCACATGCAATACTAGTGTTCATGAGGGCCTTCTCTTTGGTGGTTTCATTGATATGCTTCGTCGCCTTGCCAGTAGGTCATACCCAATGAGCACTGATACTCTTTGCTACATGAATAACATCGGTCCTCCGTCCATCTCATCCATTTCTTCTAGATACATATCTATTTATCTATCTTCCTATCTAAATACGCATGTATAACGTCGTTTTCTATTAAGACGAACAATATAATAAATGTGTTATATTGGAGATACATCGTCTAACTCTATTGATATATTTATTGCAATGATTCCATTAGATGTCTCATCTCTAGTTATAGGTTGTTTCCATGTCGGTACAATAAAAACCGCGATGAATTAACATCCACCACTTGCTAAAATGATCAAGATATAAGACTAATTCGTACATGTAGATAACTTATTTCAATCTTCGACTTTCTTAGTTATGTTGCTTCGTGACATTGACGACGATATGTAACTTCGAACTACATAGTCTTGCTACACGAAGGCATTTGGGTATTCTGTGCGTGGATTTTTTTAAACTCAGTATTCATTTTCAGTAAAAGTTCTTAGTGCTGGTTTTTAATAATGTGCTTCAAGAATTAAATTATAAAAAAGCGTCCCATTTTGTACTTTCTATCAGTTACCCAATAGTTATTTTGGTCTACTACATGCCAATGTAACAGGTAAGAAATTAACAATGCACAAAATAATTAGTCAAAACTAGATAGTTCTAAATTTGTGTACTTTACAAAACAAAATTACTTTCAATCTGCAAGCCAAGATCTCCTAATTCCACACAATCTGACAATTTATGAGGTTATTTATCCCAAAAAGAGCTGGTATTGATCGTCTGCCCGCAAAGTGGTGTTAAATTTACCTGGCGCCTAGTTTTGGTCGATGAACAATGTTATTTTTATTAGGGCTTGATGAGAAAATGATGTCATCTAAAAAGTATATGTATATGTTGTCCCATTAGTCGAAGACGTGGCGGTATCTCGACACGGTTCACCCGGGTAACGCCGACTGGAAGAACCACTTCAATTTCTTCGCTCAGCAGCGAACATTATACGGCGTTTCTAAACAATTTTATAATAACGGATACCCAGTCATTTAAATAAGAAAATGATTAAGTCAAAGAGCTCATTGCGAAATTTTGTTTGATATATTATGTTACAATATATACACTTCTAATTTCAATTGTTAATGTATTTGTCATTCAATTAATAATGAAATTTGTATATAACTTTCTTTCCCCAGAAGAATAGTTCTAAATACTATTAAATTATTATAGAGTTTTTCGCTTACGCTATTTCTTATGAAATATACGGTTACGAATATAAAACCATTTGTCTGTGCATTTACCGCACTGAGTAATTGCGTATTACATGTATGTAAATTGTCGATATAGATATAGCAATTATATGTATACTTGTATACATTAATACTCGTATACTTGCCCATATGTTTATACCTATATACTCATACTATAATTATATTCAACATTTAAAACTCATCTTACTTTTACTAGATTATTATTTTTTTGTAATCATATTTAGAGTACGAAATGTAGTAAATGCAGATAAAAGAGATAACAGGAGACCAGTTTTTAGAAACAGTGGAAAAGTACATATTATATGCACGTTTCGTTAACCATGTTGGCATTATCAGAAACTAATTCAAACTCATCAGTCTCATCATCAATCGGTTTTAATCATGCCCTGATGATACCAACTTTATTATGAAATGTGTTCTGAGTAACATGTATTTTTTCGATATTCGTGAGAAACCGCACATCTGTTTTTGTTGCTACATCGAAGTTTCCAACCTTTCCCCAGGTTATGTAGATTGTTCTCTATATATACATAATGAAAACATTTTACCTAAAGAACAGGAAGAACATTCCCTTAATGAAATATTATGTAATTCCTTAGACAACAAATTTCTAGAACTTGTCTGCCACATATACAAAAGTGGGTAATTGTTACTAAATTGATATTCAACAACCAGCTACCTTTACTGATTCCGTGCCTATCGTAATGCATGCTAACTCCAAGTCTATTTACACTGAATATGCATCCTGCTCCCTCTTTCTTAAAACCGTGTGTGGCGACATTGAGTTATTATTCATTGTTTTCATTCATTGTATTCATTTGTTTTTATTTTTCTTTATTTTTGTTATGGATGATCTGTGAAAAACCTGGAGATGAAACATTTCATTGATATCTGCATTTCAGGGATGGAAACCAGCATTCCTGTATCCCTTGTTTGGTTATATATCAACGGACTTAAGGTGTCTCTATGGTATCTATCGCTCTATATAGCTGCTTCATTACCTCCATTGCTCTTATTATGTCGTTCACATAGTTCCAATTATATTTAAACAAACAGTTTTATGTACTTTACTGAGTTTTCGTTTTGATATTGCTTGTTGACACTTATCGCCTTAAAAGCTAAAAATAACTTTAACTGCGCACGAGGCTTCCAAGAGTAGAAAACCATTAATATTCATTAAATGACTTCCAAGCGACAAATTCCGTATTACTGTTCTTCTTCTTCTTCTTCTTCTTATTCTTATTCTTCTTGTTCTTCTTCTTCTTCTGTTTCTCCTATCCTGTTCATAGCTTCCTCGAAAATTTTCCGTAAAATAGAAATCCATGTTAATAGAAAAAAGGGAAAATAGAACTATATCTGGATTTATTAATTGGGGATACTTAATATTTATTTTCCACGAATACCGAAAGATTACTACATGTTATCCAACGCACGATTTTCCAACCAAGTCGCCATCCTTAGAACATTTTTAATCATCTAGTGCAATCTAGCACCTCTACATTTAAATTTATTATATAGTCTCATAATTACAATCTCATAAATGTTAGATTGTGGAATACTTTCAAGTCCAAATTCGTTATCTATCACAAGACAAAAACGGTTCGACATAGCCGTTTTTATTCATGTGTCAAAAATCTTATTCATTCAATCATATTCAAATCAAAAGTTATTATGAAATTGAAAATAATGATTTATTTGTTTAGCGGATATACAATTATATATATATATATATATATATATATATATATATATATATATATATATATATATTTTTTTTTTTTTTGTTATTTAAATTAATATTTTTTATTAATTTAAAGTTATACATTTTTCTCGTCAAACATTTTTCCAAACTTTAAGCATTTATACCAAGCTGTATTAAATTAAAGACAATATATTAAATTAATGACTTCTTATTACGTAACACTGGCGCAAAAATTTCAAAACATAACATATTAAAAGACACATGTATTTGATGATTATTTCAAAAGCTTGCACTGAAACCGTTTATCATTTCTGGATTTGTCTCATTTTAATAATTTCACCATTTATTTGTTTTTACGCCATTTTATAATGTCACGATCCTAATCAGCAGACATTCACCTGCTTCTATATATTTACTAAATTGTTTAATTCATTTAGAATTTCAAAATGGCGTAGGCATTCGACCACTTATGGTGCGTGAATTTTCCGTCGAGTCACGGCATTTAACCATAATAATAAGTTATCCCTTCCGGAGTTATAATTCAGCACGTGGCCCTTCTTTGTAAACGAAATGTGCGTATTAGGGTTGGGCCCAAAACACCCTCCTATAATTAGAGTGATTGACGTGACCTTATTGGTCAAATGTAATTATGCCATAGATATCGTAATATTTGACAGCCCCAAGGCAATATGTCACTAAATTTATAAATTAAACCGTAGTATTTAATGGTTTCTTTTCTACAATAAAACTCAATTATGGGAGTCTATTTAATTGATAGAAGAGTTGATAGGCAGTGCTTACCTTTTAGCACATTACCTCTTGTTAATAGAACGTTTTCTTTACTTTCTTAAGTTTAAAGTAGTCGAATTAGACTAGATGGTATTATTTTACAAATAGATCAATTACATTTTGCTTTTGTTATAAATTCAGTTACTATTAGATTTAATAGCGTATATTTATTTTATTTTTATAGTCGACTTATATCACGGTCATTATCGGCAGATAATGATGGGAGAGAAGGCAGTGTTCAAGGCCGTGCGCTCTACCTTCCGTATACGTGTGATCTCCCAGAGCTAGAAAATAATACTGTAGCCACTTTTACCGACAATACTGCCATAATAACGGGCAAAAGTGATATAGAAACAGCTAATAAACTTCAATGCCATCAATAAATTCCAAAACTAGACCAAGAAATGGAAAATTAAATTAAATGAAGAAAAATTAGTTCGTCGTCTTCTCTATAGACACGTCGAACATATTCCAGTAAGTATGAATAGACGAGTACTTGTATATGCCAATACAGTCAAATATCTCGGTCTTACTTAGATACGACGCTTGGCTGAAAATTTCACGTAAAAAAGAGAAGAGAAGAATTAGGTATAAGATATAAGAAAATGTACTGGCTTTTGGCACCGAACAGAAATTACAACTAGAACGTTCACTCTCCGGCGGTACTTTTATTTTACGCTTACAAAGGGCATGCCGCCATGCAACTATTGACGGCATCGTTCTTTAGTATATGGGGGATACTTCGTACGATACGTGCGCGACACGCTAGTTAGCTAATTCTCGCTGAATGACGAAACGAGGTAAGGAGAGAAACTTGACGGGTCGAGCTTAGAGTGAACCTTCAAGTTGTAATTTTTGTTAGGTGCTTTTGGGTAGGAATTCAGCCTTGTTGATACATAATAAGCTCCTCTTATATAAACAAATATTAGAACCGGTGTGGACTTACGGTATTCAACTTTGGGGTTGTACCAGAAAGTCAAATATTAAAATTATAAAATCCTTTCAAAACATTGTGTGCAGCTTGGTATATAATAAATGGAGATCTCCACCGATATCTTGGAATATCAAACTTTGAGATAGAGATTCAAAAATTTGCAAGAAGTCACGAAGAAAGAGTTCTACAATACAAGAATATCGAGATCATCCAGCTCCTTGATAACTCCTACCAAATAAGAAGACTCAAGAGGATTATACCCCACGAGTTAGTGTAGTGCTTTGAGTGAAATTAAAAGCAGAGTAATTTGTGCAGTGCACAAAAAAAGTGCCATACTTGTCAGAAATAGCTAAGAAGTCATCAGTGGGTGACTCTTACAATTTAAGTAATTTAGTATAATAGGATTAGAAATAAGTTACTCATTAATCTTAGACTAGATCGTAATACTATTTTAATAAAAAATATATATCGGAAGATAATGGTTGTATTGAAACAAAAGAGATTTAGAGGTCAAATCAGGTCATATAGCAGTACTGAATTTTTTATAAAACTACAAATACTAGCCCTGATACTGAAGGACAACTCATTGCCTCTCTCCCAATTTTCGCACCTCTTGAAATATCCCTTGGTTATTCCCGTGTTGATTCTTACATAGTATGTCCAGAAATCTAGTTTTAAACTTGATTGTGAATCTAATTGACTGTAACAAATAACAACAACATTTTAAAACATGAATATATAACCATAGTCTACGTATCTAAATAGAATACGCGCCAGAATAGTTAGAAACTATAAATATCGGTTCTTTGTAATACTTTCCCCTCAATAACAGTACTTAAAGGGTCAATAAAACCAGTACACAACGCCATCAAAATTCTTTGTCGATGATATCGAGCAATTTGGTGTATTCGATTTGGCAATCAGAGATGGTTGCGATTCGAGATATCCATTTTGCAGTCTCATTGAGGGAGTTCAGTAATACTCAAACTTCATTCACCGTCGTCAATGTTTGCAATAAATATCGCAAAAGACGTTTTTAATAAACGGAGATTTTGGGAAGTGGCATCATACCTCTAATATATATATATATATATTTTTTTTTTTGAGAAAGCAGATTTTGCACTCATATTTAACTTTTGCATATTGAGGTGTTCCTGTATATGATTTCAGTAGGAATTCTCAGTTGGAGGATAATTTCAGCGACATTTATTAGCCTAGACCTTGTGCATTTATTACCCAATGCACCAATGTGTTCATTATGTAATTCATTAGAAAAATAGGATAATCTCTTGCTAAGTAACATATTGATCTTAATGTTGCTTTAAAATATTGTGAATTTATAATAAAGCACAGTGTACTACAATGTGGAATCTCACAATATTTTCTATACCAACGTTAATAGTAAATCGATGCAGAATTCCATTGTCGTTTCTACATTACTTTGAATAATTAACATACTAAAAAAAATCCAAATTGTATCAGAAACTGTTAACTATATTTTATTTCAAAAAAATAGAAAAAGTTTGCAAATCATATACATATAAGTGAATTAACTGAAGCTTTGTACCCATTGTTATTACGAGTAGTTAACGCTGGCAGCAAAAGAGTTGGAAATAATTGGAAAGAGATTAAAAAAGGAAGAGAAGTGACAACATAAGAATCGAACATAAAATGAAAACAGAATGGAAAACAGAAAAGATTCACTGGCTTTACTTGAATCACCACACTAGATGTATATAAACTTACATTATTAAAAATTATTGAATTTATTGATTAATAGTATATTATGACAAAATGTAATTTTGTACACTTCTGATAATCACTTGGAATCAACAACGTAATTATTTTTCTGAAATTAATGCATTAAATGAAAATTTGAACATAAAAATATATTCCTGATGGTAAATATAAGGAATTCAAATCTTTAGCATGGAATCTAACTTATAATTATTTAAACACCTAATTCTTAATTATTTAAAAGTAAAAGATTCACTAGTGTTATTTGAGTCACCACACAAAATGTATATAAACTTACATTTATTAAAAATTATTGTTTTTATTGTTTAATGGTATATTATGCCAAAATGTAATTTTGTACAATTCTGATAATGACTTGGAATCGACAACGTAATTATTTTTCTTAAATTGATTCATTTAATGACAATTTGAATATAAAAATATATTCGTGTTGGTAAATATAAGAAATCTTTAGCATGGATTATAACCTATTTTGTTGTCATCATGGCTTTTCACTGTTTCTGGAAAGTTGGGAAAAAATATTTTTAATCAAAGGGTTACAAATACTCGACTTTGATAAACAGAAATGGCTTCTATAAAATTTTCAAGGAAGTTAGAGTTAAGAATCTATAAATTCTTTAAAATTAAAAGAAATTATATATATTATATCAGGAAGAAATCCCTACATACTCAAATAATGGAGTCTTCGATCAGATGAATCTTGGTCAGATCCTAAGTAATTTTTCGTCAGTAAAAATGTATACAGGTGGTTCAAAATTATCAGATAGTACAGGTTGCGCTTGCTCTGTAGCAAACAAGCATCGTAGGCCTTGTTGAACTATCCATAGACTGTAATATTTACAGCGCAGAAGCCCATGTTGTTTATCAAGCACTAATTTAGAGAAATATACAGATCACTTAAAAGTTCAGAAAAGACAGTATTTGTATTTTAACTGATTCCAAATCAGTTTAACTTGCATTATAAATCACCAAGCAACATTATAGCCATAGAGAAATATTATTTGAGATAAGCAAACGAAGTTTCCAAAGAAGGACTTACGGTCACTTGTGTATGGGTAAAAGACACAGTAATATAGTTGACAATTATATTGTGAATCAACTTGTAAAACAAGTGGCACTGGGAATTTTCATTATCCAACCATTCGTTTTTCTACTTGATTTCAGTCATATTTTCCAGCAACAATAATGTAGTAGATGACATAAAAGTTTTGAAAGATATGTGTCAAAGTCAAATACTCAGTATACACAACTGCAGCCTTCTTTATCATTTAATCTACTCCATTTAAGCTGTAAAAAAGATAACAAGATTTTGATCAGTAAATATAAGTATTACCAGGATGCGGTTAAATAATGGTCGATTTATAGAGCACCTAAATAAAATTGGGTTGCTGAATACTCCCAACTGTATATGTGATAACGAATAATGTGGTGGCCTTAATTATATAATTTTTAATGCTAGACGCCATTTCCGAGCGAGCAGAGATTTTATAAAAAGAATAGCTGCTTTAAATATCTCACTCTAAATTATTACTCAGACACTACTTTACTTTAAACAGTATAATGGTACATCGAAACATTGAAGAAAGTCAGGCCAGAATTTATATTCCTATGTGGCGTACCTATTTGTGTATTTATTCCAGTCATACCGTAGTCCATTTATCTACGTTTAATGTCTTGGCAGATCCAGAGACAAGAAAAGTGTTATACGTGTATTATTTTGCTCCCTAGATAATCGTGATTAGTATTATTAAGGTTATTATAAGTATTTCTATAAACTGGAAGTCAATAGAAAAACAAATCTATATATAGATTTTCTGATTGTGCAAATTAGGCTAATTTAGCTTTTTGGGTAAAAAGCGTAAAATTTGATAACAAGACTGATATTATCGCTTTTTATGATAGGGTATCCCTAAGAATATATCTACAACTTGAAAGCTTCCCTCATAAAGTGATTGGATATGTAGAAAAGCCTAAAGTTTAAAACAGACTGATCACAAATCAGTTACAAATAAAAGTACTAACTAAATTGGTTCAAAAACTAAATTGTTAAAAATATAACAAAACATGTTTCTCGAGTTCAATACAAAATTAAATATTAAAAATATGCATCATGAGTAAGGTTATCTACACCTTATAAATGTAAAAATAGTTTTAGAAATCACATATTACAATTAAAACGACCTTTTGTGCATGAAGATTTAAAAGTTACTTAACGTACTAATTTAATAAAATATATCAATACATATTTGCATAGATGATGATGAAGAAAATAAAATAATTTATACATTATCAAGTTCATAGTTCAGTTTAAATGGTAGCGAAGATATTTTGAGAATAAAAATTAAATGACAAAAATGTTCTTTTATATTTGACATTAGGTAAAAAGAGAGAAAAGTTCTTTTGTTGACAATTCGAAATAAAGATTTACTAGTGACCGTGAACGATATATTTCAAGTCGCTATATTATGTCATGTCGCAGCTTACTTCCGGGCACAATTTTACCTTCCAGAACGCCAAATGGTCCAAATTAGAAATTACCTGTCACATCTAGGGGGCAGGTATCGGTTACAACACAGGCGCCAGGCATTGACAGCTCACTGTTTATTTACAGATCATAGATAAGATCTTATTATCTGTGAGACCTGAGGGAGAGCTTTGAAAGTATAACCGTGTTAAACCCATCGATTTTAGCAAATACTATAGCGAAGAGGATACTGTGAAAAATAGTATTCTAAGAGTCTCGTTTATTTTTCAGTGCATCGTTACTCGTGTCTTCTATAAAAAAGATGTGCTTAAAATTTTGCAATAATTATGACAAATCTCGCAAATAAGATAAATCTGATAATAAACTTTGAACTGTAATTATTTAAACTGTTGTAAGAAAATATTTTCTTAATTAATGGTTTAATTTTACACATTAATCAAGTTGTCACAGGAAAAATAAACTAATAAACAGAATATGAGGCAGGGATACGAATGAGTTTTAAGTCCCAGTTAACCCATAGTTAAGGGATTAAGCACAGTTAAGGTGTAACTGAAGAAACAAGAAAATGTTTTAATCAATACAGTATTCTTTTTTAAACAAATGAAAAATCGTAATGTTTCTATTAATTGTCTCACAATTTATTAATGAATTTACAGCTGTAACATATTAACCATTTTTTAACACTGCTCAATAACATTGAGTGTGGCCTACCACCACACATATCTGTCCACGTCAAATACTTCAAATATCCATACAGAAAAATCTCAAAGGGATTAATGTCTGGGAACCAAGACAATAATTCGAAAACCAAAGAATTCAAAAAATCACTTAAACATCTTTCGATAAAGGCTTGCTACATCTTGCATAATATATATATATATATATATATATATATATATATATATATATATATATATATATATATATATATATATATATATATATATATATTTTTTTTTTAATCTTCACACTATTTCTATAAAAAACAAGAAATTTGTTCTGCGAAACTGTGATTTAACCACCTAAGTTCAGGATCCCCTCTATAAAAAATAACATCTGCACATATTGCTCATACTCAAATTTAACAACATTTAAAATTAAAAACCATAGTTACGGAAAATTTTTTGTTCCTCAAAACCTGTGATGTTATTTAGTTGACCTGTAATTTTTCATAGAATTTATTTAGTTTACCGTTTAGATGAAAATAAGTTTCATCTGAAAACCAAATTTTTGTGGTATTAATTTGATTATAATTAAGCAAGCCACTCATTTTCATGCTAAAATATAGCGATTTTCTTTCTTAGCTATTGAGAGCTAGATACTTCTGAAATGCTGATTCTTCTTATTTTCCAGATCTTTCATTGAGTCCTGGGTTTGGCTTAGGTATGTGGATGACGTGTTCACAGTATTCGACACAAAAGTTATGAACATTGATAATTTCGTTTCCAGATTAAATAGCCGTTTCGCGTCAGTAAAATTCACATACGAAGTTGAAACTAATGAGAAATTACTATTTTTAGATGTATTAGTTATTAGAAATAGCAAAAATAAGTTGGAATTCGATATATACAGAAAAGACACCAGTACTCTCAGATATATCCCTAATGACTCCCACCATTGTGTTCAACACAAAATGGCGAGCCTCAATTTTCTAGTCCATCGCCTACTAAGCTTCCCTCTCAGTGAGGAGAGGTTTGAAAAAGAAAAAGCGCTAATCAAGGATATAGCTGAGTGTAATGGATATTCTATTGATACAGTTGAAAAAATGATTAGGAAACGTAGATATAAAGAAACACTTCGAAATTCCTCGACCTTTCAAACTGAAAGAGAACATCCAGAACAATCTATTCCTTACGATCCTCGATTCACTCGCGGTATTAGTATGATTTTTAAAGATATAGGAATGACGGTAGTTCATTCGTCAAAAAATAAATTAAAATAACTCTTAGACAATCCAAAAGATAAAACTAACACAAATGGTAGGTCGGGGATTTACTAAATCAGCTGTAACGACTCTAGTCAAAGGTACGTTGGACAGACCAGACGATCTATTCAAACTAGGTTCAAATAGCATAAGGCGCATCTCAAATATGGTAGAATAGATAAGTCTAGTGTTGCCCAACATCCCTTCGAGAACAACCATAAGATAGATATTGGCAACTTAAGATTAATTAGGAATGTAACAAATGGAAGACAGCTGGATGCATTTGAAAGTTTAGAAATTCAAAATGTAAAAATAGTATGAATAATGATAGAGGGCCTATTCCACATAGCCCTCCATCACTATTGGCTAGTTACTCACGACTCATTGAGCCGCGGCCGTGACGATCGTTGTTCGGTGAGCCGCAGCCGTGACGGACGTAGTTCAGTGAGCCACAACCGTGACGGTCAGGATTCACTGAGCTATAGTGAATAATTTAGGTATAAATATGATACATTGTTAGCATAAGATTAGTTTTAATCATCTTCAGATGATGCCAACTTTGTTGGCGAAACGCGCGTCGAGTGTAGTGTATAGTGTTTTGGTGTTTTGTGGAAAACTCAGTTAGTGTTAAATTATTGAGTGTTTATTGTTTTTTTTTGAAAAGGGCACATCTGATGTGTATATGTACTGAAATTATGAAACAAAACTTACATTATTTTAAAAACTACTCGCCCACCTTCCCTGAAACAGCAATTACAGTATTTATACAAGTACAAAATTACTGCACAAACTTATAAAAGCCATGTTACCATATACAATGATCTTGAATGGAACAAATATTTCGGTACATAAATTTTAATTAAGCAGATATAATAAATATGTGTTTAAAAATAGCCCGCATAATTCCCATTCAAGGTGGGTAGATACCAAAGAAAATATACAGTGAAAATCAATGTCTTAAATTATGATAAAATACACGTTATTTATCTGCAAAATCTTGCATATGAAAAACTATATAGGAAGAAAAGTTATTAATGTTTGCTCTGTTCTTTATAGTATTAATTTATAAGAATTGTAAGGATAGGTAGAAATTTTATACTATTGTAAAATGAGGAGAGGAATCTTGTCTTCTACAGCTTAGCGAAAACTGATCAGAAACAAAATAATAGTAAAGCGCATTTCTCCAGATATATGACCTTATGTTATTTTTTATGGGTCAATCTACATGTAAAAGTTGTGTATATGGCAACTATGTCATGAAGAAATAATATAATCAGTCATGTTCAATACATTTATTTGAAATATCTGCAATATTGAATTGAATGAACTTTTTGAGTTAATTATGCTTTTGGTCAATAAAGGAAATAATTTATTGTTGCATATACGAGTATAAGACCACTAAAGTTATTAATAAGTGTATCTGAAAAATCAGAATTTCTTAAAAATCTATTGTTACTCATCACAACGAAAAGGTTCACCTATGTTGAACCTTTTCGTGAACATAATGAAATTTCAGAAATATTCTCAAATCATTATATATATTTCCTCTCAAAATAGAGCTGATGCACTCAGGACTCAATAATTTGTATTGTAAACTGTTTTGTCTTTTCAAAGAAAAACCAAATGGAACATGGTTGAGGTACAACTTTTTAACCAAGGCACAGGTTTTTTAACCAAGTTTCTAATCGGTCGACTGGTTTAAATACATTAACGACGGATTTAACATCATTTGCATTACATACTATTCCGTACCATTTCAAGGAGATTTTTTACGTACAATTAAGTAAAATAAGGAACCGGTTACATGATAATTTTTGTGAGCAGGTGAATTTTTGAAATCAACAGAATATTAAAACCATTATAATGAAGACATTTAAATACAATAAAATCCTTCATTTACATTTAATGTTGGTTAGTATTAGCATACGAACTATGTCGTTCAGTGTTTGGACTACTTACTAGTGGTATTTAGACTACCATTAAAAACAAGGACCGGAGACGTTTTAAAAATATAGTTCGAAAGCATTAAAGGGTAGTTCTCAAGTGGTATCTCAATTACACTTTTTAAATCATCCGAATACGTTTCAAAAATAAAACATTAGTACCAATTTTATCGAATTTACCTTACTTTTTGGACTCACTGTATATTGTTGTGTGGTGTAATGGACAAGCAATATGATTCGCGTAGGTGGAGGTAAATAATTTGTATTTGTATATCATTTCTATCTTTTTAGAATTGATAAATTAAATTTTTTTAATAATTAAAATTCTTTCATTTATGCATATAAAACTACTGCTAAGCGTTCTCTTTATGACACGATAAATTATTTTGGGAACAGACCAAAACAAAGATGTGGGGATGATCCAACCATGCATAAAGAAGGGTGACCATATGCTAATTCTCCTTGGTGAAAGAGATGCCAATTCACCCAAACATATATCAGCCCTAAATTCTCCTGTTATCAGCTCTAAACTAGCTACAGTCAACCAGGACCCATTATTGAGATAACTTTACAAAAGTGATGTAAAGATGTAAATAGCGGGCAATATATTTGATCTGTGTTATGGTGAAGAATTCAAAATTTCAGTATATGTTTTGTTCATAAGTATTGGAACTGTTTACAGCAGAATATTAGGACTGTTTACAGCTGTCACTGTAAGTACACTGACATGAGATATTCTAAAGTACCTTCTAATTGGATGATGAGGACAAAGCTTTTGAAACAAATAGTTTGGACACAGATAAATCGACCTTTCTAAGCTAAGGAAAGTTTTGGTTGGTGGATTATCGGTGATTGATGTTTGATATTTGATAGGTTTACGCTGAGTATTGATCTGAATGCCTAACATATTTTCTCAGCAGGCTTTAAAAGTGATATTATACCGTAACCATTTAGACGTGGCATGAACTAAGCTGGTAAATACTGTGTTTATAACCACTATTGTCATATCAGCAATAACATTTAGCGTTAATGTTAGTAATAGATATCTTCTAAGATAACTTCCAAAGCCTAATGTTTTAAAGAACTTTAGCAGTGCAATAAATAATTGTTAAGAATATTTTGTACTGATTTGGAAAATTCTGCAAAAAATATCTTAGCGACTTTAGCATTAAAAAAAAACAAATCAGACACATAATTTGGTGAAATTGCTATTTTTTCATATAATTCTACTTCTTACAGATTTACAATGCCAGATTACAGAGTTACCATCGCTATCGTTGTGCATTTTTATTGCAGCCATAATGGCTTTAACGTACTAAAAAAATAAATTACTTTGTAACTGATTAATAAACCTTTAGCATTTATATTATATTTTATATGTAGCTCTACCAATTTCAGTCGCCCTTAGGTGACATTTTTAAAGACAATATCCTCATGTACTTGCCCAAAACACTCTATTTCATTCTAGGATTGTCCTTGATTTGTTTACTGAATCATCTACATTTGAAGAAATGGCACTTTCTAAATTCAATATGAGCTGTCACTTCCTGAGCAATATGGAAAATATGCAGCCGAAGTTAGAAAAGTGGCAATATGTGTGGTAGCTGATAAGGCACTCCCTAATAATTATTAATGGATTCGGCTGCTAAGATTGATGTTTGCTTAGATAGAATTGCTGTAAATTTAGAAGCATGGTAACAATGAGGGCGTACGTTTATTATAACGGTATTATGGCGAGTGGGTTTGTCTTTGTTTTGAAATATAGTTTCATAAACACATTTATTAGGGAAGGTTTTTAACATACTTTAATACTAGTTGCATATGTAGAAGAACCAAACCTTCGTCTGAATTTTTCTTAAAAATGTTTAATACGGTCGTTAAAATATGTATGTTCCTTTTTAAGTAAATTTCGTGATACGAAAAAAATTCTTTTCGAGTTTTCGAAACAAACTCGTACTTACTGGTAACATATAGTTCATCAGTCCGGACTTAACCTTCTTTAATCTTTTTTCATCGTATAATACAGTTGGGAATAGAGAACTATTATCTGAAATTAAATTACCAAAAATAATTGTCAAAAATAATTTTTTGCAATAAAGCAGTACCATGTATGATACCTGCTAAATTTTAAAAAATACTGTAATAATTACAGAATCAGCACAATTATTTTTTAATGTTAAGGAATATTGTAATGGTAACTCAATTTCTTTTGAATTCATTTGATACAGGTATTCTGTTAGAGTTCATTAATATTCACTTAGAGATAATTAATTTTTCTGTCGGTATACAATTAAATAAATATATGAGAAATGACAATCAGTTGAGTATATGCTTAATTTTGATATGTAAATATCTGACATGGTAAGAATCTTATGCAGATGACAGTATAAAGTACTGTTATAATAAAGTGAAAGAGATGCAACTACACTTTAAATGTAAATGTAAATTTGGAATATGTATTACAAACGCGGTAAGTATATACACAGGATACTGTAGCATTAACATTTCTGGTTTTTAATATCGTATATATCTCAAACTCCACACTCGTAATATGATTACCAGGATTTAATTATAAAAGTCAGCAGGTCATTTTCGAAATTTGAGACAAAATATATATTAACCTGATAATTATTTTGAACATAAAAAAACCAATGGCAATGCAAAAGAAACAAAAATACTCGGTATACGTACATACATATTTATGTTGCTGAATATTTTTTACTTATTTAAGTTGGCACTGACTAAGCTGTTTAAGTAAAAAATGAGCCGTGGGTTAATGCTCCTTGGCAGAAGAATAAATAATTAAGCATAATCTCTGTATCACTTTACGAGTTGTGAAAGTGGAACGGTGTCAAATATTCTGTATGTATGCTGTGCGATAATTGTATTTAATAATTGCATACAACAGTAAAATATTTTTCTTTCTGTTGCAATAATTTTATAGAGAACATTTTGACAATAAAGTAGTACAAATTAGGTCATTATTTTTATTATGTCGGAGAGTTAACATTCAAATGATAGAAATTATTAAATTTATTAATTTATTTTTGAGTTTTGGCTATATATAAATTCTTATTCAACATATAGTTATTGACTTTGTACTGTTGACTAAAAATAATAACTGGGTTATTTTACTTCCGATTTAATTTCAAAGGCCGTACTCTATTTATATGTGTGGGCAATTTCTCTTGATAGTAATATAACATTAATCTTATTTTATAAAATTGCTTTACAATAAATAAAATTAAGTTGTTCACTTAACCAATTCGAACAGCGTATTCATTATGACTAATTTAATTTATTTTTAACCATCAAAGAGTTTTAGAGCTTTTAAACTGACCAGACCCTTATCTACGTTAGCTGATTTTATTAGTGAAATTATGATTAATGGTTAAAATCTAATATTATTTATCATGCAAAGGGGATCTGTTTAAAAGTAGTAGTGATTCATAAAACTAGTAATAAAGGTTTTATGTATTCTACTACTTTAACTTTTTTATTTGCTATCTAGAAGTACCGAAATGAAACATATGTACGTAAGTCACTAGTAGAGAGCATAAGAAAGGAAAAACTGTTTTGAAGTTATTTAAAATTCATACCTTAATCCTAGATTATAAGATGTTTTCCAAAATATTACAACATGTACAAATGTATTCTTGTGTCGTAAAAAATTGTAATATTACAGCTTTATAATTTGAGATAATCTTGTGTTTTATAGTGCCTTTATTAATCAATGTCGAACTATTATTTTGCCTTTGATTTCTTTTTAGTTTTTAATGGGGCGAGGTTGTGCTTAGTGCTAATTCTCCATCTAGTACCCGACATTCACATGGACACATAAACACACCGAGCCAACTTATGGGGGAATCGAACCCACGCCCGGATTTCTTCGAGCCAGTAGTCTAGGTCATCTCGAAGCAATTAGCATTATTAGTCGAGATTAGTCCAGGGAAATAGAGACCTTCTGCGAAGTAATTATGGAATAATTTACCCTTACAAGATCTGGTCATGTCTATATACATCTGTCATCAGTGCAAATGTCAGTAATCATGTGAAAAAAATTCGACCCGTTCTACCATTGCTCGAAATGGAACCCGGAACCCCAGCGTGTAAGGCTGGAGTAATTCAAATTCAACATTGTATTAACCATTATTAATAGTACTAACTTAACTAGAGGTGCTTTTGATAGAATTAATACAAAACATATACGGGACGTGTTAAAATTTTGTGACGCGAAGTGAGCTGTGGTGTATATGTGGGAGATGGATTTTATTTAATGTGGGGTGTTTTGTTTCATATTTGTGTGGGGCAAAGCTGGATCATTGTCACTATATCACATCGTTACCAACACCTATCACCTATCTAAGTGGATTTGGTGACTATTCTTTAGTATTTAAAATCAATACAAATATGCATGTCAAATCAGCCTTGCCAACAACCCACTAATAATCTTGTTATATATACAAAATACAAAAATTGCATATAGCATTAATATAATAGTTTTATATAGCATTAAATTTCACCTTATCAACATTTACGACAGAAAATGACTATATGTATGACTGTATATTTAAGTTTTTTCTTAATTTAAGCTTAAGGCATACTATACAGAAAAACAACATCTATCAGTATCAATAACAGAGATTATCTACATTGCTCAGGTTGAGGTTGGGTCTAATACTTTGGCGGTGTCATTGTATCTTTAGACTCGAGCCCCAACGAGGAAAGTTTAGCACCTCTGCCTGAGCATGGTTGTGAACAACCTCTGACTGGACATCGGTATGTGCACATTAACCATCCAAACATTAAGTATCTATTTCTTTTACGTGGTTGATTGCCGGATATAGTCGCCACGTTGTACCTTCTTGCATCTTACTATTTTTAGAGGCTTATATTCCTCTCTTCGTCAAATGGCTTTCTGAAATTTCCAACTTCTCGAAACGTTAAGATAGTAAATGATGACCTGACAGCCAGCCTGGAAATCCACCAGCTAGCGATACGAGTTTGGTTTTCATGGAAGCATGATACCCAAGTCTCGTCAAATATTTTGACAACAATACTGTAATGTTTATATAATACGAATAAAGATCAATAACATACTCATGAGTAAATTGCATTATTTTCGTAAAAAAATCCCAATGTTTATTTTTTCTCTAACATTATTTTAATATTTGGTTATCATTTTGAATTGAAAATACATATATTTTTGCTTTGTTTATGCTTTAATTCTCCACATACTTATATGGAGTCACTTGTGTACAAACTGTTTGCAAATCTTTTATGGTACATTTTCCAGAAATATAAGTTTTTATATCTGTCACCCTAAGACGCCCCTGAGTCCCTTTAGTGGCTCTACCTGAGATCATTATCACTCCATAGCCACGCGCCCCAGAGATTTATAGGCCTAATTTGCCAAAAACCCGGGCACGGAATGTGTGTCCGGATGAAGTAGACCAGAGTCCGGCGCCCATCGAAAAACTCGAGACGTGTTCGCGCTTATTTTATTGCGAATTTACTGTCTCATACGCAGAAAAACACTTAAAACTTAATTGACTTCACTGGTCTACCACAATTACATTTTATCAAATAATCGGCTGAAATCCAATTCAATTTTTTATTAGCTGTAGTATAGTAAATAGTTGGCATGTGAATAATGAACTTATCGGCGTTCTCTCCACGTAAAGATCTATATATATACGTACATATGTTCCGATTCTCTACTGAATTTTAGTTTAGTAAAATGTTAAACTAATTAAAGTTCTTGTAACTCACAACTTAGCTAATATTATACACAGTAACGTTTTATTTATACATATGTTGCTAGAGTTTTGTTGCCTTTTTATTTGATCGTAAATTCTTTAAAAGATAATCAAAGATATAGTCAATCTAATGATTAACTCACTGTAGATAAATGATTAGTATCTATAGTTTTATACGCCAATTATTGCTGTTCTACGGAGAAGTCATTCAAAATTAGAGTTGTGTAAAATATGTATAAACGCTTTAATAATATTACTAAAGTACTTGTTAATGATATTCATTCATTAAGGATAATTAAAACCGCATTGCATAAAGACGTCAATTTTGTGTAGATCGAAAGAACATTATTAGATAATTGATTTAGTTGCAGTTTATTAAACTTGATTTTCACTTGTATATAATATTTTACGAAAATAGTGAAAATACTTGACAGGATTGTTGAATTGATTGATGTCCCTCTGATTTTTCGTTACCTATATAATTCTAATTCATTACCTCCAACCAAGTATATGCCCAACCATTAAGTGATATGAACAGTAATGTGAACTCTAGTTTATATATTGGTATTTTCCTTCTTCAAGTGTCCTAATTTCGCGTATGTTGATCTTATTTTCTAAATAAGCAATTGTTTAATTAATCCCAAATTTACTGTTTTGGGAAACTGATTGATTATGATATTTGAATCGCTTAATTTATTATACCGTACGATTAATGTGAAATCCGATTATCCAATTTAATACAGGTCCGGGTTCATTAAGTTTTTGTTACTTGTTCTGCTACTAATTGTAAAACAACTTCGTAGAAGTACTAATTTTTTTCACAATAAATTGATCCAGTTGGCTTCAATTTATTAGGCTACGTGTAAAATGGAAATAGTGCCTTAATTTATGTTCTACACTAAATTAGTCAATAAACTTAAGATCTTGTAACTCTTCTTAGGAGGAATAGAAAAATCAACAGAGTGTCATATAATACATAAAGAATTTTTATTTAAAGAATTCAGAGAACTTAAGATCTACAGAAAATTTAACACTTAACCTCTTTTATACGTCAATATGTAATGTTGGCGAAACTGAATTGACAAGCAAATTGTTTCAAATATTGTTGTAATTAAATTGTAAAATTGTGTTGACGAAATTATTTTGTGAATTTACAAAAAATTGTAAAATGTATCCACTTATTTTCAAATAAATTGGAATAACATACCCTCATGTGCCTTGTGAATATATGGGAATTGTCATGAAGATCTAATAGTAAACGCATTAATTTTAATATTATGTGAAAATAATGGATCAACAGTTTTACATAACCCTTTCCTCACATATCTAACATTTGAGGCCTTGCCTTACATGTTATTTAAAAAAAAATCTTGTATATTGCAAATATTGTAATGGATTTCTTGATCAGAAATTTATCATTGAACAAGTTACATAACTGCATCTTCATTTAATTTCGAGAACTTTATAGTATATATAACAAAAATAGATTTTACTTTTCACTTAAACAACATTGTTGTACCTACTTATAAGTAGATACTGACTAATAACTTTTACAAGAAAATCTACACATATTTTTATTTAGAGTAAATCATTTCTTTGTCCATTTGCTACTAAGCTTAACTAAAATACTTAAGAAAATTATTGATTTTAGAGACATGCCGTTACATGTTGTCGAAAACGATTTGTTTTTGCTAATGTTCGGTCCTCTAAAGAAATTGTAGTTACAATTAAGATGTGCCAAAAAACATCTTACTTTACGTCCTGTATGGTATATTTTGTACTCAAACCTCACTAAAAATCGCCGTTATTATTATTGTTTAAATTGTCTGATATTTTATCGATAATATAAGTATAGATAACCTCCCGCTTTAATTATAAAATGACTTCTACGGTTGTGGGTTTTTTTCTTTTTTTCTATTACTATTGCCGATCATAATTGAAAATTGTACTACAACCACTTTGTTGATACAACTGGGAAACCAGTGATTCTAAATGAAATTATTCATAGAGGAATAATAAAATTTCAAAATACGCTTTCTGTAATAGAAACACGCAATTGCTGTATTCCTGTGTCAAACACAACATGACTTTCCATAAAACTGTTTTATGATATATACAGTGTCTAATAGTTCATGGTACTCCAGTCCATACATATTTTATAAGCGTATCAGATATATAATTTAATAGACATATATTCCACAGATCCATGAAAGGATCTATGGAATATACTCGTATGTCTATTAAGTGTGGGATATGATTAATTGCTTTTCGCAGCATTATTGATGCTAAATTAAAAGAAGTTAAACTGCTGCTTTTGATCTTTTTTTATGAAACTGCAGTTGCAAAAGGTGCTACAAAGACCGATCGTGCAGCGATAACGCCAGACAGTGTTGTCGCCAACAAAATTGAATGTGTTTATTAATTAAACAAAATAGGTTATTATGTACATTGAGAATAAAACTGAAGGAAATGTGACTCTGAAAGAATTGATGCCTCACGTACTGAGGGTTAGTTAAGAATAACACGAACGTATTTATTAAAAGTAAACTAAATATACTTAATGTATTTACTTAAAGACACCTAGCATTATTTTAATTCTGGATCAAATCGTTAAGGATCATTGCATTAAAAGTGACAACAATGATCAGGTAAAGGTTTTTGACATCATCACTGTTGAAATTTACTTACCACAAGTATTTCAAATTACGTAGTACTTCAAATTTTGTGGATTACATAAGAATTGTTTCCAGAATTTATTAATTTATATGTTAATAGCATTTTTTCATTATTACAGTAGTTGCAGCAATTTCTTTCCTTTTTTTTTATTTTGTTATTGTTTTGACATTGACGTGATTTATTTATAGAATTATTCTACGCTTTCTAAGGGTTTGTGTTATCTATTGTCACATTTTACTTATATATTGTCACAAATATGGGTTTTAAAATATGGTGGATTAACGTCAAACACAACGAATTAAATGCCATTGATCATTATACTATTAGACACTCAACTATAAATAAAACAAAAGCAAACTTTCAAAATTTTAATTAGCCAGCTAGATCTCGGGATGTAACTCCTCTGAACTATTTTTTGTGGAGTTACTTTAAATCCAATATATGTTTTATTAAGCAAATACTACGGAAGTAGAAGATATACAGAATTCAAAATGAAAAAAGTAAAAGAACTTAACCTCGTTTTTTACACATATTTATGTACTTTAATTCTATCATATATTTTTAAAAATTATAATTAGATCTGATTATTTTTGTACTAAAAAAAACAAAATATCAACTTCCATACTGGATTATGAAGGGAATGCGATAATTTATTTCTTTATTACAACTTTTAGCATCTGCTTTTATCAAACATAAATTAGTACGAATTAGTTGAATCATTACGTATACACGTTTATCATTACATCTTATTTATACCTTCTACTTCTAATAATTTATGTTTATTTTACGACAAATCCAAATCTAAGCGAGCCGGCTTCCAAACACGCAATTCATGCATTTTTATGGCCTCGGCCATAACGTTTATAACTGACTAACTATACAAACTGGTTTTAGTGAAAATTCATAGGTAAAAGTGATAGTAATAATTATTACAAATAAACAAAAATAAAAGTTTTGTAAACAATACCACACATGAGAAGAACTAGATTATGTAAATAATAATCCAGTTATATTTATAGCGATCAAGATCATACTGATTTTGGAATACTAGAAATCTGTAATAAATGGATAAAATATCTATAACTCTATTATGTCACTTTATGAGTTAATTCTCATAATCTCATAATGAATAAAACACCGTAAAATACATTATTGTCTTTCATCCAAGGTTATGCCAATTACAAAATTTGCAGTAAATTAAAATATATATGATTTATATAAAACGAGTTTTGTTTACATTAATGTTATTCTTTCTATTAGTTAAATAATATGTATATTTAATTTTTTTATTATTTAAAACAGGATAAAAGTAAAATACAATTTTTACATATTTTCATAACTTTAATTTGATTTGTTCTTTTTTCTGCATTGTTTTCTTCCATTTATGTTTAACCTATTATATATAATCAGAAGTAAATAAAAGGAAACTCGAAAAACAACCTAAGGAATTCCCAAAAAAAGTGTAGAAAGCGGTAAATGTTATATTCCATATTGCAGTTTTGTATTTCAATAAGTATGTATGTTATATGTATGTTAATTAAAACAATGCAATATTTTTACAGCATTTACAAAAGTTATGGCTGAATTTAAGTAAAGTGTTTATTTTAATTCAATCAGTTTATTCCGTATGTATCTATCTATGATATAAATTATCACTGATTTAGAAGTTTTTTAGCTTATTTTAGTATTGGTTTATAATTCAATGCTGATCATAATTTTGGTCGTAATTTTAAATAAGTAATTTTTAATGAGAAAAGTTAGTAATCTCCACATTAAACAAAACAGTACTTAAAAATGTTTTCCATATTTCTTAAATAAGATTAAAAATTTGTTTTATTATAATTTCTGTTTAAATATAATAATGGAATTAAATAATGAAATTTTAATATCCAACGAAGACGGGGTCTTGTTTATTTAAAATTTAAACCAAATATAAAGAGTGGTCCAACCATAATGCACGATGTTAATTGTGAGTCACACCTTAACGTCAAGTTTTTTGGCCAACTTAATTTGACATTTCTTTGTTTTAGTGTTTGACAAATTCAACCATGGAGAGGTACACAATTGAGCAGCGCGTTAACATTGTTGAAGCCTTTTACGAAAATGGGCGTTCAAATCAAAATGCATTTCGTGCACTTCGTGACTTTTTTGGTCAGCATAATCGACCAAATGTGTCCACAATCGGGAGAATTGTACGCAAATTTCAGCAAACCGGGTCTGTAGGAAATGTGAAAATACCTGTGCATGCTCGCCCAGTTCGTTCTGCGGAAAACATTGCTGTTGTTCGCGATAGTATAGCAGAAGAGCCGTCAACCTCGACTCGTCGTCGTGCCCAACAATTGAACATCTCACGAACACCACTGATGCGAATTTTGAATAAAGATTGGAATTTACACTCTTACAAGGTTCAATTAACTCAAGAGCTGAAGCCTACTGACCATTTCAAGCGTCGTAAATACGCCGAATGGTTGGTTGAACAGACAGAAGTGAATGGTGACTTTACAAAGAAAATCATCTTCAGCGACGAGGCACACTTTCACCTCAGTGGATTAGTTAACAAGCAGGATTGTCGCATTTGGGCAAATAAGAATCCACGAGTGATTGTTGAAAAGCCGATGCATCCACATAGAGTGACTGTTTGGTGCGGTTTATGAGCTGGCGGCATCATCGGGCCGTACTTCTTCGAAAATAAGGTCGGCCAAGCAGTTACCGTGAATGGTGTTCGCTATCGCGAGATGATAACGGACTTCTTGTGGCCAGAAATTGAGGACATGAACCTGGACGATATGTGGTTCCAACAGGATGGTGCCACTTGCCACACAGCCAACGAAACACTGGCACTTTTGCGCGAGAAATTCAGTGGCCGTGTTATCTCACGTCGTGGCGTTGTTAATTGGCCGCCACGATCATGTAATTTGACACCGTTGGACTTATTTCCTTGGGGATATTTAAAAGAAAAAGTGTACGTCAATAAGCCAAGAACAATTGAAGAGCTAAAGGATGAGATAATTCGACACATTAACGACATTGAACCTCAATTATGTCTCAGAGTCATTGAAAATATGGACCATCGGATGCCACTGAAGCCGTGGCGAGCATTTGGCCTATTTTTGTTTCACACATGATTGTCATAGATCCTTCTATCATAATAAAAAATATTAAGATAATTCTCTGAAAACTTTTTGTTTTATTTACAATTAACATCGTGCGTTTTGGTTGGACCACCTTTTATGTTGATAATCTAGATTTCAATAAAATAAATATCGGTTTGTATATCTGGTTATATGTCCTTGTGAGATTTAGATTTTTATTTTGTTAATGGTTTTAATGAAAATGAGACATGCAATATGACAATCCCTAGTGCTATTCAAAAAAAGTCTAATCAGTCGGATATGGGAATCAAGAGCGTAGACGTGTAAAAACGTTAAGTTTGTGTTTTATACTATATAATCTTGTATTTTGGATATAGATAAAAATACCAATACATGATACATAGATAGTTATAAAAGTATTTGAAATTTCAGGCAATAATAATAAGTCTATGGAAAAGGGGAATGAAAAACAATCTAGTCTATTCAACAATCTAAACTAAAACCGTTATAAGTTTACTATTACGTCACCACCATACGCTAATATCACAGACACATCAATACGCTATTCCTATAAACGCATTTGCTATAATAGGTAAATAAGAGACAGGTGATGTTATGTGTGTTTTCGGTCCTCTGAGATGACCTGAATATATCACCGACAACTGTTTTCATATTTTTACGCTGATCGGTGAGAAGACAAATAGTAAACGATTTAATCTAATACATACGTATTAGATTAAAAATATGAAACGCTTCTATTGACTAACGCAGTAGATAATTTTCGACAGATATTGATAGTTGTTTGATATCTGACTGCTAACCTCGTCTCGTTTTCTGCAAATTTTAATCTTTTGGAATACTTTGAACGGAGGCCCTTTAATATCTGTTAGAGCCCATAGATTATAAGGTTGGTCACCGTAATAACTTATTTGAAAGGAATATTCTAGTTTCCTTTGATACCGGTAACACAGTTGACTGTAAAGGCGATAAATTTAAATTACGTATACAGTCACTCGCTTGACTTTAATTTTTCATCTTAGTTCACACGAATATCGCTTATAACGTAGTGGTGAAGTTATAACGGGTTGACTGTAGTCTATTCTATATCTAGTAGTCTATCGACCTATATATAACTTAAATAAATAAGTTTTAAGTAAACTTACATAAATTATAAGTTGAACAATTGTATATTTTGTCCAATTTACAATTTCCTAGTACACCATTGTTTTTGTTACATACCTAGTTAAGTGATGATCAATAAATTATTTAAGAATCTTGTAGTTAATTAAAACCGCCATGAAATGTAGGCGATTTTTGCTTACTCCCATTAAAAGCAGTCAACGATAACACAGAAAAAAAGATCGGTATTGAATCAAGGGAAACGATATAAAAAAGATCCGTGAAACTCCTAAAAAGGTCTAGTACACGACGATAAAAAAATTAATTGAGACCGTACCACTTTTTGGTTATATTGCTTCCGTTTATAATTGCTGTCGTGCTCATTGCTTCGAGAAGATCTTCTTTTGTAACATATATATGCCGAGATTGAGGATATATTGCCGTCAGATAAATGCAATGTCGCTTATAAGACAAGCGTCCGTGAACTGAAAGTAAATATTTCTTAACTGGCATGACATATTTCTTTATCAGATTCAGTTAAAAAAAATACTCAACAGAAAACTAAAATAACTATAGTTTTCAACGGTATCGGTATTAATGTATGTTGTTATTTTTATAGATTAATATTTGCAACTGGTTGTAAATATATAAATTTTAGTACCATCTATTATTGCCTATTTATTTAATTTCTTAAATATTTTGAGGGAAACATTAGGAAATGAACCTAAGGGAAACCATCTACCCCAATATATCTTCAGTTCATTTTACTTGACAGTTCATAAATGCTTATGACTTTTTTACAATCTTTTGAGAAACAGTAGTTTCATTGACACACATTTTGTATTAATACTGTAGTAAGCAACGTCATGTCAAACTACAGCCATGAAATGTTAAAAAACTGGTACAGCAAAACCAAAAAGGGACGAAGTGGCTAATGGACGCTGTCTATTATAATATTCATAATGTAAAAATATTTTGTACTAGTTTTTACTTTCTTATTGTATGATTACACAAATTGAAAGAAGACATAAAAAGTCTAATAAGTAACGAAATTTTTTATATTCATGTTACCCACTTATAACATTTATTATGTACTTAGATATAGAATAAAGTTATATACAAAGAAATATGGGGTGTTGGAACTATAGGATTCGAATTGACCGCCATTTGTGTTCTGTCAAAGATAGGGTGTCAATATTTAACGACTGTCATCTACAAATCATATAAAAAATAATTGAAAATAAAGATGAACACTTAGAAAATTTCCTTATTAAGAAAAGCACATCATACATTGTTCTCATAGTACTTACTATGTAACTTTTATCCACAAACAACAAATTATATCTTCAAAAAATGTTTTTTATTGCAATATACACATCATTAATTCAGTGACACAAAATATTTTAATGTTTGTACTCATCTTTGAAGCTAATGAATGTAAATGTAATGGTAAATAAGAAGTAATGATAACGTACAAATAAGCATGTTAATTTAAATAATAACATGCAGATAAGCATATTAAATCAACATATATTGAAATATACAAAACTGTTCACAAATCTTAAAATATCAGTAGCTCCATCCATAAAAGAATTGATCTAGTGATTTAATGAAGACGGCATTAATTAACAATTTCTGAGAGAATATAAGTAATCGAGGAATTAAATTAATTAAGATTAATAATTTGCCTTTTTCGTGCCTATTTCTCTACTGAAAGCTTATTATAGGTCTATATATTGTCTAAATATTACCAATTACATATAACAAAATAATATAAACAGTATATATCACCAATATTTCATAGATCCAGTAAATTGTACGGCAATGTTTGAAGAAAATTGATATATTATACTGTATGGAAACTTATGAGGGATCTTTGCTATATAATTAGTAAGTTTTCCTTGGAATTTTATGATTTGTTGACAATATTTGATTTAAATTATCATTGATAATTTAGTTAAATTCTTAGGGATGTATTTCATCACCTTTTAATTAATTACATGGAGGATATCTTAATTTTAATAATATTGTTATAATTTAAAAACAATTTAAAGTATAACAATATAGAATATATTTATTATACAGAGTATTAGTTTTACCTTTTCAAAGTTATGTTCGATATGTGAACCGTTTTAAACTTCCTACATTCAGCCACCGTTCAATAAATTTTACATAAAGCCAAGGTTACAACTAGATCTGAATATTAAATGTACGAGGACACCCCAATACACCTCATTTCCCTTTTCAAACAGCCCCAGCACGCTACTTAACATTGTGCTGATCTTATCAAATCAACAGTTTTATTGTGACGAAAATTGTAAAATTACTCTTACATCCACTTTGGTTTTAAACGCATATCAAAATGTTCTTAAACAATATTTTTTCTTCGTTAATCTAAAACCTCTTTTAGTAAATGAAAACGGATTCTACTAATAGTGATAGCAGTATTATCACTAGATTAGTATTTACAGTTATGTTAGTAGTACAACTAAAGATACTAACTATTAATACTATTGTGAAATTAGTCATGATAATTAAGTTATGAAGTTTAAATTTCTACAATTTTAGAATTAATAGTGATTTCTTAAATAATTCATGCTGAAATTATCCTGCTATGTGATTTTCTTTTTTTTTTTTAATTTTTAATTTATTTAAAATTAATATTATTATACTCATAAAGTAAAAAAGCTAGAAGTAAGAGAAGCAAAGCAAAAAGCAAAGAATGAAGCCAATGGCAACATAATAGACATTACGAATGTACTCTGTCATAAATTTCAAAGTGATCATCAAGGTTTAGTATTCGTAAAAACTACAGGTATCTGATTTGATGATTCACAGCTAGAACAATATGGAAATGCAACTATAAATGGTACATATAGACGACGGTGACGATTCTATTACTTCATATAAATATCTACCATCCATCGCTGACTGTTATTAATGATAAAACAGGAAGTGGAATGAAGATTGTCTCGTTCTTCCATAAAAATTTCTATATGAATCTCATGGACTATTGTCACTAAATTGAGTTCTTCGTGCTGAGCCTTCCAGATGATCCATTTTATAATTCCCTTCAGAGTTTTTAATCGGATTTTTTGCGTTATTTAAATTAATTAAGATATGTAAAATATGATTTATGTCTGCTAGTACATAGGTAAATTAATAATAAGGTATGTAAAATAAAATTAATATCTATTAAAACACCAGTAAATTACTGAAAAGCTAAAACCAATAAGAATTTTATTATTTATTTTATGTATTTATTATTTGTAATATGTTATATACTCATCATCATGAGGTCATCAGTCCTAAGACTGGTTGGACGCTAGCTTCCAGCTTCTCCTATCTCGTGCTAACCTACGCATTTCGCTAATTGTGCTACAACCTACATCCCTTACTATTTGCGAGCCGTAGTCTAATCTAGGCCTACCTCTGCCTTTTGTCACTCCTATTTCTGCCTCCAAAATATCGCGGACTATTCCCCCATATCTCAGCAGGTGGCCTACCATTCTATCTCTTCTCTTCTTTATGTTTTTCCACATACTTCCTTTCTCACCGACTTTCTCTAATACTTCTTCGTTTCTAACCCTATCAGTACACCGTATTTTCATCATTCTTCGGTAACACCACATCTCAGAAGCTTCTAATTTCTTCCTACTTGCTTCACCTACCGTCCAGGTTTCGCAACCCTATAGTGCCGTGCTCTATACATATGTTTTCAAAAATCTCTTCCTTGTTTCTAAGTTTATTACCCCCGAGCATAAAAGTGCTTTCTTTTTGTTAAAAGCTACTCGACCCTGCGCTATTCTTTGTTTTATATCTTTATCTCTTCTTCCATCACAATTTATTTTACTTCTTAAATAAGTGAAGTTTTTAACTTCCTCCAATCTTTCATTATTAATTTGTACTTTCGTTTTTGCTCTGCTCTCGCGCCCTCTGCACACTAACACTTTACTTTTGTTTTTATTCACCCTCATTCCGTATTCCTCTGTCAACACTGCCTCCATTTCGTTCAACGCTGATTCTAATTCCTCCTTACTAGATGCTAATACTGCTATATCATCCGCGAATCTCAGCATTTTTAGTTTCTGTCCCTGTACTTTAACATACATCCTTGTCTTACTTCTTTTCTTATACCTACTTCCCTTCTTTCCCCTTCTACTTCTATAACAGCAGTTTGCTCTTTGTATAGATTGTGTACTATTCTCCTATCTCTATACTTCATTACCGCGCTCTTTAGTATCTCGAACATTTTTTCTCATCTTACATTATCAAAAGATTTTTCTCTTCTTCTTCTATTGTTTTCTCTAACATTACTCTTAGCGCCAGAACAGCTTCGCGAATTCCCCTATTTCGCCTAAACCCGAATTGATCTTCTCCTAGTATTTCCTCCGCTCTAATTTCCATCCTCTTCCATTCTCTCCTGCACTATTCCGGTTAAGATTTTTGACGCGTGGGAAGTTAGGCTAATCGTTTTAAAATTCTCGCATTTATCGGCTCCTCTCTTTGTCGGTATATTAACGATTATATTCCTCTTATAATCCTCCAGCATCTCGCCCGTTTCGTATATGTATTTAACAGTTCAAACATCCTATTTACTACTTTCTGTCCCGCACATTTCAAAATTTCCGCTTGTATTTTATCTACACCCGGCGCTTTATTGTTCTTTAACCCCCTTAGTGCTATTTCAAATTCCTCTCTCAATATAGGTTTTCCTACATCTTCCTTATCGATGTTAGATTCTTTCTCTAATATCTCTCCTAATTCCTGACCCTCGTATAAATTTCCTAAGTGCTGCTTCCATCTATCCGCTTTCTCCTCTCTTCCGATCAGTATATCCCCCGGTTGACTCCTAACGTTTCTACTTATTAGTCCTATATCCCTGAAGTTCCTCTTAATTATTTTGTAATACTCATCGGTCTTACCTACTTGGAGCTTATCTTCTACTTCTGTGCATTTATCCTCTATCCATTGTTCCTTCGCTTTTCTACACTTTCTAATGATTTCCCACTTTATTGACTTATAAGTTTTCAGTCCTTCCTCGTCTCGTCTGTTTTTGTAGCCTCGTCTCTTTTGTATTAAGTTTAAGATTTCGTTCGTTATCCAGGACTTCCTAGCTTCCCTTCTCTCGTCTCCTAACACGTCCGTAGCCACGGAATCTAGACTATTCTTGATACCCTCCCACTCAGTTTCTGCGTTCTTGATTTCGTCATTTATTCATTACTCGCTTTATTTATGAATTGATCTGTTTTCTCCTGGAACTTTCATATTCTGATCCCTCAATATGTCTACATTTATACGTTTCTCATCCTTCCGGATTTTCAGATTTTTGAACTTTAATCTAGCTTTCATGACTACCAAGTTGTGGTCGCTGTCTACATCTGCTCCTGGATAACTCTTATAGTCTTTTACTTGATTTCTGAATCTCTTCCTAACCAGAATGTAGTCTATCTGATACCTGTCTATCCCTCCTGGCATTTTCCAGGTCTACCGCCTCCCAACGTGATTCTTGAACAATGTTATATACTATATAACATATTATTTTTACTTTGTTTGTACTATGTACTAATAGTAGGTCTGCAAACGAAACGAAACGGATACAAATTAAGAAGAAGGAAACCTTCAAGGGAACATGTTTTCAATTTCAAACAACGAGAATATGTTCAAACGGAAAGAATCCTACTCTCACTGATGGCATCGTCACAATGTTACCTGTTTCCAACTTATTCACTCTTTCTGAACTTGTATAGTATGTATAGCTAGTTCGCTCATCAATTTGTAAGCATTGAAAAGTAAACGTGTAGTATAAAGCCTTTATGAACCACAGAAATGTTTGTTTTGAATAAAAATATTAATGATATTTGTGAGAAAAATAAGTAAGATCCATTCAGGTATCAATAGTGACAGAATTAATAATTTAATTAGTTTTATTTTATTAATAACTAATTAATAGTTATTTAATTAATAATTAATTTTTCACACAGCTGATTTTGACTCAAAAGTGACAATGTGCAAGATGCCTACATTAATTTTATTTTTAAGACACTGTGTTAGGGGTAACACTGTATGTATTAACCAAGAATTGTATGCTTTAATTCGAGTCTTAACGAGGAAAGAGATATTTCCTCGATCCAAGCATATAATTCTGAGCACGGCTGTGCTTGTCCTCGTCTCTCTATGTAACCTTCCCCTTCATAGACTGAATCTTTGAAGAAAGTCAATTTCTGTGTCCAAATCTGTGCGTGCGTATACAGGCATATACTTTTAGAATAGTTTCAAAGACGCGGACAGCAGGAGCAGTAAAAGGAAAGGGAAATTCTGCGATTACGGCAAAACTTAGCAGAAAAGTATCCACGAGTAGAGGCAACTTACACGACTTGTTATAAATAACCGAATTGAATTAGGTACTATGTTCTATCGGACAGATGAATATAAGTATTAATCGAAATATAAATGACGTAAAGAGGGTTTAGGTATGACGTACAATTTCGAGTATATTTCTCACACAAAATGTCCAAGTGTTTAAGAAATGTATTCTATAATTATATAAATTATGCAACGCGACTAGAATAAACATAACTGTTAATGACATAGGCTTATAATATCCATTACGGTAATTGATGTTCACTGATTAATTTGGATAAATAATCGCAAGCAATTATCGTCACAGTCACTTTAACTAGCCATATATTTTAAGGGATGTACATGATGTACTTCTTGTAGCCCTTTTAATAAACCTATAAAATTTTACATAAGCAGTAAAGAAATGAATATAAAAATATTAGAATTCTACGGTACACTTATTTAAATTTACTAATAAAAATGGAAAATATATCATTGAGCAACTGTTGGTTATAAACTTACCAGAAAATATGATGATTACTGCAAGACAAGATAAAGCTTACTATTATAGGTTTAATAACTACTTCACTGCTGTATAAATACGTACTTTATATAATTAAATATATTTACAAGACAAAATAAAACAGTATCTAAATAAAATACAGTTACACATAACCAACTTATTTATTTTGTCGATACCAGCTGGCTATTTATATAATATAATCTTCCGATATCAATGTTTCATTCATGTTAATACCAAATTAAATATTACGTTTAAACTTTGTTTTCTAATGTAATATTCAGAGATACAAGACTGTTTCATATATTAAATAGTTTTAAGGGCGCTGAACGCACTCGCTTTTTAAATTTGGTACACCTCGAATATTTAATGTCTAGAGAACTACTAAATTTGATAAAATTATAAGATAGGTAATCAGTCACAGTTACATGACGAAAATGATACAGATGTGTTACAAAAGCTACCTGTGCAGAAGAAAATAGGACCTTTAATGTGGCTGAAGCGTAATATTTACAATGAACAGATTGAAATGCGGTTTTTATAAACCTTCAAGCTTATTCCTAACTTTAATATTGATACTAAATATTTAAAACAATTGATGATGAATTCATGTATTTGCACTGTACCATACCCCCTAATGAAATTAAATCCTACGATGTAACTTTAAACGGCACAACATGCCAGATGACAGAAAATAAAAATTTTATTCTATTTGGTATAATACTGTTTGAAAAGATACTGGTATAGTAAATGTGTTAAAATGTGTTTACACTGTGTGGAATGTTTGCACAAATAATTTCAACCAATGCAATTCCTTAATAAAAATTCACACATAAATATTTTCAGTTAGTTAATGAATACACAATATATTGCCTGGGTTATCCGGTAATTTATGTGAAAACATCCTGTTTTTATTTAAACTAACCCAAAATTGTGGCCACTTTCATTGAATATAAAATTAGTATACCCTTATTATTATGATATATGTAGTATATACAGATATAATTAAGCATACCCCCAAAGATGACAATGATGATTATATTTGTTTTATATTTGTTTAGCTACTAAACTTCTCGCTACCAAAAGTTGAAATTAAATATATAAAACCAATAATGGATTCATTTTAGAATTAACCATCCCCTTGGCTGAAACATGTCAGACCATTTTGAGATGAAGAACATAATTAACCCCAAATTAATTATTTATTTGCTATATTTCAGAGGAGCGCTTGAAAAATTTTTCATTAACTTCTTTTTCGATGATACATACGTGGTTCATAAACTAGACAAATGTTTTTATTTCACACCTTGTAATTATAGATTTACTACACACCAATCAGACTGAAGCTAAATCAAAATTGTATGTAGTACACAAATGTAATAATACCTATTTGCTTTACCTTTTATTGCAAGCTGTACAAATTACTTATTCGATATCACAAAAAGAAATCCTATGTAATCATAAGTGTTAAAGTAAAATAAATATTCCCTTACTTTATTAGGGGGTTGGAAATGAAACCAATTATTATTGGTAATAATGTGAAAATGTTTAAAATATTATATTTTTACGTTCTGTACTAAACTGAGAATGCACAATTGTGTGACATAAAAGTGAAAATAATTTATTCTATAATGTAACAACGCTTGTTTGTATGCAGTTTTAATTTATTTATTTGTATTAGCATTATGAAAAACATTGTGCCCTTATCTGAAATAAATAATTTTGATAGTAATGGTTTTTACTTCAAATAACTAGTTTTGAAATAAAAAGTTTTTGTAAAAATCGTCTCTCATACTAAATTTTAAAGTTTAATTAGATTTTGTTATAAAACAAGGTACGCTATAAAATATTTATTGGTTCCGGTAAAGCTAAAAGTACATGTACTACTTCAAATGCTTCCAATGATGTTACAATATTCCAAAATCATTATATATTTTCAGTTATTTGTCAATAGGTGGATACATAAAACGCTTTAGCTAATCTAACTTTTGTTTTCATGTACACCATATTATCACTACATAACATTTTTAAGAAACTACAATAATTATTGCAACTATGTCACAATCGTTGAGAATGTTATATAATATTTTGTGCAGCTTTAAATCTAATTAAATGCTGGAGAATATAGTGACTATTTGAAAGTGATTCTCTTTGCACCGTATGATTAATTTTATCAAGAAAAGTATATAAGCTTATAAATACCCTGTAACGTCAACTTATGTAAATGGCACCTATTACGACACAATTATGTGATGACACATATGCTTCCTATCACAACCGATATTTATGTGCAGGAAAATATAATGTGTAATAAATAAGACATTAGTTGATACTAATTTGGTGGCCTTGAGGTAAAATTTATTTTCAAAAATAATTTCCTGTTTATTCAGAACAGTATTTCTGCAAGAATTCTTTAACTTGGTGAAGAATTTCAAATTTTATACTATATTTCTCTGAAATATAGTATAAAATTTAATAGCAATTTCACACCAAATAGGGTACAGACCCACCAGTTTGGTGTGCAATGAACACCGCTAAGCCATGGTAGCATTTTACCATTCGCTTGTGTGAATGTTCACACCAGTAATGGAGTAAAATTAACACGACGGACGTCTCGTGTAAACTTCACCACGTTTAGGTTTAAACTAAACTTTATTTCAATTTTGCAACCTTAACTGTTCAAATTGTATAATTAAAGAATGCCATGCCTTAAAAATACAATACACTTTATTATATTTTTATTTTTAATAACAAAGTTAATTTCATTATTACACTAATGAAATATTGGTGTATATGTAGGACTATATACTAGCACTATGTACGTCTAGAAAATATTTATAAATTCATTAAAAACGCAACTAAAATCGTATTTGAAATAATACTTACTTTGTAGTAAGGAGACTTCTAATTAAATATTTCTAAATATGAATTTTCTTTCAGGCTAAGTAATAAATGTGGTTCGTTGATATCCAAATGCCCTCGGATATTTACCCATAAGTCTTCTTGTAGGAGAGAATTTAGTCCTTACTGAAAAGCATTTATTCTTGTTAGCACGATAACTCAACTAAATCGTGTCGGATCGATCGGGTTTCGACTGATTCTGATTAGGGACGTCTGCCAGACGACATCTATTGATTTTGAGGTAGATAGGATACACCCCACCCCATCCATGGGTCATGGGAAAGCACGAGGGTGGAGTATGTGAAAAAAGTAAAACTGTCGCACAAAACACACATTCTGCATTTATGTGTTGGTTTATTTTTTCTCGGCCACTCAATTTCGAGATAGAGATGTTCTACGTGCGGAAAAGACCATCTTAAGGTTCTAATACTGTCTATTATACCTAAAATGTATAAAAGTTTACATTTATAGTGGTCTAAACCTTTACCATTACACTAGTGTTAAGTTTTATATCAGAAGTAGTAAAATTTTACACCATTCTCCCACCTTTGAAAATGGTAAAGTTTTACTAAGCTAGATTTTCAACAGAAGGGAGTAGTCTATTCTCTAGAATGCTCAGTCAATATATTATTATGGAATATATTTGTAATAGTGTCCAGATGAAAAAGTCGCTATGTGATTTATTGTAATGTTATGAGGCTACAACGAATTTCACTACTGTATAGTTTTACATATTATGTATTGTATTATTGTGAAGACCAATCAAACATCTGGCCCAGTCTAGCAATGTGCCAATATAATAGACCGGGAATAATACTAACTGGTTACCCACTAACAATCAAAATAACAATCAAAATTTTCTGTGATAAAGATGAGTCCGCACTTCATTTTGAAGTGAGATAAAAGTTATAACTTTCCATATTACCATTAAGTAGGTATATCAACGATATTTGTCAGGTTAATGTTTTATGTGCCATATTTAATATGGCATTCGCTATATTTCAAATTAAATAAGAAATTAAAATCTTGCTTCCCACATTCCTTGCTACTTAATATTTTAAACAAGATTGTCCATAGACAATGGCTTTATTTTTAAATTAGTTTTCTTTATAAACTTTATTTTATAAAATGTTTTCATTAAGTGTTACTATATGTATTTTAAAAAAATCAGGACTTCTTCTGAAGTAAATCTAAATGCAACAATAAAAGAAAATCCATTTATCAAATAGTTTTCTTTTAATACGGTGCTAATTTTCCTTTAATACTGAACAATTTAACGTTCAGTTTTTGAATTTCATAATTAATTTTTTATACAATTATTTTATGACTGATTGTTGTGACTTAATTGTGATACAAAAATGTTATTTAGTGCAGATGAATTCGTCGATATGTTGTTGATCTTTGGAGAATGTATGAAGAATTCTCCAAAATCAGCTCGGTTACACCAAAATCAGTTCGCGAAACGTAGTTATCTTTCGCATATGACTCTTTTAAATGTAAAACACAGAATGTGTATTGGGTCCTTTACTACATTAATACGTGAAGGATATAGGCAATCAGTTAAGATAGACAAACTACAATAACTGTTATAATATACTGCTCGTCAATAATAGAAAAAAGTGTGAGGTATCTCTATGCATGCGTAGAAGAATGAGTGAGGGTAGCATTCGGATATTCACCTAAACCAGGCCATTTACTGCGCACCTCGTGGGCGGTCCGATAAAAACTTGTTCCTATTGTTGATACGCAGTATATTGGCATAAGTTGGCACACATTTCTATTAGAGGGACAGCTAAAGATATTGAATATAAGTAAGTAAAGGATACTGTGGATAGAATACTAAAGTAACACAAGTACCTTTTAAACCCTATTTAGTGAACGGATTGCCACTCACTAATTTGAACCGCCAACTATAATTTATAAATCTAATTCAAGTATTTTAAAATCATGCAGACGAAGCTAATAGTTTTAGATTTATTTATATAGTATGCCCATCACTAACCAAACGAAACCACTCATTGAATTGAGCAAACTTCACTATTCACACTATGGTTAAGGATATACTCGTAGATATATCAATTGTCTTATAAATACATTACCGGAACTAATAAACGATATTCCTCTAGAGAAATGGAATTTAACGGTCAGACAATAAGATGGTACTCCTCCCATAATGCATCATTGCTAAGTATTTAAATGATGTATTTCAAGATAAATGGATTGGTAATAGGAGTTCGATTAATTGGCCTGCAAGGTTCTAAGACCCTACTCCATTTAGATTTTTGCTTATAGGGCTATATAAAAGATCGCATATATCAGTCTTAACTTATGATTTGAAATATATAATTCGTGAGGGTTGTCTATGTATTATACCAGCTATAATTCAAGCTGAATGCACCGGGGAACTATTGCCAAACACACTAACAATAAGAAACTTTAACGTTTGTATGGAGTGTGCAGGGTGTAATTTCGAATATTTTTTGTAATTCCATTCCAGTTACTATCGATTAATATAGATTAGCAGCGATTGTTTTTATATTCTTATACAAAATGTAAACTTTGTGTTTTGTTTATTTAAGAATAGTTGTTTCTTCTATGGAGAAATGTAATTAAAAATATTAAGTATGTATTCAAAATTAAGTGGGAATCAATTTTCAGTACATAAGTAGAGGTGAAATTTGACAAAAGTTGGATGTGGTTTTATTTGTGTTGAAAAGTTGAAGAAGGTTCTAAGTTAATTTCTTATACAATTTAAAATAGTTTTGGGTCACCTTCTTATTTTTGCAAACAACGGCGATATTAACTGTCGAAGAGATTTTAAGATATCTTGTATATAGAAACATTTACTTTAATTTGACTTAAATATTTCGGATATAAATTCTTCAAATAGTACTCTTATATTTTAAATTATGTAATTTATTGTTCCGATCCGATAGGACTTGAACCTTGACGAAGTTCTAGTGCAAACTGGAACGGGTGGGTCGGCTTGCGCGTTTTAATGATTTAAGGAGCCGTACCATAGGTTTAACCATAGTGGGGGGGTCCTTATTGAAAAACCAGACTAAGACAAGTCCCTGAAGGAGGGCAGCAGCTCTTTCAGTAGTCATAGTGGCAGAAACCGTGGGGGTTGGTATGGTGCTATGACACACACGACTGCGATGTGGAAGGCAAGAGGAAACCACCACATTATAATCCTCAGAACAGCTAGCAGAAAGCTTATCCTAAATTAATGATGGCGTCTCCTGGGACAAAAAACTCCGGAGGTAAAATAGTCCTCCGTTCGGATCTCCGGGTGAGGACTGTTCCGGGAGACGTGATCGAGTGCAATCATAATAAGAAGTGTAGCATTTCACGAGTCGGAGCGTGGAATGTCAGAAGCATGAGACAGGCAGGGAAGCTAGAAAATCTGAAGATAGAAATGGATAGGTTAGGATTAGATATAATAGGTATAAGTGAGATGCGCTGGCCGGAAGTAGGAGATTTTTGGAGCGGTGACTATAGGGTAATACACACAGGATCGGTAAATGGAAACGCGGGAGTAGGGATCGTTATGCGGAAGAACGCAGGACAGTGTGTAGATAGCTACCTACAATACAGCGAGAGAGTAATGATGGTTAGGTTAGATTCGAAGCCAGTGGAAACAGTAATAGTGCAAGTATACATGCCTACTTCTAACCACAGCGAGGAAGAGTTAGAAGCCGTTTATTCGGACATAGAGCAGGTAATAGGATTTGTGAAGGGTCATGAAAATTTAATAATAGTAGGAGATTTTAACGCAGTCGTAGGTGAGGGGAAAGAAGGAGAATTTGTAGGGCCTTATGGATTAGGAAACAGAAACGAGAGAGGTAGCAGACTGATAGAATTCTGTGAGAAGCACAAGATGGTAGTCGCGAACACATTGTTCAAGAATCACGTTAGGAGGCGGTACACATGGAAAATGCCAGGAGGGATAGACAGGTATCAGATAGACTACATTCTGGTTAGGAAGAGATTTAGAAATCAAGTAAAAGACTGTAAGAGTTATCCAGGAGCAGATGTAGACAGCGATCACAACTTGGTAGTCATGAAAGCTAGATTAAAGTTCAAAAATCTGAAAACCCGGAAGGATAAGAAACGTATAAATGTAGACATATTGAGGGATCAGAATATGAAAGATAAGTTCCAGGAGAAAACAGATCAATTAATAAATAAAACGAGTAAGGACGAAATCAAGAACGCAGAAACTGAGTGGGAGGGTATCAAGAATAGTCTAGCTTCCGCGGCTACGGACGTTTTAGGACACGATAAAAGGGAAGCTAGGAAACCCTGGATAACGGACGAAATCTTAAACTTAATGCAAAAGAGACGAGGCTACAAAAACAGACGAGACGAAGAAGGACTGAAAACGTATAAGGCAATAAAGTGGGAAATCATTAGAAAATGTAGAAAAGCGAAAGAACAATGGATAGAGGAGAAATGCAAAGAAGTAGAAGATAAGTTGCAAGTAGGTAAGACCGATGAGGCTTACAAAATAATTAAGAGGAACTTCAGGGATGTAGGAACAATAAGTAGAAATGTTAGGAGTCAATCGGGGGACATACTGATAGGAAGAGAGGAGAAAGCGGATAGATGGAAGCAGTACTTGGGAAATTTATACGAGGGTCAGGAATTAGGAGAGATATTAGAGGAAGAATCTAGCATCGATAGGGAAGATGTAGGAAAACCTATATTGAGAGAGGAATTTGAAATAGCACTAAGGGGGCTAAAGAATAATAGAGCGCCGGGTGTAGATAAAATACAAGCGGAAATTTTGAAATGTGCGGGACAGAAAGTAGTAAATAAGATGTTTGAACTGGTAAAATACATATACGAAACGGGCGAGATGCCGGAGGATTATAAGAGGAACATTATCGTTACTATACCGAAAAAGAGAGGAGCCGACAAATGCGAGAACTTTAGAACGATTAGCCTAACTTCCCATGCGTCAAAAATCTTAACTAGAATAGTGCAGAAGAGGATGGAAAATAGAGCGGAGGAAATACTAGGAGAAGACCAATTCGGGTTTAGGCGAAATAGGGGAACTCGCGAAGCTATTCTGGCGCTAAGAGTAATGTTAGAGAAAACAATAGAAAAAGGAAAGAACGCTTATATAGGATTTGTAGATTTAGAAAAAGCTTTTGATAACGTAAGATGGGAAAAAATGTTCGAGATACTAAAGAGCGCGGGAATGAAGTATAGAGATAGGAGAGTAGTACACAATCTATACATAGAGCAAACTGCTGTTATAGAAGTAGAAGGGGAAGAAAGGGAAGTAGGTATTAGGAAAGGAGTAAGACAAGGATGTACGCTATCACCACTAATTTTTAATCTGTACATCGAAGAGGCGATTAATGTGGTAAAAGATAGAGTAGATTTCGGGATTAAAGTACAGGGACAGAAACTAAAAATGCTGAGATTCGCGGATGATATAGCAGTATTAGCATCTAGTAAGGAGGAACTAGAATCAGCATTGAACGAAATGGAGGCAGTGTTGACAGAGGAATACGGAATGAGGGTGAATAAAAACAAAACTAAAGTGTTAGTGTGCAGAGGGCGCGAGAGCAGAGCAAAAACGAAAGTACAAATTAATAATGAAAGATTGGAGGAAGTTAAAGACTTCACTTATTTAGGAAGTAAAATAAATTGGGATGGAAGAAGCGATAAAGACATAAAACAAAGAATAGCGCAGGGTCGAGTAGCTTTTAACAAAAAGAAAGCACTTTTATGCTCGGGGGTAATAAACTTAGAAACAAGGAAGAGATTTTTGAAAACATATGTATGGAGCACGGCACTTTACGGCTGCGAAACCTGGACGGTAGGGGAAGCAAGTAGGAAGAAATTAGAAGCTTTTGAGATGTGGTGTTACCGAAGAATGATGAAAATACCATGGACTGATAGGGTTAGAAACGAAGAAGTATTGGAGAAAGTCGGCGAGAAAAGGAGTATGTGGAAAAACTTAAAGAAGAGAAGAGATAGAATGGTAGGCCACTTGCTGAGACATGGGGGAATAGTCCGCGATATTTTGGAGGCAGAAATAGGAGTGAAGAAAGGCAGAGGTAGGCCTAGATTAGACTACTGCTCGCAAATAGTAAGGGATGTAGGTTGTAGCACAATTAGCGAAATGCGTAGGTTAGCACAAGATAGGAGAAGCTGGAGGTTAGCGTCCAACCAGTCTTAGGACTGATGACCTAATGATGATGATGAATTTATTGTTAGTTTCATATATGTTATTTTGTTATTTCTTATTATTTCCCAATGCAATATACAAACTTCAGAACTAGAAATATAATCTAATTAACAAAGCATTTTTTCTCTCTATTTTAAATAACCCTTGAATTTAATCCAAACTGCCGACTCTAACCAAAACAAGTTACTTAAAACTCTAAACGAACCATCCATAACACGTATAGAAGAGGCAACATGAATTAATTTCTCCACAAAAAAGAAACTTGTTGAGTTAATGACTTTGTACTAGGGGCCCTTTTATATGCACTTCGTATAACTGAGACGTTAATTACAGCTAAAGTAATTCTAATTGCTGTTGATATAAACATTCAATTGTTATACGTACCAGAATGAAATTACACTTATTATTAGGCATGTCTCTTAATTGAATTATTGTAAAGGTTAATGGTATAAACGAGGAAGGAATTAATAAGGAGAGACAGGAATAGTTCAAAGAATAATTAACAGTTAATTAAAAACAGGGCACAGATTTCAAATAACTCAGTTAATTATTGCAAATTAACTTGGACTATTATAAAGAAACTCACAGTGAGTACGAATGATATTTTATAAATTATAAATACACCTGTGCGAAATAATTTCAATATAATTCGGAACAACATTAACATAATTATTTTTGAAAACATCTTTAATAGGTAATATTGGAGACTATAATTTATTATAACCAGTTAGTCCTATAAAGGAAATATTTTCCAATAATATTTTCCATCAAATATTCTTTGAATAATGGAGGCTAAAAAAGTATGAATAATTTAAACTGTGTGATTTTATTTACATTTTAATACGCAATAATTATAGAATTTTAACTCTTGACTATGTTTTACAAAAGTATCGAAATTCTGGTAGCGTTAGGAAGTATTACAACAAACAAAGAGTACTGTACTTTTTGTCAAAGAGCTCGAAAACAAATAAACTGTAATTTTCGTATTGAGAACTGGACGTCATAGTTAAAACTCATAATCTTTTAATTGTATAAATAGATATTATAAAATAAGTATTTGTATATAGAAATAAAACACTAAGTGGATTAGTGATGAATTTAGTGGTATTATAGTAAAAAATAATTTATTCTCAAATAATGACAATAAATAATAGTAGTAGTAACATATACGTAATATGTTAATGTTATTGCCTTGAGTCGTATATTGGCCATGACCCAAATATATAGGCAATATATGTACACATATTTTATCATAGATCATCGATCATGAATTTGGCAAGGGGCACGCCTAAGAGGGGCCGAAGGAAACTTAAGAATCTGTTCCTTTTATGTTCAAATTAAACGTCACAATTTAATTATTTAACCTTTTGGAAACCACATATTGGCACTGGAAATTATAAATTTGGAAAATTATATACATTTTGAAAAATGTAAAGCCGAAGGAGGGTTTATAGAAGGCTTGTTCTCTTAAGTAAGAGGACAGGCGGGCAATTTTGGGATTCTGGGTAGTTAATTCTATCTTAGGGATTGTCGACAAGAGAGTCAATGCAATTTGGTAATAGAGTAGAGATTTGGTAAGTAGAGTGGTATTTGGTAGTAGATTAAACTGGATATTGAAGCACAATAATTTCGATGATTTCAGTTTTACTATAAGACTGAAACCTATACAGGACGAGAGAATTGGCCCTTTGTAGAGTTTCAGATTTGTTCGCACTTTTGGCATAATTTCCATTTATGTAGCCTATACCATCAGGAAAACATGGTTTTATGCGTATTAACTACGGTACAAAATTTGATTTTTGTTTAATTTATGCTATTAAAAGATGATAGATAATATTATACTTACATGAGTACATGGTGACGCATTTGTGATAAAACTATTTCTTTATATAAAACTACCACACAATCATTTATAATTACAAATAACCGTTATCAGCATATATATAGCATAGGAAAGTAAAACCATTTTACATTACATTTTTTAATTTAATTTTCTTTATTCTGACTTTGAAGAACGTAAGACTTGAGCTTTAAAATTTCAAGAACAATTCAAGAGTCCAACTTTAAACATTTTATCTAAAGTTTATAATGTATTACGAAAAGTATGCATTTGCATTTCTTCATTGCGAAATTGTAGCTATATAGGTACCATGGAATATAAGCTTTGAGTGAATACCTATACTATTTCAAAATCGATGTTCTGTATTTGTAAAAATAAATGCAAAACATCGGTTTTAACTATAGTCACATATTTTTTTCATATAATTATAGTAAATAATTATGCCTACATAAGAAAAATATTTACAAAACGTGATTTCAAATTTTGCGCAGAAGACAAAAGTATTGTTTTGGAAGCATATTTCCTTTGATATTCCCATGTTATTTTAATACACACACAAAATTAGGAGACAATCAGTTTTATCTCGAGAGCTGAGATACCGATCTTTACATGTGTCGGGAACTTGAACAGTCGAAGGATGCTCATTCAGACTCAAAGGGTTACGCTGAAAAAGAAATATCGACGGATCCGAATGGGATTCTTTATGTCACAGGTAAAGTATAAAATCCGTAATGTTTGCCGTCGCGCGTTGTAGTAGGTTTAGGCCTAATTAATTTAAGGTGGGTAATACTGCCATGGGAGAGAAGCGCCTTTTTTAAATTTCATTCAATATTTTGACGAAATCTTAGATACGATAATTGAAATACATTCTATTGTTTTTATAATTATATATAAAAATTAAAACATAACAGCTACATATTCTATTCTACATAAAACTTAGGGATAAGTATTACCAGTTTTCTAATAACCGATGGATATTTAGTTAATGCTTAAGATTTGAATTAATACGGATAAATACAAGTACAGTTTTAATTTTATTTGCGATTGTAAATACTTGTATAAATTGTTAGAATAAGCAATAACGAAAACGGGAAATTATTTTTAATGAAATTTGTGAACGTTAACATTACCGTACACAATTACTTATATCCCATAAAAATGGTTATTATTAAAAAAATATATTAGATAACTATAAACTGTTTTTCAAATATACAGATAATGAAGACCACATATAATTACCTCTAAAATATTAATAAGTGCATCGACATAAAATATTATACCTAGCAACAAACATCATATTATTTTTATTTTTACTATCTCTTATCAATATGAATTCTTAATTACAATATCGGTGTCAACTTTAAGTCTATATTTTCAGTTAATAATTAGTTTTGAGGATAGAGATTACCGGCTACAAGACATTGTAGGTATATCCCTTTCACTAGATATGCTTAACTAGATATTCTTAATAGCCATAATTTCTGTCTGATTATAATCATTAGCTACGCTAAAACCAGTAATCAAATACAACATAATTTGTAAGACAGCGTCGCTAGCTACTTTTAAGATACCAAAACCAACAATATTAAGTATTTTTGTTTAAAAGAAGAAATTAAATAGTTTCTCTCCAAATGGCTATTTTGATTAAAAAAAATATTTGTCTGATACCTGAGTTTAAGTTGATACTTCAACTCTAAAGTTGAAGTGAGCTTACCATTAAGTATTACACAGCATTATATATTACACAGGCGTATAATTTGTTTATTCTCTGTGATAGAAATTAATAAACCGTCATAAATAATAATTAGATTTTTCAAAAATGACGGTTTTCAGTCTCATTTTTGCAGATTCATTTTTTCAGATTGTTTCAATTGTGAGATTCAATAGTGACTATTATGTTGTTATTCTGTAAATCATATTTTTCTCAGCTTATGCGCAGATATGATTAATCGTATGATTCTTAATACGAAAAGATAAGCACCCCGTACAAGTTCGAAATAATTATATTTTATATGATGTACTGCAAGACGGTTTGAGGTTAATTTGTGGTTTTTTAAATGTGGTAGTTTCAAAAATAATTCTTTTAACTCATCAAGCTTACCATTACATATTCTAATAATGACCTTTAAACATATACGAAGATCGCAAATGAATACGGTTTGATAATTAATTATATCTTGAATATATGTAGGTCTATCTACTTCGTATTTCTACTGCCTTTTGTATGTAAAGTATCTAGATAAGATGTAGAACATGCCCATTATCTCGGGGTACACAGATATTTAAAAAATGATCAAGTATATTCTATTTTTAATATAGCTCATCAGTATATTCTATTTTTAAAATTCTTTATCATCATCTACGTTAGTTAAATTGTGGCATTATTTTAAATACAAATCTTTTTTAATAGAAAGTCTTGCATGAAAAAGAGAAAGTCTCAATTCTCAATACTCTACTTTACTAAAGATTTAATTTTATGAACACTAATTTAATATGCAGCCATATTTTATTTAATTCTTAAAATACGTCTAAAGGCTGCTTTTGAACATTGTATTCTATGCCTGAAGTAAACTGTTTTTTAAAGAAACTATATATCTATTATATACTATAAAAACTCCTTAACTACGTAGGAAATTAATTTAAATTAATTTAATTATGGGGCACAGCATATATTCAGTACGCAAAACATTTTCATGGTAGTTTTTGCGCTTTTATATAAGTGTTAATCTTCATTATATTCATCAAACGAAGAGATATAGTAAAACAAAACTCTTTTGTGCATTCGACGTATGTATTAAAATGTTCATAGAATATGATTGATTAGCTGTTACATGATATATGATCCATTGCCTAGTAAGCTTTATACAAATAGACACAATTTAAAGTTCACCATACGTATTACAGAAAAAACATTGCATTGTGATGTGATTATTCAAATTTAAATAGGCTGAATAATTTCAAATAGTTAAGGTGTAATTAAGTAATATTTACTGAATAACCACCAAGGTCGTTGATTCCACTACTGTATCCCTGTAGGATTAAGCATTTCCTGTAGGATCACCTTTTTAGGAGAAACATTGATATATAATATTATAAATGAATTAGAAAATATTTCGTAAAAATATTTCTCAAGAAACTATATAATTGTGAATGGATATAGCGAAATTTACTCATTTTAGGTACCTGTTGCATATCTGTCATATAAATATTTCATTGTCAGAAGTATTATGATTTTCTATTATTAAGATATGATCATATAATAACAGATAACACCATAGAATTGTTCAGCGATAATAAGTAATCCACAAGTTTACAGAAGTCTAAAAGATCAGCAGAATTATCAAGATAAATATATAACATCCAACACAATTGGTTGTTAAAGTAAAGTTATATAAAGTTATACTGGCGTCTTATGTTTGGCCAATTGTTTTGGACAACCATTGCAGACAATATCTGCTGCCACGGGCATGACACTAATCTTAAATTTTGTGCAAGAACTTACCTCCACCTAGGACTTCCAAATAGGCGAATTGCCAGAAAAACGACCATTGAGCGGCCACTACATTCACGTAACTTAAATCCCCTTTCACCCTTCAAATAATCTTTTGGAGAGATTGATTCGAAAGTTTTTTTTTTTAAATTTTTACTTTATATAAAATTTTCGTGAAAACTGACTAATAGTATCAAGGGATTCGAAGAACACAAAATAACATCATTGATGGTCGTGTTGAATATACATGCCTTTTTAAATTCATTTTCTTACGTTGCAAATATATTTGGTAAATTCGTATCAAAATACCTACGTGAAAGTATTTCAATATAACATATCAATTTTGTAGTTACCTAATAGGAGAGAAATATGGCTTGTATTATTTTCCACAACTTGTTTTTAAGATATTAGATATTATAATTATGCTATATCCTATAATGTTAGTGTAACATTAATCTAACAAATTAGCTCAATTTATAAGAAATAAAAGTATTTCCTTAGAATTCTGCATATTGTGGAATATAGAAATGCCATTAGGTTGGATATTAGTTAAGTTGATATGGAATAAATTAAACTCAATAAATATGTGTTACATGTTTGTAGGGTTTCATAGTCATACAAGTAATATTAAAAGTGTATAGTTTATTTCATCGCTATTTGCCAAATAAAAAATCTCAAAACATACCGTGGCTTGTTTTTTATGGCTAGGCTCAGGTAGACTGTTCCTTTTATCGGCAAGATAAGATAGTTTTTTATTTGGCAAATAGCGATGAAATGAATAGTATATCTGCAGTTCACTTTTACTTGGCTGAAGTGGACTATATTTTAATGTAATGTGTCAGCATAATATAAAAATATGGACCAGTTTACATTATAATCTGTTCCCTGTTTAATTATAAAAATTAAACTGTTAATAATTAAAGAAGTCTTTCAAAGTAGATCGCCTTGAAATTAGTGGCCCACATTTTTTGTATATAAGAAAATAGTTCATATTATAAACATGTAAACAAAATATAGTACTCATATACAATAATTACATAGATACTATTATTGAGGTTATGTGAAGACAATATCAGATTATTAGTTAGACCTTCAATATGTCAAATGGTATATGATCAATATAATAAATATCTACCATAAAATTGATGATAAAATATAACGATTTTCTTAATTCTATGTACAAATGTTCGCAGCTGTATGTGGTACCGATCTGCCTACCCATCGTATTCATTATAAAACTACGACGTTTATTATTTATGGGTGTTATGGGTCAGTAACAATTAGAGCTCACGTTAAGCAAACCATAGACTGTAAACTGTAACTTACCCCGTTTCTATAGCACTAATAAACTCATGTAATGAACAGTTTATAACTTATTGCTTAAGTCACTTATAACTACATATGTACAAAGTCCAACGACAATGAAATATAACACCGTGATCTATTAGAAATTTAATGATTTAACTGCTCACAAAGAAAAACACATCAAATAAGCATATAAACAAAAGATAGTACGAGCTTTCACGGAGCTTTCAGCGCTCGCCAGGACTTACTGAGGACTGTGACTTTGATGGGTTTTTGCTCCGCCTTAGAAATAGTGGGGACTGTCTCACCTCCTAAAACGGCATTTCCTTATCTTATTACCATAAATTTGTGGTAGATTTTAGATACGTAAGTTAAACAGGTCTGATATGTTTTGCATATTTTATTTTAGACGTTTCATTCTTTATTTTTAAAGGCTTTTATGGCCTTTATATTGATTTTGGGATGTACATGTTTTATGGCTGCAAAGAAAATATGCAAAGGTGATTTAGAAACTAAACAGAAATTATCACTTTATGTCTGTAAAACGTTATGATTGTTATCCAAACTGCCATATTTAATTGTCTGCTCATCTAATTTATAACATACATAACAAATCTTTAAGATTAAGACACTATACAAATTATCTATGATTATGAACAAAAGCAAGGAAATAAAAAACATGTAATATAAAAAAAATAGTTATTACTTTCATAAATCCATGGTTTTTATATTTTATACAATACATAATTTAAATATAATGTAAATTTTAAAAATGTATAACATAACAATATTTATTGTACCGAACAATAATTTATTGTACCGAACAATAATTTATTGTACCAAATGTCCAATGCTGATTGTACCAAATTGTCCACCCATCGAAACATTTCAAACAATGACGATAAAGTCAACAATTTCGCTATATCGAATATTTTCATGAGAAGAAAACATCTAAATTTAATATTAATATTCGTTGGTATACTCTTAAAGAATTGTTCCTTATGACTGATTTTAGAAAAAAATACCGTCAGTTTTTCATTTTACGTTCTACATGAAAGAAAATATAATAAAATCGTTATATTTTGTATTTTATAGGGAGATACAAATTGAGAGGGGTGCAGCTATGAAATTGTGGTAGAGGGGTGCAGAAATTTATTCTGTTGCTATATTATTTTCATTTGTGGAATGTGAAATTTTGGTAGTCATATTTTTTATTTATGCAAGTATCCACTTTAAAATCAGTATTCACATAATAAAATATACGAAAATACGACAACCCATTAATTTTCATAAAAAAAAAATAAAGTCCACAAAATTAAAACATTACTACAACGTCATTTTACTGGATTTAGTAATGATTATTACATGTATATTATTATTTTCTGTGTATTACAACTATGGCCAGTTTATTTATTTTTGTTTTATTTTTTTAAGTAAATAAATATTCTTGGCGAAATACTGGTTATTCTTAAAATATCGTTTCTTAAATATCTACATTTTGCATTCATCAACTTAGTCCGTAGTCTGTTAAATGTTTATTCTGTTAGAATAAATTATTTATTCAGACAGAATGAAAATGTTTATTATATATTATTTTTACAATAAAGGAAATTTATTGGTATTAGTAAAAATATCTTATTAGCTGTTGCTTTTTTCCAACTATTTCAGTTGGTAATAATACTTTTAATTGGTGTTACAATTTTGATTAAATATGAATATGAATGAATACGATAGGGTTAAATGTGATTTATACGTTTTTATGTAGGTATATTACTCTGTATAATAAATATGTATATTATTCTTACATAAATAATATTATATATATTTATTTAGAATTGAAATAATTACCATTTTCTTATTGAACAATCTGAAGTGATATTAACCTACTAATTACATATTACTAGGTCTGTTCGATTACCTCACTAGTGGCGGTGCCATGTACCTACAAATAACTACGTATGTTACAATAATTTATATAATATGTAATTCTTACAACTGAGTTGTAACTCAACTAAACATCTGCACCATTTTTAAAATAATTTCTGTTAACGACGTCCGGTGAAATAATGTTATTATATAAAGAAAGCGACCTTTCGGCATCTAAAGATGTAAAATTTGCATAGTTAAATGATTTTTAAATCATTCAGTAGATCATAATGTTACAATAAATATGTCTTATTCAGACGCAATATGCAAGATTTTCTTTATTGCGCTGCCAATTTATTCTATAACTTACTAAGAGGGCAGCTGAAAAGGGAAAATATAACATTCAGGATTGGTGAAGCAGATATAAAGCCGGCAAAAAGTCTAAAATATCTTGGTATTATCATTGATGAAAGTACTACCTTCGGCAAATACGTGAAGACGGTTGCTGGCAAGGCAGCGGAAAAAGTAGCTCGTCTCAGTAGATTGATGCCTAACCTAGGAAATCCCGGGAATGGTAAAAGGGCAGTATTATGCAGTGCTATGCACAACATCGTTTTATACGGAGCCCCAATCTGGCAAAGAGCTATAACGAAAAAGAAGCATAACATCATGATACAAAGAGTGCAGAGAAGCATGCTGTTAAGAGTGGCCTCGGTATACCGTACCGTGTCTGAAATGGCGCTACAGGTAATAACAGCGACTGTAACTATAGATTTGCTAGTCCAGGAAAGAACGTGGATATATAACAACCCGAGTGAAGACAATAAATCCGTGAAAAGAGAAGCTAGAGAAAAATCGTTAAATACGTGGCAATGGAGATGGAAAAGCGAGATGGGGAAAGCACAGTGGACAAAGAGACTGATACCAGACATAAGGTCCTGGAGCAACTGTGAACACCGACAATTAGATTACTACCTTACTCAAGCCCTAACAGGACATGGTGTCTTCAGACACTATGCCAAACGCTTTGGGAAAGATACAACAGACGAATGTATTTACTGCAAGGATATAGACACTGCTGAGCACACCATATTCATATGTAAAGAGTGGAACGCGATTCGGGAAATTACACGTAGACAAGTAAAAGGGACATTAACTACAGACAATGTGGTGGGAAAAATGCTTATAAGCAAAGAAAACTGGAACAACATACGGTACATGATAAAATGTATAATGAGCAAAAAAGAGGAGGCGGAACGAACCAGACAAAATATAATGAGGCAACAACAGCAATAAGAACCCGAAATAAATAGCAAGCCACTGACACTCTGATGAATATTTAAGTATGGATACCGGAGTGCAGAGGGGACTTTGGGAAGGTTTTAGTGGGTATGGCCAATTAAGGAGGAGTCCGACACTATCGTGCGATAGCATGATGTGGGTAAAAGCATTTTCCTTCCCCAAAAAAAAAAAATTATTCTATAACACAAATAATTTTCCGTCATTTAAACTCTGTAGTACTTGTTCCACATCATCTACTATTTACGCTGACTCATTTAGGAATAATGAAATATTTTGTAATATGTTTGAATATCCGATAGTTCTACGTATTTACTATATTTAAATTTCTGTTTTTTGAAAAATTTTCAAATAATACAATTGTGCATCTAATTATATTCGATATCGTGCAATAATCGTCTATACAGGTTCTGGAATGGTATACCAGAACCCTCACAGTCGATTCTTAAGAAATTCTTGAGTCCGTGCAGGGGATTTGAAAAAAATCGTTTTAGTGTGAGCTATTGATGCATCTACATTTGCATAACATTTTCGAATTATTTCTCTTGTAAGGTGTAATGCATTTCATAATACATTTAATATGTATTAAATTAGGACACACATTTTTGAGGGACCGACCCGTAGATAGTATAATTGCGGCACCTAAAACATACTAAAACATAGTAATATTTGAAATGTGAAAATGTTTGTAACGTAATTGATATCAGATGATGAATTGGCTCGCTAGTATATTTCTCTAATATTTTATTGGCTAGAAAAATAAATTTAAAAAATATTTTTTGAATTCAATACAAATAAAGGCACACACAAACGCAACATAAAAATTAAATTGAAGATAAATGGTATAAGATCTTTGGCCACTTTTTTCTATTTGTGTTGCGTTGCACTTTTTACATGCTTACCTGTTTTATACAAATACAGATATTATCTGACACTCCACAAACATAAACCTTCTCACATTGTGTGCAAATAGTCGTATGTTATTACAATATTTACGCTATATGCAAGTCTTAGAGAACAGAGAGAAATATATACATTATTTATTTATTTTTGATATTTACATTATTTGAAATTATTTGCATCTACATAAATTCAAATATCTCAAGTCTACGTGAGTGTTACATCCAGTATAACACTACTGATCCAGCACTTATGGTGGGCAGCTTTAATTATCACTCAAAATATAAAAATATCTACTTAATGTATTCCTTAAATAAACTAAATGTAATTTAACATCTTGTAGTAATAAAATCTATTTTAAATGCATAATTTCGTGATTGATAGTTTTTTTCAGTATGCTCTATTATGGTGAATGAATTGATTGGTGGAGAGCGTTTATGCTCATAAGCACATACATACAATGCAAATTATTTTATTAATATATGTATCATCATAAATCCGTATAAGAGTGTTTGTAATATATTGAGCAAATAACTGTTTCATATAGATACCTGCATTCTTTATTCAAAATGCACCAAATTAATGAGTAGGTTTTATTCCAAATAATTTATATTTGTAGATAGATATATTGTTTGTCAAAATCAATATGTATTGACGTATAATTAAGAAATCACAATATCAAAGTGAATAACTTAGTATGTAAGTAATTATATAACTAGTCTATGGTGGCGATTTACGATGACGAGTATGACGAGTCTGTCGTAGGTATACTGTCAAGACTCTTCAATCTCCATCTTACAACACATTATTCATACTAATACTGCAAATCTTGAGTGCAGTACACAGGAATATGAAAATATATAGTGAGCCTTATTGGCAAAATGACGAGAAGGGAAAATACATAATTATTTCTCGTTACAATTAAACATAAAAACATTTAATTGTTATTGGTTAAAAGGTATTGCAATTGTTTTAGTTGTTTTTATGTTTATGGGGATAAGGCTTATATCAGGACAACTATTTCACCTAATCCCCGGACTGTTATACATACACACCAAGCCGTCTGCTGTGGGAATCGAACCCACGATCAAATTACTCCTATAGTCGGCAATCTAGGCCAGCTACATTATTTGAATATCTATCGGTTGCCAGTGTTAGTCCAGGTTAATCCAGTAGATCTTGTGAGAGGTAATTATAGGACAAAATATCCTTAGAAGATCATGCCATACCTCTAACATACATGTCAATTCGGATCCGAACTGGAACTCGAGTTTTTGTGAAAACAACCGAACTCATGAAGCCAGCGTGAACGGCAGGAGCTTAGTCCAACTAGACCACTCAACCATGTTATATTATGAAAATTATTCTTTTTTGCAATAAAGGAAATGTCTACTTTAAGACGAGAAGCATATATAACTCCAGAAGTTAATTTATTATTGCAAATGTTCAACATATCGAAAATACCTCGTTACATCATTTGTTGATGACACTTAAAAACAGTGTGGTATTTAATTGTTATTTTATATTGAATATTTATTGAATAAATATTAAAAATAATTTAAAGCGTTTTCCTAAAGATAAGCATACTGCATAATTAGAAGTAATTTCAAACTTCTTATCACTTAGTCTTCCTAAATTATTTGATAAATAATATTTAGAATTATAAGATGGTAACTAAATTATATAATCAAAAGTCGAAGCTATCAGGTACTTAATTTGTTTATTTATAAAACGATGGAACGATTAGGTGAAAAAATAGTGATGAGGGAATTGATCATAAATGAAAGAAAAAGATTAAAAGTTCGTATAATATTCATTTAAAGTGTGGAAAGTGATAAGTAAAGAATGTGATAAGTAAGAAAGATGCTTCATATATATAGTAGGTCATTTCATTCCTTCATAAAGCTTAATGATAGCACATTTGAGGGGCATTTTAACTTTGTTTACAATGTAATATTTAAACCCCAACTGTATCAATTCATGGTGTGGTCACCACTTCTATTATTTATTCATTTAAACATTTGTCTCTACTTTTGTAAGTATCACTTTAGTGAATATATACTCATACACCACTACATTTATAAGAAAACGCTTGCAACAGCACCGATCTGAATCCATTGGAATTTTTATTTAGATTTTTTTTGACACTGAGTATTGAGTAAATATTATTCGAGATCATTAATTTGGAATTACAATACCTTGAATAATCTACATATTCAGTATGGTACAGTAAATGAGATAGACCGATATAAAAATACCTTATTTCTACAGCATCAATCTTGATTCATCCATTTCCATTTTGCTGTGATAAACATAAATTTGTGGGTTTCTTGGCATTGCACTTTCCGTAGCAATTCTAAATTCCAATTTTGTTTAGAAATACAAATATGAGAAAATGTTATTTCTGATGACTCTGCATGCAATTTGTTTATTTGTATATTTAATCTGTCACTTTATTTACTTCCATGTGCAAACAATAGATTATGTATAGAAATGGAAATAATAAAAATATATAATAAATATATCAGTAAATAAGAAAAAGATTGACCTAACATATACATTTAAAAGATGAAAATTAAATACTTTGTTTAAATAAAATTGATTCATAAAATATTTTCTGACAATATTCTCTTCCTAACATAAAAACATTTATTATAATTTAAGGCATGTAGTTAATTAATATTCTCATTTGCAGCCTTCTTATTTTGTATGTTTGATGTACATGTATTAAATATCAATGAAACTATGGGATATTATATATATATATATATATATATATATATATATATATATATATATATATATATATATATATATATATATATATATATATATATATATATATATATATATATATATATATATATATATATATATATATATATATATTCGGTGGACATTCAGTTCAGTGTTCGATTCAGTTCAATGTTCAATTTAGTCAATGCGCAATTTAGTTCTGTTCAGTGGAGAATTTAGAACTTATTTTTTAGATATGAATCATCTAGAATGCAATAGCAATACTCTGCTATATTTATAATATCTACTAATGAATACAATTTAGAGTGAATAAACATACACTAAAGAAAATGCCCAGACGATAAGGAAAACTTATCCAAAATACACAAAAGCCATATGAAAAACTAAAGTAATAGAATGAGAGGTCACAAGAATGATCGAATGAGCTGAGATAATCCTCGAACGACTGACAAACCATCAGGTAAAAAATGGGATAAGTGCATTAAATTACCCATGTTATTAATACTTATAAGTTAGAATTGTATGAAAAACAAGCGATAAACGTTATATATTTTCTCGTATGTATATGGCTAATAGAAATCAGGCACTTCTTTTCGCGTCAGAAAAATGCATGAGTGACTGACAATGAGCGTATTTTCATGTAAAGGTAACTGCAATCATGACGTTCATACTATGGACCAAGATGAATGATTGAGGATAGTATAAAAGATTTCATCGCATGCGTGAATTTGAATTGAAATAGAGAGAATTTTGTACCTCTAATATAATGTAAATTTTCTCCTCTACATTTACTAGCATGAGTGTTTTGATTTTCTGTATTCTACAAATTTTTAACAGTCTCTCGAAAAATGTATACCTACACACTATAATTCTCTATTTAAGTAATAATTTAACTCTTATTATTAACAAATGACTCTTGATCTATACTTTTTCTGTGGTGTGGAAAGAATGCAATGTGATAGAATTTCCGATATGTGACAATCCTACACAAGTTACTCAATTTGGTCCAATTAATACGATCCAGTTAATACGATCCAATTAATACAATTCAATTAATTTGATCCAACTGTCAGTACTGTCCAAGGTTTTAAAAAAAATATTTATTAACAGTTAGATGATTATCTATATCATAGCAGAATTCTGTCTGACGCACAGTGTCGATTTCGCACTCATTATAGCACATTTACTTCTCTACTCCATGTCGCTAATAATTTTTTAAGGCCTGTAACAATAAAATAAACTATTGTCTAATTTTTCTTCATTTCAGTAAAATATTTTATGCCTTAAACAATGACATTCTGTATGCTAAACTAAAATATTACGGATCTAATGAAATGGATATTTCCTTTTTTATTATTATCTTGCTTACATGAACACAACATGGAATCAAAAAACGCAAATATATAGATTTAAAAGTTAAGTAAAAACAATTATTAATTAGTGGGAAGTCTAAATTTTCACTTGAAAATAAGCTCTTAATATGCAAAGCCATCCTCAAGCCAACATGGGTAAACAGTATAGAACTCTGAAGATGTACCAGCAAATCGAACATGACAGTAATATAAAGAAGTTAATCAAAAATATTGCGCAAGATCACCAATGCTCCATGGTATGTCTCTAATGAGACAATTTATAAAGACCTGAAAGTGCCATATATCAAAGACGTCATAAAAGAAAAAAGATTAAACACTATAGTAAACTAGAAAGCTATAGGTACTAATACACTCTTAAACCATCTCCTGGAACACAAAATGCAAAAATACTCAAAAGAAAATGGTCAAGTGATCTGAAGGAAGATTAAAGAGGGTTTCTCACTGAGGAGGATCTCACCACGTAAATGAAGAACCACCCGGTTCTTAAGTCAGCGCGTTAGCTTATAAAATATTTTTGTAATTCTGATTGCTAATAAATTAATTATAAAAAAATATTATCTTAATAAGAGAACTCAGAGAGTTGTATTCGTTGACAAAATTTCCACTATTTCCTATCCCAGAAAGATACACCACACGGTAGTACTTTAATATCCCTATTGTATTCTCTTTATACTACCGATGAGACAGCTACTTAGCTGTCTCCAGTTCTTCTCATCAATATGCAACAAATCGTTGGATACCATTATGTTAAATACAATTTCTGATAACCATTAAACATAATTTTGTGTACACCTAAAATATTAAATTAATGTGTAATTACAATTACTTAATAGTAACTGACTTAATTTTCCATAAGATACCAAAACACTCTACACTACACTCGACGCGCATTTTGCCAACAAAGTTGGCATCATCTAGAGGTGATTAAAACTAACTCGATGTTAGTTTTAATCATATCCAGATGATACCAACTTTGTTGGCGAAATGCGCGTCGAGTGTAGTGTAAAGTGTTTTGGTGTTTTGTGGAAAACTAAGTCAGTGTTATCTTCACACCAGATGTTCCAACATACTCCAGTGTTTAACAGTGATATTTAAAATATTTCTTTGTGTTAAAGTATCATTAGCATATTTCATATAGAGATTGTGAGTATTTAATTTTTCTACATCGACAACGCTAAAATAGGAAATGGTGCATTTATATCTAACACTATAAGTATTAATAAGAACTATATGGTCTTGAAATGGTCTAATAGATGGTAGCATTAATATACATAAAAAATTACAGTAGAATACCTTTTAGGTACATTTAAATTACTTTTAGGTATTTTTTGGTACTTAGAGGTACATACAAAAGTTCCATTAAAGTAACGGTACCTATGCCGTTGCCTAGTCATTCTTTATTGCAGAATGATAACGGACGGGGTAGTTGACGTAACGACTATAAAAAATTATTCTCAATTTTAGTCGTCTATTCATACTAGAGCCATGACATTTACGTACCCCTGACTAGCGATAAATGCTTTCCAGATTCATTGGCAGTAGTAGGTATGTAGTAATGTCTAAAATTGCTGCTGGGGGTATTAAAGGCCAAATTTCAAAACTTAACCTCAAGACAACTAAAAATAAGTCATGTTTGGATTTAGCATGTCACAATATGTTACGGAATAGTGTTTTGTTATATTGCAGCCAATGGATAAACCAATTTACAAATGTACTGGGAGTGAAGTAGTCATCGAATAAGAATTTATCGCTTAAGAACAACAGGGATATCCTGGACCTTACACTCATTTGTATCTATTTAATAAATTGAAAATACGTTCATCAAATGCAATATAGAGTTTTAGTGTATATATAGTAATGTAACAGATTATTTAAAATGATACTTATATATAAATATATGATTTATTGCGATGTGAGTGTATTAATGATAAAAAGGTAAGTCTGTAAACGACAATTTCTTATCGTTTTACCGGCGACTCCGTCACATATTGAATTCTTTTATTTTTATCCCATGTTTAGTTAAATTTACATTAACGTATTATACGCAGCTAGTAGAAACGATATGAATTCTCATATTTTCAACGATATTTCTCATCTGCCTTAATTTAAACTAATTATATCAATTACCATTACATGATTTCCAAATCGTTAAACAGAAGTGCGCATTATGCATATTTCTACATCCGCTCCGGTAAAAGGTTTAGACAATAATAGAGCTGAATTAATTAATTAATTAGAATAATTTTCTTTGGCGGATTTTTAATGCGAAGATGCTTTTTATGTTATAAGGCATTTAAAATGAATTAATTAAAGAAGCTCACTGAAAGTGACCTTTAATTACATTTTTAAAAGGTTTTAAGTGGTTAAAGGAGGTCAATATTAGGTCTATTAGGTCTGTATGTTGAAATAATTATAACTAGGTGGCCAAAACATTGAGTACGTCACCGATTATACAGGGTCATATTGTATTTGTCGATATAGGAGGAATCTATTTTTGGAGACGGAATATCTATTACATTTGTTCTTTTCCATGCCTGATACTAGATCTTAAGGAAGTATTGTTATTTCTTACTTCTTTGTTTTCTTAAATATTGTTTAAATATTATGAATTATTTTTCGCCTCATTTAAAAGTAAAAGTTAAATGATAGGATTTTCTTTTTATTTAGCATTTAAAAAGTTTGCTTGGACACACAAAAAGTAGACTTCCTGCCCCAGAAAGCCTACAGGCAGGCTTGAGTAGGGGAAGGTTACACATATACACGCGGGCAAACACTCAGTCCTGAGGGAAGTGACAAGTTCCTTCTGGTGAGAATCGAAGTCACGCAGACAATGTGCCTACTATTTGGCCCACTTGCCACTCTGTTACCAAATACCAATCCAACACCACTGCAACAAGCGAATGAGACCATGTGTCACCCATCCAAGTCGCACCGAACATTTCGTTGCTTGACTTCGAATAGCGCAGATCCGACAATGAACGGAGTACGCTGCCTCATCCTCTAGCATTAAAAATAGTTTCTCAACTATTTTATAAAACAGACACGATTTATCATCAAATATTTTTTTACTTACAAAAAAATGACAATCTATAAATATGTTTCATATTAAAATGTAATTTTAGTAAGTGTGTCAGTGTAGACAAAATACAATTTTAGTTATAAATTGGTCGATCAAGTGGTTGGTGTAGTGGCGTTTCAATTAGGGTTTTTGCAGTTTTCCCTGCGTATTCACAAGAAAATCAAAACTCAAAAAAAAATGTAATGTGGCACTGACACGTGCGATATAAAAAATCAACCCCTAGCGCATTGCAGAATAGGGAATTGACAAATCAGCATCAACACCATGTGGATAAACCAACGACCGTCGACAGGGGAGGGGGACAATCTCATCACAAGATGAAAGAAGCCTCCCGACACACCTTACGGCATCTATGTGTGTATACATTTTGTATTAATTCGATAAGCACCCCCTAGTTAAGTTAGCCCCCCAGTTATTGTTAACAATAGGAAATAAAATGTTAATCTGAACGAACTGAATTGCTGTGGCCTTTCACGTCGGGGGTCTAGGGTTCCATTTTAAGCAGCGGGAAGAATTGATCGGGATTTTCTTCACGTAACTACTTGACTTTCGACTCAAATTTAATTGACATGTTTAGTTACAGGTATGGATAGATCTTCTGAGGGTAGAATATCTTTAAGTTCCCTGGATTAATCTTGAATGCCAATTACTTTAAGCTAACCTAGATTGCCAGCTCGGAGTATGTGTCGGTGTGAATATCGGGGCTTATATGGAAGAATAGTATTAAACTAACCTCACCCCCATCTAAATAACCTTGACTCATCTCATAATTATGAGAACTCATTTGCACTTCCCAACAGACAAAAAGACTAATAATTTGACTTGACTGTATATGCTAGAACTGCATGATTTTAAAACTAATGGGTGAAACTTAAAATGAGCGTTTGACTACAATAATTTGCACTTCTAGATGATGAGTACCCATACGGAATTGTTGGTATATATCATTATAGATCACATATAACAAAGTGCGAAAATTATTTGAAAAATGACTGTGAGAACTGAGTTATCTTCCACTAGAGTTTATGGCTTACATAGTCAGTAGACAAGTATCAGTTTCACTTAGTCACTTACTTGGTTGAACTAAATAATCAAATATGAGTATGTTTAGGATTGATTTTCTTCGATGCACAAGTCAATACTTTACTAATAATACCAATTTACCAATCATAATATTAATGTTTCAATAATATATTGAAAACAACATATATTCATATCATAAATAAGACTTTTGCTAATTAGAAAGAGATCAGCACTTAATTTATTAATGTGACTTCCTTTTAAAAAACGCCTTCAACTAAAACCAGATGTTTTAGTATACGCACATCATACTTCTACATTATCTGTGGTGTGGTAAAATTTCACACCAAATTCACACCAAAGAGAGTGCATACAGTGACACATCAACTTTGTGTAAAATGATTATCACAAAACGATAGTCGAATTTTACCGCCCACAGGTGTAAATTTTCATACAATGGAGTAAAATAAACATATTATCCTGTATAAATTTCGTCTATTGGTGTATCAATTTCAGTAAACAGTATGCATTTTGTACCTTTTGTTCCGTATTATTTAAAAGAGAAACGCAAAGACCTTTGAAATGGAATACACTTTATTATATTAATCATCTTTAAAATATATTGCACTAATGAAATATTGGACTATATGTATGGAGTAATACAAGTTTACCTTTCCTTCAAACCGTTCTGATTAAATCTTTTGATTCTATAGTCCTAACGTAGATGCTCTTCTTCGTCAGTAGATGATAAAAGTGCCCCACTGCTATCCATAAGCTTTTGGATATCTAGTAATAATCCTCCTTAAGGGAGGATTTACTTTTTAATTATAAATAAAAACTGTAATTTTCAACAGTCTTTATATGCTGACAACGGCGTACCTCCATCATTAATTATTTAATAATTGGGTACATTGTTGATAAGGACAATATATTATGATCAACAAGTAGACTTCACTTGCAATAAGAATAACATATTTAAAATGTGTATTTCTTTAACGTTGTATTATAAAATGTTTAGTATTTATGCTACTTTATGTATTTTATTGTAAAATTCAGTGAAATCTTCCAACGGTTTTGTTAAAATCTAACACATTTTCTAGGCATATATTATCTATTTCTTTCATGAAACTTACCCATGGCTCTTAATATTATTTCGTGATATGTACCGTTAGAGAAAACAATAGAAAAAGGAAAGAACGCTTATATAGGATTTGTAGATTTAGAAAAAGATTTAGATTTAAATTTGATAACATAAGATGGGAAAAAATGTTTGAGATACTAAAGAGCGCGGGAATGAAGTATAGAGATAGGAGAGTAGTACACAATCTATACATAGAGCAAACTGCTGTTATAGAAGTAGAAGGGGAAAAAAGGGAAGTAGGTATTAGGAAAGGAGTAAGACAAGGATGTACGCTATCACCACTAATTTTTAATCTGTACATCGAAGAGGCGATTAATGTGGTAAAAGATAGAGTGGATTTCGGAATTAAAGTACAGGGACAGAAACTAAAAATGCTGAGACTCGCGGATGCTATAGCAGTATTAGCATCTAGTAAGGAGGAATTAGAATCAGCATTGAACGAAATGGAGGCAGTGTTGACAGAGGAATACGGAATGAGGGTGAATAAAAACAAAACTAAAGTGTTAGTGTGCAGAGGGCGCGAGAGCAGAGCAAAAACGAAAGTACAAATTAATAATGAAAGATTGAAGGAAGTTAAAGACTTCACTTATTTAGGAAGTAAAATAAATTGGGATGGAAGAAGCGATAAAGACATAAAACAAAGAATAGCACAGGGTCGAGTAGCTTTTAACAAAAAGAAAACACTTTTATGCTCGGGGGTAATAAACTTAGAAACAAGGAAGAGATTTTTGAAAACATATGTATGGAGCACGGCACTATACGGCTGCGAAACCTGGACGGTAGGGGAAGCAAGTAGGAAGAAATTAGAAGCTTTTGAGATGTGGTGTTACCGAAGAATGATGAAAATACCATGGACTGATAGGGTTAGAAACGAAGAAGTATTGGAGAAAGTCGGCGAGAAAAGAAGTATGTGGAAAAACTTAAAGAAGAGAAGAGATAGAATGGTAGGCCACTTGCTGAGACATGGAGGAAGAGTCCGCGATATTTTGGAGGCAGAAATAGGAGTGAAGAAAGGCAGAGGTAGGCCTAGATTAGACTACTGCTCGCAAATAGTAAGGGATGTAGGTTGTAGCACAATTAGCGAAATGCGTAGGTTAGCACAAGATAGGAGAAGCTGGAGGTTAGCGTCCAACCAGTCTTAGGACTGATGACCTAATGATGATGATGTGCCAATAACATTAATATATTGTTATTAAATAATAAGTAGACAATGAATGAGAAACGACAAATGTAATATTTTCGTCTTATAACTTCGTTTATTTCATTGTCGCGAAACACAAATATTGGTTAGATATATAATATTCATTTCATCGTTATTTGCCAAATAAAAAACTCTCTTATCTTGCCGATAAACGGAACAGTCTACCTGAGCCTAGCCATAAAAACAAGCCACGGTATGAGATAAGAGCCGTTTGCGATTTTTTATTTGGCAAATAGAAATTAAATAAACTATATATATATATATATATATATATATATATATATATATATATATATATATATATATACCTACATAGTCATCGAGGCAATTATTATCAATAACCTTGGCCAACACATTTAACGTTTCTTTATTAGGATGGATAATACCCTTCAGGTATAAATTGGTTACTCAGGAATCACAGAGAGCTATACTGCTCCAAGCTTTAGATATTGTTAATGTAAAGATCACAAGCATGCGTTCTGTAGAATAGTTACAAAGCAGGAATTATAATCTATTAATGTATCCATCGATTTCTTGCCTGAATGGCATTGTCAATAAACAGAACTGTATATACTATGATATCAACAGCCTAAATAGGACAATTAAGGTAAATACTCACGATCTAGAAAGTATAAATATAAAGGTCGAATTATATTTGAAAATATATTTTAGAGAAAAATCTGATTGAAGATATTTATTCGCATTTAGTCTATAACGAGTATCTCTTCACACACTTATAAAAGGTGGTCCAACCAAAACGCACGATGTTAATTGTAAATAAAACAAAGAGTTTCAGAGAATTATCTTAATATTCTTTATTATGATAGAAGGGTCTATGACAATTATGTGTGAAACAAAATATCGGCCAAATGCTCGCCACGGCTTCGGTGGCATACCTCTATCCGATGGTCTATATTTTCAATGACTCTGAGACATAATTGAGGTTCAATGTCGTTAATATGCCGAATTATCTCATCCTTTAGCTCTTGAATTGTTCTTGGCTTATTGATGTACACCTTTTCTTTTAAATATCCCCAAAGAAAGAAGTCCAACGGTGTCAAATTACATGATCGTGCGCCCAATTAACATCGCCATGACGTGAGATAACACGGCCATTGAATTTCTCGCGCAAAAGTGCCATTGTTTCGTTGGCTGTGTGGCGAGTGGCACCATCCTGTTGGAACCACATATCGTCTAGGTCCATATCCTCAATTTCTGGCCACAAGAAGTCCGTTATCATCTCGCGATAGCGAACACCATTCACGGTAACTGCTTGGCCGACCTCATTTTCGAAGAAGTACGGCCCGATGACGCAGCCAGCCCATAAACCGCACCAAACAGTCACTCTTTGTGGATGCATCGACTTTTCAACAATCACTCGTGGATTCTCATTTGCCCAAATGCGGCAATTCTGCTTGTTAACGAATCCACTGAGGTGAAAGTATGCCTCGTCGCTGAAGATGATTTTATTTGTAAAATCACCACTCACTTCTGTCTGTTCAACCAACCATTCGGCGTATTGACGACGCTTGAAATGGTCAGTAGGCTTCAGCTCTTGAGTCAATTGAACCTTGTAAGCGTGTAAATTCAAATCTTTATTCAAAATTCGTGATGTTTGTGAGATGTTCAATTATTGGGCACGACGACGAGTCGAGGTTGACGGTCCTTCTGCTACACTATCGCGAACAACAGCAATGTTGCCGCAGAACAAACTGGGCGAGCATGCACAGGTGTTTTCACATTTCCTACAGACCTGGTTTGCTGAAATTTGCGCACAATTCTCCCGATTGTGGACACTTTTGGTCGATTATGCTGACCAAAAAAGTCACGAAGTGCACGAAATGCATTTTGATTTGAACGCCCATTTTCGTAAAAGGCTTCAACAATCTTAACGCACTCCTCAATTGTGTACCTCTCCATGATTGAATTTGTCAAACACTAAAACAAAGAAATGTCAAATTAAGTTGGGCAAAAAACTTGACGTTAAGGTGTGACTCACAATTAACATCGTGCATTATGGTTGGACCACCCTTTAGTAAGATCATTTATATTTTGTTCCTCAAACCTGATGATCCAACTATTCCAACTAACGAAAATATTGTGGACGAGGATGAAGCCCCTCCAAATTATACGAATAATGTTCGGTAATGTCTGAAACGCAGTATTTTGTGGGCGGTGGGTCGATCAAATAGCAACTGTTCTCCTATACGAAAAGGATATATGTATAAAAGTATAGAACTATTCCTCTCTGTTTTTGATAAAACTACACAAAGTAACAACATCAGGACATGAAGTATATGTATTTTCTAGATGCTGATATGTGGTTTAAGGGGGAAAACGACATTTAAAGTCCCCCCTCTAGACCCGTACGCATTTTCGGCTACAACTTGAAAACCACTTGAAATCAAAAACCATAAAATTTTATTTCGAGAGGACTTCTAACTGGATGGGCACATAAAAATACTGTTTTCGGATTTTTTCCCGTGGCTGCATATATGTCATCTCACTTAACTAACACAATTGCATTACTGTATGTGCAGCCATGCTTGCATACTGATTATTTTCAGACGCTGAAACAATTTAAACTCTCACAGGAGAGTTTAAATTGTTTCAATGTTTCAAACATTGATGTTCCATGTCAGGAAAATTTTATTATTTCCATTTCTTCTCAAGATAGGTATATATATATATATATATATATATATATATATATATATATATATATATATATATATATATATATATATATATATATACCTCTCAAAGGATAATAAAGTTAAAATAGTTAATAGTTAGTTAATAGTAGCTAAACTCGTTAGTTTAATTAATAATAGTTAACATAATGAGCAATGAAAGTATATAAGTAAAATATTTTTTGAAAATTTTATTGCTATTTCAATAAATCCTAATAATGGCACAATAATAAATGAATGAAAACGAAAGTTTGTTTCAATTAGTTATCCTGAAAAGGAATTAGAACCTTAGATGGAGCAACAACGACAAGAGATCAGTTTTCCGTGAATACAGAAAGATTACAAGTTTTTCGGCGAGCGTTTCGCGAACCAAGTTTGCATCATCTCCCGATAATTAAAACTTTAAAAATTTTTATTATTTTTGTTAAAATACAACACACGTTAACTCAAAAGAAGAGGAAATACACAATACAACAGATTTGCTCATTGTCATAATCACTGCCTTTTCAGGGTCTATTACAAGAAGCTTTTGATTGAGATTTATTTCATTGGGAGTTTTTCCAGTTATGCTACATTCTCCACCTTTCATTTTAGATAATGTTTTTACATTTTCAATTTTGAAAGTAAAATTAGTATATGATACGAAATGTCTACTAGATCCCTGATTCCCGAATTATGAAACATATTTTATAATTTTAAAAATTTAACACCTTTTATTTTAGAAAGGGTAAGTAAAAGTAAGGAATTCATTTTTGTTAAAAACAAGGGGGCGGGAGGTTCCATTTAAAAAATACGTCACAGATTTTCTCAGTCTGAAAAAATATAACATTTATACATCAATCAATGTACTTTAAAAAATAATGTTCACGTATTTTCTTATGAACATCACGAATATTATATGAAATTTTATAACCACCCTGTATAGTTGGAGATTGTTTACTAACATTTTACCTATATTCGGATGATTAATATCTTGAACGTTCACTTTATGTTTCTGTAACTGTATATTAATTTTTTTTCTTCCCGAAGAACGTACAAATTATAGAAAATTGATATGAAACTATTTCTTTCACTTAATAATATAACGTATCATGTTGTGACTTCTAAACCTATTAAGATAAACAAAAACGTTATTATGGATATTAAATTGATTAATAGATCAATTAAACTATTAATACACAATTATCCTTCAAAGCAAAATATGCTCTAATGCAAGAACATTTATCTAGGAAAGATGTACTTTGTTAATTTTACATTTTTATGTTATATACGAGTTATTCTTCGCTAATTGTAAATTACAATAACTTTAAATCATTTTTAAAGAGTTAATTACCACAATATTGAACCGCCAACATATTTACCTATTTCTGTATACGATTACCAGTTAATATTTCATGTACTACTATTAATTACAACTTATTATTTGCTAGTAAGACTAGGTTTATATTATAATATTAATAACTCATTTGAATATTATATATTTCTAAAGTAGAATGCATACAAAGTAATTAGGATATTAAAAAAAACATTACATTAAAGTTATAATAGTTATATAAATATAATATATATATATATATATATATATATATATATATATATATATATATATATATATATATATATGTTATATAAAATATATTGTATTGCATTCATTATTCAAAGTAGTTCTCACACTTCTATAACTTTATTATCAGGTAACATAAAACCTTCAGTATGTTATCTGAAAGCCAGACGTAACTTAATACTGCTACGTGTCTTATCATATAACTACATACATTGTAACCAACGTTTATGATGATTTGTTGAAACCTTATAATGTTCTTTCTTTAAATTAATCTTTTGCCAATTATATTTTAACTTTATTTTCAACGATGTCAGCATAACGAAACTTATAAAGTCACAGCAAACCCGTTGCATGAGCAGTATAATTTTAATATAGCTTTAGTATAATTTTAGTATTAGTATTATTGTTATACTCACACATCTAAATTCTTGTTCGTCCGATAAATAAAATAAATTGTTTTTAAAAAGTTTAAATCCAAACTAATGATTTAACAAATTTGGCGCAGTCGTTGTAGGATTTCACGCGTTATTAGAACACGGATTTGCCTCACTAGTAACGTGGAATTCCAATTCCGAAGTGAAATCAAGAACAAAGCTCAAGAAGAAAAGAAACACGAAACAAGAATACTTCAAAGAAGCAACTTCGAAACACGAAGACTTCAACAAAAGAAACAAGAAACAAATCTACAAAGAAACAAAGAAAACAACAGGGGAAATCGCAGATAGAACACGGACCTGCTCTCACTGTTTGTGATTCTCCTCTGCAAGCCATCCTTCCCGAAGACACCCCGCTTCCAGAACACGGAATTGCCTCACTGGTTGTGGACTCTGGCCGGAAGACGAATGGAAAAAATTTGGTAAGTCAAAGAATTGACACGTTACCTTTGAAACATTTATTTATAATTTTAAGAAATATTATACAGGATATGGACCAAAAACTATTATCCTTCCCATCTGAAAATTTATTTTTATTTAATTGTATTTAATTAAATAACTTTACAATATCTAATTTAAACATAATAATTAATTAACTTATAAAAATGGCAAACGAAGCTATCTTAGAACCTTACAAACTATCAGGAATTTTCTCAATTGTTCCGGAGTATGACGGAAATCAAATTTTCCTGCAAACATTCTTAAATGCTATTAAATGCGCTTTCGACATGGCGGTCGATAATCAAAAAATACTTTTAACTCTCCATGTTAAAAATAAATTACGTGGAAAAGCCGCTAAACTAGTAAATTCTAGGAACCCGTCAACTTGGGAAGAAATCAAATATCTATTAGAGACTCACTTTGGAGGCTCTAGGGACCTTACGTCTCTAATTCAGGACTTGCAAAGAATTAATCAACAATCAAACGAATCCGCTTTAAATTTTGTATCCCGCTTGCAAACGCATAATGCGAAAATGCATGCAGCGATTCAGAAACAGCATTTAACCGCTGATCAAAAAACCGCACAATCCAATTTAATCGAGACAATGACTCTTAACACTCTATTGACAGGGCTGGATCCAAAATTAGGATCTATAATAAGAGCAAGTAATCCTATGGATATGCTTCAAGCAATATCCAGGATTAAATGAGAACTTCAATTGTCATACTTTGAATCTCAGAAATTTCAAAAAGCGAACAAACCATTACCACCTAATTCACTAAATGCTAAGAAGATATGTACATATTGTAAACGTAATGGACACACAATAAATGAGTGCCGAACGAAGCAACAAAATTCTTCAGCACCTTTCCAAAACTTTTCTAGGCCTAATTTTCAACAAAACTTTAATCAGGCCCAATCATCTAATTTAAATCAAAATTATCAGCGACCTCAATTTAATCCAAATGGAAATAATAGACCGATGAATTTAAATTTCCAACAAAATAATTACCAGCAAAACAGTTTTCAACAAAACAGGCCTTCAGCTATTAAACCGAATCCCAACTATACAAACCAATCAAGACCACCAATAATTCGGCCAAATCCGAATTATAATCAACAAAGAGCTCATCATATGAACGCTCAAATGAACCAAAATTTTGATGATACGGGTCATCAATACAATTCACAATACACTGATGATACTGCTCACCAGTATAACTCACATTCACAATATACTGATGATACCGCTCATCAATATAATTACAATTGCGATCAAAATTACGAACAATATCAAGATTCATATTCAGACGAACCAACATATCAAGAAAATTATAATTTTTCAACAGACCAATTTAATTATTCTGATACTGATCAGGATTTTCGGCAAACTACTCAAGCTCAAGATCATCCACCGGATCAACAGCTATGCGAAATAACGGAATTAGAAAACCAAATTCAAATAATGAATTTGAACACCAACCAACAGCAAGACAAACAAATATTCCTATAAATAGAGGAATATCAAGTGCCCTTTTTACAGTAAATCCCAAAAACTTATATTACATTGAAGATGCTACAAAAAAATTTTAAATATTAATAGATACAGGTGCCGGACTATCCATATTTAAGCCAAAAACTTGTGAAAAATATTCTAAACGTTTTCCCGAAAACGTTATAATACAGGGAATTACCGATCAAAAAATTCTAATTAATGAATCTACACTCGTTCCGTTTACTCTCAACGATCCTCACAAAGTTTACATTCATAATATTGATATTGAATTCGACGGATTACTAGGATCCGATTTTCTAGAACATTACAACTGCATTATTGACATAAAAAATAGACAATTAATTATTAACTTCAAAACTGTACCTTTATTCAAAGCCACAGAAAATTCCACTAATGTACAAAATATTAAAAAACAAAATATTCAAACAAATCAATTTCTCAACAAAATTTCTATCAACCCTCGTACAGAACAAATTTCAAAATTTCGATGTAATCTTGTAAACACCGAAGCCATATTAACAGCTATGGAAATAGATAAAGTACGACTTCCTAATGCACTAGTCAAAATTAACAATAAAGGAGAATTTCTTGCCTCCGTATTAAACGCAAACGCAGTCCCAAAAATAATAGATTTTTCCGAAATTAAACTAGAACCAATTCAAAATTTTTCATTAAATAATTTAAACGAATATAATTCTTAAACTTATACGGATAGACGCGGAGAAATAAGGCAACAACTTCGTCTTGATCACTTAAATGAGGAAGAAAGAGAAATAATTACTCAACTTTGCCTAGACTTTTCAGACATTTTCTATCTCGAAGGAGATATTCTAACATTTACTAATGAGATCAAACACACAATAGACACCAACAATGCTAAACCTACTTTTACAAAGTCGTATCGCTACCCTCAAATTCACAAAGAGGAAGTGAAAAAACAGGTATCGAAAATGCTAGAACAAGGTATTATCAAACATTCAAATTCCCCTTGGTCTTCACCGATTTGGGTTGTCCCCAAAAAGCTTGATGCGTCAGGTAAACAAAAATGGCGTGTCGTAGTTGACTACAGAAAACTCAATGAGTTAACTGTAGGAGATAAATACCCTTTACCAAACATTTTTGATCTTTTAGACCAACTTGGCAAATGTCAATATTTCACCACCCTCGATTTGGCCTCCGGTTTACACCAGATTGAGATCGAACCCAGTGACATTCCAAAAACCGCTTTCACAGTCGAAAAAGGTCATTTTGAATTTAATAGGCTTCCATTCGGTTTGAAAAATGCCCCATCAACCTTCCAAAGGGTAATGGATAACATCTTAATAGGAATCCAAAACGAGAGATGCCTCGTATACATGGACGACATAATCGTCTATTCCCCAACAATCCAGGACCATGTTTCACGGCTTACCGAAGTCTTCAAACGTCTTCAAAAAGCTAATTTGAAAATTCAACCGGACAAGTGCGAATTCCTTCGTAAGGAAGTTGCATATTTAGGTCACCTCGTCACCAAAGAAGGTGTAAAACCAAATCCAATTAAGATCGAATGCATCAAAAATTTTCCCCAACCAACTAACCAGAGAGAGATTAAATCATTTCTTGGCCTCGCCGGATATTACTGACGATTCATTGATAATTTCGTCAAAATTTCCAAACCTCTCACTAAATTACTGCAAAAAGACACCCCTTTCAATTTTGATTCAGAATGTTTAAAATCTTTCGAAGATTTAAAACAAACCCTTACGTCAAGCCCCATACTATTGTATCCAAATTTTGACGGGCCATTCCTACTCACAACAGATGCGAGCGCTTTTGCGATCGGCGCTATACTCTCGCAAGGTCCAATAGGTAAAGATCTACCCATAGCTTTCGCCTCCAGAACTCTCTGTAGTGCGGAAACAAAGTACTCGACAATAGAACGAGAGCTCCTCGCTAGTGTTTGGGCCGTAAAACATTTTCGCCCATATATTTTTGGTAGAAAGTTCAAATTGATAACAGATCATAGACCTCTTACCTGGCTTTTCTCTATTAAAGACCCCGGTAGTCGCCTAGCACGCTGGCGCTTAAAACTTCAAGAGTACGACTACCAGATTGAATATAAACCTGGCAAAATTAATAAAAATGCGGATGCCTTATCCCGTATCAAAATTAACCATTTTCAAAAATGTGTGGATTTCAAAACCAAAATTTTAACATCAAATACAGACGACGAATCAATTAGTTCAGAAAATACCGAAATTTCACCAGAATCAATTTTACAAGAATTAAATACATTTTTTCACTTATATAAAACCCAGTCATTAATAGACTATTCAAAAATTAAAATTACAAACAATCAATTATTAGACAAAGGACATAAAGACATAATAACGTTTTTCCAAAAAGACAAACTCGAAGACTTACATTATAAAATAATTGAAGATATTTTCGAGGAAAAACCAAATTTTATCCACAACAAAATTAATATTGTCACGAGTAAAACGGTGAAAAACCGAAAATATTATATTGTTTTGTTACCCTTCGACATCGAAGAGATAATCGAAACAATGTTTATTACTCTTTACAAAGACAAATACATTTTCGAATCTTCAAAAACATATTTCATTGAAAACAATTTAGAATTGCCAATACTCGAAATGTTGTCATTTATTTTCACTGAAAAAGATTTAAACCTAGTTAGTTGCCAAAACATAACTAAGACGCCTGACAAAGATCAAATTCCGATAATATTAGACCAAAACCATACCGGAAAAGCAAATTTGCACCGCGGAATAAACGAAACCATTCGGAGAATAAGGAATAAATATAACTGGCCCGGCTTAACTAAAGACGTAACTAAATTCATTCAAAATTGCGAAATATGCCAGAAAACAAAGACTTTACGGAAAAACTTAAGCAATCCCCTGGTGATAACTGAAACACCAAGAACACCATTTGAAAGAATAAATATCGATATACTAGAAATTCCAAAAATAAATTATGTTTTAACTATTAGGGATGAACTAACCAAATTTACTCAAGCGTATCCATTAGAGGATAAATCCGCTAAATCAACTGTAAATACACTACTTCTTTACTTTCAGCATTTTGGTACTCCGCTTCGTATACATTCGGATTACGGTAAAGAATTCGACAATGTATTACTTAAAGACCTATGTACCTTATACGATATAAAATTAACACTTTCTAGCGTTAGCCACCCTCAATCAAACGGATCTGTGGAAAGATTTCACTCCACACTTTTAGAGATGACTCGTACTAATCAGGCTGAAAACCCTAATGAACATCCACTAAACGTAATTCCTTACGCTGTTATTTGTTATAATAACTCGACGAATAAAACACACGGTTTCTCTCCATACGAGCTAGTATTTGGACATACGTCCAGTCGCCCACCTGAAACTTTGTATAACCAAAAAGAGTTGATATCAAAATATATACGAGACCTAAATAATAGAATTTCATACTATTATAAAATTACACGCACAAAAACTGAGCTTCAAAAAGAAAAGGCTAAATTAAGATTCGATAGAAACGTTCCAGAACATCCTACACAATTTAAAATAGGCGATAAAGTCTATGTTAAGGAATCTCAAATTAAAGATAAATTACATAATAAATTTAACGGTCCTTTCGAAATAATAAAAATCTTTCAAAATTCTGCAATTTTATTAAATCTCGAAACGTCACAAACGACAAAAGTCAATTTTGACAGGATGAAACCATATTTTGAGAATTAAATTATTTTCAGGTTTCTTCTGCTGATTGGAGCAGCAGTATCCCAATACACCATTACTCCTATAAACAACACTATTGGAATATATTACCATCGAGACAGCGAAATCGTTGTAACAAATAAACAATGGACTCTTCTGGTTCACAAAAACATTTCATCAATAAAGAACACTTTTGAACATAACGAGAAAATGCTTGAAATTCTCTTACACGCTATTAACCCCACATTTGAAAACATGAACCTTTTTCGAGGTGAAGTAAAAACACACATCAGCTTATTAACCCAAATTTCAAATTCAATTCAAGAAAAATTAAGCGAAATTTATTTTGATACTAAACGTTACAAACGTGGAATTCTCAATGGCATTGGTACAATATTTAAGTCAATTACAGGAAATTTAGATTCCGAAGATGGCGAATACTACATGAATTGCATCAATAAATTAACTAATGACGAGCATCAATTAGAAAATTTAATGGAAAATCAAATCTCAGTAACAACATCCGTCATAAAGAATTTTAACGCTACCATACAAAAGTTGCAAATTGATGAAGCCACCTTCAATAGAGATATAAAAATAATATCAGACACAATTTATAGGACAGCAGATAAAATTAAAGTAATTGAAGCAAAATTAAGATTTTTAGAAAAATGTGAACTTCTCATGGAAAGTTACCTGTATATCGAGAATCAATTAAATGATATTCTAAATTCAATAACTTTCGCGCGATTAAAAATTATTCATACGTCGATAATCAATCCTGAAAATTTGATAACCTCGCTTCAGGAAATTTCACAAAATTTACACCAAAACAATTTACCACTCATTATAAAATCTTCCAATATTGCCAAATATTTGGATATTATGGAATTAGAAGCATACCAAACTGATTCAGACTTGGTATTTGTATTAAAAATCCCTCTAATAGACCAACAAAGATACACCCTTTTTAGATTATATCCAATCCCTATCCTAAATAATAGAACTGGTCTATATCATGTTTTATCTTCATCACAAAAATACTTAGCGCGTGACGTCGATTCTTTGATGTACATACCCATCAAAAATCTAAAAGAGTGTAAACCACTTTTCTTTGGCACAAAGATATGTTCCAATCTATTTGCATACCCCATCGACGACAATGCTATATGTGAAGCCCAAATCCTGAAACACTTAAAAACTTTACCTGAGAGCTGCCAAACTTCAATAATATTTGCAAAAGGCTATAATGTCCAACAACTAACGGACTCATCATGGCTAACAATTACTTCAGAACCACTTCAAATTACTGTAAATTGCAAACAAATAAACACCAAGACAGAGATCATTTATAAAAATTCCATTCTTAAATTGCAACCTGGATATAGTGCTTTCATAGGAGTGACAAAAATACAAGCTGACCCTAAGAACTTTTCGCAAACCAGTGTTAGTAATCACCCCATTTTAATTCCCTTTAATTGTTGTCAAGGAATCCCCGATGACATCCAAATCCCAAAATTGGAACCATTAAAATTGAATAACTTAAATGTGGAAGACCTCGAGATTGCCAAACACAAATTGGACGAGTATTCTCGAACGTTAGACGATTTGATCAACGAACCATTTGTCACCAAACACATCTATTGGTTCACTTATTTTATCATTACACTAATAGTAACTCTCATTTTGTTATATATTTTATGTAAATGCCGAAAGAGAAATAGATTAGCAATCGCCCTCACAACAAATTCACCACCACCTCCACCTGGACCTTCTAAACGCTTAAGAGAATCCTTGAGGAGCATCCTGCCCAGAAGAAGACCATCGATCAGATCCAAAGATGAAACCCCAGAGGAAGAAATCGAACTGAACTAATGTTTCTCAGTTATAAATCGGTTTCAAAGACTCTATATATTTTAATTTTGTAAATTTTATATTTAAAAAAATATTAATTGTATAATTTAAACTTAATTTAAGGCTTCATATTCTCAATTAACTTTATTATTATTATATAACTTCAATAATCGTTAAATTCATAATTATTAATTTCAATTTTACTTATTTTTGAAAAGTTGCTGTATAACACCAACTTTTTGTTAAAAAAGGGAGTTGTTATATAAAATATATTGTATTGCATTCATTATTCAAAGTAGTTCTCACACTTCTATAACTTTATTATCAGGTAACATAAAACCTTCAGTATGTTATCTTAAAGCCAGACGTAACTTAATACTGCTACGTGTCTTATCATATAACTACATACATTGTAACCAACGTTTATGATGATTTGCTGAAACCTTATAATGTTCTTTCTTTAAATTAATCTTTTGCCAATTATATTTTAACTTTACTTTCAATGATGTCAGCATAACGAAACTTATAAAGTCACAGCAAACCCGTTGCATGAGCAGTATAATTTTAATATAGCTTTAGTATAATTTTAGTATTAGTATTATTGTTATACTCACACATCTAAATTCTTGTTCGTCCGTTAAATAAAATAAATTGTTTTTAAAAAGTTTAAATCCAAACTAGTGATTTAACATATATATATATATATATATATATATATATATATATATATATATATATATATATATATATATATATAAATTAGCTTTTGTTAAGCGTTCAAAATATTGTTTTTTCATATAGTTTTCTATACAATTAAATACTAGAAAATTACACAACATATTTAACTAAAAACTTAATTAAGAACTGTTATCTCCATAAAATTAATTTGTTGTTACCTGTAGAATAGAAAACAATATGCACAGATACATTAATCTCCGTTTTTAGAAATTTACATATACTTTTTAATTACAGGTTGCCTCCTTTAGAGATTTGTGAATAAAACTAATAATATTTGATAAACTGAGGTTTTTGATTCTTCAACATAAAGCAGAGATGACACGGCTACAAATGGAAAATAGTCATTCATATGGCCTACTCAACTCATCTGGAATGATACCATTTATTTAGCAAAATTGTCCATAACGCGAGCACATAAAAGTGACTCTATTTCTCGAATATCACGTTGAATCTTTACTTTGAATCTCGGCATTCCACGAGACAATTCGATCAAGAAATTTGGTATGGAACAGTTATGGTTGCACGTGCTGTATGACATGTTGCACCGTCTTGCTGAAATCACATGTTGTTCAAATTCAAATCATCAATTTCGTGGAAAAAGAAATTGTTTAACATGTGACGATAGTGTTTGGTGATAGCTTCACTTTCAAAGAAGTATGATCCAATTACTCCGCTACTCCAAAATGCGCACCAAACCGTGCATCTCTGTGGAGTGGATGCATTTCTTTTTTGTGAACAGAATGTGGATCATGTTTCACGGATTTCAGCACCGTAAATTCAACAAATTTGTTTACTGATGTATCCGTGAAGATAAAAATATCATCGGTGAACAAAATTTTGTTACAAAAATCAGTATCACCTTCTCTCTCTTCTAACACCCAATTAACATATGTACAACATTGTAAATGGTCTGTAACTTTTAACTGTGTCAACTGAATTTTGTGTGCTGGATTCATTTTTGTCTTTAAAATCCGATGCGTGGTAGCTCTTGACAGATTCAATCGTTGTGCACGAGATCGAATTGATGTGTTTGGAATATTTCGTACACTTTCTCTCGCTACAGCAATGTATTCATCTGACCTACCATGATGAGGACGTATTAATGTTGCCTTATCAATAACAGAACCTGTATCTTCAAGTATCTTGATTAAATTGAGTTGACGGACTGTTAACTTTGTAGGTGCTTCATTTTATCCTAATTTTGCACGAATTTTTCTTAATGCAACTGTACATCATTGCTCTGTTTCATAAAATTGTAGTTTGTGTACAGCTGTTTTATGAAGCAGTTGTACACAAACCATTCGTTGTTGAACTCTTAATTTCGGTATGTTGACGTCGTCTGGTTTGTAGATGACAGTCATTAAATATTGACGCCCTATCTTTGACAGAATATAAATGCAATTCATATCCTATAGTTACAATTGAGATACTATGTACAATATAATTATACATAGTGAATTCACAATGAACTCACTATGTGATAGAATAAATCAAACAATTTTAACAATTTATTTTTGCAAAAAATCTCGGGTATGTGGGTCTGCAATTATGAATCTCAGTTGATTCGTTTTCAGTAGTAATTTTATCGTATTCGCTAAATATGTTTAACAATTTGGAGTTTTAGCGTATTTCAAGTTGAAATGTATGTTATGTAACTCATTTACCGCTGTATAACGTAGCAAAACTATAGATGACTCAATATATACATAATTTTAGTGCATATCTAAACTCTCAAATGGCACTAAAATAAAGAGTACGCTGGCTGAAGTACGCTGATTATAGGATTTGTAAGTATTCCTTTTTCAAAAATAAAATCTTTATAATAAACAATTCTTCGTTTTACTTTTATTCTGTTTAAAATCTAAAAACGAACATAAGACATTAATCACAAATTCATTGTTATAGCGTAATATTCAATATACTTAATTACTAGATTGAATATAATTGGTAGGTAGAACAGCATCATTTGTCTAAAGGTTTCTATAAAAACAAATACTGTAACATTCTGTAATAATATTTATAGTACGTTGAGTGATGAGATTTGTAAGTTTTTTTTACAAAAATAAAGTCTTTATAATAATCGATTATCCATTTCATTTTTTTCTATTTAAAAACACTCGATTCTACTAAAACCGAACATAAAATATTAATCACAAATTCATTGTTACAACATAACATTCAATATAATTTAATTGTTTTATTCGTATATATACATGGGTTTGAATACATTATAATAATTAAGCGTAAGAACTGATATTGCATTTTATTCATTTATAATATTTAGTCTGGTTATTTAAGTTGTCTCTTACTTATTTAGGTTTGTAAAGAATACATCATATGAAGACAAGTACAATTTATATTAGAAGTTCATATTTGACTGTATTGTTATATTATTTATTCAAAAGTATAACTTCAAATGGAGAACGATAGGCAAGTAACCTAGTATATTAAATTATTAATATTTAATTAAAACTGGTAAGTCAGTAAGTGGTGTATATTATTAAACAGATAATATAGGAAACATTGATACAATGACTTGTTCACTTCAAGTAATACCATTCATCTTGCTTATTTTATTTTCTTATAATTTAAATTTCTATCTATACTTCTAATCTCCATGTTTACTAAAATGAATGCAATTGTAATAAATAAAATTAAATTTAGTTAATTACTTCTTTGTTATATTTTCAATCGAGTCTTTTCATCAAATAACTTATTGAAGAATGTAACAGAATATCAAAAGTATTGAAAAATTTATAATGAATATTTTGCGGTTGCTAATTTTCATTTCTTGCGACGCACCTTTACCAAGTTTAAAATAATGGCATGATATGAAAACATCGAAAGTCATTTTATAGAAGAGAACAAATTTAATATGGCATTGTATTAATCCATAGAGATTATAGGATATTGAATATTTGATAATGGCACCCATATGAGGGTTACAAGTATACGTATTCAAATTTTCTTCATTAATTGATTAGATTATTCTTTAGATTTATTTTTTTAAACATCACTGTCGTTTATAGCGAGACGTCTAGCTTAAATCTTGAAGGACTTATAACTGGTCATAATTAATACATGTCAGGGGTTATGTCTCCTCTTTATCTTGGTATGGAGCTACCTGGTATTTATATTACTATCGAAGGCAACCCGACATCATCCCGTCTCCAAAGTGTACTTAGAGCCTTCAGTGGCACATTAATCAAAAATAGCTTTTTAAACGGCTTTGTAGGAATTCACCTCCTTTAATTAAAAATGTGTAAATTATTAATAAATGTTTAAAATTTACGTTGTGTTAGTTATTATTACATTCAAGTTACTGTGATTTTGTATAACTACATAATTACATCGTTTGAACTATATATTTTCATAGTATATTTTATAAATCGTAAAGCATTAGATATATGTATCACGACTTATAACAGTGCAGTTATCCAACAATGTAACATGCCATAGTTTTGACATATCACATTGGTAGAGACCCATAACAGTAGCACTTTAAGAAATCTCTATATAGTGTATCCAAATCACAAACTTTTCTCTTATTTTAAATTGACGGACGGAAGAAGTATTTAGGTTAGATAAAATTCTAAGATTCGTCTAGGGCAAATATATATATATATATATATATATATATATATATATATATATATATATATATATATATATATATATATATATATACGCTTCGAGTATAATAGATGGTACGAAAACCGACTTTCTTTCGTTACATTTAAATCAATTACATTTTAAGTGTATTTACATTTACATAAATACCTTTGAGTAATCTTCTGGAAGTGTTTCTATATTTGCTTTTGTGTCTGATTTCCTTTTGACTAAAGTATTTCTAATGTACATTTCCTCAGAATTCATAATATATATTTTTTATTGTTGCTTGCACAGCCTTTTATTTTTGCTTGAAAGCTTGCACAGGATGTGGTCCGTTTTCTTCTTAGTTTATATATCTCCCACGTCTAATGTAAATTTGTCGCCAACGTTTTGTCGATTAGCATAGGTGACTTCTTCATGACAAAGTCAGAGGTAGATTCTTGAAAACTGCGGTGCCAATCTTAATGCAGAAGTTTTCAAGAAAGCAGTTCCGAAGAAGTAACCTGCAATGGTCGGTGAAACATTGGCAACAAGTTTAAGTTTGACGTGGAATCATTCCAGAAATTAAAGAGAAAGAGATACATACCTTACATGAATATACAATCCTAAAATATATTTAGACAATTAGAAAAATATATTTCTCTTGTAAAACAATTGACAAATATGTTGGTCTGCAAATCAATATTCATTATAAGAATACGTGCAGGTGTTGGTAATTACTTTACTACACTTCGTAATAAACATTCTTGCTTTGAGTCCTGAATTAGGTAAGTGAGTCCTAAATTGGTGTTATAATTAGGTAACTCCCCGTGGCCGAAATGGTGTTCCGTACACGTAAAATAATTCAGGGTGTCTTTATAATTTTCGTATAACCTAAATATACCGGAAGTTTGTAGTAACACACGCCTGTTTTCCCATGTGAGAAGTTTGTTAACATTTAAGAAATCTTTTTGTATAGAGAATGTAAGCAGTGCAACCAATAAATAACAAAAAGTACTCAAAGACCTTATACCGAATTTATCTGCGATTTCGTTTTATGCTGTGTTGGTGTAATGTGACGTTATTTATATCGAGTAAATAACAATTTGGTCAGTTTTGGAACAAATATAATCCTACATGGAAAATTTTCAGCTAAAGTACGTTGGTGTGTGAGAAACATTAAATCCCAAATACACAATAAAGAACATTTAGCTAGTACAAGATTCGAAAAATATATTAGACACTTGATCACAGACACCTGCACCTATTGTTTCTACGTACATATCATCTGTTCCCTCAAAGATGTGGGAGCAGATTTAAAAACTATGCATAATAATTATACAGAACTAGAAGATGTTATAATCAAATTCCAAATATTTCATTATCCTTTCATGAATCATCGCAAATAGTTGATAACGTTCGAATTATGTTACAGACTTAAAATAATAAGAAATGTATTCGTCTTTGAAAAATTTAACTATGTAGTAATCCACATTTCACCAGTGTAGGACATATTTATAGTAGCAGTACTGACACAGATTCATTAAATAATATAATAAATCATTTTAGTTATTTATATTTACATCTTTGGATGCCAAGCAGTCGTTTTCTTTACATAAGAACATTTTTTCACCGCACCGGGCATCTCTCATGAAAACGACTTTACAGTCATACATACTTCAATACTGCAGATATTCAAACAAGTCAAACTTTTAATGCTCAGTAGGTAAGTATTACATATTACATAGATTATAACTTATGCGTAGTTGTTTAAATACAAAATTTTATAGAGGAGATAAAGCCGAGTTAATTGAGTTTTACAACTCGATCCGAGATTTGTAAGCCAGCGTAGCCTACAAAAGAGACTAATTAATCTAATTTTGTAGATTAGTTAGTTAGTAAGAATAATGTCAGTAATTGGGAAAAAGTAATCGAAATTTACAAACCATGAATTAATGATTATTTTAATTAAACATAACATATATATTCTATAATTCTAATTTATATTATATCTACACATAAGTAAATCTTAAAGCATTAAATCTTTATTGTTATATTAATGAATAAATAATGTGTACGTATGTTATAAGAAATGGTAATTTTGTTTCATAAAAAATAATTTAATTATAGTTCTTTTCATTACTCTACAGCAAGCTACATATATGAAAGATGCGATAATAACCAAATTATTTTATTCTGAGATTATTAATGGTATGCTGTCCATTTTATAATTGAAGTATTGAACAATTTAAGTTGAATTAAAGAATGAACTATTCCAAAGATAGGTATTCAAGATTTCTTAATATCTTATCTCTTGACTTGGCGCCCTTTAGCTGTGGATAACACACTAATATAGGTACTAAATATTATCATAGACAAACTAATTTTTTACATTCATTAGATAAGTTACTGATGCTGTAAAATATTTAAATTAATTATATTATTTACATGTTTTAGATACTTCGAATTTAGAGTATCGAAATTATTATCGGTATTTTAATATAGAAGCAAATTAAGAAGCAGCTTTCACTAAAGAACTATTTTTTTCAAAACTCAATTACAGGGAATAATATTCTTATACATTGTTACTTAACAATTGATGAAATATGAAGTACGAATTTGTTTGGCAGAGAATTTCATAAAATATGTCGAATAAATTTTAAATGTCTGCAATAATATGGAAAAATATGTTTCTGCATTTTATTTAAACAAGTACTTAAAAATATTATTTGAAACAATCGTTTAGAAATAGATTTCAAAAGAAGACCAATGAAAAATTTGATGAAAATTAAAAATATTTATTTGCAAAAATGTCTGCGAAATGGAAGTATAAACATTAAAATATTATAAAGCATGGAGATATATTAGAGATTGAAATTTTCTTTAATATTCCAAACATTTAACTACAAATCTGTCAAGTGAACTTCAGATATTATATTAATAACCAATATTTAATACTCCTATCTAATATCAAAATGTTGGAATATTTAAAATTATAATATTAATATGCAATATCCAAAATTAATTCTTTATCTAAGATAACACCGAAGTTTTTTTAGGATTTTATACTCAAATATAAAAATACTACCCTTTCTAGAATAGTATTATATTATACGATATTCAGCGGAAGACTGTTCAGCGTTGTTTTTATGCTTAAAAGCTTTCATGGACGTATAAAACATCTTCAAATCAAACTGAAGCATGAAGATTTTGTAAAACATCCCCATAAAGTAGGTAATGAACATCCATATTATTGACAATACAATTTATAAACAGAACCAACAGAAGTAGCCTAAGTACGGACCCCTGAGAAAAGTCAAATCGTGAATCAAATTAAATCCAATATTAGGCATATTTGCACAATGCTTACACAATGCTCAATGTACTACATTATATTGCTAAGATAAGGTTTAAAAAACTCTAAAGGACAAAGAAAATCTTTGCACAACCAAGTCTATATAAAAGAATATTATAATGAAGCCGATCAAATGCCTAATTTGATTGATACATTTGATAGTCCACAGATGCATCAACTTGCAAATTTAAATCAACACCTCACATTTTATAATATACTGCGATACACAAAAAATGTTGGACATAGTCGATCTATATGTTTATGAAACAGTATTCATGTAACTGAATTGTATATGGGTATATCGAATCCTATTCAGCGCTATTTCAAAAGAAAAAAATTATAAATGTAATTTGTCTATAGTTTTCAACATTTATGTTGCCTCGTTCTTTAAACACAAGACATATGTTATTTCTTACAGGTCATTAGGGTTATTGGGATGGGGATCATTTAAATTATTATCTACGTTTTCATCTCCCACTCTCTAATATATTTTTCAGAATTTTTATTTAACGTTTATGTTTTTAATTATGGAACTGTTAAACTAGCAAAGATATTGCCTTTTAAGTATATAATGTTTATATATGTTTATATCTAGCTATCTGAATATAGTGCTATAGCTAACTTCATATAGTGTATCTTTAAAATGTTTGCAAATCGAATCTACACTATTATATTTGTATAAAATACCCCAAATATATATATATATATATATATATATATATATATATATATATATATATATATATATATATATATATATATATATATACATACATATATATATATATATATATATATATATATATATATATATAATTTATGTAATATGTAATGCTTACCCACTTAGCATTAAAAGTTCAGATTGACTCGTTTAAATATCTTCAGTATTGAAGTATGTATGACTGTAAAGTCGTTTCCGTGAGTGATGCTCGGTGCGGTGAAAAAATGTTGTTACGTAAAGAAAATAACTGCCTGGCATCCAAAGATGTAAGTATAAATAACTAAAATGATTTCTTAGATTATTTAATGAATCTGTGTCAGTACTGCTACTATAAATATGTCCTACACTGGTGAAATGTGGATTATTACATAGTTAAATTTTTTAAAGACGAACACATTTCTTATTATTTTAAGTCTGTAGCATAATTTGAACGTTATCAACTATTTACGATGATTCATGAAAGGATAATAAAATATTTGGAATTCTATTATAACATTTTCTAGTTCTGTATAATTACTATGCATAGTTCTTAAATCTACTCCCACATTTATGAGGGAACAGATGATATGTACGGAGAAACAATAGTTGCAGGTGTCTATGATCAAGTGTGTAATATATTTTTCGAATCTTGTACTAGCTAAATCTTCTTTATTGTGTATTTGGGATTTAATGTTTCTCACACAGATTTTTCTGCAACGCACTTTAGCTGGAAAATTTCCATGTAGAATTATATTTGTTCCAAAACTGACCAAATTGTTCTTTATACGATATAAATAACGTGACCAACACAGCATAAAACGAAATCGCAGATAAGTTCGATATAAAATTTTTGACTACTTTGTTTTATTTATGCGTTGCACTGCTTATTTATGCATTTTCTATACAAAAAGATGTCTTAAAGATCAACAAGCTTCTCACATGGGAAAACAGGCGTGTGTTACTACAAACTTCCGGTATATTTAGGTTATAGGAAAATTATAGAGACACCCTGAATTATTCTACGTGTACGGAACACCATTTCGGCCACGGGGAGTTACCTAATTATAACATCAATTTAGGACTCACTTACCTAATTCAGGACTCAAAGCAAGAATGTTTATTACGAAATGTAGTAAAGTACTTACCAAACACCTGCACGTATTCTTAAAATGAATATTGATTTGCAGACCAACATATTTGTCAATTGTTTTGCAAGAGAAATATATTTTTCTAAATGTCTAAATATATTTTAGGATTGTATATTTATGTAAGGTATGTATCTCTTTCTTTTTGATTTCTGGAAAGATTCCGCGTCAAACTTAAACTTGTTGCCAATGTTTCACCGACCATTGCAGGTTACTTCTTCGGAACTGCTTTCTTGAAAACTTCTGCATTAAGATTGGCACCGCAGTTTTCAAGAATCTACCTCTGTACTTGAAGAAGTCACCTATGCTAATTGACAAAACGTTGGCGACAATTTTACATTAGACGTGGGAGATATCTATAAACCAAGAAGAAAACCATATATATATATATATATATATATATATATATATATATATATATATATATATATATATATATATATAAGAATTATATATATTTAAGAATTTTTTAAATAAAAATAATGCAGTTCAAGTGAAATTATTTAGAACTCTTTAAACAATATATCAACGTTTCTATGTGCATATTACAATATCAATATTACAATGTTTCTAAGTGCATAACAAAATTTCTTTAACAACAAAACTACAGATTGTTACTACACACGAGGTTTTCACAAAATTTAGAGTCATATATGATGGGAGATAACCTAATAAAAAACATAAAAAAATTAACTATGTTCGAGCTATGTTCTCTTGGTAAACTTAGTTGAAAAACCAAGGAATATAAATTCATCAGCTACGTTATGGCTACAGCATTTGATGTCCAATGTATTATAATGTTTATTTAATAAATCATAAGTGTTTATTTCTAAATATATGTGTTTGACCAACGCTTGACCAAAAATGATATAGTCTTGGTGATATTTTATATAGCTACATTTAAATAAATATGTATATATTTATATTTATTTTTTTAAACAAGTTTTTTATAATTATACTCAGTTTCTACAAAATTTGAACATATACGTCAAAGCATTGTACAAATGTAGTATTTGTTGACCTAAGAGACAGACGCCTGTGAGGCAATACTGTCTTTCAGAAATTCTAAATCGTGCGCCACGAGATTCAAGCAAGTCTATAAAATGCATTCCCATGTGTAGACTTATTATGGGTCAATTAGTGAACATAGATAAAATTAGATAACTTTAGTGATTGATTTAACCTTATTTTGCTTTCGCTATAAGCATATTTCAAGACAATACCAACGTTTATATCAATTACGAGATTGATTACTAATCAGTAAATATATGATTACATTTAAAGTAATTAAAACTAGTTATTTTATATAATTACGTAACATCCTCTTTATTTTTTTTTACTTTAATAATGTCTAGAATTGAAATAAACATATTGTTTATTTAATTGTTAATTTAATAGACTAAACGTACTGCGTGTTGTAACTTATTAATATACCAACTATACAATAAATAGCCGTCTATGGAAATTCTAAATTTGAACATCATGGACTGTATATAAAATTATTTACATGGAATATGGAAAATTTATTTACATGGAACTTTGATAATAATTTTATTTTGTTATTAGTAGTTGAATATAGTAATAGTTTTTGCTATATAAATATAAAAATGTGAATATAAAATTAAATATTATCCAAACCTTTGTATATTTTTTAAAAATATCGAATTTTATTTATAGGTAATTCCAAGAAATGCATATTCATCCTAAACTAAAAATTTCTGCGTATAGTTAATACATTTTTATTTAGTTTTTACATATCTATTTTACAAATTATTAGGGCCAAAAACTGTTTCTTGTAAATTTTAGGGATATTCTTACAATGATAATAATTAAAAAGATTTAATTAATGTTTGTCAAATAATTTGATAAAGAATTCAATATTCATAGCAACAGTTCCAATATGAATTTTTATATAACGACAATATACATAAAATCTATATTTCATTTGTGATTTTATTAATTAAAATGTACACTATAGAATAGTAAGTTGTTTTTTTATATGCGTATACTTTATTATATACGTATTAATACAACACAAAAACATATGAAAATATGAAATACAAAATTATGATAATCCGGTCATATAATTAAATTGCTTGTTTATTTAAGGCCTGTATATGATAATTAATTAGAGTCATCTTTATGACCTTCACAAGGTTATGGTCAAATATATTTACAGAAATGGACAGACATCATTAACTGGTTATACGTCTGTTGCGCCTTGTCGCCAAGTCCTTACAAGAAGGTAAGTAAAAGACTGATCTGTCTCATTATTTGTTTAAGGAGTATTTTTTTATTTTTTATATTAAACTTTAGAAAAATTAAGTAATATGTACGTTAAATATAAACAAATTTATCAAAGTAAATTCCAATACATTCTGGGATATAGTGATACTAACCAACCTCTATTATGAATGTCCAGTTAAGTTTTTTTTTACGTACAGAGCATGTACAGAGTTTCTAAATCCCGATTTTGTGGCCAAAAGTACCTTTGGTTATCGTAATTTGATGAAAATTGGGATAACAGGGTTTTTCCGATCGCTGATTTCAAAAATTCAATTTGTTTTTTTAAATTCAAAATGGCGGACCCAAAATGGCTGCCACATTTGTTTAAAAATTGTTTATAATAAGAACGGTTCAGTGTACTGAATTTGTTTGTAAACAGTGATTTCAAATATGAAATTGAATTTTGAAATTTCAAAACAGCGGACATGTTAAAGAATGTTTTACTTAAAAAAATCATTCTACTGGTACAAATAGATAGGAAAGTAGATTTTTTGAGCAACAATACATTTTTATTGTTTATTAAGTGACATACATTGATAAATTATTAATTACATTACTTAATATAACGATTTAACTATTGTGGCTCGTCGAGGGTTCTTCTGAACACTCCGAGTTAAATTCATCCGACGAAATATATGATAATTCTGCTGAAATAAGTAATTGTATTGCTTCTTTGCAAAGCTTTTCCTTAATTCGAAGTTTTCGTATTCCAGTTATTAAAGAATCTGAAGATGCCAGGAGCCAATGGAATACATCTTTCATAGTGTTTTCTCATGAAATTATTCGTGAATAAAATTCGAATTTACAATCAGTCCTTTATTTTGTATAAAAGTAGTTTAATACGATTAATGAAAATTTAAATGAAGTATTGGAGAGTATTGGAGTATGGAGAGTTTAAATGAAGTATTTTCTTTCAAATGCGAAGCTTCTTCAATCGCTTGTATTTTATTGGAGAATTTTGCAGTTGAAATTTCCTCTGTCATAAGAAATATACCTCTACTTTTGAGAACAATTTCATTTATAACCGACATCTTTTATCAATGATCTGAAAACAGTTTAAAAAATAATCAAATTATACCATTTCCTTTGAAATATTCAAATACAATACGTAGTAAGTTATTTGACGTAAATACAGATTTTTAATAAAAAAAATGGAACAATTATTTACGGTAATAATACACCCCCAAAGAATAAGCACTGAAAAGGCCAAGTATAAACTTTTTGTTATAACCTGCATCGCCCTAATCGTTTGCCGCGTCAAACGCCGAAATTTCCAGACTGCGCGCGACAAAACTAACAATGCTTTTACTCATGTTAGAGCACCTAAGAGCAGCCAAATTTGTAGCCGATCGAAAGCCTGTACCTTTCAATTTATGATAAATATAGAATTGCGGCGGAAATCGACGGAAATCGAAACTGAAATTGAAACGAAATTTGCCAAGACTCGAAAAAAACGCGATTTTACAGAGTCACATTTCAAATGCCGTTCTTAACATAAAAATAACGATTTTTTGTAATTAAAACATTTACATATAATGTACATACCTTTGTTAACGATTTATTAGTAAAAAAAACTTCCTGGATACTGAAATACATACTTAATACTATTGCTCTGCTGGTAGGGTAATGAGTGCGCTAAACGTGCAGCTGCTACGACCTCAGTTTTCTAGCTGTTCCCCTGCCTCAGAAAATATACCTGGAAACTTATCCTTCGGAATTATAATATCCCAAAGTCCCCTCTAGAACATGCTATGAAAAGAAACCCGAATGCTGACCTTCGATTTTGGGACTTTTGGCCGCAAAATCGGGATTTGGAAACACTGTGGGTCGTAGCTAATATCCTAGGTACCAGCTACGTTAGGTACTAGGTACATCAAGCAAATAGCCGTTACTAATTTCCTGTACACTCTCTATCACAGAAACGTCATTTCTGATATTGATACTTCGATGCACAGGCTGTCGTTGTTCTTAACTATGTTGTGCTCTTATATGCCATCCTGTCTCTACGCCTCCCATCCACTCACTAGTGATGAGGTGTATGCACTTTGGGGGTTTAATTTTGCATGTTGTGTAACACTTTCGATTCCTACAATTGTATCATTATCCCTATTATGTTTAAGATTCATTTAAGTCCCTTATGCATGGAGTCAATATATTTCCCACAGTATATTCGCAATTGAATGTTGTATGCTCCGGAGTATCCCTGAGTCTGCAGTACCCGCAACTATCATCTGGAATTTTTTTAGCCTATTTGCATAAGACATATACATTCAATCAACTATTATAAACTAGATTACACTGATGAAAATATGGTATGAAATTGGAATATTTTTGGGATGAAATTGAACACCAGTGTAATCGATAAAATTACTATAATTGTAAACTTTTAAACGTTTTAGATATAAAACTAATATAAATACCCCACAGTATAGTACACTTTACTCCTCGTGGGGGATAGATTATATTTTAATTTCTACGTGGTAACTATTCTGGAGTACACATCCATGTAGTATTAACATCGACAGTGTTGACACGTGGGGAATACGGCTATTTCTTCATGATTTCTGATTAATCAACTTATGCCTAAATGCTGTTGTGCGTCTCAAGAAGTAAAACATTAATTGCATTGGCCAAGATGACTGAATAATGAGTGTTTGAATAATTTCACTGAATAGATATTACAGTGCTATTCAAAAGTCCCCTCCCCCCCCTCTTATATTTTTAACGATTATACATAAACTAGTGAAATTTGGTAACTGAATATTAAGGGTTGTAAACTTCCCTACTAGTGATGATAGATGACGTATGCGTCAAAGATGACGTCACAAGGTCATTGTGACCAATAATTTTAAATAGAACCCTATGGTAAGCGACACCTCTTTTAAAAGATATCGAAAAAACGTATTCAATGATACTAACATTGTTTGTATTTATGGTAGTTTTGATGGATTAAATCATTAATCAGTAAACTTGGATAATAATTTTAATTACAGATTCAAGATTCGGTACCTACTTATAGTAATTGTTCGAAGTGAGCTCCATCAACTTCCTGACAGTAAAACATCCTATTGCGAAACTCTTCTCGTACTTTTTCAAATGTGTCTGCGGAAATAGCCCTACATTCTGTAACAATACGTTGTTTTAAAACATCAATATTGTCAGGCTGAGTGGCGTAAACCTTCGATTTAAGATACCCCCCACAGAAAAAAATCTAAAGGTGTGAGGTCCGGTGATCGAGGCGGCCATTCCATTGAACCTCGTCGTCCAATCCATCTACCAGGATATTCTTCATCCAAATACCGTCTTACTGCACCGTAATAGTGTGGAGGAGCACCATCCTGTTGGAATGTTATTTCCAAAATGTCGAATTCATCTTGATTATCTTCCAAAATTTCAAGGATTAACGGTTCTATTGCATTTTGCAACATCTGCAGATACACCTCACCGGTTAAGTTGGTATTTAAAAAAACAGGCCCAACGATGTGGTTTCCCAGTATACCTGCCCAAACATTGACCTTCTCGGGATACTGAGTATGTGTTTCACGAAACATGTGAGGATTTGCGTCACTCCAATATCTCACGTTTTGTGTATTTACATTTCCATTTAGATAGAAAGTACTTTCGTCACTAAAACAAATTGTTTTGACATAGTCTGGCTGTTGGTTAATTTTAGTTTCCATATTTTCACAAAATTTCAGTCTTCGGTCTGGATCGTCGTCTGAGAGTTGATGAACCATTTTTAATTTGTATGGGTGAAATTTGTTTTTTTTTCAACACCCTGTGCACTGTACTTTGACTGACTTCACAGGTTGATGCAACTTGAGTTGTTGAAGAAGTAGGATTTACTATTACTTCTGCCAGTATATCAATTTCTTTCTCATCAGAAATTTGTGGTCTGCCAGATCGTTTTGCATCATTAATATTACCCGTTGTTTTAAACTTACGAAGAAGCTCTCTCAAATAAGTCCTCAAAACTGGGCGATCGGGAAACCTTTCATTAAAAATGCGTTCTGCTGTATGAATATTTTCTCCAGTTTCACCAAGTATTAGGATCGCTGCTACTTTATCACCTAAAACACTTACCATTTCTCTTCTTGAAGCACTTAAACGTTCAGCTCACAACAGTTTAACAAATTATTGAATGTACAAATATTTTAAAATTACCACAAGGTACTAAAACAGTTAAACGTTCGATTAACAATACACAAATTATTAAATGTATAAAAACTTTGACAGCTAAAAAAACATCAAATTGGGGAGACTTGCAAAAACGTCAGATTATTTACTATCCAACTATCCAGTGGCGGAGCTTGAATTTAAAATTTTATTATTAACTGATTTAATTCATCACAGCTTTGCGGTTTTTTAAAGCCAGTTGTCAAAACTGCCGTAAACAGACACAATATTAGTATCATTGAATAGGTTTTTTCGATACCTTTTAAAAAAGGTGTCGCTTGCCATAGGGTTCCATTTAAAATTATTGGTCACAATGACCTTGTGACGTCATCTTTGACGCATACGTCATCTATCATCACTAGTAGGGAAGTTTACAATCCTTAATATTCAGTTACCAAATTTCACTAGTTTATGTATAATCATTCCAAAGATAAGAGGGGGGGAGGGGACTTTTGAATAGCATCGTGGCGAAACACAATTAGGTTAGGTACATATACATATGTATGTATATGTACCTAACCTAATTGTGTTTCGCCACGATGCGATGAAGTAAATAAGATAATTTAAATGCATATTATTATTATTTCTCATTTATTGTCTGCTTATTATTTAACACTAATTTATTATAAATTTTACTAATTTATTATTAAATGATTTATAAATTATTTAATTTGAGAATATGAACTTTTTTCTTATTTTCAGCGAGAACTAAATCCCAATAAGAAGAATTATTAACAATTGTTAAAACCTGAAGTAATGCATCTATTTATGGTTTTTGAATAATCAACTTATACCCAAATGGTTTGTCTGTTCTAAGAAGCAAATATAGTCATTGTCATGATTAGGTTTATTAAAGCAGTAAATATTATGTCTAAAAAATATGTTAAATTTTGACAAATGCACTGGAGGATTTCGTTGGGTAGGTAGTAAACTGATGTTTTATATTTGCTATTCTTATTGTGCACTTACTAATAATACACTCTATACTATTGCTAATAATACTTACGCCACTCAGCCTGACAATATTGATGTTTTAAAACAACGTATTGTTACAGAATGTAGGGCTATTTCCGCAGACACATTTGAAAAAGTACGAGAAGAGTTTCGCAATAGGATGTTTTACTGTCAGGAAGTTGATGGAGCTCACTTCGAACAATTACTATAAGTAGGTACCGAATCTTGAATCTGTAATTAAAATTATTATCCAAGTTTACTGATTAATGATTTAATCCATCAAAACTACCATAAATACAAACAATGTTAGTATCATTGAATACGTTTTTTCGATATCTTTTAAAAGAGGTGTCGCTTACCATAGGGTTCTATTTAAAATTATTGGTCACAATGACCTTGTGACGTCATCTTTGACGCATACGTCATCTATCATCACTAGTAGGGAAGTTTACAACCCTTAATATTCAGTTACCAAATTTCACAAGTTTATGTATAATCGTTAAAAATATAAGAGGGGGGGAGGGGACTTTTGAATAGCACTGTAATATCTATTCAGTGAAATTATTCAAACACTCATTATTCAGTCATCTTGGCCAATGCAATTAATGTTTTGCTTCTTGAGACGCACAACAGCATTTAGGCATAAGTTGATTAATCAGAAATCATGATGAAATAGCCGTATTCCCCACGTGTCAACACTGTCGATGTTAATACTACATGGATGTGTACTCCAGAATAGTTACCACGTAGAAATTAAAATATACTCTATCCCCCACGAGGAGTAAAGTGTACTATACTGTGGGGTATTTATATTAGTTTTATATCTAAAACGTTTAAAAGTTTACAATTATAGTAATTTTATCGATTACACTGGTGCTCAATTTCATCCCAAAAATATTCCAATTTCATACCATATTTTCATGAGTGTAATCTAGTTTATAATAGTTGATTGAATGTATATGTCTTATGCAAATAGGTTAAAAAAATTCCAGATGATAGTTGCGGGTACTGCAGACTCAGGGATACTCCGGAGCATACAACATTCAATTGCGAATATACTGTGGGAAATATATTGACTCCATGCATAAGGGACTTAAATGAATCTTAAACATAATAGGGATAATGATACAATTGTAGGAATCGAAAGTGTTACACAACATGCAAAATTAAACCCCCAAAGTGCATACACCTCATCACTAGTGAGTGGATGGGAGGCGTAGAGACAGGATGGCATATAAGAGCACAACATAGTTAAGAACAACGACAGCCTGTGCATCGAAGTATCAATATCAGAAATGACGTTTCTGTGATAGAGAGTGTACAGGAAATTAGTAACGGCTATTTGCTTGATGTACCTAGTACCTAACGTAGCTGGTACCTAGGATATTAGCTACGACCCACAGTGTTTCCAAATCCCGATTTTGCGGCCAAAAGTCCCAAAATCGAAGGTCAGCATTCGGGTTTCTTTTCATAGCATGTTCTAGAGGGGACTTTGGGATATTATAATTCCGAAGGATAAGTTTCCAGGTATATTTTCTGAGGCAGGGGAACAGCTAGAAAACTGAGGTCGTAGCAGCTGCACGTTTAGCGCACTCATTACCCTACCAGCAGAGCAATAGTATTAAGTATGTATTTCAGTATCCAGGAAGTTTTTTTTACTAATAAATCGTTAACAAAGGTATGTACATTATATGTAAATGTTTTAATTACAAAAAATCGTTATTTTTATGTTAAGAACGGCATTTGAAATGTGACCCTGTAAAATCGCGTTTTTTTCGAGTCTTGGCAAATTTCGTTTCAATTTCAGTTTCGATTTCCGTCGATTTCCGCCGAAATTCTATATTTATCATAAATTGAAAGGTACAGGCTTTCGATTGGCTACAAATTTGGCTGCTCTTAGGTGCTCTAACATGAGTAAAAGCATATATATATATATATATATATATATATATATATATATATATATATATATATATATATATATATATATATATATATATATATATATATAGTGCATATATAAATTTTACACCATATTTCCGACAGTATATTGTATTACATTCTGCCCTCCTATATTTACAGTTTACCCATGATGTTATGCTGGGGATAAGTTTTTAGACCACTGTCTTAATTCAAGATTCCGTTGATTTGGTATCTAGTATTTGTTCGTACAGCCCGTTTCATTGCTGAGTCGTAGCCCTCTCTTTCAGCATAACCTTCTTTCTTCTATTAGGGGATGTATAGGTACTACGCTTGTGGTTACCTGCACTACCTTCGTGGGCACTGTGCCGTATTCAGGTGCTACTCTTAAGAGGATTTTTATTTAGATATTTTGCATCCTCGATCTGTAAATCTTTACTCTCATAATCAAGGAACATATCGGCACTGCATACAATAGAATGGATTGTATGACCCCCTATAGCACTTACCATACTTACTCTCTTCTTACTTACCAGCCCTCCTACATTTGAGTGTATCTGATACATCTGAATTGCCCTTTTTCAACCTTCTTGGTTACTTTCATTATATGCCCTCCAAAACTGTCCGTGTAATTTAGATTTATTGTTAAGTACTTTGATGTTCTTTTAGGTTTCATTTACTCGTCCCTTAATTGGAAGCCTACTCTTTGCTACTATCTGGAGCCCCTCAATATAATTGAATCCATATTTTCTAGCGTTTATAGTTCTAGAAGGTGATTTGTTAGCTAAACATCTACTCTCATATGGAATTAATTTATTCTACACATTAGCTCCTCCTCACCCACCCCATTGATAATAATTGTCAGATTATTTGCATTCGCCAACGCCTTAGTATTTTCGTAAAATATATTCTGATGACTCTGTCGTACAAGAAGATCCATAATACCGGAACTAGCACGAATTTATCACTGATTGATCTTATTTGATGTACTCTCTCTCTCTCTCTCTCTCTTTCTCCGTATTAATATAAATTTGACAGTTTACCATTCATTTTCCATCCACATCTGCATCTTTAAGATGCCACTTATCATGCTTAAAATTTGTTGCGGTGCTGATTTTATGATTTGATTGCTTTGGGGGTATGCCATTTGAGACTGGAACTTTTCCGAAGTTTGTCCTTTGTGAAGGACTGTGTTTCCTCCGTGAATGTGATTTTTTGTGTTGCGCTGTAGGGCTAGATAATTTACTGCCTGTATTTTTTTTTCTTTAGTTAGTTCTATTGGTGTATTATATACTACTTATCCCATTACTATTTGGTAGCTTTCCCCCAGATGTCGTTGTTGAGGTCATCATGAAGCACCCTACTTTGACTTTCTAATGGCTATACGTAGTTCCTTTTTTATTTTTATACGCTTCTCCGGGCTCCTCCTTTATTTCTTTCGTAATATCCTTCGTTTCGTAATATCTTTCGTAGTATCCTTGGAGGAGTTAAAGTAAATAATTTTAATAGGAAATGGTAGGTAGGACATTTTAGACATTTCTTAAACATCTTCCGAACTAGGTTAGTATCTATATACTTAATAAATATACAAGCATACACTTAATAATTAATATAGTTAACAGTAATAACATATACACATTTTGAATATGTTTATAAAAACTAAGTTTCAAGCAAAAAATATGAAAATGAAACAAGAGAGAAAATATACACAAAACATTTGAGGGTCTTCTCTGAAAACATTAGCTATGAAAAATAAACAACACGTGTGAAGGCGGTACGTACCTTTCATAACTATTAGGATACGTACCCATTATGTTTAAGCGTTTTGAAACTGAAGAATGTAATCACATATCTTAGTCAAACTGGCAATATATTACAAAATAACAATATCCATTACTACAGAATGGAGATTTAATACAGCTATGCATGATCATATAAGTAACACCTACGCAGTTGCAACATGAACGAGAACCAGCATTGCCTATTCTTAAGTCATCCTTACTTCATATGATTCTTTTACATCCGAATTTTCTGTTTAAATTTCATGAATTTGTGTAATTCATTTTGTTACTGCAATTATTTTTGCCACTTGTAAAATTTCAGTTACTACGGTAACTCTATTGTCGGGAAACTAGCCCAGCAGTTTATTTTAGTACCATATAGTACAGGGCTAAATTCATATTTGAACATATCATTATATTTCCAAATATATAAAAATATCGTAACCCCAAATACAATATTTGTTTTTTATATATATAATATTTCCCAATATTGTATTTACTTGGATAAATAATTTTAACGTGAACTAGAGAAGCACAGTAATCGATTAACCAATTTTCTCTTTGATATGACAATGCTAGTTTTTTTTTTTTTGTGAAAACATTTGAAGTCTGAAGAAAAGCCCATAATTTATAAGAATATCAATAATGAATTGAAGAGATAAGTACTATTTCATCATAAATGTCTCAAAATTTATTAAGGCACTTTGATTATTGATTACATTTACAAAGTCAAAAATGAACAAAGACTACTAAAAGGTTATTGCTGTTTTATTGAACACTGTACTTCTTGACCTGTATAGCAAATGTAGTATATTACATGTTCATCACATCACCTAAAATGCTTTCGGTGTTTGAAACAAACCAAGACAAGAAATTATGAATGGATATATTTAAAACTAGTATTTTATGATCATATTTATTTACATTAATCTAGATTTTATTTGATAATCCCATTTAGAACGCTAATTCAAGATCAGTGTCAATGGTCGAAAGCTCACAAATAAGGATCTGTCCTACGGCGATTCGCTATATTAGCAATGAACCTGAAAATGGTTAGTAACCTTTATCCCAACATTATAACTGCATATTTTTTTCGACAGAATAAATAAATCTTGCTCAATTTATCATAAAATATTTTTCAATAAACAACGTGATGGGATTTGGTTTATTGATGTTCATTTGATGTATTGATATCGATGTTCAGCCTTTGTAGATATTTTCCTGCAGTGTTACTTAATTTAATTTTTCATTTAGAGAATAAATAACAATAAAGTTTGAGTGTTTATTTGTAAATTACATAACTTGAAAGTAGCAGTGCAACTACACAATGTATGTATAAAATCTATACAAATAACTGGCAGAAAATATACAGTTAATATTATCACCATATTTAGATTCGTCCACAAAATGAACATTTCGAAGTAAATAATTATATGAACATGAGGTTTGTATATAAGGGCGAAAATAAATGAAAGTTACTTTCTTACTTGCGTTTATGATTTTATATCAATATATCAAATTCGATGTTAAATAATTAAAATACTTTAGACAATTAAAATTTCAAATTTTTATTGCTTTAATATCGTGTAGAAGTTCAGTATTGTTTGTAAGAATTTGAGAAGTTTATATCTGGAATAAAATTTAAGATATGTAGTATTCAAAACTATATAACATTTATGAATATTTTCGTAAGTTGTAGTTCACGAAAATGAAGTAAACACTGCAACAAATAATTGTGTATCAGATACTAACTCATCAACATCCATCCCATCACTGATGTGGAGAACATCATCGTCTTTTTATAAAACAAACGTAACTGGTACTACAAGTGTAAATATATGATTATATAGTTTATATATGAGAAATATAATTAATTAACTGTAAATGTTATCTACCTATATTATTCATGCATATATGATTTTTTATTAATGGGATATAAATCAGATTAAAAATATAATTAAAATCCTCGCCATTGAGAGACTTTTGGAATTATGTTTTAAGCCAGATCATTTTAGTAGTCGAAACAGTGTATATATTAGACTTTATGACATACGAGTATATTATAATATTAATCAATTTTCATATTTTGACGTGTGGAACACTATTGTGATATATTTTCTTAAACAATTTTAAATACAGTTTTGCCGAATTTTGTTATAAAATATTGTTGTTACCGCTTCACATGTTGTTACCGCTGCCCAAGTATTCCAGTTGCCATTTAGGAGTGAATATGCTGTTGACAGTTTATCACGGATTTCTTAAAGTTAGACACAACCGTCTAAGTGCCAGGTTTTAGTTGTTAGTGTACTAAAAATATATTCTTTAACTTTTGTTTCATGTATAACATTTTTCTTTATTAAGTGAGTTGTTCGCATATATGCGTATATAATGCAACTATTATTTTTTTGTAGATAAGAAGAACAACCAATGGTATTTAAAATAGAGGAATCTCATTATCAATTATAATGGAATAAATAGAAAACATTTTATCTCACGTTAAAAGTCATAACATTTTCGAGGGTTAGACATTGTAACATTAACAAAAATAAATAAATAAATAAATGCTATGAGGCAAAATTAATAGCACTTTATAGGTATTTTACTTCACTTCATTTCATTTCACAACATTTACCTCGTATAGTAGGCCCATTACATATTACTGCGGCATTGTTTTAATACAATTATTATATAAAATACAGAAACAGTATAGATGCAACGCATACAATTATTTTAAGTTGGTAATTTATACAGCTCGAGAATTTTTTCTCCAAGCTCCCCTCTGGTGAATCCCGCATCATCGGCCTACAAAATTCACTTTAAAGAAAAATTGGTCCTCTTCACATTGTTTCCTGGACCCATTCGAAAAATTATCGTCGTAATAAATTTAGTGGGAACAAAGCTTGAACTTTTCCCACCTGATGAACACGTAGTGGAGTACTTATGCTTCTCGTACCCATTCCAGGACCTTTTAATTATCTACATTAAAGGAGACTGGTAAAATATTTCTTATTCTTGTCACCTATCCTGTGCAGGTCTTTTGAGTATCGAAATTAAAAGTATCTCTCGCATCATCTCGAAAATTACTTGCAATTCACAACAAAATTGCGATTATTAAGGAAGCTTTTCCCTGGATATGTTTCAGAGTATAATTTTCTTGCTTCGTGTACTTTCATATGCTAAAACCATAGAAGCCTAGCATACTGACAATTTACAGGATTGAATAAGCAATTTTATTACATTGACATACAACATATAATCACTATACACAAAAACCTACTTCGATATAACCATAAATCGAGTCAATTCACATTAATCATTCTATATTATTGAAATCGATTTATCGTGGCCTTGAACGAACCTAAAATTTATATCTTTTATGTCATTTAATTTTACAACAACGTACACAATGGAATAATAATTTTTAGTACAAACAAAAACTGATATCGGCGGAAAATCGAAACCTAGAAGTCCTCTATTGAGTCAGCTGATTAAAAATCAGCTTTATAAATTAAAAGTCCTCATTGGAAATTTTATTTGTTAGTCAATTTGTTTTTTAATCCTACCAAAATTAATTTCAAATATTCAAAGCATTTATCATTTTTTTGACGAGTTATCTTATAAATTTAAATTTTTACTAAGAATATTATTTACACGAATTATTCATATCCCTAACCTGCTCCTACGTTAGCTACTAGTCCCTAGAGGTTGCAACTAAAACAAATTCAAATAATAATAGTTTTCTCCGCGACCTTGTCATTTGGAAATATTCTCTAGAAACAATAGAGGTCGATATCAGCTATTCACTATTTCATTGTATTTATGTTTATGTATATTATATTTATATTCACAGCAATATTTGGGAGTTCACATATGATGCTCATCAATAATAGAACAAAGTGTGAGATTTCTCTATGTATGCGTAGAAGAAAGCGTGAGGACATCATTCGGCTACTTACTTAGATCAGGCTATTTTCTAGGCACCTCGTGGGAGCCTCGTTAGAGACTTGTTCCCAGGGGCGGCTGGTGTATAGGTGCTGCAGAGCTGCAGAACTGCCAAAAAAATTAGATATTTGTATATTTTCGCGACATAATGATTACTAAAATTTATTAATAAAATAATTTGGTTAGTTGGTGCAGCTAACCAAATTATTGCGTTAAAGTCGCATTCTGTCCGCCGTCCTCTATTGAGTAGTAGACCAGATTAATTATCTGGGTCTCTACGCGAGCGCGTCGCGGTACATTGAACAAGGCCACATGAGGTAGTTCTCAGCACGGCTCGGCACACCCGTCCTACCCCTCAACTCCCGCGACAGTCCACACTTGGCGCACGTAAATGCGCGAATTTACACGGTCAGTGAGCTGTATTTTCAACATCAGTGAATGTTTACTCCTTCCTACTCCTCTCCCGGGCGTAAATCGTACTTATTTCGTATTTCGTGTTAATTTGAGATTTGAAATACTGTTTTGTGAATTTGTGTAGTGACTTATTGTACTAATTATTAATATTTATATACTGTGATAGTGACAATGGATTTAGTTTATAATTTAGTTCATGTGAAGCGATCTTTTAAATACTCTTATGAAGAAAAAATTGATTTAAAAAATAATGGTAGGCCATTGCCCGATATTTTATTGAGACTGCAGGTGTTAGCCGCGGAAAAGCATATAAACGTCAATTTAATAGAGACATTTATTCGAAGAACAATTGGATTTGTGGGTGCAACAAAAAAAATGCGTTATTTTGTTTTCCTTGTTTACTTTTTGGCGGTGATAAAGTATGGACGGAGGTAGGGGTGACAGATTTGGTGCACTTAACTGAAAAAATAAAAAGCACCACAACTCCAAAAGCCATCTACATAATACAATGGAATTAGCTTTATTAGGAACAACTAATATTAAAGCGCAGCTTTAATATTAGTTGTTCTAGATTCAGCTTATTGGATAAATGTGCAAAAGCATAATGATAATGTGACAAAAAGGAGATACGTTTTGTCAAAAATTATAAACTGCATAAAGTTTTGTGGGGCCTTTGAACTGGCGCTGCGAAAACATGACGAAGCTGAAACCTCTCAAAACCCGGGGATATTTCGTGGTTTGATAAATTTTTCTGCTGAGCTTGATGTAACTTTAAGCGAGCATCTACAAAATGCTTCAGTATTTAAAGGAACCTCTAAAGAAATACAAAATGATCTTTTAGACTGTATATTAAAAGTATGTCATGAAGAAATAATTAAAGAAATTAACAAACCTTCATTTTTGGCAGTTATGGCAGACTAAACAACTGATGTATCTGCGAAAACTCAGTTAGTGTTAGTTTTAAGATATATTCTCGATGGTGAACCGATTGAACGTTTTTGGACATACCTGAAACCTACAAAATGTGACGCTGAAACTCTTTCGGAAAATATTTTAAGTGTTATAGACCCTCTAGTAGAAAATTCACCTTACAAGCCTTTTCTCTTAACCAAAGAATATGACGGCAAACATGAATGTTCTTCAAAAAGGACTTAAAATCCAAAAATTTTTCTTGTGAAAGTCTATATTTTTGTATAAACGGATTTTACATAAAAATTCTGAAGTATCAGGAAAACGCGTGACCTTGAAAATTTTCAAAATTTCCCTGTGCAGAGCACCCGTTTCATTTCATCACGAACCGCCACTGCTTGTTCCTATTCTTGATGAGTAGTACAACCATCAATATACAAAGCATACGTTGACTGTAGACTACTAACTTTTAGAATAAATTAAATTTGTTTGTCAACCAATACGTTTTATCAAGAAATATAGGAATATTTATCTTTTTTAAAGAATATAGGTACATTAGTTATTAGATCAAGGTAGGGTGAAGTAAGCGAAATATTATATACAATTAACATACATCCCTGCTCTTGTCTATTTAAAATTTGGTTCTTTGGTCAAACAGTTTTTATATATATTTATTCCAGAATGAAAGGCGATTACTAATTAGTTCATGTTTAGATTTATTCGTAAATATGTAAGTATACATATTAAGTTCATAGATGTAAAATAAAACAATGTTATCATCACTACTATTTGTATGCAGGGCTTTATATTTAGATAGATGCATCATTTCATCTAATTTAAAACCGTTCACCATACGAACAGGAATACCAAATTTCGGCGCCTGTGCATCTATTAAGTTAAAGCTGATTCCAATAAAGCTAGGGCCTCGTCGCGTTCCGCCGCGTCTAGAGTGGCGCCAGTGCTCCTATGGAACACGCCGACCGTAAAAGCTCCATAAATAAACCTGGTCATACAATAAAAAGGGGACCCGTCAAATAAAATTACTACATATCCACCTTCCTTCGAACAGCGCATTGGTCGCCGCCGTTAGCCACGCCTTGCTCTAACAAAACACGATTAAACGCTATCAGAATTGAATCTGAATCTGGGACTACTGAAATTCGTGAGCATATTAGAATTACTGTCAGTTGCGCCTTTTGAAATAATTACATGTGGATAGGTACTAGAATACGCGCCACATTCCTTGCGTAGAATAATAATTCTGAAGTGATATAGATTGACATAATATTCTAGGAGTGGTATACATACCTATATTGATATAATATTGACTTGTGAGATTGGTTCCTATGAAGAGGGATTTTCGAATTAATAAATACTTAATATCTACACTTCACATAATTTCGAAGCTTACTTTCCTCATAAACCACTGGCAATGTTAATGATGTTAATGATATTTTTCTTGAAGCTGTTCGCTTAGTAAGGATGTTATGGAACGATTTATTATCCAAATTTGAATTTTGAACATATATCGAGTTACGAATGAAAATAAAGTTCTTTTCCAGAATATCTAATATGTTGTGCTTCGGTTACAATAACAAACTAATTGTAGGTAACCCTATCTTTTCTACATTTTGTATTTGATTCATATCGCTTCACATCGACAGATTATATTGGAAACCAAAGGTTTAATCCGAGTTTATGCACAGCCAATCCTGATTCCTCTGAGTAGATTTTCAACATTGTCAATAGAAGCATAAGGCATAATACGGGTAGATGCGTGTAGAAGCGGTTAAAGGCAGTTAGAGGCTGGCCTATGCTTAATAAGATCGAGATTGGGGCAGCGTGGAGGCCAGTCTAGTGTCTCAATACACTTGCTCGGATAAAGTGTCCACACTATATCGTTCATGAGTCATAGAATATTTACTTAGAAAGAAACACGTTGTATATAGTTATATAAACACAAAACCTGGACCAGTTAGTAAATAAGACACGCTCACAGTCAATCTTCGAATTCATAGTTTTCTTTAGTACTTTGTAGTTTCGTCCTACAATGGTTTACTTTTAACTTTGGTCTTGTTGCTCGAGTTCTGAAAATGAAATGCCCCACAAGGTATTTTATGGTGGGTATACATACTATTTCGATATTGTGAGTAGCATTAAATTGTACTTTAAGATATTTTCCTGGTACAAGTCGTTCTCTTAAGTATGCCATTGAATTGTATCATCATGGATCGCTGTTCCTAGATAACATCGTTGTCCGTAGCGCCGATTGTGATATTTTTTTGGCCTATTTGATGTTCTCATTGTTCTAATCGTCGAATAACACAAGATATTGTTTTATGGAAAACTCCCAATCTTTCTCAGGTCGAAACCTCGTAACTCGAATATTTTAATTTTGCAGTTACGAGGTTTTGGATCTAAGGTTTCTATATTCAACATGGTTAAAATTTCTTATTTGACGCTTTATTGTAATAATTTGTTATTTAAACACTCCAAAATCAACACTAAAGTTAATTAAATGAACGTGACATTTGTGAATTTGACAGTCCTAATTTTTATCTTCCCATAGCCTGCCTTGTTTTCACAATAAAATGGTAGATTAATTTTAATTGTATATCTGCCCTAGTAATATAGACAATATGATGAATAAAAAACCAAACATTCAGAAAAGATGGCCCTACAGTCTGACTTCAGAAGGTACTTGCTGTTTTAGCCATCCCACTGGGTGTTACAAAGTTTAAAAAAAATATCTATTCATTCATGCACTCTGCATCTGCTGAAAACTGTAATTTGGATATGAAAGTTCTGCTACAGCACAGGTTGAGTCAACAGACTACGACTACAATGCAAGAAAAATATCTTCAAAAGTCGTTTGCGACGTTTAGTAGTTTAGGCAACGACGGTTAAGGCAATATGAATGAATATATATTTTAATACTTATGCAAGTTTTATATTTGTATTCTATAAAACAAATACCATTTTGAATTATTATAGTTGCATGTATATTAAAATTATTTTTAAATACTTTTTACTTTTGGTTAAAACTTTTATCACAAATTACCATTATTTACAATTTACTTTTCTGATCATTATGATTCTGTCAAGTATTTACTATTAATGAGTATGATCGTTATGAACAGAAACGTCACTCAAGTGTTGGAATAGTTACATTTTTATCAATTACATTTCATGTCTATATACTCAAAAACAGATATAAGCCTTATATTATAAGTAAACTTCGTCAACTGTCAATAACCAATATTGTATAAAATGCATACTTAAATACAAGTATTTATTCAAAACGGAAAGGTGTAATTTTTTTCTCCCTCAACTCAAATGGAAAATAATAGTCAAGGGTTGAATTTTCTTTTATAGAGAATCATATATGAATTTTATGTCATTCCCCATATTATTTCTTAATGCAGAAGCTATTCCAGTTAACAAATATTATTTAAAAAATACTAAGGTTTTTAATACTACCATATATAACACCAATGGAAAAAAAACATGGAACTATTAATAATTGTTTTTTTATAAAAATGTATAAAAAGTGTAAGTGTATTATATATTTGCACATATTAATTTCATATATAATGTTTGTGTAAACAATTTTATATTGAAAATTTCAATATACAATTGAATTAAAAACTAAAAATAATAACAAAATTACGCCGCGAAATATTTTTACATAATTATTTACATATAAATTTGATTTTGTAGATAAAAATTGTATACCTATTTATAATAATATGATTTCCTCAACATCTTTGGCAAAAACATTACTGGTATGTTCTACAGATATAATTAATACTGCATTATTTTCACAATTAATATTATGATTTGTAAAAATTAAATGATAACTGAATAAAACTAGAACAATTTTTGAGTTTTGATAACATTGTATTTATATTTATAGCAGCGAATATTTACTTGACTAAAGATATTGATAAAAAAACTACTGATTTTACTCTAGATTTACAGCATACCTCATCATCATTAGGTCATCAATCCTAAGACTGGTTAGACGCTAACCTCCAGTTTCTCCTATCTTGTGCTAACCTATGCATTTCGCTAATTGTGCTACAACCTACATCCCTTACTATTTGCGAGCAGTAGTCTAATCTAGGCCTACCTCTGTCTTTCTTCACTCCTATTTCTGCCTCCAAAATATCGCGGACTATTCCCCCATGTCTCAGCAAGTGGCCCACCATTCTATCTCTTCTCTTCTTTATGTTTTTCCACATACTTCTTTCCTCGCCGACTTTCTCCAATACTTCTTCGTTTCTAACCCTATCAGTCCATGGTATTTTCATCATTCTTCGGTAACATCACATCTCAAAAGCTTCTAATTTCTTCCTACTTGCTTCTCCTACTGTCCAGGTTTCGCAACCGTATAGTGCCGTGCTCCATACATATGTTTTCAAAAAACTATTCCTTGCTTCTAAGTTTATTACCCCCGAGCATAAAATTGCTTTCTTTTTGTTAAAAGCTACTCGACCCTGCGCTATTCTTTGTTTTATGTTTTTATCGCTTCTTCCATCCCAATTTATTTTACTTCCTAAATAAGTGAAGTCTTTAACTTCCTCCAATCTTTCATTATTAATTTGTACTTTCGTTTTTGCTCTGCTCTCGCGCCCTCTGCACACTAACACTTTAGTTTTGTTTTTATTCACCCTCATTCCGTATTCCTCTGTCAACACTGCCTCCACTTCGTTCAATGCTGATTCTAGTTCCTCCTTACTAGATGCTAATACCGCTATATCATCCGCGAATCTCAGCATTTTTAGTTTCTGTCCCTATACTTTAATCCCGAAATCCACTCTATCGTTTACCACATTAATCGCCTCTTCAATGTACAGATTAAAAATTAGTGGTGATAGCGTACATCCTTGTATTACTCCTTTCCTAATACCTACTTCCCCTTTTTCCCCTTCTACTTCTGTAACAGCAGTTTGCTCTTTGTATAGATTGTGTACTACTCTCCTATCTCTATACTTCATTCACGCGCCCTTTAGTATCTCGAACATTTTTTTCCCATATTACGTTATCAAAAGCTTTTTCTAAATCTACAAATCCTATATAAGCGTTCTTTCCTTTTTCTATTGTTTTCTCTAACATTACTCTTAGCGCCAGAATAGCTTCGCGAGTTCCCCTATTTCGTCTAAACCCGAATTGGTCTTCTCCTAGTATTTCCTTCGCTCTATTTTCCATCCTTTTCTGCACTATTCTGGTTAAGATTTTTGACGCATGAGAAGTTAGGCTAATCATTCTAAAGTTCTCGCATTTATCGGCTCCTCTCTTTTTCGGCATAGTAACGATAATGTTCCTCTTATAATCCTCCGGCATCTCGCCCGTTTCGTATATGTATTTTACCAGTTCAAACATCCTATTTACTACTTTCTGTCCCGCACATTTCAAAACTTCCGCCTGTATTTTATCTACACCCGGCGCTCTATTATTATTTAGCCCCCATAGTGCTATTTCAAATTCCTCTCTCAATATAGGTTTTCCTACATCTTCCCTATCGATACTAGATTCTTCCTTTAATATCTCTCCTAATTCCTGGTCCTCGTATAAATTCCCTAAGTACTGCTTCCATCTATCCGCTTTCTCCTCTCTTCCGATCAGTATGTCCCTCGATTGACTTCTAACATTTCTACTTATTGTTTCTATATCCCTGAAGTTCTTCTTAAATATTTTGTAAGCCTCATCGGTCTTACCTACTTGCAACTTATCTTCTACTTATTTGCATTTATCCTCTATCCATTGTTATTTCGCTTTTCTACATTTTCTAATGATTTCCCACTTTATTGACTTATAAGTTTTCAGTCCTTCCTCGTCTCGTCTGTTTTTGTAGCCTCGTCTCTTTTGCATTAAGTTTAAGATTTCGTCCGTTATCCAGGGCTTCCTAGCTTCCCTTTTCTCGTGTCCGAAAACGCCCGTAGCCGATTCCGCGGCTACGGGCGTTTTCGGACACGAAACTTGATCTATTCTTGATACCTTCCCACTCAGTTTCTGTGTTCTTGATTTCGTCCTTACTCGCTTTATTTATTAATTGATCTGTTTTCTCCTGGAACTTATCTTTCATGTTCTGATCCCTCAATATGTTTACATTTATACGTTTCTTATCCTTCCGGGTTTTCAGATTTTTGAACTTTAATCTAGCTTTCATGACTACCAAGTTGTGGTCGCTGTCTACATTTGCTCCTGGATAACTCTTACAGTCTTTTACTTGATTTCTAAATCTCTTCCTAACCAGAATGTAGTCTATCTGATACCTGTTTGTCCCTCCTGGCATATCCAGGTGTAATGCCTCCTAACGTGATTCTTGAACAATGTGTTCGCGACTACCATCTTGTACTTCTCACAGAATTCTATCACAGTCTGCTACCTCTCTCGTTTCTGTTTTCTAATCCATAAGGACCTATAAATTCTCCTTCTTTCCCCTCACCTACGACTGCGTTAAAATCTTCCACTATTATTAAATTTTCATGACCCTTCACAAATCCTATTACCTGCTCTATGTCCGAATAAACGGCTTCTAACTCTTCCTCACTGTGGCTAAAAGTAGGCATGTATACTTGCACTATTACTGTTTCCACTGGCTTCGAATCTAACCTAACCATCATTACACACTCGATGTATTGTAGGTAGCTATCTACACACTGTCCTTCGTTCTTCCGCATAACGATCCCTACTCCCGCGTTTCCATTTACCGATCCTGTGTGTATTACCCTATAGTCACTACTCCAAAAATCTCCTACTTCCGGCCAGCGCATCTCACTTATACCTACTATATCTAATCCTAACCTATCCATTTCTATCTTCAGATTCTCTAGCTTCCCTGCCTGTCTCATGCTTCTGACATTCCACACTCCGACTCGTGAAATGCTACACTTCTTACTATCCCTACTATTTCACAGCATACCTATGTATCTATATAATTTCATTCTAATTTATAAAACAACGTGTACGTATATCTTCCTCTAACGCTTATTTACGTGATTTAACATACTAATTTGTTTTTTTTTTTGAATGAAAGGTATCTTTTAATATTATTCAAAAAGTAAACGGGCTGATTCTGATGGAAATAAAATGATCGGACGGCTTGTCATGTGTAAAAGGAAATTGAAATGATGTTTGAATGAAATTATTGCAAAAGAAGATAGTAACAAAATTTACAGATCAGTTTACAAAAATAAATGTATGGCCCGAAAGAAACCATATTTTGCGTTTATTTCTGATAATTTTCATGATTATTGATGTTCAAGTGTTAATTTACCGCACACTATACTGGACAAATCGGAATATTAAAAAGAGCCAGTCCAAAGCATCTCACCTGCAATATTGACAAATCGTTGGCATTGAGTTCAAGTTAGATGAACAAGTTAGAGGATAAAAGGTGTAGTACTCATAGTTTTATTTGACTGGATTTTATACCAAATATAATATATACTTTGAGATTATATGAGGAACATCTAATTTGACCATATACTATTCGTACATACATACTATTCATACATACATAATATTCATACAATCTGTGTCGATATTTCTGTTTCTACGAACATCAACTACTATTCAGAATGTCATCTATTTTTTAATAGAGAGATATTTTCTTTGAATAATTGGGAAAAATTGGGAAAACAAGTAGATGTAAATCTATTCTATTTTTTTTTTATCTATTGAGAAAAATACCGTTTTTTACTAACTATATTAACTAATGCTAACGCCAATTGGTGTCTTTGCATTAATCAATTGGTTTATGCTATTTCTAGAAATTATGTTAAAGTTCTTAGTATGATTGTTTCTCATTGTATTCCTCGTATTGTCAAAATAATATTATTCCTTGATGCGTTTACGCAGAAGCATATATCTGTTGATACATAGAAACAAGTTACTATTGAATTAATTATTTACCACAATAGTAGCTATTTAATACCATGTATTCCATGTAGTCTAAATTATTGAATTTAATTTTTCTTTACCAGTAAATGAAAATATACGAGGTGTCGACCTCATCATGTATCGTCCCGCAACTTTTTTCAAAATTAGAATAAAATATTCAAATTTAAAATTCGTGTATAAGAAGTAAATAGGATTATAATGACATTATTATCAATTTAGAATTTTTAAAAAGAATAGAAATTTTTTACCTTTCCTACAAATTTGATGACCTTATTACAATTTTTTATAAAAATTAATAATGAAAAATCTTTGTATAATGAACATTTGCCCCGTAGGCGGTGGTTGGTAATATGGTTCATCAATTATTAATTTTTTCCACTATATTTAAGGGAAATTTAAAAAATACTAGATTCATTGTATAGTAATTTCATACAGAATCAGAATATGTTAAAATATACAGAGTGCCCTATTTAAAACTCAAAATGGACGCCACCTCGGTTTTACTGGAAGTGATATTGATCATATATGAATGATAAAATAAGCCTAAGTATTTACATTTTATGTGTGAGTATTAAAATATAAAATTTTATTCCGATTTTTTTAATGACGGGCTGATATATGGTCTCATTGACACCTAGTATATATACAAGTACTTCAAATTAATTTCATATCGCATTCTTAATAAATTTATTATTATTGTCCTACAAATATCTTTCCTTTCTGCAAATATTCGTAATACGACTTATACTAGATATACTAAAACCTGCCAACTTTGAGGAGTAATTAAGAATATTGACGAAACATTTCAACGGCCTGCCCTGCCTGTTACTTAAGTAAAAGATCATTGGTGCGCTCTAATAGTAAAACATACAAAATGCACAGCTAGGGTGTCAACTCACTCTATAATTCACTTGATGGACGGTTATCTATTAGTGATAGTCATTACTAGAGCTACCCACTTGGATGCCTCATCAGTGACCGTATCGTATAGGGATGCACGGCTTGACTTGACTTTCAAGCTACTTGACTTGACTTGACTTGAAATCAAATTAAGTTCAAGTCCAGTAGTTATATTTCAAGTACTTGAAAAATCAAGTAGTTCTTGAGGACTACTTGATTTTTCATTAATCATTTAATATTATCAAGTAATAATAATAAAGGAAACCTTGCAATAAAGCATTTTATTTCCAAAACTAAATCTTAAACTATAATCTATATAATAAATATATAAATATAAATGTAAAAAATACTAATAATAAATTATTTATTGGGCATACTAATAACATAACAAATTATTCTAAAATATTAAACAAAATAATAAAGCTGATAACGATAAAATGATTTTTCAATGTATGCCCTCTTTTTCTTCAGTAACATAGTAGTAATAGCAAAATTTAAAAATTTAAGTCTTTAATATCATCATTTGCCATCCACGATCTAAGGCACATGAGGCTTCTAATAGAGTTATCGCCTAATCAGTTACGGGTTTTTGTAATAGTTAGCCCTGGAAAACTGCCTTTCAACAGGAGCTGAAGATACAGGTGCTGATAAAAAATATTTGGCCATTATGGCCAAGTTTGGAAAAACATTTTCGTGTCTTTTCCACTATTCTAAAATATCTTCACAACTGTCAGCTCGTGAATTAGACATATATTTGTCTATTTCATAGCGCCAAGCCATTTCATCTTTTGGGTTGATAGGATATTTCTGTAAACTTAGTAGAGCGATGTCAAATTCACCGCAATCACTATTTTCATCTGGTTTTGAAGAGGAAGATGATATGAGCAATGAATTGGACCTAAAATACCTTGTTTTGAAAATTTCTTCAACATGCTTGACTGCATCCATCTGCAAGTCCTTTCCCTAATTTTTATTGGATAATGTTCCACCTTATGTCGAGGGTCTAAGATTAAAACAACACAGTATATCCAATTACTTCTCTAGTAATGTTTAATGATTTTGTCCCTTGCCACTTGAATGCTAGATATTATTTTCTCATGAGTTTCATCTCTATCTGGGTTATTGTCGAGTTCTATAACCCATTTTTCAAGTTTATCCAGAAGCATATTTATACCAATTATCACCATCGGAAGTGTACAGTAGGCTCCGCTTTCTACTGATGTGTTATCAAGTAATATCAAGTAGCTTGAAATTACTTGATATAAAGTCAAGCAGTAACGATGAAAAATCAAGTCAAGTCAAGTAGTGAATTTTTGAAAAGCTTGGTTTTCAAGTCAAGTCAAGTAATTTATAAAAACATCAAGTTACTTGACTTAATCCATCTCTAGTATCGTATATAAGCAATAACGTATAAGGTATAATAATTTATATAATATATATTACTGCATCGATATAATATGTAAGTGGCCAAACACGACCCAAAACTAAACTAAATATATTATACCTACATCGATTTAAATATCATTCACACTACTAATGCAGCACTGACAGTGAACAGCTGTAGTCATTACTTAGCAATGGTGATTAACAATCTCTATATGAACCATGAATTCTTAATATTTATACAATTATTTAGGTCTCTATCCGTTTCCTATAGTCTTTCACAATCAGTTACTTCTATGATACAATCATACCAGTCAAACATTTAGGTGAATTAGTAGTTCCATATTAAATAGGGCTGTGGCTGCTCCCTAGGTAATAGCTTGACTTTATAGGTATATTTAATGAAGTTATTAAAGTAAGTACTTGATTAGAGACTTCTAGCAGAGGGAATGAATCTAATTATTTGGAATCTAATTTACAGAAATGATTATTGATGAATGATTTGTTATACTATACAGGGTGACTTTTTGAATTGTACATCATATTGTATATATATTTCGACCAGTTAAAATCTACATCAAGTACATGATTATAGTGAAAATTAATTTTTAATATCATGCGTATTGAGGGAGTTAATTGGATTGAATTGAATTTTAAAAATATGCTCAAAATTTTAAAAACTGATTCATTAAATTGAATATAATCGAATATAGTTCATATCAGACATTGCCAAACCATCATGTTGCAGAGTGTTGTGCTTTATTTAAATTAAAATTTAAAACTGAATAGCTTAATATAGGTTTTATTGCAAATAACTGGGAATTTATTACAAGTTACTTGTACAAAATATCGTTTACAATGTTTACAGCTCTTTTTAAGGAGCTGTTGACATTGTAAAAGATATTTTGTACTTAATTTATATTCAAATTCCTTAGATACGGAAACATTAAGATGTTTAATTTCTTACCTTCCAAACCAATATAAAACAATCTCATTACAAAAGGATCGTTAAATCAATGTAGTACAGCAAATATATTTATTATTATATAAATACATTATTTGAATTAGTATATTGTTAAATTTAGTTTATTATTAAAATAAAACATTATTCATTTTAGCACACATAAGTAAGTATGTATTCTATGTGCGCATAACTTCTACGAACATTAACCATCGCAAGACACACATTAAATGATACCTAAGCTACAAAACAACGTTCTTACTTTTAATCCAAAATAATTAAATAAATTTCAGTCACAAAGGAATGCTTAAACCATTTGTTAACCTGAATTTTTCTACACCTTTACATCCTTACACACAACTTACCACTCGCTTGTATTACTTGACAAAAACTCTATTAAGCTTGTATTATTATTATTACTACAACGAGAAACTACTAATTATTGTTAACTAGAGTTTTAAAAATATGCCGCCAGTACCGACATGTCGAATACGACAATACGAATATAGACAATACGAATGTCTATCTTGTATGCGGGTTATACCAAATAGACATTCGTATTGAAATTGAGAATAAAGGTGTATATTCCTCTATGTAAAAGTTAGTAGACTTGTCGCTGCAGTCAACTTATGTTGGATATCTGCATTGATGGTTGTATACGTGAACCCCAAAATTTTTTGCGACTTCTAAGGACTAGTAGGCCAATACCAAATAATTTTAGGGATATGAATAATCCTTGTAAATTATATTGTTAGTAAATAAATACTCCCTCTGTCCCAAATTACAAGTAGTTGTTACATTTGACGATCTTCCTGCTGATTATTGTTAAATACAATTTAATCCAGGAAGTAATATACTAAAAAATTAAATACTCAAAAGAGCAATTTAATATCACATCATTCATAAAACTAGTTTGAAGGCTGTAATTACAAGTAGATAAGCTGGTGACAGATTGGCAAATAACAGAATTTTGAAAGTGCACCCGCTGTCACTTTAATTCGTTGTGAAAATTGCCAGAAATGAGTGATTCGTATTTTCTGATATGAAGGATCACGTTGATATTGACGAAAAATGGTTCTATATTACGAAAACACCACGTTCTTATTATATCGCCGTCGATGAAGAAGACCCTCACCGAGAGTGTAAAAGTAAACGATTCATAACAAAAATAATGTTCATGGTGGCTGTTGCAAGACCCCGGTGGGATCCTCATGAGAAAAAATATTTTGATGGAAAATTGGATGTGTGGCCTTTTGTATTAGCAGAGCCAGCCAAAAGAAATTAAAAAATCGACAAAAGCGCACCCTTGTTACTAAAGTTGTAAAATCTGTCAACAAACAATAATCAATAAAATGATTATTGAAAAAGTAATGCCTACCATTCGTGAAAAGCTTCCTTAGTCTGCAAATAATAGTCCGATCTACATCCAACAAGACAATGCGAAGGCTTACTTATCCGTTGAAGATCCTGATGTACAAGCAGAGGCAATTGAAGATGAGTGGCATCTATAACTGAAATGTCAGCCTCCAAGTAGTCCCGACCTGACTATGCTTGATTTAGGATTTCCTAATGCAATTCAGTCGTTATAAAATCAGATGGCGTCCAAATACATAGATGAATTAATAGGTACTGTGGAAACTGCTTTCGATAAATTGGAGAGAGAGAAATTAGACATCATATTTTTACCTTTGCAACATGCATGAGAAAAATAACGATGTGTTCTGGGAGGAATGCACACCAGATTGTACATATGAATAAATAAAAATTAAGAGGTGAAAACCACCTTCCACATAGCATCAAATGTAACCCTGAAGCTATTTTAACAGACAAAAATTGCCTTAATATTACTTAGTTTGTAGCAGCTTAGAATTACCTTTGTATATACGAGGGTGAATCAAATATAAACGAGCCTTTTTTTTATTTCCTTTATTTGAACTTGAAGAAAAAAGAATAACTGCTCATTTTTCTACATAATCTCCTGATCTGGAAACACATTTTCCCAGCGTGTAGGTAGTTTTGTAATTCCCTGCTCGTAGAATGAAGTTTTTTGTGTCTCCAGCAAATTGCGCACGTAGGCCTCAACCTCTTCATCTTTGTTGGATCTTTGCCCTCCCATGGCTTCCTTGAGAGGACCAAAGAGGTGCAAGTCGCAGGGCGATAGGGAGGGTGTTCAAGTGTCTCCTAGCCCAATTCCTCCAATTTTTCTCTGGCCAGGGCTGCTGTATGAGGACGAGCATTGTCATGGAGAAGTTTCACTTCTCTCATCGGTAGGTCAGGTCTTTTGCGGCGATATGCAAGAGTAACCTCGCTTAATATGTCGCAGTTGTACGCCGCATTAATGGTCCTATAATCATGCAAAAAATCGAGGTGCAACAAGCCACGCTGGTTAAAATAAACTATAGCCAAAACCTTGCCTGCTGACAGCCTTGACTTGGCTTTCACTGGCCCAGCCTCGCCTTGACGTCTCCACTCCTTGCTCGCTTGTTTCGACTCAGAGATATAGTGGTGCACCTATGTTTCATCGCAGGTGATAACGTGAGTGAGAAACGAGTCTCCCTCTTCCGAAATTTCGCTAGAAGACGCTCACACACCTGAAAACGATGCAATTTCTGCTTAGTTGTGGAAAGGCGAGGGGCCCACCTTGCGCACACCTTACTAAACCCTAGCTCCTCTGTGATGATCGAATAGGTGCTTCTATTATTTATTCCAACCTTAGATGCAATCTCATTGGTGGTCAGACGCCTGTCACCCTCAAGAAGTTGTTGAACGCGGACGATGTTGTTGCTGGTGCCGCTGGTGCGAGGTCGGCGGTCATGGCTCTTATTTTCAACTTTCTCGCGGCCCTCCACAAACTGTTTATGCCATGCAAATACTCTAACTCGGGACAGTGTCTCCTCCTTGAATTACGCAGTCAATCTCGTCAGGATTTCAGATGGTTTTACACCTTCCGTGGCGAGAAACTTGATGATAACACGCTACGCAATTGATGAAGGCACCTCATGCTCAGACATTGTCACGGCGGGTACTGAAAGGAATGAGCGAGCTCGCCCACCTGCTCTCCCCCCCTCCTGTTATCCCTACCCGACACCCCACGAAGGGGGAATCCTCACGCGTTACTATTGCATGCCCAGGACCAAAAGACTCGTTTACAGGGGCGGCTGGTGTATAGGTGCTACAGAGCTGCAGAACTGCCAAAAAAATTAGATATTTGTATATTTTCGTGACGTAATGATCACTAAAATTTATTAATAAAATAATTTGGTTAGTTGGTGCAGCTATACCGCACGTGCTTGCGTTAAAGTCATTCTGACCGCCGTCCTCTATTGAATAGTAGACCAGATTAATTATCTGGGTCTCTACGCGAGCGCGTCGCGGTACATTGAACTGGGCCACACGAGGTAGTTCTGAGCACGGCTCGGCACACCCGTCCTCCCCCTCAACTCCCGCGACAATGCACACTTGACGCTCGCAAATGCGCGAATTTACACGGTCAGTGAGCTGTATTTTTTCCAGCTAAGGCAACATCAGTGAATGTTTACTCCTACTCCTCGTACAGTTGGCGGGCGTAAATCGTATCTATTTCGTATTTCGTGTTAATTTGAGATTTGAAATACTGTTTTGTGAATTCGTGTAGTGATTTATTGTACTAATTATTAATATTTATATACTGTGATAGTGACAATGGATTTAGTTTATAATTTAGTTCATGTGAAGCGATTTTTTAAATACTCTTATGAAGAAAAAATTGATTTAAAAAACAATGGTAGGCCATTGCCCGATATTGTTATTGAGACTACAAGTGTTAGCCGCGGAAAAGCATATAAATGTCAATTTAGTAGAGACATTTATTCGAAGAACAATTGGATTTGTGGGTGCAACAAGAAAAATGCGTTATTTTGTTTTCCTTATTTACTTTTTGGCGGTGATAAAGCATGGACGGAGGTAGGGGTGACATATTTGGTGCACTTAACTGAAAAAATAAAAAAACACGACAACTCCAAAAGCCATCTACATAATACAATGGAATTAGCTTTATTAGGAACAACTAATATTAAAGCGCAGCTATATTCAGCTTATTGGATAAATGTGCAAAAGCATAATGATAATGTGACAAAAAAGAGATACGTTTTGTTAAAAATTATCAAAATTTTCGCCCGTGTCGCAATTTTTTTACGGCGCCTACGCCAGTAGTTTGGATACGTTTGAAATTTGCAGGCGGGCGGCCAATACCCTAAAATCGGCCCTGTGCAGAACACCCGTTTCATTTCATCACGAGCCGCCACTGCTCGTTTATATTTGATTCACCCTCGTATATATATATATATATATATATATATATATATATATATATATATATATATATATATATATGAGTATAAGAATTATTGTCCATAACTGAGTACGAAATCAATATTTTCGTGAAGTTAGTTAAAAAATAGTAATTCCAGTTTCTATTTATCCGCTTTTGTGTGCCCAATATTTTCTATTTGTAATTTTTTTGAAATGTGACAATTAATTTGGAGCAAAACTTTGACACCAAATGTCACAAATTTGGAACAGAGTGAGTATAAAATAATAACATTTTTAAGAGGCCTTAAAAGAAATGGTGAATAACTAGAATTTACCATGGAAACTAACCTCGATTTGTTTAAACAACTAGTATATATTGACTGACAAATAAAATTCCCATTAAAGCATATTGATGTATGAAGAAATCTGTGTGAAATACGAAAAATACCAATGTACATTGAAAAAAGTCAATGTACATATCTGCTAATTCAATAGAGGACTTCTAGATTTCATTAGTTTTCGGCGATATCTTTTTGTTTTTCAGTGCAAACAATTATAATTTTGTTTTGTGCGTTACTGTAAAATCAGTACAGTCATAAGATATGCAGAATTCAATTTTGTTAGAAGTCAAGTAAATCGATTTTTAATGCCGTGAATTTAGTCTTGTAAAGAATTAAAACTAGAATAGTGAGAACAATGTGAAAAGTGAGGTTATATCTAATTGTAAGTGGATTCGGTAATAGTATTTCATTAGAAGATTCATTCAAAGATTAGAAGGTTCATTCAAACCTGGAAATAGTCAATATTTTACGATACTTTTTTACAAATGAACATACACACAAAGCGAGATTATACGCCGTAACATATCCAGGAATATACGTTCTTAACAAAAACAATCCTATAAGGAGATGAGATGTTACAACACTGAAATTTTTAACTCCTATACTCAATACACATACCAGTAGACAGGCTACTAATAATAAATGTTCTGCCAGCCCTTTTTAATGTAATTGGAAATTGATCTTAGAACATCTACAAGAAGTATAAGTACCTGACTACAAGTCTATCATGTGGTATAGGTTTAAGTATTACTGCCATCAAATTGACCACAATGATTATTTTGCGAATGAGTACAGGCAACGATGTGAGGATTCAATTTTTTTTTTTATAATGTGAGTGGATGATGCTGAATTCAGTAGAGAGAGCATTGGAGAGGAACTTCTCGAGTTATACAAGAGACCAACAACAATGCGTGTTATACTATTATTTTCAGATAGGAATTATTGATGACGTTCTGATTAGACTATCCATATTATTTCTGTAATTTTTTGGTAATATCTGATGTGCCTCATATATGAGATGAAGTGATGTGAAATAAAATGAGATGTAATGATACAATGTGAAATGTAAATTTTCCAGCTAAAGTGAGTTTTTATTTATTTAGTCCATTTACTGCTCCATTTTGTTAATATTATCCCGTTTTCATTTTTAATGTGGGATATGAACAAATTTTCTTTGTTCCATTATAATTTAAAATGGTAGATTTTGTATATCAAATTTTTTTCTGTGTTTATAAAAATTCACAGTAAGATAATATTTCTATAGACGAACAATCCATTTATGAAAAAGTAACACGACAAAGAAAAGTAAATAATGTCTTTTTGGTACTGGAGTAGGTTGCAACCTTTGGTGTGAAGATAACACTGACTTAGTTTTCCAGAAAACACCAAAGCACTGCACACTATACTCGACGCTCCTTTCGCCAATAAATATGGCATCATCTGGAGATAATTAAAACTGAATTAAACTAAACTGAATAAAACAGAGTTTTGACCATCTCCAGATGATGTCAACTTTGTTGGCGAGGCGCGCGTCGATGTAGTGTATAGTGTTTTGGTGTTTTGTGGAAAACTAAGTCAGTGTTGACTTTTTGGTATTTAGGAACTAAATCAACCGTGTAGATGTTTCGTAGCTCTGCCGTGTACTGTTTTGTACGGGCTTTAAAACATGGTTTTTACAGCAAGATTTTATATTTATTTTGGAAATAATATATCATAATAGTATTCTACAGGTCACAATAAACCTTAGTAAAAAATATATGTACAACTTATACTTATATGTATGACTGGCTTTGGGAATAATTACCATCTCTGTACAGTTGCAAATAATAACACCGCGTCCTTTGATGTATCACATGTCTTTGCATAATTTGTCGACATTATAAGAAACTACATTACAGGAATGTCGTTGTAACAGGAAAAATCTAATATGACCTTGGATATATATTATATAGACTGCATAGATTTATCTTTCAACTTGATGATATATTATACATATACTGAATTATTACATTATCTTAGGAGACTTTAAGTATTAAGTATTTAATTCATGAATTAGTTAAAGCTAAGTTTAACTGATAACTTAAATTCTTAAATAGTAAGCTTATTATATATTAAAATACTTTTTCTATAAAACATGCATAATATTGTCACCATATATGAGATTCTTCAAGAATTAAATATTATTAGAAATATACATTGATTACAAATTTCAATCGAAAGCATCATTTCAACAATCAACATACTTTATTTGAATTTTAATACGGTCTAATAATAATTTCAATATCATCAATGTTTTGAATGAAATGAATAACAATATACTATTCATTTCATCGCTATTTGCCAAATAAAAACTCTCTTATCTTGCCGATAAATGCAACAGTCTACCTGAGCCTAGTCATAAAAACAAGCCACGGTATGTTTTGAGATTTTTTATATGACAAATAGCGATGAAATAAACTATACATATAATGAACACTTATTGATACTACCTACCTGAAAAGGGAAAAAAAAAACGAAATTTATTACCAAATTCACCATTATAAATAGAAGTTCATAAATGTCTCACGAAATAGAAACATTATTTAGAAATAATAATATAAATCTAAGGAAATTTATAATAGAAATTAACAATATATTTTTGTTGATAATTTTAATTTCGATGCATGTACATGAACATAATCACATAGTCAATTGATTTTTTTTTTTATCAAACGACAACAGAAATCTGATTTAGGTATTTCTGTTTAACGATTGCGCATTATATGAAATATATACATCAAATCAGCTAGGCAAAGTCTTGTTAAAGATTTTAATATTAAATTAATGATATTTTATGTGTACTATTTCTTGTTTGTTCTCAGATAGATGCCAGAGATTGATTGCGGCTGAAGCATCAGTTTCGTGGCATTAGTCTTCCAGAAGGCAGCCCTGATTGAGACAACTGCAATAGTTGTCTTCGACTATTGCATTTTTTAAAACTACTTCAGTAGTTTAAAAATTACCCTCTGCAAAGTAAAACTTATGTATAATGCAAAGGTTCACTATCAGAGGGCAACATTTAAACTACAGAAATAAGGAGTTTATACTCCAACCCATCCACAAATGTCTTATATAATAAGGACTAAACAAATTAGGTCAAAACGGCTATTCTCCTGATTATATGCCAAACGCCGAGCACTGAATTACATGACATTGTTTAGTCCTTGTTATATAAGGCATTTTCAGAAGGGTTGGAGTATAAACTCCTTATTTCTGTAGTTTGAATGTTACCCTCTGATAGTAAAACTTTGCATTATATTGATGATCTCCAAGTTTTTACTTCGATTTAGATTGTTCGAAACTACCAAGAGATGGCGTTTGGTACGTTCTACTGCGGTGGAACGTAGCAACGTCTACTAGATGTGAGCTTTATCTGTCGAAGGTATACTCGTTTACACTGCACTGACGAGACCCAAGATAGAAAGGTCGAAACCGGTCTGCAGTTTACGATATCCTGAGATAGGTGACACTTTGCATCTTTCTTGGTGGTTTTAGAACAATCACTGTATTTTTAGTGCTAACTCTGTTAAACAAAAATACGATAAATTTTGTCATGTAATTCAGTGCTCGGCGTTTGGCATATAGCCAGGAGAATAGCTGTTTTGACCTAATTTATTTAGTCCTTGTTATATAAGGCATTTGCAGATGGGTTGGAGTATAAACTCCTTATTTCTGTAGTTTAAAACTTATGTAAGTATGGAATATAACGTCGTTCAAATGTCCGCGGCGGCTTTGGTTGATGGCACGTATTCGGGAGGTCCAATTTTTGATGATTTTGCTTCATAAATCTGGCTGAATTTGCTGGATGGCGTTACTATATTGACTTTGATGGCATCAATTGTTTACGGTTTATTCATTCATATAGATCTCCGATTTAAGATATCCCCAAAGGAAGAAGTCTAAAGGCGTTAAAGTCTACAGGTCGCACGATCTCGGTGGCCAGTTCACGTTGCGGCTGCGCAAGATAGCCAAGCCATAAAACCGCTCGTGCATCGTGACATGCACTGTGTGACACGTAGCGCCGTCCTGTTGGAACCACATGTTGTCGGTATCCATATTATCCAATTTATAGGCCACAAGAAGTTGCTTATCTTCGATCTCTAGCGCTGCCGTTAACGATTATGGCAATGCTAGTTTCGTTTTGAAAGAAGTACTGGCCGATGATTTCGCCAGACCAAGATCCGCACCAAACAGTGATTTTCTTAGAATGCATTTGGTGTTAGTGTATCTCGTGTGGATTGGTATCGTCCCAAATATGACAATTTCGCTTGTTCACATATCCATTTATCCAAAAATGGGCCTCGTCACTAAAAATATATATTACTCCAAAGCTCAATCAGCGAACACACGGCGTTGTCTATGGTTATTTACCTTAAGTTGCTGGGTCAGTTGGATTGCGCCCGTATAAAAATATGGGCGCAGACCCAGTTGGACTTTATACGGGTGCAGACCCAAGTCCCGACGCAAAATTTGCCAAGTTGAAGTCGCAGAAAGGCCAACGTTTTTGTGAACCAGGAAAAATTAACTGCTTCGGGTTTTTCCGTACATTCTCACGCACAGCAGCGATGTTTTCAGCAGACCTTGAACTTGGCCACCAAACGTGGAATAGTTGATTCGGCAGGACGGTCGAGGATAAAAAGCACGTAATGCGCGGAACATTTCTCGAACAGAACACTGATTTTAAAATAAAATTTGATGATTTGCATATGTTGTTGAACGCTATAACCTACCATGGTAATTTTCCATATACTAAGGAACAATATACAAAAAATTTGACAGATGTTGCTTTAACATGGCCGCTATAACCTAACAAATTTCGAGCGATCCTATTTAAAGACCCTACACTATTCTGTTCAAGAAGATTGAACAGTATAAAAGAGTCGCTTTGTCAGAAAATAACAAACTTTACAAACTTGGTATTATCGTTACACCAAACGTTATTCGATGCATATTTCGCAAAAATGTTGGCGTCATCAGGAGACGAATAAAATACACTATCATTAAAATCCACTGATATAAATGCTTAAATTTAGTTGTCTGGCAGAAACGTGAGGATATTCTTAAACTTTGCTACGTTTAAGTTACGTTTTCAATTTTGAATAGTGGACGGTACAAATTAGAGAGGTATATCGTATCAGATCCCTGATACGAAATATCTCTATAGCTGCAAAATATTTCCATTTTTCTATCTAACTGTGTTTTACAAATTTAAGTTTAACATGTTATAAACACTAAATAGGAACGATTTTCTTATATGATGTATTATTGTACTGGAAAAACTTTAAAGCAAATCAAATAAAACACTAAATCTGGTACAATTTGTACATCAATCTTTTCAAAAAATATGGTAAACGTGTTTCAGAATTTTTCAAAAATGAAACTGCGAAAATTTTATCAACACATATGACCTGCCTATAAGTAATATAATTGCAGATATTTCCGCTGAGATTATTTCAAATTACATTTAAATTCAAATCTACTGGTTGTTATTTCTTTTGAATCGATTTTAAGTCGCATAACCCATTCACAGCACCATGTACAATTGTGTAAAGTGTTACCCGCTTTTACCTTCACAAACCTCACATTTTGACTTAAATATGCACAATATGAACTGGCATTATCTCGTTCATTTGCATTCTACGTCCAGTCTATAAATTATGTCCCGTATATAAAGTATTCGCGAAGCCCAGTCATTTCGAGGAACTGCACGAAGCACGAAAATGCACTCACAACTTGTTTAAAAAGTCCGTCATTTCCTTTTTCTTCTATTTACTGGTCAGCTAAATAGCCGATGCGATGTTTTGATGTCCTACATAAAAAGCTTTTTGAGAGTTTCTTTTATGTACTTTACATAAGACAGAAAGCGATATAAGAGTATATAGCATCATTTTGTAAAATATGCACGCAAAAGTTTAACGAATTGCTATACTAATAATTTTTCTTATTACTCCTAGCTAATTTTAACATAATACCTACCAGTGAATGGTAATATCATTTTACAATATGCTGCGAGTACGTAAAGGTTGGAACAAATTCGATAAAAATGTTACCAGGCAAGTACATGTGACAAAAATGCTCGAATATATTTATTTTGTTCATTTACATACGCATATTTTGATATATATATATATATATATATATATATATATATATATATATATATATATATATATATATGTATGTATGTATGTATGTATTTTTTACACTATTACTACAGCAGTTATGATGATACAGACAGTTTTTTATTAATGGCAACATCATTATCTGATGATGCTATTTAAAAAACAACATTATTTTCGTATGATATCACAAATTTTATGGTAGGTTAAATAACAATTGTTTTGAGAAACAACAAATATTTTAGAAAATTAATTAATCATCCTACTGATTAATTAATTTTCATTCTGATAAAAACTATTAAATTAAGTTGTATTGTACACATTGCCACGGGAATAGTATACCATATCATTTTTCATAATATATACATTATATCATTTATCCATCTCTTGATACTGTGCAAGTCACTTCACAATAAATAGTCCAGTGGATTTAGATCCGAAGATCTAGCTGGCCACTCGATAGTTCCTCTTCTACCAATCCATTTTGGTGACGTTCCATCATGTTGGTACTATAATTACCATGTTGGTACCATAATCCAGTGGAGTTAGATTCGAGGATCTTACTGATCACTCGATACCTACTGTTACTAAACCACTGTTAGGATGTGCCATTAAGGTTTTGGTATTTGCGAATTTTCATTGTGTGTATTGTAACAACAAAATAAACACTTCATCAGTTAATGCACCATTAGCAAAAATTGTCCTACAATTGTGGTATTAACAATTCCTGTCCACGCGTTGACTTTCTCTGGAAACTGCGTATGTTTCTCCATCATAATCAAAATTATCTTCCTAAAGCTCGTGAACTAATTGCACTTTGTATGGGTGCCACATATTATTTTTATACATTTTAAAATGAAGGACAGACACATTGATTAATGAGAATTTTTTGCACTGTTAGTCTTCAGAAACTGTAGAACCACTTTTTGGTTAATTGTTTCTCACAGTACCAAAATTTCTAAATTATCTTTCCATTTTACTTACAGTAGAGGGTGTAATAAGGTCGTTTAGGATACGTATTACTGAATAAAGCATCTTGTAGGGGGTCCTGTCTGTATAGTCACTCATCTGACGCAACACATTTAGATAACTTGTGAAAGCAGTTAAGAATAATTGTTATGTAACAGATATAAGTAACCAAATAACGTAAAAATAATACAAAATCTTGGATAGAGTAGTTAGAACCAGTCTCAAAACGAAAAAATGGTAATACCTGGTAATAAAAACTAACTTGATATATTTCTTTAAATAGTTGTTATGTAAACTATTACAGCATATGTCGCAATATATGTAAATAAATGTGCTCTCTTAAATGACATCAAATAAATATCACGCTACATAAAAAAACTGTAGATAATGGCATAACTCCAACAGAGATAACGTCAAAGAAATATACGTATACCAAAAAATACACATCTAAAAAGCAAAATCGATTTGCTCCAGCATTTTCCACCTGTTTCGACCATTACATGATCAATGTTTATGTCAATTAGTGTCACGATATTTTTTTGTGAAATAAACACCCATTAATTACTATTTATAATTAAGATAATGTTAAAAAAATATATATAACAATTTGATATAGTTATATAAATTTCACTCCCAACAGAGTAATTATTGTACTATCAAAATAGAAATGTCAAAGCGACGGGTAAATAATACTCTATTCATTTTTAGTACAGAATGAAAATATAGTTGTCAATTGAGCAACCTTAGTCGTATTTACTTAGATATACTATTAGCAAACAATTACTTTTAAATTAGCCAATCAAAGTGTGAAAATTCGGAAGAAGACTTTTAAGTGCTAAGTAAAGAGAAACTGGTAAAACCATTTTATGTTATGGAAATTTATGGTAAAACCAATAAACTTACAACCTACAGCCACATGAAATTCAAGAAATGGATGAATAAAATAGATAAAACCAGGAGACCAGTTTTCCACGAACTCCGAAAATTTAAACAGTTCTTGATGCGCGTTACAACCAACATATGTAGATCAGTGTCATTTCATGCAAAATAAATTTGACATGAACTAAGAACACAAGGTAGAGTATGCGCCACTTTTATTGATAATACGTCAAAATACAACAATAAAAATAACAGCATCAACATATTTTTACATTACATTTTCAAGATGTTTAGCTTAATTTAATAAACAAAGGTGGACTAGTTTTTAGTCTATTAAAACCATTATGTAATTAATTTCCGTAATATCTATAATTTTGTTATATCCTTCAGTAGTTAGTAGACATCCTCTAATTCCTTAAGTGTATGTAAACTATTTAGGTAAACAAATTTATTTAATAATCCAAATCAATAAAAATCTAATAGTGTTAAATTGCGTGATCGTGGATACAACAGGTTACGGCTATTATTCGGTCATTATAAAATTCTTTTGAAGAAATTGTAAGGTTGCAATAGTAGTGTGAGCTGTTGCACCGTCGTGTTTAAAATAACCCTCTGCCACTGAACAGAAATTACAACTACAAGGTTCACTCTCCGGCGGTACTTTGATTGTTCGCTTACAAAGGCATGCCGGCAAGCTGTTGAACGGCGGCCTTCTTGAGCATACGGCTATATTCAATATACTACGACACCGAACAGAAATTACAACTATAAGCAGAATTATTTTATGATCAAGATTAAGATCAAGTCGCACGGTTTATTGCCGACTTGCTCTTCATAAAATCTACTTATAGAAGGTTCACTCTAAGCTCCGCCCGCTAAGTTTCCCTCCTCATTCTGTCTTGTCGTCCAGTGAGAATTAGTTAACTAGCACGTGGCACATGTATAGTATCATACGAAGTATCCCCATATATTAAAGAAGGCCGTCGTTCAACAGCTACATGGCGGCATTCCCCTTTGTAAGCGTAAGACAAAACTGCCGCCGGAGAGTGAACCTTCTAGTTGTAGTTTCTGTTCGGTAACTACGGTATAGTTAGCTCCCTGGATGACGAGACGGAGTAAGGAGAGAAACTTAGCGGGCGAAGCTTAGAGTGAAGCTTCTAATTGTAATTTCTGTTAGGTGCCTCTGCAGTTGTTTAAAACAACCCTGTGTATTTATGATATTATAAAAATAAATTAATCAATTATTCTGCGGCAGGTATAGCCACCCAAACTCTAACCCTCATAGTTATACGAGTAAATTTCATTCTCTTGAAATGTGACTAGGATGATAGTTCTGTGAATGGTACCATCTTAATCACTAAGATGATACCATGCTCCAGTTCATGATTTGGTAACTCTCCGAAATTGTAAGAAACATGAATAGATGAGGTATTTACAACCATTTTTATCTCGTTGGCCACATCTAAAGTAAACCTGGAGTATAAATTTGTCTTACCTATAAAGAAAAAACTACTTGCTAACATTTAACAATGAGCATTGATACCCGTTAAATCTAGGAATCTAATAATGAGATTAATGATACTGATGAAACCGACAGCTGTTGCTATACGAAAGTAGTTCAGAGAATAGGATAAAAATAATTTTCAGTAGTAGTAATAGTAGGAGTTTAAACAGTAATAACAGTATAAGTTCCATACGTTGTGAGCGTAAATCAATTTGAATATCTTAGTATATACGAGTATGTACACGAAAATAAGCTAATTTAAAGTCAATGCGGGTAAATTGCATTAGGTATATCGATTTAATTTTCGTTAGCCATTGCTATGAAAATCTGTCTTGTAACTGGAAGTGTAACTGCCTTACGATACCCAGATACACTTTACTTTACTGTTACTGAATCAAATTCAGTAGCATTATAATTTTAGTACGGTAGAGTTTTTCCAAAATAAACTGCATAATGGATTCCTCTTCGATTTCATGAAGAATTCCAATTCAAGATCTGCTGGGTAATCACGACAGATTGCCGATAGTCCCTATTTATATATGACAATTTACGTGATTCGGGAAAATACAGCAACGCCTGAGACATTTTTTAACAACCATTAATTGTCATTAATGATCTCCATAATAGTGTCACATAAATAATTTCATCAAGGAATGATTTCATCATTTCAGTACCTATCACATACCTTTCCTAAACATACACACAGTTTTCAAATAATGTTGAAGCAACAGATCGAATTCTCCTACGATTGTAAAAAAAATAAAAATATATTTCCACCAGAATACTTTTATTAAATATATAAATGTATTAAAATGATAAAAAGCAAATAAAGTACAAATAAATAATTCAGATGAAATTACGACATAATTTTATAAACACAATCTAACGCTAATTAGAAGTATAAATATTTATATATTCATAATTATGTTAAATCGATGTTTTTGGCTAATAACTGCGATTAAAAATTACAATTATTCAGTTATTGGTATTCTTCAAAATGAATATATCACAGTCGTTTTAAACGGTTTGAAACAATGCAAAATGGGATTTTACCTATTACTACCTACTCTACGTATTCACCACAAACCACATTTCAAATACAAAATATATAAAACGGTTAAAATCAAATTAAAGTTATACGTATAATTTTTATATGCAATGGACTATGTACTAAATATTTACATAATTTTTTAAATCTCGTAGGACATCTTAAATAGACTGCTTGGAAGAACATCACTACTCCATAAGCCCCAAGTGACTATCTCTTGGTATAAACCTAAACCGAAGTGTTTATATCAAAGTTCTCTTTCCTTAAGAATTGGGACATATGAGTAGGTATTTTTCAGGTCCGTAAATTTGGCACGACGAAGTCATTCAATGTATATATTTGAATGTGTATGGAAGATTAATGTTGACATGTACTTCATTGAAATTTGCACTAATCCATGAACCATGAACCACCACGTTGATCAACTGACTTATTAAAATCACTTTAGTGATGTGCTCATGTCAACTTCACGTATTCTTCTTAGTCCAGAATCTATCGCTAAATTAAAATTCTCACTAGGAGAAAGATAAATAGCACATTTTGTAAATACTATTATTAAACTACAGAAACAAATATGCCAATATGCCAGAAACAATATACTTTTGTCAAGTAGTTTTTTTCTTACTGGGTAGCGTTTAAAAATTAAATCTTAATGTCTATAAATACACATATACAGCTTGTTCAACATTTTCGGTTATTTAATAAATGTAAATTATATCTGAATGTTTAAAGCTATATACTCGTAAATAGCTATAATTGCTATATGTCCAAGTATTTCATTACATTGATTTTTTTCATTTACGCATTTTCTTATATAGACATAATACGCAATTTTGAAGCATTTTATTATATAGATATGTAAAATTATGAAAACATTCCAATTCAGAAGTTGGTAAAGGTAAAAATGGAAGTGGTTAGTAAAATTTAACGAATTTCTTATATGGCCATTAAGGTAACGAACATACCAAATAAGATTAATTTTTATCAAAAATAACATGTAACAAATAGAATAGTTGGGTTCCTACGTATAACTGGAATTTTATATTTCAAAGATTTGCTTATTAATTATATTTTTAAATTACTGTTTTAAAATTACTGCGTCATATTCGTTATTAGGTAATTAGTCATTATTATCACTATTACCAAGCATGCTATCTGGGAGGAATATGACAGTTTTTTAAAGATGAATTTAAAATTTTGAACTATACAAATATATCATTTCATTAAACAGGTCATTTAAACAGGTCAAGCAACTTAAATTCCTCATATAGCTTACCATATATTTAGATGTATGCATAAAAACAACAATAATCGACTTAGGTGATATTTTGCTTTTATGTTTATCTTTTAAGGTATTTATTCATTACGGAGTCACTATTATGGCAATAAAAGTCACCAATTTTTTATTTTACGCAGTTTTGACCCACTAAACGGTAGACTAGATGCACTGGGATGAATTTTTGTTAATTATCTATTCAAATTACAGCCTTATATGTCATATGGCGTTAATTGCGTTAAAATTTAATTTTGCCCGTCTAATTTCTGAAAATAATACTTGGATATGAAACATTCTGACAATTTATCACAAAATGACACAAAAATTGAACACTGATTAAACAGACGATAAACATAAACATATTTTACAATTTGTATCACCATACCAGTAACACTAATTTTTATTAGTATTATTAATATTACAATGTAAATGTTTAAAAAGTATATATTTAAATGTTATTTAAAGAAAGTTTATTAAAGTTTAAAAATGTCAATGGCTTAAAATATTTGGAATCAATATTAGTTACAGCAAATTATTGCAATTAGAGTTATATCTAAAATTGATATGTAATATATAACTTGGATATAGAATTTGACATAAACTGAAAATGTGGCACAAGCAGCTTCTTTATCTTGGACGAATTTATATTCTAAGATTTGACTAGATTATACCAAATAAATTATATAAACATTATTGTTTAATTGTTACACAAATTATACATATAATTTCCACAATTAATATTAAAATATTTTATGATGTTAATGGCATAATGAAAGTAACTTTTAACACTCAAAACATAAACGACATAGTTAAACATTATTTTATGTACAATACTATACATAGTTGTGATGTTGAGATCAACGTTACAAATTGTAATTATAAGGAATGTAGTTCGAAATATAGGCACTGGAAGAATTATCGCAATCAATTAATTCAAAACATCTACAACATAAAACGCCAATTAGATTTGTTGCTAATTGGACCACTATGGATATTCTCCATATAAACAATCTTTGGTAACAATTACGTTTTTATTTATTTACTGTATGTAATGTAGAACCTGAACTTCGATTAATCTTAAACAGTTGCAGGCGGATTGTTGCTTCTGTCATCATCATCTGCATCTTGTTGTCTGTATCTGGTTTGTTGTGAGGTGGAAGTTATAACACTAGCTTGTTCGTCTTCTGCTATTACAGGCTGTAGAGGTTGAATGCTGGAACCAAAAAAGGTATGTGTATTATTGTAGAAAAATATAAATACTGTATAGTATCATGCATCTTTTGTTCTTCAATTAAAGCTAACGTTCTGCTAAATACGTTAAGACACGGACATGGGTATAGACACGCCAGTGCGGGAACTATACGATTCAATTACGTTAACTGTCTCAATTCTATATCATATAGATTATCTAGTTTATTTGCTTTTCAGTAGGTAAATAATACTGGTTACAGCTATTACTTTTCCGCATTCAACTATACCAGAGCGGAAAAGTAATGTAATCGTGTAAAGAAAAATGGAAAAAAAAATTTCTAGCGTTTATTTTTCGTTTTTTGGACTAAAAACAAAAAAAATGGTTTTTAAAGAATTTTCAATTAAATCGTGTCGGATAGATCGGGTTTCGACTGATTCTGATTAGGGACGTCTACCAGACGTCTATTGATTTTGAGGTGGATAGGACATATTGGTTTTAAGGTTTTAAAACTATTTATTTATTTTAGTGATAATCATACAAACATATTAGAATTTATGTCAAACAATACAAGACAGTGGCGAGATTTACAATTTGTATAATCGAGTTTTGCGCGTGTATCAATTTCACGCGCACGGATCATATGCTACACCACTCGCAATTGTTACTAATATGCCACAATTACCAGCACCTACATATATCTGGCGACATGTTTCAATCAACTATGTACGGCATAGACAGTTTTTTTCCATTTGCCCAACAATATGCAATTATGAAACCACGTCTTATCTTTATTGTATAATTTGATTCATTGGCGTCTCAATATTTCTGTAACATTTATTTTATTTTTGTTTCATTTATTTTTATTTTTGTTGAATTTATTTCATTTATTTTGATGGAAATATCACTTCCATTGAATGTTTTTGTGGAGAACCTTTTCATTACTCTGTTATAGGTTGACGGATTTGTATTGTATTAACTGTTATCCTAAAATGTGTTTTCGGCACGACACTGTTCAAAAATGTCAGTTGATTGATTCATACGATTGTTACCTGTGACGCACACGCAAAGAATCATCATACAAACCATATATGATATGAACTTGTCGTGCTGTCTTTACGGTGGATAAATACATTTTGTTTTTATCTTGGAGAGATTTCATATTTATGGTATAATAATTGTACTTTAACTTTCCTAATTGGACAGCCCTTCTGCAGAGAGATACATTACGTTTTATACAAGCTTGAAAGGTAAGAAATTAAAAATATTTCTGATTCGGTATTTGAGAGTTCTTAATATAAATTAAGTACAAAATATTTCTTAAAATGTCAATACTTTACCCGTTAGAAATGCTGCCCACATTTCAGCTCTGTTTATCCCAAGTTATCTGCAATAAAATCAATTTTTTGTCTATTTCTTTACTAAAGGAAGAAAATGTAATGTGGAGATTTGGCAATAGTGGACGCTGTATGTCTGATATCTAACTTGTATCATGGATATACTGGATTCAATAAAAATATGGATGTATGTGATCTGCCTATTAATGTGCCTGTCTTTTACATCAGTTTTCAGAACACCGAAGGTCATGAACATCGTTATTCTTTTCTAAAATAATCCGAGATGCCACAGACCACATGGTCTCAAAGTGTTTCATACAGAAATATATTTTTGAGTTCTTCTTTATCGTCTCTATCTAACCAACCTCTTTATCGTCTATACATATATTAGCCTCCCGAATTTTGGCGGGTTTCACGCTTTCAAATATTCAATAAGTGACAATCAGTTTTCAAACCGGTTATTAGATTTCTTCGTTCTATTAGAAGTTCAAATTCAATATAAGAATGATTAAAGGATGTTTCAGCGAGGATGAAAATTAGGTCATAGGTGGCAAAACGCCATACAAGGGATTTAAATACATGTAGTCATGAGTAAGTATACTCGTGGTCCCATGGCTACTTTTAGTAATGCATCTATTTCATAGATGTATTATAACCATCCATATTCTTTACTTTTTAGCGTACAACCTAGCAATAATCATATCCTAGAAAGACGCCAGAATATAACATTTTCCCCTTACCACCCATCATGCATCATGCTGAAAAATGTTATTATAATACTAGAATTTAATGTCTAAATTTAAAACACCCATAAAAATATAGTGGGTTCTTAAAGTTTAACAGGCTGACTTAGTCACTTTGTAAATTATTTTATGTAGGAAAAATCATTTTTCTGGAATTCAGTATAATAGTCCATACTCTCTTGCTCAAGGATGTGTTCTAAATTGTCAATAATGTTACGAAAATTCTTGGTATTTCACATACGCAATATAATTTCCTTAAATCCTTTGTTTAGATAACAGCTATCGATTTCTCATAATTATTATATTTTAATGTACATGAATTAACATACATATATTTTCAAATGTAAATTTTATCTTGATAAAAACTAGTACCTATATATAATAGTTTTTCATTGCAATATGTACATTTTCTAACATAGATAATTGTTTTGAAAGTTTCTGTATTTCTTTAGAAGTTACATTTCACAACGTATAATATTCCTATATTCTTAATTTTAAAAATTTGTAATTATTGTAATTATTTTGCCTTTACTGTAAAATGGGCATTATAAACGCCTGAACATATGCAACTTGATACACACTGTGGTTTTGAATAAGGCCTAAATATGAGGTTCGCGTAATCGTCATCCACTCTTATTAACTCATGCCTAACAATTAGAAATATAATAATAATAAATACAAAATAGTAATATTTCTGACGTATGTATAATGTGATTAATCAATATTTATTAAAATAAAGCAATGCCTTGAGAGCTCCAAATTAATACTTATTGAGGAAAAAATGCCTATTTTCTTATTTAGTAGACCGGTAAAAATCTTGCTTTGCATTTTCGCTAAAATTTCAAATTAAAAATTTTTAAATTTCGCTAACAAGTGTGTCATTTTGTAATCCCGTAAAACAGTCGTTACTTTTTTATTTCTATGTATTTTTCGTTTCACATGTACACAAGTCAGAGCAATAGATACGTCTTTACAATAAACAAATTAAATTTCATAAAATTCAATTAAGGTTTTATTAAAACGTGGTTAACACATAATCAGTTTTCAGAAATAAATCCCTATTAAAAGTAAAAACTTTTAAATTTCCGTAAAACAGAATCACAGGACATAGTTTATAATGTAAAGAAACCATAAATGTATCACTTAGCGGTAATATTTCAATTGTTCTGCTTCTAAATTAATGATTCTAATCTACTATTAAAATTTGCTCAATTGTCCAGTTTTTCAAAACACACATTTTATTTTATATTCAAAATAAGATTCTTTTTATATGTAATAAAATTCACATTTTATTCGATATTCAAACCATTTTCTAATGTTCCATTAATATTTTCGATGAATATAAAATCAATATCGAAATTTAGAACCTATTTCTCTAACCTAGTAGTGTACCTAATATAATAATGGCATATATGGAAAAACATAAGCCAAATATAACATAATATAAATAATATTATGCTATAATAAAGGGGTGATATTTTCGGAATTGATAAAATATGATATATTTTGTCGAAACAATAAACTTTAAAAAAGAGAAAATATAAATTTTTCTTTATTTATGCAATGGTGTTTAAAATAAAATACATCCAATAAAATACGACAACTTAAATAATAACAATTAATATTCGTCCAAAACAGTATTTTCTTACAAATAGATTATATGATTGTTCTGGAAGATCAGGAAAGTTATGTTGGATGAACGGTTATATAGACCTTCTTGGCGCACATATCATCCATATTATGTCAAACAATGGCTTCTGTGATCGTTGGCTGGATGGGTGACCGACCTATTCACCAATGTCTTCTATAGGCTTGTATCTCACTGGAAGCTACAAACAGTTGGGTGAGGCTTTTTAAGAAGACATACCATCCTTCTGATAGAATGTAAAACCATATGTCCCTTGTGCATCGCATGTTAGTCAAAGTTAGTAAAAGATCTATATCTCACTATAAGAGGTTCGGCAATATTTCCAGATTGAGGTTAATCCATTTCCTGGTGTTGGTGATGAACTTCAGTAGCGCAAATAAGCCGACATTAAATAACGGTAAAATATATTCATTTGTTATTTTATATGTCTGGATCTTACTGAAAATTTTAAAATAATCGATGGATCTTTCCACAATTGTATATTTATTATATCATCGTCATGAGGTCATCAGTCCTAAGACTGGTTGGACGCTAACCTCCAGCTTCTGCTATCTTGTGCTAACCTACGCATTTCGCTAATTGTGCTGCAACCTACATCCCTTACTATTTGCGAGCAGTAGTCTAATCTAGGCCTATCTCTGCCTTTCTTCACTCCTATTTCTGCCTCCAAAATATCGCGGACTATTCCCCCATGTCTCAGCAAGTGGCCTACCATTCTATCTCTTCTCTTCTTTAAGTTTTTCCACATACTTCTTTTCTCGCCGACTTTCTCCAATACTTCTTCGTTTCTAACCCTATCAGTCCATGGTATTTTCATCATTCTTCGGTAACACCACATCTCAAAAGCTTCTAATTTCTTCCTACTTGCTTCTCCTACCGTCCAGGTTTCGCAGCCGTATAGTGCCGTGCTCCATACATATGTTTTCAAAAATCTCTTCCTTGTTTCTAAGTTTATTACCCCCGAGCATAAAAGTGCTTTCTTTTTGTTAAAAGCTACTCGACCCTGCGCTATTCTTTGTTTTATATCTTTATCGCTTCTTCCATTCTTCCATCCCAATTTATTTTACTTCCTAAATAAGTGAAGTCTTTTACTTCCTCCAATCTTTCATTATTAATTTGTACTTTCGTTTTTGCTCTGCTCTCGCGCCCTCTGCACACTAACACTTTAGTTTTTTTTTTATTCACCCTCATTCCGTATTCCTCTGTCAACACTGCCTCCATTTCATTCAATGCTGATTCTAATTCCTCCTTATTAGATGCTAGTACTGCTATATCATCCGCGAATCTCAGCATTTTTAGTTTCTGTCCCTGTACTTTAATCCCGAAATCCACTCTTACCACATTAATCGCCTCTTCGATGTACAGATTAAAAATTAGTGGCGTACATCCTTGTCTTACTCCTTTCCTAATACCTACTTCCCTTTTTTCCCCTTCTACTTCTTTAACAGCAGTTTGCTCTGTGTATAGATTGTGTACTACTCTCCTATCTCTATACTTCATTCCCGCGCTCTTTAGTATTTCGAACATTTTTTCCCATCTTACGTTATAAAAAGCTTTTTCTAAATCTACAAATCCTATATAAGCGTTCTTTCCTTTTTCTATTGTTTTCTCTAACATTACTCTTAGCGCCAGAATAGCTTCGCGAGTTTCCCTATTTCGCCTAAATCCGAATTGGTCTTCTCCTAGTATTTCCTCCGCTCTATTTTCCATCCTCTTCTGCACTATTCTAGTTAAGATTTTTGACACATGGGAAGTTAGGCTAATCGTTCTAAAGTTCTCGCATTTGTCGGCTCCTCTCTTTTTCGGTATAGTAACGATAATGTTCCTCTTATAATCCTCCGGCATCTCGCCCGTTTCGTATATGTATTTTACTAGTTCAAACATCCTATTTACTACTTTCTCTCCCGCACATTTCAATATTTCCGCCTGTATTTTATCTACACCCGGCGCTCTATTATTCTTTAGCCTCCTTAGTGCTATTTCAAATTCCTCTCTCAATATAGGTTTTCCTACATCTTCTCTATCGATGCTAGATTCTTTCTCTAATATCTCTCCTAATTCCTGACCCTCGTATAAATTTCCTAAGTACTGCTTCCATCTATCCGCTTTCTCCTCTCTTCCTATCAGTATGTCCCCCGATTGACTCCTAACGTTTCTACTTATTGTTCCTATATCCCTGAAGTTCCTCTTAATTATTTTGTAAGCCTCATCGGCCTTACCTACTTGCAACTTATCTTCTACTTCTTTGCATTTATCCTCTATCCATTGTTCTTTCGCTTTTCTACATTTTCTAATGATTTCCCACTTTATTGACTTATAAGTTTTCAGTCCTTCTTCGTCTCGTCTGTTTTGCATTAAGTTTAAGATTTCGTCCGTTATCCAGAGCTTCCTAGCTTTCCTTTTATCGTGTCCTAAAACGTCCGTAGCCGCGGAAGCTAGACTATTCTTGATACCCTCCCACTCAGTTTCTGCGTTCTTGATTTCGTCCTTATTCGTTTTATTTATTAATTCATCTGTTTTCTCCTGGAACTTATCTTTCATATTCTGATCCCTCAATATATCTACATTTATACGTTTCTTATCCTTCCGGGTTTTCAGATTTTTGAACTTTAATCTAGCTTTCATGACTACCAAGTTGTGGTCGCTGTCTACATCTGCTCCTGGATAACTCTTACAGTCTTTTACTTGATTTCTAAATCTCTTCCTAACCAGAATGTAGTCTATCTGATACCTGTCTATCCCTCTTGGCATTTTCCATGTGTACCGCCTCCTAACGTGATTCTTGAACAATGTGTTCGCGACTACCATCTTGTGCTTCTCGCGGAATTCTATCAGTCTGCTACCTCTCTCGTTTCTGTTTCCTAATCAATAATGACCTACAAATTCTCCTTCTTTCCCCTCACCTACGACTGCGTTAAAATCTCCTACTATTATTAAATTTTCATGACCCTTCACAAATCCTCTTACCTGCTCTATGTCCGAATAAACGGCTTCTAACTCTTCCTCACTGTGGCTAGAAGTAGGCATGTATACTTGCACTATTACTGTTTCCACTGGCTTCGAATTTATTATATATCATCATTTATTATTTCACCGATGCCCAGTGGGTAAAATCTTCAAAACATGTGGATTAAAGTCATGTTTCAACTGAGTAATTTCTTCCAACCTACTTTTTAATGTAAATATTGAGAACCCGATAAATGATCGTTAATCCTGCCTCGAACGGTTTGTTTACGCTTGATGGCGTTCTGAAGTTGATGTTTTCGATAAACTTCAACTTTTAATAAAATTTCAATGTCAGTTTTTCTTCTTGATAAGTTAATTTGACTTCAAGTTACTGCGATGATCGAAGAAGGTAGCTATGTAATATAAAACAAATCATAATTATTATATAAATAAAATTTTAATTAACACCGCAACAGTTTCCGTGATATGACAAAATTCAATACTTATTTTAAATTCTACTTTAAAATACTTAAAATTCATTAAATATACGTATCTTAAATTAAACTACTTTATTCATACTTATTTTAATAATACCCTCATCTGTATTCTCATGGTGCTGTTAAACTACTGATATCAGGTCACTGTTAGGTATTTTCAGACAGTCTAGAAACAGCAGAATGTACTCGTAATAAACGTGTTAAACACCAGGTAGAAGTTTTCTACAAATTCTATACTCAAATAATAACAGAGCGTAATTTTCTAACATCCAGACAAATTTTTCTTCATCTTGACATCGAATTTGAATTCTGTGCACCGCAAAACACCCACGAACCAATTTCGGCATTCATCAGATGCAATTATGACTTTTGTCCACCCAAATGGTCGAAATTGCCCACTGTGTGAAGTGAAGTACTAAAATTGATTGACCATATTGATAGGCCCCGTAAGAAATAACTTTAATTGTTTTTAACAGAAGAAATATGATGATTGTCCGTTGTATGGCATGTTCGAAATATTAGTATGGATATTTTTGTGAACTTTTTTGCATTGAATTGGATCTGCATGAACCAAAAGTTGATTTTGAGATTGTTTAAATAAAAACTATTCAGTAGAAAATTCAGGAAATAAATAAAACTTGTTTAGACACGAAACATATAATTTATTGTTAAGATGGAAACGTCCGTTTAAGGATTGAAAACTGTCTCCATAGTTTTGAATAATTCAGTTTTTTTTTCACTTCGTTTTTACTTAATTTTTCCACTTCCACACCTTCAGACATAGATAGCACTACAATTCTTAAAATTAGTAAAATTAGTAGTCTTAGTAAAAGAACATTTCTCCTATATTTTTATAAGTTTCTGCAGTAGCCAAAGGTTTTCTAAAAGAATAACTCTTTGAAAGGAAGGCATAGTAGAACTATGGTATATAATATAAGATGTGAATGTGTAAAATGTGATATACAATAAGGTCAATGCGGAAATGAGTAGAATATACAGAGAAATATATTTCAAATGTTTAAAATTTTCGGATGTCATATATACGAGTATATCCACTTTTCTGCCACATATATACGAATAAGTTATGAAACATATGCACAGAAAGTTATGTAACAATGACGATTGTTTTATTGCTCCTGACTTATTATATTGTTCCCGGGATGCAGGTTAACGTTTGTACCAGTAAGTTTTACAAGCTCTGAAAATTTCCACACACGGAATTCGTAAATATCTATTGGCTGAATTAAGCGGTTTTTTTTGTATGATTATATATTACTATTATATTTTAATATTAGTACTGTGAAAAAATGAACATACCCACTTACTTAGATAGACGATTTAATTGTTCGGTAAATTGACGATATGCTGGTTGTTGCTGCGGTTGTTGCTGATAAACTGCAGTAGCGCCAATTGGAAGTTGATATTGATCCGGCTGCAATTCGATTTCTTGGGTGTTATAATAAGTCTGCATCGCTAAAAATTATAAGTTCATTAACGCTCAATAGATTAATAGTTGATAAATCAAAAACAAAATCCTTTTAATTAATTTAATTTAATACATCTAATTTATATTAAAGTACAATTAAAATGATTTCAAATAGAGAGAAATTAAAACTGAAAAACATCGGGACATCTTCAAGTTTGAAACTTAGAAAAGGCCATACGGGGAGTAGTAAATAAGGTTACCTTAATAAAATCAGTAAATATTCGTCTAACGATTCGTGTAATATAATTAATGAATTCATCCATACAAGATTAAATAAAGGTGGAAGTTTACCTTATACTCGTAGATGAGCAATTATACGTATTTCTGTTTCCACTAAAATCGAAAAATGTTTATAGCCTAATATTTTTTACGTAACATAAAATCAAAAAGTAGTTTTTGGTATTTGGTTTCCAATTTTATTGCGGCTATGCTTCTTGTGATTACCACAGTCGACATTGGATGTTTGTAAATGAGTTTGTGAAAACGGTTATCAGTGTTATTTTGATTATTTCGTGAATATTGTATTGAGAGAAATTTGAAGAGTTGAAATATGTATTTTCTAAATTGATTGAGTATATTTATTCAAGATTATTTTCTTATCTATTGTTACTGTTGAAAATCTGTCATTGTAAAACTCTACCATTTTTTATAGTGCGAACATTGTGTAAAGTTTCACCATTTCTGGTATAAAACTTAACACCAGTCTAATTGGTAAAATTTTACACCACTACCAATCGTAAACTTTTATATATGTTAAGTATAAAACTGAAATAAATAAACCACATTATAGTACACTTTACTCCATGTGGTGTATATTATAATCCCTACATATTAACTATTCTAGAGTAGGTAACTGTTCACCCATATAGGCTTCAAGTTGACTAAAACACTATTTAAACGTGAGCCTGATTAAGATTTCTGATTAACCAAATTATGCCAAAATGCTGGAACGTAGGTATCTCAAGAAACAAAAATTAATTGCGTTGACCATGTTATTAATTTTTTTATAATGTTATGTTTATTAATTTTTTTTTGCTAAGTTGACTGAATAATGTCTTGAACTTTATGAGTCGCTGGATGATTGCACTGAAGAGATATTATGTATGTACCTATACTGTGACGTATTTTATTAGTGGCATTCCGCTCTCGCAACCCTGTATATGCTGGTATTCTGCACACAATGCGATAATTTCTTTAGTTCCTCTTATCTTCAATTTAAACGCTCCTTTTCCTCCTTTCCGTTGCTAATAATCGTAGAGTCAACATCAATTTATAAAGCAAATGGTCTTCTAGTAAGAACTAATTAATTGTTACATTTTACAATAATTGTTAACGTCTAAATGACGGATTAATTTGAAGAATCAAGCACGACTAGTGGCGGATTAGTGTTTTATAAATTCAAGGTGAGACTTATATTTAAAATTTGCAATTGAGGTATCTACTTTTCGTTCATATTGTTTTTCAGCTCTGACACTGGGAATTTTCTTCATGACAAATATTATCAACAGAACTAGCGAGCACAATTTTCAAACATATCAAAAGATCCAAATTGCAGTACATTGATTTTAATTTGTCCGCCCGTTAAGAACGATCATTACAGTACCTATTCATATTTCGCAACGATGAAGTATTTTTTATGTCTCATTTATTGTCTGCTTATTATATAATAATAATGATATCTAAATTTTACTAAGAATATTACCAAATTCTTATTTTCAGTAAGAACTAAATCCCAATAAGAATAATTATTAACAATTGTTAAATGCTGAAGCAATGTGTCTATTTATGATATGATTTCTGAATAATCAACATATGCGGGAATGGTTTGTTTGTCCTAAAAAGTAAACTTCGTCATTGTCATGACGAATATACGATTCCTATATTTCCAGGGAACGTTTCGAAATTTTCCCATTACATTCTTTCTTGGTGGTATCTAATGATCTTGATAATCTACGAGATGGTGAAAATGCTTTTGAATACATGAAAAATGATCGATCTACATCCAAAATATTAGATGTAAGTATAGAAATATTGGCGAATTTTGGATATAATTTCACTTCATTCTTGCGTTCTTGGTTATTGGTCGCTTTCGAATTTTATTCAACAATTACATTTTTGAGATATATGAATGAAATTTCTTGATATACTGGTGTACATCAAATTCCATATTCAATTCAAATATCAATAGAAATGTTTAAATCATCAGGTAGATTATGCAATCTTGCTAAGGATATTTTAATATTTTGTAATATCAATTTATAGCTCCCAGATATAGATTTTAATTTCTAGCAAATCTTAAACAAAATTTACGAATGCTTTTTTTTGTTAACCGTTTTTTTACCGGAAAGAATTTTATTAGAATTTGTTTATTAATCGGTTTCTTCTTGAGTAAGCTGTTACAAGAGAAACATGTTATGTGAGCGATTTGCTTGCTACATTTAACAAATTCCATTAGATATTTGCTCATCAGCAAATAATAAATTTATCAGTTGATGCAATAGATTGGTTTAAGTTTTTTTTTTTTTTTTATGTAACGATTTCCAAGAAGGTATATCTTTTGCCCTAAATAAGTAAATTGGTATCATTGGTATTATTATTAGTAGCATAATAAAATCGTATAAAATTGTGATGAAATTGTGTGTGATAGAAGTTTTCCACTAAACACCGAACAATTATATGTTACATAACGTGCGTTTCACTAACCAAATTTCCATCAAGAAATTATTAAAACTGAGTTGGTTTTAATGACTGAGTTACTTAATAATTAAGACAGAACCAGCTTTAATCATCTTCTGACTATGCCAAATTTGTCGGTGAAACGCACGTTGAGTGGCGAAACTGGTCTCCTTTTTCATATCTTCCTAAGTTCAAATGAATAAATATTACAAAGGTCAGAGTCCTCTTTAAGGAAATATAGGGAGATAAATAACCCTTCAAACCGTAATGTTGTACAAAGAAAATACTTGTCTCAAGAAATTGATCGAGGAAGCCGTTACTCTGTGGTAGTTCATAATTCCAACGCAATTGAATAAAATAACTACTAAGTTTTATACCACTATATTTACACAAAAATCGTGACTGCAGTTTCAACACTTTTATGTCATTTTCAAAATGATGATAGGACTAAAATTATAGGAAAGATTTTTTGTATTTTATTCTTAGTTGAATCATCGTTCTGAAAATGACATAAAAGTGTCGAAACTGCAATCACGATTTTTGTGTAAATACAGTGGTATAAGACTTAGTAGTTGTCTTACTTAATTGCGTTGAAAATACTTGTCACTAAATCTGAAAAATATTTATACAGCTCAGTAATAACCTAATAACAATAGTTTTATTTTTTGTAAGCATGGCATTACATATTTGTAGGATTTTCTCCATATGTCTTGTAATTAAGATTAATCATTAGGGATTTATGTTGGCACCATGAATAATGATAGAAATGTGTCTAGGCCACGGTTTCCGATAAAATCATTTTAAAATAATGTACAGCTAGTCACTATTAAAAGTAATTTTATTTGTGATTTGTTGATGAAAGGTGATAAGTTCACATTTGAAGGCACCCCTTTTTAAACATAGTACTTCCAAGCCCTCTCTTAAATGATATTACGATTTATCTCTCGAATAAAAAGTTTCGATTCATATATTTCTCTTTGAAAATCCTATTTTCAAAATTAATTAATCTTCCATATATTTACCACATATAAAGATTTTACATACTCTTTATATGCTTAGCATGGTGATAAAGTTTCGCACAAATTCAATTTTTTTTCTTTTTTTAATAATCTTAAGAACTCTGAAATATGATTTTTTACAAAGAATAGTTACTGAAGTAAGTAAATATCTGACGTACAACGTGTTTTAATTATGATTTGGTCATAGTATTTTTTAAATGGAACGCCCTCTTTTTTAAGAAAAATGGATTCCGTAACGTGTTTTCGAGTACAACAGTGCTCCATCTTAGGGATTCCCTATTTACTATGTACCCATATTTCGTATCAGATATCTGATGGAAATTTTGCCTAAATATCTAGTTTTGGGTTTTGCAGTTATTTATCCAAAAAATTTGGTTTCAACAGGTGGAGCTCCCCCTAATTTTAGTGTTAATTTCTGGTCATATCTTGATGATACTTTTGTTGACATGTATTTAGGGCGACATAGCGAAGTGATCGGCCACAACGTTTAGTTGATTTAATTCCATTGGATGTCTCCTGGTGGGGTTGCTTAATATCCCCGATCTATTTTAACTGGCCAAATAATTTAAAGGATCTGAAATAACGAATTTGAATCGATATAGAAAATATCAGTCCGGAAATTATTTAACATTCAATACAGAGTATTTATATACATGGCGGCCATTGTCAGGCTATTAATGAAGTACATTTTAAATAATAAATTTCTGTTAAAGATAAAGTAATTTTTTCTTTATTTGTATTTTCTTTACACCGTATTTTTTAAACACCGTTTAAATAATCCTTGATATGGAAATCTTTAATATGGGGTACCAAATTACATCGAAAACGTTAAAGAATTTATTTTTGTTAAGAAACAGGGAGAGTTGCAATTTAAGAAATAATGATGAGGTAACAGCGCAAGCAAAATTGTAAATAAATACCATTTTTACATGTTTTTTAAAGAATAAGTCTCATGTATTTCAGTTTTTGAAAAAGTCATTACTAGAATATACAAATGTTTCAATTATATTTTCAACAGCAAAAAAGAAGAAATAAAGTTGATATTTTATTGTTGTTGAACATCGACTTTCTCAACAAGTACAGTCGTTTATATTAACGACCGGACATATTAATGTTTCATTATAAGTAAAAAAAAAAATAATATTCATATATTATGATATTGTGTATCAACGTCGTTTTTGTTTCCATGCATTAGAATGAAAGAAAATATTTTACAAAAAAACCTACAAAAAGCACAAAAATATGGTCGTTAATTATTAAATAAGTTCCTTACATTTTGGTACATAATTAAAATAACTCTCTAATGGCAAGTATGCAATTACTTTAAAAACATATTTTCTTAGATCAAAGCAAAATATAAATTTATACCAATTTTATATTTGACAAAATCTAACAAAAATGTATTTAAATATAAATGTCCTCTTATTTCTACTATTCTTTGTGTTGTATGAAACGGAATAGAAAAGGGACATTTGACAGTTAAAACCAAATATGATTTAATGTATGTATGTAATACAGCAAAATTTCTATTACGACCGTGAATCTAAATAAGTTTATTTAAATATAATTTTATTTAAGGATGATTCAAAAATATATTTTATATTTAAATTATTCATATTACATACGTTGACGAAAAAGGAATGGAATATTATGTCCTCTAGCATTAAGCCTAATATTTTTATTTGCCCCTAGAATAAACTCGTGTCGGTATATATTTGGATTCGAATAATGCTGCATATCATTCGTTATCAATATGTCACTTATCGTTATTTACAAAGTACTTTAATTTTATCTATAGAAGCCAGCAAGCGTCACGTACCGTCATTTATATTGCCAGTTTTCTACTAAAAGCAAATCTTATTTCTTTTAATAATAGGGTGAAACTCGGCCTCATTAAGCTGTGTAAATTGCCCAACCCATAAATATTTTTTCAGAACAAGATAACGAAAGTTAATTTAGAAATTGCGCAAATTGAATGCAAAAGCCAAATAAAGGGATAATTAGCTTAATATAAGGATTAAGTGGTGTTTTATTGTTTATGTTTTCGTAGTTTCTATGTGGTATGATCACGAGGCGTAAATATCGAATTACTCATAGAGACAGTAATTTTATATTATTATGTAGATACATAAATTTCTACCGAGAAAAACGTGACAAAATAATTATAAAAATAAGAGGATCTATAGATACCTATTTAATAATTGTACTCCTTTTGAGCCTTTTTATGTTTAAAATATAATGCTTGAGAAAGCGATCCTCAAATATATAATAGATATTGTTTTATAATAATAATCTGGTGTCTAGAAATATTTAGGAATCCTATTCATAATCTTGTTTTAATTGTGTTAATTATGTTCCAAAATATTAATTTACTAAGCAATATTTCTATACATATATTTTTTAAATTTTACGCTTTTATATATAAGTCCATTAGTAATGAAATTTATTACCAATGGACCTATTTATTATTTATAGTTAATTGAGAATATAATTTAACTACGTTATTACGAAATTAACAAAATATTATTATAATCACCCTGTTTGTATCTCATAGTGAATTTGGAAACAAGTTTTTGTAAAATAAATGTCTAAATCTGTCACCTCTTAGATATAATTATTACACCTTATAAAAACCTTTGTTCAAATATTACCTTGTAATATATACCTATATATATATATATATATATATATATATATATATATATATATATATATATATATATATATATATATATATATATAATATGGTGTCTATCTATACATTGTTACATTGTTAAAAAACTTACGCATTACTCGCTGAAGGTGGTGAGCGGAGGATCCAGCACTGTTCGCCGAAGATGAGTTTTTGGGCCTTCTCTTGCGAGTTTGAATTCCATCTTTTTTCATACTAATAGGCCTGTTAACCTGTAAACGATAAGCGTTTTCTAGATTATCGTTCAACTAATATCATGAATGGAAATTATCTTGGAAACGTAACAGATAGTGTATCTTATATTTACAAGAGATTTTTGTTGTTATTATTATTGCTCTATATCAAAAAAGATAAATTTTTGCATAACATATCAACCCCGGATAAACTGATATTTTGGAACAATTGAGATACCACCTATCGTATAAACATTAGGTCTATCTTAGATTAGTAACAGACGGCTTGTCTGTTTGTCTGCATTTTTACTAAAAAATTATCTAACACCTGTAATTGTTATTATGTAAAATACATAACTTTATCAGGGCGCAGAGCTGAATTTCCTTCACTATCACCGAGATATCACCATTTATATTATCGGAGATAAATTCAGGTTAACTGAATATGTTTTATGCTGGATATGTTTTATGCTAAGATGTGTTCCAAAATAATGAGTCTAAGAGTCTAACAATATTCCTGACAAACATAACAAAAACCCAATGGTTTACATTAATATTAGGTTAATCATTATAACATTACGTTAACTAATATGTATCCTATAAAATTTATATAGGGTTTTCCAATAGGGTCCCTTGAAATTCTTAGGCTGTAGCGGCCATGTTGTTAAAGCAACATCTGTTAAATTTGTTGTGAATGGTTCAGTAGTGTATGGCAAATCACCATGGAAGGTCATAGCGCTTAACAACGTGTGCAAACCATCAAATTTTATTTTCAAAATCAATGCTCCGTTCGAGAAACGTTGGGAGCATTACGTGGTTTTTATCCTCGCCACAACGATCCCGCCGAGTCGACTATTTGAAGATTGGTGACCAAATTAGAGTCAACCGGTTTGATAAATAATCAGCCAACGTAACACCCGTACGTTACGGACATGCAAGGTCTGCTGAAAACATCGCTGCTGTGCGTCAACGTCGGCATGCTCTCGGAAAACACCAAGGCAATCAATTCCTTTACGTTCACAGAAACTTCTGCTTGGAGAAAAATTGCGTCGGAAGTTACCCAAGAACTTAAGGTAAACGACCATAGACAACGCTGTGTGTTCCCTAATTGGGCTCTGGAGCAGTTGGAAGTTGACCCAAATTTCGCCAAAAAATCATCTCTAGCGACGAGGCTCATTTTTGGATCAATGGATATGTAAATAAGCAAAATGTTCAGTCGGATTTGGGACGATACCAATCGACACGAGATACATCAGCACCAAATGCATCCCGACCAAGTCACTATTTGGTGCGGATTTTGGTCTGGCGGAATCATCGGTCTGTACTTCTTCCAAAACGAAACTGACATTGCCATAACCGTCAACATCGAGCGCTACAGATCGATGATCAACTTCTTGTGGCCTAAACTGAATGGTATGGATACCGACAACATTGGTTCCCACAGGAAGGCGCTACGTGACACATAGGGCATGCCACGATGGACATTCTGTACGAGTGATTTGAGGTCATAGTTATCTCGTTCAGCGGTGATGCGAACTGGCCAATGAGATCGTGTGATTTAACGCCTTTGGACTTCTTCCTTTGGGGTTATCTTAAATCGCAGATCTATGTGAATAAACCGCAAGCAATTAATGCCCACAACGTCAACATACCGAACGCCATCCAGCAAGTTCAGCCAAACATATACGACAAATTCATCGAGAATTCGTACCACCAAGCCAAACCGTGGCGGACGTCTGAATGACGTTGTATTCCACTTAATGTCGTAAAATATACTTTCAAATAAAAAAACTGAGTGAATATCTCACCCATAACTTGTTTTATTTATGTTTAAAAATCGAGCGTCCTTATTGAAAGGCCCTTTATATTACAAATTATATTACCCAGATGTTAAAACCGCACTTAACAAGCCACATGAGATTATTGTAAAATTTTAACAATATTTTATGCTCGAACGATTAAAATAACAAATCATTTAGAGGTGTAAAATATTTTTTCAAAATGGATATTAAACAACTGATAACCGACAGCCAGTTCATGACGAAAGAAACAAATTCTATATAATTTTAAAAACTTATATTTATTCTGATATGAAAAATTTTCAATTTAGAGTTTATACAATTTGAGCAAGTCGATTTCTCGAGAATTCAAATATTTGTATAGTCTTTTTGTATTTCCAGTAAACCTATAGACGTATTTATTATTAATAGATTTTTTAGTATTTACTAAAACTATTTACAATGTACATAAATTAAAAGTAAGTGTTCAATAGATTTTTATTTGACAAAACTAATTACACTAATTAATGCATTTAATGAAAAAAATAGAAAGTGTTTATGATGACTGATTTTGGAGATAGGATTCCAATACTACCAAATTCCAATACTATAAAGTTTATTGGTACCTACACGAATTGTTCAAAGTTGTAGTGTACCGAAAAATTTTATATTCTACGAGAAAAAACATTTTTCTGATCAGGCCACGATTTGTTAAAACAGTCACATTAATAGACAAAATTACAAAATTGCGATAGAAAATCCGCATTATATTCAAAAATTCCACAAATAACATCCTTCGAAAATGGAAGGTATCCCAACTCCCAGGACATTGACACTTCGAATTATGTAATTTAATTTCAAAAAGCACTTCTAACTATGCAATTATTGTCGATAGATTTTCATATGTCATATTCACCAATAAATCAATAGGAAAGAGGTAATCTATTGAATGGCTACCTAGATCATCTGATCTAACCTCGTTAGGTTCCATTTATGGTGATTTTCATTTCTACCTATGACAAAATACGTCAAGAAGTCCGACTAATCTCCATAAATGGTTGGAGAATGCACCGAAATACATTTTTTATCATCTATCCAAGGAAAGATACAGGATGTTATGTTTAGAAAACAAGTTGGTAACGTAAAAATTGTACCGAATTTGTTACCTTCATCGTGAACTCACAGTACGACTTATTAATTGTAAACAACGAAATATGAAATCGAAGAGCATTTTATGTTGATTAATAATGGGTTATACAACTATTTCCCCTACTTTAAAAACATAATATTATAATATTACCCCAAAATGTGGAACACTGATCTCAAAGACGTAGTATGAATATTAATACCTTCTATATAAATATGAACTAATGTTTAGATCACATAATATTTTTAATAATTCTTATTAATTAAAAACACTCGTGTAAAATATTAGTTAAATAATTTATTATATTGATGAGCAAGTTTTTATTCCCGAGATTTACCACCAATTACAATTGTTGTTTGAGATTGATAACATGTCATAAACTTAAGTTGGGCACTTATGATCAGATTTATGAATCTATAGCAAAAATAATCTTACAACCAAGAGTAGATATTATTACAGACATAAGACAAAGATTATATGATGTATCAGGTCAACATTTGATTGATCTTCACATCAACATTCATGTTAAATATAAAATATTTACTTCCAATATATGTATAATTTTATTTGCCGTGAAGGTTTCTACCGTCGTAATAGAAATAATAAAGATAATTATTATACTTAATCTACTAGACATATACATATAATATGTACATATTGGGTATCTCAGTTGGAACTATAGGATTGGAATTGCGCGTCATTTGTATTGTCTTAAAAATAGGGCGTCAATATTTATCGACTATCATTTACAAATCATTCGACGTCAACATGCCGCGATTAACAGTTCAACAACAAATAGTTTGTGTACAACTGTTTTATGAAAGCGAGCGATCATTTACATTTGCATTAAGAAAAATTCGCACAAAATTAGGATGAAATGAAGCTGCCACAGAGTTAATAGTTCGTAACTTAATCAAGACATTTGAAGAGACGGGTTCTGTTATTGATAAGGCAACACCAGTACGTCGTGGCCAATCAAATGAAAATATTGCTGAAGTAAGAAAAAGTGTACGGAGTACGGAGATATCCAACCACACAGTCAGCAATAATGAGTGACCTCAAAGCAAACATTCAACATGTTATTCGGGAAATAGAGCCAGTTTTATATGCATATGCTATAGACAATTTTGCTAAACGAATGACATCATACGAGATGAGTTAAGGCGGTCATATGAACGATACTCTTTTCCATTCGTAGCCATATCATTTCCATTTTATGTTGATGAATAAAAAACCTCAGTTTGTTAAATATTATTAGTTTTATTCACAAATCATATCCTGTAGTTCCGAATGAGACACCCTTTACGTATGATACTTTCAGTAGATCAAGTAGATTCAGTTTTCATGAACTGACACGCCTTGTACTTGAAACAATTATTTATTCACCAAATATGAATAAAGGTATTAGTCAACTATTCACGTTGCTCAATCGGAATATATATGGCTTAGCAAATATTAGTTCATACAGTTTAAAAATAAGTCATAATAGGATACACGTCACGTTGTAAAACCAAGTGTACTTATATAGCTACTATATAGAACAATGTGGATACTAGTTTTTTTCAATAACCACTATCTTATCTTTTTTAATTAGAATTAAAATTATATATCTGGAATAATATTTTGTGCTATGTATATTTATTCTCAATTGCCACTCAACTTATATTAGTTATTTTGATAAATGGATATTGGAACAATATTTAGCTTAACATGGCGATGTTAACAATAAATTATAATTACATTTATATGATACATATCGAAAAAAATGCCTGTTTATGTAGAACTACCAAGATAAGTATTGGCAAAATTCTGTCACAATTAGTGTGTGACTATTTCGGCATGAACTTCTTATAAGTTTCCAATAATTCCATGAAAGAAAATATAATTAAAAGTGAGACACCTTTGTTTTTCTTCTACAATTGTTAACTGATGTGCATGTTTAGCATTGTACTTGTTTTCAATACGTTTACGGCAATTAGACACTAATCACAACAATTTTCCTTTGAAATTCAGTAGTGTGGTTATTGGTTGAACAATACATAACATTATTTTCAGTGCATTCATTTTTCTTCTGTAGTTGTTTGGGCTGCCTCTGGACCTTAGTATGGTTACTTACTCTGACGGCTATATTTTCAATTCTTCAATCTTTCATTAGCAACTTGGACTCAATGAGGCCAAATATTATCTCCAATTAAGACAGTCATAACCTCATCAGATAAGGTAACGATTGTATCCTTGACACTCTTGCTTTTCTGATGCTAGATTATCTTTGTATACACCGGTTAATTTTTTCTATTCACTGCTACATATATCACCTAGAGTAAATACTACACCTTCTTAAAATTTACAATGATCCTTGATATTCATATTCGATGATATATTGCGTTCATTAAATAGTTCACTACTTCTTCTTTCCTTCGACAAAATTCTTCCACCTAACCGACATAAAATCACTCTTTTGGTTTAATAACAAACTTTTACTTCATTCTGTTATTATTTAATTCCTATGATTATTCGTCAAAAGTTGTATGATATTCACGTATTCACAGAGTATAGACGACATATATACCTCTCTTCATCCGGCTTCTAGGCATGACGCATGAAAACTTGTTTTAGGAATTTGATTAAAAATTTACAGCCCATTGTAGCTTTTAAAACGTCATTTATTTAATTTATATAGCCTTATAAAATTATCATAAACTGTGATTGTATTTCTCAATTTCATCAATACTATACATTAATCCGCAGTTGTTGAGTGCATTGTATGGCGAATTAAAGAGGAGGTGTACTTTAAACTAATGCTGAGTACCCGGACTAATTCACATAATAAAATAGTTCATCATTTTTTTACTTTTCCGCACTCCACTATACGCGGAAAAGTAATGTAATCGTGTAAAGAAAAAGTTAAAATACAAAATTCTTTTTGAGTTTATTTTTCGTTTTTCGACCTAAAAACCAGAAAAAAAATGGTTTTTAAAAAATGTTTGCTGTGTGTGTGTGTATGTCGTTGTCGTTAGCGTTGTCTTCATTGTCGTGGGCATTTATTCTTGTTAGCACGATAACTCAACTAAATCGTGTCGGATCCATCGGGTTTTAACTGATCCTGATTGGGGACGTCTCCCAGACGACATCCATTGATTTTGAGGTGGATAGAACACACTCTACCACGTACATGGGTCATGAGAAAGTACAATGGTGGACTATTTGAGAATTTTTTTTTGTTAGCACGATCACTCAATTAAATCGTGTCGAATCAATCGTGTTTCGACTGATTCTGACGTCTACCAGACGACATCTATTAATTTTGAGGTGGATAGGACACACCTCACCCTGTCCATGGGTCGTGAGAAAGCACGATGGTGGACTATTTGAAAAAGTAAATCTGTCGCATAAAACACATTATCTGCATTTATGTGTTGGTTTATTTTTTCTCGGCCACTCAATGTCGAGATAGAGATGTTCTACATGCGGAAAAGTTCGATTTAAGATTTTAATCGTTTCTTTTCAATCTAAATAGTGTATGTATTTTTGCTCTTTTTCTCTCGTTTTAATGTTGTATTCTAGCTTTCTAGACTGAAAGAAGAACAATAAACGTTCATCATTCAGAATAATTCGAAAATAAACCTAAGTGACCTAATGCATGAAGATGAGTTATTTGATATAATTCCATGAATTTTATTTCATTTTCTTGAAAACAGTAACAATATTATTTTGTCAATATTAGAATCCTAACAATATCGTTCCATTATGTCAGATTTTCATTCTATATACTGAAAAGTGGATGTTGAATGTTGTAAAACATTTTTTTTATTTAAAAGCAACAAGAAAAAACAATAATGAGACCTAAACTCTCGTCCCAAAAACCCTAAAAATGCTATATTTCTAAATAAGGTTCTTAAGTGACATGTTACCAAACCATATTATAATTAGTAAGAAAATGAATCTGTGATAAGAAACATTTTATTAAGATATGTTGTGTTCCATTAAAGAATATAAAATGTATGTGAAATACTTTGAAATCCATTGTTGTAGAAAACAATTTGTAAAATAAATTTCTACCTCAGATTTTTAGAACATACTACATTCGTCTATAAATTTATCTTCAACTGTATTACCAAAAATATACTTTTAATATTTCAAGTACAAATTATATAACCAATATATTGAAAATTTCTACACACCTACACCTAAACCTATATTTAAATATCCTGAAACAGTTTTTGTCATCTTCAACTGTATTACCAAAAATATACTTTTAATATTTCAAGTACAAATTATATAACCAATATATTGAAAATTTCTACACACCTACACCTAAACCTATATTTAAATATCCTGAAACAGTTTTTGTCATTAATTTTTCACGCATAAAATTATCTCTAATTATTTTACGATGCCTTAAACTCTTATTCAAATACCCCAATTAATTTCCTATTCCCTTAGGTGTGGGTCACACAGTTAAAAATGTAAATAAATCATAATAAGAGATCTACACATCAAATAAAGTAAATAAATATTGTCATAGAATACAAAGAAAAACCATTTATTGACAAATAAATAATGAACCGGGTTTCATCAGAATTACGAAAAAAATATTTTTAGTGCTATTCTGAGTATTTCGTTTATGATATTTCGCAAATTCAAATGAAAAATAAATAATATGTTCAAGTACACGATTGAATTCGATTAAACTTACATGAACAGGTACGTATTTCCTTGACATATCTTTTCATATAACTATTCACTTGATTGATATCAAGTGAATAGTTATATGATTATATATGATTATATGATTATAACCTCTGGTCGGATATCACGTGCTATCATTCTGTATTATATCATCATTATCAAATATTTTAATTACTATTAAGTTAAATGTCATGCGGAATACTTATTTAATAGCACTGTATCCATATACCAATATTCAATGTTAACTTAATGAAAATGTTTAATACAGCAAATGTAGCATTAATATACCAAAGTAAAATATTAATACTCTTTTAAGCGAAAAACAAAAATTTTACTTAATAAGATATCAATTTGAAATATGACTTACATTGTGTAATTTGAAATATAACCCACAAGCGTTGCAAACGGGTTCTCCTTGGTTATTTCTCCTCCAGAGGGTAGTGTTTTGAGTTTTACAGTTCGCACATGACACGCCATTTCTTCTATTACCGGTCTAGAACATATACATGTATAAACCAGTTGTTTCTTTAATAACAAAACATTCAACAATTGTGTTCTTAATTAACGCATTACTTCTGTAACATAGACTTAGATTTTATGCGTGACAAAATAAATGAATCAGTGGCAGCTGGTTAGTACGACAAATGCTACAAATTTGTTTTCAATGTTATTCTATGGACAATAACACTAACTTAGTTTTCGATAAAACACCAAAACGCTATACACTACACTTGACGCACGTTTCGCCAACAAAGATAGCATCATCTGGAGATGATAAGTTTTAATCATCTCCAGATGATACTAACTTTGTTGACCAAACGCGCGTCGAGTGTAGTGTATGGTGTTTTGTTGTTTTGTGGAAAACTAAGTTAGTGTTATCTTCACACCAACGATTCCAACCTACTCCAGTATTCTATGGATAATAATTGGGTAGTGAGCAATAATTGTGCAGCATCAAAAATCGAATATAATTTGTAGGTCATGAAATATTTCTCTGAACAATTTTTTTAATGTGTCATAATGTTATCTGAACAAAAGGATTATGAAGTTTGTTAATTTCATCATGATCTGCGAATAATCATCCATTAAGCTATAAACGAAAACGATGGAGTTATAACGATCACACAATAAAAACAAGTGATATCCAATTTAAGTTACTTTATGACGGATTAATTGATTTATATTAATTATTATATTTTTTTGAAAAACTCTGAAACATGTCGATGATTATTTCTTAAAAATATATTAACTGGCATATTTTTTTTATTTTATGTTCGAACTGCGACATCATGATAGTCTCTTTTAAATTACAGACCCATCTTTCTTTATAGAAACGAATTCCTCAAATCACAACGGAAAAGAGTAATACAACTACTACGTTTTTATACCACTCTATTTTCACAGAAACGTGACTGCAGTTTCGACAATTTTTATGTCATTTTCAAACGATGATTGAACTAAGAATTCTTAGTTGAATCATCGTTTGCAAATAACATAAAAATTGTCGAAACTACAGTCACGTTTCTGTGAAAATATAGTGGTATAAAAACGTAGTAGTTGTTTTGCTCATTTCCGTTGTGAATTATGAACTACCACAGAGTAACGGCTTCCTCGATTAATTTCTTGAATTCCTTAAAGTTTTTCCAGTACAACGATACTCCATATTACTTATAGATAGAAGTTTCCTATCTGTAGTTTATAAGAGAGACAGTATTTTTGACAAAAACACAAGTACGACCCTATATTTGATATACATTCTAATGTTACAAAAGTACCCTTTAGTATAAGAATTTCCGATATTTTCCATTACATTTCGAATTCATATCCTTTCGGTTCAGATGATCTAAATCATTTGGCCTATCGAAATAGGTCCGCTATTTTGGTAACCTCGCAAGAACAAATCCAAAGCCGTTGATTCCTTCTACTCGCCCTATTCATCTGCCATCGAAGGGATGGGAACCTCCGTCTTATTCAAACCAAAACCTTTGGTGATAAACATCATCAACTTCACCTGTTTAAATAAAGAAGTGCTAAAGCTGGAACTAAATGAAAACGTAGAAATTCTAAATATCCAGGAGCAGCAAAACTTCGTAATAAGGATTCTTTTAAGACTAGTGTCTGCAGTTATAAATGTACTGTTCTATTCAAAGATGTTTAGTCGAAATGGCTACCAGATCCCTGCTACGTGTGTCGTTGAAAAACATTTTAATTTTTAACGTAAGCGTACCTTACAATTTTAAGTTTAGTATTTCTTATAAGATTATAAATAGAAATAGAGTTTCTATTTATATATGGTATACCATCGTACTCGGAAAACTTAGAGAGGAAGTTGATATTTAACAAAAATTCTATGATGACGTTACAACTAAAACATAAAATATGAAAAATATAGGTTGTACGTTAGTTAACGTAATTTTAAAAAATAACGTTGATATGTTTCAGAGTTTATAAAAATAATTTAATAACAAAGAAATATCAATATTATGCAAAAAATTATCACTACGTTGTGTAAGAAATACATTTCCAACCTCGACAAATATAATAAGTTTACTATTCACAATCTATTCCGAAATATTACTATTATTGCATATTCTTTGAATAAATGTAGTTATGATAACGGTTATTTTTTATTCAAAGGATGGTTAATTTATGGTGCTTTATGGTTTTTATGTATATTTATTCAATGCATTTAATCTATTGTCGTAATTTTGTTTGTATGTTCTCAATCATTTACTTTGACAAGATAAGCATTTATAGTAATGGTAAGAAGGAAATAATTTTGTAAGTAAATTATGTAAAACAGTTTTATATATCTAACTATTTTTTTAATTCCTACAATACTAGTTCTTTGAGATCTACTCACGTAAGTTCTAATTACTAGTATTTGACATACTTTATCGTAAGCCATTCACCACTGATTCATATTTTTAAACTATATATTTTCACAAATATATAATTAACTTTTTTTTAATATTGTCACGATATTCATTTAAATAATGAATAATTAAAATCAAGCTCAAAATAACCAAAGGCGTATTCTGCTAGACAGTGTAAAAAGTATAAAATCTTGTGTGATCACAAATATGCTGTATAAGATGGTCTTATCATTGCTCGACCTCATTTCGGCTTAAGTACACAATGATATCATCGTAAGTATCAAGGTAAAGTAATTTTTTGGTGTACTTTCTCATCAAACACCGATAAGATCGACATATAGGTATATAAATGTGTTATATGTTTTTGAATTAGAAATTCGATTATTGGAAATAAAACATCTTGTGAAGTCCCGCCTAGCAACAATATTTTTAAAGTAGGTAAATACCTGTCCTAGTGATATAAGTACCAAATATATTACAAGTAAATAAAGAAAATGTTTGTCACGTAGCCCTTTCCCATAGTATTCATCTGCATTTAATTTAACATTATAAGCAAAAAGCTTTTAATGTTTTATTTAAAATTCCATATAGTAGATAACACATATAATTCTAATTCCTTTGTAATTCATCAACGATAATTAAAATTAATGTTTTTTTAGGTAGTTTACCTTTTTCAAAGATATTTCATTACAGTTTTTAAGAAACATCCAAAAATATATTATTGTTGGAGGCGAAGAAATATTCTCTGTCCTTAGCTCAAATAAATATTTGCATTAATTTTAAATTGCGATTTATTTTACATATGGGAATTTATAGCTATAGGAACATACTCTAGGCTCAACTTCCTGCAAAAGTGTATCTCTAAGTGGTTCTATACCCATAATGTATATAGGAGAATACACAATAAACAAGAAAATATTATCTATTATTGTGTTTTATCATTTAGTAATATAATATTGATGGGCATTTATCATAATCGTAAAGTTTTTTCCAACTGTTAAAATATTCATTTTACAGTGGGTTTCATCATTTCAACGGGTTAATAAGATGATAATTAAATTTGGCGAGAGTGATAGGTGCAGTACATTCTACTAATTAATCAAGTATATTTCAGCTTCTAAAATTGCCGCGGGTTGTCATGAGGAAAAAATAATAAGAAGGATTAAATGGTGTCCTTATGCTAGATATAAAGTTCAGTTTTTAAATTTTAAATAAAATTAAAGAAATAAAATTAATATTATTTTCTTTTTCTTTTAAATAAAACATGTTTTCATATGAAACACTTTGCTTATTTCAGTATATAATTTAAATGAGTTTGCAAAAATGTGTTTCTCTTTTTGACAAGAACTGTGTGTTATTAACTTTTTATTTTATACTTTTCATAAATGAGCAGAATTATACTTATCTGTAATTATGGATTATTAGTCTGTTGATTTTTCTAGCATTTAAAAAATTACGTACATCTTTTTCTCAAATTAAGCATTTTTTTGTAACATGTAATTAATTTATAATTGATAAAATTATTGATGGGGCTAGCTATGTTGAAAACTGAAAAATGTGGTGTTTTAAAGGTTACACGTTATTTGAAACGTAACTTAAACTTATGTAATTTTATACTTGAACTAGTACTGCTATAGACCATCAATATGTTGTGTTGATTATTAAATATTCAAATAACTACTTGTCATGAATTTTCACTAACTGTCACTAGTTTTCATTAACAGTTACTAAATTTTAGTTAATAAAAAGTAGAAAAAATTATTGTAAAATTAATGAAAATATCTTAATATCATGCATCTATATCGAGCTGTGGTGATTTGACTATTAGGTATTAAGCTGTTGAAAATCTAAAAAAAAAATAAGATCATAAAGCTTGTCAAAGAATGTTATAGCGACTAGTATTTTTCATCATTCACGAGATGATAGATACTATGGGTGTCATCCTGAGTTACTTTACTTCTCTATTAATTAATTAAGAGCTGATATGAGGTATGTTAAGATATACACTACAAATTTTTAATTAGTAAGTCAAACTAATTAAAAATTCTTAGCATATATTGCAAGCACACAAGGTATTTATTTTAGAAAACACCACCACTAGTGTAACAAATATAAAATGGACATTAAAAACTCGGAATTTTCTTTATATCCTTTTACCTCAACAAATTTCCACCCAATATTTCTAAATTGACAATTGATCGGGTTCGGTATTATTTTTCTTACGTCATTTTTTTTTTTATTTCTGTAGTTAAGGAGTTTTCATTCTAAGATCAAAATATCACTTAATCAAGTGTACATATACAATCCATTAAATTATTTTTTGTTATCTAATCTTCACATATATTCATACAAGTTAGAAGTTACAATAATTCACAATACTCATATGTTTCGTTCGTGTTTCCTCATTTTACTTGAAGTGATAATAAATAACTTTGTATTTAATCACGAGAATGGCAAACGTCGTAAAATCGACATCGGGAATATCATTTCCCGTAGAATAATAGAACATAGATCTACTATAAATATGATAAACATAAATATGACACTTTTTTATAGCCAAATGGAATATATAATACAAGAATATTTCATATAATGTGGAAATCCATTTATAGTTAAAAATACCTTTGGGAGTATTGAAACTAAATGCCTTTAACACCAAAGTACATAGCGAAAAATTCATATATTGGTTAATATATTAGTTTCAGTCGATTAAAACCGGGACGTAAATCCAGTGAATTACTCCAAATAAAATAAAGGGAACTATCAAAATATTCAAATCAGAATAACATTATTTCATAAACTAAATGAACCGCAAAAATACAACCTATACTGTTATATTAGCAGTAGGTAATGACCACGTAGAAACAGCAGAGAAATTGCAGATATCAGTCAACAAAATTAATAATTGGACAAAAAAGTGGAGAATAAAATTAAGTGAATCAAAGTCAGTGTTAGTTAACTTTACAAACAGAGCTAATCAACATATACCCATAATCATAAGTGATAAACGAATTCCATTTTCAAATACAGCTAAATATATTGGTATTATCCTTGATGCAAGGGTATGCTGAAAAGCCCATATCAAAAAGAAGAACTTATAGAAGAACTTCTATAACTAAATATAAAAAAATGTACTGGTTGATTGGAAAAAATTCCACTCTAACTATACCTAATAAGCTTATGTTATATAAGCAGATACTTGAGCCGGTGTGGACCTATGGAATTTAGCTCTGAGGCTGTGCCAGTCAGACTAATGTACAAACCATTAAAAGGTTTCAGAATAATGTGCTAAGGAACATCATAGATGCACCTTGGTACATCCGAAACAGTAACCTCCATCAGGAACTGGGTATGGATACTGTTGCACAATCCAGATCCAAGATTGCCAGGAGTCATGAATAACGACACCTCCAACGTGTCAACGTCGCCGTCGAGACGATTTAGCTCCTTGACGCAGAATTGACAAGAAGACTCAAGAGAATCAAACGCTTTGTTGAGTTAATTCAGTGAATGGCAAAGCAAAGTATTGTGCGCCTTAGTATATACGTTGGTTTTTTGGTGTACCTAGTTTATTAGAAATGTAAGGATACTGTTGAGTACGACCTTAGTTCTAACTTTTTTAAGTAGTATTATAAGTTAGAAAAAATTTGCTTATTGATCTTTATGATCAGATTGTCATGTCCGTGAATGCCCTAAGGAGTATACATAAATGAACAATAAAAAAAATATATCCACCGATATTTTCTAGTGTGGGCACCTATAATCAACTAGTGAAGATCTACTATTGTACCAAAATTATTGAATTCTACAATGTACTTCAACAATTACTTCATCCATAAGGGCACACAATTGTAAATCTTTAAAATAATTATTCTTTTTAGGAATTGATCTGATATTTCTATAATGTAAAAGATATTTGTGTTCTAGGTTCTACAAAGCGATTTGAATTCCAAGTAATTATAACATTTGAAGTAACATCTGGCCCTGAACGTTACGAGTATTTTTATATTTTATATTTTATTTAATAAATTGTTAGTTTTTGCGTTAACGTAATTGTTTACATTGTACTTCTTCTGTTAAGGTACATCATTCATAATGTATACATGACAAGATTCCTCAAAACGTATAAATGCCTTGTATAATTTAAAGTGAATAACAGCTCTCTCAATTATATTGATGAGTGCTGAGTAGATACTATCACATATTTATTTTGAAATTGAGATTGTATATAATTTCACTTGATATATATTATAGAATTAATAATAGATTTGACTGTAATATAAAGCAGTTTGCAAAATTAGTATGGAAACTTTAAAGGTAGAAGAAAAAATAAAATACCTGATTCTTATAGCCCACGATATCCGATGCTCATGAGTTTCTCTGTCAGCAAACACTGACCAAGAGCCAGAGCAAGCAATATTTTTTTCTGTTAGTAGATGTGTAAATGTGTGACGGCGACAAGTTTAGCCTAAATTTAAACTTACCGCCTGTGGTTTTTTGGTTGGCCTAACTGGTGGTCTGTGCACACCATTAATTTTGTGGTACAGACCACACGCATTACAGAGATAATGACCGGTACCGTCTCTACGCCAAAGGGGAGTAACACTAGCGCCGCAATTAACGCACTCTTTCACAAGTACCTCTTGGCTTGGTGTTCGTTGCGGCTGACCATCGTCCATGGCACTATTTGACCAACTGGCGTTGATGTAAGCTGAATACGGTTGGGTACTGTCTGGTTGATGCAAGTTAACATTCAGATTGGAGGTTCCTTGGTATTGTTGGTAAGTATTGGTAGTGGGATTCCAGTTTCCTGTAGTGGTGTTGTAGTACGCCTCTCCAGATGGTATTAGGTTTACTTGGGATTGTTGGGAACTCGTAACGTCGAAGTTATTCTGTAAGTATAAATTATTGATTTTAAAATTTAGTGTTAACTTAGATGTCTCAATTTTAAGATGCTCGTTTTATGTGCAACATTTATTGTACCATGTTATTCAAATCATGTCATGATCTCTGTGAGTTGCGTTAATTAAAGTTCTTTTAGTGCTTCATAAAAATACGTTATCAACAATTCTACACTGAGAACGCAGTTTAGTTCTGATAACATATGTATTTGACCTTCATTCGTTCAACGTAAATATGCTAAATTGTAGATAATATAAAGCATTATACATAGAAATTATGGGTAACTTAGTCAACAATGTATTCTTTATTTGGACAAACTATCAGAAATATATTTATTCATTGTAAAATTATGGTATATCATAATTTCAAACTTATTATTCTTTTCGTATAGTCCTACCATTGATTTATGTGAACAGATATTTCTTTCAAAGAACATAATAGAATGTTACATTTAATCAATCAGTTTGATACTATTTTGATTTTACTACTCATCTATCCCTCTCTTATACATTTCAATACATTATTAATTTTAATATATAAAAAACACCCGCAGCTTAATATCCATCCATTGCGCTGAATATGTATTAGATAATTAAAATTGTACGTTTAGCAGGCGGCAGGTTTATACTCCTGAATTTCTATTAGATGACAAAACTACGCGCTTAAGCTAGGCAGGAGCTTCGTAAGCCACCTAATGTTGCAAATGCTGCATAATACTTTCAATGGCATGAGAAGGTATTTCTAATGCTTCTTTTAATATTAACAACGTTATTAGTCTTTCATTTTAATACTAAAACTTGCAGTTAATTATTATCCTCTCTCTAAATTCAATAATACAACTATTGATGATCACGCACACGATGAGATGTAAAGAAACGTATACAGCAGAAATTAAAAATAATGACAGTTCATGTGAAAAGATTGGAGCATAACTTGAATAACGTGAAATATATTATAAAAAAAATTTACAAAGAGACTTTCTAACTTAGAAAAGGGTAACTAAAAGTAGCAAACAATAGAAATGGAATATTTTATATGGATTAAATTGAGAATGTTTTCTTTGTTCTAGCTGTTCATTGATTTCTGTGCATATTTTTGATTATGCTCTATAGCAAAAAATAATTTTTGTACGCTGGAGTTTCTGATTGCTACTATCTTTTTCAGGCTCCTTCTTCTCTTGCTACCATTTTGCTCGGATTTAGTGAGGGTTATCATACATTACTGTGAACCTAATTTCTCTAGTGTCATGTTATGCTACATTTTGAACATCTTTTCTGTTGCTTTGTGTTCTCTACCTTTTCTTGACTTTTGACTGATTTTCATTATATCATATTCAAATTAAACACGTTTACGATCTCCCCAATCAAATATAACAAACGTTTAAAACCTTCCCAGTAAAATAATTAATAGTTCATGAAGATGGATTATGAATTTATAGAAATAAATTCAACAGCAATGCATCTATAATTGAAAATTTAAAAGATCACATTTAGTTTTTCTTTATTCTTCTCATAGATGTACAAATCTTATTTCTCTAGGTTGTTATGCGAATGTGATGCAGATGAATTCAGTTCAATTATAATAAGTGTCTACAATCATATTCTAATCTACTTGTCAATTTTAGATTCATTGAGGTGCACATTTGAGGTAACGTGATTTTATATAACAAATATATATATATATATATATATATATATATATATATATATATATATATATATATATATATATATATATATATATATATATAAAATATAATGCTTTAGATGTCGTTAGTGGAATACAACTTAATCAATTGTCAATAGTTTTGTTCATAAAAGTGATTAAATGCATAGACGTAATCACGTAATATTCTTTATCTTAAAATATCACATTCAAAATTAAATGTCATATTTGACATTTCCTTAATGAATATCGGTAATGGGTTATTCCTTCAAGATTTGAAAATATTAAAGCAATATTATTTAGTTTTAAATTTTATACTTGTGTGCTAATTTTAAATCTGTCTAGTAAACCGGCTTTATTGTTTTTAAACTTTCCATTTAATTGTATTTAAGCAAATATGTATAAAACAACTGGCTAAAGTTATCGCCTGATTATGTTTTCTGACTGAAGTTTGTCTTAAATAATGTTACGTTACAAAATAAAATAAACAGTTTTAAAACCTTAAAACGGATTTTCCATGCGTAGAACATCTCTATCTCGAATTTGAGTGGCCGAGGAAAAAAAAAACACATAAATGCAGAATATGTGTTTTATGCGACAGTATTACTTTTTTCAAATAATCCACCATCGTGCCTTCTCATGACCCATGGACAGGGTGGGGTGTGTCCTATCCACCTCAAAATCAATAGATGTCGTCTGGGAGACGTCCCCGATCAGAATCAGTCAAAACCCGATAAATCCGACACGCTTTAGTTGAGTTATCGTGCTAAAAAGAATAGATGCCGACAACAACGATAACGGCAATGACACACACACACATAGCAAAAATTTTTTAAAAACCATTGTTCTTTGGTTTTTAGGCGGAAAAACGAAAAATAAACCCAAAAGAAATTTAGTTTTTTCAATATTTCTTTACACGATTACATTACTTTTCCGGAGTGCGGAAAAGTGAAAATATATACGAGCATAAAAGTGTGCAAATGAAAATCCTTCAAACTTAATGCAAAATGTATTTTCCATATATTTAAATTGCGTTTGCGTTCACCACAAACAATTAACTTTTTATTGTAAATTACAAACCGTTTTTAAGAATTTGAGGCCTTATGTTTAAAATACAGTTTCATTCACACAAACAAATTCATTGTTAAAATGTGAAAATAAATATACATATTTCAAATTACACCTTACAAAAAATACATATACTTAATAACTATCCTCATACTGATGTCATTTTAATTAAGTATTGACTACTGTCCATATATTAGTGAAAAGCAATTCTGTTCCTTCCCCTTATTAATTCAAAGATTAATTAACACGTGATATAAAGAAAGTAAAATTTATTTGATATATTAGACCATATTTTAGACGATAAACATTTCTTGTGTAATAATATATTAATTAAAAAAATATTAATTTAAGATACAGTTTCGAATAATATATTATATTTGATGGACATCACCAAAAGGTTTATATTAATTTCTTTATTGTAAGTGACCCTATCAGAAGAGTTAGATCCACAGACCAAGTAAATATTTCAATTTCCAGTTCCTGTTTAGTAGTAAAATTAAGAAGAAGGCCTAATAACTTCTTTTTCGCAACAAATTTGTATTTATAATATTAATCCTGACATTTTATTCCAAAGGTCCAATTTTTGATATCCAAAATTGAAAATCTAAAGCGTTAGAATTTTGAAAATTCAATTTGGTGTAAGAGCGATCCCACTTTGCATTAAGTATGAGGAGTTGATGGTAAAGGAGGAATTATTTTCTTCTTTTTCCATTTAGTATCAAAAAGATAATTCATAAATCGAGAGAATTTCAAAAACGTATCATCATCATGAGGTCATCAGTCCTAAGACTGGTTGGACGCTAACCTCCAGCTTCTCCTATCTTGTGCTAACCTACGCATTTCGCTAATTGTGCTACAACCTACATCCCTTACTATTTGCTAGCAGTAGTCTAATCTAGGCCTACCTCTGCCTTTCTTCACTCCTATTTCTGCCTCCAAAATATCGCGGACTATTCCTCCATGTATCAGCAAGTGGCCTACCATTCTATCTCTGTCTACATTACTCTTAGAGCTAGAATAGCTTCGCGAGTTCCTCTATTTCGCCTAAACCCGAATTGGTCTTCTCCTAGTATTTCCTCCGCTCTATTTTTCATCCTCTTCTGCACTATACTGGTTAAGATTTTTGACGCATGGGAGGTTAGGCTAATCGTTCTAAAGTTCTCGCATTTGTCGGCTCCTCTCTTTTTTGGTATAGTAACGATAATGTTCCTCTTATAATCATCCGGCATCTCGCCCGTTTCGTATATGTATTTTACCAGTTCAAACATCCTATTTACTACTTTCTGTCCCGCACATTTCAAAATTTCCGCCTGTATTTTATCTACACCCGGCGCTCTATTGTTCTTTAGCCCCCTTAGTGCTATTTCAAATTCCTCTCTCAATATAGGTTTTCCTACATCTTCCCTATCGATGCTAGATTCTTCCTCTAATATCTCTCCTAATTCCTGACCCTCGTATAAATTTCCTAAGTACTGCTTCCATCTATCCGCTTTCTCCTCTCTTTCGATCAGTATGTCCCCCGATTGACTCCTAACGTTTCTACTTATTGGACCTATATCCCTGAAGTTCCTCTTGATTATTTTGTAAGCCTCATCGGTCTTACCTACTTGGAGCTTATCTTCTACTTCTTTGCATTTATCCTCTATCCATTGTTCTTTCGCTTTTCTACACTTTCTAATGATTTCCCACTTTATTGACTTATAAGTTTTCAGTCCTTCCTCGTCTCATCTATTTTTGTAGCCTCGTCTCTTTTGTATTAAGTTTAAGATTTCGTCCGTTATCCAGGGCTTCCTAGCTTCCCTTTTCTCGTGTCCTAAAACGTCCGTAGCCGCGGAATATAGATTATTCTTGATACGTAGAAAAACGTATAACTAAATTATATAACTAAATTTCTTTAAAGTATTATTAGGCCGATCTGCAATATTTTTAGTACTATATAGTTCATCCAGATTTTACATAATCCAAAATACATTTAGTTTCAATATTCTTCGATAAGTTAAGCATTTTTTTAAATGCATTTTTAACAGAAAAAAATATTTCCACATACATACCTTGCATGTAAGTAGAAATAATTGCTTCTGTTCCACAAGTCTGTTAAAAAAAGTATTTTGTATGGGATTAACATCCAGAGAAAGGTAAGTTCAATCAAGTGTCCTTACTTCATTCTATCTTTTTTGTTCCGTACACAAGCGACCTCGTTATTTATGATCATTGTCATCTAAAGTATCCAATCGCGGTCTTTCACACTAAATTGTTCTATACACTTTAATAACTTCTATTTGATATATTCTCATCATTTTTTAGTTTGTTAATTTTTTTGCTGTAAGTAGCCAAATTCACGCTAATTGAAACTAAACTGATGAATTCGTATAGGGTGATTAACAGTGCATTGATCTAAGAAATTTTCTAGAAGTAGATAATTCCATGCCCAAAATGAAGTTTAGTTGCCGAAAAAAACATTCGATCATCGATACTATCACAGTAGAAACTCTCTTGTACACATGCCCATTGTCAAGTTGATTATCGAATAATAAAGGTTTCACTGCACATTATTTTCAATAAGTCGCTTTCTTATAGGGTTGACGCCTAACATTAATACCGGATATCAATCTACAACGCAGTAATAATATCAAATTGAAAAATATACGTATATATTATTCTAAATATATTGTTGAATATGGAATAAATTGTTGGCACTAAGCAAAGTTTACTTCAAATTTCTTGAATTTTTATTTAAGAACTTTTGTATATATTTTTGCTTTCATGAAAAATTATTTAAAACAATATTTTTTGCTAATATCAGGAGAAATATAAACACAATTACCAAATTTAAGGGATTTCAAAATTTGAAAAATAACACCAGTATTTGATATTTTAAAAAATAACAAATATAAACCACTTAATTGCCTTTGTACATACTACTAGTTTTTTTCAAAAACTATTGACGCAAAATCTTTAATTAAAAGTAAACGATAAGAGCCAAAAAATTAATAAGCACATATGTATGTATATAAATCAGATGCAAGACGTACATGCAAAGAATATGTATCTAATTTTTAACCTGTAATCTCTTATTATAAGAGAATAAAATAAGAGCTTAACATACTTTAGTGAAAACGTATCGAAATTATGAGAGGGCAATAAGTATGACAGTACTAGGATAAATACTTTCATTGGAATAGCTAAGTCGCAATTTAAAGATGTAGAAACATTTTAGCAAAACGAATTCTCTTATGCTTAGTTGATGATAATGGAATTTCGATAAAAAAATATTCTTATCACAACGCAAACCGTCTAAGCAAAACCTATTGTTTGGCTTTTATTCAATGTAATATAGTTTACATTGTTTTATTTATGAAGAATGACATTAAAACATGTCATAGCAGGACTAATTTTTCATTAACAAGCTAAACCTGGAGATTTTCTTACCTGGAATTCAATACGAACACGGTTAAACACGCATGATAGGTATCTATATTTTTAAATCGTTAAATATAAATAGTAGTGACGTCTGCAAATATGTACTTCAGACTGAACATAATGGCAGATATTTATCGACAAATTCATCGTTTAATTGTGAAAATTAATATACATATTTCACCTTATTAATGACACCTTAAAAATCCATTTACATACTTAATAACTATCCTCATATTGATCTCATTTTAATCAAGTACCCATTGGTTATTGTCGATGTATTAGTGAAGAGCGATTCTCTTACTTCCTATTATTTTTTCAAAGATTAATTAATACATGATGCAAAGAAGATAACATTTTGTTGATACAAGTGACTATATTTTAGACGATAAATATGCTTTGTATAATATATTAATTAAAAACATAAACTCACAATGATTAATTATTATAACAACTGAAATAGTATTGATAAAATTTTACATTTTTCCTGTTTGATTTTCAGATACATCAAGTACATAAATAATTAAACCAAATTGTGTTATAATCTTTACCTTCTGACAGTAGCGGCTGGTATATACGAGCTGCCAAGCTGCAGCACTGACTTAATTTTGCTTGTAATAAAAAATAAAAAGTAATTCCATTGAATTTATGTAAGTCAAGTAAAGCTAAATTTTAAGTTGCTTCCCAAAATACCACCTTGCACGACTCAGTTCAAGCTAAATGCATGATTCAAACTTCAGAGCTTGTAAACGGTCAATGGAAATATTTTCAGCCCCACCTGCGCCTGGTACGACCACCTGTTTAAAGCATTGCGAAGTAAGCGCGCCAGCGAGCTATTTACATATATAATTGCAAAATGGTATTGGAAAATATATATACAGTTGTAATAAGATATATCAGATTTATTAGAGTAGTACCATGGATATACTGGAATACAAAACTAAAAAGATTAGATAGTTTATTTGATATCCGTGATCGCAAGTGATAAGTGATTTTTTAGGTCATTGGAGAATAGTGTAATGTCAATATATAATAGTTAATACTCTATCTCCAATATTTAAGATTTAGTAAAAACTAGAAAAAAAATGAAAAAAATACTCCCGTCATTAAATTTTAAGAAGCATAATAATAAATATACTCAAAATGTGGTTTATATCCACATATTTAGTATATTGGTTATTAAAATGAATACTATTATAATACTAATTATATTATAATGAAAATACTATAGATACATATAGTATTCATTAACGATATCACGATTAATTAGTTATGACATACGAGAGCCTACTAAAAAGAAACCGAACTGATGTTGTGGTGGGTGGAGTTTTCGTAGTACCGCGTTCTGCCGCTAGGAGCATATAGAGGAGCATTCCCGTGTTATTGAGCCAAACGTCGTCGCTAAAGAAGGTTCCATTCGGTTTGTGTGAATTTAGTGAGAGTTGTTTTGAGTGCTCGTCGTTTTTGCAATTCTGATTCTCGTGATCAGCGCGCGGCCGTAAAGTTTTGCTTTTTGCTGAAAAAAACTGGCACTCCTGAAATGTTAAAAACGATCTACAGGGATGATGCTATTGGGAAAACTTAAGTGGTTGAGTGGTTTTCTCGTTTCAAAATAGGTAAAATGTTAATTGATGTCCTCGCTCTGGTCGTCCTTTCACGACTCGAACCGACTAAAACATCGGAAAACGACGGACCATTGACGAAGCTGTTTGGTGTGACTCGGCCTGATTTGTGGCAGTCGGACGACTGGCTTTTCCACCACGACAACGCCCCTGCTCATACAGCCCTCTCTGTGCACCATCTTTGACCAAACATAGCATGACCCCTCTACCTCATCCCTCCTATTCACTCTACCTTGCTCCCTAAAACTTTTTTATTTCCCCGAATAAAAAGAGACATGAGAGGAAAGCATTTTGCCGACGCTGCTGAGGTGAAGTAAGAACAACGGAGGCGCTGTTGGGCATCACAGAAGTTGAATTTAAAAAATATTTTGAACAATGGAATAAAGGATTAGATTAAAGTGTACTAGTGCCAGTGGAAAGTACTTTGAAGAGGATTGAAGGTTGTTTTGTTTATAAATTAAATAAATAAATTAAAAAAAAATTATTGCGATTCCTTTTGGGTACCGCCTCGTATTATTATTATAGTTTTATTGAAAGGATATATATGTAAATTTAGAGAAAATATAGAAAGATGTGCATAAGCAATATTATCTTTATAATATCAGTTTATTTTTATAGGTAATAAAAAATATTTGAATCAGTCAATATTTTAATTGGATTAATCTTTTAAAAGATTAATCCATAAGGTTTAAATTTTGCTACCTAGAAGCAAAGCTTTGTGCATGTTACCACAGCGATCATGAGATGATAGTCTGGTCGTAATGGAATTTACCTGAGCATTTTCTAAAAGTTGCCATTAAAACTAAATTGCAGTTGGATGATAACGGAAAAAATAAATATTATTTAGAATTTCTTCACTGATTGCTCAGAAATGAGAGAAAAACTAAATAATTGAAAAGTAAACATAATTTTCTAATGGGACTTACCTGGTATCCAGAAGAAGCCAAGTTTGGGTCGTTGTCTCTGTAGAGCAAGGTGTTGGTTGGAGGACTATCCCCTGGAGTTCTATCTATGCTATACATATCCTGATATTGATGCTGACTCAAATATTGTGAACCATTCGAATAACCATTATTATATTGAGCTGTCTCTAAATTTGCATAGTCAGCTGGAGGTTCAACAGCATTCGAAAGTGTAACTGGTCCTATTTGCACCGTTGCGTATCCAATATCTTGTTGATACTCGTTTTGGTTTTGGTACGTTTTCGTGGTTATCACATCAACAGTATAAGATTTATTTTCCGTAAATTGTTCTTGTGTTTCCGTTTGTATTAATTCCGAATATTGACCGGATTCGGGGGGCTCCTGTTTTTGTTCACTTGGGCTTTGCTCTCGCGGCGTAGAAGACGTGTTCACTATTTCCTCGCTAGACACTTCCGTTGGTTGTTCTTCATTATTTTCGACAATAATACCCGCGTCTATAATGACTCGTCTTCTAATCACGGTTGGAGCGGGCGCCTGTTGCTGCTGCGGCTGTTGAGGTTGCTGCTGGTCTTGTTCTATCTCCTCTACTTTGGGCTTCACATCCTGAGGAGACGGCTCCCTGTCTTCGCTTCGGTCCATTTTACTATAACACGATAAATGCACTACTTATTTATTTTAGAAATCAGTTCAATTAACTTAATCTGTCGTTGTGTATAATGAAAACGAAAAATAATGTCTATGCTTGTTTAATTTACTAAAAACTAAACCACAATGACCGGTCGTTGAAAACAATTGTCTAAAATAAAATGTGGTGTACGTAAAGCAAAATAAATCCATGATTTATTTTGCTTTACGTAGTGTGTCGGTGTTTTTCTCCATAATCTTTTGGTAAACAATGTAGAAAGAGATAAAGTTTACTTGCATTGGTAAGTTTAATATTTGTAATGTTCGTTCGCCATTAACAGTCGTACAGATACGTTCTGTACATTACTCTTTTTATATTTTGTTATAATGTCAACATGACAAACTGGATATACTCGGTGGATGTACTAACGTAGAATCGGAAGGTATGGTGAAGGTATATTTGAACAACATATCCGTTTCCCGCTCGCGTGGCGTTACGATTTACCTATTTTTTAGAAATATGATGTTAAAACTGCACCCAAAATTTAAACAAACGATGACGGGGACGGTATTTTCATAACGGTTCCGAATATACGTACGTCATAATGAATGTATCGTTTATAGTGACGACAGAAGAGTTGTAAATAAATTTTGGCGTGTAAATGTAAATTAAATTTTACATTTTGTTGGACTCTTTTAAAGTGCACATGTTAATTTATTAACAAATTCCCTTATTCCATACGTTTAATTTATACATGGTGTTTAACTATAAAAGTAAGTTTTTTTGGTAATCCTTTCTATAATGTAATACATAGTATAACATTCTTTACCAAACAAGAAAGTTATGATAATTTTTTATGATATACAAATTTTATTTATACATTAGTGTTAAGACTTCTATTTAGTTTATGGCAGTGAGTTTATTAGGGTCACTGTAGATATTTCGTTCTCTTAAAAATGTACTTATTTATCATGGGAACGGTCGGGTCGGCTGCATTATTTCGGAATCATATCTTGCTGTGAATAACTATGTTGAGTGACACAAAAGCCGTCACCGTAGCGTCACAGCCAGATGTGAGGAAGAGCTATAAAACAGATAACCGAAAGCCCACCGCATGCATTGCTACATCCAACATCCACTGCTTAACACGTAACTTAGGCACTAATCAGTTTTATAATCATTATACAGAACGTTTTCTGTAAAGTGTTCACCGTTGTTGCTTAGTTTTAATAAATCTATGTATTGAAGTAAACACCGCTGTTTATTTCACAACCCTTAAGGCAACAACAAAGATGTGGTACAACAGTACGCCCTAGTGATACGAAACAAGATCACGATCAAAAACAATTAGATTTATGTAAATTTGTCTTAGGCGTTCAATTTATTCCGATCTCTTATACTTAATTGAAACGAGAAACACTAAAGAGTAAATTTTATATTTGTAAAACTGTAATTACAGAAGCTCCGTTTTGTTTCATTTACATGATAATGGAAAATTGAATATATCATAAAATATTTATATTATGAAGTACGTCATCTAAATTAGAAATTTTCTGATCACTTAAACCAGTTTAAAAAGCGAAAAAGGGTTGATGCAAGAACAAAAATAGAGAGATCCATTTTTCACAACAAAAGTTTATATATCTTTTTCATTCGACGGGCATTTCACCAACAAAGTTGGTTAAATGATGATCAGGAGATGTTAGTTGACGAAATGCACGTCAACTGTTAAATCTTTGAGTAGGTATTTATGAAAAACTGGTGTCCTGTTTTTTTTTAGTTAACAAGTTATCACGGATTGATGTTTCACAAAGAGCTCTTGACCTATTACCAAAAATACAGATATTTTAAAAAATTCAGATGTACAATGAATACGTGAATATGAAAAATTCGATAAAATTGTTACGGAATAAGTAGGCAAAAATGCTGGAAGAAACAAAATCAAACTAATATTGTTTTTTAGTTGCGCACATTTTGATACACTATTAGAATTTTATTATCTATAGGTAATACTATTTCTAAGCTTAGTTATTGATTTTACGTTACTTGATGTAATTTCTTTTTTGACAATTGTTTAACTTTTTCTTCATTTTGTATTGTTTTGCGTTACATGATTTTACGTTACTTGCAGAATTACCATGTAACCTATGACAAAGTCTGCCGCATAATATATAAAGAAATGTGCTCTTTCACATGGTACCATCAGATAAGGGTGTTATCACTAAAATATTATCGATGACGTCATAACTACAACAGTGATGTGATACTTCAAGGAAATGCGTATACCAAAAAATGTTTATTTCAAAAATAAAATATTCTCGTTCGTGCATGTTTTTCTTACTTTCTTTTTTCTTACTCGTGTTTTTTCTTACTTGCCCGGTAACGATTTTATTGAATGTATTCAAATCTTACACCATACCACCGAACAGAAATTACAACTAGAAGGTTCACTCTAAGTTTCACCCGCTCACTTTCCCTCCTTACTCGGTCTCGTTGTCCAGGGAGAATTAGCTATCTAGCACGCGGCGCATGTATAGGATCATACGAAGTATCCCCATATACTAAAGAAGGCCGCCCTTCAACAGCTGCATGGCGACATGTCCTTTGAAAGCAAAAGATAAAAGTACCGCCGGAGAGTGAACCTTCTAGTTGTAATTTCTCAGTGCTAGAAGGTTCGCTCTACGAAGGTAATTTTATCTTTCGCTTACAAAGAATAGTTGCATGGCATTGTCGCCATGCAACTGTTGAACGATGGCCTTCTTTAGTATATGGGGGCTACTTCGTATGATACTATACATGCACTGCGTACTAGTTAGCTAATACTCGCTGGACGACGAGACGGGGTAAGGAGGGAAACTTAGCGGGCGGAGCATAGAGTGAACCTTTTAGTTGTAATTTCTGTTCGGAGCATGTACTAAAGAAGCCTGCTGTTCAACAGCTGCATGGCGGCATGCCCTTTGTAAACGAAAGATAAAAGTACCACCGGATACCTAATATAGTTTGCAACCTAATAAAGTTGCAAACTATCAAACATGTTTAAAATACTGCTGTTTATATTATATAAGTCAATATTTATGAAGTACTTCTGTATCTTGATTAGCTAAGTATCTGAATATGGATCTGATATTCAAATTCTGAAAAGTTATGTAAGATAATATTCAAGCATCTTTTACGAAGTATGTATATATTGAGGAAAGTATTGATCATAATTAGATAATATTTTATGAGAAATATTTCAAGCAGAGTAATGAGTGCCTCTTTATTTGTCTCCAGTTAGTGTATTTTATTATTCAATTTAGTAACAAAGGTATTACCACTTTATTTCATCCTTATCTAAATAAAGAAAATGATCGTGTCCATTGGAAATATGCCAATATTTCCAAAAGAAAAGGTGACTCAATAGAAATTTGCGAAGAAACATTTCTGTATTCTACACAATTTTCTCTCCTGCAAAAGACTGGCTCGATTTCAATTTCCTAGAATATTTACAATAGTTTTTCATTTATATTTATAAAATCGAGAAGCTAAAGAGTATTCAAACTACAGAAATCAGGAGTTTATACTCCAACCCATCTGCAAATGCCTTATATAATAAGGACTAAACAAATTAGGTCAATACAGCTATTCTCCTGGCTATATCCAAACGCTAGGTTTGCAGATGGGTTGGAGTATAAACTGTTTATTTCTGTAGTTTAAATGTTACCCTCTGGTAGTAAAACTTTGCATTATATTAAAGACTATTCCTTCAATGATGATATAGAGATAATTACTTTTTTAAAGAATTCATTTTTATACAAACATGTACAATTTTAAGTTTTTTTTATTCAGTATAGTGATTATGGTCGATCACTTGTTGCAAACATATTTTTTATCTATTTTCTGATACATGAAAATAATACCTTTACTTTAGTAAAATGACATTTTGCTTAGATTAACTAAAATGTGTTCTATAGATTAATTTAGCTTTCTCTTTGAGATAACCTTGGTATCGCTCTACGTTAAATATATTTTTAAAATATAATTGTAAATCCCCTCACAAACATAATGGGTTCCTATTATTTTAGGACAGTCTGATTTTTTCTAACACATGAAGATTTTCAAAAATATTTTAATGGTAAGTAATAACACATCTTGAATTTCGGGTCAATATTTTGAAATGTGTATATAAGAAACATATTTCAATATTTGCCACCTTATTCAAATTACTCAGTTAAACAATACCATTTACCATTGATAAATAATGTAATGAAGTACAAGTTTATCAAGAATAGGGGAAAAGTATGAGATTTTGTATGTATGCGTAAAAGAAAGAGTGAGTCAGCATTCGGGGTGAAAAGGATACGACTTACGCGCGGCCAGATCGAACTCTGTGCACATTTATACATACTCGATATTTACTCTGCAAAAGTCTCAATGCGACTGAGTAAAGACCATTATATTTAATGTGTACCTCTTGGCGGTCCGATATAGCAGTTTTGAGACTTGTTCCTATTCATGATAAGCTTACTTTCGATACGTTATTATGTAATATATGCAATGCTATATTAATTACATTTTTTCTTCGTTATATGAATGGTAATGGAATAGTATGATATAAAAGCTTCTATAGAATGGGCGTCTAAAGTCTTTCGGAAAGAGCTGGAGGCACCCAGGTGTTGCAGAAAACTAACAAATAAATATTGTCGTTAAAACAATCGCGAATCCCATATGATTTAAATATCAAACTACAACTATTTGTGGAGTATCTGCAAAAGTATGCAAAGAATTTTGAAAAAAGAAAAAAGTTACCTCTACAAATTACAAATGGTTTGCAAGTTCTCAGAAGGTGATTTGGATTCCAATTTGGTGAAATTATATCAGAAAAAATAGCCCGAAAACCGAATACTGCCCGGCGGAAAACTGGATATTTAAAAAAAATTATCTTATCGATGAATTAAAGACTACCTTTTAAGTTTTTACAAAAAGTGAAAAAGAAACGAACAAGTTCGAAACAAAGCGTTTTATTGCTTTTCGAAATATTTGGCTTTCAGGTCAATACATTTTCGTGTACGCTCAAACCAATTCTGGAAACATTTTCTCCACTCTGAAGTTGATATCGTAGAAACATGGTTTTGGAAGACTTCAACAGCTTCTTGAGGTAATGAAAATCGCTGTTCGCGCATCGTTTGTTTGACGGTGGGGAACAAGTAAAAGTCATTTGGTGATAAATCGGATGAATACGGACAATGAGACATTAATTCGATATTTTTCTCCTTCATATATTCAATTGTTTGACATGCTGTATGGGCGCTGGCATTGTCGTGATGAAGAATGATGCGCGGTTTTTTGTTGTTTTTCCGGATTTCATCGAAGACCGTTTGCAAACAAATTGTTGTATACCATTCAGCATTAACAGTTCTTCAATCCTCTAAAGGAATGGTTGCGACGTGCCCAGTACATCCGAAGATCATTTCAAAGAAGAACAAGCGATAATTTTCTTGGAAGTGCTCCGTGAACGAACCAATTTAGTAGGATTCGATTAATTTTCAAACACCCAAACAGTAAACTGTTTGGCTTTGCTTTTCGATTCATATGAATATATCCACGTTTCATCTTCTGTAATAATGTTGTATGCAGATTTTGCACGTTCTCAGTCGAATTTTTTCATCATTTTCTGACACGAATCAACACGAGCCTTTTTTTGCGCTTCGGTCAAATTATGCGGAATCCATCTGGAACAGATCTTTCTCACAGCTAAATATTCATGCAAAATCGATTGTATTGCAGTCTGCGATATGTCAAGAGACGCCTCTATCTGTCTGTATGTCACATTCCGATCATCTTTAATCATGTTGCGCATGGCATCGATGTTTTTTGGAATGACAACCGATGTTGGTCGACCCTCACGACATTCATTACTGACAGATGCACGATCACGACGAAATTCTGCAAGCCAATTGTAAACAGTCTCCTCTGATGATACTTCATTACCAAAAGTTACACAAAGCGATTCTATGCATTGTTGTTGAGTAACACCTTTCTTAAAATCATAAAAAATCATCCAACGCAAGCCTTCACGGGTGATTTCCATTTTTGCACAAACTTGCTTCTTTTAAACATTCACGATCAACACACTACTCGGTAAATTTCTAAGTTTCCACTGACTTCGCAATAACAAACGTCAAGGTTAACAAACGTCAGTGATGCCACATCTAAGTAGCGTCATCTATTGGTCGATTGTAAAAACTTAAAAGGCAACCCTCGTTAACGTTCTTCCTAAATGGTAATGTGAATAGAATGTAAGGTTCTGAAGTGATACGAATCCTCATATCTTTCGTGAAAACTGTACACAATTTCCACAAAAAGTCAACGTGTGGGCAGACATCTGGGTAATCACATATAGTTACGTCTGTGTTATTAAATCAAAAATTAACGGAAGAGGTAAATCTGGACATGTTGCGAAATTTTATTGTAATTAACCGAATTGCTGAAAAATGTAGGTTAAATTCAGTAGAAACACTTGAAGGGGGTGAGAGAATAGTTTTCTCTAAACAAAATTTTAAGAATTTATTTAAACAGGATATTGCACAGAGAGAGGTGCACGTTTTGAGTATTCATTTTAAAATTATTTAATGATATCTGGCACTAATTGCTACTTTTATTATTTTGTTATTTGTGAATGCAAACTTTTGTTTTCTATTAACCTAGATATAAACACAAAATAAAAATTAGTTGCATTTTTTAAAATTAGAAAAAACTAATTATATATGACTGTTCATTTTCGTGTTATTTCTTTCAGGTACCTATAAATAAATTTTAGTATTGGTATAAGCTTGCTGTATGGCGTTTAATTGTTCTAAACATATTTATCTATACTTAGGTACAAATAGTCCTAGAAAACTATAAGGCATCTCAGTTGGAACTACAGGATGAATTGCGCGCCTTTTGTGTTCTGTCAAAGATAGGACATCAATATAATAACGACTGTCGTCTACAAACCATATGACGTCAACATGCAGCGACTGACAGTTCAACAACGAATAGGTTGTGCATTTAATGTTGCATTAAGAAAAATTTGCACAAAATTAGGACAAAATGAAACGCCTACGAAGTCCGTAACAGTTCGTAAATTAATTAAGAAATTTTAAAGGAAATTTGAAGGATTCTGTTATTGATAAGGCAACACCAATACAACCTCGTGGTCGGTCAGATGAAAACGTTGCTGCAGTGAGAGAAAGTGTACGGGTGATGTGTATCTCGACACATCAATTCGACGTCGTGCACAATAATTGAATCTGGCAAGAGCCACCACGCATCGGATTTTAAAGAAAGATGCATCTGTCAGAATACAAAATTCAGTTGATACAACACTTAATAGTTATAGACCATTTACAACGTTGTACATTTATTAATTAGGTATTAGAAAAGAAAGAAGATGATGCAGATTTTTGCTCATTCTCATCTTAATGGATACGTCAGCAAACAAAATTGTTAAATTTAGGGTGCTGAAAATTCATATGCTGTTCACGAAAAAGAAATGGTATCACATGTTGATGATATGCATGTTGACATCGCATAGTTCGTAGATGACAACCGTTAAATTTTGACGTCCTATCTTTGGCAGAATACAAATAGCGCGGAATACAAATCCTATAGTTCCAACTGACACACCCTATATTAGTTTAATTCTAAAAGTGCTTCTTGTTTATCAGTCCCCAAGGAATTCTATTGTTTCTGATCGATAATATGCTGGTTCGTTTTGTATATTTTACATAAACCACATTAAAACCACCTTATATATGGCACCAAACTGAGATTTCTTGACCTCTAAGACTAACTTGAAAAGACCCCTTAAGAAATTATTCCATTCGGTTAATAAAAATAAACATCATAATTTAAGAAAAATCGTACTTGCTTAGCCATTCTTATATAGAGACGGTTTCAATTGACATAGTATTTTCAGTTAAATTCCATTTACCTAATGTTTAAGTATTTATCAAATACATCAACGTAAGTACGTATCAATCTTTGGCAAATTGGTGCAAATTTTATCTGTGAAATATTTATATTCCTCTTTTTATTCAAACGGTTGATATTATTATATATCTGACAGCGATTGTAATTAAATTAGTTTGTGATGTCCTTGAAATATATCAAAAAAACTTATTTGATCCGTAGGGTAAAATCTCATATTGTCTGATAATGTATACGATGTTAATTTATGTAGATCTATCTTTTTCTTTACATGATCTTAAATTTTCTTACCAAAAATTTGTTAAAGTAGTTTTTTCCGCTTATTTTACTTTGTGGGTTAGATAAATTGTACTTCCTATTGTATTTATTTAGCTTGAGTATCTTTTTCATCTTCAATATTTATCATTTCAGTTAGTGAAAGTAAATCTCATCAGGAATTCAGATAAACACTTTATAGACATATTTAAAACAAGATCATTTCGTTGGTGAACTGATTACTGAACATTATATTGTATTGTTTCTTCATCGCCAGTTTTTTTTGTTAAAATTGATGATAAGCTAAAGTGGCGAACATATAAACTATTTGCAATAAAGTAATGTCTTACTTCTAAGCACATAGGTACGTATCATTCACTTTCCACTTATAACATGATACATTAGACTTTTTAATGTCAATCATGTTGCTGAGAAATTGTCCAAATTAATTTTCTATAGTTGACAATTGAATAGAATCAAATTTCATTGGGATTGTATATAATTAAACATAGTTTTATTTTACGACTTTTCAATGACGCATAACAACCAGTATTTGCTCGATATATAAAACAGGAGACATAGGATACACTGTATGAGTAATATTCAGCATTTCCTTATTGCATTGCAATGCAAGAAAACCCAAAGTAGAAGTTCTTTACCTGTGATATTCAGAATCATAACCTCCAAAGTCCTGTTTCCTCTCTTTAATCCTATGCATATGTATCTTATTTTCTTACTGTTAAAGAAACGTTAAAAAATATTATTTTTTGCACTATAACAGTGGACAATTTATCAAGTAATTATTAAATTTCTTTCACCTTATCTAATCTATTTTTATTGAGTGCCGTTACCTACATGTATTGATGAAAATTAGTTATAAAATTTATGGTGATATCATTAAAGCAATTGTAACGGCTGATGTTTACATAGACTATTTAAACAGTACGAGAGCAAATACGAAGAGTTATGAAGGGTACATATTTAGCGTTTTTAAACCTTTACAAATAATGTGACTGGAATAAAATTATACATGCTTTAACCTTATTTTGTATTGTTATAGTGTTTTATATATATCATAAAGCATTTTAGTTTGTATAGTACTTAATTTCTGTTATTTGCGTATTGTGTAAATGATGTCCTAAATAAAGGTAGAGATGTGTAGAAAAAATAATTCACTTTTTTAATCTGTAACAACTGTATTTTTCCTTTAATTCTATAAGTTTTCTGCTTCCTCATTATCTCACTGTATCTTCCCACCCCTATTAGGTGTATCAAATAGAAGTATATATTCAAGAGAAATTTGACGTAGAAATTTTATTTTTCAGCTTACTAAAATATATCCTAGCCTAGATTTGAATATATCAATATACACGAGTCATTTAATTTAAGGTCAGTACGTAGTTGATAATATCTCACAAAATGAATCAAAAATAATTGTTAGCCAAATTAGGACGTGTTCAGAGAAAGGCGATTAAATAATACATTAAATGATTCCTCATTATTTCCAATATACTTAGTATGTATTTTATACGTTATGTATTTTAACGTAAAATATATGAAGATAGTTTGTTTGAGAGCTTATGGTAACATAGTAATCGAGCTTCGTTCTGTTCATCTGGTAATCGTAGTGCGTATTACTGCTAACTTGTTGACTTCAGGGTATTTAAAACACAATTGTCTGTAGGCCGCGGCATTATATTTACGTTCATACGTTATTTTTCTGTTTTATCCGTCTTTGTACTAAAATTGTGCGCTACGGAATCAGTTTAATTATCATCCTAAAACGAAGAGAATTTTAATTTTATTATTCATGGATATTTTATTCTTTACAGAACATATATCAAGTAATGATTATTCATATCGGAACTTTTGTACTTATTTATTGCAAACATTTTATTTATGAAACATTTCATTTGAAATTAATAAATTATTTATTTGTGGATATAGTCACTTCTTGATTCGAATAAAACACACCTTTGTTTGCTGGAGAGTTAAATAGAATATTTAGAATTTATACATGAAAGTATGTTTGAGTGTGCAAAAATTGTTTTTAGTTTATACACTGCTAAGATTTAATCATCTCCTGACGATGTTAACTTAGTTGACGAAATACTACTAGAATACTACTAGAACTACTTATACACACATTCTTAGTTTTCAGATAGAGAAAATCGACTTTTAATAATTTTGGGAAAAGGACTGGAACCTTTGACGCAGCATCAAAAACAGGAGACCAGTTATTCACGAACATTGAAAAATTACACGCTTCTTGATGCGGGTTTCGCCAAACAAGTTAGCATCATCGGAACATTATTAAAATTGATGAATTTTTTTCTTCTATGCAGCATTTTCCAATTCAAAAAACGTTATATATACTACAACTTATACGACCAATTTTATTTTTCTATCATGCCTCCCTTTCAAGTGGCATAATAAAGAAGTATAAATAGGTCGAGTCACTAGTTTCATCTCATATTAATTAAATGTGATAATTGAAGCATAATACTTGACTCAATTTGTATTTGCATTGTAATATATAATTATAAATTGTGATGTAAAATAAAAATGTTCACAAAAGTTTTGACACACAGTCTTTCCCCTAAAACCTCAGCCTGCGGAGAGGAAGATGTAAGATAAACAAAAAATATAACATATCAACAATATTTTATGATACAATTTAAATCGATACAAAACTTCGCGCAATATGTACACAAAAAGGAAATATTGACGGCGTCAACAATTTCCATCAATTTTGAGGTCCTTTTACATTGAAGAGTCGTTGACGGAAGATAAGAATAATCATATCTATACATCTAAGATATTATTTAATGGCTATTTCTATAATATTACCCAAATAATGAACGCGTTTATATATCAAACTTCCTCTTATGGTATGGATAGAAGAGACAATATGCGGCATAGAACCATGGGGGTGATGGGGGTGATTATTCCAATAAATTTGTATTCACAGCTTCTTAAAATTAACTTATTAAATATTTTGAGTGGCCTGCGCAAATGCCCACATCCTTTAAAATCACACTTATCATAGATACATATATATATAAATGCAATAAGTTCAAATAGCTTCATATAAATAGGGTTTTAAAACCACTAAGTGAAAGAGTTTACGTTTTCAGTTGATTTTAAATCGGATTTAATTTTAGCAACTAAACATTAAAATCCATACAATTCACTGCATTTCTTGTTAATTATCATAGTCATAAAACGTATAATAGAACAATAATTAGGTATTATGTTTAATAGTACTTATATTACGTCAAATAGTTAATGACGAACCAATTTTGCAAAATAGTATTAAATAGTTTATGTATCTACACAAATTAAGAGGACGTAAACGTATAATAGCAGGGTTCTTCCTCTTAATTTAACCATTCCTGTTATGATTATACTTATAATTTAATAAATACAGGCTATTAATCATTATCAAAAGATATATACAGTTTTATCACCTAGTAAATAATTATATTATAATTATCCTATAATAAATTACAGTATAAATTCAATCCTTGAAAATATTCTTGAGAACGTCTATGGTCGAAGTTAGTGATACAGATTTTAAACTTTATATGTTCATCTAATAAACTAAAATATTGATCATAAATAATATAATCCATTTTTCTAGCAGAGAATAAATGTTAACGTTAATGGAAGTTAAAAACACATCTATATTTTTTTACGGGCGTTTTGAATGTATAGTTTTCATTATCTAACAATAGTCACATTGATATAAGTATAGTACCTACGTAAATCAATTCAGAATACATTCTCGAGGATGTTTATAATTATACTAAATTACGGTCGCAATTTTAAAAATATTATTCATTTCAATATTATTCACATTTTAAAAATGTCATTCAGTTCAAAATAATACATCTGTTATATGGATTGTATTATTATATGTTAACAATTCTACTGAAATATAAATGTTAATGTAGCATAGACAAACATAAAAATCAACATTTTTGTTTAAAGCCATGTGACGAATAAGTTCAGACGTTAAACATTTCTAAACTATTTTTAAAACTGAATGCAATAAACGTTCTTATTCCGCGCACTTATCTAATAACGATGAAATATTTTTACCCGCCATACCTTATATTTGTTTTTAATTAATCATGTTTATATAATCATATGGGCCTAGATGCGTTAGATTATAAATTAAGAGTAAAGCTCAGACAATACAATAGGACAGAAAATCGTAAGATCTGCGTATATGTAACATACCTGTCGGTCATCATCACTCACTATCTATAAAAAATGAATGTAATGTAACCCGAATACATCGACGTCTAGATGTATAGTGATATCCAGGTGTACATATAGTATTTCACACTTAGATTCGGGCAGCGCCATCTCACATGACAAAAACAAAATGGTTGCCATCATGACGATATCGACAATTGCATCAATTCGATATAGTTATTCTTATTTGGTGCACACAAATAGTGTTTAGCAACAGGGAGATTCCTTATTAAATATTATTAATATTATCTATTGTGTCCTTAACCTTAAATAATAGTAAAGATACTGTATCAGGTATAATAAAATTTATCTTGTCAACATTATAATCACAACCCCAAAGACAAATTTACTTTTTTATCAGTTTAGATATTAGATGCAAAATGATTATACGGTGTTATATAAAGCCAGTCATATTTTGTTCTGTGAGTGAGTCTGGTAGTTGTCGGGAAGTTTACCGGACAGTGTGAGTACATTAAAATAGATAACACCATAGCACAAGAACATTCCTTTTGCCTAGGTATTAAGGAAGCAAATATACTTCTGATAAGATAATTGATAAAACTAGACGAAACGATAGATTTTCCTATCATATTTCATGTGAGATACCACCAGAAACTGCAACTGGTGGTACTGCAAAACCTGTTATCAGACGTATGTATTTGGGTACCTCAAACAATATATTTGTCATTTATTAATTGATAATAATAGATGAAATTATAGGTTTTTTATCATTTTTTGTGTTAAATGCTACTAGAAGCTGGAACTGTAAACTCCTGTTATCAGACGCATATATTTAACTCAAATTAAATATTGATTGTCACGTGGACTAATGACGATAGGCACGATAGGGATGTGATAAATCGTATAGATGTACGCTTGCCATAAATACAGAAAGTCGAAAAATTATAGTATTTATAAAAGTGTATATTAAATAATGTAAATATAATGCAATGAACTGATGTTACATTGATTCTTCCATAAAATATATCTGAAGTAGTATCAGTCATGATGTATATAACTAATTTTACAAAATCAACCCATTATTATTTTAAATTATAAATACTTACACAAATGTACAAATATTTTAGATATAGAGAAACAAATATATAAGTTTCTCTTAAAGGAATAATAACTCCAAATATGCAAATCCTGATTACTGTAAATACATTAAATGGAATATAATATTTTCATTTATTAGGTAAGAAACATATTTCATAGGTAAAATAAATATTTCGCTTGAAATTCAACTATTGGTTATTAAATTTAACATATTAAGCATTGAAGTCTAAATAAATTTGTTTGTTTGAAACAAATGCTATATTTAGTGTAAAATATTCAGTGATTAAATAAATTCAATATCATATCAGTTTCTCACAATATTAAATTTATAATTTCATTATTATATATATTTTTTAAAAACTCCGACGACCTTATTTTTAAAAAGACAAACTGGCCTAAAAACTTTATTTATTGTAGATTTTGTGTTTTAGTGGTGATATGTTTTTTTTTAATTGCAATCCCCTTCTTTTTTATGAAAAATAATTTCTAAAAATTTCTCCAGTACCTATAACACTTTACCATATTAGAGGTTTCCTATTTACCATTTATAAGTTATATGATGCTTTCTGAGAAAAATATAAATAAAGAAAAAAATTTGCAAAAGTTTTTGACTTTCGAATTCATATAAACACTATGGAACGTGGAACGTCCAATAATTTCTGGGTAGTTATTTTCCGTTTTAATTCGAATTCGTTGCTCCAGACCCTCTAAATTATTTGGCCTTCTAAAAAGTAATAACTTTCGATACTTCAATTTTAAGTAACCCCATAAGAATAAAGTGAAGGGTGTCAAATCAAGTAAATATGGTGATCATTCAGTTGGTTCTCGTCGTACCATCCATCTGAAAGTATCAAGAAGTATCAAGAAGTAATGGGACATCAAGACTTGTTGAAATCTCTTTTCTTTTAGTGGAGAAGGTCACCATCTTCACTGTTTGGATAAAGACCTGTTAAAGCTGGAACGATGTCGAAACGTAGACATTCTACTACATTTATACTTAATAGATGTTAAATAGTTATTCTATCATTCCTGGTCATACATTTACTTTTTGTTGATGCCGGCTATGTGATTCTTGATCCGATAAGGATTCTCTTGAGATGAGTATTTGCAGTTATGATAACGTACTGTGGTAATTCATTACACCATTCAAAAAAAAAACTCGCTTCTTCAGAAAATATAAAAAGTTGTGATTTTCGTCACAACTAACTGACATATAATGATATTTTTGTAAAATTATAGGCAACATTTTTATTTTTCAATGTAATCAGTTTTTCATTATTTCAAAGCACTTATAGTGGTGTCTTAGCTTACAGTAAGATACCACTAGCTATCAAATACTCCAGTAATACGAGTATTAGGACATTTAAAAACATACCAAAATTTATGCAAACAGACTTTAAGTATTAATTTTTTACTCTTATTCAATATTTAAAATGGTAATAATTTTTATTAAATATGACAGTATTTTACTTTTCTGACTACGTTACGGAAAAGTAATGTAATCGTATAATAAAAAATTGAAAAAACTAAATTTTTTTGGGGTTTATTTTTTGTTTTTCGGCCCGAAAACAAAAAAAAACGGTTTTTACAAAATTTTGGCTGGTGTGTCTCGTTGGCGTTGTCATCGGCATTTACTCTTGTTAGCACGATAACTCAACTAAATCGTGTCGGATCGATCGGGTTTTGACTGATTCTGATCGCCAACGTCTCCCAGACGACATCTATTGATTTTGAGGTGGATAGGACACACCCCACCCTGTCCATGGATCATGAGAAAGCACGACAGTGGACTATTTGAGAATTTTTTTTTTTTAACACAATAACTCAACTAAATCATGTCAGATCGATCGATCGGCTTTGACTGATTTTGATCGGGGACATTTTCCAGATGCCACTTGTTAATTTTAAGGTGGGTAGATCACATTCTACCATGTTCATACGTCATGAGAAAGCACAATGGTGGACAATTTAATTTTTTTTTTTTTGTTAGCACGATCACTCAATTAAATCGTATCGGATCGATCGGGTTTCGACTGATTCTGATTAGGGACGTCTACCAGACGACATCTATTGATTTTGAGGTGGATAGGACACACCCCACCCTGTCCATGCGTCATGAGAAGGCACGATGGTGGACTAACTGAAAAAGTAAAACTGTCGCATAAAGCACATATTCTGCATTTATGTGTTGGTTTAGTTTTTCTCGGCCACTCAATTTCGAGATAGAGATGTTCTACGTGCGGAAAAGTCCGTTTTAAGGTGTTAAAACTGTTTATTTATAATGTTTTTGCTCAATTTTTTGTTTTAATATATTAGATGGTTATGTGGAAGAGCAACCATATTGAACATCGCCATCTTTTACTAGCATTTGTATATTTATTATTACTTTATTGATAATAAGGACACCATTATTATTATTATTATCTTCTCATGATAACGCCATAACAACGAATAGTTACAGGGTGTTCAGTTATTAGTGAACAGTGACTGAAATCGGAAAAATTAATCCTAACAGTTTAATGCGCTTGTACAAAAATTAGGTACAAATATGGACTAGAGGTAGTTTAGATGTTATATCAATTCAGAAGTTCGGTTTATAAGTTCATCAATTCCTGATTATGCTAACTTGGTTGGAAGATCCATATCAAGAGTCGTATAATTTTTCCATATTTTGTAGGAAACTATTTCCTTTTCTTCGTTACTGTGCCGAAAGTTCCAACGCTTTCCCAAAAAAGAAAAATGCGTAGGGATAATTGGGTGAGGGGATAACTAATAGGGATAACTATCAAGACATCATAAATGGATTGAGTGCATTTAGCATCGTACTATTTTTCTTGACGGTTATAATATTTTCAAATGATTTTAAACAATCTTTATATTTCACGTAAGAAATTAGAAAATAAAACACTTCAAAGACATCATGTCTAATTCTAAAATCTTCTTTTTAAATAATAATGCATATATGTCTACTGCGTCAAAAAATTCACCATAATACTTTGGAAACATTCGGCAAGTTCTAACCATTATAGAACTAAAGAAGTACATTTACTTTTCCGCACTCCACTCTAAACGGAAAAGTAATGTAATCGTATAAAAAATTAAACAGTTTTAAAACCTTAAAACGGACTTTTCCGCACTTAGAACATCTCTATCTCGAAATTGAGTGGCCGAGAAAAAATAAACCAACACATACGTAAATGCAGAATATGTGTTTTATGCGACAGATTTACTTTTTTCAAATGGTCCACCATCGTATTTTTTCATGGCTCATGGGCAGTGTGGGGTATGTCCTCTCCACCTTAAAATCAATAGATATCGTCTGGTAGACGTCCCTAAGCAGAATCAGTCGAAACCCGATCTATTCGACACAATTTAATTGAGTGATCGTGCTAACAAAAAAAATTCTCAAATAGTCCACCATTGTACTTTCTCATGACCCATGTACATGGTAGAGTGTGTTCTATTCACCTCAAAATCAATAGGTGTCGCCTGGGAGACGTCGCCAATCAGAATCAGTCAAAACCCGATCGATCCGACACGATTTAGTTGAGTTATCGTGCTAACAAGAATAAATGCCGACGACACCGACACACACACAGCAAAAACATTTTAAAAACACCCCACCCCACACCCCACTCTGTCCATGGGTCATGAGAAAGCACGATGGTGGACTGTTTGAGAAAAATTGAAAAAAATAAAACATGTATTCTGCATTTATGTGTTGGTTTATTTTTTCTCAGCCACTCAGTTTCGAGATAGAGATGTTCTACGTGCTGAAAAGTCCGTTTTAAGGTTTTAAAACTGTTTATTTTATGTTCCTCTTACATTATTATTATATTATATAGGTTTGGGCCTCATCAGCCACTGATCACATGGGTAGTCCCTTGGCGATCCCCTCTTATCCGGGTCATTATCCAAAAATGCTATCCCATAAAAGGAGCAATTTAGGCACGTCCCCCGCCTTAAGCCTCGCCTACTCTAGGATAACAGGGGTCCCTAATATAAGATACCTCTTCTCCTCGAGTGCGGGGCAGGTGTAAAGAAGATGAATCGAGGTTTCCTCGTCTTCTTTACAGTATCTGCAGGCCGGGCTATCAGTCAACCTTCAGCTTGTGCTTATATGCATTCAGGCTACTATGGTGGCCCGTTATGATTCCCACCAGAGTTCTGGCTTTGTGCCTGTTCAATTTAATGAATTCTTGGGCCCATTTCTCAATCTCTGAGTATTCGATAAAGAGTTTGGTTATTCGACAACCCGTTACTCCTCTCCATCTTTTATTGTGCTGGTCTCTTGCCCAGTCATTGATGCGGTCTCTGATCAGATTCCGACTTATTCCCACTGCAGGTTCTGGTCCATAGAGGTTTTCCCTGGTCCTTAGTCTGGCAAGGTCATCTGCAATTAGATTTCCCTTAATGCCATTATGCCCAGGTATCCATAAGAGTTCCACCGGTCCCTTCCCTGTCAAGTGGTTCAATGCTTCATAGCAATTATAGACCAGCTTCGACTTTGTCGTTGCTGAATTCAGGGCTGCCAACGCCGCCCTGCTATCCGAGCAGATACATACCTTCTCCTGGGTCCGATTTTGGTCCGCCCCCAGAACACCGTATGTAATTCCAACTAGCTCGGCCTGGAATGCGGTAGTGTTCCTCTTATATATTAATTATGAATTTTATTTTCCAATTTAAAATTTGTATTTTAGTATAGGTTTGGTTTAATATGGAGAGTAGATATCCCTGTCATATAGGTACAGTAATGAAAGTCTGCTTTTCATAAGATTCATAAATTGATAAGTAATAATCTTATATTATTAAAAATAAAATTCAAAGCTAATAACAGTATATACCATTTTATTCTATTAAATCCAAATTTAAGCCGAACTTATAAATTGGATCATTACCAATAGACGTTTACCTCGACAATATTTATATCACTTTAATCAATACAGCTTATAAATACAAATAACAAAAATCTTTTATTAAGGTTTTCAATCATATTCTGTACAATAAATGGCATATTTTCGGACGATTGCTGAACGTATCAGTAACCGGCTAAACGTACATATCTAATATTTTCTAGTGTTTCAGTGATATTATTTAACATTTTAATGGGAACAATACATAGCGAAGTATATATGTAAAGGTCTAGAGTAATATTCTGAAATATATGCTATATGTAGTTGAATAAAAAGAACATAAAACTGGTTCTTCACTATAAAGTTTATGTAAGTAAGAAGTTAATAGTGTAAGAGCTACGCATTTTTATCTAATAAATAACTGATGTTTATAAAATATTTTAAGCGAAAATAAAAGATCAATATCATACAAGTTTGTATGAACACTAGCTGTTTGCACTTTTTCAAACTACTTACATATGTATTTATTCAAACCTTCACAATTGTAATTTTTGACATAGCCGGCCACTGCTTCATATACATACATTTACGTATTTTTAATTTTGTATTAGATTTTTCCAACTATACATCGAATCATTGTGGATAATGATTGCCTAATAAGATCATTCATCCTTAACACAGTAACAGGAAAATCTAACCTCAATTTTCAAGTTGAAATCCAGTTACTGTCCTATTACTGTCCAGTTTTACTGAACATTATACCATTAGAAATAATTTCGTGCCTAGCAAGTTACATCAAAAGCGATAAAGGTGTAACTTTTTGAAGTATTCAATTATTATTCACTGCTAAATTATTCATATTAAATATCCTATTGTTAGAATAATGCTATAATTACAGTTAATGTAATTTTCAAAAAGAAAATAGAGGTGAAGGTAATAAAATAATAAATTACTCAACGATATTATATAACTAAGGATAATAAAGGTTTAGTCAGTTGATGGACGCGAATCTGATAAAAGTGCAGTGCTTTGCTCCGTATCTACAACATGGTGATAATATAGAGGCGTCTGTTAACAATTTCATTCGTATTGTGGGCCCAAGGTGGAGGCTGGGCCCAGTATTGGGATGTTATGATATATTATTTCAGTTCAAGTTCCAACTTGGAACATATTTATACTAAACTGAGGATATTTTTATATATAGATTTAGAATGATTCATGAGACTGAGTTATAAAATATAAAACATAAGACACACCACATAAATTAGAGAAGCCCCCACATAAATCAGAAATCCAAAGAGGAAGCTATCTATGTGGAGGATGCAGATTGAAAAATAGCAGTCAATGCACATCCCCACAACACTGCCAGTGCCGGTAGATTTATTCAAGAGGTATTAGAAAATGCATTGTGTCTAGAAATTATGTTGTTAATCATTCATTCGTAATAAATATGTCAACAATTATTATAAAAATATTATTATATATGATCAATGACTCACACTGACTAAGCTAAAATTAATTTCACGTAAAACAGGTTAATATATAATGGTGATAAATGAATTTTCTTTTAATAGGTTCATAGCTGTTCAAAGATGTTAGTAGTAAAATGATTAAGCTTTTTAATAAAAATATATGTGATATAAGATGTTATCTATATAAAATATATATGAATAACTTTTGTCTATTATTTTGCCTCATCCATTATGGTACGTAGAAAGAGATATAGCAGAAGACCCTGTCACTATCTACTTGTATCTACTACATAGTTACCCATTGACTTGACTTTGATCTGATAATAAATTTTATTGATTTTCAACAACGACACTGGCAATGTCATTGAAAGTAGTTGTTATTCGGGTTTTCCTCTACAGTTTCTGCTTCGGAGTTCAGGAATTATATAATTTATGTGATGTTTTATGTCTCTATAAAAAGATAATGAATGAGAAAAAAAGACAATACCCAAACATAAGTTCCATTCCCACTCTCAGTTTACAATTGTATAGGATAAGAATTGATTATGTTCTGTTTTAATTTGATTTCTGATTAAATGTTGTGAATATCATTAAACTATCTTTATTTTCTAATTAATTTTCAGAATAAAATATTTCTTTTGTTACTTCATTTATCTAGTAGGAAAATCTCTGAATTTACAGATATTATCTAAAATAATGTTCATTTATATCATAAAGCAAATTATATTATATTACAAGGTCACAAAAAGGATTATATATTAATTATTATATAAAGATTATATAAAGATTATAAAGTAAATATTCTATGTCTTCTATAAATGCCTTATATAATAAGGACTAAACAAATTAGGTCAAAACAGCTATTCTCCTGGCAATATTTGCAGATGGGTGGAGTATAATAATCTTATTTCAGTAGTTTCAGTACCCTCTGCGAAGTAAAACTTTACATTATGTTGATTGATGATCAAGTTTTTACTCCGAATTAAATTGTTCTCGAAACTACCAAGAGATGGCGTTTGGTACGTTCTACTGCGGTGGAACGTAGCAACGTCTACTAGATGTGAGCCTCATCTGTCAGAAGTATACTCGCTTATACTGCACTGACGAGACCCAAGATAAGGTCTGCACTGTCGAAACCGGTCTGCACTTAGCGGTATCCCGAGATAGGTGACACTTTATATTTTCCTTGTGGTTTTGGAACAATCTGAATCACTGTGTTTTAGTACTAACTCTGTTATACAAAATACGGCAAATTTTGTCATTTAATTCAGCGCTCGGCGTTTGGCATCTAGCCAGGAGAATAGCTGTTTTGACTTAATTTGTTTAGTTCTTATTATATAAGGCATTTGCAGATGAGTGGAGTATTAATAATCTCCTTATTTCAGTAGTTTAAAAATTACCCTCTGTGTAATTATGTCGCGTGACATATCATATAAAAGTTCGCATCGAGAAGAATACAACAAGCATTTCAAAATATGTACCGGTTCTTTCTCAACAAAAAACTAGTCGATGATAAAACTCATCTCTAGATTCTGTAGCATCTCCGTAGTGATCTGTCATATTTCATATCTAATTATTTGCTGCAGATCCTCAATATAGTCAGGTCTTATTCCAATACTTGTTTAGTTATCTCCACAAGAAGAAATCAAGTGGGCTAAGGTGCGGAGATCTGAAGTCATTAAATTGGACCTAGTTGTCGAATCCACCTATTTCCATATTCTGATACCATATTCTGATCCAGATACCAAATCGTGTTAAAGGAAATTTATATATGTTGTACTCAAGCTATTATTAAAAAATAACACTCAAAGAACGCTGTCACCTATTATTCCAGCATACATATCTTTTTTTTAGATCTTGGGTATGACATTCCCATATTGAGAGTTCCTATTAGCCCAATTTCATGAATAGTTAAGTTTTACTGAAATCCTCTCAAACCAAGCTACATAATAATATTCCTGTTAAGGTTTACACCCTGAATGATAAATTGTTTATAGTCAAAACATAATCATATTACGTCGCGAATAATTTTTGTGACTGTATTTACTAGGTCCGTAGGTTGCAGTTGCTATGGGGTTTTTCATAGTCAAGAAAGGTAAAAGTCATGAAATAAACTTTTACACTCTATACGTTTTCAATAACAAGTAATTTTACAAATAAAAATGAGTGCAGAATTTAATAACTGTATACCGAAGAGTTTATTAGTAATGTTATGTCAAATTAATTATGTAATAAATCATGATAAATTTACGAAACGGCATACAATACATATAAGAAGTAACGGCAGCAGAAAAAGGTGTTAATTTGAAGAATCTAAGCATTCTCATACATATTCAACCCTTTTGAGCCAACATGAATATTGAAAACTATAAATATACTTGAAGTATAATGTAGATATGTTGAAATATTTTAATTTAATAGTATTGCTTTAACAAATATTAGTCATATCTTCGGTTTGGGAGAAAACTATGATAACTCAAAATACCTAGTTCTTTGGTTTTTTTCCATTAAATAACCCTAAGGTGGTCAACATTTCAACAAGAGACTCTCACAAGCGTAATTCAACTTACTGTTCCAAGAGAGCAACACTATTGCATCATCTTTTTCTAATTCACATTTTGAAGAAGAGAATGCTGTCTCAGTTGTCTCCAGGATCTTCAATTGAAGGGATCGATTACTTTGAGAAATATTATTATGACTAGTCAACATGTTACAATTTAATGTTATTTACACAACTAAAAATTACGAGGAAAAGGTTTATTTTAGTTTCGAACACCGATATACTTTTTTATGAATCGCAAGTACTTCTTTGTTGTTGTGATATTTAAGTTGTTAAATTTGACTTGAATAGATATCCAAGATTATGAGATAGAAATTTCAGACTCCTGCCTTGCTATCATTAAAAAAATAAGAAGTTGAATTCTTTAAAAATTTCAAACCACTTTCCTGAAACTTGCACTTTTTCGAGATTCTACAGTTTTATTCCAAACCAACGATATGGACCTAATAAATCTAAGATATTAACAAAATGTGATATAAAAAATTCTTGAGAGAAGTGAGAGTGAGAGATCTTTTCATCAAGAAAGTAATTCTTGATTAAAAAAAAACATAAATACTAATTATATAATACTATAATAACATTAATTGCTGATTTATTTGGAAGCTATAGAAAATATTAAATTAAATAGTGCTTACCTATGTGAGAACATTATATTGAATATTAGGAAATCTTTAAATTAATGTACCTACGTAATACAAAAACTTATCAATAGAGATAATTTACAATAATTGAATTAAAATAGTTGATATAAATAAAATGTATGAATTATAAAAATATGCTAGTCTGCTACAAAATCATGCCGTTTATCTACGTTTCATTAATTGCTTACAAAAATTATAAATGTTCTACCCAATACTTTTGAATAATTTAAAGAAAATGTTATATTCCTTAAATTGTCGGTGCCTAAACAATATGCGATCAGGTTTTGGAAGATTTTCCGTTACATTATTGGCTGATGCTAGACTACATCTTATCGTCCTTAAAGAAATATGGTGATTAAAAGAGTACCAGTGTACTCGCCGATTTCACTTGTCGTGCTTTCTTTGGTCTAGGCGATGAAGGTGTCTTCCACTGACTGTACTGCTGTTTTCTTTCGAGGTCGTAGGCGTAACATAAAAACTGATTTACTGTGATGACTTTTGACAACAAATTTAGACCAGTCTGGACCTATTCTTTCAATTCCTGTACACTTTCAGACGGTTATCTCCGGTGGTCACCGGAAAGCAGTCGTGAAATACTATTGCTGCTTTGTCGCGACGCATCTCATGTTCAAATCTTTAGATAGGATTCTTTGGTACGAAGACCAAAAAATTCCAGTTATTTTCTCTAATTCGTCAACTGTTCTGCGATTAAACGATTAAATTTCGCACACTTTTTGCACATTTTTATCTATTCTGAACGTTGAGGGGAGACTCAAACGGGGTTGATGTTGGTATATATATATATATATATATATATATATATATATATATATATATATATATATATATATATAGCTAATAAGCTAAGCTTCACATGAACGATACTTGCCAATTAAGCAGAGGAAGTGTCTAGTAAACGTATTTAGCGGGAAATGGCCATCCACTTGTCTACAGGAAATTATTCTTTTTTCTTTTTTGATATCCCCTTATATCGATAAAGGAAGGAAAGCTTTTCAGTTGGCTCATTTTACTTCTAAATTATTTCTTCTGATGGCTTTACATATATCCTGTAATATTTTATATTCTCTTCTTGTCATATATAAAAATACAACAGTGTTTAATTTTCAATATACAGCGTAACCACATGAGCATGGAAAAACTTATACCAAATTTCTTCATCATATTTAAACTATGTCAGTAATGAGTTATTGTGTAATATTTCGTAAGTTGTCAATTATTATATACGACTGTTGTAGCTGAATTGCTCAGTTGTAAATATAGAGTTCAGCGTGAAACAACGACTTATATTATACTTTAGACAAAATTATTCATAATGTTATTAAAGCTATACATATGTACATGATATAAGGGAAAATCTACTTACTACACATTAGAAATTTTAATAGTTACTTTCTTCTTCTTCTTATAATATATCTCTTATGGAAGTTTCGCTATAATCACAGCTCTCTGGAGTTTATGGATGGCAGTTCGGAATAGTTGGCTGTTATTACAACCAAACCAGTCGCTTAGATTTTTGAGCCGGGACACATAGCGTCTGCCAATATTCTTCTTTGCCCTAATCTTTCCTTGAACTATCAATTGGAGTATCGTGTATTTGGAACCTCTCATTATGTGGCTTAAGTATTAAAGCTTTTTCTTCTTTATGGTATTAATTATATTACACTCTTTTTCCATTTTATTTAGAATGTCGGTATTAATAATTCTAACTGTCTAAGGTCTAGGCCGTATTCTGCGGTAGCACTATATTTCCAAGGCTTGCAATTTATCCATGTGATTCTTTAAAAAATCCATGCTTGAACTCCATAGAAAGACGTGGAAATACATAAGAAGTCTTATATTGATATCCCACTTGTGAAGAACTGTTTCTTTATATAAATATTGATCTGGCTATTCCTATTCTATTCTAGTATTTATTTTCCAATGCACTAAGTTAGTTTAAAAAATATCGGTCTATCTCTGAAACCTTATCTGATCGTTCAGAAACAGGAAAAACGGGTCGAGGATCGCTTTTAGGTATAATTCAATGCCTGGCGGGGCTTTAGCTCGAGGAGTAGTTGTTTTCTATAGCGATTATGTAATAGCTTTGCTATTCGGGAACTAATTTGATAACCGCTTAGCGGCTTTGTAGTTCCTTTCTCAATTTCCGATTTATATGTTACTAACATAGATCGTATCGATAAAGATGTAAGTATACTCCACAAATTTCATTCGGCATTTGTCCCGGATCGGCGTACCGTGTACGGCACTGATGAGAACCAATAAGTTTGAAGCAGCTATATGTCGTTCGGTTCCAATCCGGGACAAATGTCGAATCCTACCTGTGGAGGGTTTTATTTTTTTTTAAATATCGGTCTATTGCATTCACGCATTTTTGATTTATTATAGTATAATTAAGAAGTATGAAGTTGCATCTCTGGTGGTCATAAATCTGATGGCTTTGTCGATTTACTGATTTGACAATTTTCCAAGGAGCAAAACACATCGCGGCTCTAATAAACACTAAACTTGGCGAAAATCAGTTTAAACTACACAGGTCCCTGGTGTCAAATTGGCTGCAACTTCCGAGTGTCAAAAATAATTGTCGCGATTCTTAGAAAATAGTACGTTCTGAGTTAATATTTCTACTGTAGATAATTACGTTAATAATATTTATAATAAACACATTTCTATTGTTTGTAGTACTATTTTTTAATTTATTTATTTATTCGCGTTGTTAATGTGGAGTAAAGAAAAGTGAAAACGTGTTAACGTGAAAAGTGACGCTATATATATATTTCGGTATTCAATTGAATATCAAAAATCATCATCGATCAGCTTATATATCATTATATAAGCTATCATTGTGGTTGAATATGTTGTGGTCATATCAATGACCACAACATATTCAAAAAATAACCTCAGAATAGTTTTTATTGTTGTCACTTTCAAATGTTATTTTTATTTATTTCTTCTTCCATCACTTCGTTTATCGTGGAAACGAATCATTTGGTTACTACATTAAATAAATGTACTAAAAGCATGATTCAATTAGGAAAGTCTTTTAGCTATTCGTTTTTTACTGTTTTTTACCTGTTTCATTTCATGTGTAGTAGTTTAATTATCATGTACTGTTTGATATTGTAATCCTAAAGCATTTCAATTGAAAATGAAACTGCCAATTGAAAATCATTCTTAAATATATAAGAATATGTACGCGATTTTGTATATTCTGTACATTATAAAATTCATTACATATGATCTTTGAGATTATTAAGGAAATTGCGAAATATTAAAAATATATGGAAACCATCAAATAAATATCTAGTCACAATTGTGTAAACAATTTCTCTAAACGTTAAATCTTCTTATAAAACTCACTAAAACTGAAATTGTAAACACATTCGTTACTTAGGGGAGATATACGAAAACCGTTATTTATCTATTTTATCTATAATGATTTCGTTACATTTGATATTTTTCTGTATTATCTGTTCAAGTCATTGGATAATTTATCAGTTACAAACCAAATTCGGAAAGGCAAAATGTTACTCCTTTTTAATGAAAACTTCTATTATAGTAAAATTGTGAAAAGGTATGTGAAAAATATATAGAACAAAATGGCGACAAGTGTTGCTTATTCTTATTATAATACATAATAATGAGAATATGAATAATGTAAGTGTACTTACTATTTAAATAATTTCACGTTTAATTGTTGTGTGACATTCAGTGAAGAGTGGAGTGAACTAATCAGGGGAGTAAAAAGTTTAGTGAAAAAAATAATAAATTTTTGTACTAATCTGGGCGTGTCGATCAATACTTATTTTACACGTCATCTTGTCTGATAAGGCATGGAAGCCATCTTGTGAAAAAAGGGAAAATTAGGTAATATCATAGAACAAAGAGACATGTCCCTTCTAACAATATCTTATTATATTTTTGGATACCATTCGTAACTTATGGACCAGAGTATCAAAAGACCCAATCTTTTTTTGGTAATCTAAATTAATGAGGTTTATCTAACATTTTTATCTGCCTTTTGTATAATCTTTAAACTACCGATATGTAATCATAAAAACATTCTTTGTATCTCGACATAAAAGATCGACAATGTTATTATTTCGCATAAAAGAAAAATAGAAATTGAAAAAAAATTATTAGATCTTACCAGGTAAATGCTATATTACACAATAATTCAACTCCACTGTTTTAAATGAAATACTGAATTAAAATGAATTATTCTATGTACAGCCCCCTACCGGTGAAAATTTAAGGTACACCTAGCAATGCGCCATTTTATTGCCAAATGAGAAACTAATAAGGTCTACAAAATATTTATTCTGAAAGTAACTCTTATTGTCCATTATATTTGCGTTTATAAAAAATGTTCCACTTTATTAGAATGATACCTGATGTATATAATGATTAAAAATATTTCAAAAGCTCTAAAACGGTCGAAATTATGAGACGATACCAATTTATACATGTTTTAAATATAATAAAAGGTGCAACTTTCTATTATATTTAAAACATGTAGATAGATGGAACAAAAGAATAATTGTTTTTTTCTGAAAACTAAGTCACTCGGACATGTTAAAGGTATATTTGAAATACCACCACAGCTGCTTATTAGTTTTCATGCCGTATTTTTAAAAGTTATACCGTCAAATATATTTTCTTAATGGAAGTCTTATCTTTTATTGCGCTATTTGAAAGAATTCTTTTTTACGTACAGTAAAGTAAAATGAGGAATTGGTTAAGTAAGAATTATTTTGAGTAACAATTAACGACAAAGTAAATGAAAGCGAATAAATATTATCCAAATTTAAAACAAGAAAATTACACTTCCTCATTTATTCGCCATCTTGGACATTGTCAATCTGTGAATGGAGCACATTGTCAACGTTTAGGTTTAAATATTTTTTTATGTTTAATAAATATTTATATGAGACGAAACTGAAATAAAATATAGATGTAAAGCAACACCTCAAACAATAATCTAGCATCTTTATATACGGAAATCGAGCCACTCATTTTATTAATCCATGTGTTCATTTGTTGTTTCCAAAATATTTTTATTGAAGTAGTTTCACATATTTTATACCATTTTGTGCACCTTCAAAAAATCGACTCTAAAATGTATTGTCAACAATTATAAGTCGCAATTCCTAACCTCGCCTCTATGTTTCAATGCGGATATTCAAGTGAACATATCGATGATTTTGTTAATTTAAATAGAAGGTGGAGGAAGGCATTACCAGAAAGAATTAGTCGACTATGAAAAATACGTTTCTTTTTATATATATTTTTTTACAAATAAAAGTACAATTTGACAAGAGTAGACGAATATTTTTGGTACTATTTTGTCATTATCCAATGAGTCATACTTGGACCGTAGAACACTCTGAAAAATGTTGAATGTAATTGAACAATATCGACATTAAAAACCTAATAATTATCCCTATAATTTGACAATATGCAGGAATAGACAATAATAAAACTGACGTTTCGTAGGTTAGCTGTAATGAAATATATATATATATATATATATATATATATATATATATATATATATATATATATATATAGAAAATATGTAATCAATCACAAGTCTCAGTAAAATAAACTCTATCATTATCAGATCACAATATGTGCACTACAATAGCTAATAAAATTACTCACTATTAATATTTAATATTTTGTTTTGGTTTTCATATTAAGTCCTTTGATTATTGACGATGGTAAAAAAAATACCAGAAGCATCATTAATAAAACGTCTTGCTGTAACTATTGATATAATCGGCATATCAGATAAAAGTATATAATAATACATTTACTGCCCAACATAATTAATTACAGTTACTGGACAAAATAAATAAAAACTAAGCAATATACTCACTTAAATAATATACGTATAAACTTAAATATACAATAGCAATATGTGATAATATATAAATAATATATTGTATACAATATCATAATAACAGTACAATATCATAACAATATATAAGTAAAAATATTTATGTAATACTTAGTTACAGTATCATTTAATCTGAATAAAAATGTTTCCCTAAAGATAACAGTTAATTGAAGGTATAATTGTGCAAATCACAACTACTGGATATTGGTTCCAGTAGTCCAGTATTGTTCAACAATACATTCGTTCTTGCATTCTGATGGTAAACCACGAGAACAACGTGTCTGTATGAGTACCAAACCTATGAACACGCATGTATGTATATTAGCGTAGCATGTATGTACGCACCTACTAAGTAATGTGGATGAATTTGTGTTTTTATGAAATAACTTATGTAAATAGAAAGGTTAAGCTAGTAAGCACCCTTCTGGTGTTCTAATGATTACTTGTCAAATATATGTAAAAGTGATGTATGGTCAAAACCCCTTACTGGGTAAATATGATCTATCTGAAACGCTAAAGATTCAAGAAAATGACGCTGAAGACTCTCAAGTTTGATTAATATGTATTTGACACAATGTTACAATATTAGAGCTTCGAACATACTAATGAAACATATAAACTTTTTAAAGCGGCAACGTGAGAAGATGATGTTGTATTTCTAATTATAAAGTCTAAAATATTATATTCGTTGATAGTTATTTCATGAATATGGTTAGAGAATGAAAGTTTGTCATCAAGAGGAACACTTAGATTTTTTATATTTTAGAGCAAATGAACAAACTTTACACTTATTGTTAGTTATATTTGTTGAAATCTTATTATCTACACACCAAGTCGACATAATATCGATATCTTTGTAAAATTAAACAGCTATCAATGCATGTAACATTCAATAATAACTTTAGGTCATCGGTAAGAAAAAGATGATTCGATTTTAGGGTTTGGAGACAAGTAATTAATAAATATAATGGATAATAGTGGTCTCAACTTCAAGCCTCGGGGCACATCCAAACCGACGATAAAAGTTTTTGATTTAAAACCATTATACGAAATAAACAGTTGACAAGCATAAACTACTACTAACTCCAAAATATTCTAATTTAGAAAACAAAATCTAGTCATTAACTTTGTCAAATGCTTTCGAGAAATCCGTGCCCAGTGCATCGACTTGACTTCTGTTATTTACATAATGTGCAACAAATTGTATGAATTCCGAAAAATTCATAACAGTTCTACAAAGCCATATTGGTATGAGGATAAAATATATCTAACACTTCCATAAACGTATGTACACAAGGAAATTTCCAAAACCTTACGAAGATCGCAATATTTGATAATATTGTAATAGGGCGATAGCATTTTACAGCAGACGGATTACAACATTTAGAATATATACTTGTTATTTTCCAAGCATCGGGAAAGGTATGTGCAGTAAGTATAAGATTAAACAGTATTATAAGTGGTATGAGCTCCCAGCATAATCCTTCTCAAGAAAGCTAGTAGTTTAATTGTTTCCATGAGTCGTTTTATTGTTTAATTTACCAGTAGATTGGGGAATGTATTTTTCTATAAAATGGTTCTCGATATTAATGAAAAATTATTGATTGTTAGGTATAGATATTGTAATTAAATGAACCGCATTGTCGGCAGAATAAACACCGTAAAAATAATTTGCAAAACTATTTACAATTTCTTATGACACGTCAAATTTTCTTTTGTATAAAACACAGTCGGTAGACTAGAACCTTTTTTACTTTGTACAAAAGACCAAAACAATTTTGTATTATTATTCATTATAATCTTCGTTATAATCTTCCTAAATTGATGTTCAATAATTCTTAAAAAAAAAGCAAATATTTTATTTCTTACAACTGCTTGGAGTCATTTAAATTCATTGTGATCATTTAAAGTATTCCTTTTTCTATATTTATTACCAGGGGCACTATTTACATTTTGGGTCTTGGCAACACTAAGTGTTATCAGACGCCAGCTGACGTTTCCAATGGAAAATTTGACATTTTTGACCGTAACCTCCTTCGAAACATAAGAGCGATTTGTGTTGTATGCATCATCATCATCATGAGGTTATCAGTCCTAAGACTGGTTGGACGCTAACCTCCAGTTTCTCCTATCTCGTGCTAACCTACGCATTTCGCTAATTGTGGTACAACCTACATCCCTTACTTTTTACGAGCAGTAGTCTAATCTAGGCCTACCTCTGCCTTTCTTCACTCCTATTTCTGCCTCCAAAATATCGCGGACTATTCCCCCATGTCTCAGCAAGTGGCCTACCATTCTATCTCTTCTCTTCTTTATGTTTTTCCACATACTTCTTTCCTCGCCGACTTTATCTAATATTTCTTCGTTTCTAACCATATCAATCTATCGTATTTTCATCATTTTTCGGTAACACCACATCTCAGAAGCTTCTAATTTCTTCCTACTTTATTTCCCTACCGTCCAGGTTTCACAACCGTATAGTGCCGTGCTCCATACATACGTTTTCAAAAATCTCTTCCTTGTTTATAAGGTTACTACCCCCGAGCATAAAAGTGCTTTCTTTTTGTTAAAAGCTACTCGACCCTGCTCTATTCTTTGTTTTATATGTTTATCGCTTCTTCCATCCCAATTTATTTTACTTCCTAAATAAGTGAAGTCTTTAACTTCCTCCAATCTTTCATTATTAATTTGTACTTTCGTTTTTGATCTGCTCTCGCGCCCTGCACACTAACACTTTAGTTTTGTTTTTATTCACCCTCATTCCGTATTCCTCTGTCAACACTACCTCCATTTCGTTCAACGCTGATTCTAATTCCTCCTTACTAGATGCTAATACTGCTATATCATCCGCGAATCTCTGCATTTTTAGTTTCTGTCCCTGTACTTTAATCCCGAAATCCACATCTTTTACGACATTAATCGCCTCTTCGATGTACAGATTAAAAATTAGTGGTGATAGCGTACATCTTTGTCTCACTCCTTTCCTAATACCTACTTCCCATCTTTCCCCTTCTACTTCTATAACAGTAGTTTGCCCTTTGTATAGATTGTGTACTACTCTCCTATCCCTATACTTCATTCCCTCGCTCTTTAGTATCTCAAACATTTTTTCCCATCTTACATTATCAAAAGCTTTTTCTAAATCTACAAATCCTATATAAGCGTTCTTTCCTGTTTCTATTGTTTTCTCTAACATTACTCTTAGCGCCAGAATATGTGAGTTCCCCTATTTCGCCTAAACCCGAATTGGTCTTCTCCTAGTATTTCCTCCGCTCTATTTTCCATCCTCTTCTGCACTATTCTGGTTAAGATTTTTGAAGCGTAAGAAGTTAGGCTAATCGTTCTAAATTTCTCTCATTTGTCGGTTCCTCTCTTTTTCGATATAGTAACGATAATGTTCCTCTTATAATCCTCCGGCATCTCACCCGTTTCGTATATGTATTTTACCCGTTCAAACATCCTATTTACTACTTTCTGTCCCGCACATTTCAAAATTTCCGCCCGTATTTTATCTACACCCGGTGCTTTATTGTTCTTTAGCCCCCTTAGTGCTATTTCAAATTCCTCTCTCAATCTAGGTTTTCCTACATCTTCCCTATCGATGCTAGATTCTTCCTCTAATATCTCTCCTAATTCCTGACCCTCGTATAAATTTCCTAAGTACTGCTTCCATCTATTTGCTTTCTCCTCTCTTTCGATCAGTATGTCCCCCGATTGACTCCTAACGTTTCTACTTACTGGTCCTATATCCCTGAAGTTCCTCTTAATTATTCTGTAAGCCTTATCGGTATTACCTACTTGGAGCTTATCTTCTACTTCTTTGCATTTATCCTCTATCCATTATTCTTTCGCTTTTCTACATTTTCTAATGATTTCCCACTTTATTGCCTTATAAGCTTTCAGTCCTTCCTTGTCTCGTCTGTTTTTGTAGCCTCGTCTCTTTTGCATTAAGTTTAAGATTTAGTGCGTTATCCAGGGCTTCCTAGCTTGCCTTTTCTCGTGTCCTAAAACGTCCGTAGCCGCGGAATCTAGACTATTCTTGATACCCTTCCACTCATTTTCTGCGTTCTTGATTTCGTCATTACTCGCTTTATTTATTAATTGATCTGTTTTCTCCTGGAACTTATCTTTTATATTCTGATCCCTCAATATTTATCGTTTCCTCATTTATACGTTTCTTATCCCTCCGGGTTTTCAGATTTTTGAAGTTTAATCTAGCTTTCAAGACTACCAAGTTGTGGTCGCTGTCTACATCTGCTCCTGGACAACTCTTACAGTCTTTTACTTGATTTCTAAATCTCTTTCTAACCAGAATGTAGTCTATCTGATACCTGTCTATCCCCCCTGGCATTTTCCAGGTGTACCGCCTCCTAACGTGATTCTTGAACAATGTGTTCGCGACTACCATCTTGTGCTTTTCACAGAATTCTATCAGTCTGCTACCTCTCTCGTTTCTGTTTCCTAATCCATAAGGACCTACAAATTCTCCATCTTTCCCCTCACCTACGACTGCGTTAAAATCTCCCACTATTATTAAATTTTCATGACCCTTCACAAATCCTATTACCTGTTCTATGTCCGAATAAACGGCTTCTAACTCTTCCTCACTGTAGCTAGAAGTAGGCATGTATACTTGCACTATTACTGTTTTCACTGGCTTCAAATCTAACCTGACCATCATTACTCTCTCGCTGTATTGTAAGTAGCTATCTACACACTGTCCTGCGTTCTTCCGCATAACGATTCCTACTATGGAAAGAACTCAGCGAAGAATGCTTTTGAGAGTCGAGTGTGAATACAAAACTGTGTCTGCTAAGGCAGTCCAAGTCCTGACAGGGATTGCGCCACTGCACTTATTAGTTGAGGAGAGAAGAAGGATATACACAGAAATGGAGAGCAATCTTGTGCGCGCTAAGCAAGCAGCAAGGGAAATGACAATAAGACATTGGCAAAGGGAATGGGAGAATAACGAAGATGTAGGGCAATGGACAAAAATTCTGATCCCTGACGTGAAAAAATGGATGAAGTGTGGACATAGAACGCTAGACTTTTACCTCACACAGACACTCACTGGACATGGTTGCTTTCAATCATATTTACATAGAATAGGAAAAGCGACAAGCAGTACATGTATATACTGTAACGAAACCGACACCCCCGAGCATACCCTATTTATTTGTACTAGGTGGGACAAGCCAGGTGGCAACTATAGACAGGTGGCGCAAGCCAATTTAAACCAGATCCTAAACAAGGAGAACCTAATACCAATCATGATACGCTCAAGGAATGACTGGAGCAATATATATAAAATGATTAGAAGTATCATGGTGCAAAAGGAGAAAGACACAAGGGAGAGCAGAACAATAATATAAATAAAAGGACGCCTAAGAAGCTATAAAGGGTAAAACCTACTACGTCGTAAAAAAAACAAAAACTTGCCTAAACCCATGATGTATGTCTGAAAAGATGATTCCGGGGTTAGAGGCTATTTCGTACGGGTCACTTGTCTGGTCAGCGTAAGCGCCAGCTACGCCCACAATTAAAAATACTCTGAGATTCAGGCAACCTTCGGCATTAGCTCGACTAGCATATATAAAATATTGCATGATCATTTAACTATAGAAAAGGTGTGTTCTCGTTGGATCCCACATAATTTGAAAAAACTCAAAAAGATGCTCGTATCGAATGGTGCTCAAGAAATACAATGGCGGCAACAAACATTGTTGGCGCTCGAGGCACTGCGAAACAAATGGTCGCCTGTTTTTTCGGAAAAACTGGTCATGTGGCAACAGTGCCTTTAAAGAAACGTAAAATGGTCAATTCTGAATGGTACACTACCATTTATTTGTCGGTGTCTTCGGTGAAATAAGGAAAACAAACAAGCGCCTTCGGATCATTCTCCATCATGACAATGCGAGCTCTCACACATCTCGTCTAACAACCGAATGTTTGAACACTCAAAAAATCGAATTAGTGGGTCATTCGCCGTACAGTCATGATTTGGCACCCAATGACTTCCTTTTGTTCACGAACGTTAAAAATAAATTGCGTAGACAACGATTTTCGTCGGCAGAAGAAGACGTTGATGCGTTCAAAAACCATGTTTTAGAGATATATCAAGCGGAGTGAGTAGTATAGCAAAAACCAGTACAGGCTCACCCTCGGATTTGTCCGCGGACATTTGATGCGAATAGCATATGGTCATTGTTGATCTAAAGAACTCTTGGTACAGGTATAGAACAGGTCTGTACAGGTGTAAAATAGGTCTGTACCGGTTTAAAACAGGTATGGTAATCTGTTTAATGACATCTTGTTTTTTTCCTAATATCACCATACTTGCTTTATACTGGTGCAGACCTGTTTTACACCTGTACAGACCTGTTCTATACCTGTACCAAGAGTTCTTCAGATCAACAATGACCACATGCTATCCGCATCAAATGTCCGCGGACAAATCGGAGGGTGAGCCCGTACTGGTTTTGCTATACTACTGGAGTGGAAGAAATGCTTTGACAAATGTTTCGAACGCATGCAAAAGTGTATAATATAATGAAAGAGAATATTTTGAAAAATGATAAAGCAGTTTTCAATGAGAAATTTTGTTTTTTTTTTTATATTAGGCTCAAAATATAAATAGTGCGCCTCGTTGTGAAGTATGTGAGGCCGGATATATACATTTGTAATTCTGTATGCTTGTATTTGTAGAATGACAATTTATTTTGCTTCAAAATAACATAATTTCAATTCGAAATAACAGTTGCTAATTTATAGAAGTTCTTATATATACGTAATGTATATATGTATGTTATATGCAAATATTCACAGCAGCTAGTCTCAGGCATATCATATTACAATATTGTATTTCATTTATCAAAAGTGATAACAACTTCCTTGCAATATTATTGTGAACACGCAAGCATCACGCCACTTTGAATTCTGCTGATGCTTACGTGGCAATCCAAAGCTTATAAATATTATGTTCATACAAAATTACGACAGTTCAGAATAAACTCAAGTCATAAAAACATATTTATAAAACAGTCTAATAAACAGTCAATTTTAAAACTTATAGTTATTTTTTTAAAAAGTCATTTTTGAAAGTGAAAATCTAAAAATTGGCGCAGCCGGTAGGATTCTGCACGCGTTCAGAACACGGAAACTAACTGGGCGCGGTGGTTTTCCAAAATCTTTAAAAGAAGAAAAGAAGCTACGAAAATTTACAAGAAAACAACAGCAGCCACTATTCCAACCGTCCGTCAGGTCTCTTCGGCATTGGGAACAAGCCAGCGCTAACCCGGTGTAACAACGTTCACGAAGTAGGATTCTCCGGTCGCCCCGAGGAATGTGGATAACATTAACGTAAGTCATTTAAGAATCATCTCGCTTTTTATTGCATTTAAATATTTGCGAAACAGTAACGTTCATACTGCAAATTCAGTTCTATTTCCCTTTTAATATTTTTATTTCGGATCATATTAAGCTCACATTAGTTTCATAAATAAATCGAAAAGTTTATGAGATTAAGATCCAGGATGGTACCTCCACCGGAACAACAAACACAAAGTGTAGAACCTTATAAATTAAACGAAATATTTTTGATAATACCTGAATTCGACGGAAACCAAATATTTTTAAATTCATTTTTAAATGCTATTAATGTTGCATATAATATGGCAGTAGGAAATCAAAAGGTACTTGTAACGCTACACGTAAAAGCAGACTAAAGGGTCGTGCCGCAGAATTAATAAATTCTAGAAATCCCGAAACTTTAGTTGAAATCAAACAGCTTCTAGAAAGCCATTTTGGCGATTCGCGCGATCTCACTGCTCTCATCCAAGATTTACAAAGGATGAGGCAGCTGTCGAGTGAATCACCTCTTACTTCTATCTCTCGCTTACAAACGCATGAGGCAAAAATGAACGCCTCCATTAATAAACAAAGATTGACAAACGAACAAAAAGAAGCCCAAACTCAGCTCACAGACGCTATGATTTTAAATACATTACTTACAGGGTTAGAACCTAAAATAGGACATTCTGTCAGAGCTAGCAACCCACCTGATATGAATTATGTCAGCCGCTTTGCAACTGCGCTAGCAGTCCTTATCTCAATTCTTGGAGAAGTGCTGACAGAACATATTAAAACCTATGCTGTGTTCTGTATTCACATAGTTCAGTTAGGATGTAACATTCAAATTGTAAACATATACTTACAACAAATATTTTAATTAAACCAAAATTCAGATTGTGAAAGTTTCGTTTTTTTAAAAACCGGAAATCGGCGACGAAGTATATAAGTGGCGCAGTCGGATTTTTCGTGGGGCTTTCATCGTGAAAAACCTGTGAGTTTCAACTTACGAAAAAACAGACTTACACAAAAAAAAAGAACAATATACTGAGTGCTAACCGCAAGGACTCCATCGAGGAAAACCTAAGGACCGCCGTCGAGAACACAGGCATCGATGGTGTAAGTAGTCTTTTTTGTTCATGTCAGACTCCTCTTTATCCATTGATTCCTTAAGCGAAAACAATCAGGATTTAGAGAACACCTTAGTTAAGTTTTTCAGTCAATTAAAAATCAAAACGATAAGTAATTCTAGTGAAAGTAGTAAGAGTAGTGAAAGTAATATTGTTGAAAATAATTTAAATATGCCGAACGATCAAGTACCAATTTTAAATATTAAAAATCTATCAATTATTCCAAATTTTGATGGCAATCCAAATAAATTACATAGAATTATTAGTGCTTCGGAATCAATATTAAATCATTATTATGATAGACAAAATGCTAATAATTTCCAAAATACACTTTTAATGAATGGTATTTTAAATAAATTAGAGGGAAGAGCAGAAGAGATTGTCGCAATAAACGGCACATCAAATTGGGACGATATAAAAACTGCTTTGCTTCAAAATTTTGGCGATCAAAGAGACGAAAATTGCTTGAATCAAGATTTAGTAAATTTAAGACAAAAACCAAATGAAACACCGTATCAATTTCACGAAAAGGTTATTCATTTGCTAAATACAATTTGTAATTATATTGACCTTCATTGCGAAATTGCAGAAAGGCAATGTAAACGTAGTTTTTTTACAAAACAAGCTTTAAAAACATTTTTGGCAGGATTAAGAGAGCCTTTAGGACCTATAATTCGTGCAATGAGACCCACAACTCTTGCCCAAGCCTTACAATTTATTTCTGAGGAAGATAACGTTAAATATTTTCAAAAATCTATTCCAAATCCTAATGTTTTAGTTAAGAAACCTGTTGTAAATCACTCACAAAATTTTTATAACCCCTCATTTTCACAAATGAGTGGCCCTTCTAGGCCAATAATGTACCAACAACAACCAACGAGTTCTAACTTTCCACGCGGTCCAATAAATATTCAAAGACATCCTAATCCTAATAGATTTTTGACTAATTCACGAGTTTTTGGCAGACCACAAAATGTCTGGAAACCATCAAGTGATAATAACAATCAACAAAATAAACCAACGCCAATGAGTGTATCGACTAGAAATACGACACCTCAATTAAGACGACAAACACAAAATAATTTTTTCCAAAATAATAGTCAAAAGCCTAAATTTATTTCGGAAGAATTATTTAATGCCGAATTAGATAATCAACCAATAATTGATAACCCTGAATATTCTTATGACGAAGAACAGACATATGAATATTCACATCCTGCTGAGGAACAATTCGAAAATTTTCAAGAGGACCTGTACTCAATCGACGAAACATAGTAGAATATCATATTTCGACCAATAAAAAAGAACTGCCATATATTCAAATTTCAAAACCATCCCTAAAACTTCTTTTAGATACAGGCAGTACTAAATCATTTTTAAATCCCGAAATTGCCTCAAAATATTATTATGACAAAATTTCTTATGAACCTTTTACTGTATCTGCACTATTTCAAACATCATCTCATAAATATTGCGCAGAAATTCCTATTTTTCCAGAATTTAAACAAAAAGAAAATTTAAAATTTTATCTTTTTAATTTTCATAACGTTTATGACGGACTTATTGGACTTGATAATTTAAAACTTTTAAATGCCCAATTACATTTTGTAAATTCAAAATTAGTAACACCTAATTGTTCTATTCCTATTCATTATCAGCAATCAGGTCAACAAGTTTTATTGAATTTAAAAATTAGTCCACATACTCGAACGGTAACCAAAATTCCTGTTACTCAAAAACAATGTGAAATAATTATACCCCATCAACAAATTAAAAATTGTGAAATACCTGAAACTCTATCCGTGGCAGAAAATGGCTTTGCTTTAGTAGAAATATCCAATAAAACGGATAAAGAAATTATATTGCCCTTAACAGATCCAATTAAAACCATACCATTTTCGGAAAATAATTATAAACTATATTATGTAGACATGACTACCACAAGTGACAAAAAAAAAATAATTTAGACGTTAATAAATTAATTCGCACATCCCATATGAATCCCGAGGAACGCGAACAACTACTTAAATTATGTAGAAAATATGCGGACATCTTTCATACTGAAAATCAATCACTAACTTTTACCAATCAAATTAAACATTCCATAAAAACTAAAGACGATGATCCGGTGTATATTAAATCATATAGGTACCCATTTGTACATAAACCTGAGGTCGAACGCCAAATAAAATCAATGTTAGGACAAGGTATTATACGCCCGAGTAACTCAGCCTACAGTTCACCGATATGGATTGTGCCGAAAAAGGCAGACGCCTCCGGAAGGAAGAAATGGCGTATCGTTGTGGATTACCGAAAACTCAACGAGAAGACCATCGATGACAGGTACCCCCTGCCCAACATTTCAGATGTCCTAGACAAGTTAGGGAAGTGCAATTATTTTTCAACGCTGGATTTGGCAAGTGGATTCCATCAGATTGAGATGAATCCAGAAGACATCCCCAAAACAGCCGTCAATGTGGAAAATGGCCACTATGAGTACGTCAGGATGCCATTCGGCCTGAAGAACGCCCCAGCGACGTTTCAACGGGTCATGGACAACATACTAAGAGGACTACAAAATGAGATATGTTTGGTTTATCTAGACGATATCATCATTTACTCGACATCATTACAAGAACATCTTGTCAACCTATCAAAAATATTCCAAAGACTGAGAGAAACTAATTTTAAGATCCAATTGGACAAGTCCGAATTTTTGCAAAAAGAAGTGGCTTATCTTGGTCACATCGTGACACCAGACGGGGTTAAGCCCAACCCGGACAAAATTATGGCAATAGAAAAATATCCATTACCAAAAACAATGAAGGAGATCAAAGGATTTCTCGGTTTACTCGGATATTACCGCAAATTTATTAAAGATTTCGCGCGAATTACGAAACCAGTAACTGTTTGTTTAAAAAAGAATTCAATAATTGAACATACCCCCCAATTTATAAAATGTTTCGAAGATTGTAAAAAATTACTAACTAATGAACCAATTCTACAATACCCTGATTTTTCTAAAGATTTTATTTTAACGACAGACGCGAGCAATGTCGCAATTGGCGCAATCTTATCGCAAGGGACTATTGGAAGCGATAAACCGGTAGCGTTCGCTTCTCGAACATTGAACGATTCGGAACAAAATTTTAGTACTATAGAGAAAGAACTTTTGGCCATTATATGGGCGACAAAATATTTTCGGCCTTATTTATTCGGTCGTAGGTTCAAAATTGTAACAGATCACAAACCCCTCAAATGGCTAATGTCATTAAAAGAGCCAAATTCGAGATTAGTTCGATGGCGGCTCAAATTGGAGGAATTCGACTATGAAGTAGAATATAAAAAAGGTAAATGCAACACCAACGCTGATGCCCTTTCTCGCATTGAAATACACACAAAAGAATTCTTAGATTTTATGGATCAATATAATCGATCCCTGAGCACAATAGAAGCAGAACCAAATAATTCCGATAATCTGTCAATAATCGCAAATGCCAGCGAACAACCAAGAATGGAAGACGTCACTGAAGAACCATGCCCACCAGCATTAAGAAGACCTACTACAGATACCGAAGAAACTATATCTGCAGACGAACCAGAAAAAAGAGACTCCGAAGAGACAATCTCTGCAGAGGAACCAGAAGAAAGCGACACTGTGCACACAAGTCACGAAAATCCAATACAGGAACTTCCAATATCAGAAAAAGCACTAAATTTATTCGATTTTCAACTAGATATAACTTTTGTCTTACATTCACCCGCAAAACCAGAAATTAGACAAATATTTCCAAATAAAAAACGAATTTCCGCCGAGTTGTCTGTATTCGAATTAGAAAAAGATGTAATTGATTTTTTCAAAAATTATTTAGACCCAAAATTTACGTACGGTATTTATTTTAAAGATGAGACATTCGTACCGCAACTTTGGGAAATTTTACAAAAAACGTTTAAAAATTCAGCATACAAACTAATTAAGTGTAATAGCATTTTACAGGATGTTATAGAAAAAGACTTACAGAAAGATACAATAAAAAATTATCACGAAGGTAAAACCAATCACAGAGGGATTTTAGAAACTGAAACTCGCATAAGACGATCATATTACTGGCCCGGTTTAAAAAGCGATGTTACAAATTATATCAATAATTGCGAAATTTGCCAATCCAATAAATATGATAGAAATCCACCTAAACAAAAATTAATGATAACTCCTACACCATCAAGACCTTTCGAAATTGTTCATATTGATACCTTTCAGGCACAAGGACAAAAATTTTTGACACTCATCGATACTTTTTCTAAATATGCTCAAGCTTACCCCCTAGCAGGTATGTTGGGTACAGAAGTTGTTAAAGCTTTTCTAATTTTCATGACCCATCATGGGTTACCATCGCTTGTAATTATGGATAACGGAACTGAATTAAAAAATTCCATAGTACAAGAATTTTTTAAAATTCATAAAATTGAAACTCATTATATTACAGTCAATAATCCCCAATCTAACGGACCAATCGAAACATTTCACTCCACCATCATTGAACACTTAAGAGTAATACGAGCAAAAAATAAAGGTAAAATCGATATTTTAAATCAAATGCCATATGCTATATTAGGTTATAATAATTCCATACATTCAATTACCAAACAGAAACCTATTGACATTATTAACGGACATATAAATACTAAAGACCCCTTTGACAATTAATGAATAATTATATGCAAGAACATGGCGAAACCACTAAGGAAATTTACAAAAAATTAAATGAACAATTATCTCAACAAAAAGAACATGTTATTGAAAGTCATAATGAACGACAGAATCGTCATGACCCTTTGACATATGAACCAGACACTGACGCATACAGGAAAATTATCACAAAAAATCGTAATAAATTAAATCCAAAATTTTCTAGAGACAAAGTTATTCAAAACAGGAAAATAAAAATAAAAACTATTAGTAATATATTACATAAACAAAATCTAAGAAGAGCCCGGTCTAATAAAAAGAAATTGTTACAGGAACCAACTGTTCATCCTGATCCTGGTGATATCCAAGATCATGCTTCAGGAAGTAACGATAACTAACCTAAATAAGAATCCTGGGATTCTCCCGTATAAATTAGGTACAGCCAAAGTTAAATCCAATACACACACCTTTATCCACTATTTTGACTTAGACCCTATCAAAAATGAGATAAGAATATTAAAACAGCTATATATAAATATAACTATTACAATAAACGAAACCCTCAATCAATTATACTATTTTGAATTAAGTAATTTTGATAGAGCTCTGCAATATCAATTAACATTAGCTGAACAAAAATTCAATTCTCTAAGCCCTACAGGTAGAGTTAAACGTGGTCTTATTGATGGATTAGGCACCATAATCAAAAGTATTTCTGGAAACTTAGATGCAAATGATGCTGCTCGTTACGATCAAGCAATTTCCGATCTGCAAAATAATCAAAAAGAAATCACTCAAAAATTAAACAGACAAATTTCTCTTACCACTCAAATGATTGATAATTTCAATAAAACAATGACATTAATTAGAAATAACCAAATTGTAATTACTTCCGCTTTAAATAAAATGAGAAAAGAATTAAATAAATTTATTTTTGACTTTAATCATTATCTGGAAATCAAAAATACCTTAGATCAAATTAGTTCGACATTAAATCTAATTTTGCAATTATTAAATGATGTTGAAAATTCAGTCACTTTCGCCAGATTAGGTACACTGCACCCTAGCATTTTGAAGATCGATGAACTAGAATCAATTTTAGATACTATTATAAAATATAATACAGTCAATCAATTAATTTTTCCACGCAATTCAAAAAATACTCATAGGTATTATAATTTAGTTGACACTGAGGCTTACTACTCAGGTACAAAAATTGTTTTCGTGGTTCATTTCCCAATTATTTACCCCCAAATATTTTCCTATTATCATCTTTACTCGATTCCTACCCAAAACCTCACAACAATTGTTCCAAAAAATACCTATCTGGTTATGAACGAAAACCTCTACGAGTATACATCGATACCTTGTATCAAGTTACACCCTGACTACTATTGCCCTGAAAATAATTTAATCAACGGGATCAATAAAGAAGATTGCATCTTTGAATTATTACGATTGGAGTCCACCCACGAAAATTGTGTAGTTACACCCATACAAATCGCCGATACTGTGGTGCAACAAATCGACTCGATTTATGTTAATGAAAAGTCAATCAGTGAAGGTCAGCCAATGCTTCTACCAGAAATCATTATTCAACATAATTCACCTGTACCTTCTCCAACCCAAATAAATTTAGAAAACGTCGAACTTGACAAAATTCATGAGCTACAGAAACAACAACGAAGTCTGATACCTATCGATCTCACTCCAAATCGAACTACATGGACCAATACTTTTTGGACAATCCCAATATATATTATTTTAATTTTTACTGGCCTATATTTCACATATGCATTTATCCGAAGAAGAAGAAGGACGACCAACGAACCCGGTAGTGACCAGCCGCAACCCAGCACTTCGGCATTTTTCACTCCTTGAAATATGCCTCAATTTAGGGATGGAGGAATTATGTCAGCCGCTTTGCAACTGCGCTAGCAGTCCTTATCTCAATTCTTGGTGCTGACAGAACATATTAAAACCTATGCTGTGTTCTGTATTCACATAGTTCAGTTAGGATGTAACATTCAAATTGTAAACATATACTTACAACAAATATTTTAATTAAACCAAAATTCAGATTGTGAAAGTTTTGTTTTTTTAAAAGCCGGAAATCGGCGACGAGGTATATAAGTTATGTTAACAGCCATTTCTAGAATCAAACGCGAACTTCAACTTAATTATTTCGAAAACCAAAAAAGTAATTTTAACCGAAATACAAATATGCAATGCAGACCGAATACACCAGTTAAACAGTGTTCTATTTGTAAGCGAATAGGTCACACTAATACAGAATGTCGCCAAAGACCGCATAATTTTGGTAATTCATCACAGACAAATTTTTCTAGGCCCTCATATCAACCCCCACATCAACAACAGTTCCAAAGAACTTACCCAAATATACAACATAGTCAAACACATCAACAAAGACCCCCGGTTATCATGCCAAATCCGAATTTTGGTGGTAATAGACCTCCTACAATTCAACCAAATCCAAATTACCAACCTTCAACTAGTAGACGAACATTACATTTAAATAAAGAGGACCAACCCCAGCAGGAAACTCCTCAGAACTATTATACTGTTAATAGCTCGTATAACGATAATAACCAAGATCCGTATAATGAGAATTACCAATACCAAAACCAGAACGAAAACTATTATGCTGCTAATAGTTATGACGAAGCGACAAACCAGAGTTATTATACTGATAATAACCCATATGAAAATCCCACTCAAGACAACGCAAACGAACAATACCCAAACCAAAATTTTCAATTAGGCCAACCCCTTCAACCGGACCCACCGAATATCGAAACCCAAGATCACAGTATTGCGGAACTACAAGCCCAAATTCGCGCAATGAATTTGGACAATTTCAACCCCAATTTAAACTTTCCGGAACAGAACTTTCTGTAAGTCCAGCTTTGTCATTAAATTCAAAAAATCTGTTTTACATTAACGACTCTAGTAATACTTTTAAACTACTAATTGATACAGGTGCAGGAATTTCGATTTTTAAACCAGAAACATGTAAAAACTTCCGGTATAGATATCCCGAAAATGTAACCATCCAAGGCATTACAAATCAAAAAATTTACATTAACGAATCCACCTTAGTACCTTTTTCAGCAACTGATCCTCATAAAGTTTATATTTGTAATCTTGATATCGAATTTGATGGTCTACTTGGCTCAGATTTCCTAGAGCACTATAACTGTATAGTAGATCTAAAAAATAAACAACTTATAACAAACTTCAAGACTATTCCTTTACATAAAGCCACAGAAAATATCACACCGCAAACGTACCAAAATTCAACAAACAATCCAACAGATAATAAAATTTCCATAGAACCCCGGACTGAACAAATATTTAAATTTAAATGTAATCTTAGTAACACAGATGCTATACTGTTAGCATCAGAGATAGAAAAGGTACATATTCCCAACGCGGTAGTCAAAATAAACCATAAAGGTGAATTTCTTGCTTCCGTGTTAAATGCGAATGCAATACCAAAAACAATCGATTTTAGCGAAATAAAATTAGAGCCACTCCAACATTATTCACTAAATAATATGAACGAATGTGTCTATGAGACCCAACTTAACAGACATGACGAAATAAAACGACAACTTCGCCTAGACCATCTCAACGAAGAAGAAAAAGACCTAATAACACAACTCTGTCTAGATTTTGCTGACATTTTCTACCTTGAAGGGGATCAATTGACTTTTACTAACGAAATAAAACACTCCATTGACACAAACGAGTCGAAACCCGTGTTTACTAAGTCCTACCGTTATCCTCAAATCCATAAGGAGGAAGTAAAACGTCAAATATTCAAAATGTTAGATGAAAATATCATCCGACCATCTAATTCACCATGGTCTTCTCCTATCTGGGTAGTCTCCAAAAAGCTTGACGGTTCAGGCAAGCAGAAATGGAGAGTTGTAGTAGACTACAGAAAGCTCAACGAGCTAACTGTAGGAGACAAATACCCACTTCCCAATATTTCCGACCTTCTTGATCAACTTGGCAAATGCCAATACTTTACAACCCTTGATCTGGCCTCTGGTTTTCACCAGATTGAAATGGACCCAAGAGATATTCAAAAAACCGCTTTTACTGTCGAAAACGGTCATTTTGAATTTGTAAGACTTCCCTTTGGTCTTAAGAATGCCCCATCAACGTTTCAAAGAGTGATGGATAACATTCTTTTAGGTATACAAAATGAGAGGTGTCTCGTCTATATGGACGACATCATCATCTACTCTCCTACCATCCATGAGCACACTTCCAGGCTCACAGAAGTCTTCAAAAGGTTACAAAAGGCAAATCTGAAAATCCAACCAGATAAATGTGAATTCCTACGTAAGGAAGTAGCTTATCTTGATCATTTAGTCACAAAAGAAGGTGTAAAGCCAAATCCGTCTAAGATAGAATGTATCAGAAAATTTCTTCAACCCGCCAACCAAAAAGACATAAAATCCTTTGTAGGCCTTGCAGGTTATTACCGCAGATTTATTCATAATTTTGCCAAGATATCAAAACCATTAACTAAACTGTTACAAAAAGATACTCCCTTCATCTTTGATTCCGAATGTCAAACGTCTTTCGAAACTTTGAAACAAGCTCTAACCACAACTCCTGTTCTTGCATACCCAAACTTTGAAGAATGCTTCGTACTTACCACAGACGCAAGCGCTTTTGCGATCGGCGCAGTACTTTCCCAAGGTCCTATAGGTAAATACCTACCTATAGCATTTGCTTCTAGGACCCTTTGCAAAGCCGAGACGAAGTATTCTACGATAGAGAGAGAACTTCTCGCTATTGTCTGGGCAGTTAAACATTTTCGCCCATACATCTTCGGCAGGAAATTTAAACTCATAACTGACCATAGACCACTCACTTGGCTCTTTTCGATAAAAGACCCAGGAAGTCGTTTAGCTCGATGGCGCCTCAAGCTCGAGGAATACGACTATACAATCGAGTATAAACCAGGCAAGGTTAATAAGAACGCCGACGCCTTATCCAGGATAAAAATTAATTATTTTAAAGAAATTTCAAAATTTCAATCCCAAGCAAACTTATCACCGATTCCCATATATCCAACCCAAACAACTGACGATGACGAAATCGACTCACAAAATGACGAACAACTTAACGATGACGAAACTAATAACATTTATCAAGAATTTGGAACTTTCGTTGAATTATACAAAACGAGATCTCTTATAGATTACTCTAAAATCGAATATTCTAATAATCAATTGCTGAATAGAAGCAACAAAAATATTTTAACAGTCTTCCAGCAAGACAATATAAGAGAAACCCATAATCAAATTCTAGAAGACCTTTTCGAAGAGAACGCAGATTTTCAAAAATTAAAAATAAATGTTTTATCAAGTAGATCAGTTCGAAATAGGAAATACCTCATTGTTCCTCTTCCGAATAATCCTGATACTGTAATAGAATATCTTTTTGCCTCAATATATAAATGTCAAGACATATTTAAATCATCCGAAACATATTATGTTGAATTCTCGAAATCTTGTCATTTGTTTTAGCGGAAAAGGACGTAAAAATAATAGTGTGTCAAGATATTACAAAGACACCTGAACCAGATGAAATTCCTATCATCTTGAATCAATATCACTCCGGTAAAGCTAATATTCATCGCGGCATAAACGAAACTATCCGCCGCATTAGACAAAAATATCATTGGAAAGGCTTAACCAAAGATGTTGAAACTCTTATCAAAAATTGTCAAGTATGTCAAAAAGTTAAAGTATGTCGTAAAAATTTAGACTCGCCACTAGTCATTACAGAAACTCCTAGAACTCCTTTCGAGCGAATAAATGTTGATATCTTAGAAGTGCCTACCAGAAACTATGCCCTTACAATTAGAGACGAGCTTACAAAATTTAGTCAAGCTTACCCAATTAATGATAAAAGTGCGAAAGCAGTAGTAAACACTTTATTGCTTTATTTCCAACATTATGGAACTCCCCTAAGGATCCATTGTGATTATGGAAGAGAGTTCGACAACGCTCTTCTTAAAGATTTATACACTCTCTACAATATAAAGCTCACCTATTCTAGCGTAGGACACCCCCAGTCAAATGGATCCCTCGAAAGATTCCATTCGACACTTTTAGAAATGATTAGAGCCCGCATGATCGAAAACCCCAACGAGCACCCTTTCAATATATTGCCATACGCGATAATTTGTTATAATAATTCAACCAACAAAACACACGGATTCACGCCGTATGAACTTGTTTTTGGTCATACCTCTAGTAGACCACCCGAAACCCTATATAATCCAAAAGAGTTGATCACTAAGTATGTCAGAGATTTGAACAATCGTATATCTCACTATTATAAGGTAGCACGAGCCAAAACCGAATCGCAGAAACAAAAAGCAAAGGTTCGTTTTGATCAACACGTCTCCGAAAATCTTCCTAAATATAAAGTTGGAGACAAAGTGTATTTAAAAGAATCCCAAATTAAAGATAAATTGCGAAATAAATTCAATGGCCCCTTTGAAATCTTAGAAATATATAACAATTCTGCCACTCTTTTAAATACAAAAACAAAACAAAAAACCAAAGCAAACTTTGATCGACTAAAACCGTATTCTGAAAATTAATCATTTTACAGGTTTGCTATGCTGATCGGAACAGCATATTCCCAATCTCAAATAACACCAGTAAAAAATACGATAGGAGTCTACTATCATGACGAATCAAAACTAATAGTCTCCAATGACAAGTGGATCCTATTGGTACACAAAAATTTATCCAAGTATTGAAAATGCGTTCAACAGTAATAATAATATTTTAAGGGCGATAACAAACATGCTTGATAACAATTACCATAGCATGCAGAAATTTCACTCTGAAGTTAAAACACATGTCACGCTATTGATACAAATTTCGAATTCAATTAAAGAAAAACTCCAAGAAATCCTAGTAGAAACAAAACGCTATAAGCGCGGAATAATAGACGGACTAGGTAGCATATTTAAATCAATTACTGGCAACCCCGACGCCTCTGACGGTAAATTCTACACAGAGAGTATTAATAAATTAAACCAGGACCAACGTCAAGTGGAAAACCTACTAAAAAACCAAATTTCTGTTACTATGTCAGTTATAAAAACATTTAACGAAACAATTCAAAAACTTCAAATTGACGAAAAAGCTTTCAATGACGACATAAACAAAATTAAGAGAGCGATTCACCAACTAGGAGACAAACTTGCCCTAGTCGAAGCCAAAATGTTTTTCTTTGAAATCTGTGAAAACCTACTAGAAAGTTATATGTACCTTCAAGATAACATTAATGATATTCTAAATTCTATTACATTTGCACGTTTAAAAATTATTCACTCATCAATCATTACACCAGATAGTTTAATTGCATCCCTTCAGGAAATATCTCAGAACTTAATCAAGAATAACTTACCCCTATCAGTAAAACATTCAGAAATTGCTAAATATTTAGAAATAATAGAATTAGAAGCAGTCCAGACACAATCAGATCTTGTTTTCGTTCTAAAGATTCCACTGGTAGAACAACAACTTTACACCTTATACTATTTGTACCCAATTCCCGTCCTAGATAATAGAACTGGATTGCATCACATACTGTCACTTTCTCAAAAATATATCGCGAAAAATGATGATTCTTTGATGTACGTACCCATCAAGGACCTAACAGGATGCAAACAACTAAGTCCTCTTAAGAAGCTCTGTTCCAACCTCTATGTATATCCGATAGATAATAGTGCAGCATGTGAAGCTCAACTATTCAAAAATCTTGTAGAAATGCCGAAGAACTGTCATAGCATTTTAGTATACGGACAAGGCTATAAGGTACAAAAACTCGAAGCCAATACATGGCTGGTTATAGTTTCAAGTCCCACTCACGTTAAAATAAAATGTGCAAATTCGAATACAGAAACTACAATCATTAACGAAAATTCTGTTTTAAAACTTCAATCAGAATGTAACGCCTTTGTCGGCATTACAAAAATACAGGCCGAAAACCGCAAGCTGCTTAACGTAACAAGTAATCCACATCCAGTGATAATTCCCTACGATTGCTGCAGTATGATACCAGAAAATTTTGAAATGCCCAATTTGAAACCTTTACAATTCGACAATCTAAATATCGAAAACTTAGAAGTCTCCAACCATAAGCTAGAACAATATTCCAGGGACTTAGATAAAATAATAAACGAACCCTTCGTGACTAGAAATATTTCATGGTTCACTTATATAACCATAGCTCTATTAATCAGCCTGATCCTACTCTACGTAGCCCTCAAATGTAGAAATAGGTTCAAAATTGACAAGGAACGTCCAGAGTCCATACACAGGGAAGCACTAAAAAGAATTAACACCCTGCTAAGAAGAAGGCCCAACATCCACCAGACTAATGAAGACACCCCTGAAGAATTATCCTAAAAGTTGAAGTGTAACATCAACTTTTTTTGAAAAAAGGGAGTTGTTATATGCAAATATTCACAGCAGCTAGTCTCAGGCATATCATATTACAATATTGTATTTCATTTATCAAAACAACTTCCTTGCAATATTATTGTGAACACGCAAGCATCACGCCACTTTGAATTCTGCTGATGCTTACGTGGCAATCCAAAGCTTATAAATATTATGTTCATACAAAATTACGACAGTTCAGAATAAACTCAAGTCATAAAAACATATTTATAAAACAGTCTAATAAACAGTCAATTTTAAAACTTATAGTTATTTTTTTAAAAAGTCATTTTTGAAAGTGAAAATCTAAAATGTATATTTTACTTTTGTTTGAAAAAAAATCATAGTAGACCAATATGCCACAGTTTAAACAAATGCTACTATTTGAAGTTGTCATTTTTGACAACATATTTATGACAAATTGGCATCGTCGTTCTAGAGATTAAACTGTTATAAGAAGATACGGTACACATTTTGTGCATCCAAGCTCATTTTAATCGACTTCCGTCTCCTAAAACCCCAGGTTAAGGAGAGGATAATACATACATAAAGACAGGGATATATACACACATGTTCAAGCCGAGGTGCTAACCCCAATCAAATGTATTTTATGTATGGCGTACCACCGCATTTTGTAATATCCAGATAGTTGGATCGACGGAGGAAATGATGGCCGCCACGTTTACCTGATTTGCCATCTTGTGTCCCTCCTGTCCACACCTGAGGCACAGCCGCCTCCTATCCACCCCTCTGCAATGGGCCACGACGTGGTCGGTGCTCCAGCATCTCACGCATTTCGTCTGGAAGGGTTTGGCTTTTACCCTACACCTTTCCCGCCTATACGTATTCTCCCTTTGTCTAGGAGCTTTTTAGTCCCCGCCTTGCTGACCTCTAGCACAGTTACCTGACTGTCTGCTGGACCCGATATTAGGGACACAACGGAGATCTCCCCATCCCCTAGTTGATCCCTCAGGGCCTCCTTTACATCTTCCTCCGTAGCAAGTGAGTCAATGTCCCTCACAGAAAGCCTTGCTGTATTTTTCATTGCCCTATCCTCCGTCCCTCCTACCATTTTCAATATCTCACTTCTAAGGACGTCCGCCTTAGTTCCCCTTCCTTTAATATTAAGGAGGAGCTCTCCTTCCCTGTTTTTCCTTAGACCTTGTATCTCCACTCCAATGGTCTTCGGATCCACACTCTCCTTAACTCTTCTTAGCATATCAGAGTACGTGCTTTTCCCAACCTTCACAATGACCGCCGCGGGTTTATTGCTACGCCTAGGGACCGTCTCAGCCCCATCTTCCTTGGGCTTCCCCTTCATTGGCCTTGCCTCGACGACAACTTTCCATTCGGGATCCTTCTCCCTTCCCTCCTGTCGCTCCTGGCCCGCTTTCGTCGGGGGGTACATGGATTTCTACCTCTTCGCCTCGAAAGACGAATTCGGCCACCTTACGGATTTTTCTCCATTCCGTAACCCTGTGAGGTGGGAACACCAACCTCTTCCTTCCCTACTTCTTCATCAAGTCCTTAAGATGACCTAATGCTTCCAGCAGGGTTTCAGTGGTTCCAGGTATGTTCCCCTCCTCCACCACCATCAAGTGGTAGGCATACCTATCCTTGATGACTTCCTCCTCCCCTTCCTTCGAGGGTCTAGCTGTCAGGTGACGCAGATATGCTACTCCCCCAACAGGAACCTCCTGATCACCAACCTCCTGGCTTTCCAAGAATTTCTCCTTCGTAGCCTTTCAGATCTCTTATTACTTTCTATTATTTCTTCTATTTTTTTATTCATTTCTTCTCGCTTTTTTCTTCGGCAGATTCGGTTTACTAATCTCCTTTTATTGCTATATTCTACCTGATTTGCTTTTGTGTTTCTTTGTAATGCTTTTTCCATACGTCATTTTTCACTTTCACAGCCTCTCTACATTCCTCATCATACCAATTGTTTTTCTTTTTACTTTCTTCTCCCACTACTTCACCGGCGGTTTCTGTTATAGATTCTTTGATTATGTTCCATTCCTCGTCTATACGTAGTTCTTGCTGGTGTTCGTTTTCTAGGAGTTTTCTTCCAATTTATCCTTGATAAATATGTTTTACGCGGCCATTTCTTAGTTTATCTACATCCCATTTTTTTGTACTTTTCGTCCGTTCCGCGTTTACAATTGATATTCCGTGTTTGTATCTGGCTACTAGTAAATAGTGGTCTGACTTGTTGTTTGCCCCACGATATACTCAAGCGTCCTCTATTGAGGAGGCCCATCTTTTTGATATTAGTATATGATCTATTTGGTTTACATTATTAGTGCCTGGTATTCTCCATGTTCCTAAGTGTATTTCTTTGTGTGGGAAGCATGTACTAATTACTTTCAAATTGTTGGCAGTGGCAAATTGTGTCACTCTCATCCCATTTCCGTTTGTAACTTACTTGATCGCTTGTGGATTTTCATTCGTTTAATAAAATCATCCATAACATGGACACATAAAACTGGCTCTACTTCCTATATAACACGTTGAACGTTTGTTTTGAGGTTATTGATTGTTGCTGGCTGGGAGGATACACTTTTCCTTTAACATAACCTCCAAGGAAAATGTCCAGTAGTGTTAAATCATAGGATCTTGCAGGCCAATTAATGTCAGTATTCCGCGCGATAACATAACCAAAAAATTTGGTATGCAACAGAGTTACGAATGCACGTGCTGTATGATACGTTGCACCGTCGCGTCGTGTTAAAGCCACATGTTCAAATGCAAATAATCAATTTGGTGAAAAAATGAATTGTTTTTATCATATCACAGTGTTCCTCATTTACTGTGATAGCGTTATCAGTTTTATTTTCAAAGAAATATGGTCCAATTACCTCACCACTTCCAAATATGCACAAAATCGTGTATCTCTATGGATGTATTTCTTTTTCGTGAACAGCATATGGATTCTCAGTATCCCAAATTCGACAATTTTATTTGGTGGCGTATCCGTCAAGATGAAACTGTGTTTCATCGCTGAATAAAATGTTGTTGCAAAAATCAGCATCACCTTTTTCCTTTTCTAACACAAAATTAACGACCCTTTATGACGTTGTAAATGGACTGTAATTTTTAATTGTTGTGTCAACTGAATTTGATATGCTGACAGATGCAGATATTTCTTTAAAATACGAAACGTGGTGGCTCTTGACAGAGTCAATTGTTATGTACCTTACATATAATAAATTGAAATTGTAAATTAAGATTCACTTAAAACTCAAAACTATATCCAAGTACTTTTTGTGTATGATTGGTCTATTTTTATACACAAATTCTTTATGATCATCACAAGGTAAATAATAATCTATAATCAAAGTTTGTCGATTGGTATAGTGGATTACGCTCCAGCCTTTTGCCTGGAGGACGTTTCGTCGGCATTTTGGCGATGTCGGTGTCGCTTCGGCATCGCAGATTCAACACTGACAATGAGTGGCGACAAGAATTAGTTAACTACCGAGATATCAAATATTATCTTGGTCAGAAGTGGTCATTATATGACTATATTTTATATGAATACAATTTCCAAATTCTTCTTTACAATTATTCGACATGTTCCATAAGAGTAGTTTGAGACAGTAGGTTGAAAGGCTTTGTAGACTTTTATTCCATATGTTCAACATAATTAGTCTTCTGTTCGAAAAGTTGGTCTGCCACCACCTATTTTATAATTCACAGAGGCAGTTTCGAGCAATACGTAATTCTTAATTAAGGCATAAAGATTCTTTAATATTTCTGCAGTCTATCTGCTAGTACTTCTGCTAAGTTTATAATTGTCCAAATATGAACGTGGTCTGTATTCTCACATTTCATGAACTGGCATACTAAAAATAGAATTTAGTAATGTAAATGTGCTTTATGGTGATAATCAAAATTGAACTGCTTAAGAGCGCAATAACAAGAGTAATTCACAAGAACTTTTAAACAAAATAATTATTGACATAAATGCATGATATTATTACCTTAAGCAATAATTTCAAAATCCACCCTTTGATCAATATAATTATCCGTACAACGGTATGAAATTAAATACATGCATATTTGTATGTCTATCCGTAGAAATATTAGTATTGTTGTATCTAAAATAACGAAGTTATTATATACTTAAACGGAACCTAAATCCAATTTAGACATGAATTGCTCGACCATTTTTGGGAATATGAAAATGAATGGTGTTTAATTAAATATGTTCCTCGTAAAGGTACTAATCAGGGGCGTAGCGTGAGAAAAGAATCTAGGGATGTGATAAAAATTTTATAAGAGAAGGAGGTATAGTCAGAGGCCATATGAAAATGGTAAAAAAAGACAGTAACCTAAAATATTTATGCCGAGATATATATCTTAATTTTTAAAATGAAGATTAATTTTTCGATTTTTGTTTGTCCAGCGAAAACGTCTATCACTATTTCTTCAAATGCTGGAGACGATGTCATATCTTCTAATAAGGCACTTTCAATATTTATTAATGCTAAAGCTGATAGTCTTTCTTGCTTTTGAGAATTTCGCAGATAAGTCTTTATTCTGTTTAAACATGAAATGATCTTTTCGCGGAACTGCTTGTGGCAGGAATAGTCAAAATTAAACGACACAATTTTGATGACTACGGTAAAACAAAAGATAATTGAAAGGGTCAATATTTTGGTGAAGCTCAAACACAGTGCTCGTTTTCATATCGGGATCACTATAAATCACTGAAAGTTTGCTCTTTAAACGATTTGCGTCAAACAATGTTCCATATGTATCTATTAAAGAAGAAAAAAGTTCGTCAGGAAAACGTTTCACGAATGAAGCAAATTATGTAGAATCTAGATTTAAGAATATTAGTTTAGAAATTTAACTAAACTAATAATGTTCAAAGTAATAACGTCCAAAATTTCATAAAACACTCATGCGTAGGTGCTTTTCTTATCTTCTTCAGGAATTAACTCCAAACGCATTATTTTACTTGGTGGTTGATTTTCTAACACAAATCTGTCCATACGGTCCCAAACGTCACTAAACTCGTTTCTCATTTTTTGAATATGTGATTTGAAATCGGCGATCTTTTTATTGCAGTAACTAATATCTGATATTTTTATCTGTAGAATTTTAAACAGACTCTCGGAATGTCGGAATATTGCAGAAAACACTGCTAAGAAAAAATTAAAATCAAAGTCGCACTTAAAAGGCCTCTAGCACAAATAACCATTTCTCGATTTCGGATGAGCATTCGATATGAGCGAGGGGGCGGCGCAATATTATTGTCATTTGCTTACTCGTTAATTATTATTATAATAATAATTAACGATTAGTCACACTTATAACAATACTTATTAATTATTACTATATCTAAATTATTGTTACTATATAGATAATAATCATACATTACTATAGTTTTAGATGTTGCATTCGATCCTGAGTTCATTCAAACTACAGCTGGATTATGTTACGCCTAAAGCTTTTAAAATATTTTATTTCATTATTTAAGATCCATTGAACCACTTGCCTGATAAGTGCTGAAATTATTAATGGACATACTATGGAATACGGTGGGTATTCAGGTCAATTGTCCTACCCAAAGTTAATGAAAATGCAACACGTTGCTCTACCTGTACAACATGTATGAGAAAACTATCGTATTTTCCTATAGAGTTCGAGAGAGTATATTATTCGTACTGCATTCTGGAATAACAGACTTCTATATCGATGCTTATTTTATTTTCACTAATTCGATCTAGGTAAGTTTTAATATAATTAAATTACATGGTATCTGTATTATCAAAAAACATTGAAGCAACTAATAAGGTTTAGAGAAAGAGCATGCTACTTTGAAACTAGATATAAAACTAAATAGGAGTATACTGATCTGTAACTAATTCTAAATTTCAGCTGTATTTAATGATGTAAAGTAGAATTTTAATTATATTTCCTACGTAAACTATGTAATGGTTTAGTTAACTACTATAAGCAGTTACTTACACTAATAACTAACTTTAACAATAATGGTAATAGGAACCCGAAACATTATGTTATTCACACTGCCTCTTCATTCTACAAATTATGAACTCACTGCGCCTCTACACTAATAAGAACTGTCAATACCCACCAACATAATATTGATGTTTTGCTCCGTCTTTGTTATTTTTTAAGGAAGCTGTAAAAAAATGTATAATGTCGTTTTTTTCGCGATTTATTAGAGTATTTTAGTTTTAAATTTAGTATGTTCTTAATATCATCTTAGGTTAAGAATAATAGGCCTATAGTTTGTCTTTTTTTTTTTGAGGATACTATCACGCAAATAATGTAACTCAGTTTTGTTAACGAATTTCTAGATGGCCTACCTGTGTAGCCACTCGAACATATTACCTGGTAATGGTTTCCGTATTAATAAATAATTCATATAAAGGGTGGCTTTAAATCAATGTATTAATTTCTTGGGTCTCCTTGGGTTCGATCTGTACAATTTGGAAATAAGATACAAATTTAAAGTTAGACTAGCCCCATAAAATATATTACTTATACCAGTTTATGGGGTTGTAAACTTGATCCTTATGAGGCTGCCTCGAATAGGGTTCTAAGAAGAGAACCACATATTACTCTTTTGGTTTCTTGATTATTTCTCTTCACTTTTTAGTTCGATAACACATTCATATAGACTATAGTTCAACGTTGTAATGTTACTTTAAACTGTACTAACTAACACTTACTTAATAATTACAGGTTAAATTACAAAACTATACACAAAATAATGAATTAATTTGATGTGTAGGCAACTCAGCACTTATCAGTCCCTCCTCATCAGTTATTTATCTATATCCACCAACAAGCATATCTGAAGCTTTATGAAGAAAAATGAAAAAACTGATTATGATGGCCACCAATCAGGTACAACAAACATATTGTCATTTTTTTAATAAAATTTTTATAAATGCTCTAATATGTTAACAATAAAGTAATAACCATGAATTCATAACCAAATTTTAAAAACAGAAACAAAAAGACAAATTTTGCAAATATATTTGAATGACTACATTTTAATGAGAATATAATGGTTTTACGTATACGGGTTTCCCATTTTTGATACAAGGGTAAACTTAATGTTTAAGTACAAACAAGCCGTAATTCCAAATAGTCGTATTTCAGTAAAAGGGAATGAAAGTTTTAGCTCTCATATATGGAGGAGATTTAGGAATCCAGGTCTCAATTATAGATCAATTGTATATTCATTCACCTACTAGTCGAAGTATGTTAGTTTACATTAAATATGTATAACCATGATTATGAATATAAACAAATAAATAATAAGATAAAAGAAACATAAAAAAACTGATTAGAGGCAAGAATGATATAGACGAGATAGAAAAAACATGAGAAAAGTTTTTTCTTGATCAACGAAAACCATGACTCAAACCCGCTTGGAAACATATGAATATGTACAGGGTGAGCGAAACTCGATGTCTCAGCTCTGTTATGAGAAAAGGAAAAACGATAGAGAAAATCTGAAATAAGGTTCTTAAATGGGATTGAGAAAGGTTCATTTAATGTCAAATTTACATGTATTTCCATATTTGGAAACTTAAGTAATGACGTCGCCAAAATTCTTTTCCCAGAAACATACCTAAGTTTTGGCACATTTAAAAAGAGTTGATATTTATGAATAAATTTTGCAAATCTTTTTCCGTTAAAAAATTATAAGCAAATTTGTAAAAAAATATCAAAAATTCGCAATCGTCACGATTTAAAGAAGTAGCCTTTGAAAACACATAGCAAAGTTGCATCCGTCAATAATTAATCTAATGGTTGACAAATATTATTTTGTTGTCATTTGACTTTGAAAAATGTTCACAACGAAAAAATCGATATGTTATTAGTTTATGGGGAATCTCAAAAGAACCCTAGAAGAGCAGATCAGTAATACTCCCAGAGATTCCGAACGATTTATTCCAAGCTTAAAAATATTTGCAAGATTGGAACGCAATTTACGTGCAAAAACGAGGCATTTTCTTCTCGAAAGGGAAGATAATTTTTAAAAGGGTCAATTCTGACAATACTATTGTCACTGTCTTGCAGTATTTTGAAGACCATCCAAGGAATTCGATTCGTCAGGCTTGTCGTGAGTTGAATTTAAAATATAGTTCGGTACGAAAAATTTTGAAAGAAAATAGTTATCACGATTATAAAATTCATAACTTAGAACACTTGTCAGATCAACATCAACAACGAAGAATTAATTATGTTACCAAGTGATAGTAAACTTAGAGATCAATGACAATCGGTTTTTTCAGCATGTGTTGTAGACGAACGAAGGCCATTTTGTTAGTAATGATAAGCCCAATAAAGAAAATGAACATTTTTGGGTTACTGAAAATCCATATTTTGTCAATCCGATTGAAAACCAAGCACACTTCGGAATTAACGTTTGGTGTGGTATTTATTAATGGGCATTTGATTGGTCCATATTTTTACGAACGAATTTTAAATAGTGAGTGATATTTGCAATTTCTTCAAGAACAACTTCCTGTGCTTCTCGAAAATGTGCCATTACAGCTGCGAGCAAACATGTATTTCCAGCATGATGGAACTCTATCGCATAAAGCAAGAATTGTCCAATAATATTTAAACGATACTTACGGAGAAAATTGGATAGGTATAAATGGACCGATACAGTGGGCACATAAATCACCGGACTTAACCCCACTAGACTTCTTCTTATGGAGAACTTTGAAAAATAAATTTTATTTTTACATGTATTTGTGATTTATATCCCACTACAAGTTAATGATGATAATCTAGAATTATTTCTAGAGAACTTAGAATTTACATTCATTAATGCTAAAAATGTATTATCACTAGGAGATTTTAATATATCTCGTTTTATCACATCAGATATACACGACTTCAAGACCAGAGCAATGTTAAATATATTACAGTTGAATAGCTTTCAACAGTTTAATTGCATTCTCAATTCGAATAACAGAGTTTTAGATCTATGTATTTCCAATCGTAGGTAAATGTATTGTTATTGTTCAAAGAAATTCTCATCCTGTAGTTGAAGAAGAAAGTTACCACCCCTCCCTTTTAGTAATTATTGAGGTTAGTACATCTGAACCTAGTAACTTTCCTTCTCATTGTAACAACAAAACATACAATTTTAAGAAAGCCAATTTTTCTGGACTATAATATTCTTTACTGCATAGCAACTGGGATTTCTTAAAAACTTACACGGATATCAATTCTGCATATGAGGCATTTTACTTTACTTATTTTCTATTTTATTCCTGTATATAAAAAATTTAAACGTGAATATCCAGTGTGGCATACTGCTGAAATAATTAGTAATATTAAATTGAAAGCTTACACCATCATAGTAAATTTAAGAAAAGGCACCACTTAACTAGTCTTACTGAATTCAAAAGGTTACGAGGCATTATTAAAGCACAAATAGTTGATGCTTGCAATAACTGTTTAATATACATTCAGCCAAATTTTAAGATAGATCCCAAAAGTTTTTGGTCTTATTTTCAGAGTAAGAATAAGTCGACGCCTACTGACGATGAGCAGGTTACAAACTCTAATTCTGGCAGCCACTCAAACCTGTATTAATGTAATACAAGTTGCAGAAGCCGATATTCGACAATCTTTATCTAAACACAAGAACAAAATGACTAGTGGAGATGATCAGATTCCGAGTTTTTTGTTAAAGATTGCTCAGGGGCCTTAATAAAGCCACTTCTCATATTATTTACTCTAATACTGTCTAGTCACACTTTTTCTGAGGTTTGGAAAGTAACAGGGATCTGCCCTATATTAAAAAGTGGCAATCCATCTGACGTAAAAAATTATCGCCCAATTACTATTCTATCAAATCACTTGTAACAATACTTCTAGATTATGGTTAATATATAGATAATAATCATACATTATTATAGCTTTTAGATGTTGTATTCGATCCTAAGTTCATTCAGACTACAGCTGAATTATGTAACATCTAAAGCTTTTAAAATATGTTATTTTATTACATAAGATCCATTAAACCTAGGTTCAATTGATTGATACGATTGGCATTCAGATCAATTGTCCTACCCAAGGTTAATAAAAATGCAGCGCGTTGCTGTATATCTACAAAATGTATGGGAGAACCATCGTATTCTCCTATATAACTAGATATTATTCATACTGCATTCTGAAATGTCAGACAACTCTGTGTCGATACTTACATTTTCACTAGTTCGATCTAAGTTTGAATGTAATTAAATTATATGGCATCTGTATCTATAAAAGCATTGAAGCAACTAATAAGGTTTAGAGAAAGAGCATGCTACTTTTAACTATGACTTGTAACTAATTCTAAACTTTAGCTCTATTAAATGACGTAAAGTATAGTTTTAACTATATTTCCTGCGTAAACTATGTAATGGTTTAGTTAACTATTATGAGCAGTTACTTACGCTAATAACTAACTTTAACATTAATGGTAATAGAACCGGAAACATTACGTTATTCACACTGGCTTTTCATTCTACAAATTATGAACTCACTGCACTTCTACACTAATAAGAACTGAACACCAACATAATATCGATTTTTTGCTCCGTCTTTGTTATTTTTAAGGAAGCTGTAAAAAATATATAATGTCGTTTTTTTCGCGATTTATTTGAGTATTTTACTTTTAAATGTATTATGTTCTTAATATTAACGACACTATCACGCAAATAATGTAACTCAGTCTTGTTAACGAATTTCTACATAGCCTAATTGTGTAGCCATTCGAACATATTGCCTGGTAATGGTCGTATCTATAAACAATTCATATGGGTCAAAAGGGTGGTTTTAAATCAATGTCTTAATTTCTTGGGTTACTATATCGAAATAAGATACAAATTTAAAGTTAGACTAGCCCCATAAAATATTATTACTTATACCAGTTTATGAGGTTGTAAATTTTCTCCTTATGAGGCTGTCTTGATTAGGGTTCTAAGAAGAGAACCCTAAATTGCTCCTTTGGTTTCTTGATTATTTTTCCACTCACTCCTCATCAGGCAGTCATCTATGTCCACCAACAGGCATATATGGAGCTTTATGAAGAAAAATAAAAAAACTGATTATGATGGCCACCAATCAGGTACAACAAACATATCGTCATTTTTTAATAAAATTTTTAGAAATTCTCTAATATGTTAACGATAAAGTAATAACCATGAATTAATAACCAAATGGTAAAAGCAGAAACAAAAAGATAAATTTTGCAAATATGTTTGAATGACTACATTTTAGAGAGAATATAATGGCTCTATGTATAGGGGTTTCCAATTTTTTATACAAGGGTAAACTTAATGTTTAAGTACAAACAAGCAGTAATTCCAAATAGTCGTATTTGAGTAAAAGGGATTGAAAGTTTTAGTTCTCATATATGGAGGAGATTCAGGAATTCATGTCTCAATTATACATCAATGCATATTCATTCACCTACTAGCCGAAGTACCTATGTCAGTTTGTATTAAATATGAATTACCATGATTATTAATATAAACAAATAAATAGTAAGATAATAGAGCACATATAAAACTGATTAGAGGCAAGAATGAAATAGACGAGATAGAGGAAACATGAGAAAAGTTCTTAATCAACGAAAGCCATGACTCAAACCCGCTTGTAAACATATGAATATGTATGTATACGTGTATGAATCGGTTAAGTGTAACTAAATAAGGTCTGTACTGAGAATCAGGATCAACTTGTATTAAAACGTAAATCAGAATAGATGAATCATTTTAGAAGATAATTATAATATAATAGTAACATAGATGAATCATCAATAATGTAATGAGACACTTTCCAAACATTCCCTTGAAATATAGGTCATAATGAATTATTTTTTGGATTATTAAGATTTTTTTGGATTAAGCATAATTAAGTCAAAAATTGATTCACAATTAGTGTTGCCTAATTTTCGGTTAAATATATAGAAAATGTATCATTACATTATTCCTGGATGGTGAATATATGCAATAATATCAATATGTAATATCGTCATCCAGTGCTCAGTACCTGAATGTTGTGTATTTGGTTGAACCATTAACAAAGTATTTATTATCTCTACTCTATAATCTAGCAGTTAGTACAATTTAAAGCAATGGATAGTGGTGAACGTATTAGTTAGACATGCAACCCATCCTATGTTTTAGAATTAGCGCTAAACAGAAGGAACCAGGGTTAAATCAAAACTGTTTTTTTTTTTTTAGAAAAACAAAATCACAAAAGAAGTTGCTTATCTAGAGCTTTAAAAAATCTGCTACGTTTTGTGAAACATCTGCAAGCAATTTTGTTGTTGCGTCAAGAAAATTTCTTGCTTGATATTTGTTGTAGAGAAACAATTGTGGAGATATGAAGATGAGCAGCACCATTTCTACAACTTTTGTGTTCACAAATATCGTAATTAAGTCTTCGTGTTACTAATTTATGAACTTAAGCATGACTACCTTAAATTTTCCTAGTCGCCACTGGTCTGATTATTGAATTGGTTTCACTGTTGAACATATTCTTTGTTTTTTAAAGCAATGAACATATTTTATAAAGCTTACAGTTCTATATTAAAAACATCCTGTGTTTGGCTTAATACATGTTTAGAAAAATACTTCTGATAGTATTTCGGTTTTGTTTGGTTATCAATATTACTGATAGTTATACTATATTAACATTCTGTTGTTTGTGCTTTTGTACATTTAACGATGTTGTAGAGCACATTTATGTACATATACACATGTTAAGGTGGTTATTTCTTCTTTTTATTTAAAATAGGTAGATTTAAATGGAAACAAACAAGAATATTTATTATATTTATATATTTAGTTATCACAAGTACATACATACTTTCGTTCTAAAAAACGTTTTATTATCTATTTAAATATTAAATTATTTATTATTGTGGTCTATTTTTCCTATTTTGTGGGAACAAAATTACATACAATGAAAACTTATACTTAGACTAAGAGGAATAGCCTGACAGAAAGATCGTAGTTTCGTCCCTTTCCAAATCCGTTATCAAGAACGATATGTAAAAAATATAAAAAGGGGGTAACATTTTAGTAATCCTTATAGATTTTGATAAACGAGCCAATATAATTTGAGGAGTAAATCACGACACCTTACTCTACCTTATACGTGGTTTTAAGTTTTTATAAAAAAAATATTAATCCAGTTTAAGTACTATTTATTTCATTGTCGATTCATCTATAACCATACGAAAATTCATGGAAATCTTAGACGACTACCTAGGTACTTTTTCACAAGTAACGTTTGAGGTTTGAGGTGGCCATATTTATTCCATTTCTTAATGGGATTGGGGTTAATAAAAGATACACTCATAATTATGTTCTCAATTTCTTTATTCTTTCATTAAGTTGTATGGTTATGAAAATTTTTGAGGATGATATATGTTTATAATTAACAATGAGGCGAATTTACAAAAACAAGTAACTTTTATTTGTATAAGTACTATTTAGGTACAGTTTATTTCATCGCTATTTGCCAATTTTCAAATAAAAAATCCCAAACGGCTCTTATCTCATACCGTGACTTGCTTTCATGGCTAGGCTCAAGTAGACTGTTCCGTTTATCGGCAAGATAAGAGAGTTTTTTATTTGGTAAATAGCGATGGAATGAATAGTACACAGTTTCGTGTTCATTTATTTTAAGACAATATACCAGGAAAGGGGTGAAAAAACGAACACACTTATTACAACTAAAAATTTACATTTTACATAACCTTCTAATAGTCACATGTTACGTGTACTACATTTATCATATTTTATTAGTTTTAATATTTTTTTAGATATGGCTCAGTCAATATATGGTTTGAAACTACATCTCATCTCGTAAACGATATTAAAAGGAGATAAAAACATTTCCTTTCTTTTCAACATTCTATCATCTAGGACGTTACATTGAACCCCCGGAATTATTTGTTTATTATCAGTTTTATTGCACAATATTGTATCGTAGAGCAGGAATGGCATGCACAGGTGCAGGATGCACAGGAGCAAAAATCTTTAGGAGCCACAAGTACAAACTTGTAAGAAATTTCTGAGACAATAACCTCATTCATATTATTATTAGTTCCAAATACTAAAAGGTGAAAATTGTACAAACAGGAATTCCATTGTAAGTTTCTTCAATTTTAACTGCCTATCTACGCTTATGTTTTACCTCATATTACTTATATAAATATTCTGGACAATATCTAACGTTGTAAGTAACTTAATTTTAAGTTAATTGATTTGAAATGTTGCTTAAAGAATAAATAAAGAATTTATTTGTACGTTTGTTTTATGTATTTGTGTATTTATTTATTGGTACATTAATTAACTACGCGATGATTATGATATGGTGAACGGTGGTAGCAGGAGTTTTTCATCAACACAACCATGTATTTATTTATTAATTAACTGATGATCTTTTTTATTCTGATGGTAAAGGTGTTTTTACACTCGACACGCGTTTCGCCAACAAAGTTGGCATCATCTGGAGATGATTAAAACTAATCTTATGTTAAGAGTGTATTCTATTTATACCTAAATTATTGCTGTGGCTCACTGCTGAGTCCTGACCGTCATGGCTGCGGTTCATTGAAGTAAGACTGTCACGCCTGCGGCCCAGTGAGCCGTGAGCAACTAAAATTCGGTTAGTTACTGTTACTAGTTACATGTAAAATGCATGCTTTACATCTTGTGGCAGAAACTATTCGACAATATTTCCCAAGGTGTAGATACATTAATAGCGAGTACAAAAAAAGTGTTTATAAAATCTCCTAAACGTATCGCGAGTTTCACAGAAAGTGTACTGGAATTCCCGAATCATCAGAACCGATCCTTACACGTTGGGGAACATGGTTGTAGATAGCTTTTTATTATGCTGAATATTTACAGAAAATAAAACCTGTAATACTACAATTCAATTCTAAAGAGGCTGAAGTTATTAAGGAAAGCCAGACACAATTTCTAGACATTTCCATTGACCGATGTACTCTTCATTTCATCGCTATTTGCCAAATAAAAAATTCTCTTATCTTGCCAATAAATGGAACAGTGTACCTCAGCGTAGGTCATAAAAACAAGCCACGGTCTGTTTTGAGATTTTTTATTAGGCAAATAGCAGTGAAATAAACTATAAAAACTATTCATTATAAAGGAATGCATGAGACGATAGAAAAATAACAAAATAGTGCGTTAGCGTTAGCAGAGTCTATGCAAATAGTGAACCAAGTAAATTCACTGCTACACGCTATAGATGATGCAAGAAATGAGCGCGTAAAAACAAAAGGTCGAAATTGTATTAAAGAAAGACACCGATTTTAAAAGATTAAGATAAGTTTGTGATGATACTGCTAATAGTGATACTGCATCTACAGATCCGTTAAGGGAGTGAAAAAAGTATTTTATGTATGCCTGTATTATGTCAGTAGATGTCGAGCGGTCGTTCTCTAAATATAAAAACGGATTTTCACCACAGCGAAAATAATTCTCTGGATTAAATATGAATTTACGGATCGTCTCCAGTTCGTGATGATGATGATGATGATACTAGTTCATCACGCTAGTTAAGACGGTAAGTACATACAGTGTTATATTCACTTGTAACAGTTTAGTGCGTTTGTTACTAATTACTTATTGTTATTATTTTATTACCCTTGTTACGATGCGTACGTCTATGGCGCGCAACACATTTCCCACAGCCTTACGTATAAATTGGTGCTAACGAGGATTTGTAAATACGTGGGGAAGAGAGTAACAGTTATTTAAATGAATATTATACTTTCGTAATCTGATATTCGGTATTGAATATCAAAGTCGACTATAAATATACCATTATTTTGATAGTCTTCCAATAGGTTTTTGGAAGACTTTATCTTGGGATTTAGTTGTAACGACATTTTTAAACAACTTAATGTAAAATCTTTCTGTCATTTTATGGTCATCTGGAGACATGGCAGTTTAATTACGGGGAGTTTTTTTTATTGCGGAAGAACGTCATTGAAGAATCAGTCTTGCATAAAAACAATTCGCAAATTTCGCTTAACCTTTGGGTACAACAATCTTACTTCAGGTATTCTATCTGCTTGAGTAAAAAACCCCAGTGCATTTTCGTATTACGCGATAAAATTAATGATAATATGGTAAAATAAATAAACATGTTGCCGATAATCCCAGGACCTCAATTCGTCATCGATTTCAATATTTGGACGTAACTAAAAGTTTTCTAAATCGAATGTTGCAAAGGATGCAGAGGAAGCACGCTTAAAAACTGAACTAGCCAATAACCTAAGCACACAGAACATGGACATTAAGACGTATTTGTTAATTTCATTGTAGAGCAAACTATAATTAATGCAGAATTTTTAAATAAAATTATCTCTTCCGATGTATCTCATTTTCACTTGAAGGTTACAATGTTACAAAACAAGAAGTTAGGTACAAAACAAGACAGTTAATCAGTAACATATAAGTTGGAAATCGAAAAAGGAACTACCAAACCGCCAAGCGGTTATCAAAGTAGTTCCCGAATAGCAAGGCTATTACATAATCGCCATAGGAAACAACTACTCCTCGGGCTAAAGCCCCGCCAGGCATTGCGGGGCACAGCATTCTACCTAAAAGCGATCCTCGACCCCTTTCTCGTTTTTCTGCACGATCAGATAAGGTTTCAAAAAATAAAACCCGCCACAGGTAGGATTCGACATTTGTCCCGGATTGGAACCGAACGACATAGAGCTGTTTCGAACTTATTAGTTCTCATCAGTGCCGTACACGGTACGCCGATCCAGGACAAATGCCGAATGAAATTTGTGGGGTATACACCTTTATCGATACGATCTATGTCAGTAACATATAAGTCGGAAATCGAGAAAGGAACTACCAAACCGCCAAGCGGTTATCAAAGTAGTTCCCGAATAGCAAGACAATTACATAATCGCTATAGGAAATAACTACTCCTTGGGCTAAAGCCCCGCCAGGCATTGAATTCTACCTAAAGCGATCCTCGGCCCCTTTCTCGTGTTTCTGCACGATCAGATAAGGTTTCAAAAAATAAAACCCGCCACAGGTATATATGTTACTGACATAGATCGTATCGATAAAGATGTATACCCCACAAACTTCATTCGGCATTTATCCTAGATCAGCGTACCGTGTATAGCACTGATGAGAACTAATAAGTTCGAAACAGCTGTATGTCGTTCGGTTCCAATCCGGGACAAATGTCGAATTCTACCTGTGGACAGGTAGACAGTTAATGTCAGTAACGAACTTTGTGGCAACATGTTAACTTAACAATCATTTTATGGCTCCAATTAGGTGATATGGATCTCGATAGCTATATATGTTTCTTTAGCAAGATGGTGCTAGATTTCACAAGGGAAGGGAAATCGTAGCTCTATTACGTACTCCGTAGTGTTTCAACTGGTCACTTTATTTTTCGATGTGATATCAGGCACGACATGCAAGATCATGCGATATAACCCCTACAGATATTATTCTTAGAAATGTTGAGGCTCGGCCTCTGGTCCTAGGGTGCCTCCAAATCTCGAGAAGTCCTTTCAAATCCCAGGCAAGTCCAAAATATGTTTAGTAAATAAGAGGTACTTTGAATTTGGAAGCTCCGTATGTATGCAAAATATAAACGTAGGTATGTACCTACTTACCTATTATTAGGCCTATTCATATTTACAAAATGTACGCTACAAGTACATCAATTTCTGAGCAGACTGGAGGCCTCATTTAGTTTTGCTGCCCAGGGCCTCCGACGGGCTTAGTCCGGCACTGGTTAGTTATGTGATGAAAGACTGAAATGTTGTATGGTAAATAATAGGTCCTATTGGTCGGGATAAATAATAGGTCTTTTATTTGTATGGACTCGAGTTACAGCTGGTTACAGTACGGCAATTAGCAGTATATCAGTGCTTTAATTAAAAAGAGCGAGTAAGCAAGTCGCAATACTATTGCGCCGACCCCTCGCTCATATCGAAGGCACCTCCGGAGCATGTCTCTGCAGAATTCGGATCAAAAAACAAAAATTACCACGTTGTTCGCAAGAGTCGATTTAATATATTTATTTTGTCACAATGCCGAAATTCGAACGAAAAGCATTTCGTACATCGACCTAAATATTTCGTGACACACACAGCCGTTTAGTATAATAGAAGATACGACCGATATTGTAGTTATGGAAAATTAAGAAAATTATTATTATAAGCTTCTATTAACGGTTTTAGACTATCTACATTATTTATTAAAAAATTAGAGGTCAAAGTTCACATACTTGAATTCAAAGCATCAATTCAAGGAATTATCATTGAACATCTATTTCTGTCTCCTGCTAGATTGCATCTATGCCAAAATAAGCGAATGAAAGGTATGCTTGTGATTTTGCAAAACACCTACACCCTACACCTGAATTAGGAATTGTTCTGCAAACTAAACTAAAAGGAAGTAACTTGCTTGAGCCACTAAAACTGGTATGCAACTGTTTTAAAAATTCCGTTAGACGGTTAGACTAGGTGTTTTTAAAATGTGGTAGTGATAAAAATTACAAATTAGCGGCAAAAGTATAATTAATTATGACTACGAAAAATACAATCACTTCGCGAACAATATCTCTAAACTACTTGCAATTCTACATAACTATAGTTGTACTTGAAGTGGTTTTAAGCATTTAAGTGATTTAAAGTGTTTTCTTTTAAAAAGAAACTTAAATAAAAAACAATTAACATATTGTAACAATGGTAGGATGGAGGTAGTATTAAAGATAAGATAAAATGTGGTAAGAGACGTGTGGTGGCGATAAATCTGCATATACATAAATTAAAGAAAAATGTAGACATACAAATATATATATTAGCTTCCTTTCCCTTTAGAAGCTTTAGGCTACAAAGTAGAAGGTGTAAACTTACAAGTAAGGTGACAGAACTATCCTTCTCCGGATGGCACTTTCCATAAGAGGAAGTATATTGAAAAATAAGATTTACATATTATAGATTTACATAAAAATACATATTTTAATTTATGTTAGAGAATTTAACTGAAGGGGCGAAAACCCACACACTATCCATTTCAAAAATATTTAATTTCTTTTGAATTTTCGGCTACATCCCGAAAATCACTTAAGATACCTATACGATTAGAAACCACAAAATTACAAATAGAAATATCTTACGGGTGGAAGTGAAGGTGGAGAAAGCATTTTCCATCATTCTCTCACCTTATTGACCCCAGATTTTCATTTTAAGTAATAATTTTTCTTAATAGTGTGCTATATAAGAAAATACAAATTTTCGGATTTTTTCTATAGTTGTATATAAGAAGAAATTATGTTCAGTTATGTTATTTACCATGTCACTCTCATATCAGTGTTTCATACTTGTACACTGATTAGTTTCAAACAATTTAGGTGGTCGTGGGAATTAAAATTCAATGTAATATAAATTTCATCTCTCAGAAATACTTTAGAAAAGTTCTATATTAAAAAAAAAGCAGTAACGCCATATGGAAAACTTCTTGTTGTCATTTATGTACATAGTGAAGTCAACTAATACTTGCAAGTGATGGGTAGCCGGAAATATTTCCTACAAAATTATTGGAAATTTCCCTTACTTTAAAAAAATACCTAATCTATCTACAAAATAGGTATGAATTGGATAAAGCCAATCAACGCGTCCATCCCTAACTCTTCATAATGGCCTTAGATAAGTGAGCGGTGCGAACCGTTTTTTATTCGACGCATCACTGTAGACCTAGATAAGTTCGTATGGGGTGGGCCTGTATTTTCCTCCGATAGTCTTGCCCTACACCAAGGATGAAAATATGCCCTTTTCGCGGTAAGAGCGAGACAAACAGCGAAGGGTCCGGACTGACCTCCCCGAGTCCTGGCTCATTAGACCCCGCTGGCTGGGGCCTCTTTGAACGCTTCTCTTCTCGTCTTCTACGTTCCTTCTGCCTTCGCCAGCTGTCAATCCCCGGGGGTGTTTCGCCTGTCGAGAGGATCCATGGGTATGGGGATGTGTCTATCCAGCGTTCTACGCCTTCGGGAAGCTCAACGTAGTGCAGTGTGTAGCTTAGGAGGGGGCACTGCCTATTCCGTCTGATGACAGGCAGAGCTGGCCCCAGGATATCGGGAATTAGGGTGAGTTGAGCAAGTCACCTCGTTTGGGTGTTTTTGTCGATCACCTAAAGATCTAAGAGAAATTAAGTTTTGATGTTGTCAGATTTGGTCCACCTGAAATATAAAACAGTATTTAGTGTTTTTTAAACTCATCACTAGTTGGAGTTTCAGTTGTTTATGAGTTCTCACTTCTTCCAGATCGTAATCCATCGTCGCTCTTATCAACGGGTGATTATCGGCTGATCTTCCGCTTGGTGGTATGTTTTCCTAGATCTTTTTTTCTTATCCTCTCTGGTACTGTCATATGTTGGAGGTCTCTCCGAATGTCTAACTATCTCACTGTGGCGCTCCCACGGTTCGTCGCAGCGCTATGTTTTCAACTGCCTGATGTTTCTGGAGGTGACTTTTGGTTGTGTATCCCCAGCTGTGCAGGCACGCTGTTTTATGTTTCAGATACCCCCACGGAGGACCAGCAGCCCATCATCGTAACTTTTATGAGTGGCGCACAAGCCGAAGCAGAAGCAGAAGCAGGTTCAAGAGAGAAGCAGCGAGTGCTCCCCCCCCCCCCCCACTGGGACCAAGGTACAGGCGTGAGTTTCTTGCAAGTTCTTCTCACGCTGAGTAATCGAACTTGCGGATCCTTTTTTTTACCCCATGTTTTTATGCTTCCGCTTCCTAGGCCACTTTCCCCCAAATAAATAAAGGTCGAACAAAATACTTTCTCATGCATGTTTTTCAGGAGGAACTAACCCCCACACCAAAAATTTTGTTGACAGAATTTAGTACGATCAAGGGGGGAGGTGTCATATGCCTCTCGCCGAAAATGAGTACTTCTATGAGTAACCTCTCCGTGACGCGATTGGTTCCTCGCTCTGCGCGTCCATTTTGGAGCGCGTCGGTATAGGCACTCTCTGACCTGTAACGCTGTATGGAACACGCTGTATGGATAATCATCGGGAACACTACTTCGGTGAAGCCATGAAGACAAGAAGCGGTCGGGTTTTAGGAGTCTCCGACGCTCGACACACGCCGGTGTCGACCTCGACACCCAACCTCAACGAGGGAATAACCAGCCAGCGGGTCTCTCCACTAGTGAGGTTGTGAACGGCCGCATCGAGGATATGGGAAGCCTCGAACAACGTTTCGCGGAGAGGCGCATCCACCCCCAGTGCAGGAGCGCGAAGTGGGGCGGCGCCTAGCCGCGAGATCATCGACGACGACGACGCGGTGTCCAGAAGTTTGAGAACAGCGACTCCAGCGGGCCGCGCTGACTCGCGCAACACTCAACCTGTGCTGGTACTACCAGTTTCCGCCGCCCTCGGAAATGAGGGAGCGGGAGATCGTCGACATTCTATTTGCGAGCGGTCTGGATCGCTAGAAGGTCATTCCATAACAGGGACATTATGTTCTCTAAACCAAGCTTTGACAGATTTTGCTTTGTGATACGCAACATCATTTTGCGTCTGTCTGTCAAAATTTGTTTATATTTTTCTGTTGTCACAGTACCATCTATGATATGCAATTTTCCTACACCCAAACCACTCATACACTTCTAGATTATAACAGATGTAGAGAACTTCACTTTTCTAATCAAACAATTAGGATGATAACTTTCCTGTGGAGTTTTTATTACACGTTTTCTGGTATCACCCAGATTTAAAATTTGGATTCGTCACTGTAATTTATCTGATGCCATTGTTGTAAAGTCAAGTGCCTATGTTCTCTGGCCCACCGTAACCGATTGATTTTCTGTCGTTTAGTTAATAACGTTTTTTCTTTTGCCTGAAGGAGAAACCGGTAAGTTCAAACGTAAAATGTAAATAATCAAAGTTTACCTTATAGAAATTGTATCCTATTTCTTTTATTGAACGTTTAGTTGTAGATAGAGAAATATTTTTTTTCAATGGCTTGCCTCCATAGTATCATAATTTCTTTTGCACTTGATCGTCGGTTTGTGGTTACAATCCTCTTCGAAACATATTGATTTAAACGTGAAATTTGGGATGGTTGACCAGTTTTCTTCCTTTGGGCTGTGCGTCCAGTTTTTTTATACAAGTTGAGAATACGTTGCACTGTAGATTTAGACAGTGAATACGTAGCAGACATTTTGAGAGCCGAAATTCCCTGTTTATGAGCATTACACAATTGATTTTCGCATATTGCCACTTAATACCACGCCTTTTTTTTTTTTTTTTTTTTTTAGAAAATGTTAGTAGACGCGTCCAAAACACACGTTATAATATCCGTTTCACTTTGATAACCATTGCGATTCTATTTTGTTACGTTTAGCCTATTATGCATTTCAGCAACTGACCGAACTATTCTGAACCGCAAATCTTTTTTATTAATAGTCCCTTCAAATTAGACTAGAAAAAAATCACTGACTTTGAGAAATTTTTCCTACAGCTAAGCGACCTATACAGAAAGTTGTGTTGGGGTTGTGTCAACATATTTTTCACCTAGTGCAGTGATAAAAAAGGGTTGTTTTTTAGATATAGAAATATATACCGCGCTTTCATTTTAAAACTATACATAGGTTCCACCGTTCGTTCCTTCTCGGAAAATTAGCCACCGCTCAGGTGGGGAGTCCGGCCTTACGCCGTGATGATCGACGACTTAGATTTCACATTTACCGTCGCATACGTGTTTGGCATTTAGACGAATGAACTTCGTAGTAATACGTGTAATTTTAAATAGATTCTTTTAATTCACAACTTAATAATTACGACGTACTCACTTGAGGAAAAAATTGATTTCATATCATGGTCTCTTCAAGGACATTCATTACGTGCAATAAGGGACCTTTTCTCAGTCAAATATGTAAATCGTCCGATCCCTGCTTTGAACACTGTATCGACAGTAGTCGAAAAGTTTAAGTCAACGGGATGCATTTTAGGTTGTAAATGCCACAAGACACCTAGAATTAACGAGGATGCTGAAATGCAAGAATTAATGGTGTGTGCAATGGTAGAAGAAGATTCAAATATTTCTATCCCAAAAATTACCGAGGAGACTGGCTTTAGTGTGGGTAAAATTCACAAAATTTTAAAGAAAAATAAATATCATTCCTATAAATACGAAGCCCATCAAGAAATTTTCGATGAAGACCAGTACCGTAGAATGGAATTTTGTAACACGGTAATGGAACATGCAAATGCGGATGACAATTTTATTTATAACATCGTGTTCATCGATGAATCCACGTTTCCGTTACATGGTAGGCACAATCCATCAATTCTACGGTATTGGGCTATTGAAAATCAGTATCGCCTGTTAAATACAAGGACACAATATCCCGAAAAATTGAATGTTTGGGCTGGTATTTATGGGAATGATATTATTGGACCATTCTTTATTGATGGAAATTTTAATGGGGAGACTTATTTGAATCTTCTTCAAAACCAAATTGTTCCTGCATTGGCAAACATTAACCCCAATTTTGACAACGTTTTGTTCCAGCACGATGGGTGTCCAGCCCATAACTCAAGAATAGTCATTGACTATTTGAATACGATATTCCCCCAAAAAAATTATATCTACGAGAGGCGTAATTCAATGGCCACCAAGATCGCCAGACTTGGCCCCTAATAATTTTTTTATATATTAAATCAAAGGTATATTAAATCAAAGTTATACGGACATCCTCATGAAAGATCTAATAATTTAAATCAACTGAGGGCTAATATTGAAAATGTATTTCAAAACTATTAGCCCTCTTATGCTGACCAACGTTCCTTCAGAATTTTACGACAGGTTGGGTTATTGTTTGGCGCAAGACGGAGGCATCTTCGAAAATTTTCTTTAGTTTTTTTTCTTATTCAAGGGGATTTTTTTTAAGTTTTAAGAGTTTGTATTTTATTTTTAATTATTTTAAGAGAATCTATTTATTTTTAAACGTTTTATTAGAAGGTACTTGTTTTAATGCAAAACCAATTATAAAAATAATGCAAAAAAGATTGCTGTTAATTATGGCCAAGATATTTTTTCTTTAAATACCTTGATCATCTTTTAACAGTAAACCCATCAACATCACTTCCCACGTAAAAGTTTTTCCCCGTTACAAATACGATGTACACTACCTCCGTGTAGAACGTAACTGTCGTAGCGCCGCTAATTATCGACACTGGACAACCTGAAGAAGGGCGTACCGTCCGCGTCCCCTCCCTACACAAAATACGAAATCGACTGATTGACTTGCTGTCTAGTAAAAAAATGAAAGAACGGTATATACGCGTTTTTGGTTGTTTTTTCGGTTTTTTGCGTTTTTCTGTAAAACCATGCATTTTTGGGAAAACATGATCTGATTTGATGTAGATTTTTCGATTCTCCATAATTTTTGTTCTTTTCATTTTTTCGAAATTCTGCTTAGTTGCGCCGGTAAAGCGCACTGAATCAAAAATAATGCGCTAGAGTATTTTTTTCATTCGCACAAGAGCATTACAAAAAAAAATAAAACGGTTTTCGCCCTCTAGTACCAAAACCGTGCGACTTAAAAAAAACAAAATAACAAAATGTGTCCGAAATTTTTATATCTATGACTGTGATCTCTTGATATGTTTCTCTACAATGCATAGTTTTGGCTTAAAATCGAAAAACAGCTCAAAAATACTTCAGGGCGCTATAGCGGCGCAACTAAACAGAATTTCGAAAAAATGAAAGAACAGAAATTGTGGAGAATCGAAAAATCTACATCAAATCAGATCATGTTTTCCCAAAAATGCATAGTTTTTCAGAAAAACGCAAAAAACCGAAAAACGGCCAAAAACGCGTATGTATGTATGTATGTATATATATATATATATATATATATATATATATATATATATATATATATATATATATATATATATATATATATATATATATATATATATATATATATATATATATATATATATATATATCTAAAAAACAGCCCTTTTTTTATCATGCTCTAGGTGAAAAATATGTTGACACAACCCCAACACAACTTTCTGTATAGGTCGCTTAGCTGTAGGAAAAATTTCCCTCAATTTTTCTAATTTGAAGGGACTATAACAAACTTGTCATATACATATATACATAACGTAGTAATATTTCATAATATTTAAGTTAAAAGTTTATACTTTGTGTCTGTTGCTAATATGTTTCTTTAATAAAATAGTTTTGAGAGTATTATAACTTTTATTTAAATATATTAGTTGTAAAATTATTCCTGGCTGAATTATTATGAGCCTGGGCTCTTATGTTATACAGTGAAGAATTGTATTTTCGGAATTTTTTTTCATTACTATCATTATTATCACAAAAACTCAAAAATATAAAAGTTCGTTGAGAATTAAAAGAAATATATTTAAAACAACTATCATTCTGTATCAAACTGGAACTTGTGACATGACCGTTTTATCAATCATAGATCACTTCTTTAGGACAGCTTTGTGGAAATTTTCTGGGCCTTAACTGGTAAAACATTAACTTATTTCAGCTCAATCCAGTAATTTCCAAAAAAAAAACTGAAGAATTTACCTGGAATTATCGACAAAGCAACGATTTTGTCTCTAACATATATTTTGGATATTATTTCCATTCATTATTCAATTTAGAATTAATTAGAGGAGCCAATTATGTGCGTAATAGTAAAAAAATAAATTTTTAAAAGAGTCGCTTGCATACTTAAATATATTTTATTATGAAATAATATATAAACATTATACAAATCAAAATATCAATAAATATAACAAATATGTTTCTAAAAATATATGACTGTACACAATAATCTTAGCCTAAGGAATGCAATTAGTTGAGTGATAATTATGTAATTTTTACATAAATAACAAAATTATAAAATATACTCACTGCAACAAAATGCATTTTCAACGAAAAACTAAACATTCTAAATGATTAGAATTGACACTCTACCTAATCTAGGATTAGGCTGAAATATACTTGTGCACTATCCAAATCAGTCAAAAATTATAAAACATTAAATTAGTATTGAAGTTAATTGTTAAAACATTTATTTATAACATATATAGGTATCCTAATACCTTAACTTATGTATGTATTAATTTCTTTGGTCATTTACAAATGAATATGTACTATACTTACATAAAAATAGGTTTGTACTCAGCGATATTGTCATAATTACAATTGAGGGGTTCGGGCGTAACACCTAGTAAGTAACAATTATGTTTCCAAAAGACGATATTTAATTTTTGGAAGAATATGATAGAAATGCCCCCCTACATCTTACTAATTGTATTAATATGTCGGTCCCCGAACTTTTATGAGAAAGGTATATGAATGATTTCGGCTGATTATTTTTTTCCACAACATTGCTAAAGAAATAAATAGAACATAGGTTATATCAGTTTTGAAGCATTCTCATATAATTTTGTATAATCCCAGTCGTCCCCTGTTGAATAGGCGTCATACTCCGAATTACTTGGATATTTGTTACTTTTATTCAAGTTATACATCAAAACAAAACGGTACGCATTTTAACATATATCATATCACTATTTATATGCTCAGAAGTGGATATACTAGTTGGTATTTACCATATTCACAATATACAAGTCATTTTTGACAAATTTGTCACTTATCAAGTTTCGCCTGAAAGTCAGATTAATTAATTCATTATGTTAAACCACATTTTAACGTTTCTCTCTTTTTTGTGTAATTAAGGGATAATTACACAAAAAAGAGAGAAACGTTAAAATGTGGTTTAACATAATGAATTAATTAATCTGACTCTTAAATACGAACGATACAATAACGTATCATTTTATTATCATAACATATTTACAAAAACTATAATTTTTGATATTCATAACTTTCTAATGCAAAAATATATTTTTCTATATTTTGAGCAAACAGTCGCATATCAAAAATATAACAATATAACGATATGGTCTTGACGTACACATAATATAAAGTTAAAATGTCCCTAAGCAAAATAGTTATTGCAATAATATATACAATAGAAAATAACATCTCTAGAAGACGTTCGAGTTATATACAAAAATAAAAAATTACTTATTTATGAGGATAAAGAAACAACAGTAGGTCTGTCGATATTATGGTCTCCATTAATAATGACCTTTGTATTATTATTATTGTTGTTGATAATGTGGGGAGAAGAAGGACTCTCTGACGTTGTAGAAGGAGGACTAGGACTTGGGTGTTGAAGAATGGAATCGTAGTATTGGGCTGTGGTAAGCTGAGGGGACTGAGATGAGTACGGACTCAGTCGTTGATGAGATTGATTATTGAAAACGTAATTAGAGGTAGACGCATGCTGCAGATGATTAAGTGATGATACTGATCGCAGATCGTTGTAGTTTTCTAGAAATAATAAAATAATTAAACTATAGGTTTTCTACAATTTCCATATTTATGGAATTATTTAATCTATGACAACAATTTATCTCAATAACAAATACAATCTTTCCGTAATACAGGTAATAACTTTTAAATATATTTAATTTATTTATTATGTATGTATATTATTATGAAATAAACCTATTCTATAACTAATGTAACTTACCTAAGGAATGTTCTAATTTAACTCCAACATCTTCCATTTTAATTCCAGAGATTGTGTTTGGAAGGCTCCTTGTCATTTGGTTATTCCCAGTACTTCTCTCCTTGCTTCCCTTTGGTTTCCTTTTTCTTGTCTGCAAGTTACAATTAACAAAATTATTAGTGTTCATAATGTTAAAGAAAATATACAAAATATATAATAGAAAATAAGAAAATACTAAAATTTTCTTTTAGCTGTAATTTTGTTTGTATTTATTGCACATTTTAGTACGACATATGAATAAATTCCTTATTAATAGTACTAATAAATAGTACCACGGTACCAATATGACTCCATTTCAAAAAATTGTGTTTTGCCCCAAAAACAATTTTGATGAACTTTATTTGTTCATAAATCACGTGATTTAGTATTTTTGACGGGATTTCGATTTTTGTAGCATTACACGGGTCATTTAGAATAAATCGGAACCGTCATGGCACACTTAAATGGAAAACTAATAATTAGATTATAAAAAATGTTGACTTTTGAAATGTCACTTATTTAGTATCGTTGGATTCATAAAATTATGAAGAATTCAAAAATTCAATAATATACAGGGTATTCCATTTAAAAATCGAAAGTTAGTGTCACTTCCGGCGAAACCGGAAGTGAAATAAAAATCAATTATATGTCAAAAAGTGCCGCCCGCTTATTATGTGTATAGGATATCCCAAATTTCAATCAATTATCTTCAAAACTAAAGGATAAATGGGGGCATACCATGATACTGTTACACCCGGTATATACACTATTAAAATATAATATGTTGGATAATATTAAGGTATTATTCTTTTAAAAACTCAGTTGGGTAGAGCAAGTTACAATTTACAGCATGTTAGAAATATTCTTTTATAATACACGAGAATAGAATAATATATATCCATCAATCCCATTCTCCTTCTCAGTTAAAGTTTCTTTATATTTTAATTAAAATATTTTAAAGTACTTAGTTCAAATATTTTAAACAAATACGAGGAAATATCTAGCAAAAGGAAATAAGGACATTTTCGGTATTAACTCTTTACTAGACGTACTTGAGCAGTTGAAAATCAAAAATGGAATGAAAAACATTACATAACCAGATTGTTAATTGAATATTCTTTATGAAATAAATATCTTGCTATTCATGAAGCACCTGATAATTAAAATCATGTCTTTAATGTTGTCAAATAACCATTGCAAACTATTAGTGACACTTGAATAAGGGAAATGCGGATTTAAAGAGTACATTCACATTTGGAATGTTTACTATTTCTCAAATATATTATACAGCACATATTGTATTTTTTCGTATATCTTAGAAATAGACAAATATAGTTATGTAATCAAATTAAGCCTAATTTTTATATTATTTATTAAGATAAAATATTTAATTTTCAACTCTTTCATTGATCAGATAATTTACTGCAGTTAACTGACAATGTAGACATTGGAGTAAATCCAATATATTTAGAAAAAAAAATCAAAACGATTCATTAATATGATTTATAATTAATATATAATTTATGTATACATACAGGGATTTCAAATAAACGAAAACAATTCAATCAGTGGGTTATGGTTTATATGAATTTTCAAAATATTATGAGAGTACACTAAAGTATGTAAGTATAACACATTTATTATATTTCCTTCAACCATAATATTTTAATGGTTTTGTATATGCAGATGAAGATAGCAATAGATATCATGAACAGGAAACTTATTTGAAAGTGATGTACACTGCTCCACGTAACTCGATGCTATCCAGATTAAACCTTGATGCAAAAGACTAGAACATTCTGATAGAGGAATATATACCACTAATTTTAAATGACAGATCTTTTACACATTTCCTCTACCTAAACTTTTTCCACATTCGAAGTATCGGTTTCGTACTGTGGATTTTAATTGTAAAATATTCTAAATTAGATCTAACAAATGCATTAAACAAACTGATAGTGGAAACATTTGCAAAATAGATTGTATTTCTTAATATGCAACAAGAACTTCAAAATGCATTAGTTCTAACATACTTAATATGTGATATATGTAAATGTTAAGTTTCATCTTGAACAGTAGTTCTAAAGTACTATATGTAATAAGTACTGAAACATAAATTACCTGTATACTATCCTTCTTCATAGATAAGGGCCTGTTCACGGAATGCAGTTTGAAATACAGTCCACAGGCATTGCACACAGGTTCTCCTAGAGAATTTCTCCTCCACAGAGAAGTTGTACTAGTACGGCAATTAGTACAAGTAAGTCCTGCACGACGGGAAGCCGACTATAAAGATCAATAAAATTTTAGAACAATACAGCCGCGTAAGAATTAGAGGACCTATATAACTTAAGATTATACATTTGATTACTCATGCAGCTTTCTTGTCTATTGGTTCTACCTTTCTTGATTTCTGTGAACTATATCAAGCTGTAGTTGTTTTATAAAGCTGCAATATTTTACTGAAATTATGTTTTAGTAGTTACATCTAGAAAATCAGAGCAGTAACTTTTAACGAAACTAAGCTGAACGACAGTATTGCACCTAAAGTAAATGATCAGATAAAGTCATATCATTTGATGTTTCCGTTTTCTAGTCAACTTTATAACATATTGCCTACTACAGAATCAAAAACCAACTAAGACTTGAATTATATATCTAAAAACTATATCACTTTTAACGAATTTCGATTACAGAAATATAGTTTCTAGATTCAGTGACCCACAAGTTATAGGAAGGTATTATACGTGCTAGTATTTAAATAAAGTTAGCATGCATAAGCGTAACCAAATACATAGAAAACCCATCGATAGGGTATCATGGGGCCACCACATACTCTACAATAAGAATCAGCACTACAAAAGCTATGAAGCGATAGTTACAAAGCAGTTGAAATATATACATGACTTTTATAAAATTTAAAAAACTATATTATAAAGTCTCTTTGAGATGCTTACCAGAGATAACTATATCTATTTATTTTGAAATTAATTTTAGTAATATATAGTCGAATCAAAGAAAAATGAAACGTAATAACATGATAAAAAAATAGTTCTTATATGGTGAGCATCCATTTAGCTATTACGACATTAAAAAGAAAACATTCTATATCAGCCTTTTTGTGACTCATATATATGTATATAGGTATAGTTTAGAAGCAAATTATAACTTTAACAAAAGAAAGAAAGAAAGAGAAAAAGACTTTCAATGTAATCGTTAAATGAACCTACCAAACGCCGATTTGATTTCTCTTCTGTGGTGTGCATGGGGTTACGTGTAGCCCCATTATACCCAGCATAGTAGTTCTTGTAGAAATCGGGAACACCCCCGTGGCCTGGCTCTGCCGCCACTGGAACGCAAAAGAGGGGGTTAGACTAAAAGGAACTGACAATGTCTTTTATAAAAAAAGAACCGGCCCAGAAAACGGTAGCAGCGTTGCCTCGCACATCGGGGGTGTTTTTAAGTAGCATTATTATTGGGTTGTTGATGTGTTGTGACCGAACGATGAAATATTCAGTTTTAGAAATAAATAACACATTAGAATTTGATTCAATACTGAAGAATTTTCCTCAGCATAAATTCTTATTATCCTTAGCGATTTTTATACCCACACACAGTTACACAGGCTATCGTTTTCAATTACCACCAGGCTATAGATCGGCGTTAATTTCATACTTAATGCATTTTTATTTCAGTAACCAACTTGAATCCCACGAGTCATATTTGTATTAACTAATCAACTAACTAAAATGATAAACAATTGTTATAACAATACTACTGCGGTTATAACGGTGATCAATATTGACACGATTGATTTGAGGATAACAGAAGAGTTGTTATGAAAATAAGATTTGATATCGATATACTATTTTCGTTGTCAAATTTTGCTTAAACATTAGTATAATAATATAGTGAATCATACTAAATAATTTTAGTTTTCCATATACCTAACTAAAAATACATTAATAAAAGTCATTGATCAAAGATTTGTTAAGCACGTAGTTCGTATGCAGAAAACAGTTTCTTCTCTCTAATATTACAATTTGCTTTAATAAATGTATATATTCCTCAGCAAGTTGGCTTTATTCGTATTTACTTCTGTTTTAGATACCGTCTGTGAAAGTAGTAGTAACGCCTGAACAATTCTTTATATTTCTGCACCTGTGTCTTTGTCGCTTTCAACTAAATAATTAAAATCAATAATACTCTTATACACTAAACCCATCATGTCTAGGCCAGTTTTAACAAAGTGAGAGACTTAATATATTACTGTAATTTGCTATTTGATATAATTTCTTCCATACATTTGGAATACTGTTGTTTAATAGATATATTTCATCTCATTTTATAGTTTCATCGTAGAAAAACTGTATAGGTAAGAATTTTGTCAGAAACTTAAATCAATTAATTAATAAATTAAAAAAAAACAGGATATTTTTTAGAAAAATTACTAAATTATAAATATATATATTACATGACAATCATTAACAAAATTGAAAACAAAATTCCCAGGAATATTTCACATCATACATACCATATATACACATTGATTTTTTGATATTCGTTCGGTACCAATAATTCGTGGTTAAATAATATCGCTAATTATGTTTAATTGCATATCATTTTTACGTCTAATCCCTCACTTTACTAAATTGCGCCTTGCGAATAACCATTGTGTAAGTATAAGTTACAATTAAACTCATTTCAGGTAACTGCACCAGCAAAATGGTGTGAGACAATTTCCGTTCCACTGAAGATGCCAGATTCGTTCGGTCACACACCAGCAAACGTAACTTAGTGAAATAAGAAAAAATAGATTCAAAAACTGTACCAATCTACGAGGCTGCTTGACAAGAGGCCGATTCATGCCGTTCATCTTGTGGTAGAGGCCGCACGCATTGCAGAGATAGTGGCCAGTGCCGTCTCTTCTCCACAACGGCGTGTCAATTGCTCCACAATTGACACATTCCCTACCTTCCGTGAAGTATTCTGCTGTACGGGCGTCGACTATTTTGTAAATAGAAATAAATATAGTGAACGAATGTTGAAGAGCCCTTAGAATTCTATTATCTGTGTATTTAATCAAATTAATATTTTTATAGCGTTTAAGGTGAACAGTGAAACGTGATAACATATTGCTCTTCCATGTTATATTGAAAGATGAATGATAAAGATAATTTTAAATACAAGAAATGTAGTCAATTACAGTGAATCTTAAATTCGAGTATTAGTATTTTATACTATAGATTTTGTAGCATACTTCAATATGCTATTATGTTCTACAGTAATTATTATGTATACACCTTATAACTATTATGCATATAGCAATTAGCTCTTAGATTGCGTATGTAGATCTACTACTTTTTTCACAGCAATATGTTCCTTCAAGTCATATGCATATTAAATTTGTTACATACTATATAAAAACTTCTCTCTGATTCCAATAATATATTATTCTTTGTAGTCGATTGGATGAAAAAATATATATAAAGAATGTGGTAACATTTATTTGTGGCCATTTAATTTGTTTATTTTATAAAAGAACATATTTAAATATATTGTATATAATAAGACTAAACTATCAATTTATTATTATTTCTTATCATAACTCTTCGACAGTATAATGTTCTTAACATTTCAACTTCTACTACTTAGTAGTAAATATTAAATTTGATAAATAAAACTTCTAGTTTTTCATCGTTTCATTTAAATTTAAAATAATATGGCAAAACAATATATTTTCTGTACAAAGTTGATTATTAAAATCCATTACATAAAATATAGTTTCGTTAAAAATATATCCGTACAATTCTGTAGTGACATAAAATTAAATTTTCGTTTTTAACTTAACTGTTTGTATATTAAACTACCTGCACAGTAAAACATTAAATACACTAACTATATGTATGTTTTTAATAGCTTCAAGATACTACGTTCACCCATTAGTACATCTCCTTAATCGATAATAATTATAAAATAATTGTTCATAATATCGAAATTCCATTTCGTTAAAATTGTACCCAATAAATCGGAAATATTTTTATGATTACAATTAAAATGTATTAACATCAATTATGCTTCTTTAAGTATGTTTTTTTAATCATAACAAATACACCCATCAATACCAGCATATGCATTCTATAAAAGTACTTGCCAATAATTAAGTAAACTCACTTAAAATGCATTTATATGGCTTTTACATATATTTAAGTGTAATAAAATTTCCATAAATACTAACATTCTACTAGTTAGTTAGCTAGACGGAATACAATAATAAATGGATGTAGTTAATAAGTAATATAAACTATACCTATTAAAATTTATACAGACTATATTCTTAGGCCCGAAGTTGACATTTATTTAAAAATTAATATGTTCTAAATGAAACAAATAATTGTTTCAAATTTTGATGATTTGGAAAATCAAGGTAATTAATGTTTAATAACAAATGTACTGCACAATTGCTATTACCTTATGTCTCATTAAAAGGATATAGGAAGATGGAGAAAGTTATTATGAATTTTATAATGTAATGTAAATCTGCTTCATTATTAGTTTACCGTAATATATAGTAGCTGATATTTCCATATTAAATAAGGTGCTAACAAAGTCTGTCATCCATCTGCCAAACTTATTCTGATGCATATTAACATTTTTACAATCAATGGTATTACCCATTCCAAATACTTATTAATTATTAATATTTGAAATTAATACCAAATATTAATCAACTGCTACATTCCTGCTACATATAAAATAGCCGTCTGTCCATAATATAGACTGTCGCTATAAGCAACGTTATTTAACTTCCGATTATTTTTAAATGATTGTCCTCTCTTTTGAAAAATAACAGTTTATGACAATTCCAAACAAATGATTCAATCTCTCTTCCTCGACGATATGTTCAGTATAATTCATTTCTCGGTATTTGACATCTCTTATTGACTCTAAGTACATAGGAAGGTTATTGTATTCTGTTGTTCAGTGGAGTAGACAGCAAATGCAATACACAGGTAAATAAAACGAAAAATAATGAAGCAAATAATCTATTTAACATTAACTTTTGCAGACTTAGTTCACACAATAATCATATTTTAGTAAATTAAATCCTAACAATTAATATCTAAAAGAATATTAATCTCTTGAGATGCACATTAAAAGATGATATTTGGGAACACACAGATAAACGTACCTCTTCCATTAAACACAAAGTATATTTCTTGTGTCTAGCAACTTGTTACCTGTGACTTTAGAAATTGATAAATATACGCCACTGCTGTCTCGCCGGACGGATGCAGGTAATACCCGAGACAAAACTTAGGTACTCACGAACTTTTACATGCCGGAAACGTCAAGATCAAGAGTAAATGAAGGCAATGCCACCACTTTACTAGCTACAAGTTTAGTATTTTATCAGTTTTATCGGCCAGAAGCGTGCCAAGATGTTGAACATCCTTTTAATCTTAATTACCATACCTTCAACGTGAATAAAGAGATGAGTAAGGTAAACAATTGTGTGGTGTACCAATTCCGTACTATAAAATTCATATTTTGCTAGATTTTTTCAAATTTTAGAGATGTCCAGATGATTATAGAAAAAATAATTCCAACAGACAGACGCTTTTAAAGATTTAAATGACAAAATTGAATTATATCCTAAAAATAAATTGACGAAAAACTTTTTCATAATACATATGTGTAAATTGGATTGCTGTATAAAATTATATACATATTTCGAGATCAAATATATTTAGGGCTTCTTGAACTACATTCAAAGGAATACTTCTCAAAAATCAAAGGAATAAATATTGTTCTTCTCTATTTTCCTTTTTTTCAAAGAAATTCCGAATAGAAAGATTATATCTTGAAAATTTAAATAATTGTATATTGAAAATTTTTACAATAATCGAAATTAAATGACTGACATTAAATCTTGTATGTGAATGATAAACTGGAATATTGTTATTTGATTAATACTGTTAATGAAATAGTTCAGATTATTGATGATACTGAAATTATTCATAGAAATGTTTTGCACACCACGAAAAACGAATTATGAAACATTCTTTAGAAATGTCACAATAGGGTTGTTTCACGAAATCCTGCTAGAAAAAACAAAGTATACAGGAGTTCCGAATTTCTAACATTTTTCAGTTAAATGGCCATTTTAGTACTACGAAATTTTAAACTAGTTCTGATATATTTATCTAAATTAAATAATTAGGTTTATATCTAAATAAACCTAATTATTTCTAGTTCATAAAATAAGAGTATTAAATTCTTCTAAGATATACGAGGTCTGATAAAAAATACGATGAACGAATTTTTATAGCAGAATCTGCTGGCGCTAAATATGTGAAATAATGCGTCCGATACCCTGATCCTTTGAGATAGTCAGTGTCAAATTTGAACAAGTTGTACTTGTTCATGGATTTCGAACAACGCATTAACATTAAGTTTTGTTTTAAGTTGCAAAAAAGTGCCAAAGAATCTCATGAAATGTTAAAATCAGTATATGGTGATAATTTGATGACTCTGAAGACTGTTTACAAGTGGTATGGGTGATTTAAAAGCGGAAATAAGTCGATCGAAGACGAGCAATGGTCGGGACCATCCTTTGATCCCTGATCAGACGAAAAAATTGCAATAGTAAAAAAAAATAATTCGTTTAAAGAGGCGATTGACTATCCGAGACATTAGCGAATAACTGAGTATCTCGTGCGGACCAATGGTTCCTTCCTTCATCACGGCAATGCACCGTGCCACACCTCGCTTCCAATCCGCGAGTTTTTGGCTGAAAAAAAGATTACTGTCTGTCCACATCCGCCTTACTCTCCGGATTTAGCACGACTCGACTTGGCTCTTTCCAAAAATCAAAGCCGTGCTAAAAGGAAAACGTTTTGACACCATTCCCTACTTTGAGAGGGCCACGACGGAGCAACTGCAGGCCCTTCCGAAAGAAGCTTTGCAGAAATGCTTCAAATCATGATAACAACGTTGAGATAATTGCTTCGCTAGCCAAGAACAGTACTTTGAAGGAGATTAGTTCAAATTTGAAGTGATTTTATTATATTGTTCATAATAATATTATTCACAGCACTATTTGATCAGCCCCTCCAGTATTAATATGAAGAAGCTGAACATTTTTGGGTAATACAAATGATATACCAGTTTTAGATAATAAAAACAATGTTTTTTCTTGGATGTTCGTCCTAATATTTATAAACCTAAAGCGAATATCCACATGGTGAATTAAAAAAAAAAATTTACCTTAAACAAAAACTATACGTGTATATTATTCACACTCTTGATCAATATCCAAGTTAGCATTAATTGAAAATTGTTTACCATGAAGTAGGTTTAGTAGAAAGATCTATATGACTCTGGGGTCCATTTTATTAGTTCCATAAGGTTTTCAAAGTGCTCTTTTTCCACTGGTCGCAGTATCCAATTGGGTACTGGCAATTCCTGGGTAATATTCTGGGGATGCCTCACAAATCGTCATAACTCAATATCCTTAAAACTGCTGCTCTGAATATTTATTTTATAAAACGGTATGTAAAAATGTCTTTATGTATCACATAGTTTAACTCTGCACATTTTTACTCAGAAGAAAACCATTTCGTTACGTCGTTCTGCGCCAATGATCTCCTCCCATACTAAACATGTAGCTTAATTGTTCTTTGTCGAATTAAATATAATGAAATTTAGAATCCATAATTTTCTTAAATAAAATGATTTACAATTTGTCACCCTTGGTATAAGAAAGCATTTTTGTAAATCCACATTCAACATGCTTTCACATTCAGCATTCAAATGATTCAACATAATGAATTAATCTTGATTTCTCTTTATATTCCTTCTTGAGGTCGTATCTTCTTTTAGTTTGTATGTGGTATGGATTCTTTCTTCCATAATAATTCAGTTTGAACGTATGTTAATAGTTAAAATCATTGTAATAGTAATATGTATCGGTTGCCAGTTTAAATTATATATTTTATGGTGTATTTATTTAATTTGGTTGTTACCAGTTTAGATTTCTCAAGGTTATAAATAATACGAATCCGACGACACTACCTGGACTTCCAGGTGTCTTTCGAAAATTTTCTCCTGCCTCATCAGCAAAAAAAAAGGACTGGTAAGGCATCCGACGAACTCATTTAACTGAATGTTTTGAGACAGTTTTGAATAATTTTCTGTTACAAAACATGTACGTTAAACCCTTAACCTTTTTAAAGCATGGCATATCAGAGAACAGTTTACCTTAAAACCATAAACCCGTATTTTGCACCCAAAATGCATTAAACCAATTTTTTGTTTTGAATTTGGACACTTGTACACGTTGAGTTCCTGTCAAATCACTGCGGTCACTGTTTTGGATCAGGTAAGTAACAACATTATCAAATTTAAGCTTGAAAAGTAGAATACAATGAAAGGAACTATTATGGAATGAATTTTAACGTAACTATGCCCGTTTACATAATAATTCCGCAATACTAACCAAGTACAAAAATTTTATTATTTCTTCTATTACAAGTTTGCTTACTTTGATCAACTAGTTCAATTCTTAAGCATAGAAAATTCTGTAAACCATCAGAAATTGAAGGTCGCTCACTTCAGTGACGCAATTTCTGATGAATACTACACGTGACATTACCACATAAAATACTAATTTCCAGTAATCTAGTTCCATTCTAATAAGATCGTTAAAGCTGGTTCGTCGAATACATAATTTACCTATTAACTAAGGAATCAGGCGTAGTTAATAGTGTGGTTTGTATAAAGTGAGGATCAGCAGTCTTCGACATCGATGCCGGTCTGTTTCCATAACAATGGTTTTGTACAGTTTTGTGAATAAATATACTCCTATAATGTTTTAGAATTATCAAGTAAAAATACATCTCAGTCTCGATAACTTAAGTTTAACAATTTATAAATAAAAATAATTAATATGCTTATCTACTTTAAGGTGAAAATAAATACAGACACGTAACATTGTACGTAACTCAATCCTAACATCATGCATTGGTCCTGACACTCCTGACGAATATCTCGTGTTGACGCTGCTGACGGATCTCATTTTATTCTCACATTAGCAGGCACAAAACATCAATTTAACATAATGTTTTTAAAATTAAATTATATTGGTAAAATATTTAATCGAAAAATTATTTAATTTGAATGAAAAATCAAATAAAACCGTAAAAATTTCTTTAGCAGTCTGTTAAGCTAGTTGGTTTTCCAATTAATTATTTTAATATTGTCTTCAACGGAGCAGCCAGTGGATAGGTTTTGCGCCCTTTTACCAAGTCGAATACATCGCGTAAACAATAAGCCATTTTTGTTGATGTGATGTGATTTTATAAAAACAAAAATAGAAACATTGGTAATTAAAAAAGTAATTCTCAACGAAAAAATAATTCTTTAAAATAATACAAAACATCAATTCTAAAACTAAAAAAAATTACCACACTAAAAATACATACTTATGTAACAAATACTGAAATAGACCGTCTTGTTAAACTAAGCAGTATCTCGAACGATCATAAAATAATAGCGGTAAGAATTCAGCAGCAATTTTGAATGTGTAATCGAAATTCCTGCATACTGTTAGGTCTATCCTCTTTAAAATAATAAAATGTTTACATACTAAACTTTACTAAAGTAGGCCAAAAAAAATTAAACCGCACTGTGCTGATCTGGAAACCTGGCTGACCACATGAGATATATATATAGGTCGTATAGTATACCGATAGTATTCTCAACAATTATAAAAATTAAATGTTATGTCGATGGTATATTTTTGAAAATTCTCGTATGTATGGTATATGTATATGTTATTTCGCAACATAACTCAACAATTTGACGGAAGAAATATATTTGGAGTTATTATAAAAAACATTCCACCAACAATAACCAACATTATAGAATACTAAGGAAGACCAGTTGATATTCCAACAGAACGAAACGTCTCGACAATCTCGACATTATCGGCCGCCTATTCCACAGAATTCTCTACCGATAGAGGAAAAGAGAAGCACTACTGATTGTCCCACATGGTCACACTTGTGTCTATTTTGTCTATATGCGCCTAAGCTATTTCTTCTAGGATTATTAAATAAATAATTAAACACAATATTTACCAATTAAAAGAAAGCTTGCACGCATAGAAACTCCTAAAATTTCAGGCTGCACATTACACGTATGAATTACATGCACAATTACGAGAGAACAAACACACCCATACTCAAGAAAAGATGCTACATTCTCCCCGTTACGACTAGAACCTAAATATACAATGACATCTCCAATACTTGCTCAGATCACTATGCCATTCAGTTTCTACAAGGCCGAATAATCTATTTTCAAAATAATACTTATTTTTGTACATGACAGTCAGACAGATAGACGAAAATGAAGTGAAATATAATATAGAATTTAATTTCTTATAGGATACTTCATATATACTATAATGTCTTTAATTGTTAATCTATAATCTTATTTGTTATGTAATATCATATATTATATTATATTATAAAACAAATCATCGCTATTTGGTGAAAAATGAACAAAATTGGTTTTAAAATGTCAAATCGAATAATAAATTTACTTAAAGTACTTGCATTTAAGAGCTTTATTATGTACATTGCATAGGCGCCCGGAGAGGAGCAGTTGCAATATCCATATTATTATATTGAATTATAATAAATTCCAGATATAAATAAAACATAAAGTAATAAAACAATTTTTGAAGTGTAGACTACAAGTTTGAAAGTTGTGGAATATACATACGTTTAATATTGTTCTTTAAATGTTGGTATTGATATTTCGATTTTATTTTACTATTTTGTTGTAATATGTCTCATTTTATGTATTTTGTACCACTTTTGTATCAGAATATATATTTTATTTTCTAAATATATTTTTCTTTAATTATGCCTCCTTTTCTAAATTTTGCCTGCTTTTCTAAATTTTGCCTCGCTCTGGAAATATTTCTGCGGACGCCTATGTACATTACTATAACATTTAATGTAATAATGAAGTATTAATGTTCTATGAATTAGTTAGAGCAAAATATTCCTCTGAAATGTTAAAACTGCTATAAAATCATGTGGTTTAAATATAATAATGCCTTGATTCCAATTATTATACCAATATTCCATTACTCATAGATATTACAAGTTGTTTTTCACTAATAAAGAATAAAGCTCACATAGTAAATAGTAATAATAATATATATTGTATAATAATATATGTATTCAACTTCAATATACTGTAAATTATAGAATATTCAGACTTCAGACAAAACATAATTATTATTGGACATTCGAATATGAGTAAATGAAAAATAAGCTTTGCACGTCATTGTAAAAACAATTACAGAGCACTTATTTGCCGCCTCATCCAGACCCAGAGATGAAAAATTGATATATATATATTCAAATAAATATTTGGAATTTAGTTCTGTAGACGAAACAAATGCACATAAACCATTGGACCACCCTACCGATTGATCATAAACGGCAGGAAGTAACCTTTGCTTTTATTTTTTATACCCAATGTTTTCATCGGCGTTATTAAACTATGTGGGTACATTCAATGCGAAAATTAGTACTTGATTGTTTTAAAAATTAGTAACGTTATGAGTCATTATCGTAGGTAAAACCGACTATCCAATATAATATTTATATTCTGTATAACACTGGTATGCCATACCAATATTGTATGTCTATGTCTGTCCAAAGGTCCATGAATCATAGTGTACATCGACCGATTTACCTAGTCATAACAGTGTTTATATTTGAACCCATAGACAACATCAACAATAAATATCTAAACTATAAAAATTATCACACGGAATTGCAATGTCATGCTTGCACTTCTTAGAATACGTAATAGAATATATAAAGCACGAGACGAATCTCCATGAGAACTTGTCCAGAATCCCAGGCTACTATTGCTTGCAGCATAAATTTATTTCTAGAGTTGCATCAATTCCTAAAAATAGACTAAAACTGTAATCCAAGGACCACAAGATTAAAAAAAAGAAATACAAGGAGGACAATTGATGTGAATTTTATTCAAGAATCGATTTCGCTTAGAATTTCAGTATTCCCTTAGTTTAAAAGCATATGAAGTATATTAGACTTACGACGAATAAATATATCATAATATATATATATATATATATATATATATATATATATATATATATATATATATATATATATATGTATATATATATATATATATATATATATATATATATATATATATATATATATATATATATATATATATATATATATTAATAATAAATAAACCACAAACTAAAAAATCATATAATCAACCATTAAACTTGGACAATTTATAGTTAGTTAACACTTAAAAATTTTATAATAAATTGAATGCCGATGTGAAACCTGGCATGACTGCTGCGGCAGTCAATAATTTAACTACATACATAGACGGTAATAATCCTGCACACAAATTATTTTATTCTCTCTAAACAGTTTTTTGTAAGTAATTTATTCTGGATACCATCACATAAACAGATATCTTTAGTATACATATATCTAATACAGGATACAGACAAGGTCAGTATTACAAAGGAGTGTCATTATCATTACACAGAATAGCATAAAATCACTTAAATGGCAGAACAATATCATCTATGATGGGAAAATGACTAGATACTTGGGCAGGTAGAGTTTTCATTAAAGTCTTTTTGCCTAATTTCTAATTAAAAGAATGTTTCGATAGACACTGTTTTGAAATGCCCACCATTTTATGCATAATTCACAGTAATGTTTGAGGTTAGGTGTACTTATTGTAGAAATATAGGAAAATAATCAGGGAATGTAATACAACAACGACTAGAAAACCAAAACTCAAATTATGCAAATCATGGTTAATATGTAATTGTGCGGCGAAAATTTTGGAAGTAATCGTATGCCATCAATCAATACCATTAAATACTTAATGAAATGAACTGAAATGAAGAGTGTTCAGACTTCAGACTTCGCTCTGACGATGATAATATTGCTAATGTGAACCAAACTCTAGCTAAATAACTGAATCTGACATTGTGCCCAGCAACTCAACATCTCGACATCTTCTTTGCAACGAATATTAATAAAAAGCTCTGTACTGAACAGCATACTAAATATAGTTGACTTAGACACTTAAGTATACATATATCTCAGGGGCATAGTGTACATGGATGCGAGTGATGCGTCGCATCCCTTAAAAAATTGTCAAATTAGTGTTATTTAAAAGTTAAATCGATTTATTCAATTATTATAATCTTTTAATTATTTTAAACCGACCGTAAACATACATAATTTACTTTAAATGCTACCATCAGCTTTTTTATTTCAAATCGGCCGTGAAGGCGCCCGAAATTATTGAACTTGCTGCAGTACTGAAATGCGATGATCCACGTTACATCCAAGCTATGCGTTAGATGGGCGAAAAGGTCAGTGATCTTACGCAGTCAACACTGGAACTTCGAGTGGGTGTTGTTGTTATTTCCGGACTCAGTAATGTGATTATGTGAACGAATCTTGACTACTGTCGCCATAACATAAGGAAGATTTGGAAGCATTGTTTAAGGTAATTGTAGAAAACGAAAATGAGGAATGGGATCGAGAAACTGTTATTTGTGCTAGAGGCATTTTAACTTTATTGCGCGACTTTGGTTTTAATTGTTTCTTAGCAGTGTCTTCTACAATATTCCCACATTCCGAGAGTCTGTTTAAAATTCTACAGACAAAAATATCAGATATTAGTTACTGCCATAAAAAGATCGCCGATTTTAAAACACATATTCAAAAAATGAGAAACGATGAGTTTAGTGACATTTGGGAACGTATGGACAGATTTGTATTAGAAAATCAACCACCAAGTAAAAGAATGCGTTTGGATTTAATTCCTGAAGAAGATAAGAAAAGGACCTACGCAAGATTGTTTTATGAAATTTTGGACGTTATTACTTTGAACATTAATGAACAGTTTAGTGAAATTTCTAACCTGAAATTCTTAAATCTAGATTCCACACAATTGATTTCATTCGTGAAACATTTTCCTGACGAACTTTTTTCTTCTTTAGTAGATACATATGGAACATTTTTTTACGCAAATCGTTTAAAAAGTGAACTTTCAGTAATTTATAGAGATCTCGATATGAAAAAGCACTGTGTTTGAGCTTCACCAAATTATCTTATTATATTATGTCCCTTCAATTATCTTCTGTTTTCCAGGAGTTATCAAAATTGTGTCATTTAATTTTGACTATTCCTGCCACAAGCAGTTCCGCGGAAAGATCATTTTCATGCTTAAAGAGAATAAAGACTTATCTGCGAAATTCTCAAAAGCGAGAAAGACTGTCAGCTTTAGCATTAATAAATAAATATTGGAAGTGCTTTGTTAGAAGATATAAGATCGTCTCCAACATTTGAAGAAACAGTGATAGACGTTTTCGCTGGACAAACAAAAACCGAAGAATTGATCTCCATTTTAAAAATTAGGATATATATCTAAGCATAATCATTTTAGGTTAGTGTTTTTTTTTTTATTTTAACCATTTTGTTTTTATTTTAACTGTGGTGACGACAATCATTATAGGGATACGATAACAAACTTCCTCCAGCCTGAAATGAACGAAATAGAGCGGTAAAACTTGTGATATTTTAACAAGATAGCACTACTTGAGACACTGCATAATAGGTATGTGATGTACTGCAAAGGAAATTTCCTAGTTGGGTAATTTCCCGTTTCGCTGGAAAGCTAAACTGGCCACCAAGATTGTGCGATTTAACACACATACACTTCTTTCCTCGGGTTTGAAAAGCAAAGTTGGAAATACAAAGAAATATACATCCATATGTGAATATCAGATTAGAATTACAATATTCACCTCTCGACGATAACGTTCACTTTGTCAAAAAAAAAGGGTTTATGGCGGTTGAAAGTATTTTCGTAAATAGTTTAGATTCAGATATACCTACATATCTCGCATTTAACTGGAACTCAGCCTAGCAGTTTCCAAAAACAAGTAGTGAAATAGTCATCAGGATTGATTGACGAAACATCGACAACAAGCATGATGGGAAATCTAGTTCAAAAACATCTAATAAATCTAACGCATAAATCTAACCAACCCATTGAAGCTTTTAGTCTATGTAATTTCTTGTTTCTTTTTTCTTTTTTCTTGTATATTTACTATACAATAAATGTATAAATTTATTATTATAATAAATTTATAATTATAAAGTATAATGTATTAATTATAATAAATATTATAGCAATTTCTTGTGTTTAATATTCAGATCAAATAAAACAAGTAACCGGTATTTGATTTCTTTTCAGACGGTTCCCGACCAAGCTTATAAAGACGTCAAGAAATGCTACAATTGCAAAAAGTTAATTGATGCAAAAAAAATCAGCATAAAGGGCACGTTCATATAATATATTATAACATATAACTAAGCCGACATGACAGATAAGCATCTAAATCAGCAATACTCGACAAATCAAAACTGAATGCAGTGCGAAAATGTTAATTGATACCTATTGTTATTAAAGATGAAGTTTGTTTACGCTGTTAAAGTTTATTATTCTTATTACATGTTCCAGACTGAATATTTTATTAGTTACAGTGCAATGACTAATTCTGTCGTAGAATATAAATGCATAGTTCAATAATATATAAAAAACATCCTCAATAGTTTTTGAAGCACGGACACAAATGTGCTTTGGAGATCATTAAATATTGTAAATAATTTGAGAAGCAAAGAAAATGTGCATCTGGTCTAAAGAGGTTAAAACCTCTTGGCATGAATTACGATGGCAATATTACAATCTAACTTAGATCTGGTTGAAATAATTTACAGAATTTATTAGTGAAATTTAATACTTAATACTTACAAGTATTCAGTTAATGTATTATAAAGATATAAAGAATTTATACTAATGTAAAAATTGTGGTAAAATAACTAGATCGTTATGTGTTCTTGGTAAAATAACATTAGCTTAAACAACGTTTGTATATCAATACCCTCTGAAAGCGACCACAAGCAAAGTCTGTTAGGATAGTTCCTCAAGTGGCAACCAAGATTTATTGGGGTACTTAAAAAGTGAAACCATCCCTTTATCGTTCGAAAAAAATTGGCGCCACTAACGTTACAACTTCGGTGTCAAATTTCAATATAAATCTAGCTTATATTCATAGACCTACATTTGATGATCCCACTTTGTGAAAAATATTGAGCGTTACTGACGACCGAAATAAGAAATAGGAAAATAACTTAGTTTATTTTATTATTATAATTAACTTTATTAATTATTTAGGTGATATTGCCCTAGGTCGGGATATTTTTTTGCGTAGTATGCTTAAAAAATAAATTGATTACCTAATCAGGATTATATATAAACATGTTAAATTGCAATAATCAACCCGTTAATTATTACTTAGATTGTCTCGGATAGGTCAGTTATTTTTATCATGAACTTGTTATTTGTTTATTTTGTTCAGAGTTTATTTGCATTGAACTGCCAATTATTTGACAATATTTAATTAGGTAAAGTAAAATATTTATGGGGACATTTTACCTGGCTTTAAACTATTTTTAATTTAATTCCTTTAGGTAAATAATTTCTTGTGTTGCATCACTGCTGAACCCCTCTAATGTTTATAATCTTTCTTTTTCTACTGAACCTACAAATCTATTATAAAGTTCGAAATGTTTGCCTAACCAGGTACGTCTTAAACAGCTTTAAAATATTAAAGTAAAATTTAATAAAGCAAGAATGAATTATTATTTAGACTAATTTATTATTAATTTATTATTATTTAGACTAAAGTATACATATTTGTAATAATATGATTTTTATTTATTTTAGAGATCAATAAATACATAGTGCGTGTATAAGCATGTAAATGTATTTACACAAACCTATTGAAGCAGATATTACATTTAGTTTACTCAATTTATATTGTAAAAAAATTTAAAAGATTCGTAATCCTTTTTTCAGTAAATGCGGTGACTCGTAAACACAATCATATGGTTGTAGTTATTACTGCAAAGATGCAATAACTTTCTATTAAGAAAACCTTTTATCTGCCACCAAAAACGTAAAGTATGTTCACCGTAGTTGGTTTTAATGTTAAACGATTAGTGAAGAATGTTCCTAGGTAGATAGTTCAGGATATTTACTACTGTATTCAAAGGGAATGATGGAGAACGAAAATGGAGAATGAGAATGTTTTACCTGTATTTAATGACAATGATTATTTTCGTGTTTCGAAAGTTACTTTATCGTAAAGAGCATTATGTAAGATTATACGATGTGTAAGACGGGGTAGTTGTAGTTTCTTTACAAAAGCAAAAATATAAATTTTCAAAACAACAACTGATGTCTTCATGTTTAAGTCTCTTCGTGAATATAATCAAATATTCGTAAATAGTAAATAGCATATGTATAGCATATGTATCAACTTATCAAGCAATCCAATATATTTTTTAGATGTTGTAAATTTATTTTTACAATTAGAAAATGTGTTTTGAGCTGCACCTAAAATCCTAAGAAGGTGCTGGAATTTTCGATGTAGCAATGAACACATCAGGAGACCGGTTTTCCACTAACACCGAAAGATTACATGTTTCTCGAACTGTTTTAATCATCTGCCGATGATGACAATTCGCTTAGTAAAACGCTTTGTCGAGAAACGTGTTCGTGGAAAACTGGTTTCCTGTATTTTAAGAAAGATAAATCATGCTCTAAATTTATAACAATTTCAATATTATTTTCACAAGTATGTTTGTCCCAAAATCAATATTCTGGATGTATTTCTGTCTATTCTACATTCTACATTGAACAATAAACAAACAAAGAACGAAAAACTCCGTTTATCCTGAAAATTATTTTTCATTTTTAGAATTATGTCTGGAAACAAATTCGAACGTTGTTTTTGACAGAAGAAATATTTTTCTTTAAAGCATTTAATTATGTGTCGTCCGATATATGTCTATGAATATTACGAGAAACGTCTGAGGCTCGCAACTTTTCAGTTAAATTTGTTTCATATGTAGCCACTTAGAACTTAACATGTTAAAAAGAACGTTCATAATTTGTAAGTGTAAGGGACAAAAAAACCACACACGCCTAGCTTGTAAAAGATACCGAATAAATCCCCAGAGTTTACGCCCCTTATCTGTTTTCTATCTGTTCGCATATCCAGAAATTGCCACACAAAGTGGCGGTATGCTATATTACGTAAATATATCCGAAGTGATGCGGGGCATTTGCAGAAAAACCATTACGAATATGTTGATGTGTCAATTTTAAACGGGACCCTAATATTTATTTAATCCAGTGTTATTTTCTGAAATGTTTCAAAGTACATATTTCCTTTCAAATCTACAAACTAAACATAATGAACTGAAGTGTGAATTACTTATAAAAAGCGATAAAAACTCTATTTAGAGGATTTCATTAGGCATATTCTCTGTTTTTCTGCAGATAATTTTTAACGATGCAAAATTACAACATGGATAAATTTATTATACATGGAAAGAACAATTTATTTGTTATTAATAAATTATGTTTATGACAAACCAATGCTGATTTTGAATATAGCCAAACAAATATGTTTCTCTTAAACAAATAATAACTTTAACCATTTAACCCTTTATACAAATATTTAATCCTTATCAATTCAAATATATTAGATAGGATTTAACATCCTTATTTAATAGGTAAGAAATACATTTAAGTATTTGAAATAAGCTTTACTCTTAAAATAAAGTGATTGGCTAATATTTAGCTCAAGTAATGATTTCTAAATAAATTTATTAATAAGAAACAAATGTTAGCTTTAACATAAAATATGAAAGTTATTGTTAAATAAATCCGAAGTTACCATGTACAAAATCCATATCATATACTTATGTTAATTGAACTATTCTTCACTATGAAAGGCACAAAACAAAAAGTAATGAAATATACGTAAAGGTAATGAAATATATTTTATTATATTTTTTGTCCTGAATTTTGTATTCCACTAGCACTAGGGAATATATAATTTTAAATAATTTTTTAATATCGTATTAAAATAGCCGAATACCGAATATTTGGCTACTACAAAAAACAGTAAGTACACATTACCCCAAATATGTACCCAAATGAATATAAAGGCAACATGCAGATCAGGTAATCCGTATGATATATAATCTTAGATGTTTAAATTCAAACGAATTGTCAGCCATATATATATCAAGATCTGGAAAATTGCATTTTATATTTTGAAAGATCGATCTGTTTACAAGAATAAATTATAATATTATGCGGAAAAAAATAATACTATTCTGGTAAAAATAACTATATTGTATAGATCTACACATATTTTTCCTTAGAAATTATAAGCGTAATTTTCTTACGAACAAATATTTTTATGATAAAGGAAATAGATCCAGTGTGGCTTACTAAGTTTGTGATCATTTTATAGTAAAATGCATTACTTTAGCTGATTTTAATATATCTTCAGTGAATAAATTAAGGTCAAATAAACATGTTTTCGTATATGAAATAAATTGTTCTCTCTGTGTAGCTTCTTAGTATTACTTATTATATATTACTTTAACACTAAATCACGATTTCATAATAAAGTTGAGAATTCTTTAAAATCTCAAAATAAGTTCCTCAAAATACTTGTTTCTCAAAGTACAAAATTATTTACAGTCTCAAAATATTCTAACCACGTATAATGTTCAAATATAGACAGACATTTTGAAAATGCTCAACCAAAACATCCTATGTAAGAGACCAAAAATTCGTAGCTTAAAATAAAAAAATAATAATGTAAACATACAATTCTTCTTCCCATCAGCTCGTTAACAGCTATCATTTAACATCTGCATTACAAAAAAATGTTTTATTTTTATCATAAACATTAAAACTCTCTTCACATCGAACTTTGAAATTATATGTTGAATGTTATATGTATATCTACACGTAGAGTAACAATATAAACGAAGTGGTATATCATTGATTTATTAGTCAAACTTCTATTTCTTTTTATTTTTTAATTTGACTACAGGAAAATGTCATTTCAGCAGCCTGCAGGGATGAAATATATTAACCATTATGTTAACTTAAATCCACGCTTAATATCTTTTGTAATTTTGAATACACCAAATATATGAATATTGCTCTACGTCGTAACAAGGTATATATTAAACAGAACAAAGTGTACGAGAGTAAGGGCGGATTTATGAACTCGACATTTTCATCAACATTTTCACTACCGTTAAAATTGTACGCATCGACAAGGAGAGTCCATTTATCCACCCATCATTTTTCGTTAATTAATGCACGCTCATATTCTCAGATATACAGAAAATAACATAAATCACGACTTTTATTTGTGATTTGTAACTTGTTTCTACACTCAAAAGTTCAACAAAAGCTGAACTTATATACACACCGTCACACTCCAATGATGCCAAATCGCCAACCGATTTGGCATCATCGGAAGATCTTTAACTCGAGAAGCGTGTAATCCTTTTCTGTTCATAGAAAACTGTCTCCTGTTTGCTGGATCAAAGGTCTTCCCAGGATAAATACTAGGGTTAGGTCTTAATTCGGAAAGACTTACACTTAAGACTTTAAACTTTCATTAAGAAAGTTAAACTTAAGTTAAACTAAGTTAATGAAAGTAAAGTGGAAACTATGTGGTGCATATGCAAATCCACCTTAACACTGCATGATTGAAATTTAGCCACTTATTTTTTCGAGTTATTTTCCTTTGACTGTTTCCTCGATTAACTTAAACTATTTAGTTGATGTAATAATAAAAGCCAGGTCTTATACAACGTATCTATTATATAACCCTGACATATTTTGCTTAAAACTACACCGCTCTAGCTTGTAGGTCTATAGTTATAGCCTATAGGTTCACATGTGTCATCACAATATTGGCAAAGGGATTAAAAAGCCATAAAACACCTTCCAACTTTTAAAATTATATATATCTTTCTAGTTTTACTGCTGAAAGGTTGTAGTTTGGTATTACTTTTCATATCTATAAACCCTGAAAAGACATATTTTTTGTAAAACGATCTGGAGTATACATATATAGGTTATGTTATATTATACTACGTATTTAATTCCACAACATTTCAATGTGAAATTGAAGCATAATTGTATCAAACAGTTTTAGGGTATGACAGACTACATCTGTTTGATTTCTTTTAGTATATCCTACTTGTAATGTATTTTTTAAAACAATGTAGACTGATTGAACACCTAAAGTTTTCTTAAATACATTTAAATGAATTTATTTTAAAATACATATATTTGTATGTATTTTACTGTACAAATTTATGTCAATCGTTCGGTTAATATGTAAAACATGATATAAAGAATTGGAATCAGAAATATACTGATGGTTTATAATTCCAGTAATATTGGGGTCTTTGACTATAATCTACAGTAAGAAATATACTTTCAGTAATAATCATGTCTTTGATTATAATGATTATTAGTGTATATTTTATATATTACCATATATGTAACAAAGATTACTGGATTGTTAAAATCATTTAGCCTATTTTGATGAAACAGTATTATACTTCCGATTTATTAGGCACATGTAATTAAGTTAACATTTAATAAACGTAATTAAAAAGTAAATGTGGTTCATATTACGGTTTCATATTTATCATAAAACGTTTTGTCGATTTGGTAAATAATCTTCAAAATACTAGGATGCCAGAAAATTGAGTATAATTATTTCAAAAAACCATTTTTCATTTTGAAAAACAGTAGAATATACCCATCAATTTAGCAAACAGAAAAATTGGTTTTCTTGTTACCACATCTTGTTACCTACTGAATGTTACACATTACTTACTAAATTATGAAACAATCATTATATCATATGTACATGCATTGGCCATAGTTGAAGATGATGTCTTAATTACTTTGGTACTTTGATTTGTACCTACATCACGTATCATTTCATTAAGATATATGAGGTCATGACTGATGATAGATTTTGTCATTATTGATTGTATGTTACTGAAGTTGATGACCTCGTTCCCACTTTAATGAAATGATGCTTTTTGGTAAGTGACAGATATAGTACAATGATTAATTCGCTATATATTACATTACGTATGTTGTACGTGAATCAGAACGTCTAATAAATTTGAGAAATCTTTGAGAATTTCCCAACAGCCGAATACTCATATATGGCGTACAAAGTTTTGACCCTTGTTTATTATGTGAAAAGTTATATATGGAAATATTGACTTTATTATATACATATGTTAGGTCGTTTTTGATGCTTTTTTTATCAAATGTACTTTTTCCCTTCATCGTCTAAAATGGAATTTACGAAAACTGAACCACAATTACTTTTTATTACTACTGTTTGCCATATTTATATCACTTACTTGCAGATAATGATGCAGCTGCTGAAATAGGCCTATTTCTTGATGCCGCTGGATTCAGACTATACTGATCTGTTGGATATGACCAATCATTATATATAGTTGTGTTTGGTAACGAATATGCTGTGGGTCTATGGTTGTGAGTATTTGAGTGATATGTTGAGGGTAATCTATTGAACGCAGGCAACGTACTTCCAGTTGTGGAAGAAGTAACTTTTGGATATTCTTCGGTTAATGCTACCGCACCAGTCGGATTTACACCTAATAAAAAAGTAAAGCTAAAACATTTTTAGCAAAATAATCACAAAATGTCGAACTATAAGAACTCGTCTTAGATCAAATATTATTTATTTATACTCTCAAAAGCTGTAAATGTATGCCTATAAACTATGTATAAGAATAAACAAATCTAAGAATCAACAACAATATATTTGTTTAAATAAACAAAACTATAAATTATAATAATTTATTGAATATTATATGAAAATATTCATGTACTTTTAATAGTCTTGTTTCTTAATTTGCGTTGCAATTTTTTTATCTTTGGAGTTCCATTGTTCATTTTCCCATAAAATATATTTGTGACACTATTTGTGTATAAACACTAATTTACAAAAGAAGATTCTCAATGCTGTGTAGGTAATATAAGTATAACTACTATGTTTTTCAAAAATACATCGTGGAACATATTGGTATTTTATCACTCAACTTTTACATACATATCTTTACTATTTATTATTTTCTTATATGAAACATTATAAACCACTTAATATCGATTATTATTGATTACGAATTTTTAATTTCCTTCGATAACTTATAATTACTTGATAATCGAATTTATTTATAATTTTTTTTATTACAATCGATTTTACCCCAATTCCTAATATACGCAGTAAGATATTTCCGATCAGTATTTTCCGATCAGTTTTAAAATTAAATCAGATGATCCGTTGTTTTTAAAACTTATGTCTATAAATCCTGACAGCAAAAGTATACCTATACATATAATTAATAGGAAAGAATATTTGTTGAGTCATGCTATACATTACTTAAATCTAATAAGAAAAAACTTATTAGGTTACAAATACTAGCTACTAAATAATACAGTACTTCATACAGCATTCTATTAAAAATCATATTAATAAATTTACAACTTTTTCCTACATGTAGATGTTCTACATTTCGGTATTTAGGATGACAAATACAATTTCAGGTATAATAACGTATATTATCATAATTATAGCCATCAGTTTCATTACGTCCTAAATAAATATCTAATTGTAAATATTTTCATTTAAGTAATTAAAAATATTTTTGACCATTGCCAATAAAATTTGGCAAACTATTCCTTTCAATTACAAGCCATGAAATGTATTGAATGTTGATTTTCTATATACCGCCACCTACGTACCTAAATGTACACCACCAATTAATCATTATATAAATATGGTCAATATAGATTCTATGTTTTATTTTCCCTAATTTACATAAGCACCACTTATAAGCAGATTTGATGATATTTAATTTAACTAAAATCATTACTTGACGATTCTTTAGTAGAAGAAACAATATATCGTATAAGATGTGTAACAAGTAGAATTGCACTTTTATTTATCCAAAAACGAAGATAAAAATGCAAATATAAAAATAACAAAATTATCAAATCACACAAAGTTTATCTGAAAATTATCAGGTGGGGTCAGTCAGGACACTGCTGATTATTTTTTCACTTGATTTATTTTACAGAATTATCTGTATTTGATTTTTAGTTTCTAGCATAATGGATTATTTTTAAATAAATATTTTGAAGCAGGTCAGTAACAAAAACAATTATTGATATGGAATATTTGGTTGCAGAACAAAATATTTTAATGTCATTTACGTTGCAGACCTCTGGATGATGCGTAAGTCAACAAATAATAAATAATATATGATAAGATGGTATATCTTTTAAATGATATAATTATCTTTTCGGCTCTATGTCCAACCGGCCTTACCGTTAGCCTGAGGCCTTAGTGGCAGAAAGTCAATTTCTATGTAGGTATCTAAACTTTTGTTTACTAATAGACTCGATGGCAAATAGTAAAATAATGACCACGCTTTACAAGTTACCAAAACTATCGACACTCTCAAAAATTATGTCGATTACGAAACGTACCTAAATGGCTTTCCTTTTGGTTTATGAATTTAAATACAGATGTTATATTATTTCGTAACATGCGTAAGAAACTAGATTCATTCAAACTGAAACTAATGTTACGACATATAACAAGTAAAGTAAATGTTATATTTACATACATTTTACTTACTACCAAACATATTTTAAAATAAAAAAATCAGTTAAATTTTAAGTAGTACCAATAGCCGTTTATTCAAACTAAATATTTATTGTAAATATAGATTCATTTCAGATTAGATTATATAAAGTTTATCGTTTCGTCAAAAGAATTCTATTTAGATAGAGCCGTTTATAACATTTCTTATAAACTGTGGTACTAGGCATTAATCATTTCAGGACATATTCTTAACGATATTCAATATACAATGAGGGCCTTTCCAATTTTGTGATAATCAAAATTTCCCTATATTTTTCCTTCTTAAAATCATATGAGGAATTACACAACGTAAATTCTTTGATAAAATTTTAGCAATGTTAATATATAATCTTTGAAAACGTAGGTATGTTACTTTGATAGCCGTTATACATATATGTGTATTTTGAATAAAGTAGTTTATGTTATAACACTGCAGCAAAACATCTTTCAGTCATATTAGCATAGTTAAATATTTTACTATAAAATATATTACTTTTGTATTTAATAACAACACATATTTAGTAGACTAGTAAACAATTTAGCTTTTTACGTTTTAATAACATTTGATTGAAAAGAAAAATATTTTTTTATGAAGAATGTAAACAATAAAACAAAATAAGACGATAAAAATGTAATTGAAAATATTTATTGAAAATAAACATTGAAATACGTATTTAATAGCAGCACTAGAAATCAAAATTGTAATTTTGTAACAAAATGACAATATAGTCATGTATCCATGCATCATGCAATTCGATCAAAAATCTTACCAGAATTAGTCCATAACTGTGATGATTGGGTAGTTAGTTCAGGGGATCCCGTATTGTAGTATGGCATAGTTCCAGTGGTATAAGTACTGGCTCCCCTTGAATATAGCGAACTAGAAAAATCCAAATATTATTAGCCCACGGTTTTGACTTTTAAATGGTCTGTTATTAACAAAAAGGCAAATTTTTTAATAACCTCATATTTACTCATTATCTCAAAAAATGCACAAGAAGCTTCACCTACTTAACAGATAATAGGTGTTTCAAAATTGAGGACATTTTCGAAAAATTGATAAGAGTCTTATCGTATATCTAGATAAAATCTTATCGGAATTGTGTTCACTACTATCATAAATGAAATCAGATGGGTATCTATACAACTAAAAACAGGCAAATATACACTACAACAAAAACTACAAATAAAAATTTAAAACACAAAAACTAACTTGTGTTGCAAAAAATTTAAATCCATAGATCTAAATTAGGCACGTACTTTTCACTACTATTATTAAAACAGGACGGGCGGATAGTTAAGGTAAGCGCGCACCGATTTTTTTAAATAGTCACCACCACCTTCAACCTTCTTGTCTCGGCGAAACGTGACAACTGACAATCGTCGAATCGTCTGACAATCACTAATAATTGCTAGCTTTGGTCCGACCCATCTTAACTATAACACTGCTTAGCAGCTTAGCCTTTGATAGGTCACGTGACGAATGACGTCAACCAACTAGAAGCTCTCTTACTAATTGTGGGGAGTGCAACCGCAAAACGGCGAGTTTAAACCTTCGTAAAAAAAATTACTAGCTTATTGTTATCCGAATCTCAAGAGATTTTAAACAATATGCATTCATGAAGGATATCATAAAATGAAGAGCATTTTCCTAAGCAATGAAACGTGCAATTGAATATTGAAACCCAACAAATGCTGCAAACATTTCAGGCAACATTTCGCGCTCTTAGTGTGTTTATAAACTTCACGAAAACGTGATATTTTGCTAGGAAGTTTGTCGAAATATAAACATTATTAAATAAGGTATAAACTGAGTGGGTATTATTTTTATAAGCTGTTTGATAATAACGAGGTCCAAATGCGGAAGCAAACGCATTTAATCAATAGTTAATATAATTTGTATTACGGGGTGGTGTATTATATCCTGACTAGTCTATAAACTTTGCTAAAAAACTTTTTGTAAAGTTTGCTCGTCTATTATCAAATTCTGTTTTGTAGAAGAATGTTGAATATCAAAATTTGTATAGAGAAATTCCACTGAAACTACTTCACTCTAGTAACATCCTTTAAGGGATAACATTAGTGGTTAATTTAATCCAGTTAAATTTACTTTAACTGGGTTAGTATACTCTACGTGAGTTTATATAAAATATGTCTGAATTAAAAATACTTCTTAAACAATATTTTAGGACTATTTTTAAGGGGTATATGCCAACAAAAATAGTTTCAAGGGGTACAATTTTCACCCGAATTTCATGTTTTTCACAAAACATTTTGTGCAAGAGACGTGTAAATAATATCTATTAAATATCATCTGAAATGACAGTGATTACTGTTTTAATACAATTGGTGTATAACGTTTAATGTCAACTACACTGATTTCAAAATGATGTTAATACTCGCAATTTGGATAAAAATTACAGGTATCAAAAAGGTAAAAATTACAGGTATAGGTACTGCTCGTCAAGAGTACGAAAAAGTGTGAGATTCTCATTTATGCTTAGAAGAAAAAGTGAGGAAAGAGAGCATTCGCAGGGAAAACGATGCATTTTACGCGCGGTCAGATTAAACTCTGTGTACATTGTACACACTCGATATTCACTCTGCCAAGGTCTCAATGCCACTGAGTAAAGACAAGGCTACTTCGTGCGCACCTCGTGGGCGTGAGCGGTCCGATATATCAGTTTTGATACGTATTCCTATTATTGACGAGCTGTACTTGATTCTACATACAAAATAATTAGGAGAACTAACAAAAACTTCGGATTTTCAGATAACTGAAATCTCGTAGACACAAATTCAGACAAACGGAATGCGGAGAGAGAAATAAATGCCCATACCAGATTACGTATTTCACAAACTTTCTGCGACTTCTAATCCGACCGCATCACAAATTAATCTCCATCGATGAACTACTGAGGTTAAAAGGAAATTGAAAAGTTGAATTAGATATATTTTATGTAACGCACATCCGATGATCAATTAAAAAATGGCTCCCAAGTTGTTAACATTTGTAGGTACCACTGATGAAAGAAGATTCAATTTAAAACTTCACCATTACCATTAACATTAAAATATAAAAATACAGAAATAAGGAGATTATACTCCAACCCATCTGCAAATGCCTTATATAATAAGGACTAAACAAATTAGGTCAAAACAGCTATTCTCCTGGCTATCTGCCAAACGCCGAGCGCTGAATTACATGACAAAATTTGCCGTATTTTGTCTAACAGAGTTAGCACTAAGATACAGTGATTTAGATTGTTCCAAAACCACAAGGAAGATGCAAAGTGTCACTTATCTCAGGATGTCGTTAACTGCAGACCGGTTTCGACCTTATCTTGGGTCTCGTCGGTGCAGTGTAAACGAGTATACCTTTGACAGATGAAGCTCACATCTAGTAGACGTTGCTACGATTCACCACAGTAGAACATAGAGAACTTTGCATTGTACTGATGATCTCGAGTTTTTATTCCGATTTAGATTGTTCTTGAAACTACCAAGAGATGGCGAGAGAAGGAAATGGTACATTATATTGCGGTGGAACGTAGCAACGTCTACTGGATGAGAGCTTCATCTGTCAAAGGTATGCTCGTTTACACTGTACTGACGAGACCCAAGATAAGGTTGAAACCGGTCTGCAGTTAACGATATCCTGAGATAGGTGACACTTTGCATCTTCTTTGTAGTTTTGGAACAATTTGAATCACTGTATTTTAGTTCTAACTCTGTTAGACAAAATACGGCAAATTTTGTCATGTAATTCAGCGCTCGGCGTTTGGCATATAGCTAGGAGAATAGCTGTTTTGACCTAATTTGTTTAGTCCTTATTATATAAGGCATTTTCAGATGGGTTGGAGTATAATCTCCTTATTTCTGTAGTTTGAATGTTTCCCTCTGCGTAGTAAAACTTTGCATAATATTAAAAGATAAAACTAGGAAGTCGTATTGCCAAGTGTATAAATAAACAATTTATACCCAAATAGTTTAATAGACCACCAAATATCTACATGCATATTGTACATATGCACATGTAGCAAATATTTGACCTCCGACCTAATTCATGAGAGCATGTCAATGAAATATTAAACCTTCTAACGTTTCGTTCCTCAATTTTAAATACAAATATCACACAAAATAAAAAAGATCACACTACAAGTAATTCAATATATAATTGTATTCAAAACAATTACGACTTATGTGAAATTATAAAAATTATTATTTGTAACTTCTGCGTGCACAAATCGCTCCACAAACAAACTTGATGACAAGAGTTCCTCAAATAATTTGTACCTGTCTATATACATTTTGGGCAAGTCTTTAGAATTGCAATTTAAATTTTCATGTGTTATATTTTTCTTAAATAGCTATCGGCTGTAGCCATTCAATTATGATGAATCTAATGTAATTCGATTTAATAAATTTAAGCATATGTATCTCAATCGTTAGACTTCGTTATACTGCCATTGAAATTTAAAAAACCTAATCTGCGTATAAGCAGATTTGATTGCAATCACTCTACGATAAAAAATATTATGTTTCATATGTACGAGTATATTAAGAAAAAATGTAATGCTTTCAGTACGTTCCCTTGAAATACAAGCAATAACATAATATTTCTTAGTTAAGTTAATTATGTTCTTGGTTTCTAAATAGTTATTTCCTATTCATAAAAAGCATAATTAACCCAAAAATTAATTCAGAATATTATCTATATTTCAGGGAAATGAACCGAAAATGTCTCATTACATTCTTTCGTGATAGTACATTAATGTAGACAAATTTTGGATTTGATATAACAAAGAACTAATTTCCGTAGCCATTAATATCGAGTATAAATTATATAATCATAATTAATATTATTAGATAATATTAACACCGACATTAATCACAATCGGTGAACATTAATAGAAATATCGATATATGTATGTAGATGAGAAATTTAGGATTTTTCTTTGATAATTATAGAAACTCTCAATCAAACTTGGGTAAAACACTAAACTGATGAAAAAAATCACAAAATACATACATTTGATGTATGAAACATATATTTGAAGTATTTCACTTTGATATATTTCAGTTTAAATTTGAAGTAGAGATAATTCAGTGAAATCCAATACATCTATCACTTACATACTTACTGGAGGCTACCACTATGTTATACATATTTTGATGAATATAGTCATCGATTTAAATAATTGCAACTTAGAAACACTGTTGGTTATATTGGTTATAGAAAATATATTTATCAGACAATGGTTATTAGAGATTGATAATCTTGAAGTTTATTTTTTCATAGAATAGTTGTACTTATATCAAATTTGAGTAAAAGATTAAACTGGTGAAACAAATCACAAAACATATATTTGAAGTATTTCAATTTAAATTTGAGATAATCCAGTGCTATCTAATGTTTCTACTTAATGGGGGCTACCGCTATGTTATACATATTTTGATGAATACCGTATAGTCATCGATTTAAATAATTGCAATTTAATATTACCTCCGTCCAAACTACTGAAAATAGTTCTGGGCGGAAATAAAATTTCGCTCTATTGCCTCCGCACGTGCTCAGTTGGGTAAATACGTAAGAAGCCCTGTCCATTTGCAGTGGACAATTAACATTACCGGTACAAGAAGTTGTACTTTATATAAACCGGTGTTTCAGACCTGTGGCTAGGCACGCGACAAATTTGTTCCATTACATAAAATGCCTCTTCTTTTAGCAAATGTTTCCGGTAATAAACAGATAATGATTGAGCATCTCTCTTCACTAACCCCGATTTGCTATGGCATTTCCTTTCAGAACTGGCATTTTTACAATATCAGATACATTTCAAACTGTCTTTGAAAACATATTCGAATATATTTCAAGTATTATCCATATTTGACCTTGACTTTGAAATATTTGAAAACAAATACATATTTTTAGGGTATCCTAAATAGCCCTTCGAAATATTTTGTTTTCTGAATGACGTACATACATTAGTTATTCGTGGTCCACTCCTTTTTTTTCAAATAAACAGACTAGACAGAAAATAACAATATACTGAAATAAAACATATTTATTCAAAAAGAACTAACAACGTATATACAAAAAAGAACGGTTTATTCAATAATATTGTGGCGGCGTGGTGATCAATGTTATTTTATCACATTCTTAAGACACAATTTAAGTTAATATAAATTTTACAGATGGTCGGCAATCTGAATTACAATTCAAATTATTAATTTTGACTATATATCTTTTAGCCACTTTGATGTAGAGGTAGTACATTCATAGTGTACTAATTGAAGAAGGATACTAGATATCAATTTTTCAAACACATAGCCATTCGGCCCATACCACACGATTATATATACATATATATGTGGAAATATATTCCGGATTTTATTTATGTATGTGGAAAAATAAATGCCAAAGCTTATCTTGTATCCATGGTATTTATATTATATTTATAATTTTAACCACAAAACTGAACATCAAACTAATGTGGCAGTTTTCAGTGATAAACAATCTGTTATCAGTAACCATCTCCCATATTAAATAAATATAACATGGTTTCTAACAAAACCAAAAGAGCTTTTTATAGTAATGTTGCTACATAGTTCTATACAATGATTTGTAGTTCTCACGAAATTGAAGAATTGCAGCAATTATTGAACTTTTGTGTTAAAGAGGTTAAAAATATTTAGTTTTTATTAAATTCTCTCTCATTTAAATAAAGCCAATATTATACTATTTCTACTAGTAATGTTAAACTATCATATTAAGAGAATATGTAATACACTAAGAAAAAGATTTGTTTGAATATTAACAAACTATTAGTTTACGTATAAAAATATTTATATAAAAGAATCAAAACTTATTTACAGGAAATAAACTACAGATCCTACAGTAATAAATATTCCTAAACAAAAAACTTTCAGAATTATATTGCATATAATATATTTGGAGGACCTTGCATTTATATTTTCTCTGATAACGAGAGGTGCAACCTATCAAATATTTCTTTAAATTACATCAACAATTTATAATATCAAACTATAAAAATGTCATTGCAGGAATAGAGCAACATTACTGTGGTAATTGAAGGGTTCGGGTGTAAACAATGGTAACTGACAATCTTCGGAATTTTGAGTTTTTTGGTGTAAACAATAGTATGTGCGTTCCTGCGCTCTTTTATAGTGGTTAATTTAATTCTACGCTAATAGAGGCGCTGTTGCACTGAAAATTATGGTAACTGTCAGTGTAATCAAGAAAATAATGGTATATGCAGTCAACATGACGGCACGGCGTAGACTCGACTTCAGTTTTCCTGAAAGTTCCTCGGTTTTATCGTCGTAAGCTGAACCAAATGATGAAGATAATGACCCTACGTTTGATCCTTCATATCCAGAAAAGAAGTCACTTTCCCAACGACTGGCAATATTAGGAAATATGGCAAGGAAAATATTCTAACCTTTAAAAACAACCTGCATGTAAATAATGGTACCTGCAACACATACCATTTTATACTTGCGAATATTCATAGATACCATTATTTACATGCGAAATTGCAAGTTTACTGGTAAACTGAATGCAGTAAAGTCGTGCCTGTTTTGAATACCAGAAGCATATAACCAATACTACAATAATTTAGTTGAAGGATGAGTACTTATATGTAAAATTTTTACTAATAAAAGTTTGTCTAATTGTGTAATGTTTACTGCAACTTCTTACAATGGTATCTGCATGGTATCTCCCCTTGAAAAAGCATAAAGCAAGGTAAACAATGGCATCTACGTGACTTTCGACTAAAAACAAATGTATATAAAAGTAAAAACAAAATACTTTCGTCCTACATTTGATTATATTTCATTCTAAAGACTTCATCATAGCTTCCTGTAAACTTTACGGACTAAAAATTGATGTAAATATAAATCTGAATTCAGTTCAACATTTAGGTATAATTATCTCCAAACTTAAAAATGTCAGTTACCATTGTTTACATTCGAACCTTTCAATTATGATCAGGCAAAACTTTAACTCTCAAAAATAATGTTATTCCTCTTATTGTTACGTCCACATTAGATTGGTAGCCATACATTTACATAATTAGTCAATTAGATTTATTTCATTATGATAGATATTTTATTTAAATGTTCTCTTGAGTGAAAGGTTATTTAGATTTTTCACGACAACTTCCTCGTCTATAATTCCATTCCGAATTATAAAAAATTATATTTTATTTGACTCAATAAAATTAATTAAACAGTATCATAATATATGTGCATATGTGCAAAAGTAATACGTAATTAATAACGATTTTATAATTCATAGTAATATTATGATTTATCTTTAATACAAAACTATTACCATCTGTAGCATACACGTGCAAGGCGCTCTTTAACTTTAAATATTTTATTTTTGTTTATAAGTAAATCTAAAACAATAGTGTTCTTGACTTTGCTTGTTGACGTTTTCTTTATTACTTCAAAAGGTGAACGAACCTGTTTGAAAATAATAATATAACTACTTAATACATCATTAATGGACGATTCTACGTTTCACTTAGGTGGCTATTATATGGAAACTTAGATAAATGGCCTTTCAGTATGGTATAATTAAATTATTCATGATATATAAGATTTGCCATCTTAACATATTATACATCAAATTAATCGACTGGTTTCTGCCGTCTGAAAGACTCTAAATTGGAAACACTTAATTTAATTTAAAATATGTATATTAAATGATTTGTTATTTATTAAATACCTATTTTTGTTAAGTGTTATTCTTTAAAAATTACAATTATTATGTAAATTAATATATGTAAACTTATTCAATTCATATAAAATACGGTGTTTAATATTAAAGAAAATTCAGCTACGTAGATAATACTGATAAATATCCCAATTATTTGAGAAGAATAATGCATGCTGTTGTAAGTAATAGACTACATTCTGGAATTGAAAAGAATAGCCTAGCATATACAAAAGGGAGAACTAAATACAGTACGATATTATAATAGATTTACAGTTAGTAATACGACTATATTTTTTAATTAAACCAAATATATTTTAAGACGTTTTTAAGAGCTTAATGAACAATATGACCTTCTTGATAATAGTATCCTCAACATGTTGATGTCATATATGTAGTCAAAAGTATAACGTTTTATGACTTCCTCACAAAGATTATATTTAAATTACTAAGTGATTTAAATAATAATAAGTGGTGGAGCCCACTAACGGAACAAAATATTTTTTGGCGATGTTTTAGAGATTCTTGAGAAATTCTTGATGATACGTCTACTAAACAAAATTCTAAATATACAGGATGATACATGTAACTGCAGTAAAAGAGAGATACTCAATTTTTAAATGTTATATTCTACCACTGCAGTGGGTCGGAACCTTTGGTTTTGGAACACTGACGTAGTTTTTCACAAAACACTATACACTACACTCCACGCGCATTTCGCCAATATAGTGGGTATCATCTGCAGATGTTTAAAACTAACCTTATTTAGTATTTGTTACATTCCTAATTAATCTTAGGTTGTTAATATATGTTTTATAGTTGTTCTCGAATGCATGTTGGGCAACACTGGAATTATCTGTTCTACCATATTTGAGATGCGCCATGTGCTCTTTAAACCTGCTTTAAATAGATCTTCTGATCTGTCCAACATACATTTGATATTATATTTAACCTTTGTTGTTATATTTTATATATTTTTTTAATTTAATTCTCCATTGTGAACGAATTTCAATGAACTATTGTATTTATGACCTAGAACAAACTAGATGTTTGTAAAAACACAAAAATAGCTAAGTAATTATTCTTAAAACCAATACAATATTTTGCAATAATCGTCATGTTATTTAATTATGAATCACATATAATTTCAACCTAATGGCAAAAATAGATGGAGCGATTCTCATCCAGTCGACGGTCAAGACGGCTTGACGACTGATAACTTCCTTGCATTCACATCACATTAAAAAACCACGAATTGCAATGCCGTCTCGATAAATATGTCTCTTATTCTGTGAGGAAATAATATGCATACTCGACTGCTACCGTAAATGAATGTGCACCGAAGACAATGTGTCATGATCAGTTTGAAGAAACAGTATGATACGACATCAAGTCGACGATTGAATCGACCGACTACTCGACGATAATCTTTTTTCTGTGTTAGCCCTAAGGCTTTTATCATTCACGTTTTTACAAAACATTTTACCCTGAAATAATAATAACTTGGCAACTAGGGTGGTCCAACCATAATGCACGATGTTAATTGTGAGTCACACCTTAACGTCAAGTTTTTTGCCCAACTTAATTTAACATTTCTTTGTTTCAGTGTTTGACAAATTCAACCATGGAGAGGTACACAATTGAGCAGCGCGTTAAGATTGTTGAAGCCTTTTACGAGAATGGGCATTCAAATCAAAATGCATTTCGTGCACTTCGTAACTTTTTTGGTCAGCATAATCGACCAAATGTGTCCACAATCGGGAGAATTGCGCACAAATTTCAGCAAACCGGGTCTGTAGGAAATGTGAAAACACCTGTGCATGCTCGCCCAGTTCGTTCTGCGGAAAACATTTCTGTTGTTCGCGATAGTGTAGCAGAAGAGCCGCCAACCTCGACTCGTCGTCGTGCCCAACAATTGAACATCTCACGAACATCACTGATGCGAATTTTGAATAAAGATTTGAATTTACACGCTTACAAGGTTCAATTGACTCAAGCGCTGAAGACTACTGACCATTTCAAGCGTCGTCAATACGCCGAATGGTTGGTTGAACAGACAGAAGTGAATGGTGACTTTACAAAGAAAATCATCTTCAGCGACGAGGCACATTTCTACCTCAGTGGATTCGTTAATAAGCAGAATTGCCGCATTTGGGCAAATGAGAATCCACGAGTGATTGTTGAAAAGCCGATGCATCCACAAAGAGTGACTGTTTGGTGCGGTTTATGGGCTGGCGGCGTCATCGGGCCGTACTTCTTCGAAAATGATGTCGGCCAAGTAGTTACCGTGAATGGTGTTCGCTATCGCGAGATGATAGCGGACTTCTTGTGGCCAGAAATTGAGGATATGGACCTGGACGATATGTGGTTCCAACAGGATGGTGCCACTTGCCACACAGCCAACGAAACAATGGCACTTTTGCGCGAGAAATTCAATGGCCGTGTTATCTCACGTCGTGGCGATGTTAATTGGCCGCCACGATCATGTGATTTGACACCGTTGGACTTCTTATTTTGGGGATATTTAAAACAAAAAGTGTACGTCAATAAGCCAAGAATAATTCAAGAGCTAAAGGATGAGATAATTCGGCATATTAACGACATTGAACCTCAATTATGTCTCAGAGTCATTGAAAATATGGACCATCGGATAGAGATATGCCACCGAAGCCGTGGCGAGCATTTGGCCGATATTTTGTTTCACACATAATTGTCATAGATCCTTCTATCATAATAAAAAATATTAAGATAATTCTCTGAAAACTTTTTGTTTTATTTACAATTAACATCGTGCGTTTTGGTTGGATCACCTTTTATAAACAATAATAGAAATACAATCAGTAAGTATATATGTACAGAGATTTAAGTAAATCTTTAGTTTAGTAAAAAGAGAGATGAGATTTTAGTAAAATGTCTCTGGAAAAGTTATCACGTGTTTCATAAACATTGTTTTATTTAAGAGAAACTCATGAATTAAAAATATTGAGGATGGTAGGTTACGGAAATATGTGCAGAAATCAATTGAAGTTAATAACGCTTCAAATCGGATGTATCCTGATTTATTTAACCATCTTAAAAGATACTGTGGCTATAATTCATGCACCTGTAGGACCTAGACATGGTAAACATAATTTGGTAGAAGAGAAGATGATATGAAAGTAGATATTTTATGAAGTCTTCAAGACAATTAAGTTGACATCAAATTACTGGTAAAAATACCGTCAGCCATACAACTGCCTGCCTATAAAATTATATTCACCCAAAAACTACCAGAAAGTGGACCATATGGTAGAGTAATCCAAATAAGATGGTAGAACTATAGGGATGTTTCAGCACAGAATCTTCATTGGATATGTGAGACACGTCATACACAACAGCAAAAATTCAGTTTAAAACCAAAAAATATATAAATCTCATAAAAGATTAAGTTGTTTCTGTTCTGGTAAACTTATATCCAAATTCACTGAATTTAAACATCTCGAGTGAATTTGTTTGGCTACTGTGGTCACTACATCATCAGACCTTATGCCATTAGATTATTCTGTAGCGTTGTTTCATGAATAAAATACATGTCTATGTATTTTATTAACAAACCTATATAATCTTGATGATGCTAGAGGCAGAATATAAACAGAAATTGCACCTGAAGTTTTTGATAAAATTAGTTTATTGCTAACAATTAAGTGGAGAATATTATGAATATTGATTTTAATTTAGTACATTTAAATAAAAAATAAAATCATAGATATTTAATAATCTCACATTCCAAGCCTGTAATTAACTAATCAATCCGTTAGGCCACAAGTGTTATAGGTCGCTTAATCAGCTCAAAAAGGAAAATTTTAGGATATAATAATATACAAAGTGACCCATTTAGAAAACAGAGTCTTTCTTGTACTACACATACATTAATGACCCTACAATACTTACAATATTTAAAATTTGATTTAACAGACGTATCTTTTAAATTAACCTATCCGAGCGGCTCTCGTAAATTTCTAAAATAACGTGAAAATAATTTTATAAGTAGTTTCCATATTATATGTACCAATAAGCTATTTTCCCAAATAAATATTATTTAATTAGAAAAAAAATTACTTCTAATGCAATAAATAAAATAAGAAAGAATTCTATAGATTTTCTCGCACAACATAAATATTTAAACATTAGACTATAATATGAATACGTATATGTAATTTAGTAATAAATTCCCAAACGTGTTATACCAAATTTGTTAAACTAATGTAAAATTAATAACTACACTGAATGGCCTTTCCAGTTTAAAGACTTCACGTAAATCGTTTTATTTCGCTGGAAAATGTAATAAAGTAAAATATTGTAACTAAACTGTTTAGCTGCAGATTCGTTTTAATAACTTTTTACATTTCTGGTGCACGTATTTCCCAACGAACATGATACTTTTCATAAACATTTATTTAGAATTAAAAACAATTCTTTCGTTTCCTTTTATTGTTATAAATTACGTTTGCTTTTGTGAAACAGTTTTCTACATTAGTCAAACGTCGTTAATATTTTTATTGTACAGTTGAAAGTAGATCAACTATTTAAGAGGTATATATAAAATGTGAAAAAATATAAAAACATTTAGATCCAAGCAAGCTACATGAGAGAAGAGATGGTTAAAAAAATATTTCTACAACAAGGTGACACCAAAGTCGGCTATACGTGTACCATTTAGAAAGGATGTAAGGCGACATTTTCAATACGTCACGCTCTATATTGGCCAAGATCATAGGTAACACTAAATTTAATCATGATTGTATATATTTCAATGATTGTATATATGTATATGATTGTTTACTTATCGAAAGTCTCATCACGTTATTTCTCAATGTTACGTACAACACACTACTTACCTTATTAAAACGAAATACCCTGACAAATTCTTGGAAGATTTAAGTTTTATACTAATATAATAACTAACACGTCTAATCAGTAATTCAATCATGTACCCTAATATAGCTATTATTATACTAATGTATAAAAACACCATTTTTAACTTATTTGATCATATTACATGTGAAAAACGACAACAATATTATGTCTTTCAGAGTCACTATTGGAATTATCATTTTCATAATGATGTAGAACCCTGAGGTGACTACTATAATCTATAATCGTAGGAAAATGCTATAAAAGCAGATATACGAATGGATATGCTTATTTTATCTAGAATACAACTAATACTACTTCGTCAATGGAACCATATATTGGTATATACATAAATTATTGTACAAATATTGTTAGAAAAAATGCATTACACAATGTGTCAGTATTTAATGTATCGATATTTAATTTTTAAATTATTTTAAATTGTTAAACATGTTGATAAACCATTAAAATAAAATTGAAGGGACTATTTTTCTATTATAACAGTTTTTAAACCATAAGCAGTGCACGTGGTAAAAAACTAGGTATGCAATATTTATTTAAGACACGTAATGACTGATATTGGGAACATAAAGAAAACATGGTACACGATTTTGCTACTTACAATAACAATAACAGTAATTAGTAATATTTATGATTTCATATCATAGACTGTCGAGTTTGCATTTTGCCTTCAAAAAAATATATATAAGAAGTAATAAATTAAGTGATTCATATGAGACTCATTCATTCACAAGAACAAATAAAAATTATATCATAATATAATCTGATTATTTCAAGAAGTGCAACGTGATACGGTTTTAATAAAATGCAAGCTAAGCAGCAACAATAATTATTATTATTGCACTCCTATATGGTATTTCATAGTCTGCTTTCATATTATATAACACCGTGTGACGGCGCCGGCCGCCTACACATTTTTTTCTTCAACTCAGGCTTATTCAAAAGTAACGTGAGGGTAATATTGCACAAGCATCGTATTAAGTACTCATATTAAGTTCATCTAAATCTTCGCTATAATAAGTGGAAACAAATTCTGATTAACCCCTTTCATAATAATAACAATAACTACCCCAGCAGTAATTTTAGACGCTACCACTAATTGATTACTGCCATTGAATTTGAAAGTATTGACGGTAGTTGGGGCCACATCAATGTCATGGTTTTATTATGGATAATTGCGGAATGACTTCGAAGGTGCGTAGTCTTTACTTTAAGAGAATTTCTTGGACTATGTTGTAGCGCTTTACTTATTTTATACATCTATTATCATTTTACTGTCATTCTCTAAATATACACATATGTAAATGCATCGTGTTGAGATTATTTCACTACCATATAATTTTTATTAATACCTATTAATCCTTAATATAATATTCGGACGGTATTAAAACTGTACTACCAAGAGGATAGGTTTCTTCTTTAAGATATATGAATAAACTTTACATTTATCTATGTTTATTGATATTTTATTTTCTGTTTGAATGTTTGCAACCTCAGTTGATCATCTAAGCAGGTTATATTTAAAAATAATTAGATCATTGCAAAAATAAAATGATGTGATATAAGCATTGGAAATAAATCGTTAATAAATAAGATAAAGAATAGTATTCTCAAATTTGAGCCTCGAGGCACCCCAGACGGCGTTATGAAAGTTTCGGCTTTAAAGTCATTCTGTGAAACAAATAATGTATGTTCGGAAAAAAGCAACTTTACTAAGTGAAGCAGATTACTACGGAAGCCATGCAATTCTAATTTTGAAATTAATATACTACGATTCACCTTGTCAAAGGCCTTCAAAAAATTAGTGTACACCACATCCACTTGACCTTTATTATTGACCTTTGTAATATTCCTTAGAAATTTATAATACTATATTTTACTTCTATTATTTTTCTATTTGCGAATTAACCTAGAATTAATTTTGAATGTAAATACAAAATAAAATTCGAGTATATAAAAATATCAAATTGGCGTTTGCGTGATTTTTGTCAGAAAACTGACACTGAGTATTATAAGGAAGCACTACATGCAAAATTTGATCGTATGTTAATATTAAATTTAACTGATGTTTTCAAACATCAAACGACAGATTAATACCTACAGTATTACTAATAAGTGCAATATTGACATACTATTTCAGCATTGTCGATATACAAAAATTAAAATATGATAGATGGAAAATTAACAAAGCCTAATATATATTTTTTAACAAAAAATTGTTTCCTAAATATTACAACAAAAAAGGATGAATGTACATTAGATATGTGAATTTTAAATATCGCTCTTAATTAAATAAATATAATTACGCATTAATTTCATATTTTAGCGGTGTTAAATACATAATTGTTTTTAACAGTTATCAGAAATTTCATTTAAGATAATGACGTCCAAAGTTTTATAAATACGAGTATACGAGTATATGCGCCATATTTTCTAAATATGGCGCATATTTAGAAAATTATTTTATAGTTATTTAGATGTGCAATCATTAATGGAAGTCACTTTGAAGAATTGTTTATGGGTTATGCAAACGTAATTTTCACTCTAAACAGGGCATAATTGGATAACTTTGAAGGATCGGCTAACAAAATTGCTACTTTGGGACTCCTTTAAAGTTCTATAATCCTACAAGTGACAAATAAGTAACATAACAGAATTATGTCTACTACTGTATACTATTTCGTATTGAATAACTTCGTTTTTCTAATAACTAGTAATTTTACTTGGTGAAGATATACCAATCAATTTATTACTTTTCCGCACTCCACTATACGCGGAAAAGTAATGTACCTAATCGTGTAAAGAAAAAGTGAAAAAAAAATGTTTGTGGGTTGTGGGTTTATTTTTCGTTTTTCGACCTAAAAATAAAAAAAAAATGGTTTTTAAAAATTTTTTGCTGTGTGTCGTTGTCGTTGTCATTGTCGTTGTCGTTGTCGTCGGCATTTATTCTTGTTAACACGATAGCTCAACTATATCGTGTCTGATCGATCGGGTTTTGATTGATTCTGATTGGGGACGTCTCCCAGACGACACCTATTGATTTTGAGGTGGATAGAACACAATTTACCATGTACATGGGTCATGAGAAAGTACAATGGTGGACTATTTTAGAATTTTTTTTTGTTAGCACGATCACTCAATTAAATCGTGTCGGATCGATCGGGTTTAGACTAATTCTGATTAGGGACGTCTACCAGACGACATCTATTGATTTTGAGGTGGATAAGACACACCCCATCCTGTCTATGGGTCATAGGAAAAAACGATGGTGGACTATTTGAAAAAAGTAAAAGTGTCGCATAAAACACATATTCTGCATTTATGTGTTGGTTTATTTATTCTCGCCCACTCAATGTCGAGATAGAGATGTTCTACGTACGGAAAAGTCCGTTTTAAGGTTTTAAAACTGTTTATTTCAAAAGTTACTAAAAGGGAATAAAACTATAGTTCCAATAGGCATTGGAAAGAGCTATGTAATGACTAGGATGTTCTGGTTTAAACATAGTCTAATTGTAATGTATAAATTACAAATAACCATCCGCTAGTAGTTCCGGTCTCAGTTGAAACAACTTAAATACTGCTAAGATATCCCATTGAAGTCTCTTTTATTACTAACAACAATAATAATATATTTTTAAATTGTAGGTATAACTTTTTTCAGTCGCCTCGGTTTTTTGGTTGGTAAATTAAGTAAATATAAAGGTTTTAATCTTACGTTTCGACTTAAATCGCCATCATCAGAGAAACAAAAATCGTTTATTATATACACAGATGTTCTTATTTTATTTTCGTGTGGTCTATTTAAATTCTTGTGTACTCCTCGTGGTGGAGCACCGAATAACACCAAAGCATTTAAAGAAACACACGAAAATAAAATAATAATACAACATCCATGTAAATAATACATGATTTTCTTTTCTCTGATGATGACGATTAAATTCGAAATGTATATCTTCTTGAACGTGAATCTTTGTATTGATTTAATTAATCAACAATCGAAGAAACCAAGACGAATACAATATAAATAACAACAATAATAAAAAACCTAATAGAAAACAAATTACAAAAGGAAATTGTGCACACAAAAGAATGTTACATTTCTCCAACGAATTTTATTGGCATCGTGGACAAATATTTAAAACACGCATTGAAAATTTCTAAATCAATATAAAGTATTTTCAAAATTTCAATGTTTTTACTAATGGAATACATAATATTTTTTCCAATATTGACGTGATGTCTATATAATTTATTTCAATTAATATTTCAGCCAATTCGAAACAAATTCTAGCCAAATCTAAACAAAATTTAGCCTGACAATTTGTATAAATGTATATACATGTATATATACTTGAAAATTAAAAGTTCAAATGTTCAAATCAAAGAACTTTTTTAATTGAAGGCGATAAATCTTGTGATCGGCCGGAGTATAAAAACAGATAGGTAATGATGTCAACTTATAAAACCAATTCTCAGAATATGAAACTAGTAAGAATATGGAAATAGTATGAAATTTAATATACTTGAAATTTAATATATATTTAGTATACTTGCATCATATTCGATGAAGACTAGATAACCATTTTTTATCCGTTCTAAAGAATAGTGTATAACTTTTACTCTAAATTTAGTTTTATTCTAAATACGCAAGCTTCTAAGTCAGCAAATGTACATACATTTATATATATTTCATAGTCTGCTAAACAAAATTTTTAAATGTTCTTTCTTTTTCCGCCTGCATTTTAAATTGCTTATGCGGGTGTGCTTATCGGAGAAACGGGGTAATGTGCTCGTTACGCTACTGATAATAAATAAACATTCAGGGGAACTCAACATGAAAATTACATTCATACCCACCTATAAACGACTAAAGCGAATACAAATGCTTGTATGCTTTTTCATTATTTTTTTTAGATATGAATCATCTGAAAGGTTTATGGTAGTTAGACTATACTGTAAAAATTACTTTTGCATCATATTAGGAAGGAAAAATCCAATTTTATTTGTAAACGATGGACAATTATTGTAATTGCTGTATTCATGATGTAATCAATGTAATACTCCCCCAATAAGAAAGTTTAATTTTCAGAAAAATACAAAAACATATCTAAGGCCAGTAAAAGACCGTCTCATTCACGCATGCGTATGTATACATGTGACATACCTTTTAAGTACACATTAATTTCCCATCGACGCTAGTATGGGTAGTGGTGGGAATATTTCACATTATAATAGACTGAACTATTTCAAAATCGTGAAAAATTTTTCTTTTTTTGAAAAAATTATCTATAACAGATTAGAGCGAGAGATGGTCGAAATAAAACAGGAGCTATCTAACGCACAATACGGGTTTCGAAAAGGTCAATCTACAATACAGGCGCTGGAGGAGATATGTAACGAAATGAAAACATGTCCAACAAAATGGTTGATACTGATCACCCTTGACATAAGAAATGCGTTTAACAGTGCTTCCTGGGATCTGATCCTTCAAGAGCTTAGCAGGCGTGAAAAACTCCTATACTTGCAAAACGTAGTATGCAACTATTTTCGGGACAGGAAAATAATTATAGGAGCAAATGAGGAAATGAGCCTAACAGCAGGAGTTCCACAAGAGTCAGTTTTAGGTCCACTGCTGTGGAACTTACTGTATGATGGAGTCTTACGCATAGAGCTTATCCAAGGCGCCAGAGCCTTAGCTTATGCGGATGACCTGGCCCTGGTCGTCCAAGCAAAGGACCTAGATGAACTAACCTTCACAGCTAATGAAACCTTACGAAGAATAGATACATGGATGAAAGCCAACGATCTTGAACTGGCACCTGAAAAAACAGAGGCGATAATTTTAAAAGGCCCCAGAAAACGTCGGGAAATAATATTTACCCTGAGAGAAGAGCGTATTGAACCGAAAAAAACAATGAAATACCTGGGTGTCACCTTCGATGACAGGGGTACCTTTGGTAACCATATTATAACCGTCACAGCCAAAGCCGAAGTAAGAGCGAGTAAACTCTCAAGGATACTACCAAACGTGAGAGGACCCCGCACGAAGAAAAGATAAATATTGTATGGAGTCGTTCAATCAACCCTACTCTACGCAGTTCCTATATGGTACGAGATAATGAATATCAAGACGTATAAGGAAATTATGAAAATAACTCCGCGAAGAATGCTTTTGAGAGTCGCGTGTGCATACAAAACTGTGTCTGCTAAGGCAGTCCAAGTCCTGACAGTGATTGCGCCACTGCACTTATTAGTTGAGGAGAGAAGAAGGATATACACAGAAACGGAGGGCAATCTTGTGCGCGCTAAGCAAGCGGCAAGGGAGATGACAGTAAGACATTGGCAAAGGGAATGGGAGGATAACGAAGATGTAGGGCAATGGACAAAAATTCTGATCCCTGACATGAAAAACTGGATGAAGTGTGGACATAGAACGCTAGACTTTTACCTCACACAGACACCTACTGGACATGGTTGCTTTCAATCATATTTACATAGAATAGGAAAAGCGACAAGCAGTACATGTATATACTGTAACGAAACCGACACCCCCGAGCATACCCTATTTATTTGTACTAGGTGGGATAAGTATAGACAGGTGGCGCAAGCCACTTTAAACTAGATCCTAAACAAGGAGAACCTAATACCAATCACGATACGCTCAAAGAATGACTGGAGCAATATATATATATATATATATATATATATATATATATATATATATATATATATATATATATATATATATATATATATATATATATATATAATGATTAGAACTATCATGGTGCAAAAGGAAAAAGACACAAGGGTGGTACAAGGGAGAGCAGAACAATAATATAAATAAAAGGACGCCTAAGAAGCTATAAAGGGTAAAACCTACTACGTCGTAAAAAAAAACAGAAACTTGCCTAAATGATGTATGTCTGAAATGATTCCGGGGTTAGAGGCTATTTCGTACGGGCCACTTGTCTGGTCAGCGTAAGAGCCAACTACGCCCACATTAAAAAAAAATCGTGAAACATGCGTTGATACGTTCCAAAATGCGAAATTCAGTTGGTGATCAATGCAATTATATAAAAATTAACGGGCTATTCGGTAAGAGTAAAACTAAGCCTCCTTAACACATATGCACACATATGAATTTACCAGTACTTGTCCGAGGGTTACCTATTTCATTTCCCACTATAACAAATTTGTCACATAGCTCTTACTTACAATACATTTTTTTGAGAGAAATAAATCTATATAATTCTAAAATTTACAAATAAACCAACAATAACTGTGAAAGATGTAACAGTATTTTTATTAACATTAAGGAGATATTGAATTAAGAGAACCCAGGGATAACATTAAGGAGATCTCAAATTAAGAGAATCCAGGGACTTAGTCAACTCACAATTAATGTATACACCCAACAACAAGAAACAGTTTATTTGAAACTGAAAAGTGTATATCAAAATATAAATTGCTATGCTGTTTATTTAAAAGTTTGGATTTTAACTAAGTTGAAATTTTAGTGGTGGTTGAATATGGAGATTTGTAGACCACCTATTTCTATAACTAAATAACTAAAGAAGAGCTTCAACATTTTCAAAAATTACGGGTAGAAAAATAATAATTATAGGCTTCTATAAGGCAAAGCGTTTATTTCATTTCACTAATAATGCAGTTTTCACTATTTCAAATTATCATTCCTATAAGGTATTAAATAAATTATATTTAACACTTTATAAGAATGATAATTTGGAAAATTCGAAATTTTCTTTTGCTGGCGTATTCGTCAAGATGAAAATATCTTTCATCGCTGAACAAAATGTTCAGCGATGTTCTGCAAAATGTTCAGCAAAAATTCAACATCACTTTCTTTCTTTTCTAACACCCAATTAACAAATATACGACATTGTAACTTTTAATTGTTGTATCAACTCAATTTTGTGTGCTGACAGATCAAGATATTTCTTTAAAATCCGATGCGCGGTGGCTCTTGACAGATTCAATTGCTGTGCACAACGTGCACTCCCGTACAATTTCTCTCACTGCAGCCATATTTTCATCTGACCGACCACGACGAAGACATATCGGTGTTACCTCAATATCAACCTTATCAATAACAGAACCCGTCTCTTCAAATTTCTTGATGATGTTACGAACTGTAAACTCTGTAGGCCGTTTATTTTGTTTTAATTTTGTGAGAATTTTTCTTAATGTAAATTATCGCTCACTTTCATAAAACAGTTGTACACAAACTATTCGTTGTTGAACTGTTAATCGCTGCATGTTGACATCGTGTGGGTTGTAGATGACAGTCATTACATATTGACACCCTATCTTTGACAGAACACAAATGGCGCACAAATTACATTCTATAGTTCCAACCGAGACACCCTATGTTAATGTTATGTATAACTTTTTTTAAAATAATATGAAAGTAATAGAAAAGTTCCTTATAATATCATATGCTACATATTTCGAAAAGAATCTAACTTCAAGTAGTCACTAGAATATGTTACTAAATTATATTTTCTTTTTTTACACATTGTATACATATTAAGATAATTTCTATTGCATGTCTCTTTTTGAATAATTATATAACATAACTAAGGAAATGAAAATTATAATAAAAAATATATGCTTTAAATTGTACAATATGCAAATTTAAAATACCTACCACTATTAATACAGACTAAACAATTACAAATGTCCAATAAGTATCATGCTTATGTTCTTTTCCTACGTTTATATAAAACATTCTTGGGAGGTTAATAGTAAGGTTAAAAAATTTACAAGATAGGAATCATTGAGTTGAAAAACTAGTAAGTTCCTAATAGTCCTGATAACCAGTCTAGTCTATTTTAGAGCCTAGACGAACAATTAAGAAGTATTGTTGAAAACATTAAGAAAGGAATCTCTTAGCTAAATGTTTGTAAATGACTCCAAAAAGTTTGAAAACACACACTACGGCACCGATGACCTTCACGTAGCGTGATAAAATGTTATACATTTGTCTCATTCCTTGTCTTGAGATTCATAGTTTCTATTAAAAATTGCAAGTTCATTAGTCAGATGAAACGTAGATTAAATAAGAACTGATAATAATTCCTATGCTATGAATTTAAGAGTTTGTAGAAAAATTATTCCAGAAATTTACAAGAGTTAGATTAGCCATAATCATCCACGCTTATCTATTTTGCCTGTTATTTCCTTTAAATTGAAAAGAATAAATTCTAATTTAATAAAAATAGAAACATTTGACGTGATATTTATAACGTGATTGCTCTTTAAGCAGTAGTATATTATGACATTACTTCCTAATATATTTTCTGTTTGTTAAATTTAATTAACACGTCAACCCTTTTTAGTTTCATATAAGTATAACTTGTTTATACTGTTGTGAATTAAAATGTATTATTACTGACTAATTCAATCTTATCGCTAAAGTCTTCAAGTAAATTATTACTGTAGATTTCCAATATTGTTAAAATTAATATTATTTATTGATTATCGGAACTGATATATTGAAAATACTTATTTGTTTTTCAATTTCCGGAAAAAATAATTTCTTGATTCAATTTGAACAATTATTCAAATATCTGGTTACTATAGATACCTTAAGTTCTTGTAATATAAACTTAATTCTTGGGAACTGTCTCTTAGTATCTAAAGTATTAACAATAAAAAGCTTTCCTATCCTAAACCAGCTAACCTTTTAGTTAAATTATTTAATATGCATTCATAGTTTTGGCTATTTTTGTAAATTATCTTGATTATTGTAAAGATTTAAAAAATTCGCTATTTACAAGATATGGAGGGAACATCCTGTAAATTGCGAATTTTCCATATTCGATTTCTTGGTAATTTATATCAAATAATATTTTCCTCTTCTGTTTACTATAAGTCTTTATATTTTCTAATTTAATATACATTTTAATCTAATATGTAGGTACACTGCATACAACGGCGGTATTTTCAAACTTTGGAAAAGGTTGCAAATTAAAAATTACTATATTTTTAATATGCGAATTTTTATTTTGTCAACTTATTGTATTATTTAATACTAGGTACAATGTAGTTGATAGTTAAATATATAGTTATATATAATATAAAGTTAATATTTATAAATTATTAAATACTTCTTGCACTGGAACTTAACTGTGCATTGCCAATAAGATAAAAATATCTAAGAATAACGAGATGTCATTAATATTTCGATTTTTAAATTTATTAACTTCCTTTTTTATTTTTAAATAACATTTTAAATATATTCATCTTGTGCCTAACAATAATCATAATTTATTTAATTGATATCCTAGTTTCATGAAGTGGTGTAATACTGCTGGTAAGTCAGATCCTTTTTCGTCTAAATAGGTAACCCACCTATTTCGAATTGTTTAGTTTATCAAAAATAGGTAAAATATCTTTATCCTCTTAACGCAGAAGTCGAAAATCATATACGTCGAATACGTCAATCGATCGTAATATTACTAATAATAAATATCAGTTTTTAAATCGAAAAGGTATGACCATGTATATAAGGAGAGAATTCATCCCGAGTTTTCCTTATTTCCAAATAGATGGACTGGCCTGATTCTTCTGATAAATTAGCCGCCTAGGTTCCCGGATCTAACACCATTTGACTTTTTTAGCCAGTGAAAGCAACAATGAAATTGTTGGAATATTACATTCAACAATAATTATTTTAGGTTTAAAAATAGTCTTCATGCGGTGCCTGAAATTAAACATAAACATTAGGTCAGCATTTATGAGTTCGGGTAACTCAATATCGAATGTTTAACTGTTCAAATGTCGTTGAAATAAAAATTGATTATTTAGCAAGTCAGTCTGAAAGATTATACGTTAGAATACACATCTTAATTTCTTTGTACGTAATTTAGTTGTTATACAGAGTATCAATAAACTCGTATTGTCTTCAAATTGTATCTTTAATTATTTATTCTCCCAAGTACTTCGAACAGGTTATGGGCCCAGGTGCGTCGCGTAAGCTCACTTGTAAGGGAGAATAATTAAAAGGTACATCGCGAGTGATAACTATTGTTGTATAGACAACTGGAAATGGCGGAAAGTGCTAAGTATAACATCGAAAAGTTGAACGGGCAAAACTACCAGTCCTGGAACTATTTAGTGAAAATGTTATTAATAAATGCGGATTTATGGGATGTAGTTTCGACTGAATTACCAACACCGGAGGAACGAAACGGTACCTGGCAGAAGAAAAATGACAAGGCCTTATCAACCATAGCCTTACTTATCGATGTTAGTCACCTAGTGCATATCAGAAATAAGGAATACGCGCATGATGCGTGGGAAGCACTAAAGGAGTATCATCAAAAATCGAGTTTATCTAGCATGGTTTTTCTGTTAAAGCAAATTTGCAGGCTATCGCTAGATGAGAATGGTGATATGGAAGCACACATAAGTTCATTCTTGGAATTATTGAATAAACTGGCCGCTTTAGGGGAAGAAATTAAGGACAGGTTTGCGGCAGGCATTTTGCTGGGAAGTCTTCCAGACTCATACAGTTTTTTAATCACAGCGCTGGAAAGTAAGTCATCGAGTGAAATCACGCTTGAATTCGTAAAAAGTAAATTAATCGATGAGTACAGGAGGCGTCAAGGAGCTTTGAAAAGTCAAAACGAGTCAGCCATGAAATCAGTATATAATAAAAGGTCCAAAGTAATCAAACTGCAAGTACAGATGTAAAGCAATGTTACTTTTGCAACAGGAAAGGTCATTTTAAACGGGACTGTTTCAAGTATAAAGCGTTTAAAAGAGAAAAGGCCAATAAAGTTACTGAAATTAATACTGGTGACAGTGATGAAGCGTGTTTTATGGTAAATTCAAGCTCAAATGACGTAAACAGGGATTCTGCTTCGTGGTATGTGGATTCAGGAGCTTCGAGTCACATGGTAAACTACAAAGAATTTTATACCCAATTTGACGGTAGCAGAAAAGGCGTTGTGAGGTTAGCGGAGAAAGGGCAACACTCCAAGGTTCAGGGTATAGGAACAGGATTCATCAAGTGCGCGAATAGTGCGGGAGTGAATAATCTAAAAATCGACGACGTGTTGTATGTGCCGGACTTAGATTCAAATTTACTTTCTGTGAAAAAGTTAACTAGTGCGGGGTATAACGTGCAGTTCGACAACAATAACTGTAAAATTGTCTCAGGCGGAAAAGTGATTGCGAGTGCAAGGCCGGCGCCCGACTTGTACAAGCTGTCAACTGTAGAACAGGCACTGAGCATCGTGAATGAACACTCCAGCAACTGTCAGCATACGTGGCATCGACGTTTTGGGCACAGGGACATAGAAGCAGTCAAGCGCTTGATGGAAAGAAAAATGGCAATCGGGATTAATATTAAGGATTGTAGGATTAGGGAAACTTGCAACTGCTGTGTAAAAGGTAAAATTATTCGTAAGAGTTTCCCGAAATTTTCTCAAAGCAACACATTTAATATACGTGACTTAATACATACAGATGTTTGCGGTCCCATGAAGACTGTTACTCCAGGGGGTAAACGGTACATTCTTACTTTAATAGACGATTTCTCAAGATACACAACTGTGTATTTACTGAAACATAAGAATGAAACTGAAAAATATATTAAAGAGTTTATCGAGTTAATGAGTAATCAGTCAGGCAGGGTACCAAAGGTTATTAGGTCAGATAGGGGTGGCGAGTACGTAAATAATGCGTTAAGGGAATATTTAAGCGGTAAGGGCATAAAGATACAGTACACGGCGGGGTACTCTCCAGAGCAAAACGGTGTTGCAGAGAGAAAGAACAGGTCGCTAGTCGAAATGGCTAGGTGCATGTTAATCGATGCGAATTTACCAAAGACATTTTGGGGGGAAGCAGTTGTTACAGTCAATTATCTGCAAAATCGACTACCTACTCAGTTAAAACAGAAAACACCGTTTGAGTTGTGGCATAAAGTCAAACCTGATGTGTCGAATTTGCAAATATTTGGATCTAAAGTGTATAGTCATATTCCAAAGGAACAAATTAAAAATAAATTTGATAAAAAGGCAGAATCACTAATTTTCGTAGGATATTCTGATGAATCTAAAGCATATAGATTGTTAGATTTAGATACAGGGCGCATAAAAATTAGCCGTAGTGCGGTATTTCCTGAAAGAAATATTCGTGTTAAAGAAAAAAAGATAAAAGATGAAGAAGCGACTATTGAGTTCAAAAAGGAGCAAGAAAGAACGGAGACAAATGACACTGGGAGACATGAGGTCGCAGATTTCGAAAAAACTGAAGAACTAGAAGAAGCTACGGAGGAATTTAATGTATATGAAAGTTCAGATACAGAACAATCTTGTGGCAGCGATAACAGCTATCAACCAAGTGAAGAGTTCTCATAGAGCACGGAGGTGATCGTAGATCAAATAGAATAAATAAAGGAGTTCCACCTGAGCGCTACACAGCAAAGTTAGTTGAACTTCGGGAAATAGAACCTAAAACATTTAAAGAAGCTCTTGCCAGCAGTGATAGCGAAAAATGGAGGAAAGCTATGGAAGAGGAAATGAAATCTTTGAAGAATAACGAAGTATGGGATTTAGTACTTACACCGGAAGACAAAAACATCATATCTTGTAAATGGGTGTTTAAGCTAAAGACAGGTGAAGATAACATCTCGAACAAGTACAAGGCACGATTGGCAGCTAGAGGTTTTAGTCAGAAATTCGGTGTGGATTACGATGAAGTGTTTGCGCCTGTAGTGCGGCAAGCAACTCTTCGAATATTGTTAACAGAGGCATGGAATCAAAAACTAATAATAAAACATCTAGACGCCGATTGGGCGGAAAATAAAGAGGATAGAAAGTCAAATAGTGGATACATATTTATGTTTCGAGGTGCACCTATTAATTGGGGATGCAGAAAGCAGAGTTGCGTATCACTATCATCGACCGAAGCTGAATACATAGCACTGGCCGAAGGATGCCAAGAGACAATCTGGTTAAAGCAGGCGATAAAGGAGTTTACAAATTTAGAACCGAAAGTGGTTATGTACGAAGATAATCAAAGCTGTTTAAAGCAGCTAGCAAACCATAAATTTAGCAATCGAACGAAGCATATTGATACAAAGTATCATTTTTTAAAAGAATTGTATGAAAATCAGGTTATTGTATTCGAGTATTGTCCGACTGAAAAAATGATAGCTGATATGTTAACCAAGCCGCTAAATAAAGTAAAGCTAGAACATTTAAGTACCAAGGGTGGTCTGGTTGACTGATTGAAAAATAATTATAGTTGCGAGGGGGTGTTGGAATATTACATTCAACAATAATTATTTTAGGTTTAAAAATAGTCTTCATGCGGTGCCTGAAATTAAACATAAACATTAGGTCAGCATTTATGAGTTCGGGTAACTCAATATCGAATGTTTAACTGTTCTAATGTCGTTGAAATAAAAATTGATTATTTAGCAAGTCAGTCTGAAAGATTATACGTTAGAATACACATCTTAATTTCTTTGTACGTAATTTAGTTGTTATACAGAGTATCAATAAACTCGTATTGTCTTCAAATTGTATCTTTAATTATTTATTCTCCCAAGTACTTCGAACAGAAATCACAAGCTGCTTGTAGAAAGGACTTGTTAAAATATTAATAAATACCTGTAGAGGTAACTGGTGACCATTTTGAATACTGATTATGATTGCTACTAGCAGTTTACATCTTCAGTATCGTATGTACTTTTCTAAAATATGCTTATTGAATTTAGTTTATTTGAGAATACGGTGGGCATTCAGTACACTGCCTAATGTGAAGTAAATAAAAGTCGACGTATTTGTTATTCTTTCTATATGTAATATCTCCTCCACAGCACTTTATTTAGAAAAAGGATGTCGATTCATGTATGTTCCTAAACTTGTTCTTAGATACACCCTATTTAAATAATAAAGCATGGAATAATATTTATGAATTTGTATATGAGTTACGTCATTTTAACGCTACCTATATTATAATATAATAAAATCTCTGTAGAGTTCGATAAGAGGTTAGAAGGTAAATATTTTCTTAAAGCGGAAATATACTTCAAATAGTAAGTATAATTTTTATTAGTTTTTATTTAATCTTTTATTTACTCTCTAATGGCAAAATGACTAACAATAAGAAATGATGTACATGGCGCCAGAGTCCGAATATTCTTCAGGACTTTTGGGAAGGCAGTCAACAATACGATGTTAAGACAGAAGAATGCCATAATGGTTCTGTGTAGAAATTTTTAGTTTTCGCAAATTATAAATCGAAAATTTATAATCTTTTCACAATTTCTGTCTATTTACATAAGTTAGGTATAAATTATAAAGTTTGAATCGAATTTTCCAATCACAGTTATTTTTTCATAAATAAAAATTTTATTGACAATATTTGTGCATATGTACATTACTATCTTTTTATTACTTTTTATTTTTTTTAATTGCAATTCAAAAATTGGTGTGCTAGTAAGTATGATGTACTTTAATCAATTACTTAAATATTGCGTATAAACTAATGAAAATCTATAAATTTCTTATCATGCTATTAGAACATATTTATGTACTTATATACAACTACTGAAAGTGTTTTCTCCTTTGTCTTTAAAATATGAGGATGACCAGAAATAAATGTTGTACCGATTCTTTTATCTTTAATCTACCTACCCTTTTCTAAATACAAACTATTGATTTATCTATGGTATATTATTTTAAATCTAAATTACAACCAATAAGGCCACAGTTGTTACCAAAATGCCATAAGTAAAAAGGTATTAATAAATTAAAAAACGTGCGATGTACACTTTAATTATCTGATGTGTAATATAAAAATTGCACTTACCAATTTGTTATTAAACTCATTAGTATTTAATTTTACGATATATCATTTATATTAACTGATTGGAAGTGATTATATTATACAAATGTACGACATAAAATAGAAATTATAGTTGTAAAAATACAAAACAGGAAGTAACCTTATCAACGTTTATTTTCCTGTTGAAACATTTTTTATTTTAACTGAATTATTCATTTCCATAAAGTGCAATTTGTATACCCTACAGCAAAGGTCAATGAGGGTTCGAGTTAATTTCAATTAATTGTTTTCTTAAATATGTACATTTGTTTGCATTTTGGTTTCGCTTTGCAATCTTCCTGTAGGAGTTGTTCATAAGTACCAATATGTATTTATACGAGGTGTAAATTAATCCTTCACAGTACAAAGATTTAAAATAAAGTAATAATTAGAATAGAAAAATAATTAAGAAATTATATTTCATAACTTTCCAGAGAGTATTTTAGAAAATAGTAATTAAAGTTTATAGTAAACCTCGCTTTCCATTAACTGGATACATTTTAGAAATTAGGGAAATGTGTTAAACTAGCTCGCTATCTGAAAACAGTTCTACTTGTGATTGATGACATGCATACATTTGACTTACCAGACAGAAAATATCGCAAAACTAAAATATAATTGTTCATAATGCACATAGCTATTCGTGTAAAATCTTAACCATTATATTTCTGTACTAAAAGTATAGTAGTAGCATAAAAGTAGATAGTAGTATAAAAGTAACACCCAAATCACTTCCTTTTAGAAGCAGGCCCGAAAGATATAGTATTTCACCATTGAGGAAAAATGTAATGAGACATTTCAGTACATTCCCTGAAATATAGGTAATAATGAATAAAATTTTAGGGTTTGTTAGCATGCTGGTTAATAGAGGATGAAATTATTTAGAGGCCAAGAGAAAATTGACTCATTGTGTATATATTTCAGTGGAACTAATTGAAAATGTCACAGTACATTCTTTCTTATTGGCACATGGCCACCACCGATCATAAAATAAATATATCAAACGTATCGGCTACATTGTTTATATTGAAAATAATTGTATAGTAGCATTATTTTATGAAGACCAAGTCGGCAATAAATCGTGCGACAAAGACAGATGCATGTCTGACTGAATAAGAGACACAGTAGAAATTCGTGCGCGCGTAAGATTCTTTTGCTGCATTCGCGTGGGAGAAGGTAAGCTATAGTAACCTATACATTTCTCTTTGTCGCACGGTTTATTGCCGACTTGCTCTTCATAAAATAATTCTACTATACATAGATTCTTTTAGAAAAGCTGAATGAAAAGTATTTAGAGCAGTTTAAAAATGACGTAAGAAAGAGTATATATGTATGTATGTATGTAGGTATAGGAAAGTGTAATAGTGTCCATATTTGATGAATATTGATAATGACACCCATTTAAAGTTGATAAATTATTTATTAACAATTTACTGAATTAATGAAAAGAACTATCGACGACATAAGACATATTTTTATTTGTGAAAATATACTGTACAAAATATAATCCAGTGAATGCAAAAGAACTAGCTTCGTTAAAATAATTTTTTTTAGTTAGTTTAGTTAAAAGAAGCAGATAAAAGACATAATGTACGTCTTTTATCTGCTTCTTTTAACTAAACTAACTAAAAAAATATTTTAACGAAGCTAGTATAATAGATATTAGTGATACATATTTTTATACTTAATTGCTTAATGTATTTTTTACTTACAGTTTATAGGTGCTTATATTATTTTTAATTACGGATTTTAAAAGAAAAACAAATATGTATGCTTGAAATTTAAGTCTAAATTACTAATAAATGGTTATGTCAACTGATTAAGCTCAGCATTTTTTTCTTTAATTATTTAATCAATACAGTTAGGAACATCGATTAATTAATTCTACAAGTTAAAGAAAATAGGTAAAAGACTTAAAGCGAATTCTCAATTTAGAGTTTCCATTAACTTATAATATTCCATAAACCTATATTGAGAAAATCAATCTATACGTATAGTAAATTTACTGTACTGGGGTGTATCAATAAGCTATGTAGTACATACGTAATATGATTTATTAAAAATTATATATACAATGGCATCGATCCAAGTCAAGAACTGTCTTTTATTCAATTCAATATACAAACGACATTTTCGTTTTGTTTGAAAAAAGTAATTGTTAATTGGTGACCTTTATATACAAAATGTGACCTGTATACTCAATTCAATATATTTACACTCAATTGTTGTTTTGATGTAAGATTATCTCAAAACTAAATGGTGTACGCTAATTACTTAAAATTGTAATATTCAGTTTGTATGTAAATGTTGAAACTTTAAGATGGCTTAAAGTAATATGTACTAGGTAAATAAAATTCTTTAATTTTTTACCATTATTCTAATGATAGTGAGGTTTAGCTACAAGCCGTTCATCCACTTAATCTCCGAATATACACAAATATAAAGGGTGGTCCAACTATAATGCACGATGTTAATTGTGAGTCACACCTTAACGTCAAGTTTTTTGCCCAACTTAATTTGACATTTCTTTGTTTCAGTGTTTGACAAATTCAACCATGGAGAGGTACACAATTGAGCAGCGCGTTAAGATTGTTGAAGCCTTTTACGAAAATGGGCGTTCAAACCAAAATGCATTTCGTTCACTTCGTGACTTTTTTGGTCAGCATAATCGACCAAATGTGTCCACAATCGGAAGAATTGTGCGCAAATTTCAGCAAACCGGGTCTGTAGGAAACGTGAAAACACCTGTGCATGCTCGCCCAGTTCGTTCTGCGGAAAACATTGCTGTTGTTCGCGATAGTGTAGCAGAAGAGCCGTCAACCTCGACTCGTCGTCGTGCCCAACAATTGAACATCTCACGAACATCACTGATGCGAATTTTAATAAAGATTTGAATTTACACGCTTACAAGGTTCAATTGACTCAAGAGCTGAATCCTACTAACCATTTCAAGCGTCGTCAATACGCCGAATGGTTGATTAAACAGACAGAAGTGAATGATGACTTTACAAAGAAAATCATCTTCAGCGACGAGGCACACTTTCACCTCAGTGGATTCGTTAACAAGCAGAATTGCCGCATTTGGGCAAATGAGAATCTACGAGTGATTGTTGAAAAGCCGATGCATCCACAGAGAGTGACTGTTTGGTGTGGTTTATGGGCTGGCGGCGTCATCGGGTCGTACTTCTTCGAAAATGAGGTCGGCCAAGCAGTTACCGTGAATGGTGTTCACTATCGCGAGATGATAACGCCAGAAATTGAGGATATGGACCCGGACGATATGTGGTTCCAACAGGATGGTGCCACTTGCCACACAGCCAACGAAACAATGGCATTTTTACGCGAGAAATTCAATGGCTGTGTTATCTCACGGTGTGGCGATGTTAATTGGCCGCCACGATCATGTAATTTGACACCGCTGGACTTCTTTCTTTGGGGATATTTAAAAGAAAGAGTGTACGTCAATAAGCCAAGAACAATTCAAGAGCTAAAGGATGAAATAATTTGGCACATTAATGACATTGAACCTCAATTATGTCTCAAAATCATTGAAAATATGGACCATCGGATAGACGTATGCCACCGAAGCCGTGGCGAGCATTTGGCCAATATTTTATTTCATGCATAATTGTCATAGATCCTTCTATCATAATAATAAATATTAAGATAATTCTCTGAAAACTTTTTGTTTTATTTACAATTAACATCGTGCGTTTTGGTTGGACCACCTTTTACATAAGCACACCTAGCCAAGTGATGTAGAAATTGAACACCAGCTTGAATTATTCCGAGCCTATTTATTTGAAATGGAGTACTTAACATCATAAGTAATTAACATCATCACACCCGATAACCCAACATGGAGGACTACTGTGAAAAAAGGGTGGAATAATGTACCCTCAGTACAATAAATCAAGAATAAATCAAGAATTTCGGTAAAAAAAATTACACTCTTCTCATCCCTAAGAGGTTGAAGATTGACGTTTCGAGAAGGTCAGAGAACATTCTCGAATTTTCGATAACAATCAAGAAAACCCCCAAGTGTGACCTATCACCGGAATTTTCTCGTCAAGAACAAGACGTCTACTGGGTTTTGGGAAATTTCTGAGTATAAGTGAATTGGATGCCAGTAGGAACTAGAAGCCAATCCGCGGCCATGGAGGAACAAATTAATGAGCTACTAGCAATGTTAGCTGCAATGAAAGCAGGACAAGATGAAATGAAACAAGAAATGAAAGCAGGACAAGATGCAATGAAAGCAAACCAAGAGGAAATGAAAGACGAACTTAAAGCTGTACACAACGCTATGAGAATGTTTCAAGAGGAGATAAAAGAACAAGTCGTGATGGACCTCCAAGTCTTACGGGAAGAAACAGAAAAGAAGCTAGAATCTGGGCCAGCTAAACAGGAAGCAGAAATAGACGAGATACAAAAAGCCAATCAGTTCTTCGCATCAAAAGTGGAAGAGATCCAAAGGGAGGTTAACCAACTAAGAATACGTCCTACAAGTGCTGCACCTGGGGTCCAACCAGCCAGAGTGACAACACCAACTTTTGATGGTTCGATTCCTTGATCGGTATATCGAAGACAATTTGAGGCTGCTGCTTGCGCAAACTATTGGGACGATCAGGAAAAGGCTATAGCTCTTATCGTCGCTTTAAGAGGGGAGGCTCTCGATATACTCCGGTCTATTCCGGAAAGTCAACAGAATTTTACAACAATAGTAGATTGTATGAAGATGCGCTACGGTGACAAACACATGCAACAAGTCTAGCAAATGCAACTGAAGAGCCGAAATCAAAGGAGCAGCGAGACATTGCAACAATTTGGGGCAGACGTCGACCAACTAGTACAGCTGGCATACCCAACAGCACCTCAGGAGTTTGCAAATCAACTGTGCGTGCAAACATTTATCGATGGCTTGAGAGATCCGGACATGCAGCAGGTACTGAGAATGTCACGACATGACACTCCCAGCAAAGCATTAGCGCACGCCCTAGAGTTTGAGGCTGCAAAGCAAGCATCGAAAGGACACGTGCGGGTGCGCATGGCCGAAGTCAACGGTGAGGAAGAGACCAAGCAGGATCAAATTGGTAACTTTACAAATTCAAATTGGTAAAAGGGTTTGGGAAAGTCCGGATGGTGCAAGGAATCGACTACAAATTGTGCTACCCAAGAATAGAGTGACCGAGGTTTTGGAAAATGCTCACGGCGGAACTGGAGGAGGGCACTTTGACGTAGCTAAGACCATGTGTAAAGTGAAGGAACGATTCTACTGGGTAGGAAGTCGGTCAGACGTAGAGGATTGGTGCAGGAAATGCGACGCCTGCGCTAGCAGCAAGGGCCCAAACACTCGGCGCCGGGGACGCATGAAACAATACAACGTCGGTGCTCCTTTTGAGCGAATTGCTATCGACGTCGCCAGGCCATTTCCACGCACTGAATCGGGAAATCGTTACATCTTGGTGGCTATGGATTACTTCAGAAAATGGCCGGAAGTTTACGCCATACCTAACCAGGAGGCAACCACTGTAACTGAGCAACTTGTCGACAATTGGATCAGCCGCTTTGGAGTTCCATTTGAACTACATTCCGACCAAGGCACAAACTTTGAATCGGGTGTGTTCCAGGGAGTGTGTCAGTTGCTCGGAATTCGAAAGACCACACCAACACCATTACATCCCCAATCGGACGGAATGGTCGAGAGATTCAATGGTACAATGGAGACCAATTTGAGAATGATGGTTAGCGAGCACCAAACCGACTGGGACCAACACATACCGATGTTCCTGTTGGCCTATAGAACTGCTGTCCATGAAACTACTGGGCAAGTACCAGCCCGCATTCTCTTTGGCAAGGAGTTAAGACTGCCGATGGATTTAATGTTCGGAAGACCGACTGATCAAGCGATGACAACCGAAGACTACCTACAGTCCCTGGAGAAACATCTCCAGGAGGCTCATAAGGCCGTGCGAGAAAAAAACAGATTTTAAAGCGACCGAATGAAGACAAGGTATGACCGAAGGACGAATACTGAAGGTTTTCAAAAAGGCGACCTAGTCTGGTTATACAATCCGTGTCGCAAAAAGGGCCGATGTCCGAAGTTGCAGAAATCCTGGGAGGATCCTTACAAGATTGTGACCAGAATAAATGACCTAGTTTACCGAATCCAGAAAGGACCACGTGCCAAAGCTGTTCACATCGACCGCATGTCACCATTCCGAGGGCGATCTACTGATCGGGACGATCAGTTTTAGGAGGGGGGCAGTGTCACGAACGCCTCGAACGATCCCGAACGCCGGGAATATGCGAAACCTTGAGAGCGTGCAGTATTAACTTCCAGCGTGTTCCATACTAGAGGGTTCGCCAAAGTTCTTTGTCTAGAAACGCCTGGAGAAACGTTCCACTGCCTATATAAAAATTGTCGTCCGGCCAGCAGTTAGTTGAATTTGGACCGCGATAGTGAGCGATATACAATACGAAAGTGATATACAGTGCGAAAATTAGTTTATAAAGTTAAAGTAGAATTAAGGTTAGTTAGTTAGCTTGACTTGTAAATAGTTGAGTTGTAAATAAGTGTTCTAGAAATAAAGAACTTTCTAGTAAATTAGTTATATTATTTTTCATATACTGATATTAATTATCCTTTTCTTTCACGATGCATAAATATGCGAGTGATACCTTAATATACCGTATAAGGTGAACTAAACTCGACCCCAGACTGAATCTCTTAAAATGCTGTTGGTGATTTTGAAAAGTTGGGTTCTAGCATGAAGTGACATCAAAGACCAATTTTAGAATATTCTAACCATTTTTTCTCATCGTTGCGATATTGTATAACATCGCGCCGCTTATAAAAGTATTTTATCCCCATACACCCCCATTGATACGCTGTTTAGAACACTTGTTTTATTAATTCACTTTCTTTGACACGTTTTTTAAAATTCGTTTTGTAATTATTGAGTTCTGGAATTATTAAAGTCAAACATAGCAAATTTGCCATATTTAAGTGTTAGTACTCGTCTCGTTAAGTTCTAAACTATAAGGATGAAAAAGGTATGTTTATTACAAAATATAATCGGAAAAAACCTACTTTCAAGTGACACCAAGCGTCATTTTCTAATTTAGAGTAAAAACGTATTAGTATAAAAATATAGAACGAGTACCCTTTTTACTTAACTTTTAATGAAAAATATAGCCTAGTCAAATTAGACAAAAAAAGAACAATCGGCGGAAAAAGATCCTAGAATTTTAGAAGTGATCTTAAACGCTTTCTTTAGACTTGGGTTGATGTGTGTCAAAAGTCCCCGTGGATGAGGGATGAGCTCGAAGAGGGGGAAGGGTTTAAATGTCCCTTCTTTAGTTTTTCGTCTGTATCTTGGAAACTATCACTCCCACAGAAAAATACTTTATATATAAAATTGAAGCTGGTGAAATTTCCCACAAAAATAGTCTTATACATTTTTGTCCTGGGACGTACGGTTGCCGAGTTATGAGCTACTGAAATTTGGATGCTAAATCAAATTGAATATTCCAAAGCTCAAAATCTTTCCAAATTAATTTGTAATCTTCTAATATTCCAACGAGTAGCCATTTCCAAGAAGACCGAGATCTATAAGACTTTCTCCGTTGCGAACTGGCACCTTTTCCATTAACTCTATTTAATGAAAAAAGGGTGCGAAAGACGTCTGCATTATATGATATTTTCTCTGTTCACCCCGTTACTCCAGACCTCAAGCTTCACACTAATATGGTTGATGGCGGATCCCTTCTACATCGAGTCAAGTGGGGTACAGAATCAACCTTCTCAGTGATATTTAATCAATATGTGATTTACATTAAAAACACTATGGTGAATGCTGCACTGTCGTTTTTGTTGGTTATTCTGACACTCTCAACAGCACAAAACGTGCAGAACAAAAACATCGAACCATCACCATCACCGCATCAGTCGATATTGACTTTACTGAACAGATGGCAGTGACGGCTTAACAACAACACTTTTTAAGTAACGAAAAAAATAAGGCCAGATCATCACTATGCTGACTCAGAAAATGATTGCTGCGGGAATTGGAGGCAGACAGCCTGTCTGACATGTTAATGCTGATAAAACGATAGTGAAGCGTACATTGGAAAAGCAGAATCTGTTCTACTACTGTCATCGGCGAAGATGTGGATCTGCTGGTCCTGCTAATTGCTTTAACTCCAAGGAAACAAGAGATAAAGTTTTTCAAATCAGGGAAGGGGAATGAGGAAAGCAGAACTTATTCCTCCACGGAATTGCAGGAACATGACTTTGCCAAGAGCATCTTGTTCATTCACAGTTTTAGTGGCTGTGATACAACCTCTACAATTTTCAAAAAGCAATTTTTCGAAAAGGCAAGTCATCGTTTGCTAAATTATTCATGACGAACAGCAGCCTGATTTTAATCTCTCACGTCTTTTACCTAAATACTTAAACACACAAGGAAGTCACAGATGCAGGGGAACATATGTTACTAGCAATGTACCACACCAGTGTAACAGACCTGGACTAACAGCGCTACTTAGCCTTCCTAAAATTCATCACAAGGGTGAGGCTTGACCTCCCCTCTCCACCACCAATTAAAGGCTCTGCACTGCAACATTCATACAGAGTCTATTTGCATATTCAAGAATGGTTGAGCAATAAGCTGCCACCTACTTATTGGGATTGGATGAAAGGGGCAGATTGAGATCTTCAACCCTTGCCTACCTTGTATCACGCTGCCCCACCTGCTATCCTATCAATAATATTCTGCAGCTGCAAAAAAGGTTATGATACACGCTGTGGATGCCTTAAGGCAGGCATTCATTGCTCTTCAATATGCAGTTGTGAGAGCGCGTGCACCAGTGGCCCCCCAGTTGAAAATGAGAATTCAGCATATTCAAACAACCCTGAAGACCCCCTTGATACCCTATAATGAACTATTTGACCCAATACATTCGATTTACTTACTGACTAAAATTAAATCTACTCATAATGTAATTAAAATCATCAATATTAATGTACAAGACAATTGTATACTGTAATTTGGATTTAAATGCGAATAAAGCACAATTTTTAAAATGGTGTTACTTTTATCAGCCCTGTAACTCTTAACAAGTTAGTCCTAGGACAAAAATGTGTAAGACAATTTTTGTAGGAAACTTTATCAGCTTCATTTTTGTATATACAGTATTTTTCTGTAGGAGTAATAGTTTGCGAGATACAAGCAAAAAATTAAAAGAGGAAACATTTAAACCCCTCCCCCTCCTCGAAATCACCCCCTACCCTCGGGGACTTTTTACACACGTTAACCCAAGTCTAAAGGAAGCGTTAAGACCATTTCCAAAACTCTAGGATTTTTTTCCAGCGTATTGTCTAATTTGACTCGGCTAATAGTGCTATTTATATCTGAACGGTTGATGGTGGGGGTCGCAAACCCCATAAAAAAGGATGGAGATATTGCTATATCGGTAAAGTGGACGTATTGAGTGAAACAGCATATTTTACTAGAATAGTATAGCTATTCTTCACCGTTTAGAATTCAATAAAAAAGGCGGAACTATTCAAAACTTTTTAACCGCTAAATGGAATTTTCTGCTGAAACCAAAATACTATTTTTCATATTTCAACAAATTCTACTTGGCTGAATTTCATCGAAATCAAAATTTCCGGGTTCCGGTGTTCAAGCGACCTTCCCTTGTTAATTATTTTACTATTTCGCGTTATATGTGAAGGTTTTTAACTGAGCTACGTCAAAGCTTTTACAACAAAAATAAAATAATTGAGTTTTATGTAGTAAATGTAAACTCTAAATTTGATTAATGCTTATCTACATTTTTGGGGGACGTTTAGAAAGTGCCTCACTACATTATTTCTCACCGGTACGTCTTTTCTTATAGTTACTATTTATTATCGCATGTTGTGTCCAACTATTGTTGTATGACATTTAGAACTCTGTATTTTGCTTAGTATGAAAATCGAAGGAAAATAAATAAGAAAGCAAGACACTCGATTTATGTGAAGACGACAGTGGTGTCAATTTCTTTTAGTATGATTTTTTATTTCCCAATGTATATAGTGGCATTTAAATTACCATGTACAATTATCTATGACAGACGACTATGTGAACACATTGCATAACATTCGACATACCCCTGTGAAAATGTTGCATCATACTCATTATGAAATATCTAAATAAGAGTACATTTTATCATTGCCTATGGGTTTATTGCCCACCCAATGGGCGACAGTGGAAGCTCTCCTCAATGCCCAAAGGGATGTAAGAATGACAGCACATAATAACCATGTAGGTGTATAGGCATAACGAGGTTTGTGCTTAAATAGTTTTAACTTGAGAATGTCTATATATGGTTGAACATTTTCGAATATATCTTTCTCTAAACACGGTAGTGATTAAATATTTTAAAAGTAATTATCAAACAGAATGAATAGATATCACAATCATTTGAACAGATAAACGTTGTGGTACTGATCCTAATATTATTAATAATATAATACACAAGTATCAATCACGGCAATACCTATCTCACGTAGACAATCAGCTAATCCTTGTGACAGGTACAAATTCTGTCAATCAGGATTCGAACCCAAACGTCAGACCTAGTCGAACAAATAACTTTCACTCATTACTCATTACTCAGAGTGATCATTGTTAGTCAAACTGCTAAAGATTACTTTTCTTAACCTCAAATTAGGGACAAGGTAACATTCAATATAATTTAATAGAAAAATGTTATATTTTATATATAGTATAGTATCTTTCACTTTCTTTTTTGCGGAAATATGGTTTTCTAATAGACTAACTATATAGTATTGATAAAATTGCTGTATGACTAGGAAACTACTATCCTTAATTTTCCTACTTATTTTTATTGCTGTATTTAGTGCTAAAATGCTGATGTATTTTTTGCTAAAAATAAAATAATAACAATATCAATGATTACTTCCTCTGACATAGTATGTCAGAATTGTATGAGAGGCGTTTTCTGATAGAAATTTAATTCTAGACTTTTGTTAAAATTAAACGCTATGTATGTGATTCACAATATGTCAAATTAAAAGCTGAAAAATAATATCAAGTTATTCCAATGCAAGTTATCCCAATCGCCTTATTTTTAAGTATAAGGCGATTTGTTATATTTCAAAATGTTATTAGAATAAAGAAAAAATAACGATGTTCTAATTACTTTCTAATTAATTTCGTTCTTTTAATTATGTTTTTCTAGAAAACGGTAAATTTTGTGAATATGAAACTTATCTTGTGTTCTGAGAAAGGACTAGAACTTTCGATGCAGCAAGAAAAACAAGGGACTAGTTTTCCACGAACACCGACATGTTACACGTTACACAGTTTTAATCTCCTCCTGATGATGCCAACTTAATTGGCGAAACGCACGTCGACTAACGTGTAATATTTTGGTATTCATGGAAAACTTGTCACCTACTTTGTTCTAACTTGTGTTCTTTTTTATATTATGTATTTTTACTTATACTATGTTACGTATAAATGTATTTTGTTCCAACTATCTTACCTGTGTTATATCACAGAATAATAATGTTTATAAATGTTGTTTATAATACCATTAGATTAACTCAATAGATAATAGAGAAGTCGACAATTATTTTTAAGAAAGTATTTTTTAGTAAGATGAACCCATCAATTTATCAATTCAATCGATAGATCTTCTACCAACGAAAATTCACAAATTTATAACTTAATCCTTTTAGTTGTTTTTTTTTTTTGGACACACGGAAACTAAACTTCCTTCCCTAGAAAGCCTACAGGCAGGTTTGAGTATGGGAAGATTAGACATATAAACGCGGACAAACACCCAGCTCTGACGAAAGTGCCAAGTTCCCTCTGGTGAGAATCGAACTCACGCAGACAATGTGCCCAGTATTTGGCCCAGTTGCCACCCCGTTACCAAACACCAAGTCAGCATCACAGCGGCACTATAAGAATGAGGCCATGTGTCACCCATCCAAGTCGCACCGGGCTATTCGTTGCTTGACATCAAATAGCGCAGGTCCGACAATGAACGGAGTACACTGCCTCATCCTCCATACAACAATGAAACGTCTATTAAAGTTAGTCGATCCGGTCTTATTCCTTTCATAGTATTTACATGCTGTTACGCCTATCTCATATAACATATAAATAATTTAATGGAGGTCCTTCTGATTAAACGCACTTACCTGGATATATTTCCACCTGTTGGTGAGTTCATACCAACTCCTGTGTAACTTATATGTGTCGAGAGCTGTGTCAGATGTGAGCCTTCTATTGTGGAATGATGATCATCAGTTTGTAAGGTATGTAAATTATATACCCTACTTGGAGATCCCGGACTAGGTGTCCCACTACCTTGGGGTGAGCTGTTTGTAATACCATTTGGTCCTAACTGCAGATATTCTGTGGCGGGTTGTTCCTCCAAAGGAACCTAGAAATTTAATTGAATATTAACTTCCAAACGTACATATAGTTTCTAAATTATTTAGGTGTTTAATTATCTATATTTTTCGCTACTAATATACCGTTCTTTCATTTTTTTACTAGACAGCAAGTCAATCGGTCGATTTCGTATAATGTGAAGGGAGGGGACGCGGACGGTTAGCGGCGCTACGACAGTTACGTTCTTACACGTGAGGGAGTGTACATCGTATTTCTAACGGGGAAAAACTTTTACGTGGGAAGTGATGTTGATGGGTTTACTGTTAAAAGATGATCAAGGTATTTAAAGAAAAAATACCTTGGCCATATTTAACAGCAAACTATGATTTTTTTGCATTATTTTTATAATTGGTTTTGCATTAAAAAAAGTGCCTTCTAATAAAACGTTAAAAAAATAAATAGATTCTCTTAAACTTATAAAAATAAAATATCTTTTAAAAATAAAATACAAACTCTTAAAACTTAAAAAATATTCCCTTGAATAAGATAAAACACTAAAGAAAATTTTCGAAGATGCCTCCGTCTTGCGCCAAACAATAACCCAACCTGTCGTAAAATTCTGATCGAATAGCCCAATACCGTAGAATTGATGGATTGTGCCTACCATGTAACGGAAACGTGGATTCATCGGTGAACACGATGTTATAAATAAAATTGTCATCCGCATTTGCACGTTCCATTACCGTGTTACAAAATTCCATTCTACGGTACTGGTCTTCATCCAAAATTTCTTGATGGGCTTTGTGTTTATAGGAATGATATTTGTTTTTCTTTAAAATTTTGTGAATTTTACCCACACTAAAACCAGTCTCCTCGGAAATTTTTGAGATAAAAATATTTGAATCTTCTTCTACACACCATTAATTCCTGCATTTCAGCATCCTCGTTAATTCTAGGTGTATTGTAGCATTTACAACCTAAAATGCATCCCGTTGACTTAAACTTTTCGACTACTGTCGATATTGTATGTACGGCCGGACTCCCCACCTGAGCGGTGGCTAATTTTCCGAGAAGGACCGAACGGTGGAACCTATGTACAGTTTTAAAATGAAAGCACGGTATACGTCGTTTTATACCAGTAACGCTCAATACTATATTATTCCAAACTCGATACGATGCGATACTCAATATACGATGGTACGATGCAATATTATACCAACGAGAATAACTCTGAGATGAGTAGCAGTGGTTAATGCGCAAGTTAAGTTACAATTGTATTGTTTGTAAAAAAGCTGGTAAGTTTCTGACTCCTTTAATCCTTTGAAGCAACTTCTATAATGCTTCCACTAGTTAAAATTAAGCTAAATGGATAAATAAAATTATGCTAACAATGTCATAGCATTATATTAACCGTGTATTATAAGTGTATATGTGGAGCTTGCAATTTATCTAAAAATAAAAAGAATTTTCATAACATAATTTTCAAGAATAAATTAAGATATGGAATCGTCCAAAATTATTAAAAATTTTGTAAATTAAACTTAAAAGCTTGCCTAGTTTTACAATAAATATAAGTCGTTAACAGGCTGTAAAGCGCTATCAAAATGATCTTGTTGGTAGTGTTTATGTTTTAATATAAGTGAGAATATAATAAAACACTTTTACAAAAATGTTGATGAGCATGTTAATAGAAGGACAGAAGATTGATTACGACAATTAAAGAAAAAAATATTTGGAAAAACTCCAATTGAACACTGTTTGGACAATCAACCCAATTATAGGTTTTCTCAAATCTTCTAAAAAATTGTATCTTAGATTACAAGCTAGAATGTACAAACTGCATTTATTTCTTTTCAACTAATTATTTTTATTTGTATATAATATTATTTGCTACATTGCTTCCCCATAGAAAAATTCCACCGCACGCCATTGCTATTTGTTAGTCTTATATTCTTGAAGGTACCTGTTTTTTTTTACTTCAATAAGTTTTTTTACCTTTATAAGAATAATCTTCATCGACTTCATGGCGAAATATGTTAGCATGGAGCCCCCAATCTCTAATTCTATCCTCGGAAACTTATATTTCTTTATAATATTGTTGAGTAAATATATTATTAGAGATAATATATAATATTATATATTAGTAGTAAATATATTATTAGAGATAATATATATTATTGGAGGGAAACATGATTATTAATGTAATAAGGTAAATTGGTACGATTATTATTTAATTACAGGTTATGTTATTTACCTCTTCCAATGCAAAATTATGCATAAACCTTCCGTCAGCTGTCCTAATAAGGGTTGGGTAATTGTCCTGGTCAGCCTCTGTAGTGTATGTCAGACATTCAAGAGGCGTGGTTGCCCTCGAGTGGGGAGATGGTTCTGCCCCGTCATTTTGAGAGGCGGGACTATACTGCTGGGGATCCTCTCCATAAGTACCTGTAACACATTGGTGTATTGTTGGTTGTATAAATATTAGGCAACAAAGTAACTGATTCCAACAACCATGTGGACAAGACGCCACTTATTGAACAAGTAGGGTAACTAATGGATTATCAAACACCACCTTAAATGTTAATATTACATAATCTGCGTGTTACTTTTGCTAACAAACTAATAATATAATTAAAAGTAAATTAAAAGTAAAAAATGTTTTCAATGTATGTCTATTTAATATATAATTTAAAAATGATAACTACCTTCTAACTTCTAATAAAAGGTAACTTATTAGGTATTTCAATAATTTTAGGACAGGTGGCAACTCATATGTATTTGTATCATTCAGACTTATGTTATGTGCATATATTAGGTGTAAGTTACAAAATAAAATGAATAAACATATACGTATCGTATACAATATTACACAGGTGCGTTTGGCTCACCCCAAATCTATCTAACCTATGTCCTTTAAATCTGACATCTGACACTAATCGGAATGAATAAGTATTTATCGATTAATATCCCTAAATCATATTTAAAATGCTCAGTATAAATAGTAAAAAATATACTTCTACGAGAGTAATCTATCACAGTGGTGTATTATTATACCCATAATCACCGTAATGGTAAAAGAAGAGTGTGGTTGAAAAAGCATATATTTCTCAAAAATCAGATTGATATTTGTTTTTTAAAGTTTAGGCATAATAATGCTTGTGAACGTCAATATTGTTGGTATGCACTATGTATTTCGTAAATGGAGGTTCTGTCATCATAGTTTATTCCAATGAACTGTATCAAAGAAATACAAAAAATCATCTTCCCGTGAGCTGAAAATTACCCCCCATCCTGAGCGCCAAATTCGTACGTTTGAAAAAACTTGTTTCACTAAAGCGCCTAGCATCAAGAGCGCGTCTTACTATCGAGTATTCATTTGAGGATAATATTCATTTTGGGCTAGATATTGCAAAAAATGAGAGAAAAACCAATAAAATATTGGATCGAGAACTGCACCCAGGACCAGATTTAACTTGGCAGGGGCCCTAAGCACGAGCATGGAAAGTGACCCTAAAAATCCAACTACATTAAATTCACTAATGTTCGCTCAATCACATCGATTCTTTCACAGAATTTGTGAATTTATTGTTATAACGTTAGCAACCGTAATACATTTCTTATGGCATTGTCATGATTACAACCGCAAAATCCCTAATCTCCCCCCCCCCCTTAGACGCAGGGCTCTAAGCACGTGTCTATCTAGCTTACCCGTAAATCCGACCCTGGCTGCACCTACTTGTTTTAGAAAAGTTGAGAATCGTACCGATCCTCAAAAGCAAACTGATTTCCAAAAGAAAAATGCAACACGACGAAATCTGCGAGGATGAATCAAGAACACTAGACCGGACTCAGCTGTTTTTCAAAAATATAAAAGTAGTCTATGACAAAATTTTAGCAGATATAGGAGCAAGGGTAAAAAGAGGGAAGAACCTGAATGAAAAAACTTAAACGCAGTTAATTTCTGCCAGGAACTCGCCGTATTTAAAAAGCAAGATCCACTTGTAATCAGAATCAACGAAAAGACAAGTGCATTAGACCTGTTGCAACATATATGCAAACATGACTTGCAAGAAGCTTTTCCCAATATCAGTATGGCTTTAAGGATATACTGCACATTACTGACGATATCTGCAAGCTATGCGTGAAGTTTCAGCTAACAGAAAATAATTAAAACCTTCAACAAGTCAGGAACGTCTATTTGGCCTCGCGATCATAGATATCGAAAATAAAACTGCCTATGAGACGAACTTTGATAGATTGAGGTAGGTAATAAACTCTTTCGCGGAAAGAAAAGCTCGACGTGTAAAACTGTAGCATGATATATAATAAAATTTGCTGGCACCTAAGGATTGAAAGTGTGCGTACAGTCTGGCTTGTGCGTTGTCTACACTCGTTGTATGTAGGTATTCTATATTAATGTCATACATAAGGGCAAGTTATTAACAAATAGGCAATCAAGAGTGCAAATTAATTTAAGGGTTTATTCTCTAGTCACAAAAAATCCCACCCAGAATATTTGTTTTCTGAGTTTTTTAAAATAATTAATCTCAAATGCTGGAAGGGAAGGGGTGCCAATGTCAAGTTTTTGCCCTTGCTCGAAAAAATCGTAGATCCAGGGCTTTAGATGGATATACTATAAATATTTTAAATAGAAATTTCACCTTTGTTTCACCAGTTAACACTACTTGTATAATATCTAGTTAACTAAAATGTACTTAATTTTATGCCGTTTACCAAAATACAAAACATCAATGAATATCGATTGTATTATGATATCTCAAACATCAAATAAGTAAAAATTGGTGTTACCTGCTTCATATAGCTACACTGATACAATTTTGTAAGTTCATAGAAAAATGCCTAAAAGTTTCATTTATAGTTTATATCATCGCTATTTGCCAAATAAAAAATCTCAAAATATACCGTGACTTGTGTTTATGGCTAGGCTCAGGTAGACTGTTCCGCAAGATAAGAGAGTTTTTTATTTGGCAAATAGCGATGAAATGAATAGTACCTACATGCCCAGCTTAAAAGTGGTGCACGATTTACACGAATTAAGAATAAACCTAGTGTTGTATATAAAGTTTACCAATTTGTTTAGTCACAAATATACTGCCACTGTACATATTATACAATTTTTGGTAATTTTAGTTATGCTAGCGTTTATAATTTTAGGCGTCCTTTTTTCATCTTCCATATTTCGTAATTGAATTCCTTGTAGTAGGTAGGTATTCCAGATTTAATTATCATCATTAACAACTAATTGCCTCAATCCAAATACAGTAATACAAAAATAGGCGAAAGAAACAACGAAGTAGCGTATGTAAATATTTTTGTAATATTTTTTAGTGGTAGGTAGAGGAGAGCTATTTATAACCTAGGGAACAATAAAAGTATGATTCTTCCAACGGTGGTAATGGGCACTGTGGCCCGAAAAAAGACATTATTTTTGTTGCCTGTGTGCTTTAAATATTTTTCCTCAATTTAAAAAGAAATCTCTTGGACACTTCGAAGCAAATCACGGACAGAACGAAGGTAATTCCGTCCACAGTGCCATTTCCCATGCGATGTCGAGTGGGGGTTGTTTTCTCACCTGCTCAATTATTACCAATAATTAGTTTGGCGAGACGAAACAACCTTATACGGTTACGTGGATGATCTATAAGGACTATTTAGATGGAAAAAGCTAGTGTAGGATGTTAGGAATCCTACCAATTTGTCCTTTAGTTTGAGCAGAAACATCAATTACACGACTCTATTGAATTAAAGAGACAACAATAACAGTTGTTGTATCTAACAATAGATAAGGTGAAAGTTGACTCACTATATGATAACCATATACCTAATTAAAGTAGCAAAGTATGACGATGTAATAATTTGTGGAATAATGCAAATCGCGTCATTCGGTTGTCTGAGATGAAAAATCTTGGTAAATTCCTTCCCCGTGGCTATATTTAATATTTAAAATAAGTAGGTGATGTGATTTTCCAGCTGTGTATTTACATTTTTACCTCCACTACCTTTGGTGTGAAGATAACACTGACTTAGTTTTCCACAAAATAACAAAACACTATGCACTACACTCGACGCGTGTTTCGCCAACAAAGTTGGCATCATCTGAAGATGATTAAAACTAATGGTGAGTTTTATTCATAAATACGCTACTTTTGTTATTTCTTCAGCCTATTTTTGTATTGCTGTATTTGGATTGAGGCAAATAGTTGTTAATGATGATAATTAAATCTGGAATACTACAAGCAATTCAATTACGAAATATGGAAAATGAAAAAATGACACCTAAAACTATAAACGCTAGTATAACTAAAATTAGCAAAAATTGTCACATACGATAGTTGTATTTTTAGGTAGGTACGATATGTACAGCGGCAGTATATTTGTGACTAAATAAATTGGTAAACTTTATATACAACACTCGGTTTATTCTTAATTCGTATAAATTGTGCACCACTTTTAAGCTGGGCATATAGGTACTATTCATTTAATCGCTATTTGCCAAATAAAGAACTCTCTTATCTTGCGGAACAGTCTACCTGAGCCTAGCCATAAAGACAAGCCTCGGTATGTTTTCAGATTTTTTATTTGGCAAATAGCGATGAAATAAACTATAACTTTTAGGCATTTTTCTATGAACTTACAAAATCGTATCAGTGTACCTATACGAAGCAGGTAACACCAATTTTTACTTATTTGATGTTTGAGATATCATAATATAAGCGATATTCATTGATATTTTATGTTTTGGTAAACGGCATAAAATTAAGTACATTTTAGTTAACTGCATATTATAAAAGTAGTGTTAACTGGTGAAACAAAGGTGAAATTTCTATTTAAAATATTTATAGTATATCCATCTAAAGCCCTTGATCCACGATTTTTTCCAGCAAGGGCAAAAACTTGACATTGGCACCCCTCCCCTTCCAGCATTTGAGATTAATGATTTTAAAAAACTCAGAAAACAAATATTCTGAGTGGGATTTTTTGTGACTGAAAGAATAAACCTTTAAAATAATTTGCACTCTTGATTACCTATTTGTTAATAACATTTCCTTATGTGTGACATTAATATATAAATAAATGCATATTTAACAAAAATTGTGTTACATGCCTATTATCTGCGATATAAGGAAAATTTTGAATCATGAATTAGTGTATTTGATTTTCAGCAATATTTTGTTGTTACTCCATTTCTCGTGTAGAAGTAGAAACAACTAGAAGTAAAAACAAATATAGACAAAAAATATTTAATTTGTTTTCATATCGTATATTAAAACAAATTGCATAGATATGACAGTACAGAGAAAGAGAGGGAATTTCCACAAAAGAGGAATAATAGAAATATCAACACTGGAAGGTTGTACTTTAGATAGTAAACAAAAATTAAAGAGACGTTAAAATAAATAGTAAATATAAATACATTAATAACAACAGAAAATGTTATCAATGAAGATAATGGAAGAATGAAATACAATCGAAGTACAGAAGAGAAGAGTATATGAAAATTAAACTTTATTTATATTAGTGCTAGTGCAATACGTTCCATTCTCTGTATTTGTTGAGATACTTAAAGTGACGATTCACCTATACTATATTACGATTCCTATACAATTATAGATGAAAATGTACATCTAAAAACTAATAGGATTCAGATAAGAAATAGGGCAAAGTTCCAATTCGTGCCATTATAACTAAAAATTTAAGAATGTGCATATAAATTACAAGGAACAAAAAGTATAATCTCAAGGAATAGATAAACAAACAAAATAGAGGAACTAGAAACCAAATCCATGGAAACTATGTTAACAAAAAAGTGAATATTAGAAAAACATTTGTAACTTGATTTATTGTTAAAACAATCTCTCAAAAGATACAAAATAATATTCGTATTTACAATAATTTTCGTGCAGATAAAAAGTAACTGATATTAAAAATATTTCAATATAACATATATTGAAATATTTTTCACTCAAAATCATCACTCAAAAATATCGATATTATTCCCATTTTATCCAAACTAATATTATTTGAAAGCAACAGCAGTTATTCATGATTTTAGTGGCAATAATTAATTGCCTAAAAATATTTTTTTAAATAAAAAATAGGCTACAACAAATCATATGAAACTGGTAATATTTTTGAACAAGCAGAAGAAACACGTCGATAATTTTACTGGTAAAATCTAAGCAATGTTTTTAATAATTATTTATATCACAATACATACAATTATATTTACGATTGTTCAGTACATTATTGGTAATGATAATGATTTATTTTTCCAAAATTCACAAAGATAATAAGGATTGTCCTTCTTTTAGAACTTCCCTATTACTAGAAAAAGAAAAATGGGCATTGCTGCTAAATAGTAACTAACTGATGTAATTGCATAACTCTAGGAAGTGGTCATGAATGTTCTTTCTTTACCGTAATGAAGGGAAACAATGAAGCACATATATATTTTATGTATTTTAGGTGTCTATTTTATTTAATAAAATATGAGAAAATAGTTTATTAATAATATTTAAATGTGTTGTACGTATATAAATGTAATACATTAAATGGAATTTCATCTAGTAAATACTTGTGGTGTAACGAATTTTTACGTACCTACGTGTACAATATATGCAGGCCTAAATTTTGTAATTCCACCACTGAATAGATTTGACATAGGATAAAAATACCCCTTGTTTGGATATATTTCATTGCTCATTACTTTTTTAAAGATTAAAAAAAATTAATGTTATAAAGTTTTTGAATCCAAGGTTTGTGGAGGCCCTCAATGTGTGGGGGCCCCGGGGCTCCCGCCCTTGTTGCCCCGCCGTACATCTGACCCTGAATATATGGTATATGTACTATATGTAAGGTAGGTAACTCATATCGGAGACAAATATTAATATATATATATATATATATATATATATATATATATATATATATATATATATATATATATATATATATATATATATATATATATATATAAAGTAGTCGAGAGTCGAATTAACAAGTGTCCGTTTGATTTCGAATTAAATTAGCTATGCCTAGTTCAGGTCGAATTTTGAAAAGTTATAATTCCTATAAATTATAATTACTTTTTGTAATACTTACCCAGTAATTCATTCTTGTATTCCGAATCACTGGTATTCTATCATAATTAGCTACAATGGTTACAGAACACTATTTTTCCAATCAAACTTAATTAATAAATGGTTATTTCTTTTAAAAAATCATACTAACCGTTAATTCAATATAAATACGCACATTAACAATGGTGAAAATTTAGTCATTTTTTAATAGCATTGGGGTGATAGAACAGTAGGGTTATTCATTTTTTATAGTATTTTAATGGTTTTACACTCTCCTCCCAAATTGGTTGGTTAATTCTATACAAATATAATACCTCACAAGCTAACCATTTATAATTTAGAAAATTACCAGTAATTTCTTGATCTATTTCTACAAGTCATATGAAATGCATAACAGGTAATGATAATTCGTGAGTTATTATTATTATTCGTAAACCGAAAGATGTTACTTGTAAACTGTACTGCGTAATTCTTCGTAAAACGTAATACATACCGTTGTGGAAGTACAAGTTCAGTCAGACCGTTAATTTCTACATTAATTTGAATAAATCGTCAAACTAGCTCAGAATAATTTTTTATTGTACTTTTTTCTGTTTCTTAAAATACGCGACTTTAGGTCTTCAGTTATTACATAATATGTTGAATTTGTGATGCATTGTGGTACCATGAATTCTAACTAAGCGGGCATGATAAAAAATTATTTTCTGATTATCAATATACAAATTTTAAGGATGTTACATGCGCATACAATCATGCACGCACTTGTAAACGATGACACCTACACAAATGTATCACCTAAAAATATCACATATAATAAATTTATTATATTGAAGTCATAAAATTGTTATCTTTCCAAAAGGTCAAGAGCCAATTCAACTTCTTTATATTTGGTAAAATTTAAATATTTCATGATGCTTTTAAGTGATCGTATTAATACTGGTAGATAACAGTTTTACCAAGGTCATGTCATAACTGCACGAACGTATTACAATAAACGAACGACTTACACATTAAATTGTTAAGATAATTTTATTTTCATTTGAAAAATTGCGACAATCAGTAAACGTGAATTCACTTTTCGATTACAATTTTACGGTTAGGGTAGGTCACAACACGAGATTAAGGTATCAAATATTTCACATATCTCTATCGTAAGAAATATTTTGTGGAATAATAAATATTATATTGTAGCTATCGAGGGAGAGCTTATATGCAATCATCAATTAGGCTCTTCTAAACTAATATTTGTTCTTCAATTAAAAGTTATCCGTGAATAGAATTACATTCCTAATATTAATTAGATTGAATAACACAACATATTATCGAGTAAAATATAAATAATTCCATAGTGGCTATCAAATTGTGTTTTTCATATTATACAATTTCATCAATTTACTAACAAATTACTATGGTGTATAGTGCAATCAATTATATATATATATATATATATATATATATATATATATATATATATATATATATATATATATATATATATATAGGGTACTTCACGGTGAGGGGCCTATTAGACGTTTTTGAGAAACTACGAATAACTTGGAACTGAAAAGTATATGGGGGTTATTAGCGATGCTCTATATAATTATAATAATGCCTAGTATGTAACACTTCTGGTTATACCGGAAATTAGCAACAACTTGCTTATTTTACATGGCATGCCATATTTTTTTTTGCCAGACTTAAATCATTTTGAGGTAATTCCCTATCCCTAAAACTAATAGTTTTTTAGATATTTCGATTTTAATACAATCTTATGCAAAAAATAACCCATGCATTGAAATTAATAACACTCGCTAATGTAAGTTGCATTAGTTAATTATTTTCCATATATTAAAAATATATGGAGCTTATGTATGTATAAATTACAAATAGTCCAAAATACACAGGGTGTACAAAACAGGAGGTCAAACTTTGACAATTTCGACCTTCAATAAGTGGCTAATTTCAAATAGAACATACTGTATTTCATAACCTCATTCGCTTACTTTTTTTATTACCTTTCGACCTATATGGCCATTTTTTATACCTAAATTGTACGGTTTTTTTAGAGTTATTTAGAGTTATTTAGAAATATTGTAAAATTAACATCTGCAGTGCGCAATGGAAAACAAATAAATATCCGTCTAGTCATTCTCACTTATTCTGCAAGAGTGTATTCTGTAATGGGGAAAAGCACATAAAATGCACAACTATAAGTTTATTGAAGTTCAGGCTCTACATCCAGAGATGCTGGTAATAGTGTTAAATTTTCTAAAATGAATTTAATTCACATTCAAGGAGATAATGACTTTTTGAAAAATATCATCTGGACCGACAAATCGAAGTTTTCTCGATAGTCTGGATAATTTACCACCATTGGAATTTGGAAATTTTTAGTACCAACATGATGGAGCTTCTTTTCCTTATACACTAGAGGTATCAGACTTTATAGACGATATACTTGTATTTGAAGATGGGTGGATTGGACAACGCGGTCCTTGCATCACTGAATATGATCCACTAGAAGTCCGGATCTCACCCCGCTTAATTTACATTTTTGGGGAAAGATGAAAACCTAAATGTATGAGACCCTAGTCAATTAACGAGAAGAATTAGAAATCAGAGCAAGAAGGGCGTTTGAAGAATTAAATACTAATGAAATTAGGCGAGCAACCACTAGTGGTGTTATGATGTGAACATTAAAATGTTTGAACGTTAATGAATAACATTTCAAACAGCTGCTAGTTTAGAAGATGTGTTTGTTTTATTACTCATATTGTACATCACTGTTGTTAGGTACCTTTAATAAGCTTATTAATTAATAAAAATAATAATTTTTAATAATAATTTAAAAAGAGAGTAACAACTTTCTTTATTATTACTTATTACCGTTTTCAATTTTGACGTGAACTATTTTATTTCTGTTGTATTATGTTTGTTACGTTTGTTGTAGATATTGAATTTTATTGTATTGCTTTCGATAATAGCTCGCGGACCGATTTCTTTTTTGACTGGGTGTAAAAAAGAAATCAGTTCATGTACTGTTCTCTTGTTCTCTCTCTGTTTGGTTTTGGATTACCACCTCCCGAGTAAAGCTTATATCCTCCTCCCATTAGTAGATGTTAATGTATCCATTATAATATGTACCTACCTACCTATGTATTTTGGATACATTTTAATTTTTTCTGTTTCTAATATTTTTTCAAACGCCCAAATTCAATAATAAGTAATTTTTGCCATTCTCAAGATTATCACACATGTTTAATGAATCCGTGCCATTTTAAATAAAATTATTTTAATTTATTCCATTTCATTTTGTTGTTCATGGCATACTATGCTCATGCTACCTACCTATGTATTTTGGATACATTTTAATTTTTTCTGTTTCTAATATTTTTTCAAACGCCCAAATTCAATAATAAGTAATTTTTGCCATTCTCAAGATTATCACACATGTTTAATGAATCCGTGCCATTTTAAATAAAATTATTTTAATTTATTCCATTTCATTTTGTTGTTCATGGCATACTATGCTCAATGTTGATGTTAATTCAACAATGTAGTCAGTCACCATACAACGTGACCATTCTGATAGTATAAGTATAGTATCTAGTCTAAATAAATTTAATTTTGCATGGATTTCAGAGGTGTATCGTTACACTTTTCCATGATGGTACATATTTTGTGCAAAATAACTTATTGGCAGAATTTACACGAAAATAATATGTGCGTTTTCCAGAAGATTAATTTTATAAATATTTTTTTAGGACACTGTATAATTTAATCTAAGAGGCTACGTATTTCTATGTACATTTACTGAATGTCCTAGGTCTGATATAGTCTAGTCCCAGGATGCTCCCCTGTGGAACTCCTGACTGTATAGAATAGATGCTAATTAATTCTTTCTTATATTTAACAGTGCAACATATATACTAAACTATTAGTACTATATACCTTAGTAATAGATACTAAATATTAATATATTTAGTATCTATTACTAAGGTATGAAAGTAATATTTTATAGTAAAGTGTATCTAATTTTGATTTCAATTTACATAGCAATCCAGGATGTCATACTTTATCGAATTCTTGCGTTACGTCTGACAAGGCAGCAGAACAATATTTTTTGCATTCGAATGTATTGTCTGTCACGAAATCCAAACTGGTGCACTGGGCCAATATTAAGTATATCTAGTAGTGTTTTAACAGAATAGATAATAGTGTGATGGGTCTATATAGCAATACATCTTCTGCTGGCTTTCTAGGCTTCGGTATCAAGATGACTAATTCAAACTTTCCACTGGAAAGCTGTAGTACTCTGAGTATCGCATTATAGATTTGATATAAATAGTTAAATATTCTCACAGAATCTGCTAGAAAATTGCAAATTAATTACAAAATCTTTAATTATCAATAACGTGTACGTGCAAATGATTTTAAAAGAACATTCATATTTTGTAAATGGATTATAACTAACACTAGAAAGAAATATTTTTTTGTGTCTTATCTAATAAAAGCCTATAAGACAATCGGTATTTTTCTAATTATGTAAGTACTTTTACTCAAAAAAATAGATGTGGTAGGTTATTAGAACAAATATAAATTAATAGACATAATATATGTGATTAATGGCTGTGTAAATTAAGGTTATGTGGATTAATGGATTTAACATATCAATTGCTTCATAACTCTAAGCACCTACTTACCTATAATGTCTAATATATCTAGCTGTATACATAGTATACATATATTGTACATTATACTAATAACAACATAATTGTAAAGTAGATACCTATACTCTTTGAAAATAATTATCACAATTTTTCTGAAAATATAGATAAAACCGTTAAAATATGACATTGATAAATAAAACCATCAAACACAAAAATGTATCCATTTCACCATGGCAAGCTTGCATTTAAAAATACGTGTATACCCAATACATGGTTCATTTTCTACACCATTAACATCAGTGATTTACTGCAGCATGCCCCTTATTTAATTAAAATATAGAGAAAAAAGTGTATATATTATTAACAAACATCAAGACCTACTGGGTAACGATTTCACTCCGTTATTTTAATAAACGTAGGGTTAAAAACACACTGTTGCTGACCTTTCTGTAACCTCTTCAGTCGCATTAGGCTACCGATTGGTTTACGTAACAAATCAGCCTGACTGATTTATATCTTCTATACGCCTATTTAGTTATGTGTATATTAAGTTAGTCATAGTCCTTTAGACTCCACTGCCGTTAGTTTATTTATATTGCCATTAACCCCATAGTTTTCGGTAAAGGATTAGAACACAAAAAATATATACTCAATATAATTTTCTCGTTTAACTTTGGTATTTAAATGTTCATTGGATGTGAAATATAACTTTTCTGTGACATTATATGTTACTTCTATAATACCCAGTAATTAATATAGTAAAGTTTATTATGTGTTTATCGAAATTGTTTCGTTAAACGATTTTAAAGATACATATTATGACGCAAATGCACACATTCAACATATCAAGAGCAAATTGTATTTTTTCTACCAAATTCCAAAACAAAATTTTATATGGAAAAAGTATCGAAAGTACTAACGAAGTATAAAAGTTTACATAGATTGCCGTGCAAACTTTTATACTTTGTATTTATAGGATCGAGACTATTCCAAGCATTACTTTTAATTCAAAAATATTCGGAAAATATCCACTTTGATAAAATCTTTTTCGAAGTATTTTTAATTTGAAATGTATCCAACTTATTTTCACAGGGTCAAGCTGCATAGATATTGTCCATACTATATAGGGTGTCTCAGTTGGAACTATAGAATTTAAATTACGTCCCATTTGCGTTCTGTCAAAGATAGGGCGTCAATATTTAACGACTGCCATTTTGCACAAAACAAAACAATTTTGTCTTTCTTTTCTAACATCCAATTAATAAATATACAACGTTGTAAAATGTCTGTAACTTTTAATTATTACATTAACTGAATTTTGTATGCTAACAGATACAGATTTTTCTTTACAATCCGATGCGTGGTAGCCTTTAACAGATTCAATTGTTGTGCATCATGTCGAATTGATATGCTTGGATAGTCCCGTACGCCTTCTCTCGCTGCAGCAATATTTTAATCTGATCGACCACGACGAAGACGTATTAGTTTTGCCTTATCAATAACAGAATCCGTCTCTTCAAATTTCTTGATTAATTTACGAACTGCTTACTCTGCAGGCGCTTCATTTTGTCCTAATTTTGTGCGAATTGTTTTTAATGTAACTATAAATGATCGCTCACTTTCATAAAACAGTTGTATACAAACTATTAGTTGTTGACCCGTTAATCACAGTATGTTGGCGTCGGCGTCGTATGATTTATAGAGGACAGTCGTTAATTTTTAAATATTGACACCCCAACTTTGACAGAACACAAAAGTCGCGCATTTCGAATCCTATAGTTCCAAGTGAGACACCCTGTATTAGAATATAAATTCAACGAAAACTGAGTATCTAAACAGATATATTAAAAATGGTAGGTGATTATTTGTTAATTTAAAAATTTCAAATTCAACTAAGCTAAAACAATATACCTATTGAATCATGATACAGAAATTACAGGGACACATTTATAAAATAAAATCTAGATTAAGGCACTTTGTAATTAAATCGTATCGTATCTTTATTGTAAAATTGAGAGATTCCAATTCACAAATTAAGAGTCGTTTTGTTGTTGATTTAACATAATTTAAATTCCGACAAAATGACGTATGTTTACTTGTTAGTCATGAAGTAAAGAGATAGTGAGGGTGACTGGTCTTATACCTAGTTGTTATTTAACTGTATCTGGTAAATATTATAAAATTAGTGAAAATGTTAAAGGTATTTTACCTTCTAAAGGTCTACCTTTAGGAACAGAATGTATATGGTCATGATGGTACTGAGTTGTTGACAGAATTTTAATCTTCATATTTGAATAAATAGATTTAATATGCAAAATTGATGAATATTTTCTTCTAGTGACCAACATACAGCATATTGGTCACTATGGCATGAAAAAAAATTTCGCATAATATTCATAATTTTGTAATTAAATAATTTGTTGAAAAACTCTGAAACACGTTAACTTTATTTTTTAAAAAGACATTTTGATTGACGTACTAATTATATACTTTTCAGTTTTCGCAAGTTGTAACATCATCATAGTATTATTTAAATTGTAAACATCTCTTTTTGAATAAAATTAATTTCTCAAGTATATCGGTATCTCGTATTAATGGTTTCCTACTTACCGTTTATAAAATACAGGGTGAATAAACTTAAAACTTTAAAATAGTTGTATTGAAAAATAAAATTGTTTTGCAATTACAGAAGTATATAGTACGAAGGATCTTGTTTGACATTTTTACTAAATATTAATTTTATTTGCAACATTGAAAATATAAATAAAACTAGTTTGTGACACTAAAGGCGATACATTAATATTTAATATCTGTGTCTGATAAATTTTATCTATGAGCAAAATGAGTTATTTTGTCTTGCTCAGGCAAAAAAGTAACAAAATATATGTTCTTGAAGAAAATATAACTGCTGCAAATATTCAAAATTTCAACTACATTTCGATTTAGTTCCAGTGTTAGCACTTCGTCATCCAAATGAGGATAATCGTATTTCCACCTAAGAATTTGGTTTCGATATTCCTCCGCAGAGAACATGAAAAATAACTCCTCATTTTGGTGTTGATATCCGGTTATTTCTCGATATTTTCCTTGGCAGATGGATAAGACCACGAAAACCAACAGACCACATTCACATAACTTGACCTTTTCTTCTTTCTTATGGGGTTACTAATATCCCGGCCTATTTTAATAGACTAAATCATTTAAAAGATTTGAACCAGTGAATTCGAATCGAAATGAAAAATATCGCCCCGGAAATTATTGAACATTCAATTCAAAGTGTTTATACGCATGTCAACTAAGATCTTGTTAATGATAGTAATGGATGTTTCAACTCTAAAATTTCTGTCAAAAATTAATTCGTATTTACTTTTTATATTTTTCTCAAAAAACACCCTCTATTTATAAATGATAAGTAGAAAACCCCTAATATAAGATACCCTAAACACCTACCCTTATACCCTAAAACGTTAAGGAATTGATTATTGTTATAAAAGAAGCTAGCAATTTAAAAAATACTGATATGTCACAATTCATGTCTAAACAAAATGCTGTTTTCATCAGTCAATGGCTTTAAAAAATGAGGTAGACTATATTTCAAAGTATTTTTAAACAATCATATACTAACAATGTTATGAATATTATGCCAAACTTTATCACCACTCTGTATTATATTATTAGTAATATCTCCATGATTCATCGATCATTCAGCCTAAAGGTTGTACAGTGGATAATAAGAGTGGTTCAGCCTGCCACCCTTATTATAATATAAATACACTTTACTGAGTTATTGCAGATGAATTAAAACTGAACCTATTTATATCCTAAACTAACAATTGAGAAAACATATATTTTACATTGTAAATATACGATTTCATATCGTAAATAATGTAGAACGAGCAAAATATATGTCGGTGCTTATAATGAATTCGTACATGACACCATGCGAACATTTCATTGAGCATAAAATAATGGAAAATACTTCATTAAGTATAGTTATTACCTGCATAAACATATATTCTAGTTTTATTATCATCTTATGAAATGTGGCGACTTAATAAAATTTTTACAACTTTGCCTGTAACATGCTTAATATTATGTATTAGTCTAGAAAATATTTTCCAATTTTTACTCTATGTCTAACTTAAAGTTTACCACCCAATATGTACAAACTTTATGTAAAATGGGAACTCTAAACTTTTATCTATGTATGAGGTCGATATAGTCGTCCAAACGCTAACCAGTTAAAAGCCCTGGATTATTTATTACTTCACATTTCTTTTAGAATAAATTACGTATTTGGGTAGTATAAGTTAGGTATGCATTATATATTTTTATTTTTTCCATTGAATTCATTAATTTCATTTATATTATTTCTTGAAATACAATATTATACACCATATTATTTTTTGTAAATACGATTGACCCGCCCCCAACATATTTTAATGTAAACAATAAAAATGGCAACGTCTTGCTTCTACTAGGAGAGGAGAATCAGTTAAAATATAATGATTGTTTAAACTATCGATGTTCTGGAATAATACAGTGAGTAAGTGAGAGATATAGTGATTTCTTAATCTTGTTTTCTACTGGTAAGTAACTAACAGTAGCGTTACACTTTTGTAGAACTAAACATTCTCATCAAAGTTCAGGACTATTCATAAAGACACACCAATTCTGTTTAAAACTTTTTAGGCATAATTTTTGGCAAAACAGTGACGTAACGCATGATCATGAAGATGTAAGATAATGAAGATGATAAAATATGTCTACAATATAAATAGAATACGAATAAGGAAGTAATATTAAAACTTTAGTCCACTTTATTTAGGCGAGAATAGATTATGCGAGTCCAGTCAACATCGGCATTAAATTCTACACCCAACATGTTAAAAAGTATACTCCACAGTAGTTTAAGGTACGCTACAGGACCATTTGGAAGTAGTCCTAGTGTAAACCTCTACAGATAATCTGGAGTACCGTTCCTTAATATTGAATATAATCAAAATTTAATAAAATATGGATCAAAACATTGGGAAAATAGTAGCCACATAAACCACATTATCATCTTCACTAACATAGACTACAATCAGTGGAGGATAGATCACAAATACTGCCAGATTTTCGGTTAAATGTGCTAAAATATTCTTCTTAGGCTTCTCGAGCGATTCCGAACGCCGGGAATATTCGAAACCTTGAGAGCGTGCGGTATTAACTTCCAGTGCGTTCTATACTAGAAGTTCTTTATCTAGAATCGCCTGGAGAGACGTTCCACTGCCTATATAAGAATTGTCTCATCCGGCCAGGGGTTAGTTAAATTTGGACCGCGATAGCGAGCGATACAGTGCGAAGAAAGTGATATACAGTGCGAAAATTAGTTTATAAAGTTAAAATAGAAAGAAAGTTAGTTAGTTAGTTTGACTTGGGAATAATTGAGTTGTAAATAAGTGTTCGAGAAATAAAGAACTTTCTAGTAAATTCATTACATTGGTGTCAGAAGTTGGGATAGAACGTGGTAGAAAGTTCTGAAACACTTGGTTTAGTTGGAGGAGAAATCCCAATTGTGGCGAATCGCCGAAGACGTCCCGGCGTGGAAAAGCTAAAAATCAACGTTCTGATAAAGCCTGAGAATATTCTGGAAGGTTCGACAAAGGACGAGAAAACCTACAAGTGTGACATGCCACTGAACTCGTCTCGTCGTGAAGAGGTCAAATGTCGGCGTTTCAAGAAGGTCAGAGAACATTTTCGAACTTTCCATAGCAGTCAAGAAAACCCACAGGTGTGACATATCACTGAACTCTTCTCATCCCGAAGAGGTCGAAGATTGACGTTTCGAGAAGGTCAAAGAACATTCTCGAACATTCGATAGCAGTCAACAAAACCCACAAGTACGATATATCACTGAACTCGTATCGTCGTGAAGAAGTCGAATATTGACGTTTCGAGAAGGTCAGAGAACATTCTCGAACTTTCCATAGCAGTCAAGAAAACCCACAGGTGTGACATATCACTGAACTCTTCTCATCCCGAAGAGGTCGAAGATTGACGTTTCGAGAAGGTCAAAGAACATTCTCGAACATTCGATAGCAGTCAACAAAACCCACAAGTACGATATATCACTGAACTCGTATCGTCGTGAAGAAGTCGAATATTGACGTTTCGAGAAGGTCAGAGAACATTCTCGAACTTTCCATAGCAGTCAAGAAAACCCACAGGTGTGACATATCACTGAACTCTTCTCATCCCGAAGAGGTCGAAGATTGACGTTTCGAGAAGGTCAAAGAACATTCTCGAACATTCGATAGCAGTCAACAAAACCCACAAGTACGATATATCACTGAACTCGTATCGTCGTGAAGAAGTCGAATATTGACGTTTCGAGAAGGTCAGAGAACATTCTCGAACTTTCCATAGCAGTCAAGAAAACCCACAGGTGTGACATATCACTGAACTCTTCTCATCCCGAAAAGGCCGAAGATTGATGTTTCGAGAAGGTCAAAGAACATTCTCGAACATTCGATAGCAGTCAACAAAACCCACAAGTGCGATATATCACTGAACTCGTATCGTCGTGAAGAAGTCGAATATTGACGTTTCGAGAAGGTCAGAGAACATTCTCAAACTTTCCATAGTAGTCAAGAAAACCCACAGGTGTGACATATCACTGAACTCGTCTCGTCGTGAAGAGGTCGAAGATTGGCGTTTCGAGAAGGTCAAAGAACATTCTCGAATTTTCGATAGCAGTTTAGAAACCCCCCAAGTGTGACCTATCACCGGAATTGTCTCGTCAAGAACAAGACGTCTACTGGGTTTTGGGAAATTTTTGAATATAAGTGAATTGGATGCCAGTAGGAACTAGAAGCCAAGCCGCGGCCATGGAGGAACAAATGAATGAGCTACTAGCAATGTTAGCTGCAATGAAAGCAGGACAAGATCAAATGAAACGAGAAATGAAAGCACACCAAGACGCAATGAAAGCAAACCAAGAGGAAATGAAAAACAAACTTAAAGCTGTACACAACGCCATGAGAATATTTCAAGATGAGATAAAAGAACAAGTCACTATGGACCTCCAAGTCTTACGGGAAGAAACAGAAAAGAAGCTAGAAGCGAGTATGGAACAGCTAGAAGCGGGGCTAGCTAAACAGGAAGCAGAAATAGACGAGAAGATACAAAAAGCCAATCAGTCCTTAGCATCAAAAGTGGAAGAGATCCAAAGGGAGGTTAACCGACTAAGAAACGTCCTACAAGTGCTGCACCTGGGGTCCAACAGCCAGCCAGAGTGACAGCACCAACTTTTGATGGTTTTATTAATTTGAGGCTGCTGCTTGCGCAAACTATTGGGACGATCAGGAAAAGGCTATAGCTCTTATCGTCGCCTTAAGAGGGGAAGCTCTCGATATACTCCGATTTATTCCGAAAAGTCAACAGAATTTTACAGCTATAGTAGATCGTATGGAGATGCGCTACGGTGACAAACACATGGAACAAGTCTACCAAATGCAACTGAAGAGCCGAAATCAAAGGAGCAGCGAGACATTGCAACAATTTGGGATAGATGTCGAACGACTAGTACAGCTGGCATACCCAACAGCATCTCAGGAGTTTGCAAATCAACTGTGCGTGCAAACACTTATCAATGGCTTGAGAGACCCGGACATGCAGCAGGTGCTGAGAATGTCACGGTATGACACTCCCAGCAAAGCATTAGTGCACGCCCTAGAGTTTGAAGCCGCAAAGCAAGCATGGAAAGGGCACGTACGGGTGCGCATGGCCGAAGTCAATGGCGAGGAAGAACCCAAGCAGGATCAAATTGGTAACCTCCTGCTAGAGCTGAAAAAGGTATTGTTAGAAGACCAAGAGCTACGGAGACTAAGGTGCTGGAATTGCGGCCGAACGACATATTCGACGTAATTGCCGAGCTCACGGGAATCAAGCGACCAGTAGAGACAGGCAGTCGTAAAAATTGACTACATCTCCAATATTAGGCTATCCACAGTTTGACAAATCATTTATCGTAGACACCGACGCCAGCAGTAAAGAAATTGGAGGAGTACTGTCGCAAGAACAGAAGGGACAGGAGAAAATAATTGGCTATTTCAGTAAAGCCTTGTCCAAACCCGAGAGAAACTACTGTGTAACTCGACCGGAGCTTCTAGCCGCAGTGAAGACTTTGGAGCATTTCCACAAGTACCTGTACGGATGAAGATTTCTGTTAAGAACCGATCACGGTTCTCTTAAGTGGCTACTCCAGTTCAAAAATCCAGAAGGGCAAATTGCGAGATGGCTCCAGCGATTACAAATCTTTGATTTCACCATTGAGCACAGAGCTGAAAAGCACCACAACAATGCTGACGCCATGTCTAGAAGGCCATATGCAAATGATAACTGCCAGCACTGTTTGAATCTGGAGCAAAGGAAGGATTTCCTCAAGTGACTTGTTGCCTAACGAATGTACAGTCGGATGAAAATTGGGATGCCAATCTAGCCGAGGATCAAAGGAACGACGAACATATTGGGCCTATAATGCGTCAGAAAGAAACAGGAGACCATTGTGGGCAGATATCAGCGACCTCGGCGCAATTACAAAATGTTACTGGGCTCAATGAGACTCACTGGTTATTGACGCCGAGGTTCTGAAAAGAGTTTGGGAAAGTCCGGATGGTGTAAGGAACCGACTACAGATCGTGCTACCCAAGATAGAGTGGCCGAGGTTTTGGAAACTGCTCACGGCGGAACTGGAGGAGGGAATTTTGGGGTAGCTAAAACGATGGGTAAAGTGAAGGAACGATTCTACTGGGTAGGAAGTCGGTCAGACGTAGAAGATTGGTGCAGGAAATGCGACGTCTGCGCTGGCAGTAAGGACCCAAACACTCGGCGCCGGGGACGCATAAAGCAATACAACTTCGGTGCTCCCTTTGAGCGAATTGATATCGACGTCGCCGGGCCATTTCCACACACTAAATCGAGTGTGTTTCAGGGAGTGTGTCAGTTGCCCCGAATTTGAAAGACCAGATTGGACCGCGACCGAATGAAGACAAGGTATGACCGAAAGACCAATACTAAAGGCTTTCAAGAAGGCGACCTAGTATGGTTATACAATCCGTCTCGTAAAAAGGGCCGATGTCCGAAGTTGCAGAAATTCTGGGAGGGTCCTTACAAGATTGTGACCAGAATAAATGACATAGTTTACTGGATCCAGAAAGGACCACGCACAAAAATGAAAGTTGTTCACATCGACCGCTTGTCACCATTCCGAGGGCGATCTACTGATCGGGACGATCAGTACTAGGAGGGGGCAGTGTAACGAACGCCTCGAGCGATCCCGAACGCCGGGAATATTCGAAACCTTGAGAGCGCGCGGTATTAACTTCCAGTGCGTTCCATACTAGAAGGTTCGCCAAAGTTCTTTATCTATAAACGCATGGAGAGACGTTCCACTGCCTATATAAGAATTGTGTCGTCCGGCCAACTATTAGTTAAATTTGGACCGCGATAGTGAGCGATACAGTGCGAAGAAAGTGATATACAGTGCGAAAATTAATTTATAAAGTTAAAGTAGAAAGAAAGTTAGTTAGTTAGTTTGACTTGGGAATAGTTGAGTTGTAAATAAGTGCTCGAGAAATAAAGAACTTTCTAGTAAATTCGTTACAATACGATCAAAGAATTTTTGTGAAATACCTTCAGAAAATTACCTAATATCAGTCTTAGTCTAACAGTATTCCATAAGAATGAAATAAACACACAGTAAATAAAATCACATGTCTTTGAGGTTCTAGAGAAACAAGACGCTACAATAATTGTACCTACATACAGGATTCAGAATTCTAGGCACGGAATGTGCACTATATTTCTAAGGCGCAACTCACTCATGGACTCTTACAATATGCTGAAATCTTCGCAGCAGAATTGTATGCGATATGGCCAGCTTTTCTTCTCTCTACTACATTAATCTATCGTAAAGTTATAATATATTCAGACTCTCATAATTTTCGCAAGATCCATTAGTATTGAGAATAACTGCATTGACACACTATATATATTTTCTCTCTTCTTAAAGAAGGTACCTCCTTAAGGTGCTTCACACATATAAAGATAATCGACAACGAAGAAGCTGCTTAAATCGAAACTCGTGCTATTCATGGCAATGACAGACAAATTCATTGACAGGATATCATAAATTTGGTGAAACAAAAATGCAATAAAATATGGCAGATAAGTCGGCAATAACGGTCAATAAACTTAAAGCTGCTAATACAAGTATAGGAAAATGGAAACTGTCTACAAATTGAACTCGGCATGAAACGATTGTACTCACCAGGAGTAGAATTAGACATTCAAAATTGACACATTCTTTTCTTTAATATGAAACCCCCCCTTTGTGCAACACTTGTAATACGAGTCTATCAATAAAACATAATAAATGAATGTATAGATTACCGAAATTTTCGCCAGGTTACAAACGTATCTAACAATCACATTACAATAAATGCTATTACAAATTTCAAACAATCTGGCATAATTTATTCGTCTTTAGGCTCTACATTCTACTATGTGCTACTATATGCTTACAATTGTCTTTAAATATTCTATAAAATGTAATGGGGAGCAACTCAATTTGAGGAGCAATTGATCTGCAAGGGATCTTTAACATTCCCATCTATTGAAAAAGAAACAATTTTTAATGAATTTCGTAAGTTGTATAGTGATATGTTTATATTATCTTACTTCTAAGACCGTCACAATTTTCGATATTTAAAAATAGTTGAGTCGTATTTAAGTATAAAGAAAGCATTAGTCTAAATAAAGAATGTTAATCTAAATTTCTTTTTTCCACAATTATATCCCAAATATTTACTTTTTTATGGATATTGAAAGAATGTATAATAAATTAACAAATTAAAATGATTTTCTAAAAACTTGTAAATGAATTCGTACAGAATCCATATTTTATTTTTCAGTATTCTTAACATCGTTCTGCAAAATACTTAGAGAGCAGTAAGTGAGAATTCTCCTGAAATATAACATTCTCCTAAGTATAACATTCAATCTCTTGCCAGAAATTTTTATTTACTTTTAGGATTGTTTACAATATGACCTACATCTCTGAACAAAAATTGATAACTTGAATCTTGATTTTAGCACATCCTGTTAATACCAAATTACAAATACCTTTTGCATTCTCATCTATCATAGCATATCATCGTGATACATATATTAGTTTTCTATTTCAACAAGTTTCATTCCAATAGTATTATGTATTTCTAACATTGTTCTTCTACCTGCTAAATAATACTTAACTATCAGTCTATTTGAGTAAAATTAAACTCATAGCGATTTAATTGTTCATAAAAGTAATTCCAGTTATTGATTTTATAAAATTTATTCTTTATTTCATTTTAATCTATTAAACAAAATGTAAGGAATGTTGCTATTTATAGTCACTTAATTTATTAATTATTAGTTGCAAAGTTAATTCATTTATTTAATATTTATAACACTGACCTAGTTTTCCACAAAACACCAAAACACTATACACTACACTCGACGCGCGATTCGCCAACAAAGTTAACATCATCTGGAGATGATTAAAACAGTTTTAATGATCTCCAGATGATGCCAACTTTGTTGGTGAAACGCACGTCGAGTTTAGCGTATAACTTTTTGGTGTTTTTTGGAAAACTGAGTCAGTGTTATCTTCACACCAAAGATTCCGACCTACTCCAGTATTAATATTTGTACTTTAATTAACTAGTTAATATTTCTCTTCAGATAATGATTAAAAATAATTTTAGCAAATGGTGTAAAACATACCTTCTCATTTTTTTCCCATGATTATATCAAATATGTCAGTTGTAAATAAAGTATTTTTCTGTAAATGATATATTTTTCGGAACTCTTTTTTACTTAGCAAATAGAAGTTGACTTTGAAATAGGCAAAGATTAAGCTCTGATGAGTTTTTAATATTCCAAAATATATGTTCTCCACAATGTTCTGTAACTTGTGGCCTGAATATTTTATGATAACTCTATAACTGAGTTTTCATTAGAATAAGCTAATAACAGTTGTCAAATATGCAGATGATTATGTTATTATATCTAATGAATATATATGTAAGTATCTGAAACAACTAATTACTGTACACAGTGTAATTTATTTTTTAACATTAGTACAGTTTTTAATAAAACTTTCACTGTTGAGACATAAACAATGAACCATTTGTCATTTTGTCCACGTTTTCATAATTGTAAGTGCGTTACACTTTTTATGTGAAACTATTTATCGACATTTAAATAAGTAAGCAGCCTATTGTTATACAATATGTTATAAATTTTAAGTACGTTATTTTTTTAAAGCCTTGAAAATACTTGAATATACTTATATTTTTTAATTTATTGTACATAGAATTACTTTTATTCACCTTTAGATTGAAATTTTAAAATAATTCTGGGGCAATAATAACTATTAATAATTTCCTACATTTTAATTTAATAAAATATCAGAAGAAATCCAAAGTAATGAAATGCAAAATTAAGTTGACAGTGAATATTTAAGTAGGTTTTTATATTTATATGTATTTTTCTTTCCATTTATATATTTTTCTTTCCATTTATATAAATCCAAAGTAATAAAACGCAAAAATAAGTTGACAGTGAATATTTAAGTAAGTTTTTATATTTATATGTATTTTTCTTTCCATTTATATAATTTTTTAAATATTCTAATTTGCCAGATTTAAAATATCTTCCTTAATAAGATCATCATCATCATTAGGTCATCAGTCCTAAGACTGGTTGGACGCTAAACAAGATAAAGAAATATTAAAAGCTAAAAAAAATTCATAGGTTACTGGAAATAAAAAAAGTAATAAGAAAGATGTATTCGCAATAGGCATTGAATATGGTGCGATTAATAATATTATTCTTAATATAAAATTTATCCTAATGGACGTGTTTATTTTCTTGCGTGAAAAACACATTTGTTCACAGCAGAATATTTTTATTAAACTCAAGTATTTGGTCCAGACAAGGCAATTGTTAACCATCGAGGTCTGTTATCAGCAGTCCAGGAAGTCCGCTGCCTGCAAGGCAGGATAATATGGGTTTATGTTTGTCCCTTATCTTGATTACAATCATAACAAACAGAATAAATTTTTCTTATCAACCTACTATTTACACAAATGCCAAAACTTATCACAGTAAAACATTCAGCAAAGTTTATTTAAATAATGTATTGCATTAATTTATGCTTCTCGATCTATCAATTTTGCTTTATTATAAAGAAAATAGCGAAATTGGTGTATTTTTAAAGATTATTATGCGCATACAGCAAAACAAAAATAAAACAATTTCATTAATATTTTATATCTATTTTAAATTTCATTACGTATACATGCACGACACGACATGAATAATTTGAATTTACAACAGCACTATAATATACATTACAGTGTGGTAAAATATATGTTGTGGGTTGTGGGTATACACATAAAATTTTTTATTTTTTTTTAATTCTAATAATAGTTTTAATTCTACAAATCAAAATAAAATGTAATGACTAATGAAATTTAAAGTTAATTTAATCGTAAAATTTCTTAACAAAATTAAAAAAAAATAGTTCATATGCTAGTACTGCAGGACATTAAATGTAAACTAAATGTTTTATTTCATTTCGATGACATTGTTATAATCAAATAGTCACTTGCTTATAGAAAATATGATGTAACTAATTCCTTATTTTACTTTACTGTATGTAGAAAGACAGTTATATCAAATTGCGTATTTAAAAATGGAGCTTCCATTAAAAAACTATCCATGTCGTCATAATTTTTTAAAATAATGTTGGGCGCAATTAAAGGATGGCTCTTAAGGTGGCATTTCGACAAAAGTTGCAACTTTTAACACGTCAGTTTATTAAACTGATTTGAAAACAATATATAGAAACAATTTTATCGAAGTTATACATATGTAAGTACTTTCCGACTCACAAATAAATTATTCAAGACTTGCAATAATTGCTTAAGGACTGAAATTTGATACAATATAGTGCACATTAAAGACAGATAAATAATTCTATATAAATAATTCTATAATAATACCAATAAAAAAATAATTATTTGAATTAACGAAGCTTTAAATTGAAAAATAGTTTCACTCTATACTTAATAATATATATGATTTTATTCTTTATATAAATAAAATATTGACTTATTTCTTCAAATTAAATAAGAAATATAGTGATAATTTAGTAAAAATTGTTTTTGAGATTATAAATTCATAAACTATCATATTCTTGTGTATACTTTGACACACATAGCATACATAATAATTTAAAATAGGAAACTAATTTAAATTAGTTGTTCACTTTTTGCATTTATGACTATTCTGTAAACTGTGAGAGCATCTGACCCGACCATTTCTTATCGGCATGTCTAAAATGATATAGATTCTGTAATTCCTTATCTCCTATGGCCGCACAATCTTATCTCAAATCATAAATTTTTAAACGCTACGCTTTATTAATATCGATATTTTTATGATCTTCTGAACTCCGAGTTTTTTATAATCCCACTAATTTTTTAACAGACACTTCAGATAATAAAACGTTTATTAGTATAAAAATGATCGTTTAGACAGGTTTATGAAACGATGTGTTGAAAAGCAAAACCCTTACAGATCCAAAGCATGCGCCAAAAACGATTTGAAGTGTTCTTTCAAAACATGTCGGTGCTTTATGGTACGCTTTTATTACTGTACCGTTTTAGAGCCTTCCTTTAAAATAAATAATAGATATTAACTTGTCTAGATTTACCACTCTACGTATCCATAATATATCTGCGGAAATATAAAATATTTAATATTACGCCCACTTAAAATAATGGTGTTTAAAATAACAAATCAGATTATTTAAAGAATTGCATTATTTGAATGTTTATTAACATGACAATTATTTTAAGAGGCTGTAAAACACACCATATGAAATCATAATACCTACTAGATTTTAGTAGAAATTATCACAATTCCATTAATTGTATAATTATTAATAAATAGTACCCCCATATTAATTAGTATTACCAAAACAGATTAATGATATTAGTTAGTAGATAAGTCAATCATTTAACATTTAACCAATAATATGTTGCACTTCTATTTTGCTTATTGGAACGTACAAGTTCTATTTTATTCATTGACTTGTTATGTAGGGTGTCTCAGGTTGGAACTGTGGGATTTGAATTGCGCGCCATTAGTGTTCTGTCAAATATGTGTACAATTGTTTTATGAAAGTAAGCGATGATTCACAGTTGCATTAAGAAAAATTCGCACAAAATTAGGACAAACTGAAGCGCCTGTAGAATTAACAGTTCGTAAATTAATCAAGAAATTTTAAGAGACGGGTTCTGTTATTGATAAGGCAACACTAATACGTCCTCGTCGTGGTCGGTCAGATAAAAAGATTGCTGCAGTGAGATAAAGTGTACGGGAGTATTCGAACATAAATTCAACGTCGTGCACAACAATTTAATCTGTCAGGAGCCACCATGCATCGGATGTTAAAGAAATAGCTGAATCTCCCAGAATACAAAATTCAGTTTACACAATGATGAAAAGTTACAAACTATTTACAACGTCGTACATTTGTTAATTGGGTGTTAGAAAAGAAAGGTGATGTTGATTTTTACAACAAAATATTATTCAGCGATGAAGCACATTTTCATCTTGACGGATGACAAGTATTCAACAAAATTGTCGAATCTGGGGTGCTGAAAATCTACATGCTGTAAACGAAAATACATCCAGAGGTGTGCACATTTTGGACTGGTGGAGTAGTTGGACTGTATAAATACTTCTTATATACTTCTTATATAACAATAAAACTGGCAACACTATCACAGTAAATGGGGAACACTATAGTGATATGTTAAACAATTTCTTTTTCCGCCAAATTGATTTGGATTTGAACAACATGTGGTTTCAGTAAGACCTGCCATACAACACGTGCAACAATAACTCTGCAAACTCTGTTACATATCAAATTTTCTGATCATGTTAACGTCCCATGAAGTGGCAAGTTAAAGTCGTATGATTTGTAGATGACGGTCGTTAAATATGGACACCCTATCTTTAACAGAACACAAATGGCGCGTAATTTAAATCCTATAGTTCCCAGTGAGATACATATTGTATAATTTCTTACACAAATAATATGCATATTCTGCTGAAATCTAAATCATAAAAATCACAGTAATACTATATTATAGCCATAGGCACATGTACAGAAGGATGCATACAATTATATGATATTTGTTTCTGTTTTGCAGAAAATAGAATATAAAAAAAAATTCTTAATTTAACGTTAGTACTAACGTTAACTTAATTAATACTAATAAAACATTTAACGTTTCAGTTAATACTAATAGTTTTATTTAATACTGATAAGAAAAGTTAAAAATATTACTTAATTGAACACGAAAAAAAATAATTTTATCTTATTAAGAATACCAACCGTCGAATACACTGTATATTTGTATCGTCACGTTCCTAAACGGAATTTTGTTTAACCGATGATAAAAATAGACAAATATTTACGCACTGAAAAAACACGTATGGATTTCAAAAAACCATCAAGGAAAACTGAATCTGGATACTGGATTTGCAGGTAACACGGTTAAGAATTTTCCAATAAACCGTCGAGGAGATAAAGTTAACTTTTTCCAAATAATGTATAAAGATGAAACTTTTTCCATATTATACGATTAATATTAGTGGATAGTCATAAATATTGGTTAATGGATACAAAACATTATATTTTTGCTAATAATAGTTTGATAAATGAAGAACGATAGGTCTTAATGCAGTTAATAATTTTGTGGAGTTGAATACGCAATAAATAAGAAGTACAAAAATGCTGTTCGTTTACACAATTCAACAGGTATTTGCTTACACTGGAAATTCCTGTCAAATTGAGTCTGACACTCGTTCTGAGTCAGGACTGTAAACGGTAGTTATTTTAGTCATTAAAAATAATCAATTTTATTGCTAAATTACGTACTTTCTTAGTTGTAATAAAAATTATAGATAATACAGCGGGTATTCAGTTCCGTGCTGAATATAGAACTAATAAATATCAAGGAACAACTTTTATTATCTAAAACTTAATTCATGACCTGGCAAATTTTCTTATAAATGTAGGTACCTGCTAACAATAAGATTTGTAACAATAAGAGCAACTTTTCCCCTTCACAACTTGAAGTTGTAAACTAAACTTAAAAACAACCATGTTGCACTAAGCAGTTACTATGAGAAATTATTTGGAAACATTTTCAGTAACTGCTAAGATTAGATCACAGAGGACATACTGTGATGTGTAAAAATAAAAGAAACAAACATTGCAACACTAATGAATGTATTCGTCATAGCCATATACCATTGGTTTCAAAGATATTGGCGGTCGATATTGATTTCAAAGATATATTAAAGACCCATGCAGAAAAAACGTCTAGGTAAATTAAACTGTCTCTTGATATATTTGAAACTATGTACTTGAACTATTTTGAATAGTATACTGAAAATTTATGAAAATATGTTTTACTTATAGTTTTTTTTTAATATTCAATGATAATCTAGTTAAACAAACATACGTAATTTTTGGCATCATTATCAGTATAACAACAGTTACAAATTAATTTCTCTACAACTATCTAGTAAAATGTCTTCAAAGTTTAACGAGGTATTAAATAGACTTTTCTGTATACGCGCGAATTTTTTATGCGTGCTCTTTGGAAAGCGAAAAAAGCGCCTTGTAGTTATTCAGTTATTTGCAAAAATGTTGCAAAGTGATAATTTAATTATTGTTAATAATATAATTCAAATATTTTTACATTAAATTACACAAAACAGTACATGCATAACAAATATGTTTTGTTTAAAAATGAATGAAATATCTTCTAAAGTACATTAATAAACAAGGGCAAATGTAGTATCTCCTGCAAGGAGATAGGGACTTCAGAATTATTCATACATCACACCCGGAAAGTGATATTGTCGATGTTTCGAAAATAGCCAACGACTGAGAAATACTTCAATATGTTGATTTTTATAATTCATATTTGTAGTAGACAGTTATAAATAATTATGATTGTGTGAGAATACAGGAATATTTATTTAAAAATGTACAGAATGTACCTAATATACAGAAATGTATGTTAACAATGTATTTATTATAATGGTAATAAATACAGATTAGTCTATACTACTCGTACCTATGTGCCATTAAAAAATATGACAATATATGACTCAAGGTACTTACATATATTACATAATATGTATTCTCTCTCTCTCTCTCTCTCTCTCTCTCTCTTGATATATATATATATATATATATATATATATATATACTATATAAAATTTCAATTTCTATATTTAACTATATTGACTATATTCAAATTACATTGTCATCTGTATCATCACCAGATTCTTCGTCAGATAATGAAATATCATAGTCTTCTTTATCTCCTTCAAGGTTAATTATTAGAAGCTCTATAACAACATCGACAAGATCCAAGTTCATAATTTTCTCGGAGCTTGATCCATTACAATTACCAATTTGTACGGTATTACAGATAGTACTAAATGGAACCATTATTCGAAGTGTTCTTTATTCGTTGCATTGTGGTAGCCTGCAGACGCAGTAACTTTCTTTCCAATGAAACGCCTTAAAAAAACTTTCAGAAAACCATTTTAATTCCAACTATGTAGAATTATTATTCTTTTCTTAATCGAAACGTACGTTTAATTCCACCTTTATATCCATTTATCTCTTACATTCCTCTTCGGTATTAATAAAAATTGTCTCAGATATGGGGCTAGGCACATTCAACAACAATTTTTTTTAGAGTGATTATTTAGAGTGTTTCACCAAACTAATAGATATTTTAGCCACCCTCCCTACATCTCTTGATATTATTTAATAATTATGTTGTTCGTGGAGTCACAGAATAACCCTTCATTAAAGTAAGTTTGTGAGCGACTTATTTATATGACCAATTTAGTTTAGGAAAATATTTAGAGTTGATATGGAAAATTCGGATAAATCTTGGACGTAGGTTCTAAATTGGTGATATACCTCTTATATTCTTTTACACCAGCAAGAACATAACTCTTCTTAATACCTCTTGTAGAAATCCATCTCGTTCAATTTTCTTTCAGCCGGCTTTTGGTTTCGATCCTAATACAATCCCAGAAGATCGTTGTTCGGCGATTACTTTTCATATTATTCTATCACTGATCCCAAGACTTTCCAACCCATTAATTTGTTATTAATTATTAAAGTAGCTTCTTGCGTGCAGAATAATTTTGTTTATTGACTTATCACCGTAGTAGCTGGACATTAGGCATTATTATAAAGTGATATTATTTATAATACCTACTATATTTTGTGAATGCTAAAGTCAGCTCGCTTTTCTTCGGGTTACCACAGAAAAACATACATGTCGTTTGTTTACAGAAGAGGGAAACTCGAAAAAACATATCCATTCACTTATTTAGTGAAAACAATAAATAAAATACGACAAACTGAATGTGTCTATAAGCCACACATGGCAACCACAATGATAAAGTAAGTTCAACCTATGCGAAATAGACTTTTCATTAGAAAGCAACAAGTACAAACAAAATGACAACAGTTGTACATTTATTTCATATAATATATCCATAAAATTAACCGTCAAAATAGCCCGTGCGTATTCCAGCTTATAAGTATTAGTAATCGCTTTCACTTTCTTAATATTAAATTATTTTCCCTCAAAATCTCTTGAACATTTCGTCGTGATATTTACACATATTAATTTTAAGTATTAAATCCTAATCGTTACAAAAAAGTTGCGTTATTAAGTCTACATTTAAGACATACTATAATGTATATATTTTTAGGAAAACTATTGGCCTTATCATAATTTTTTGTATTATAATTTCACGACTAGACATTAAAAATATAGTTGTATTTACTTTCCCAGTTTCATGCAAATATATTTATAATTCTGGAAGTTATAATATAATTACATATTACATTATCTGTAGGTGGTCGAAAAAAATACATTTTGAGATACAACAATGTAAACCTTAAACAAATAACAATTAAATGATAAATTTAAACATTTAATTGTTATTCATGCAGGACTTATACTAACGATTTATTTCCCAATTTGTTGCCCCTTAGATCTGTATTCAAAGTGAACCATTAATACCTTTGAAACATTTGGTAGTTTATTATAACGTCTAATATGTACGTTTTATATTTATTGTCGTAGGATAGCACGTTTAATATTTTAATATTTTTAGTTCTTGTATTTGATGTTATTCTTTTTTTATTTTTTTTTTTTGAACTGTCAAGGAAGTTGACTCTTTTCACATCTACTCTGAAGCAATAAAATATCTCCTAAATAATCAGGTTGTCCTAACTAATCAGGAAAATTAAATGTTAAATCAGTGCTATTAATTGTAGTTTCATTAAAATTAGAAGCCAAATCGAGTCGTAATTTTACTTAAGAATAAGTAGTTAAGTAAAAATTATTCTAGAATAGACAGTTAATTTAGAAACTAATAATACCTATGAAAAAATTATATGATTTAGCAACCAAAATATATATTTTTTCCAAATAAACAGATATTTGCAAAGAACACATTTTAAATAATTTCAAAGTGTTCAAGTCGCGACCAAAATATATTGTACTACAACTAGTAATATTGTACAACCTTGACGTAAGTAATGATTTATTTACCCCATCACATGTAACGAGCCAAGAAAGGTGATTATTTTACTAAAATAGTTTTACAACCAATACCGTGCATACCTAATCTCTGTTTATATTTAATATATATATATATATATATATATATATATATATATATATATATATATATATATATATATATATATATATTATCCAAGCTGCCTTCGATACAACATATTCCTTAAATATTTTGTCAAATATTTTCATAATATTAATCTGAAAAGTTGATTTGCAACAAGTTCTAGAAAAAATTGTAATCATAAAGCATGAACGACTATCTACATAGCATAAAAGTATAAGTCACAAAATTATAAATTGACTCTTATCTATATAAGTACTAATGACATGCATGTGTATGTAGTAGTATAAACTTTTTCGTGAGTCGAAATTTCTAAAACAAGCGTTCACATCCGTAAAATATAGAAGTCTTGAGATGTATTATGATATTACTTGTATGTGATATAGTGACGTATAACACCAACAAACCACCCACAAAAATTAAAAATCTAATTATATTTAAAACAAAGTTTTCTGACTTATAATATATTTAAGCCAGAATCTGCATAAGACTCTAAATCGAATGCTCATAAATAATATTAAACGGTACGACTCTTTAGTCAAATAAATAGTATTTAGGAACAGCATAGTTATTAATATTCTAAGCTCTTAAAAGTTGAACATTGGTGACATACCACAAGAATATGTAATATCGAATAAAAATATGTGTTATCACTTGAAATTATTTGACTAACTAAAATGTACGACGCACATGCAACATAAATAAATTAAGCTGTAAAAGAAAATTAAAAACGCGAAATAGCATGAACTACATATACACACGGGCATATACATCAACATTTAAGTATTTTACTATTTTACGATCTTGTAGGACGTATATAGGTAGGCAGCAACAATAACCATTCAGAGCTTGCGACAATAAGGAAACACAATAATGGTGCATTCTACTTTGAAATTGACCTGAACGAGCATTTTTTCTGAAATACGATACCTCATACAGTTATTCGGAAATTACTATGCCGCTACTGAACGATATATTGTTCAACGGCCTTTATGATTCTAGTTAATAGTCAATATTAAAGGCATGCGATTAATATCTAAACATTACTTTTGAGGTACAGATTTCTTCTTTGCAAATTCATCAGTTGCAGTATGCAATCGTATATTATAATAAAATAATCTAATCGTGATAATAAACTTACTGTCACTAGTCTAACTATACTAATTGTAAGGTATTATACGTAGAAAGTATATTTGCAAATTTCTCAAACTTCTAGTTCATCATTACAAATGTGATGACTGACACTGAAATAGCTTTATGCCAAAAGCATAGACCTTTGATGAACAAAGATGTATACATTTTCTTTATCATCTCCAACCCAGATGGAGATGATAAAGATCATCTCCACTGGTAGATCAAAATAACACTGATCTACAAAAAGTAACTTTTTTCTCCCTAGTATTATGCGTGATTATTATAGGTTTGATGCTTATGGATTGAAATATAGTAATAAGAATTATGTATCACGTATAATTTTTTTGTAATGATTTTTTTAAATAAAACGTTTAGTTTACTTAAAATTATAATCATAAATTAAAGGATTCCGACAATATTTACAACGAAAATCATAATTTATTCCAAAACACTAAAAATTATTGAAATAATCTAACTAGTTGTATATTAATAGTATTTCACTTCGTAGTTTTCTTTCATTTCATATAGTCTATTAGAGTTTAGCGGCGAATCGACCAACAAAAATCTCCCAACATTGCTTCTGATCATTTCCCGTTGTATTGCCTCTCTATGTGCAATATATCTTGATGAAACATTTCTCCATGTTCATCCGATACTACGGCAAGATATTCAGGAAAAAATCTAAGTGAGAGTCCAAAAAATTAATTTTAGAGACATGTTGCATTTCAGAGCTTTACTTATAAGAAGAAAAAAGAAAAAAGAGAACAAATATTGAATTTTGGGAAATTAAAAAACATTAAAAAAATTTATGTGATAGCAAAAAATAAAAAGCCGGTGTATATTCAGCACATTAAAATCTTCATATTCATAATATTTTTATTTGAAGGAGGATTTCGTTGCAGACCAATGTGATCAGGAGTGGTGAATTTACAAGAGACTTAAAGCAACAATGAAATTGTTGCTTTAAGTCTTTTTTAAATTCTGCTGTATATTTTGTTCATACTTCTGGCAATCGCTTTACTTAATTAATACTTATTTAATACTAGTGTATTTAATTCCATTAAATTTCAAATATAATTCAATAATAATTCAGAGACACTTTTGAAGGACTAAATATCAGATAAGTTGAAAGCTACATTTATTTTTAGTTCAGTTTTAGTAACACTACGGCTTTATTTCATTTCAATATATTATCACGACTACATGGAATTCATCAAAATACTGTAAATGTTTCTGTATAAAAGAAAATTAATTATAGCTCTATTAGTTCTTAAATCTAATATAGAAATAGTATTAATTTTTTTTATTATTAATTTCTATTGACGTTTCACATTGAAGCGTTAATACGAATAAGAAAAAAATAATAAACACAATATCCATGTTTTTGTCTTACATAAGAACCAATAAATTCTAATAGATCTATGTTAAAACATAAATAATATTGATAATTAGTTAATAGGTAAATAATAGAGATATAAGTAAGTGCTTAAAAATTGGTTATAAAAATAAAAATTTCAAGTATACAAAAAATTACCGGCACTTGAAAACAAGTTTGATATTTTTATGAATTAAAAAAATCGTGCATGTGTTATATCTCAAACTAAATATCTATTCAAATATCACAAAGTTAACTTCAGAATAAAGTTTTGTAATTTCATAGCAACTTTAGAACTATAGTAATGTAACTACTATTTAAATAAGTAGCCGTAGTAAGCATTTTTCTTAAAAAAGTTACTCCAACTGAGACCGGAACTACCAGTGGGTACTTATTACATTATTTATACTAAATATATAATATTATAGTTAAAATTACTTTAAACCAGAATATTGTAGCATAATTTTTTTACTTTGTAATTTTTTTAGTAATTTTTGAAATATGTTGAATGGTTATTATAGACATCAAGTCAAATCACTTTAAAGTTACTAAAACAATGAAGAGTATAGAGTACTACCAACAATTGTGTAGTGCTAGTTATTTATCACTTTGTTATTTTCTGTTAACAAACTACTGTGTCTAAGGTGGAAACTTTAAATAGAGCAATAGACACAAAATTATATCACGCTATAAAAATCTACATTAAATTACTTTTCAAAAATTAAAAATTTTCCAAAATCTGCAATAAAATTTACTTTCTTGATAAAGGCAACGATTGATTGATAGAGGAACTCAATATTAATACAATATTTCTAAGTTAAGTTGAAATAGAGGAGTATCGAATGACTCACCCAATCTTCCTGTTTGGTATATTTTTGTAGAAAATGCTTGAAGAATAAATTCAGTTTGAACATATTAAAAATCATCAAGCTTTAAAAGAGAAACTAATTGCAAATATAAAATTTCTCTCACAGAAAACCATGTGGAATGTAATGAAGGCATTCATTTATAATTTTATTTCCAAAAATAATGGATTATCTGCATGGATATTTCTCCAGGTTTTTCATGAAATTACCTTAACAAAAGTAATATCACTGAATGTCTTAGAGAAGAAAAGACATTTTATGCCTTTGCAATGATAAAATGTGAGTAAGAAATATTATACTTATATATATATATATATATATATATATATATATATATATATATATATATATATATATATATATATATATATATATATATATATATATATATATATACCTGTATATATGTATACACTCCCTTCTAAACTTTATGACGTAAAAAAGGTTACAAAACACGAAAAATATGCTCTTCAAATATGAAATTTTTGCTCTTCAATTGTTTCTACAGCACTGACGAATTTTTATACAATGTATGTTTGGTTTATTGTTTTTATTTTTTGACCACTCTTGTTGGTCAAATGTATTATAATTGTCAATAAATTATTTCTATACTATTCTATTTTATTATATATATATATATATATATATATATATATATATATATATATATATATATATATATATATATATATATATATATATATATATATATCGCATTAATTGTACTATTCATTTCATTGCTATTTGCCAAATAAAAAACTCTTATCTTGCCAATAAACGGAACAGTCCAGTCTACCTGAGCCTAGCCATAAAAACAAGCCACAGTATATTTTGAGATTTTTTATTTGGCAAATAGCGATGAAATGAACTATACTACAGTCGCGAAACCCAGTTCGTGTGAATGAAACGCAATATTTTGCTTTCTCTAAAAAATAATAGTTAAACAGTTGAGTCATAATAATTAAGTACATAACATACATTTACTCGGAATTTTACTACAATTCTAAAAACTATCGTGTTTTGTATTTTCCTTGTTGCTTAGAACAAATACAAATTATACCCAGGTACGAGACCTATATATATAATCGAATTTTTAAATATCAGGTAAAGTTTGACCGAAAGATTTAAATGCAGAATTGTCCTAAATACACATGAAAAGAGCGCCGTAACTGAGATGTAAACTGTACATCCACGCGACCCATTGAAAGGTAAACAAGAGGTTATTTCTTTATTTGACAAATACGTATAGATAAAACCGATGGTTTGCGGTACGATAAAATTTGTTTACCAATAAAAAGGAAACACTTTATTTTTACCTAAGAATATCATTCACATTGCTTTGTCTTTGAACCTAAAATGATATTTTTCATGGCCTCCGCAGTGTGACTTTTCTTGGTATACGCTCAGGTGTTCAAATAATATATTTTCATTTACGTTATAATTATCACAATAGTATGTATTGTATTTAAATTAAATTTAAGAAAGATTTTATTAGCCTTTAATTTTTACGAGTGCTAGGTGAGGACTGTTCCGGGAGACGTGATCGAGTGCAATAATAGTAAGTGTAGCATTTCACGAGTCGGAGGGTGGAATGTCAGAAGCATGAGACAGGCAGGGAAGCTAGAAAATCTGAAGATAGAAATGGATAGGTTAGGATTAGATATAGTAGGTATAAGTGAGATGCGCTGGCCGGAAGTAGGAGATTTTCGGAGCGGTGACTATAGGGTAATACACACAGGATCGGTAAATGGAAACGCGGGAGTAGGGATCGTTATGCGGAAGAACGCAGGACAGTGTGTAGGTAGCTACCTACAATACAGCGAGAGAGTAATGATGGTTAGGTTAGATTCGAAGCCAGTGGAAACAGTAATAGTGCAAGTATACATGCCTACTTCTAGCCATAGTGAGGAAGAGTTAGAAGCCGTTTATTCGGACATAGAGCAGGTAATAGGATTTGTGAAGGGTCATGAAAATTTAATAATAGTAGGAGATTTTAACGCAGTCGTAGGTGAGGGGAAAGAAGGAGAATTTGTAGGTCCTTATGGATTAGGAAACAAAAACGAGAGAGGTAGCAGACTGATAGAATTCTGTGAGAAGCACAAGATGGTAGTCGCGAACACATTGTTCAAGAATCACGTTAGGAGGCGGTACACATGGAAAATGCCAGGAGGGATAGACAGGTATCAGATAGACTACATTCTGGCTAGGAAGAGATTTAGAAATCAAGTAAAAGACTGTAAGACTTATCCAGGAGCAGATGTAGACAGCGACCACAACTTGGTAGTCATGAAAGCTAGATTAAAGTTCAAAAATCTGAAAATCCGGAAGGATAAGAAACGTATAAATGTAGACATATTGAGGGATCAGAATATGAAAGATAAGTTCCAGGATAAAACATATCAATTAATAAATAAAACGAGTAAGGACAAAATCAAGAACGCAGAAACTGAGTGGGAGGGTATCAAGAATAGTCTAGCTTCCGCGGCTACGGACGTTTTAGGACACGATAAAAGGGAAGCTAGGAAGCCCTGGATAACGGACGAAATCTTAAACTTAATGCAAAAGAGACGAGGCTACAAAAACAGACGAGACGAAGAAGGACTGAAAACTTATAAGTCAATAAAGTGGGAAATCATTAGAAAATGTAGAAAAGCGAAAGAACAATGGATAGAGGATAAATGCAAAGAAGTAGAAGATAAGTTGCAAGTAGGTAAGACCGATGAGGCTTACAAAATAATTAAGAGGAACTTCAGGGATATAGGAACAATAAGTAGAAACGTTAGGAGTCAATCGGGGGACATACTGATCGGAAGAGAGGAGAAAGCGGATAGATGGAAGCAGTACTTAGGAAATTTATACGAGGGTCAGGAATTAGGAGAGATATTAGAGGAAGAATCTAGCATCGATAGGGAAGATGTAGGAAAACCTATATTGAGAGAGAAATTTGAAATAGCACTAAGGGGGCTAAAGAATAATAGAGCGCCGGGTGTAGATAAAATACAGGCGGAAATTTTGAAATGTGCGGGACAGAAAGTAGTAAATAGGATGTTTGAACTGGTAAAATACATATATGAAACGGGCGAGATGCCAGAGGATTATAAGAGGAACATTATCGTTACTATACCGAAAAAGAGAGGAGCCGACAAATGCGAGAACTTTAGAACGATTAGCCTAACTTCCCATGCGTCAAAAATCTTAACTAGAATAGTGCAGAAGAGGATGGAAAATAGAGCGGAGGAAATACTAGGAGAAGACCAATTCGGCTTTAGGCGAAATAGGGGAACTCACGAAGCTATTCTGGCGCTAAGAGTAATGTTAGAGAAAACAATAGAAAAAGGAAAGAACGCTTATATAGGATTTGTAGATTTAGAAAAAGCTTTTGATAACGTAAGATGGGAAAAAATGTTCGAGATACTAAAGAGCGCGGGAATGAAGTATAGAGATAGGAGAGTAGTACACAATCTATACAAAGAGCAAACTGCTGTTATAGAAGTAGAAGGGGAAAAAAGGAAAGTAGGTATTAGGAAAGGAGTAAGACAAGAATGTACGCTATCACCACTAATTTTTAATCTGTACATCGAAGAGGCGATTAATGTGGTAAAAGAGAGTGGATTTCGGGATTAAAGTACAGGGACAGAAACTAAAAATGCTGAGATTCGCGGATGATATAGCAGTATTATCATCTAGTAAGGAGGAATTAGAATCAGCATTGAACGAAATGGAGGCAGTGTTGACAGAGGAATACGGAATGAGGGTGAATAAAAACAAAACTAAAGTGTTAGTGTGCAGAGGGCGCGAGAGCAGAGCAAAAACGAAAGTACAAATTAATAATGAAAGGTTGGAGGAAGTTAAAGACTTCACTTATTTAGGAAGTAAAATAAATTGGGATGGAAGAAGCGATAAAGACATAAAACAAAGAATAGCGCAGGGTCGAGTAGCTTTTAACAAAAAGAAAGCACTTTTATGCTCGGGGGTAATAAACTTAGAAACAAGGAAGAGATTTTTGAAAACATATGTATGGAGCACGGCACTATACGGCTGCGAAACCTGGACGGTAAGGGAAGCAAGTAGGAAGAAATTAGAAGCTTTTGAGATGTGGTGTTACCGAAGAATGATGAAAATACCATGGACTGATAGGGTTAGAAACGAAGAAGTATTGGAGAAAGTCGGCGAGAAAAGAAGTATGTGGAAAAACTTAAAGAAGAGAAGAGATAGAATGGTAGGCCACTTGCTGAGACATGGGGGAATAGTCCGGGATATTTTGGAGGCAGAAATAGGAGTGAAGAAAGGCAGAGGTAGGCCGAGATTAGACTACTGCTCGCAAATAGTAAGGGATGTAGGTTGTAGCACAATTAGCGAAATGCGTAGGTTAGCACAAGATAGGAGAAGCTGGAGGTTAGCGTCCAACCAGTCTTAGGACTGATGACCTAATGATGATGAGGTTTAACTTCAAGTCATTCTTTCATATAATCCCCAGATAACCACAGGGACACATACGTACACACACATACACCCGACTAATATGATCGAACATACTAGTCGACTAATATGGGAATCGAACGCACGTAATGTCGGCCAACTCTGAGCGATTCACATTATTACCCTAGATCAATTCAGGAAACTTAGACAACTTTCACTATTTAATGATGGAATAATTTATTCTTAGCAATGCCGGCAGTGGTAATGTCTGTGCCATGTCTCCAAAATGTATCATACAATGCAAATTTCTTATTTCTTTGTTTGCTAAATCGAAGCCTAAATTATAGCTGAAAATCATGGATATGATTTAGTTAAGTATTTTATATTTTATAGCTTATATATGAGTCATTAAAAGAGAATTTAATAAACCTAAAGAGAAATATTTTTTTTTTAATAAAATAAATGCCCTCAATTGATATTTCCAATGATAAATAATCATTAACTGTTATACTTTCAATATTATTCTACTTTGGATAGTACTTAAGACAGACTAATTATTAATAGCACCCGATAACGTATAAACATTGATATTCAATTAATAATTCACTAGTAATAACAACCAGTTAGTTGCATCATGAATGGTTTATGGAACAACTGCCCTTCGGCCTGACATGAGGCCACGCGCTTTCTCGAGGCCAGTCACACCCTCCCATATCTAAAAACAGAGCAACTTTATTGTTCTATTTGTAACAATAGTTGATTAGATATCGACTTGGTGTTAATTCCGATCTATATTGGACGTGTTTAGTAACTTACGGATATATTCGTGATTTTGTGACTATATTTTTGTTCTGCATGATAAATTACCAGGAATTGACGCTGGTATTTCGGAATCAAAAATATGTATGGATATGATATATGCACTATCCTTTATGCAGAAAATAGTTACATAAGTGGCTATCAAATAATGAAATGTTTAAGATATAGAAAACAACCTACATCACAGTAATATATAAAGTACTGCTCGTCAGAGATAGGAACAAGTCTCAAAACTGCGATATCAGACCGCCCACGAGGTGCGCAGTAAATAGCGTTATTTACTTAGTCGCATTGAAACCTTTGGATAGTGAATATCGAGTGCACCGAATGCACACAGAGTTCGATCTAGCCGCGTGTAAAGTGCATCCTTTTCCCTCCGAATGCTGTCACACTCTTTCTTCTACGGATACATAGGGATTCTTACATTTTTTCCTATTCTTGACAAGCTATATCTTTTTACCTACAAGAAAAATGCTCGACCCATAAAATTACAAAACAAAAACGGTTTTTGTTGAAATATAGAGCTCCATGAGGCAAATTCATTAATATATTATATTTTTGCTATCAATAAACGTGATAGCTTTCATTTTTTCATTTTCATTTTTTCATTTTTTTTTTCTGTTTTCTGTTTCAATCTATATTTTGACGAGAGTACAAAATTGAAAAAAAACGTTTTAATAAGCGCTGTACTAATTAAAGAGAATCAACTGATAACATATAGTACTTGTACAGATATTTATTTTTGTCTTCCATTACTATCTCTATGTGGTTACAATTTATTTTATAATCGTTAACAATCTATGTTTTTATTTATATTTGCAGTAAATTAATGTTCCCTTTCTATGATATTTTAAAATAAAAATAATAGACAACTATTTTTTAATTATTCAATTATTTCTTTGAGAATTCATTGCGGTTTTAATTAAATTTTGTTATATTACGAGAAAACTTTGGTTCCATTTTGAATAAATCTCGAGAATATGTGGATTTGGTTTTTATATTTCTAGCAATTTTTTAAGGCGCTACCTCATTCGTTGAAAAGTGGTCTGTGGAGAAGTGGTCACTCTCCTTCAAATGTTACGTATTGTAAGTATATTAATTATGTGTCAATATGAATCAATAACTGCAGGAAACATTTTTTGAAACGCCTACGGCTTATAGTGATTAGTGATTAGTGATTATAAATTACTCTCTATTGTACGCATGTTAATGTGTAACATAATTTTTTTTTTATTTTTAGTTTTGATAAAATATGTGTATATTTCATTATACACTATACAATATTGTAATAAAATTAAGATACAAAACGTAACATTTTAAATAATCTGATTGTAAAGAAGACCAATTCCCCACAAGTCGCCAGCTTATCTGGCAGATGCGCATCGATTATTCATAATATTTTAGTGTTAATGGAAAACCTTGACCGAATTTTAGTTCTATAGAAGTCCAAGAAAGGATCTATTAAATTCATGCCACACGTAAACTCGTTACACACGACCATAATACTTGGACATTTTACAATAATACATATCCTCTTTCCTTTGTAGTCAAATTTTTTAATCATGACTTCAGAATAAGCCCCCGAAATGTACTAACCAAGAACCCCACTTTACTGTATTGCCATTTCACTAATCTAATTGTAGTTTATTTCCACATAGCTTTCTGTTACCTCATTTTTTCGGTACGTTACGGATGAAAAACAATTTTGTGGTACATGAATTTTGTGGTCATACGAATTGTATCCCTGATTGACTTCATATTTTAACCTTCTAAGACTAAAATCTAATGGTAGCTAAAATCTCTTTCACCCTGTTCATCTAGTATTAGGACTATAGAAAACGTTGGGCTCCATAGTGGATAAAGTACTTGAACAAGGAAACACCTCATCACACAATGTATCAAAATGTCAGAAATTATCTTGGTCATAAGTGAGTTAGCATCATGCATTTAAATGTCAATCATTTTTTGGTTATCCTACAACACTTTCACATGTCTGTATCAAGAATTTGGACTTTATTATGGAATATGTAAAACGATTGTAAAGAGGAATTTGAATATGCATCCATATAAGAGTATTGCATACTGCCAATTGTGTTGTGTGTTAAAGATTTAATGACTCACCTAATCGTAATATTTCGTTATGACGAACGGTAGTTTCATCATTCGGAATACCTACGTCAAGTCTCAAAATATGCAAATGGAGCATGACAATCTGCATATTTGTGTTGATTCCGTCCTACATCCTCATAATTTTTTCTAACTACAATTTTTCTAACAAAACGTTTTGACTAAGTTTATTTAACAATTACACGATTATTATATTTACATGACGAAGTTCAGCGTTGCTAGTATAAGTCAATTTGGTCATTAAAAAAGAGTCATGATGGCAACTTTGATTATACAATACATTACATTCGATATGTTCGAATTCGATAATCCACCGAGGCTATTAGTATTTCTAAGCAATTGATTATACGTCTAGCGTTTTTTACTTTTCCGCACTCCGGAAAAGTAATGTAATCGTGTAAAGAAAAATAAAAAAAAATCGATCGGGTTTCGACTGATTCTGATTAGGGACGTCTACCAGACGACATCTATTGATTTTGAGCTGGATAGGGCACACTCCACCACCGTTCCATGGATCATGAGAAAACACGATGATGGACTATTTGAGAAAAATTGAAAAAAGTTAAAATTGTCGCATAAAACACATATTCTGCATTTATGTGTTGGTTTATTTTTTCTCGGCCACTCAATGTCGAGATAGAGATGTTCTACGTGCGGAAAAGTCCGTTTTAATGTTTTAAAACTGTTTATTTTTATGTGTATCCTCCTTTTGAAATAATCAAATCGACTATCAAACGAAGAATGATGACTATTTTGCGGCGTGAATTTTAGGTTAAATTTTGTAATATGTAGTATTGTTTTCCGTTAATTTATATTTAACTTTTTCAAGGCTATCAATTTATAGCAATACACATGGAGTGTGATACTTAAAAAACTATCGTTTACGCTGTACCGCAAAAGTATGATAAGGTTTCAGGAAGAGGGCAATTTTTGCATATTAATTTTATTTGATTTTATATACAGGTTGTTTTATAGAAAAATACAGCAAGTTGGTATTTCTTATTCGATTTTAAATAAAAACACAAAATTATGATTTCTACTGAAAATTACACTTTCTTTAAATGTAACCATGTATAGCCATTTGGTATTAGTGCGATATTTGTCAGATAAAACAAATTACATAGAGATAAACTCGTCGTCGGTCGTCTATCCACGGTCGTCGGTCGGCGTCGAATTTTTGACATTTTCGTAATTCCTGACTACTAACTCCTGACTGCAATTGTTTGACAGATATCAAGTAACATTTTGTAATTATTTGTTAACGATACACTTTACGCTGTTTAAAGTAATTTGTAAAAGTAAATAAATTCAGTTACAGTTTTAAATTTAATGCCATCAAGTGAATAAAACATTTTATCAAGTACATGGAGTAGAGGAAATGAATCATTAACGCATCTTAAAAGAAGATGATGCAGTGAATCGGTAACTCGGGTCACCAATTTTAGTTAGCTAGTTGGGTTAGCCAGGCGATATGTGGCCAATTTGTTAGGAGTTAGAGAATCAACAATTAGTCGAACAGTTAAATATTTCAATGCACTTGAAAGATACTGTAGAACCCAAGGACAAAGTCATATGTAATCTACAGACGCAGGAAATGAGTGACATCTTATGCAAGTCGCCTTAAGAAACAGACATTCTACCAGTTTAGAGCAATGCAGCAGCAGCTCGCAAAGTAGTGATTTCTGGACGGGAGAAGGCTTAATGAAGAAGGATTGGATAGTAAATCACCTATTGCACCACTGACCACCAGAAAAAAGAGTTACTACACTGCGTTCTGCAAGAAAACACGTAAATTGGACCACTAACGACTGAAAGAGAGTTCTGTTTTCAGACAAAACAAGAGTAAGTCTTAATTCACTAGATGGGCGTCAATGAGTCTGGTGGAGACCAGGAGACAAGTTTTCTACCTTAATATCTCTCCAAGGATCCCATTTTTTGGTGAATCAATAATATTCTGGGGAGGAATTTGTTTAGATTGATGCACGGATTTGGTTCATATAAGGGAGAAATCCATTATAATGCACATTTCTGCATAGAAAACATCGTAGAAGAACATATGATGCCACTTTCCCCGTTTGTCGGGGATAATTTCATTTTCTTGCGGGATAATGGTCCTACATTGCGAAGGGAGTCCGATACCTCTCTATCGGACTCCCTTCGATTTGTGAATATTCCAACTAGGAACTGGTCACCAGGAAACTCAGATATGAACCTCACAGAGCATATATGCACTAAATGCACTAAAATTATTATTGTTCCTTCCTGTTATTTATTCATGTCTTCCCCGATAATATCATTCTAATGTGTTCAACATTAATTGAAATAATTCAATCATAATATTACGTAGATACTATGATTTAATTCTTCTCGAATAAGTAAAAGTAATAATGTGAAGTTTTATTGATGCATTAATTTTGTTCAGGATTTTATTTGTCAATATTAATTTAAGCTTATATAAAAGTTATCTGGTGTTATATCGAATATTATGCCATCAGTAATAAACAGATATAGCATTTACACTTTTTGGTTGTATTTTTGTACAATATTAAATTTCGTATAATATAAAATGGAGGATCTTAGTTATACCACATTTGCCCGTTTGTTCGCGTCACACTTTTAATAACTCGAGTCAATCTCGTCTGGAAAGCATTTCTAAAAATGTAAACATTTTTTGGTGTCAGTTTTTGTACTGAAATAATAAACAAAAATAATAAACTGCAATGAAAAACTGATAATAAAAAATAACGTTCTATTAAACAAGCAAATAGAGCTCCTTACACATATAATTAATAACTTAGCAATAACTGCATCTACTATATATAAATATTTCTCTTATTTTATTTAAAACATTTGGTGATATTTTTAATATCTGTATCCTCCTTGAAAGATTCACAAGAAGGAGAAAACCAAAGACCTAACAGTTTTATTTTTAAACAACCTTACAGAGATTAGATGGACCAGGATAAGGTGATCTTGCTAACAAGTCTATTGCACCCATGCTACACATGATTTGGAAAACGGAATATTTAAGAGTAAAACCATTAAGTTTAAAATTCATGGTGTTACATCTTACTGAAATCGCATTGACTGATCGAGAACATCAGGCTCTTAGTGATCAGAAAAATTCAATTGTAATATTATTTTAAGAAACGATATAAACAAATATTATAATTGTATATATGGCTGTGCATGGTTTCATTTAAATATTTAAACGCTATTCAATAATTACTATTTTAATATAGAATCTAGTAACTTATTTAATTATAATATATAATATATTATAATATATTTATTTCTGAGTCTTAAAAGAGCTTTATCATACCTTAAAACAAAAATAGTTGAAAATATGATTGGTACAATGTACTCGTAGAATCGTAGGTGCCTTCTATTTATAACTTAAATATGTACATTACTTTTCCATCCTATCCTATATGTTATTGGCATGAAACATGTAGAATAAAATTAAAGGTACATGATTAAAATAACACCCGCATTTCATTACGTGGGCGGGTGTCGAGAACACTGAAAGTTTCTTGGAGCGTGATATCGGTGAAGTCATTAAAGAAACCCCGATAAAAAGCCAGATGCATAACAAAATTTGCTGACACGTGTTCTCGCACGTGTTGCGCCGTAGACAAAAAAGATAAGTGCACTAGGAAACAAATGCACCCCCTCCAATGTCATCTTATACGTATGAATATATGAATGGATGTTATCAGCCGTGTGATAACTAAAGAATGCACCAAAATAACTAAGGTGATAACTTATCGCCACCGGCAAGATTATTATTATGACGAAGTGTATACATTTTTATCAAACACTTGATAATCGTCCCATAATTCGCTATTCGCCTAGGAAGGGGCTACGATAATGCAATCTCTACTCGGTATCTTCTAACCAGTATGTATTTAAGTTTGTAGCTGCTCGTTTAACCAGAAGACAGTCAACCCTTAGGAAAACACCTCAGCAGCATAAGGGAAATCGCGATTCAGTTACCAAAAGTCACTGGGAAATATACGCAAATCAGTGGTGCAACAACGATACAAAAAGCACGACAACTTATGAAGTAATGTATAAATGGGTTAGTGAAAAGTGTTAGTGAAAATAAATTTAATGTGCCTTATGGTGACCGTCACTTTACGCCATGAATTAATTTTTTTTTTACTAAACGAAACTGTGATAGCAATAAAAAAAATGTATGTATATATGAAATTTCGTTCCCATAAGAACCAAACTCTTGTGTTATGAACAAACAGTGATGTGTATGTGATATATAATAAAATTTGTGTAGTTATTTACGTTCATTTTGATATCCGTTGCAAGTTCGTCGAGTGTACTATGCATTATAAAATAATCGTTGTGGATATATGGTGTTTATGGAATGACGTCACTGTAGAATGGCAAAAAATAAATATACGCAGCGCTATTGTTATTTAATGGCGTTTGCAGTTATGGTTTTATTAATCGCTCTAGAAACATTTACTGTGCACACATAATGGTTTTGTTGCACGTGAAGAATGGTTTTTAGGTAAAACTAATATTGAACTTTACTTTTTTATTTATGGTACACCTTCACGAGTCTGTATAAAGATATACAAGGTGTTATTTTTTTAGCAGCTCGAATTATTACCAATCAAATAGATTAAAATTATTCTTAAAAAGTTCAATTGATTTGAATAAAGAAGGGCAAAGATTAAATAAGCAATTTTCCTAGAGATCGTAGATACATCGTTGCTTTATTAATCATATTTTAAAAATGTAGATTCTTATACTTATTTGTTTACTTAAATCTAACTTCCTTATATTTCTATAATCATATTGATGAACAAGTATTAGGTACGAAGTACGAAAAGAGCTCTTCAGATTTGACTGTATATGATACGGGCTGTCCTAACCATAGAAATAGCTATCATAGGTTCTCAATGGAGAAAGCAGATCTAGTATATTCCTCTTTATTCTAGAGTAATAGGTGTTTTTCAGAATTTGTCTATTTCAACCACATTTCGAATCTTGTGAAAGTAAGTCGATCATTCAACTATACAAAATTAATTTATGATAATGTTGTTAAAGATATATTGTCTATGTGCGTTATTTATTATTTATTATGCAGTTTTAATTCCCTTTATATCCACTAGTAATTATAATTCATATATATTCTTTGTCGGCGAGTTTAACTAATAATGAATATGTTACGTTTCAGATTTATGCCGTTTAACCATATATTTATAATAAAATACAGACTATATTATAACATATTTTCATGACTTGCGTTTCTGGTTAGGTCCCATGAATACAATTATTTTAATATTTTTTGTCTATTTAGGACTAATTTAATAAAAAATGTTATTCATTTAAATAACCGAAAATTCTAAGAAAACGTTTCGGTTTTATGTTGTAGAATCATCTTCAAAGAACTATAATGCTTATATAAATTGTGATTTTTATAAATAGTTACATTTCTGACTCAGGTTTCTTCAATATAAATATGTTACTCGCCGAAAATCCCAAGAAAAGACAAATGAAATATAATTAAATCCTACGTCTCAGAGAACAAAAAAAACATATATATTTTAATAATGTAGTAACTATTATATTTTAGTAATGTAGTAACTATTTACACTAAACCATATTTTATATGTTTAGGGTAGATTATGTACCATTATAATCCCATTATTTAGTTGTATTTTGTTTTATTTTTGGTACTCATGGGGTTCGTTGTTAAGGCTTTTTATTAAGGTCAATAATACATATATGATTATAACAAGGATAATAGTGAATAACTTTATTACTAAACAAAAATACTTTAACGTAAAAATCTTACTTATATAAGTATTCTTAATATTCACTAAAACGAGCAGATCTTTTATCATATTTACGTAATAGAAGTCAGATTTTCCTTGTTCACTATGTTCTAAATTTATCTATGTATATAGGATTTAGTTTCAACCATTACTTAGACCATTTATCCAACTATTTATAATTACTTTGTCTAAAAAAAATAAGACGCTTTACTAGAATAATAATCTAATTTAGTTTACTTTGCCTTCATGTCGTATTCATATAAGTGTATTATTTTTTAAATATTTTATACAGTTGAATATTATATAACAAACATAATTTAAATACTTATATGGTGTAAAATATTGTGCCTCAAAGACGTTAACCCAGAATGATACGAATAATCTTTTTTAAAACTTAAAATGTTTACATATCGTCATTAAGAAACTAAATATTATTTTATAACATGCGTGTAAATAAATATAATCCTGTCACCAAAGCACTAACAAAACTTATAGAAGAAATCATACTCCTATTATAACTGATTTAAGATTTAATCTTCTTATTAATATAACTAAAGTAATTAATTATTTAGTTAATTCGTGAGCGTTTAATATTATAAAAATGCCAATCAAGTCAATTAATTTTGAAGTATTATGACATTTGTTTCCTTCATTTAAGTATATTCTTTAGAAAATCCGCGGTTCTTTTCCAGAGAAAGCCACAAAATATTTCGCAAACGAGAACCTAATATAAATAACAAAATCTAAATACTGTCGAAAATACGGTTTTTATTACACTGACTTAGATGATTAAGAGTTGACAATGAGATGAAGGTGATTAAAATTGAAAGATTGAACTCTGATTGACTAAGATTGCTTAAGATGATTAAGAATTTTAATCATCTCCAGATGATGCCAACTTTGTTGGCGCGTGGAGTGTAGTATTTTGGTGTTTTGTGGAAAACTAAGTCAGTGTTATCTTCACTCTAAGGGTTCTAACCTACTTCAGTACTATTTTTGTTAAAAAACAGGAATTAGTTTTCCACAAATACCCATGGATTATACGATTATATGTCGCTGGACCGGGTTTTTAGAGAACATAATCAGGATATGTTTACCATTTTGATCATTAGACATCAGTTTTCCACAAATGAAGAAATACGTCGCCCGACACATCAGAGGACTGTTAATCATCTACTGACAATGGAACGTGGTTCGCGAAACGCGCTTCAGATGACGTATAATTTTTCAGTATTTGTGGGTAATTGGTCTTCTGTCTTTGTTGTTGTATCAAAGGTTTAGACCCTCACCCACGACCATTTATATTCATAAAATTATTTTACTCATGAAGGCCGTAGTTCTCGAAAATATTAATCAATTATTCAAATGGTTAAGCTCAAACTTGTCAGAACAATGAATAAGTAATAAAAGTACACAAAGCATCAAAGTATCACAAATTATAAAAGTTTATAATAATTCTTGAACTTGACAACTCTTGATTATCCTGAAATCCAAATAGAATTCTAAATCTGGGATATGAATTTACAAGAGACTTACCCCTAGTAAAATATGATTCACATTGATTATACATATATGTACATCCAAGGTGTTCTTATTGAAACAATATAAAAACATTTATGGGACAACATAATCAGTCAAATTGGACGCCATAAAAAATGTACCTAGATAAATAATCGGATTCTTCACACAGTCAAAAATATTATTACGTCCTCCCCCAGTTACTTTAGTGTAGTAAATGGCTCATATTAAAATAATTACTTTATATTAACTTCAGACACTTCGGTATATAAATCTGTCGTTAATATCAACTGATAAGTATCGTTAATGACTTTTAGAATGAAATGAATGAAAATTGTGTTTAGAAGGAAATATTATTTCCAATACTGAAACCAAATTTTCCTCAACCACTCTACTGATAAAAAATGTATAATTGAAGTTCCAATAAAATCCTTCTCTACTTTATGTATTGTTTATGATGTCTTAACAGGAAATCGGTTGATGTTAAAAAATTTTGTCACGAGCTACTATGAAGAAATATATTTTGATAACTCGAGAACCGTTACAATAATCGAAATTCCGAAAAGGATATTGGCGCATTTCTTATCTAATCTGTGATATAACAAAATTTATTTAAAATGTAGGTAATTTTAATTAAAAATTTATATCTCAGAAGTGGTTTGAAAATATTTTCAGTTCCTATAGCAGTTAATAATTTGTTTCAGTAGGAAGGGTTTTCACATAGTGCATTGTTGCGGTTCCCATAGTCTAGGTATATATAAAAAAGTCTATACAATTTAGTTCTGTTAAAAGAATTAGTTACGCATGATTATACCTACGTTAGTAAAACAATGAAATTCTCGAATGGTCCTTGCACCTTTTTATACGGTTTCCAGAATTTTATTCGAAATATTTTAATAGTTTTTTTTTAATAATGCATACTATTTTGACCTTAACAGGTATATTACTTAAGATCTTCGTGAAATATTACAAAGAAATCCCTTCGATGGTGTAAAGCCTGGTGTATAAACATGCTTTATGAAATAATTTCTTTGTTGACTAAGTCAACGGAAACTACATGAGAATGCAAACTGTTGTAAATAACCATAAATACGCTAGCTAAACCACGAAACGTTGTTCATAAGGCTACAGTTTAGAGGCAGAAGCGTAAACAGTTTCACGGAATTCACTATCGATAAACGCATTCAACAAATTTTATTTTTAATCTGTTGCAAATTGCAGAATGGCTTTTTTCGCCTATTTTACGTTTGCATGCTAACATAACTTATGAACTCATTGTCGAGCTCTAGTTCAAGTTAGGTTAATTAAACAATTCTTATATTACACGCCAATACAGAAACAAACCGTTTTACCGTCATTAGAAAATGTTATCCATTTTTTGATAATAAATAATTTCTTGTCACAAATATGTAAGTCAGGGTATCCGTTAAATATATACAAAAGTCTTCTCCTAGAGTTTGTTTTATTTGCTTATGTTTTATTATCTCTATTTGATGTTTTATGGTATACCAAACAGAGTTTTTCCTAAATTTTAGATCAGAATATTCTAATATTTTTAATCGTAAACAGAAATCTGATTATAGCCATAGATGGAGTATATATTTTCATTATTGTCTTATTTTTTCTATTACCTTTCACTACTAACATCGTCAAAAATTACATATTTACAATTTCATGTAATATCAGATATGTGAAAATTCAATTCATTTATACTCCTTTTTCTCACATTTGAAATTTTCTCTCTCAGAACCGGAAATTATTTTATTTAATATCAATTAAATATCTCATGATAATAACTAAGGGAAATATATTTTTCTTTTAACTGTTATTGTATTGTTATTTTTATTTTTGGTATTGCTGTTACATGATGTTTGATACTACTTAAAATTTAGTCACCCTAAACATCTTAACTAAAGTTTCAGAACTTGACCCACACAGGTAATAATAATAGTCCCTTCAAATTAGGAAAATTGAGGGCAATTTTTCCTACAGCTAAGCGACTTATACAGAAAGTTGTGTTGGGGTTGTGTCAACATATTATTCACCTAGCGCATGATAAAAAAGGGGTTGTTTTTTAGATATAGACATATATATATATATATATATATATATATATATATATATATATATATATATATATATATATATATATATATATATATATATATATATATATATATATATATATATATATATGTCTATATCTAAAAAACAACCCTTTTTTTATCATGCGCTAGGTGAAAAATATGTTGACAACCCCAACATAACTTTCTGTATAGGTCGCTTAGCTGTAGGAAAAATTTCCCAAAATCAGTGATTTTTTGTCTAATTTGAGGGGACTATAATAACCCTCGACCGACGGCGACGTCTAGAAGTGACTGTGACTACAGTCAAACATATGATAATCTATCATCTTTCGTTGTTTGTTTTTTTTTTGTTCTGCTATATTTATGTATTTGACGTCGAAAAAACTGTATCAATAAATATTCATAATAATCAGGACGAAGATATAATACAACGAAATTAATCAAATGAAAAAAATATTTGTTAAAATAATAACGATTAACACTATAACCTCGCTTACTATAACGAAAATAAAAACGTTGTGTATCATCTTTATAAAAATAAATTCCCATAGGAATGTTTATGTAATATTTTTTTCATGCCATATTAAATTTAAATTATACCTAATGGCCTAGCTAAGCAAACTATTTTAATTGAAATAAATAACACCACTGTTTTTGTAGATATACTATACTCAAATATTAGTGCCCGTATAGAAAAACTCTTTGGCCACATGACTATTTTTTCTGTCTTCGTGTAAATTATTGATTTCGTAATCACAATTTTGATACCACATTTTTTTTTAACATGCGTATTTTTACATTCTTACAGGTTTTTCAAAAAAACAATCTCTATCCACATTTAAAATACATAATCTCTATCTACAATTGTCTTAATATATTAGTTCTCAAAGTTACTAAATAACAAATGTAAACATACCTATTTAAAATAAATGTCTAATTAAATTAAAGTCAGTGAGTAGACTATTTCAATTCTAGTAATGAACCATATTCTATTAAAGTTCTTTATGAAGATGTTTCAGTGAACAAAATATAAATTATTAAATATTTAACTTATAATTAATACAACATGGAAAATTTACTTTTATTTTAGACTATACAAATTTTATTATGAAATAACGTTTATTAAAATTTAGGATGAAATTTAAATAACTATGTTACAATAACATAATAGAGGGTATAAAATTTTATGTTAAGATTGCCAGTCTATGCCAATAATTATTTTCCTTAAATTCAAATTTCAAATTAATGCGTACATGATATTAAAAAAAACTAACTAAAGAATCATTTATCATTGTTTTAGGCTTCCACAAAACGTGGCCAATATTCGGTATACGAGTATAGTGGCCTTATAGATAATAAAATGGGTTGTCAATTTATTAATGCATTAATTAGCAAGCTAATAAGTTGGGTTTATTTTGATAAGAGTAACTTTTATCTAAGCCATTAAAATTTACACAATTTCACAGTTCCCCCTACGAGGAAGTAGTGTTATATGTATATGTACATGGAAAATTTAAAATAACTAGTGCTCGTGATTAAAACGAGGTGGAGTTAATTTTCATTTATACTCAAATATATACAGGGGGCTAAAAATATTTAGAATTTTTCTATGAAATAATCATATGTTCGGCCCCGGATCTATGACTTTTCCGAGCGATGGCAACAACTTGACATTACCGCCGCCCCTTCCCTCCAGCATTTGAGATTAATGATTTTAAAGAACTTGCAAAGCAAATAGTGGTTGGAATTTTTTGTGACCGGGAGAATTAAAAACCCTTAAATTAATTTGCGCTCTCTAATACCTATTTGCTAATAACTTTTCCTTATGTATGACATTAATATAGAATACATACAACCAGTGTAGACAACACACAAGCCAGACTATACACACATCTTCAATCCTTAGACCCCAATAAATTTTACTATCTAATTTTGATACAGCTTTACACGTCGATCTTTTCTTTCCGTGAAATAATCTATTACTTCATCAAAGTTCATCTCATATACAGTTTTATTTTCGATGGCTATGATCTCGAGGCTAGATAGACGTTTCTCATTGTTGAACGCAGGTACGTTTTAATTATTTTTAGTTTTCTGAAACTTCACTCACAACTTGCAGATGTCGTCGGTAATGTTCAGTATATCTTTAAAGCTATACTGATATTGAGAAAAGCTTCTTGCAAGTCACTTGTCTTTTCGTTGATTCTAATTACAAGTGGAGCTTGCTTTTTAAATACTGCGAGTTCTTGGCAGAAGTCAACTGCGTTTAAGTCTCTGTTTTGGAATAGTTTCAAGCTAGATCGGCTGCATTTTTCTGCAAATCTTCAGTCGACATATACACAAACGCGTGGCCACTGAGGAAGGCGCGAAGATTAATTCAGGTTCCTCCCACTTTCTACCCTTATTCCTGTTTAAAACTTTGTCAAATACTATTTTTATATCTTTGGAAAACAGCTGGGTTAGGTGTAATGTTCTTGATTCATCCTTGCAGATTTTGTCGTGTTGTCTTTTCCTTCTGGAAATTCGCTCGCTTTTGAGGACTGGCACGATTCCCAACTTTTCTGATACAGGTAGGTGCAGCTTCTCTGATCCATTATTCTATTGGTTTCTCTCATTTCTTGCAACATCTTAATAATACCTTGAATAGTGCCACAGGACGCGAAATGATTATGTTCTCTTTCTGTATTTCGACGTTAACTCTATAAGTTTCTTGAAAAATATTATCCCAAAATGAATATTAGCCTCAAATAAACACTCGATAGTACGACACGCTCTGGATGCTTGGCGTTTTAGTGAAACAAGTTTTTTTCAAACATATGAATTTAGCGCCCCCTTAAATTACCGCCCGGGGCAGGTACCTCGGTTTATCCCCCCACCTCCTAGATCCGGGGCTGATAGGTGCTTATAATAATTATAACTTTATTTGTCAAAAAACTACTAATTGGGAATTTTTTTTTAATTCCCAAAATATTTTGTAAAAAAGTTTCCTAATATAATTTATATACTAAATTTAAAAAATAAATGTGAAAATTCAGATCTATTCGTCATATGATGCTCAATCTATTACTTATATTTATCTTGGAGTTATGATTTTAATGCATATGTACATAATCCTATTGTACAATTCAATATGTAAACAAGCCATGTAAACAACTTAATTATGTTTCACTTTAGACAAACCTTTTTTGAAATGTAACACTTTCATTATTAGGTACATGTTAAACAATTTCAAATTTTGGAAACCAAATTAACAGGCTAAGTTCATCGATATACAAATAAATAAAAGTACGCAGTCATCCAATGTCTCATCTTATTTATTATTTATTACTTTATAAAAACTGTTTATCTCAATCTATATTATGGGATTATTCCACGTTTAAACTAAATACTGTACATAAATGTAATAACTAATAAGTATTATTTTTTATTTTTGAATTACTACTTCCTAAATTGACTATTGGTAACTTGCCTATTATTAAATAATTTGTATTTAAATTAAATAGAAATGGACACGTTTCAATAACATTGCGCCTTGAAAAACTTTTTGCATAATTTTATATGTAAACGATAACAACCTTAACAATATGTGCAATGACAGTTATATATTTTTTTGACACAAATTATTTAATACAAATAATATTTAAGTATATTATACTTTCATACACAAAAAAAATCAGCGTTATAAAAACATAAATTATTTATTCTGTTATATTCTTGTTCAGATTTTAAGCAGTAAACTGCTATATTTTTATATTAAACTGTGAAAACCTTGACGTCATCTAGTCACTACGGGAATTATTGCAAAATATAAACTAAATTGTAACAATAATTACAAGCATAAATTTATAAGGGTCAATAAGTCAGATGCTAGTGTACAAATAAAATGATTTATCGTTTTTATGAAACCATCAATAAATTATATTAAATATAAATAATTTTTTAAGTAAATCAAAATATGAAGTAAAGAATCGATTTTTCTTATTACAATGTATGTATACGTAGTTTTTTCTACTCATACGGCAACGACAAAACCATTTCATTCCATTTACATCTCATTCTATCTTCTGTATGTTTATAATAAATACTGTTATTATTATGCAATAGGTCTAATCTCTAATTAGTCGTTGACTAAAAGTTTTAATAATATACAACTATTGACTTTGGCAGCATGTGAATTAGATCTCGTTAAAAAACTATTTTGAAGTAGAAGTATCGTCAATTATTGTCAAATTATTATGGATAGTCAGTACTGAGGAAAAATGATTAGCAATACGTATTTGATATATATTAACAGTACATTATAAAGTAAATAGTAGCTAGTATATTTAGGGACTTTCTTATGCATATGTCAATAAAATTATCAAGAACAAATGTCAAATATTATAGAAATGCTGCGATAATTTTCTATTAATAACTGTAAAAATTCTGGCATTCATATACATACATATTATATATATATATATATATATATATATATATATATATATATATATATATATATATATAACATGCATGTAATTTCGTTATTGAGATTCGTCTTGATCATTTTCTCTGACATGCAATCTCAAAAAAACGTCTAGTATCGTATAATATTCTCACATTATTAAATACGTCTCCTGAAATATTATCTGAAGGTTAGAAGATGTATATGTGAATGACATTAATTGTTAGAAGTACTTGAAAGAAGGGACTTCAGATGAATGACTGAAATATTTTGCAAATTAATGTAATCACGTAATATGATGAAATGTTTTCCACCAAGAATATTTTATGTTTCCGCACTCAACTATACGCGGAAAAGTAATGTAATCGTGTAAAAAAATTTTTTTAGAGTTTATTTTTCGTTTTTCGCCCTAAAAAAAATGTTTTTTAAACCATTTTGTGAGTGTATGTGTGTGTGTGTCGTTGTCGTTGTCGTCGTTGTTATTGTCGTCGTTGTCCTTGGAATTAATAAAATTTCTTCTTAGCACGATAACTCAACTAAATCGTTTCAGATCGATCGTGTTTTGAATGATTCTGATCGGAGACGTCTCCCAGACGACACCTATTGATTTTGAGGTCGATAGAATACACTCTATCATGTTCATAGGTCATGAGAAAGCACAACGATGGACTATTTGAGAATTTTTTTTTGTTAGAACGATCACTCAATTAAATCGTGTCGGATCAATCGGGTTTCGACTGATTTTGATTAGGGAGATCTACCAGACATCTATTGATTTTGAGGTGGATAGGACACACCCCACCCTGTCCATGGATCATGAGAAACCACGATGATGGACTACTCGAAAAAAGTAAACCTGTCGCATAGAACACATATTCTGCATTTATGTGTTGCTTTTTTTTCTCGGCCACTTATCGAGATTGCGGAAAAGTCCATTTTAAAGTTCTACTTTACATGTTTCCACATCTTTTTAAGATTATCTCAAGCATGATTTTTATAAATATATAAAAACAAAATTAACAATACTACCAAGGATAAATTATATTCTCTACACAAGATATTTTTTAGTTTTTCTTTTTTTTTTTCTAATTTTAAAGGTAGTACTAGGTTGTATTCAGAAATAAATACAATAATTACAATTTTCTGAAAATAGTTTTACAGTTTTTTAACTTAAAGATGTAAAGGTAATATATTTTTGTGTAGAATTTAAAAAATACTAAGAATGTTTGGATATGAGATATTGAATATTTAAATATTTGTAATTAGTATTATAAATTAACTGGGCACCTATGCGACAGTATTTTAAATTCACGTTATGGGGGTATTATAGGCGACTAGATTAATTAATAATTAGGGCATTATTCGAAGACATCGAAAAACCATTTGTTATATTCATCGACAGTAATATCACCTTCATAATAATTGCAGGAATAGCAAAATCTTATTTTGCAAGATCTAATTTCGCCTGGTCTGAAACGGCCTCACCGTATGTTGAGTGAAGTCACACATGCGAAATCGTGGAATAATGAGGCCAATACCTTGACGCGTCAATAGTTTAAGAGTTTTTTTGCTGAAAACGGACTCAGCAAAATCACTATACGAAGCAACTCAAAATTCTATAATAAGAGACTACACGTTTAAACACCATAAAGGCAGGTTCTTGTAGGTCAGCATTTGCAGACAAGCAAAAATATTAGTAACTACACCTTGCAACAAACTGGCAAACTGTTTATTTAGTCTGTATTATCCCAACTTCTATCGGATCCTAATATAGGATGGCGCAATGGGTATTGACGGTTTATAGAGTGTTATTATGGATATACTAATGAAACGACCAAGGTCAAAAACATATATTTTTATTACACATATAATGCAGTTTTACAACAAAAATTAGTTTTTGAAAATAATATCTTTTAAATGGTCACCACGTTTTCTAAACATTCCTGAAGTCGTGATTGAAAATTCTCTGTAACTCGTAGCAGCATGTCCTGGTTTATCGCTCTGATTTTTCGAGTAATGTTGTCTTTTAAAGCTTGTAGTCTTTGAGGTCTATTTTCGAAAACCCTAGCCTTCAAATATCCCCATAAGAAAAAATCCAGGGCTGGTCAAATCTGATGACCTCGGCGGCCAATTAAAATCACCATGACGGGATATAAGTCGTCCAGGAAACATGTTTCTTAGAGCAACCATGCAAATTCGCGCAGTATGGCTTGTTGCTCCATCCTGCTGGAACCATAAGACGTTATTTTCTACCCCCCGTCGTTGCAATTCAGCAGGTAAAAAATTTTGAAGCATCTCAAAATAGCGATGAGAAGTTACAGTCACTGTACGGTCATTTTCTTCAAAAAAGTACGGGCCTAGTATTCCGAATGCAGACACACCGCACCATACGGTAACTTTTTCGGAATGCAGAGGTTGTTCTGGGTTGCTCAGCAGCCCAGTATCGAAAATTTTGTTTAATCACATATCCTGATAAATGGAAATGCGCCTCATCAGACATTATTAAATTTAAAACATTTGGGTTCGGTACATCCAAAAATGCTCTACAAAATTGTATTCGTGCTGGTAAATCTTGCGGTAAAATTTTATGAACAACTTGAATTTTGTATGGATGAAATCGTAGGCCTTCGTGTAAAATTCGACCCAAACTTCTTCGTGTAATGTTCAATGATAGCTTGACACCTTGCTGAACGAACTGGACTCCTTATTACAGCTTGCCGTACTCGCTCTACGTTCTCCGGTGTACGCACAGTTTTAACAGAACCGACAGATTCATTTTTTACACTTCCATGTTCACGAGACCTTGCAACCCACCGCAAAATTGTGTTGCGCGAAGGAATTCTACCATGCCTTGGAATGTTATATTCACGCCGAAACTGTCGTGCACCTCAATAACAGACTCCGATCGGTGATACGCCCTAACGCAAAAGCTACATTGATTCACTAGCCACGTATCCATGTCACTAAATGGCATTACATGCGGAATATTTTAAGCGGTTGAATATCCCTTCCACTTTACTCATATTCGGACAGTGGCGCCTCAAAAATCGTCAATACACATTGCGCCACCCTGTACAAATCCTAACTGAACATAGCAGGCCAAACAAAGCAAATTCACGTTATATGTTATACTGATAATCCTATGTTTAAAAAATGTAATTTCAAGATTCAAGAATCTATATTGAGGATTATTGGCCGGATACAGCCAGTTTACGTCGACCATCAATGATCAAATATATAGTGATCTTCTATACATTTGTACAGTGGGACAGCTAAAGGAGCGAGGTCAGTGTTGCCGATAAAAATGCTCTGATAAAGATAGCACAGTAGGCCCCATATGATGACCTGAGTTCATGTGGTCTCTGTCTGCCCTCCCTCTTCCCTCTTGTACAATTCGAATCTGAATAGTCCTCAGATATGAGGATAACATTGCTTCAGTTTTTTTCACATTTCTTGCCTTACAGGAAATCAGTAACTGAAAAACTTGATGTACTTGATATACTTGACTAATTAACGTTAAATTTTGTATAATAATCCTGGCAAGAGTCAGAAACCTTAGGTGTAGCGAAAAGGGTGGAAGACTAATTTTCCCCGAACATCGAAAGATTATACGTTACTCGGGGCGCGTTTCACCAAACAAGTTGGCATCATCAGAAGATTATTAAAATCAGGGTAAAACAAAGTTTTCAATCATCTCCTAATTATGTCACATTGGTTGGCTAAACGCGCGTCGAGTAACGTTTAATCTTTCTGTGTTCATGGAAAACTGGTCTCCTGTTTTTGTGTGATAATTACAAATTAACTACTTTGTTTCACATATTTTTAAATATTTACAATAACTTTGTAGTTATTGTTTATCGAATACTAGTATATTTGATAAACATTTCATATGCCCATGTCATTAAATTTTGAAAATAATTTCTTGTCACTCCCCAAGTTGAAAGTATAGTCTAGTCCTCGACACAATCTTGTTCATGGTGGGAAACGCAACGTAAAACCTGTTAATGTCTCTAGAAAATTTAATCTAATTTCTACGAAACATAAAAACTGTTTTCATGAAATGGCGAATGCGCCACGTTACTGCTTTACAGCATATTTTTTGTCGTGTTAATTTGGGAGATTTTAAATATTTTTACACATAATTAAAGTATATACAATTTAACATAACGTAGGAGTAAAGAGTAAGAGATGAAATATATATGAATTGAAAATGTTAATTCGATGCCGAATGCTAAGATTGTTGGTGGCAATTCGTCGATATTTTGAAACATTAGTCATATAAATAAATTATTCAGTATTAGAAAAAGTTTGATATGCGTGTAATAGTAGGAAAATGTATAATTAAAACTCCTGTATAATTAATCTTGAAATTAAATGTTGTTTTAACTTATTCTATGAACAGTTCTCTTTTATTTGTTTTTTTGTTTCTGTGAATACAATTTCATCTGGTGAACTCTGAACTAAACTATGGATATGCTTGAATTATTATTGTCAATAATCGCATTTAACAAAATTACTGGATCGATGGTGATTCATGCAGGAAGAAATATTTATAGCCTATTATTATATTATATAGGTTTGGTTATTGATCGCATGGGTAGTCCCTTGGCGATCCCCTCTTCCGGGTCACTATCCAAAAATGCTATCCCATAAAAGGAGCAATTTAGGCACGTCCCCCGCCTTAAGCCTCGCCTCCTCTAGGATAACAGGGGTCCCTAATATAAGATACCTCTTCTCCTCCAGTGCGGGGCAGGTGTAAAGAAGATGAATCGAGGTTTCCTCGTCTTCTTTACAGTATCTGCAGGCCGGGCTATCAGTCAGCCTCAGCTTGTGCTTATATGCATTCAGGCTACTATGGTGGCCCATTATGATTCCCACCAGAGTTCTGGCTTTGTGCCTGTTCAATTTAATGAATTCTTGGGCCCATTTCTCAATCTCTGAGTATTCGATGAAGAGTTTGGTTATTCGACAACCCGTTACTCCTCTCCATCTTTTATTGTGCTGGTCTCTTGCCCAGCCATTGATGCGGTCTCTGATCAGATTCCGACTTATTCCCACTGCAGGTTCTGGTCCATACAGGTTTTCCCTGGTCCCTAGTCTGGCAAGGTCAGCTGCAATTAGATTCCTCTTAATGCCATTGTGCCCAGGTATCCATAAGAATTCCACCGGTCCCTTCCCTGCCAAGTGGTTCAATGCTTCATAGCAATTATAGACCAGCTTCGACTTTGTCGTTGCTGAATTCAGGGCTGCCAACGCCGCCCTGCTATCCGAGCAGATACATACCTTCTCCTGGGTCCGATTTTGGTCCGCCCCCAGAACACCGTATGTAATTCCAACTAGCTCGGCCTGGAGTGCGGTAGTGTATTTGCCCAAGGGGAAGGTTTTACCTATCCCGTCGCGTCGCCTATACACCCCCGCACCCGCTCTTTATAGCCTAACAATTTTTAAAATAGTATTGGATTAGAATTCCAACGTGGATGAATTTTTAGATCATCAAAGGCAAAGAATATGTTTCAAATAATTAGTCCAAATTATTATATGCAAATGACTCAAAAATTGGCGGGCCGGAGGGACGATTGCGATAAAAGGAAAGAGAGATCCACATTGAATGAGTCTGAGGTCTCAGGTCTTCTATAAAATGGAATTCATTTATTGTCCCTGAAATGAGTGTTAATTTAAATGGAAGTTCTCAATAATTTTATGATCGCTATAAAGAAAGTCGGTTGGAATATTGCTAGAATACTCTTCAATTCAGGGAATTCAAAACAATTCAGGAGTGTTCAATGTAGGTATTCTAATCTGTGATAAAGTAAATTTTTATTTTCTCATTTTTTTACTCACATAAAGTTTATTAAGCTGAATGAACATTGAGTAATAAGAAAGAACACTTTCTTCGTAATTCACTCGACTTCCTATCTAGATAATTTTTAATAATATGTAGCAATGTACTAAATTAATTGCATGAGAATGTTCAAAAAAATTATATAAGTACACTTATACCATGAAATTACATAATAAAAAATAAACTTCAAATATTCGTAAAATAAATTGTAACAGGGATAAGATATATTCAAAGACTTATTTGAAAACCATTGCGTTTATAATTGGTAATATATTTATGCAGAGAACTCTATATATTGTTTTTTTATTGGAATATAATGTAAGGTCATTGAGTTTAAATATGTCGATGTTACAAATGTTCCTTAAATAATATCACGGTAGTAACTGATAATCTAATAGACATTATATAAACATGGAAAGTCTAGAATATTATGTCGTTTACATAGCAAACAAATAATAAAATATTTTTGTTATTCGATGTTTAATATAACAATTTGAAGCTTGTTAAAGCGAAGAAGAAGAAGAAAACTTAGCATTTGTCAATTATTTAATAATAATGGACGTAAATCGTTATTCCAAACTATCTTACAAACAATTGACTGTCTAAAAATAAATATATGGATAGGAAAAGCAAAACAGTTTTAAGTATGCTTACATACTTTTACATACCTACTTACTTTTTACTTGTTTTAACTATTACTATGTACAGCTCCGGCAGTGACGGCGCCAGGGGTGGGCACGGGTGGGCGAATGCCCAGGCAAAATCCTTTTCGCCCAACTAGTCGCCCAACCTCTTATAACACCGCTATATCACATTCGCACATAAAATAATATATTTAACGCCCTCGCTCACCCTAGATATTTCCTGCCTATTTTCGCCCATATCATCAATTTTTTAAATTCCAATTTGAGATTTTAGAGAAAATCTTACAGTAATACTTTTGGAACCATTTAAGACTACTTGGATCCAATCTCTTTTATAAAAACGATAGAACTTATGTCAGTCTTGAGATATGAAGAATATAACCCATATGTTTGTTTTAGTTAGTTTTCTAAATGTGTAGGTATATGTGTTTACATATCAATTGCTACCTCATGTCATGAGCATTTGAATATTATTTGTGTAATACATTTTTTTAACACGCTATATAAATTCATCAATCTTCGAATGCACAGCCAATGGAATTTGGAAGAATATATTTTTCGAACTTCAGATTCGAACTAAAACCACTGTAGACAGTGATTATACATGTAACTACATATGCTTTAATCCACATTCATTATGTAAATATTTGATTTCTCATGTAATTTACTTACTAACTATTAATTTTAGGAATGATAGATTAATTTATTTACATACATTCTAACAAATGGTCGCATTCAAAGTGGATGTGACAATTAATTATCAATAAGCTACAAATATCTAGTAATTAATGAATGTTTTTAATTGAATTATGTTGTTCACGTAGCAATTCTTTTTTGTATGTATAAAACACCCCTTTTCGATACCTCAAGATGTGGTTAAATCTTTTCTCTCAATAATATAGATATTAACAAAATATTTCTTAAAATTATAAGGCAAACACAACTATCACACAAATTTATAAAAGAATATTGCTGTGAAAATTTCTATCAGTGATTATTCAAAATATGTTTAAAAATTCAGCTATATACCTCACAGATGTTTTAGAAATGATTTAATATAATAAATGCTATATACAGAACCGTTACTATCGTAATCATTAAAGTTAATACAGTTTGCGCGGTATCGATGACTTCATTTTACAGACTGCAATTTTTTACCATTCGTATGTTAACATATGATGTTGATATATGTTGTTAATTTATTTGAAAACGATATAAAGAAATATTTTTTTTCGTATAAAATATATTTAATCAAAATTCATCTAGGTATCTGCTACGTTGTTTTTTATGTTTTTTAATTTCTTCAAACGGTGAGTTTAATTGCCATACAAAAGTATGAAACTACATACAAACTGTAAAGTATTATTTGTTTAGAAATGCATGACGCGTAGTTATTTTAGGTTTATACAAAAATTTCCGAGACACAATTATACATAACTCACTATATAACAATTTGAAATACACAATTATGTGTAAACATTGCTCAAATAAATATACATTATATACCGAGTAATGCACACTGCAATCGGTTCATCCTTTGTTTCGAGTTATATCTAAGCAAATAAGCAAACATGACGAAATGTATTAGAAACCATTTGTAAAATTATTAATAAATGAAATATTTGTTTTACAAGTAGTGAAATACACAAGTACATAAACGAATTTCTACTCTCAATAATTGTCGTTCGAAAATGAACTTTTAACCTTTACTCAGACTTTGCTCTTATCGTTCAGTTGAATATTTTCATAAAGTAAATATAAATGTATATTTTTATAACGGTAAATAATTAGATTCTCATCATGTGACATTCTACTAGCCATTAAAATAACTATGTTGTAACTGTAGTTTACACGATATACTTTGGAATTAATTGTTTTTCTTTGCCCTCTTGGCGATATGTTGGTTTATAATGTTTGTTTTACAGACATCATTTGGTTTAATTGTGATATACTTTAAAAAAATTGTTTCAAATAATTCATTTACGTTTTTTTGTAGCATGTCAAGAGATATATGTCTCTTTAAGAGAACTTTTTAAATTCTTCCCATCGAACATTTAAAAAGTTCTATTGTTCTAAACTGTTCACGATTCTGCTGCAAGAACGTAAAAAGTAGATGGAAATAATTCTCATAATTTACCTCGATATAAACGTACGTTATAAATATATATATATATATATATATATATATATATATATATATATATATATATATATATATATATATATATATATATATATATATACCTTAAAGAAGTATGTACTATCAAGATACTGAATTATTTATTGAGTTAATTATGCTTCTGGTTAAGAGAGGTCGTGAAATTTTTAAGATCAATATAACTAACTCCTAAAATTAATTACCTATATTTGACCTCTTGACGGTCCGGAACAAAATAAATTATCAGTGAAGAATAAATATAGCCAAAGGATGGCTACCAAGAATTTTGAACTTACGGATATACAGGCTATATAATTATTTAATTTAATTCAATGTAACTTAGCCACTAAACAAATAAACAGTAAACATCAATAAATATTGTCAATTGTTATGGTATTTAGTAATTTTATCAAAGTTGTTAGGTAAACTTTCTATATCTAATAACAATAAAATATAATTATATATATATATATATATATATATATATATATATATATATATATATATATATATATATATATATATATATATATGTATGTATATGTATATATATATATATATATATATATATATATATATATATATATATATATATATGTATATGTATATATATATATATATATATATATATATATATATATATATATATATATTTCCTTTCGATGAATTTCAAAATGCTTATAGGCCTTTTAAAACACATTTTTACACATTCGCGCCAGTAATATATTTATATTACTTAACTAATATCTCTTTGACAGTTCGTAATTTCATAATAATGATAGCGCTATTGTATTCTATCGTCTTATGATTATGCAGTTTTAATCATACTTTACAAAAAGTGCATAATATGAAGCATATACACCATCAAGTATATAATGGTATCTATATCAAACAAAGGATATACTTTAAAGAGTAAGATATCCATCTATAAAACTCATATCGAGTGTTGCATTTATCGAATCATTTAGTTCTTATTAATTTAAATTCTAGGTGAGGTGTACTATTGTTTAGAAAATTATTCGTGGATTTTATATATCTATAAATCCGTATAAGCTATTTACTTCACAAAGTAATAGGTAATAAGAGAACATTTTAAAAAGTAAAATAAACGTTTCTTTCATTATTTTTGGTGATTTTTAGAAGAAAAACTGGGTCCATTAAATAAAAAAATTGGCATGTTAAACATGTACGTAGGATAATTTTGCATGTGGTAAAAATTTTAAAAAGAGTAACATCTTTACAGTTTTCTCATTAGAGTTTCAACACATTTCTTATGTTTAATATATTGACTAGGACATAGTCCGTATGTTTTACAAAAATACTCTATAATCGTTCGCTTATTCTAATGGTGAACCTATGTTGCAAATGTTTATACTAATACGTTTTTATTATTGACCACTTTAGAAACAGACATCTTAAGAGCGAATTACCAAGTAGAACAGTTACTGAAAAAAAAATGCTTCAAAAATTATATAATAACGTAACTTGTAATATTATATCATGAAGTGTACCTTGAAATATTTTTTGTAGAGATTTTAAAAAGACAGACAGAACAAGTATGGGTAACATTTACTTTTTCCAATTATAACTTACATATAGTCAAATAAAAAGCATTTGTCGTTTAATTTACCTTCTAACTGTTTATAATTTTTAATAGTCATCTGATTTTCATAAAAAAAGTTATCAACATATTATTTGAAAATTTCAGTTTCTTTGTAAAACATTCTGAGAGAGAATCGGTGTATATTGTATGTATTTTATTATTTTCAAATAATAAATGATTATTCATGATTCATTTTATTAAATACGATAAAAGTTATAGATATGATAATAAAATTCTGTTAATATTACTGATATAATATTTTTGACAATATTTTACATAACTATTCAATTATTATTATATCTGACTTTAACCTGTTCTATATTCGACAGCATTTAAAGCTTCGTAATACATAACCATCTTTCGCGTCGTAAGTAATGTTTTATATATATAAATCACTATCTAAATATAATAGTAGTTTGCAGCCAATCTAATATCATCTTAATTAATAACGCATCCAACCTTTATGACAGGAAATAAATCGCCAATTCGAATACAAACACTAATTTAAGAATTTACAAAAACTCAATATTCTCAACAATACCCTAAAATATGAAGTCGTCTATACGCGTTAAAAGCTACAACTAAAGTACCTAACGAAAATTGCAAAAATAACAATAAAACCAGATAGCGGTACAAAAATGCAAACAAAGCACGCTCAAAAAAGGATAACTGCTAACTGAAATTAAACAACAACTATAAAATAATCTATGTATATAAAATTTTATCAACTCACCGTATGTTCGTTGATAATCTGGTTTTGTTGTCATATCGCCGTTATCAAGCACTATCAACTGTTCGTAACTAGCAAGTTTTCTATATTATACACCACCAAACAGTCTTGTTGAGAGCTGGAAAGAGATCAGACAGCTTTACTCAGTCCTAACAACTTAATCGCCCTAAGGGGGGGAGCATAAGTGCTTTATAGTGGTGGGGAGGCAACGCCTCGATTCTATTTGTGTTATTCCTTTCAAACAAGTATCCATCTTAGTTGTGGACTATTAATTGGTTTAGTACTCAATTTATTGGATCTCTTTTTATGTAAGTTGTTTTGTGTCTGTACGTTATGAGTAGATTATTCACCTTCCGTACGTTGCAAATTAATAAACGCCCTAGGAATTAACAATTCAGTTAACAATAACCAGATATGTAGTTCTAATACAACAAAGTTTAAAATTGTGGCATAGGTAGATGACAAATTTAAATAATCGTCATATAAAACAAGCATATAAAATCCTTTGCTTCTCAGATTATCAAATGCCAATTTAATGTTTACACGACACAAATTGATTTTCTTTTACAATTTCTTTTACCTAATCCAATTAATTTTTACAATTCCCAATAACGTACGCTGTGATTAAAGGAATTAAATATTTTTTTTTTTATAAAAAATCATTTGATTTATTCATTATTTATTCATAAAAGTTTTATTACTTTAACTAACATCAACAAAAATATTTATTATCTGTCAATTATTATACGAAAAAGTGTTATTAAGTTAAAAAACGAACTTAATTCAACTACTTAATGTGTTTAGTATAAATAGAATATAGAAGAATGATATGCATCGATACTTTTATTCTTAAATTGGCACATAAAAGGTGCTAATATGTAAGAAAACTTCATTTATGATTAATTATATTAATTATTAATATTTTAGGACAGATACAACACACATTTTTTTTATTCTGTACAGTGTAACCCTATTTGAGTAGATTGTAAGACATTAAATTTGATTTTAAAATATTACTCATGTAGGTCAAAGTATAGAAATTTAGAAAATTGTTAATCAAAATATGTTTTCTTTACACATATTAAACTATATTTAGAGGTCATTTTAAATTCATGAAAATAGGACACTCAGCTCCATTATATTTTAAACGATGTCATAAATCAGAAAGTAACATTTAAGACATCACTGGAATACAGAATTTAGTAATCAATATAAAATCTTAGTAATAGTTTTAACAAATACAATTTAGATTATCAAATATATATCTACTTATTTATTAGAACAGAATGCGATTTTAGTTATAAAATTAATCACATAACTGTTAGTAATAATTATTAGGTAATAGTAATTTAGAAGTTACATGAAACTGCTGTTGAACTATTTTCAGTGTTTGACGTGAAGTCAGCGGCAAAAAACACAAATAAAATTAATAATGTGCAGATAACCATCCACATCTGACTTAATTCTTCCACTTCTTGTTTGTGATATAACTTGCTGAATAGTTTACCTAACAATATATCTAAGTATGTTGGCACATACTTAGATATTCTGGACTTATTATTCATTAGCGGTTTCATTGCCACCAGTAAGTGATAATTTATCTGTAACAAATTTAACTATCTCTGTTTTCTGTTTATATTATATATGACATATTTTACGAGAGTACGTAACATGGTTCTTTGATGGTAGAATGGATAAATGGTTTTTATTGAATATACATGTTGACGAGGTGCTTAATCTGTTTCACGTATTTCATACCATTTTTAACTCAAAATCAGTTACTAGTGGCTTGTAAATATACTTTTATGCGAGAGCGTCAAACGTTTGTTGTTATTTATATATCAGGTGGGATATAAAGATATAGGCCTTTCATTTCTGTATCGCCTTTCAACTCATTCAAATCCGATATTTGATAGTGATAATGAAGTTTTTGCGTGATTGTTTGCTAAAGTTTTCGATTCTTGGAAAGAACTTCGTTAATTTAATAGAAAACTGGATTTATTGCTCTTTTAGATCTGTCGAATTTGTATAATAAAATATGTATATACAATAAAAATTATGTTTACTACAAATTAAATTATTTTCAACGTGAACTATTATTTTATTATTTAAGGAACTCCATTTATCTTGGAGTTTTTAATTTTATTTTTGTTCCGTAATACGGGGGCTGTATAAGTACATGGCCTTGACAAAAGAAACAGCATTTTTGTTTGTAAAATTTATTTTATTTTTCAACGTAATCACCTTTCACTTCGATATTCTTAGTCCAACGTTTTTCTATCGTTTGTATTCCCTCTAAAAAATACGATTGCTCCAACCCCCTTGGCGCAAATTTGCATCGGAAAACCCACTGCTTGGACAGTTTTTTGGTGTCTGGTGTGTTGTGATGAATCCGTGCTTCGTCCACAGTTATGAACCGACTCCAAAAATCATTCCGATTGTGTTTAACATCGCCAAAGATCCTTTTGAAGTTGACATACGTGTGTGTTGTAAAAATATTCTATACATCCATTCAATTAAGATGCTCACAGCATCTCAACTGAAGCTCAGTTTCAATTGAGTCTCATAAATCTCATACACTTTCACTCTCCGATCGTTCATCATCATATCGTCGATTTTTTCAATCATGTCTGAAATGGTAACCTCATTTGGACGACCTGGACGATATTGTTTGTACGGTCACGTTTGAATCCAGTTGTCCAATATTTTATGGTTGATAACGAATGTGTAGAGTCCTCATAAACTTCACTGATAGCCGTTTTAATCTCATAATTTATTTTATTTTTCAAAAACAAGTATTTTATCATATTAAATTTTTTCCATTGCTGTAAAATCTCAAAAGTTGTTCTACGCAGCGACTTGATAGTTCGACAGATTATTATGAAAAGTTATATTTACGAAAAATATCACTTTTTAAATACTAGTAGCTCAACCTCTGGCCTAGGCCAGGTTCTTATCATACAGCCCTCATATATTTATTATATCCATAATTAGGTGATTTACACATGTTCTTTCTCGTAAATAGTAGAGTTGAGCACGTTTTTGTTTGTATAGCCCAAACTATCAACTGCACCTTATATACTTCTTGCATCATGTGTATCTCAACTGATAAATTTCTTACTAATCTATTTATTTATGGAATAGACTATGTAGATAATCTATGTTTTAATTTAATTAGAAGTTATATTTTAACGTACGCATCTACCTTGTGTGATAACATTAACATTAGAAATTAGATCCAAATAAAATTACCTAATGCATGGAAACATTTTTCTACAACCGCCAAAAAGCATTATCAATGTTCGTGGTTTTTTATCTCACAATTAGTCATCTTATTCCAACTATGAAAACTTAATTTTTCACGATGTTTGTTAACATTTCTTGTTCCCCTTATCATGCTATTTATTTTAAATGTGAAAAGTTATGTAATAATTTGTATGAAATAATTAATATTCACCTTTGTAATTACTTATTTGTGAAATGATAATTAAATGCAGGAATAAGACAATTAATAATATTAATTAATGCTGTGTTCTCTGAAGGGTAAGATGTTATTGTGCTTAAACAAATACACGTTAGGTATACAGTAATGGTGGGGTAAAGAGCAGAAATCCTGATTCCTTCCAAACCAAATTTAATAACATCACCACAGTCAGTAAATATTGGTGCACATTACCAAAATAGATCGCAATTAAATAGTACTTTCTAAATTACATAGTAGCTAATATACTCTAACCCTAAAGGCTTGGAAGCGTATTTGATCGCAAGGGAATATTTTTTTTTTTTTTTGTAAATTTCTCTTTCTATTACATACTTGATGCTTAAGATGTGAATAATTCTTACTATTAAACATTTCTAATATTAAAGTAGCACCTACATCATATAATTAGTAATTTCCAACCACCCTTTGCAACGAAAACAATAGTAATTCACATAAACAAACCCCCTAAATTAGGTATTTTTTTATAATTTGGTTTCATTCTATCTTCATTCGATTATTGTAAATAATGTTCACTCCATTTAATTAATTTGTTAGTTATCTTACGTAAGTTTTTTCATTTCCTATTTTTATTTTTAAGCTTAACATTTAAACATTTTCTTCTTCAGATACAGGCCTAGTATTCCTAAAATAATATTCTCGTTCATATTAATATTATAATGGTCAAAGAGATAAAACACAATATTTATATGATTACTTTTTCCTCACTAATATCAAAACTCTACATCTTCTCAAGTTTTGTTAGTCTCCATATTGGCAAGACATCAGTGAAATGAAATTTCAATTTGCCAATTGCATCATGAATAAATAATATTATTAATTACTATATTATAATCTTGAATAATTTTAGGTTAAATTAAAAGTTTCTCAGCCATAATCAACATCGAATTTCGTAAGCAATATCAGAACAAAAAGAAGATGGCTATCGCTCGTAAAACTTGCTAAATCTCAACAAACAAACGACACATAATCTTATATTATTATATGGCTTTATTTGTTTTTCTCAGTTTATTTCAATGAATATAATATAAATGTAGAATGTAAATTCTAAGATGAGTTCATGTCAGTTCAGTCCTGTTAAGCAAAAATTAATGTGCTATTAAGGTAGAGCGGACGTAAATCTACAAATACTAATTTTAAATAAAAGTAAATCTGTAATATTATTATACGCTGCTACTTTAAAACTTTAACGTAAATAAATTCCTATTGTAATATATCAAATTAATTAGTGTGAGCCATATAATTTGTATTATTTGTTTGTATTGATCAAAATAAATAGTCAGGTACCTAAAGTTTTAACAAATAAAAATTTATAATAGTGGGAATTCCTCAAAAAGTAAAGCTGAAATTAAAGCAGCTCCAATGGGAAAATATTAATAAAAAACTTACGGCAAGTGGCGTTCGGATTCTACACTGACATAAAAATAGGATGTAATGATAACCTTTAAACCTAGATAAATTGTCATGTCAAAAATGCACCATGAATCTGTTCTGTGAATTAAAGTTTAGACTTTATTGCCTTAGAATAATGTAATTAAGATTTTTCGTATCTAATTGTAAGTAAACTGTATGTATTCCATAAAGCATCATTTTACAGCCAATAATGAAAATGTTTTTCAAATCCATCGTTTATTTATTAAAATTACATGGTTTTCACTAAATATTAACAAATCACTGGTAACTATGCATTAGAATAGTTTCAAAAATATTTTAAGATTGACAAGACATTGTAAAGACTCATATATGCCCCGAAATAAATAATGAAGTTTATTGCTATATCAATTAATAAGATATATATATATATATATATATATATATATATATATATATATATATATATATATATATATACATATATATATATATATATATATATATATATATATATATATATATATACTATATGTTAACTGTTGCCTTATATACATATAGTTCTACTATCTTATATTCGTGTAATCATAATATAATAGCTGTTAGTGTAGAGATTACTTCAACTTTTATATATAGGATAATTGTATTTATTATGTTGTGTAGGTAATTGTACGTTAGGAATCCTTTTAATTAAATCAGTACGAAATATGTAACACATATTTTGTACTGATTTAATTAAAACGAAATATGTAATACATTATATGGCAATAAATATAAATTAGCAAAATCTGTTTTATTTTTATTTTATCAACTAATATAATCCCTGAATCACTAAATATAATAACTGATACATATTTATGCAACATGCAATAAATAAAATTTAAATGGTATGTGGCATTTACTTTGACGTATGTATATTATCAATACCATTTCCAATTTCACTCAGAAAATTTTGAATTTTACATCGAAAACCCTATAAGTTTGAAGATATTTCGATTCTACAACAAATTTGTTATATAAATCAGACTTTTTTTGGCATTTCCCTCAAATGTTGTCACTTTATTTAATTTTTTAAGAAAAATCTAAATTAATAATTAAAAACGTTATATAATGAAAATTAGTATGCATTGGGATGATAATTTTTAATAATATTTTATTTATATTATATAACATAGATAATGTTTAATGATGCTTTAAAAAATTTTAAATACACTTGTCTGATTTTTGACCACGTATTTTCTTTAATAGTGACCCCTATTTTTATTGCCCTACAGAAATCATTATAAGGATTCATTTAAATTAATGTAAGTATAACAGCAACTTAGTCTATTTGCAAATTATTTTACTACCTTAGATTAATATATTTTATACGAAACCAGAAGTTCAAAATTTACTTACAATTCATTTACAATGAAATCCGTTATACCTACACTAATGTTAAGGTAAAAATGTATTCTTTTATATAAAACATCAACAACAAACATCAGAATAAAATTAGTTTTATATTTTTCAAATAATTTCATTATAATAAATATTTTCTTCAATATTAACGATTCTTATCATTGTCAATGAGTAATGCCTACAATCACATATTGAAATCGGCACATGGTTTTATAAAATGAATGAATTTCGATAATATTAGTAATATTGCACTTGTAGGTAAGTGCATCAATTTTAAAGCGCACGAGCACTACAGAAAATCATAGAATGCATATACTTTTATTAAATGTTTAGAAATTAATGCTAAAAAAATAAATACAAAATATGTATGTTTTAAAAATTTCTACTTTGATTTAATGTCAAGGTGAAGGGAATGCTCACTATTTTACGTCTTTTTTCATTTCCTTCGTATTTTGTAACGGTCTTTTACAACATTAATAAATAATAGGAGAGTTTTAATTAAATAACAGTTTCTGTTCTAATTACATTTTAGAACAAAAAATTTCCATTCTATACATTCTGAATATCAAAAATAGGGGTCCAAAAGGGGTCCGCTTCAAGTTAAAAAAATTCAAGTTGATTTTGAAATAGCCCTTCAATTTAAACCTTAAGGACAACATTAAGGTCATCATCAAGTCATCAATTGTCAAAATCCGTAACTTTTATGCAACATTTTCTTAACCGAGTTCGAAGAAATATATTTAAAAATTCTATTTAGCCCCCAGTATTGTTTTACATTCAGTATATTTTTATATACATGTAGAAATACATGTTTAATTACTCTCCTATATAACTGCATATTACATGTTATATACTTAATTAATAGAATCAATTAAATAAACGAGTTTTTCATCACAATATTTTATTTTTTCTTTAAATGTGAAATGTTATATATATATATATATATATATATATATATATATATATATATATATATATATATATATATATATATATATACACTATATAGTGATATTAAAATGTCACATCCTTAAAACCACATTTCATTAACTTATTGCGGATAATAATATGGAAGTATGCTAAATATATATTCATTAAATACTATTGCTGATATTATTGATTTCAATCAATTGCTTTTTTATATACTAGTATATTCACAACTACCTGTTTTCATAGATGATATTGAATGTACCCCAAAATAAACAATCAATTACGATTTCTGATATTAACTAATCTTACATCAATATAATTTTGTGTATTTTACGATAAGCTAGATGCTATGTATAAACAGATGTATCTATACGAGTATATGTATAAAAGCGAATTTTGTCTGTTTCTATGTTCCGAAGAAGCTCCTACACCGATCAACTGATCCTTATGAAATTTTAACCACAAATAATATTCGTCAAGAGAAGTAACATAGGCGAAATGTCACCCGGATCGGTCTGGTGTTTTACTTTATTTTTGGGGCGTAGTAACGCACGTCGGATACCAGCTAGTATGCTATAAAATGTCGTACAAGTTCAAAAATATTCTTTTCCAGGAAGATTTTACTTTTATAAAGGAAAATATTATTTTTAAAAAGGTTAAAATACATTACTTCGAAAAATAACAGTATTTATAGTTATATGATAGTCTGAATAAACAATGGCTATTAACTTTAATATGGGATTAGTTCACCTAAAATCATTTACAAATGAGACATCAGTCCGTCAATAATAATTATTTAGTGAATACATCTATTTAGGCACTATGAATGTTTATATATACCAGGTTAGAGGAAAATGTAAGAACAATCTATGTTTCACTTTGAAACGCCAAGGTAACTGCTATATAGCATTATCGATCTATTTAGGTATAACACCATCGGTATTTTTTTAATATACAACGTATTCTTTATTTTAGATATTTTATTTAGATAATTTTTAACAACGAGTATTTCTTTATTTTAGATATTTCCTCAATATTAACAATGTGATGATATGATTTCAGAGATGTATGATTTACAGTGTGTTTTTCATGAAGTGTATTTACATCCACAACACAGATGTATTGATAAAGTACATATTAAATAATCACCACAATAATATGGTCAATTGGGTTTCTCAAGAAACCCAATTGAGATCACATAGATGTTCCAACTTTTAAATTAAACTGGCAGTCTCAAAGGGGGTTATCGACGTCTACCATTATATCAGAAAAAAGTGAAATAGAACTTGAAACTTTATGCCCTTACTTGTCATTGTTACTGCAAAAATGTTTGAGATTGTCTTTCCTATTCATTTTTAATATTTTGTTTACAATATGACTAGACTTTTGATGCAACAAAAATGATGCATAAAATTAATGTTGCGACTTTTCTCATTCACGCTGTCATTTTCATTTATATGTTCAATATGTATCACAATTCCTGTATCAAGTGCGGCATGTGAAATGACCTTTTCATGTCTGAAAAGGTTAAATAACTATTTAAGAAATAAAATGAGACACGAGAGATTAAGTAATTTGGCTGCACTAAATATAGAGAAAAAAATAGCTAAAAGCTTGGACTTGGATAAGATTGTTGAGGAATTTGCAGCAAAACATCCCAGAAAATTGCTGTTGAAATATTAATATTTTAACTTTATTACCTAATATACTACTAATTTCTTTTGTAAATTGTGTGTTTATGTTAATACGTTTATATCTTCATATTGTTATTTGTTACTTGGTGCTATATAATTATATATAATTAGTACACTTATGCAAATGTATTGATAACTAATTACCCCCGACACACACATACCAAATATGTGCCCAAAAATTTTATGCCAGTTTGTGCCCACCTATCTTAGAAATCCTGGCGCCGTTACTGTCTATTTGTATTGAATAAGCGCTTTACTGGGGAAAGATGTGAATATTTTTTGGAAAAGTATTTCCCAGGAATTATGGGTGATGTAGCTCTAAATTTTCGACAATAAATTTACATTCAACATGATATGGAGATCCCATATTCTCCTAAAATTGAAAAAGAGTTTCTCAGTGCTCAATTCAGTAATTGCTAAATTGTTTTAGTTGATTTTGGTTTTTGGAGATGGACGGAATCATTACAGATGGATACATAAATGCATTATAAATGCTGTAATTATATGTACATATATAATAAGTAATTCATCAGTAACATCAGTAACATTCACATGTACCATACGCTACGACTGCAAGTTTATAAATGCGCATATAATATTGAAATTATTATTTTAGAAAATTTTGTATAATTCAATAACATTTTGTAATAATTTTTTATATTTTTTTAATTACTAAAACTTTAATTTTCTATAATGGATGAAAATTATATTCAACATTTAACTTTTTTCACTTAGCTTATGTTGTATTATTGTTGATAGTGGTATGACTTTATCAGATATATGGCAAAATATTGGAAATTCTTATTAAAAAAATAAATTTCTATATGCTGTCTAGATTATATTTACTATACAAACAAACCCTTTCGGGTTTGTAAAGACATACTCGTACATAGATAAATTTTTTACCTACTGACCCCATATCCATAGGCAAGAATAAGCATTTTTGTAATATTAAAAAGGCTGAACAAATAAATAGTACAAGTAACATTTTCATTAAATAAAGTTGTCAGTCCTTATCAGAGGCAGACACTGTTCCGTTTAGCTTGTTTTCAAGTTTACTTAGATGAAAGATGAGTAATAACAATAAATCAGCGATTACCATTTATTTACTGGGACTAGTCAGTAGTTAATAAAAGATTTTAATCTCTGTGCCACACTTGTTCCCACTGTACCAACTGGCAGTGCAAGTTTGCAGAGTAAGAATAACAAAAACAAATTTGTTTAGTGATTTGAGTGATTTAGTATGCTATCCAATGCAGAAATAATATGGTTATAGTTCACTGCACTACAGAAGGGAATTGTGATATGATGCCATATCTGAAGAACACGTAATACTGCAACACTTGTTTTTATGCTTAATTTTTGTTTATTTGTCCCATACCAATAATATTACATTTTTGTCTTTTGTGACTTTAGATTTTTTAAATAGAGTACACGTATAGAGTAGTAGATGCTTCACGTTAATAATTATTTATCAAGAACTATTAATAAAAGTTAATAACTGGTAAACGTTTATAGAAGTTTAAATTGTACTAATATTGTACCCACCACGTTTCATGATTTTCAAAAAATGTCTTTGATTTATAAAAATGCAATATGATGTCAAATTATGTACAAATAATTATAACCTTTATTGTTAAGAGCCTTCCCGAGTATATATGTATGTATGTATATATATATATATATATATATATATATATATATATATATATATATATATATATATATATATATATATACGAGGGTAGTCCCAGAAGTACCCGATCTAACAAAGAAAACACAATAAATTTGGGAAAAAATATTTTTACTTCTCTACATAGTGTCTTTTTAGCTCGATACATTTTTCCCACCGATGTTCAATAGCTTCGATACCCTGTTTAGTGAAAATCGTCGAGCTCCTCAAAATTATAATTTATTGAATGACATCTGTTAGTAATTAATGAATTATTAATTAGTAACTGTTAATAATTAATGGATATGTTCAATACTAATAGACGCAATTAATAACATATTTAAAAAATATCCTCCCTACTTTGAAGACAGAACAAATAGAAATAATTGGGGTATTAACTCGAAATATAATATATATATATATATATATATATATATATATATATATATATATATATATATATATATATAATAAGTAAATAAGGAGGTGGTAATTGGTATTTGGATGGCGGATCTCCCTAAATTAGTTTATTTGTTTAATTTATTAATTTTTTTTTCTAATAATAGCTTTTAACTTGTTTAATTACAACAAAAAATAAATAACTGCCGAGTGTGAACTTATTGTACTCGCTTTACAATTACCTCCTTTTTGAAATGGAAAGTACGTAGCAAGTATAAACGCAGTATACAGTTTCGGATTTAAACAAAAACCCTGTTAGCTTAAATATAAAACCATGGCGATACAAAATTGTATTGTTGTATTGTATTGTTCTAATTGAAGAAATAGAAACATTAGTGAAGATTGGATATGGAGATCGACAACGTCCACACGAAGTTGTGTCATTTATTTACTATAGTTCATTAAGAGAAATCCAACCTATCGTTTCAAGGTTAGTTATGTTTGCAGATACAAGAACAAGAGAACCTAAATCATAGACAAATCAAGATAAAGCACTATAATGTATTGTTTCCAATTGGATAATCCAATTAATTCAACGATCTAACTTACATTGGATCTTAGATATGTCTGTCAGTCTACATAAGTTAGTATAGTTAATAAAATTAAAACTACAAGCCCTTCATCTTCAAGAACATCTTCAAGAACCATGTTATGATAATACAAACAAGGATACAGTTTTATGAAACAATGTCATGTCATTATACATATACATATGTATATGTATAATGACATATAAATAAAATACAAAAAAAATATTTTGCGTATTCTTGTAGAGTATTTAGCATACCCACTTACTTTTACCTAAAAAAGTTACGCCTATGGTGCGACGTTCGGTATTCGACATGTGCATTAATTGCCCTTATATAATATAAATTTGGATAATAAGATCAGCATATAAGGGAACACTGTGTATTGGAATAAGACGTATCTGGTTTATAAGTATATTAGTGGCAGTTCATCAGGGTAGGTAAGGCATTTCTTCACCAATAAGAAAAGAACGAGATTATTTTTACCTGATGTATTGTTCTAATATAAAGTTTTATTTAATTATAATCATAATTTAATATATAGTTAATATACAGTTTCTATTGACTGTTTTAAAAAGAGCCATAAAGTTAAAGTTCCTTAAAAACGTATTTCTGAATTTGACAATGTATTCTGCAGAATATGTTCTTCATATTGATATCAATAACTTCTTTGTTTGTCGATTGTGATTATTGATTATGACAACTACACCAAGTAGGTCTTTTTGAAAGAGACCCCATCACGGGTAGGATTCGACATTTGTCTAGGATGGAATCCGAACACAGACAGCTGTTTCGAACTTATTAGTTCTCATCAGTGCCGTACACGGTACACCGATCCAGGACAAATGTCGAAATAAAAAATCCATGGGGTTTCAAGCTAAATCTATAAGATCTATGCCTGTAACTTATAAGTCGGGAATCGAGAAAGGAACCACCAAACCGCAAAGCGGTTATCAAGTGGTTCCCGCATAGCACGGCTATTACATAATCACTGTAGGAAACAGCTACTCCTCGGGCTAAAGCTCCTGGACAAATGTCGTATCCTACCCGTGACGGGGTCCTTTTCAAAAAAAGCTCTGGTCGTGCAAAGACACAAGAAAGGGGTCGAGAATCGCTGTTAGGTATAATTCAATGCCTGGCGGGGCTTTAGCCCGAGGAGTAGTTGCTTCCCACAGCGATTATGTAATAGCCATGCTATTGCGGAACCACTTGATAACCGCTTTGCGGTTTGGTGGTTCCTTTCTCGATTCCCGACTTATAAATTACACCAAGTAGGATCTATGAAAGATAATGCAGAGGCCAACCATTATGAGAAAAAGCTTCATTAGTCATATCCTCATGATAATCCACCATTCAACGCGATTCAAATTTGTCTAAACTATTTTCCAATCCTCAATTAATTCCTATATGTGTTATTACTAACCACCGTCTTTTTCCAGATGATGTCTAGAAAGCGTCCACTGTCTTTAATACCTTAATTAAAAACCCTCCTAATAAGCGCATTTTATAGATTTTCTAAATAATTTCTTCGTCACAACACAGTTCGGTTTTCTTCTATGAAGATACTTTTTCAGTTTTAAATAATAAAAATTAATTTAGTGAATAGACCTTACGAGACCATTACGAGTTGATGTGTGACATTTTCATCTTCTGCAACACTTCAAAAAGTAACATTTCATAACATCAATTATTTTAATTTTTAAAATAAGAGGCGTTATCAACAATTATCTTAAACATTTTTAGACGAAGATATTTAGTCAGAATAGGGGTACAATGGTTTTAAAATTAATGAACATTCTAAATGGCAATATCATGTTTCGAAGTCATTTAAAATTTTGTAATTAAATGTTATAAAAAAAAAACAAAATACTTATTGTAGATTGAAGACAGATCTTGTAGATTGAAGTTGTAAAATCGACATATAAAATTATTCCGTGAATATTCGTATAATGAAATATTTTCTTGACTAATTACTAATTAGAGCTAAGTACTGTAGCTCCTAATATATACAATAAAATGTAATATTATTTTTATTAGACATATGGATCAAGGTTTAGATTTGGTTATAATTATATCAGCAAGTTCATTGTTAGTACACATACACATATATAGTATTGTTAGTTAGTTTATTTTGATGTAAACAAATAGTTTTAAACCCATAAACTAAACTATAACTAAAATATAACACAAAGTTGTGTTACATATACTGTTACTATAATTTAAAACTTATTTATAATTCAGGGTTTTAGCCCTATTTAATTTAAATATTTTCATGGGCATATGGCAAAATCCAATGAAAATCTAAATTGGTTGTCGCCTATTATTTCAGAATTATTATTTTTCAACTTTTCAAAATATTTCGATATATGGGTTGTTGTGAGGTTGGATGATACATGTACGAAAACGAAATAGCCTTGACGCATTTTAAATACCACTATTAATGTTAATTCGCTTTATTTTTTAAATGCATAATTTACTACTACTTGCATAATTAGGTGCATAATTATATTAATAGTTACGTATAGATATAGACAAACCTCTAGGAGGCAATTTCAGAACTATTTCCAAAACAAATTCATATTTTAATTTTTATTAAATAAAAACTGGTCTAGTCCACAGGTGTATAAAAACATACAAAATAGATATGTAACTGGACTATTAATCGGTCATTGCAACTAAAGTACCTATACAGTGTAGGTCAATTTAGCAACATACCATTTATAAGAGCAGTCAAAGAAATATCGAGTGACAATTCTGGAGTTAATCAAGAATTAGAAAGTGGGTATTACACTAGTCGTGGCGACTGCAGTCCAACGGGTATGTAGCTGTCTTGGTGAAAAAAACTATTGTTCTATCTTAGATTGTATGTTAGAACTACTTAGATTGTATGTATTTTGTTATTTTGTTTTTGTTTTTCACACTGAAGGAAAACACATTATTTCGTTTATGCTTTTATTGGAAAGATAACACAATGTATGTAAATGTATGTATTTATTTGTAGTGCTATAATATTATAATATACACCTTTCTTAAACAATAAATGTGCTAACATAACAATACACCTCATGGACAGTGGAAGAAAAATTCCACGATACCTCACTTGACGATGTGTCAAAATTATTAACTACATAAGAAGACGGAAGAAGTAAGATCAACGTTATTTGTACTAAAATATATTAAGCGATATTCTTAATGAGTCCCTCACACGGACAGCGATTATAAATTAAAATTGCTGTACGATTTATAAAAAAATCTAAACAGTTTGTCAGCATATGGGTTGATATAGGCAAGGGCGCTGTTGCCTATGGGCAAGGGGGCGCTTGCCCCTCTGGATTTTTAGAACACAAAAATAATCTATTTTTATTACCCGCTACTTTAAACTCGCCATATATGTGTGATACAAGAATATATTGATGCATTGTATAGTATTGTTGTTTCTGTTTTTTTTTTCATTATATATTCATATTATGCTGTTTTTTATTTATTCGCGCAAATACCTAACCGAACCTACTACAAAAAATGTTTGCCCCCCCCCTGAAAAATTTCCTAACGGCGCCCATGCATATAGGTTAACAAAATATGTCGATGATCTTAGTCGCGTTTTAATGCGAACAACTACGAAAAGGGAAGACAAGGCCATTCTTCAACTCTTCCAAAGTCCGACACTGTCGCTGCGTGTGACAAAAAAAATAGATAAGCATTACATATAGTACTAACTTGTGTAAGCTCCATCACTGTAAGGTGACTTATTTAAAATAATATGCAATGGTAGAGTACGCCAATGAAACTTGTAATATTAATTGTTAATCCACATGACCGACGAAAAGCATGGGCAGAACATATTTAGAGCATAGGCATAATACCACCCTGATCAGCCCATTGTTTGCCATCGAGCCGGAGCCGGAGTAAAAAAAGTGGGTGCAAATTGATGAATAGTCCCACAGAGATACTCAGAGGTTGCACCTAAAAGAGTATAATGTAAGACCAACCCCCATTACTTGTTCTCCCCAACATTTTTCAGGAACATACATACTTTCCCTCTAGCCCCATGGGGAGTTTACTTCATTTTTAGGGCTTACCAAACCACGCGGGGTACCAGCGAGTGCACTGTAAGATTGATCGACAGTATTTTAACGAGAGACGTTTTGGGATATTGGAAGGATGAACTAGAAAAAAAGGTGTACCTACTGGTCGCATGTCACTATATTTATTCGCTGGATTTGTTTTTTTTTTTTGGAATCATTTAAAAAGTAAAATTTGCTCACTCAACGTGCCTATTGAAATTGTTTACGCCAAAATAATACCATCGAATAATTATATTAACGTTTCAAAAAAACAGGTATTATTATATAAAAATAGTAGAGATTAATTCGAACTTCAAAAGTTTACAAGTGTATAAGGGTAAAGTAATCGAATATGCTAAAAAAAAGTTACCTATGAACAAAAAATTAGTAGGCAATATATCAATTTTTCCGAAAAGATTTCATTGTTTTGGTTCACGGAGTTACCCTGTATATTATATGAAAACTGGATATTTCACTAGAGTTGTTTCGACTAAATTACCACTGCTAATTGCCAGTTAAGCCACTGCCATGCGTTTTGCTGATCTCTGACTAATATTGTTTTATTTTAACATTTCCACTGAATTTTGTCCCCGTATTTTGCACCTCAGTAAACATTTTATATTAATATTAACAAAATGTAAATTTTAAATATGAAGCGAATTTCAAAAGTCGCCCTTTAACGATTATTCCAAATAATCGAAATTGAAACTGAAACACACAGAAATTGACTTTCTTCTGCTAAAAAGTCAAAAGCTGTGGACAAACACGCCCACGCTCAGGGGAAGGTGCCAAAACCCTCTGTTGGGACTTGAATCCAAGCATATAATAATTCTGGACCCAGTTCACTCCAGACCGGATCACAGAACGAATAACCTCGTCGCAGGTACCTCTATAGGAGAATACGATAGCTCGTCATCCATGTAGTGGCCTCAGTGCTGCGTGCACTTTTAAAGTACGTTTTCCTCGGTGCAAGTATCGCGATGATCGTTCAGCGATTATTGTTGAATGATTAAACGTTGAACGATAATTTTTGATTAGCATTTTGCTCGGCGCGTCTATGATTTGTTGATTTGAGTAAATGATGATATCTACAAACAATAATACAACAGAAATCTGTACCGTCACACCCGATGAAAAATTGGCTATTACATTGAGATAAGAAAGTAAGAAACTACTGTTATTTACAATTTGAAATTAGGTTGTCTTGCATTTTGAAGCCTTACAAATATTCAATAAAAAACAAGGATAGTAAAAAGCAATGTATATCAAACAAATTTATTAAAATACGAAGTTCTCAAAATGCAAATAATATAAGACAAAAAATAGTGCATAGGTACATTCATTTATGGCAAAGATCCATCTCCAAGTTGAAAGTTGTTGGAAGAAAAATAAGATTGAGAGAACGGAGTGAGCTCTATTAGTGTTGAAGAGTTATATGAAGAATCTCCATCAGAATAAGGCCATACTGTGCTGCTAGAAAAATTATGGTTTTGGGGAAGACTGAAAGAAACGTACTCTATTAGTTTCTACATTTCACTTTCCAACTTTCCTATAACATTTAATGTCTCGGCCTCGGCTCGTTGTTGTAGAGTAGGTGTAAATTTTTTCACAGTTTTGGCCAAGCTTTTAAAAAGAGGTCAATATCATCATCACTACTTTCTTGAGAGCAAAGCCCTCATAATTTTATTTCTCTCAGCTTCCCTATTTTCTAATCTTTCTGCAATTTTCTCTCTACTGTATGGCCTTTTCGATTTGGGGTCTTGCGGCAAGGTGTTACAAGAAAAAGGAGGAATCGGTAATGTTGTGGGCGTCGGTGTTGATGTTTGCGGTGGTATGGTTTCCGTTGGTGTTGAGGTTTGCGTCTGTGAAATTTACTCATCACAAATCAAAGGCGAATCTACTTCCTCTTCTTGTGACGGATTAAGATTAGAGAAGCTCCTGAAAGAAAATAATATACATAAAATGTCACCTATATTATTTTTAGGATTGATTTAGATTGAAAAATAGTTACGAACCCACGATGTTCTTCAGTTGTTCTTAGAAAGGATAATTTTTCGCCCGGATCCCATTTTTTCCCTTTTTTATTGGCGTAGCTACTGAGCCAGTCTTCATATATTTTTTTCTATCGTAGGTGTCTTTTATGTTCCTCCAGCGTTCTTTACACTGAGCAACTGCAAAAAAAGTATAAGTGATAATAAATTAAAAACTGCTTATTTTCAGGTATTTGGCAACTGGAAAATTCTTCCATTCGCTGCAGTTTCAGTTTCGATTAAGTGTAAGCAAAATCAACAATATCGTAAAACATACGTTAACAGCCCTAAAGAAAACTCTAGTGCCATTGATGTTGCTCTGACTCAAGAGAGGATTTAGAAAAAAAGGTAAAAGAATTTGAGTTGAAATGGAATATCCCTTGGAATAATTTTACATAAAATTATAATTATAAAAAGAAAATACAAGTGTTTATAATTTACATGGTTTTCCAAAAAATAAAACCCGCCACAGGTAGGATTCGACATTTGTCCCGAAACAGCTGTATGTCGCTGTTTCGGGACAAATGTCGAATCCTACCTGTGGCGGGTTTTATTTTTTGAAACCTTATCTGATCGTGCAGCAACACGAGAAAGGGGTCGAGGATCGCTTCTGGGTATAATTCAATGCCTGGCAGGGCTTTATCCCGAGGAGTAGTTGTTTCCTAGAGCGATTATGTAATAGCTTTGCTATTCGGGAACTACTTTAATAACCGCTTGGCGGCTTGGTGGTTCCTTACTAGATTTTCGACTTATATGTTACTGACAGAGATCGTATCGATAAAGATGTATATGCCATAAAGTTCATTCGGAATTTGTCCTGAATCGGCGTACCGTGTACGGCACTGATGAGAACTAATAAGTTCGAAACAGCTGTATGTCGTTCGGTTCCGATCCGGGACAAATGTCGAATCCTACCTGTGGCGGGTTTTATTTTTTGAAACCTTATCTGATCGTGCAGAAACACGAGAAAGGGGTCGAGGATCGCTTCTGGCTATAATTCAATGCCTGGCGGGGCTTTAGCCCGAGGAGTAGTTATTTCCTAGAGCGATTATGTAATAGCTTTGCTGTTCGGGAACTACTTTAATAACCGCTTGGGGGCTTGGTGGTTCCTTACTCGATTTCCGACTTATATGTTACTGATGGTTTTCCAACTTTATTGGAAATCTCAGCCCATATGTTATTCTTGATCCTTTCATCCTTGTAGGATGGACGTGACAGCTGCCACAATGAGGGATGATTCGCCACTTCTTCGAGAAGAATTTCATCTTCCACGACAGAAACCGCCGGAGGAGCCATGATACACGTGGTCACTACACACACAAACGTTAACGAAACGATTATATTCGCCCTTCTCCTGAACTATTAATCAAACCTAACGATCGGTCGCTAGCGACTCCAGCAGCAGTCGCTCGAAGCAAAACAGCTCCATAGGAAATACAAAGAAACAGTGCCCAACGATTATCGTTGCACGATAATTGTTAAACGATTATCGCAATAGTCGCACCGAGGAAAACGTACTTTTATAGCTCTAGGTTCTGCGTCAAAGAACTGACCAGAGCGCTTATTATATTTTATAATAAACATACAACATACATAGATAAAAAGACTTACTTAATTGTTCCCTCCTAATCAAAAACTGATGTTTACAGTTCTATATGGATTCTTATTTTAAAGATAGGATATAAGATACACATACATATTATATTTAGTCGACATTAGTTCTTTGACAAGAGTCTTACCGTATTAGTAACAGGTAGGTAATTTATTTCAATATTCTTTCCAGTGCTGATGTATATTTCGTTATTCGACCACGTATTATACATTATACTAAAAGGTGGTCCAATCAAAACGCACGATGTTAATTGTAAATAAAGCAAAAAGTTTTCAGATAATTATCTTAATATATTTTATTATGATAGAAGGATCTATGACAATTATGTGTGAAACAAAATATCGGCCAAATGCTCGCCACGGCGTCGGTGGCATACCTCTATCCGATGGTCCATATTTTCAATGACTCTGAGACATAATTGAGGTTCAATGTCGTTAATGTGCCGAATTATCTCATCCTTTAGCTCTTGAATTGTTCTTGGCTTATTGACGTACACTTTTTATTTTAAATATCCCCAAAGAAAGAAGTCTAACGGTGTCAAATCACATGATCGTGGCGACCAATTAACATCGCCACGACGTGAGATAACACGGCCATTGAATTTCTCGAGCAAAAGTGCCATTATTTCGTTGGCTGTGTAGCAAGTGGCACCATCCTGTTGGAACCACATATCGTCCAGGTCCATATCCTCGATTTCTGGCCACAAGAAGTCCGTTATCATCTCGCGATAGCGAACACCATTCACGGTAACTGCTTGGCCGACCTTATCGCGAACAACAGCAATGTTTTCCGCAAAACGAACTGGGCGAATATGCACAGGTGTTTTCACATTTCCTACAGACCCGGTTTGCTGAAATTTGCGCACAATTCTCCCGATTGTGGATACATTTGGTCGATTATGCTGACCAAAAAAATCACGAAGTGCACGAAATGCATTTTGATTTGAACGCCCATTTTCGTAAAAGGCTTCAACAATCTTAACGCACTGCTCAATTGTATATCTCTCCACGGTTGAATTTGTCAAATACTGAAACAAAGAAATGTCAAATTAAGTTGGGCAAAGAACTTGACGTTAAGGTGTGACTCACAATTAACATCGTGCATTATGGTTGGACCACCCTTTATATAAGTAAGTGGAGTTGAAAAAGATTTCTTCTTTATAAGTCACAAAAAGAGAGAATTTATAAAAAAGTTACAACTTACAAGAGAGAAGTTACAAAAAAAAAGAATAATTCCTTTTTTTTGTAACTTCGTCTACTAGCAAGGCAACTAAATAACAAAATATAGTTACCGTTGTAATTTGCCTCGAATATTTTAATTCTTCCCAGCAAACCTATACCAGGTTAAATACCTATCTCCTTCAAGTTTATCACAAACTGTAGTGACTACTGTCTGTTGGTCATTTTCATATTCTCATACTCATAATCAATAGGTATTTAGATTCTCATATTCTCACAATCTTTATATATTCACTCGTATTTGCACGAATTAATATTATGTATATGTTTACTTGAAAAATAGTATATTTACTATACTGTCTAAGAAACTTTGTACGGTGAATTTTTAATGGCACTGTGTATGTATGTAGAAGTTTGATTGTATTCATTTTGATCTGTAAAAATTAACCAAATTGTATTACTGCAAAATAACTCTTTAATAGACTAATACGCATTACTGAGAAACATGTTACTATATGCAGAGCTGTTCCGAGTACAATGAAAAAGTACTCGAGTACTGAATACAAGTACTCTCATATAAGAGTACTCAAATACCAAGTACAAGTACAGTACCGTTGTACTCGAGTACCCACACGAGTACAAAGTACCGAGTACAAGTTGACAATGCCGGCCAGTATCTTATTTTTCTTTGCATTAGCTTTATTTTCGAATTATCTTTTTGAGGAATTGTGGTACTTACTTTTTTCCTACTTAAAATAAAACACGTTTTCTTACAATCCTATTTTATTAGCTTTAAGAATGACCAATTTTTGAAAATTTTCGTCAGTTAAAGCATGACGACGTGGATTATTAACTATGGTCGCATACAAAAATAAGCGCTCCACCGCGGCCGATGATGGCAGGCAAGTATTATAACGCGCGAAAAGTTTCTTCACATGCGGGTAGTTGTCCAACATGGAAAGACTGGTTCTCTTGTCCTCAAGATAGTGCAGAACTTCGAGTTCAATTTTGGACTTCTTCTTATCCTGTTTTTGGAATTCTCTTGAACTTTGGGTTTGGATCTGAGATGACGGCCCAGGCCCAGGTACATCGCCAGATTCACTGAAATCAAAATACCCATCATACTCTAAATCCTGATCCTTGGTGTCGCTGTCACTCCCATCAAAGAGTCCAGAATCTAGTACTTTCATCAGATGTTCTGTTGATGAAATGACCATTTGCTTTAGAGAATCCGCTGTGATACTGGTTTGATTTCTATTTTTCAGTGCAGTGAACCAGCGAAGCTTAAATTTCGGACATGCCACCGCAGCTATGGTTGCTTCTTCTGACTCTAACTCAAACACGGAGAACCTATTTCGTAATGCTTGGGAGCATGCATCGACGTTTTGATGACCATATGTCTGCTGTCGAACACAAGAATTTCTGTTTGCTTACCTGCAGTTTCAAGTCATCTTGGTGTGTTTGGAATATATTCTGAATTGCATTCATTGCAGTTTTACGGCCCATAACTTTTACATTAAATCCATCAAACATGGCTTTGAAACTAGGATGTTCAATAATAGATATGGCAGAGATTGTATTGATTATGAAGTAGACAATCCTTTTGTTGAATTCCGCTTTGCTGACCGATTTATTGTGTATTGTCGATGTTAATGTTGTTTGCCGTAGCCGTAACTTAGTGGAGAATGGTGTTGGTAAGGTGATTTCCACAGTCTGTTTGTTCTTCGGCTTTTCCGCTTTGTATTTGATATAAGAAGATAAATCTGTCGAGTGCATTCGCCTCAGGTGTTTTATAAAATTGGTTGTTGTCTCTGCAGATCCTTTGATTACCTATCATAAAAAAAAATGAATTTAGTTTCTTTTACCTAATTAAATTTAGGTTCAGTTACTTTTTGATTAGGAAGACATAATTGACACAATGCTTCTACATGGTCTTTCCATTAAATTTCATGACTTTGAAAATTTTTCCATCTAGCATAGGGCTGTTATCAAATTTTGCTTGATGGTCGGAATGGTCCTTTTGCAAGTGAACCACAGACGTTGCAATTGAACCTGAATCGGGGGAAGGTGCTGGAACTACCGACACTCCAGCTGAACCGTTTCCCTTATCCTTGGGTTTTGTAAGAGTTTGAAAATATTGTGTCAGTTTTCTTTTCTTTGGCGCTGACGCTAAATCATCTTCTTGCCCAGGAAAATACTCTGGATCGTCATCAGAAAGGTTTTCATAGGGGTCTTCAAGATCTATTTGGTCCATAATGCTACTAGCAAGAGCAAGAATAGTGAACCAGTACATTGGTTCAAGAATGTGAGACTATTAGATTAGAATGTAAGGTAGATTAAAACAAGATGGCAATATGGCAGACGTGTGAATAATGAGTGAATACTTTCAAAGTACTCGAGTACATAAAAAAAGTACTCGAGTACATTTTTGACAATCTAAAATAAAGTACTCGGGACTGAGTACCGAGTACACAGAAAGTACTTGGAGTACAGTGTTTGAGTACTTGTACTCGAGTACCGCACAGCTCTGACTATATGCGAAGAATATTTTAAGTACACTACTGCCGTACCATGTAAAAGAGCAGTAAGTTCAGTAAGGCTAATTTTGAGGAAAATTCAACCAAAGGTTCGTTTACTTTTTTTGTACTTTTTTTATGAGATCTATTTTTATTATGTTCCCAAATAATGGAAAATTCTAAAACCTTTAATCTTACTATTTTATATTTTTCTACAGGTGAAACTGTTTTTTTTTTTTCTTGTATTAAACAGTAACTTGAGTTACGGTTTTTTTTTGCTGCACAAACGTAATGTTGTAGTAGTGTGATCACAGATGATCACATGATAAATTTATTGTACCATCATAATTCTATAAATTATAATAAAGTGATTTTGATTGCATTCTTCGTTTGCAACAAGTACCTACTCATTGCAAACAAAGAATGTTTAACTCGGTAAACTGGCGACTCCGACGTGATGTGTTGGTGACGTGACCAGATAGTAGAATGTGGTTGAAAATTAATTTATATTTTAAAATACGAGTTTGTTTTTATGTATATGCATATATAATTTCATTTACTCACTTGAGGGTTAATATAAAGTAAAAAAAATGAGGAAAGTAAAAAAAAGTCAGATTAAAAACAACAGAAATAAAATTTATTACATTTAAACACAATCTTCTAGTCTGTAAAATATAAAAATAGGTACCTTTTTTTAATAATATACTATGATAATTATTATTGTAGAAAATAGATACAACTTATCATATCTAATAAATCTCCATTATATTTTTTTATAAATTATAATCAGTCTAGTGTGTTGCAAGTTTATTCAAAAGTATTTTGTCGGGCATGACAGGTAACAAATTGGAAAGGATTCCCTCTTTGACTGACAATTGAGTTCCTTTTGACCTTTGGAGTGGTGTTTCGTTCGTGAAACGAATGTTTTACTTTTAATAACCTCATTAAGTAAAAAATTAAGAAAGGGGGAAATAAGATCCACTCTGAACTCTTAGTTGTATAATATTCTTCATCATCAACGGCTTAGGATTTTTCCACGATATGACTGTCTTCATTGTTACTGATCCATGAAGATTGATTCTTAAAAGTGAAGAAATCGTCATGTTTCATTTCTTTTACATGAGGCCTTAGTCCTAATGATTTCTCGCCTTAGCATCACCCACAGCTTCCAAAAAATCGTTATAATCATAAACTGATTTTCGTCTTTGCATTGATACTTCAATACGATACAATACAGTAGGTATGTCTTATTTACACTAGCGCTTCAAGTGGCGTTTTGAAGCTAGTACAAAGAAAAAGCACAATATTCCATTAATAAATGGGATAATTTATATTCTATATAAAATTTCCGGTTTTTTTTTTCTTGTGGGTTTGAGATATACTGTTTGTTTCCGTTTGATTATGCCGCGAAAACGCAAAAGCAGTATAACTTCTTTTGAATACACTTTTAAAGGGAATTTTTTATACTGTTCTTTTTTACATTGCATCTTTTACATCACATAGAGACTTTCAAGGCGAGGCCAACGATATCAAATACCAATGTGGCCAAAAACATGAGTTACTGTTTTTTTTTAGATAGTATGGCAGATTAGTTCTAAGATTCAGGAAGAAAACGTAATGCTGCCAGATCTGTAATACCTAAATAAATGATTATTTTCCAGATATGCTTTAATTTTTGTTTTTAATTAAACACCCCTTACGAGGCATTTACTTATATAACAATCTGATCGTTGAGTCGATCAATGAGTAATTTGGTCCTAAGTTAAATTGGTACTTTGAGAACTTTGAGCTAAGGACTTATTCACTAGTGTTCCTTAATTTCTAATAAGTTAACTACACTAATATTAACGTGTATCACAACTGCACAATACTCTGCTTTTCACTAAATAATAATCACTCGGTCAACTCGAAACGCTTTGCTCTCTTGAGTCTTCTTGTGATATTGGAGTTATCGAGGAGATGGATAGCCTCGACGTTCCCGTGTTGGTGGAGTCGCTCTTCATGATTCCTTGAACTTGGTAATTGTTTGGCCCATAATATTCATGGGGTGACTGTTTCTGGCATAGTTACTAAGGCGCATTGATGATGTTCCTCAGCACTTTATTCTGGAAGTGGAGTGCCTACCAAGTAAGCAGTACATTTTCTTGAATCTTATATCCAGATCATCCTTTTTATTTTTAACATGGACCTTCCAGCGGAGTGTTGCGTCTAGTGTAATACTCAGATATTTCGCCGAGTTGGCATAAGGAATTTGGGTATCTATTATTTATGCTGATTGGAATTTGTTGCTCGTTTTTATTTGCGAAGTTTTTGTAGACTGATTTGGTTTCGTTCAGTTTAATACGGCATATTTTGGTCCAGTTATTGATTTGGTTAACTGATGTTTGTAGTTTATTTGCAGTTTCTTCATGGTTTTTACCTACCGATAGAATACCAGTATTATCTGTAAAGGTAACTATGGTTTCTTGTTCCAGCTGTGTATCACTTGTATAAATCAAATACAATATTGGTCCTATAACGCTTCCCTGTGGGACTCCTGCTTTGATTTCTTTCAATTTCGAGTATGCTTCATCTTGTTTGACTCTGAAGAATTTTTCAGAGATGTATGATTCCAGTACATAGTTCCGAATATTGCTGTAAGAGTAGCATATTCAGTTTATATTTTAAGCCATCATCATTACCTTATCAAAGACCTCCGCAACATCTAGGAAAATGACTGTCTTCAGCAAGTCTTCTTTATTTTCTAGCGAATTTTCGATGATGTTAGTAATTCTATGAACCTGATCTATGGTTGAGTGGCCTTCTCTAAAGCTAAACTGATGATTTGGAATTAAGTTTTTTTTTTCAATGATGGGTTTCAGCCTTTTCAGAAGTATTTTTCAAACAATTTCGATAAAATAAGCAGTAGAAAAATTGGCCTATACCATGAAACATCATTCGGGGCTTTGCCTGGTTTGTGAATCCTGATGACTTCTGCAACCTTCCATATCTAAGAAACATACCTTGTTTTAAATAAAACTTTAAAATATTTTGATTTATTATAGGTTTTGATTATTATAGATTTATTATTTTTATAGGTTTTAATTATTATTGATTTGAGATTAGTTTTTAATAGTTATAACTATTTAAGAACGTGTATCACATACCAAATATAACTAACCATAGCGTTTTGGAGGAAAGTTGTTTAATTAAAATTTATATTAAATAAAACATTAAACATTACTTTATATGTCATATGATACGATAGTGTTTATCACATAGAAATGGAATAATAATACAGTTACAACTTCTGATAAAGCTGACCTACATATGTATAAAGGTAAGGAAATGGCTGTAGTGATAAACTTTAGTAGATACTTACTAATTAATTTATACATGACACAGAATAGGTACTACATGATATTCAACGCATATTTCGATAACCTAGTTGACAATATTTGCAGATACAGAAAAGTAAAATAATTATATCAAATGGTCCATATCGTCTGTATCTAATGAAATAAAGACAGTACCGTGTACGTATTTTATTCTAAATTGTGTGAATAGTAAGTTGGATCTAAATAAAAACATTCGTCAGTCATTATATCATTAATTACAATAGTAGGTATATTAATTATATTACAATGCAGCCAATTTACTATTACTAATACACAAATTACTTATTACGGTATACAATTCAAATTGCCAGCGTGGTATGCATCCCTATTTACCAATAGGAGTACCGTCAAACATTCCTTAATAGGCAAGGGAGAGAATATTGTACTCCACACACTTTAGGCCAGTCAAATTAGACAAAAAAAGAGCAATCGGTGGAAAAAATTCCTAGAGTTTTGGAAATGATCTTAAATGTTTCCTTTAGACTTGGGTTGATGTGTGTCAAAAGTCCCGAGGGTGGAGGGTGAGCTCGAGGAGGGGGAAGGGTTCGAATGTCCCTTTTTTTAGTTTTTCGCTTGTATCTCTGGAACTATCAGTCCTACAAAAAAATACTTTATATACAAAAATAAAAATACTCTATATAATTGAAGCTGATAAAATTTCCTACAAAAATAGTCCTAAGTATTTTTGTCCTAGGACGTACGGTTGCCGATCTCTGAGCTTCTGAAATTTAGATGCTGGCAAATTGCATATGCCAGCATTGAAAATCCTTCCAAACTAATTTTATTTGTATATGTATACGGTAAGCATTTATCTGCAAGTAGTGTGTGTAGAAATCAAATTTGAAGTTTTACAGAGAAGGAGATGAATGGTGTGATGTTGCGATAGCCTGCACTTCTCTACAGGAGAGCAATATGTAGATTATCGCGCATCTCGGCAGATAAGAGATGCTGATGACAGAAAAAATATCTTATTTTTTTTTCTCAGCACCCTCCCTTTCTAGAATCACGAGCATTAGTTTCCCTCACAACAGGCGTCGTTGCTAACCGTGATGTAAATTGCCACACAGCCCTACAAGAAGGCAGGGTTACAATGAGGAATAGGGCAAATGTTTGGGGAGATAAAACAGGCTCGAAAAGACAAAGTCTCATCATTGGCTTCCATGAGCAGTACTATCAAAATTGACAACGTTGTGGAGGTGGTTGATCCTCTTTTAATATTCCAACGAGTAGCCATTTCCAAGAAGAACGACGAGAATCTAGAAGACTTTCTCCATTACGAACTGGCACCTTTTCCATTATCTCTATTTAATGAAATAGGGACGCAAAAGACAAAGAAGTCTGCATTATATGATATTTCCCTGTTCACTCCATTATTCTAGACCTCAAACTTCACACTAATGTGATTGATGGCGAATTATTTCTACATCGAGTCAGGTGGGGTACAGGATCAACCTTGTGAATGATATTTAATCAATATGTGATTTATATTAAAAAACACTATGGTGAATGCTGCACTATCGTTTTTTATGGTTATTCTGACACTGTAAACAGCACAAAACGTGCAGAATAAAAATGCCGAACCACCACCATCACCGCATCAGTCGATATTGACTTTACTGAAGCGATGGCAGTGACGTGTGGCTCAACAGCAACACTTTCTAAGTAACGAAAAAATAAGGCCAGGTTCATCACTATGCTGACTCAGAAAATGATTGCTGAGGGAATTGGAGTCGGACAGGCTGATAAAATGATAATGAAGTGTGCATTGGAAAAAGCAGAATCTAGCTGTTCTACTACTGTCATCGGCGAAGATGTGGATCTGTTGGTCCTGCTGATTGCTTTAATTCCAAGGGAACAAGAGATAAAGTTTTTCAAACCAGTGAAGGGGAATGAAAAAAGCAGAACTTATTCCTCCACGGAATTGCTAGAATATGACTTTGCCAAGAGCATCTTGTTCATTCACAGTTTTAGCGGCTGTGATACAACCTCTGCAATTTCCCGAAAAGGCAAGTCATCGATTACTAAATTATTCATGACGAACAGCAGCCCGTATTCCATCTCCCACGTCTTTTAGATAAACACTTCAACACACAAGGAAGTTGCAGACGCAGGGGAACAGATGTTCCTAGCAATGTACAACTCCAAAGTAACAGACCTGGACAAACAGCGCTACTTAGCCTTCCGAAAATCCACCACAAGGATGAGGCCAGACCTCGCCTCTCTACCACCTACTAAAAGCTCTGCACTGTAACATTCATACAGAGTCTATTTGAAAGTTCAGGAATAGCTGGACAACAAGCTGCCACCTACTGATTGAGGTTAGATGAGAGGGGCAAATGGAGATCTTCAATCCTTGGCTACCTTGCGTCACGCTGCCTCAGCTGCTATCTTATCAACAATATTCTGCAGCTGCATCAAAGGCTATTGTAACACGCTGTGGATACCTTAAGGCAGGAATTCATTGCTCTTCAATATGCGGTTGTGAGAGCGCGTGTACCAATGGCCATCTAGTTGAAGATGAGAATTCAGCATATGAAAATGACCCTGAAGACCCCCTTGACACCCTATAATGAACTGTTTGACCTAATACATTCGATTTACTTACTGGCTACAATTAAATTTACTCCTAATGTAATTAAAATCGTCAATATTAATATACAAGACAATTGCAGACTGTAATTTGGCTTTAAATACGAATAAAGCACAATTTTTGAAATGGTGTTACTTTTGTCAGCCCTGTAACTCTTAACAGGTTAGTCCTAGGACAAAAATGCGTAAGACCATTTTTATATTTTATCAGCTTTAATTTTGTATATAAAGTATTTTTCTGTAGGAGTAATAGTTTCTGAGATACAAGCAAGAAACTAAAAAAAGGAACATTTAAACCTCTCCCCCTCCTAGAACTCACCCCCCACCCTCGGGGAATTTTTACACACGTTAACCCAAGTCTAAAGGAAGCGTTTGACATCATTTCCAAAACTCTAGGACTTTTCCACCGATTTGTCTAATTTAACTGGGCTACTTATCATAACGCTCTTCCAGTCACTTCTCAAAGTTCCGGAGCATCGCCTGTCGCGATAATTCATTGTCTTCAATAACATTGCGTTCCAAATTTCAGTGAGCAGACAAGAATGATAACCGTTTAAAACTGATTTAAAAACCATTTATTTTATCTTCACTGTTTCGCGTCAAGTTTCGTTTTATATTTATAACATAAATATTACTACATACTTACCATACAATATTTATTATGTAAAATTTTTATAGTACCGCAAGAAATGTATATATAGGTTCCTGACAAAGAAAACAACCGACTGCAGAAGTACCGTTTATTCTGTATGCAAAGCTTAACTAACTACAACACTAAAAGGGGCTTAGTTTATATAATCATTTGTTCGTATTACTTACAATGTTCGTGTTAATACTGCTAGACTAATGGATCCTCGTTATCCAGGGTTGTTTATTTACCAGCCAGCATATGATATATATTATTACATGATATAATATATATTCAACATAAGATATACATACATAAAATATACAGGGTAGTATTATATACAGGTGTGAGTTATAATACTACCCTGTATAATATACAGGGTAGTATTATAACTCACACGCTTTAAACTATGCAATTACTATATCGATCGTTTAGTCATGTTGAAACTTGGAAAATATGTACCTATGTATTGTATATAATTTAATGTAATAGTATCCCATCGATATTTTAAAAGTTTTACTGTTACGTTAACTTTTCTTTACTGATAATAACAATAATTTATTATCTACATTTTTTTTCTTTGTTAATTGTTGAAATGTGTTTCCTATTTTATGACAGTAATCATGGATAATCTGAAGAATAAGAGTATATGAAATATTTATGTATATCCTTAGTACTAACGTCAGTATATATGCGGAATTGCGGACACTTGATTCTACATTGCCCAGATAGTACAAGGTTATCAATATAACATGTGAGTTTCACTCGGAAGACATCCAGCGAATGTTTAATGGTTACCCAAAAGTCATGAAAATGGATCTCTAATGTACGTCTACAACACACCTTCACAATAGATATAGTCATGTACATGAAAATAGCGGTATTCAAATTTTGTCGAGTAATGTGTAGAGTATCATATATTAAAATTTAGAGTCATATATACATAAGACACTTTTCATATTGATTACAATAAAATTCGGTATTAGAAAAATTAAAAAAAATAGATTTTCGTAAAAAATAACATTTTATAGGTAAGCTTGTTCGTGAAAATAGCAGTTCTAAAAAAATTAACTAAACCTATATTCTATAAGGAGACATCCTAAATATTCATTCAATATTTCGTTGCGTGGCCTTTTCTGGGCAAAACTTCTTCAGATCTGCGTGGCATAGACTTCACAAAATTTCGACATCGCTGAATATCAATTGACTTCCACGCCGATTCGATGCTTTTCCACTATTATTCTTTATTTGTTGAATTTGTCAAAACAACCGCCTCTTTTATATCCATCCACAATTGGGTTTAAGTCTGGCAACTGTGGTGCCCAAACAATAACCTGTAATTTATTCTCATTTAACCAGTTTTGTACTTTGCGGGCGGTGTGCTTTAGGTTTTTATCTTGTTGCAGGACTCCATCATAATGACATTTCCTCTTGCGTGAAAGGCAGCATTATATTGTGTAAAACATGAAGATAACTATCTGCAGTCATGGTTTCCATAATCCAGTAAATAGGACATGTACCATACCACGAAAAACAGGCCCAAGCCGTTACGATACAACGGCCATGTTTTATTGTTTTTGTTGTGTACTTAGGATTATATGCATGTAGTGGAGGTCTTTGTACGTGTATTTCATTGATGCTAGGGTTAACTAACAGCACTTTTATTTCATGAGTCCACAAGTACATTGTGCTATTTTAAAATTTAGTCAATTAAAAAACAATGATAGAAAAATTTGCAATTTTTAAGTAAATTTATTAAGACAAAAATTAACAAAACATATTTAATAGTCAGTATGGCCCCCTCTGCTTCTCAGTAACATATTGACACGTCTGTGCATTAAAACAATCAAATGGCCAATCAATTCATATCTGGGGAATTAGCTGGCCAATCTAATCGGATATCTCTCTGTTCCGGTACCTCTTGAACCGTTCTTGCGCGATGTGACCTCGCGTTGTCATTCATGAAGATGAAATTGTCACCTAATTCGTCGCGTAGGGGATAAATAGTGGGTCTGATAACACTTTCAATATAAACTTGACTTGTTATCATATTCTGATTTATGAGAGTTAACGGCATACGGCGATTGAACATTATTCTTCCCCAAGACATTACTATCCCGCCATAGTAGGGAGCAACCTCAAGGCGAAAATTTAGTCTCTCTTGACAACCTGGCTTTCACAAGACCCTTTGCCTATTGTCATCACTCGCAAGTCCAATTCTGGTTTCATCTGTGAATAAGACCCATCGCCACTGCTGCAAAAGCCAATCACTACGTCCCCGTGCCCACTGAAAGCAGGCAGATCGATGTTGTGGAAGTAGAGTGGGTACCCTTAAAGGCCTTCTTGCACATAAATTTACACGATGGAGTCTTCTTCGAACTGTAAAGGTCGATATAACAAGGCAAAACGTACCTTAAATGTGAGCCCTGAGGGCTGGAGCTGAAGAATTTCGGTGTCTACGGGCAAATTGAACCAAACACTGATCCTGCCGTTCATTTGACACTCGAGGCCGACCACTACGTGGTCTTCTTTCCACTGTCCCTAATTCTTGATACCTATGCACTATTCGCACAACATAACATGATTGGAATGTCCAACATCATGCCAAGCAATTATTCTTACCCCATTAAATGTAGAAACCTCACGTTCTGGCATTATAACGAAAGAAAAGTATCAAAGTCGCTTTGCTAAATATGCAATAAAACTGACGATTAAAAAAAAATTATAACTGATCAACAATATATTATCTAGCAATTTATTTGATCTTATTTGACAGCTAAATATCTCACCTTTGTTGACTAGCAACAAAAACAAAATAAATATAGTCGAAATCTGTAACTTACGGGGGTTTTGACAGTGTTTATTAATTATTGGATAAAATTAATCTAGTTGACAAACGGAAATAAAATGTTTTAATATGTGGGGTAGCTATATTGTAGGGTTGTTCTAAATTTATGTAAGGAGTATGTTCTATATATAAGGTAATATTCATTCTTCAAAATATTTTTTTATTTTGAAGGAGAGATCTTGGCACATCCCTCTTTAGAAGATAGATCCTACATAATTTAAAATATGGCAATGTTCTGGCATTTATACCCGAACCTTGGCATTATTATATGGAATAACAGAAAAGTTTTAAACATAAATAAAATCACTAATTTTTCGTTCTGTATCATTCTCTTTATTACTGAATGTTAAATAAATATCAAAAGCCGCGTAAATCATTCGTTTCTTTACATATATTTTAAAATATCACCTATAAGGTGTATTACATAACACAGTATAAAACTACAAGTTGTAGAACTATTAAAACTTGTAAAATGGATAAATATAATACATAAAATATTTCTGAATGAAATGTGAAAGGACTGCAAATTTATAAAATTTACAAATATAACATGTCTGATATATTACCTAGTTACTTACATTCTTTCAGCTAAAATAAAAATGGATAAAAATGATCTAATTTGTAAACTTATATGTACAATTATATCGGATTCAATAAAATATATCACTAACTTGTAAAACTTATACAAAATGTTATAATCTTTTCAAAGCATTTACACCCAATGAGGAGGCTTTCATTTTTCTTGTTGGTTGAACTGACATTGGCGCTACTGGGGGTGATTCCTCATCCTCATTCTCTGTGGTACCCAATTCCTAAAATAGAAATACTTATATATAAATTTATATATAATATAATAATTTTTTTATATTTTGTATTATTACAAGTATTATCTAAAATACAAATGTTATAGCTATATATTTATAGTATACAGAAATTAAGCAGATGTATACTAGTTTTCGCTTGTTTTTGGCCATTGGTAAATCTTGTTTATTATTCTGATTTGTTAACTGAACTATAATAATATATCGATAACAATAATTAGATATAGTTAAGGGCACATATTTAAAATTCTTAAGCCCGCTACAGACTATGCATGTATTCACGATTCGTTATGCGTTCGTTGTAGTTCATAGCAATTCGCAAATCAGAGCCTACAGACTATGCATTTACATATGGGTTTACAGACTATGTTAATGCGCGGTCTTTGGTATTCGTCAATTTACCGCCTCCAAGAGCGAATCACTGCGAACACACGAATCATGTTGTTTATGAATCGATTTTCAGCGAACAAGTCCTTACACACTATTCGCGAATTGCCCACGAATAGCGAATACACGCATAGTCTGTAATGGGCTTTGGAATGTAAATCACTACACCTATATTATAGTTTATTTCATCGCTATTTTCCAAATAAAAAATCTCAAAACATAACCTTCGCTTGTTTTTATGGCTAGGCTCAGGTAGACTCTTCCGTTTATCGGCAAGATAAGAGTTTTTTATTTCGCAAATAGCGATGAAATGAATAGTACTTTGTCCATAAATAATATTTTCTTACTGATAACGTACTGAATAATTAATTTCCTTACTATTAACTTTGATCATTCTTTACATTTTACTAAAGATCAACAAAACAATATTAATATCAATATTTTAGTTTTTTTATTACTAAAACATGTAGCCTTTCAAATCATTGACAGTGGTGATCCCATTTTTTATTTTTTCAAATTACCGTAGATTTTTCAAAAGATGAATGAAATGCAACAAATACATCAAGGACTCTTTTAGAAAATTGTTGACCACAGACAAAGACTTTATTAACAAAAGGTAGAAGGAATACTATCAAGCACTCCTCAATGAAGAGTTCCCTCAGGAACCACCTGCGAAAGCTACGGAAACATCAGGCAAAACTGCAGTAGCATGGTTCACGAAACTCTTCAACATAATTTTTTCAAGCGCTAAAATACCAGATATAAAGAACCAGCAACCTGATGCCAGTTGACGAAAACATGGGAGACGTCGCTGACTGTGGGAACTATAGAGGTATTAAGATAACCTCACACAGTTTAAGAATCTGGGAAAGTGTTCTTGTAAAAAGGATTATAAGAATAACAAAAGTCACCCCAAACCAGTGCAGTTTCACTAGTGAAGTGAGTTCAGTAGATGCCACTCATTCAGTGAAAATACTCATGGAAAAATATAAAAGGGACTTTCATATTGTTTATTGATCTCGAGAAAGCCTGAGACTGCGTACCATGAAAACTTATATGGCAGGTACTTAGAGCACAATTTGTACCGAAACTCTACATTGAACTTCTAAAAGATCTGTATCACAATATAACCACATGTGTTGTAAATCCAGCGGAAAGAAGCTAACGATTCGAGGTGAATGTGAGTGTCCATCAAGGTTCCACCCTTAACCCAATTTTATTCAACTGTAATGGATCACATGACGAAAGATATCCAGAAACCGGTACCATGGTCAATACTCTACGCTGTCGACATAATTCTGATAGCCAAATTGCTAGCAGAAGTGCAAAAAGAGCTCATTACAGAACGGGTACCTTAAAAGGAGATCACTTCCAGGCGTCTTATGCAATCCCCGTTTACCAATAAAAATAAAAGGAAATGTTTATAAAAGAGCAGTAAGACCAGTTTTTCCCTATAACTCCGAATGCTGGCCGACAAGAAAGGTAGAGGAATAGATAATGCATGTGACTTAAATGAAGATGCTTCGCTAGTCTGATGGTGTCACGTGTTTAGACAAAATGAAAAATTAATATATCCAGGGAACCTTTGAGGTGACGTGCATTTCCGACAAGATGAGAGATACTCGCCTGCGTTGGTATGGTCGTTATGAGACGCGAGGATGATCACATGACTAAACAAGTGCTTTCCATAGACGAGGGAAAGCGAAGCCCTGGACAACCCCCAGTAAAGTGGACGCAAACTATAAAAAACAGCCTGAAAATCACAAATACAACAACTGACAATGAGACACCCCACAACCGTAGTAAGTGGCGCAGTAGTACCAGGAGAGCAGACCCCAAATAAAATCGGATAAAGGCCAGGAAGAAGACCATAGATTTTTAAAAATTTCCATAAAGTAGTATAACTACATCAAACCTGGTACACTTTCAAAAATATCCGGTTTAACGGTTTCCTTAACTCACTTTTATATTATATGACCAAATATCTCGTCTTTGAAATGAAAAACTCTTTAATGAAGGTAAAATATATTTATACACTATTGCAGTTTACCCCCACAACAACTAACAAAATGTGCTTGAATAATGAATCTACCATAGTTTTTTAAGATGAATTGTAGTTTAATATTCTATAATGATACAACAACAAAAAAAGACATTGATTACTACAAATATTTCAAATGACATTCCAATGTACAACGAGAAATGGGCAAAAATGGCAACACCTCATTGGCAACTAAGGAAATGGGAAAAGGCTTAACCTTCGATCTTTAAAAATTATTTTGCAACTGTCAAATGCATTCTATAAATAAATACCGACATAGTTATGCTAATGTTAATTTGAAATTTATATTTTTTTATAAAGTGCGCCCGGCTCCGGTATTCATTCATATAAAAAATCTTTTTTTTTTATTCTGTAAAAAATATTTTAAGTAAACAAAAAAAATTGTATTAAAACATAATCATATTCTTTATTCAAAAATTGTTATTCTAACGCGTAGAATAACGATACAAATCTATTTGAATTTGTTGCTTAGAATGGAGGATAAATGTAACTTATATTCTGAACAAATACTATGTTATATTAAAGACTTTTTCCAACGTATTGGTCATATTATTTTACATTATTTGTTTATATGAAAATATATGTAGCAATTTGAATCTTTTGGATACTACTACGAGTATAAACATTTTGAGATAATGACTGGGAAAATTTTCAGGAGAATCATGCATTTGCCAATTGCCAGAAAAATTTTAACTTCATATAATGGCATCTACCGCCAAAAATCGTCAATTAGTGAAAACGTGTTAATTTATTTTTAATGATGTTACAGGACGAATTGGAGTCAAAAACTTTAGAAAACAAGCCTTAAATGTATATAAAGATTTATTGATGCATCTCAGTATGCATTAATTCACTATTAATGTTCACTATCGCTGATGTGGGTAGCAACGTTAGTAGTTAGCATTGTAGTACGCTGTGTATTATTACACCATCGTAAAACATGAATCGACAAGAGTTGCCAAATGCAGTAAAGTTCAAGATGGTTCACACAATGTAGTGAGAACCATAATGAATGCACTGCTGTAATAAAAGATCTTCTAGAACAATGAAGAGACTGGATTGTCATTGAAACTCTCCCTACTGAAAATACCTACTGCAACTTTATACCATGCTCTAATAACAATACAGCCGAGTATTATACTTTATCTTGGAAGACAACCAAACAAGAATATGATGCTACTTTCCAGAATCTGTGTTCATTAAGAAAGTATCCACGAAACTTATGGCAAACACTGGTGGATGAAAGTTGTATGTTTCTGTACTGATCTCGAAAGAAATCAGACTTGATTTTGACTAGCAATCAGAGACCAATCATCCGCCACACATTCCTCTTCAACGAGGAGTAAACGATAAGCACAATTTTATGATTGCAATAGATTTTGATGGTATTGGTTACTAGCACCTGTACGTTGAGGGAGAATGTATTATAGCAAAATAATATCTTTAATTTCTGACTGACAGTGCAGGTTTTCATAATGATTATTCATCATAATAATGCTAGGCCCCACAACACCCTCAATGTATCAGATTTTTTACCACTGAACCTTATTTGATTTCGAAACAAAGCCCCTTATCATCCAGGTATTAGCCCTCAGATTATTTTGCGAACTGGTTAGATTTTTGGGCCACATGAAAATTGTAAATTCAAGATGAGAATGGCAGAGACATTCCAAGGGATGTGCAAATTGGAGGAAAGGTGGCAAACGTCTTTCAGCGGACTTGATATATGTCTGTCAGTTTTATCACATCTTATAACATATTTCTTTTCACTGTGTGTATGTTTACTTCAACAATATTTAATAAACAAATTAACTTATAAAGGAAATGTTACAGATGGATGTATAATAGTAAGGAATATGCATAATATTCCGGACACAAGGATGATATTAAGGCAAATGGATATGACATATTTTTCAGATAGTTGTAATTTTGTATTTAGGTATCAATAACTCCTATAAATGTATTGTTTTGCATTAACAATTGCAAAATATATATGTATTTATGTTATAGACTACCAAACAGATGAATTCACAAATCATTCGATTATATATTTCAAATAGTAAGAGGGCACGTTGCTGACATATGTTAATAGCGATTTTAATTACCAATTAATCGCTTATCAGTTCGATGCTACAATTTTTATTAGATATGCTCACATGCAAAATTTATGTCTTGTAAGACAATAATGAGAATCAGGGACAAAGGTGAGAATCAGATATTTAAATTTGCAAGCCAATAAATTTTGAATGAAGGGTTATAGGAAATCGATATGTCAATTAGAAGGTAATAAATGGAAATAGAAAATTAGACTTTTAGGTTATCAGACTCTTGAAACTAACTATTTAGTTTCAAGAGTCTGATAACCTTTATATATTTAAAATAATTGCAATATAGTAGTAATAAAAATATTCCTATAGGTATGCTGAAAGCTTTCCGTTAACATTTAACTTGCAACTTTCACTTTACAAAGTTAAATAATAATGTTTGTACGTTCCTTGTCCAGAAGATAGTTACTTTCAAATTATTTCTTAAAAAAACATATTTCCTGTTTCAAGAAAATATTCTATGGAAATTAAAAAATATATATTGTTCAAGAATAGTATTCTGTTAATGCATAAGTTGAACATGAGTTAAATACACATAATTAACTCGTTCAAATGGATTTCCACTTCTTTATGAGGGAAATAAATAATTCAAGTAAAAATTTTAATTATTCATAACCTTCATTCCATAAGTAGATTCGTTCAATTCATTAAATAAAATGAAAATCTTATCAATTGTTGAAAATTAAGGTTAATCAACCAAGATAGAGAAACAAGTATTATTTTCAAAATCTGAGTAATACAAAATTCTACCTTGTCATTAGATATAAATACTGGTCCACAGGATGCCCACAGGTTTAATGTGACTTAAAGAAGATAGAGAAAAATATGTTTTTATAATATAGGCATAGTCTGAGTGCAATTGACTATTATGCTACAACTATTTATCACAACATTGTGACAATCTCAATGCAGAATCATTATTCCCTAAAAACACTAATGTTTCCATAGAATTCACTTTCAGACTTGTTAAATAATTTTCACACAGAAAATTGTTTAACGACACTTGACTTAATTTAATGCTACCCCTGTTAATCGTAACAGTCTGATAAACTTAATATAAGATTATTGTTTTCCAATACCACTGATTGCTAAATAATATACTAATATATTATATACGACTTCATGATCCCATATTATTCATCTTTTCACGCTAATGTTGTAAGCAATATCACCAAATATAAAATGATACTCTACCATAAATAATAATAATTTGATATAGCAAAGAAAAAATAATTCAGCGAGACTTTACATGAAAACAATTAGATACACCATTATGATCTAGAGTAGGTGCAACAAATTATTTTGCAATATGTAAATTGAATATAAAAAATACATTATTTACTAATTAACTACAAATAGATATAAAATGAACAATACTCACAGCATATAAATCCATGGAACACTGATTTAAATTATAGCATATGTACATTTGCTCTAAATTTAGTATCGATATACAGGGCCCTAAAATTAACCAGCCTCTAAACTCCGAGATCACTTTTTAAAAATAATGAAGGTAAAAATTAAAAATTTCGTCAATATCAAATATAAAAAAAATGGTATATGAAGGCCTCATGGAATAATGGTTAGGTTGCACAATCAACACCCATTGTCTTTAACTTCGTTGCATATTTCTTTTAAAGTAAAAAAAAGCAGCATAGCTCCTTGAAAAGCTCATCCTAGCTGGCTAGAACAAGCATTAAGCGAGCTACGCAGTTTATTTCATCTAGCATTTGGAGAGAGCCTAATATATTCTTTTATATTTAAAAAATATATTGTTATCGACTTTTAGACAATCAAAAAGTGACTTTAATAAATTTATGTTTTATATTAGTAGATTCTTCTTAGAATTAACAAAAGAATGAAACACCCATAATGAGGCATTTTTGACTTAATATATTTTAAAAATTTCCTTGACATTCACGATGTATTATTTTATTTCGAATATTTTTGTAACATATACCACCTTGCTCATTGCCAATTATAATAAATATATTTTATTATATCCTATTTATCTTTCATTTTTCTGGTAAAGATAGATGAAAAAATGTCGATCTTAGACACAGTATCAAATGTTTTTAAAGCAGTAGTTATGTAAAATAACTAACAATTACACTATGATTCTCACGAATCATCATATTCTTAAAACAGACACTATCTAAGGCGGTGAGCACTAGGAATTCATAAGAAGATAAGTCACCCCTTATATACACTATATATAAGGGGTATATATACTTATATAGGGGGCTTACATATACTTATGTTAAATTTAAAACAAATCAGTGTTCCAACGATCCTCCTGCATCTTTATTTGTAAGTGTATCAATGCCTCCCTTTGATTTGAATGTATAAAATAAAATCTCCTTATAATACTGACTATATAATATTGTCTTCGATTAATTCCTTATCAATAAGTAGAACTAGAATTGCGTGCAGGAGTTGTTTGCTAAATTAAACAAATAATCTATTATTACATACTGTAAACCTGAGATTGAGTTGATTATTTCAAGGCACTAAGATTTTTTTTTTACTTTTATTTTATGCCCCCCATTCACTAGGCGGACCGCGACGCGACTCGCAACACAGACCCGACTGACGACTAATCCACGTTTGTTAATACATTACACGGACCTGAAACGGACCCTGGAAAAGAGCTTATTCGTACACTGAACGTGGTGATGTCTAGTTATGTCCCCCGTATCTTCCAAAAAGGCAAAAGTTGCTTTAGCTGTTGGTACAGTTATATTATTTGAAAAAGAAAAAACGTGTTTGGGTAAAAGAGTGGTTGCAAAAGAGACAACAATTCACTCACCTTCATTTACTGAATTGTATCCAGTCATGCGAACCACTTGACGTTATAAATTATCTTAGAATGGAGTTTGAGACATTTCAAGAATTATTAACTCTAATAAAACCTCTCATAGAAAAGAAAAACACTTTATTATTTAGAGAAGCAGTAAGTGCTGAAGAACGTTTATTGGTAACTCTGAGGTTTCTGGTAACAGGGAGGAGTTATGAGGACTTAAAGTTTTCTTCTATAATTTCTCCTCGGTTACTTGGAAAAATCATTCCAGAAACTTGTCGTGCTATTTACAACTGTTTGCATTTATCGATTAAATTTTTATAAGCAGCATTTCTTTTTTGTTTGTTGCGGTAATCCTTACTTTTAATGTCCCATAGGCACAGATTGTCTTGATACAATAGGATAAATTTCTCCCAAAAAATGTATTATCTTCAAAAGACATTTTCACTGCAGATACGCTGTAGATTGTTGTGTGGAGTAGCAGGTCGTCGCGGACAAGTCTCGGCAGATCACACACATTACAAAAATAGTACGGATTGGTCACGGTCGGGTCGCGGGTCCGCTTGTCAATCTAGCGGACCCACGACCCAACCCAGACCCATCTGCGACTTGTCCACCGTTACCATTCATTACCGGATCGGTCGGCTGACAAGTCGGGACGGACCGATCCGGCGGACCGGTCCGCTAATGAATGGGGGGCATTAGAAGAAGCTTGTATTAGTACATAATTAAATTTTAAACATAGCACAAGTTCAATAACGGTAAGATTTGTTGGTGAGAAGAATAAAGTGGCAAAGAAAACGTTTTGTATTCCTTTTTTATATCAACTGTTATATAGTATGAACAATTACCTCTTGGTAAGGTGAACATTTTGTTTTTATGATAACAAATCACCCCGATTTGTAAAAAAAAACAAAATAAATACACTAGAACTTATTTTTTATCCATTTAAAATTCTTGTGGAAATTTATGTTATATATTAATAAATATTTGAAAGTTGAAATTAAGTGAAAACGAATAATTCTGCATTCATTACTACAAAATATGCAGCTTGTCCCAGAATATGTGGGCAATCTCCCAGATTCATATAGAAAACAATAAAATAACATAACAAGTTCCAATAATTTTTTTCCGGTTAACTATATTAGTGCGTTACAATTTGTGATAACTTTATTATTCTTGATTTTTTTTTATTTACGATTTTAATACACGATTTAGCATTATGTAATACATCAGAAGCCGGAAGGCTATACAAAGAACCATTTCCAAATCGTAGGACTCCCGATCGAAAAACCTTTGAAAGAGTGGATCGTTGTTTAAGGCGGACCGGTAAGAACTATGAAGTTTTATTTGTTACGTATGTGAGCTTGTGAGTGTACGTTAACTGGAATTTTTGTAACACTTTAATACGGTGCCCTGGATATTTTATTAAAAATTTGAAAAACCAGTTTAAAGAGAGTCCAACAATCTTCAATTTTCAACACTAAGGAATGCATAAGATTAGAAGGGGTCCGTGTTGAATTGTTTTTTTTTTTTTTAGTTCAAATAAACCAAAAATATTGTTGTCTTTATCATATAAGGTGCAAAAGAAATGAGAATTATTGTATTAAAACTAGTCCATCCCTGGTGAAATAAATAAGCCAAATGTGTTAAATTGTACCATTTTAAGGAAAGGTAACTGGTATCCACCATATTAAAAAATTATTAACTTACACTAAGTACTTTAAAAGTTATTTAAGAAAACTCGATTTCCGGCGACGTTCTTAGGGGTAGGAAAAATGTATAGGAATTTGTCACGTTATTTTAATGTTTTCTACATAAATTTGAAAGATTACCCACATATTCAGGGACACGCTGTATATAGAGAAAAATGTATAGACAGTAGAGTAACAATAGAAATTAAAGAATAAATATATTAATTCATAGATATTGAGAAATGAGAATATTACAGTAGCCTCTCATGGACATTTAAAAGTATCCTGTAGTTCTGACAAGTATTCTTTTCTGATGTCTGCAATGTTTCATGTTTTCACAAATACCACTTGAATATTTCTATTATTTTAATTACTGAAATGTAGAAAAATGGTATAAGAGTCTTTCCATCATTAGTTCTACTTCTAACTCATTTTGTTTAATTTGTAATTTATTTATTATTGGTTAACTGCAATTACTTTGAGAGTGATATGTTGTTAGTTTTGATTGTTTATACATAAAAAACTGATAAATTTTCACAAAATTAACTGAACCCATCAATATCATCATTGTATACAATATAATTATAACAGGCAAATTATATAACATTTATAAATTTAAAATATATTTAAAGTACGTGCAAATCGTGCAGTAAGATATCTACAAGGTAATTGAACACTAACTTACCGATTATTTTAATATTCACCTTCTAAATAGTTTGTAATTACATACTATAGTCGAGCTGAAATAAATGTCGTAATTTAGAAAAAAAAAAATATATATATATATATATATGACTTTGTCAGTTAGTTTCATGAATACCAACTTTTTATTTTAAAATCACTATGATTCTCCCTATTTTATTTACTACCATCAATATCATTAAAAAGAAAATGAAACACATTAATACACACCAACTTTTATTGAATTTATGCATGCTGGCCATTCGAAATAGTAACAATGATAAGTTAACGTATTTATACATCTAATACATTTTCATGCACACACTTAACACAAAAGCATTACACGCAAATAGTTAATAAATAACAAATATTAACAAAACATGCATTATTATATACAAAAATAATATTTACTAAAAATGATGCAGCGAACACAACATGTGATACATTTTAGAATTGCGGGGTATCTGAAAATTAGTAAAGGGGAAATTCAAGACACACAAAAAAAACTTGTATACATAACATAAAACTTTTACAAAACATGCAGGCTACTGAATAAAGATATCAATTAATTGAGAATAAGTCTTTCATATGGTCATTTCTTAAATGTCTTACAGTTATTATAAAGTATTAAAAAAAACATGTTACCTAGATATATCTAATATCCTATAAATAAAAAATATTGCTTGTAATATATCACAAAATGTATTTCAAACAATATTCAATGTTCTTTTTCTGATATTCTCAGTAACTCATTTTTTCTCAAATTTTTTTTTTAAACATTGATAGTAAGCATTACCTTACTATGTTTAAAGCCATTATAGAAGCAGTCCTTAATATAGTCTGTGTTCCACTCAACCCGTACAAGTGCAATTGTTACCCTTATAAATTGTAACAAGTCATCACAGTGTTAGCAGTTTAATGTACTTAATTCTAATGTATTTGATCTTTCTTTATTAGAAACAATCCTTAGAGTACAAGAACATAATTTTATTTAGCTTAATGAGTTTCAATGAAATCGCATAATTGGGTTGTGTGAGACTAGTATGTTATTTAGAAAAATGATTTAGAATAGAAATTAACTATGAGATGGTGCGTGGGTTGAAGAGAGAATATGCAGATCAGAAGTATCAAACAATAAAGGCGCATCATCAATATGCGTGGTATTAAACAATAAAGATGCAGGCCAGAGCATATCTCAAATTAAAAGGGTACTGTATTCATTCTACCCACATTAGTGTTACCCCTTACTGTCAACCATCAATGTAAATGACTGGAACAGAGCAGGGAAATTCTCCAATCGAATATGGGAGGAAATAGTATTATATTCAGTGATGAAATTCCTTTGTGTTTCTCATATGAGACATGAAGAGACAACATATTTATTATGTGGCTTGTATACAACACTGTTTAAGATATGATATGGGGGTTATTGCCTATAATTGCAGCTGTGACCTATTACTATAGGCAACAGCCCCCATATCATGACCTACTTTCATTTGATTAAACATGAAAACATAGAACTATACACAGGATAGTCTACAATATGCTCTTCTTCAATTTCTCATTATTATCCAACCTTGTGTTCCAATTAAATAATGCAAGACCACATAATGGCAAAAGTAAAGTTAGGCTTCTTAAAAGCTTTCCCAGCCAATCCAATGACCATTATGATCCCTTTACCTCTCCATTATTGATCATGTATGGCATATTACAGGGAGAAAATTTAAATGTATCCCACCTTCCATAAACTCTAAGAGATTTTTCGCCAGGAGAGTCAAGTTGTTTGGGGTAAAATAAATCAACAAAGTATTGATCATCTCATTTGATCTATGCCCGAATTAATGAGTGTATGGCTCATTAGAGAAGGTCCAAATCATTACTGTATTTTACTTGGTTACTCTAGTGTTTTTATCCCAAATTGTTTTGCTGTTATATGAAGTGTTAGGGACCTTGATTTGATCGACGCTAGAGTTTACAATATTTGTCATAACAGCTATAAATCTCTAAAATAATGATTCGGCGAAATGCTTGCAGGCACATATTAATAGAACAGTATATTAATTCCTTTCTTAGCTTTCCTATTAGATACGTCCACTGAAGTTTTATACTAGTAATATATATATTTTTTTAAATAAAAGTTGTTAATTCTGAAACGTGCTTTAGCAAATCAGAAGTGGGATTCTTATCCATACTGACACTGTGGTAGTGCTCTGTGCATCTGAAGTGCATTTGGAACACAACCCCGTATCTCCAGGTATTTCGCAGTATCAACATAAAGAATGACTGATCAATCAACGCATGACAAGCGAGGATCTCGATCACAACCGACGCCATAAAAGTGCAAAAAGACAAGATGTAAACTCAGAGTACAGTATTTTGAAACAAAAACTTGAATTATTAAAAAAATAGATAACAGAAGATATTCATTAAATATCAACCAAATTAAAATATGTTTACTAGATGTTGCATTTTATGCCACTTAGTATAGAATTTTAAAATTGGTGAAACACATCACCATTGATTAACGAAAAATAAATTTGATTGTTGCAGTTAAGGGTCCCTAAGGTAAAATTTGAGTAAAAGTTGCAACTCTTGTCGCAAAATATTTCTTGGAAATGATTCATTATGAATGTGGTCCATAAATTGACAGTATATATGTCATTAACATAATACAGTAGAATATTATGATGCACAATTAAGATATATCATTTTTAGAATATAACAAAAGTATTGCATTTGATATTGTAATATCAGAAAGTTAATAAAACCCAATTGAATAATGAAATAGTATAAAAAAACTGTAATAACAAAGTTGTCATCATAGAAATACGATTATACTCAAAAATCGCTCATGGGTCTACAGTCTAGTTCAATTAGAAAACACCTTGAAAATGTAATAGTATTAGTCTAATTATGCATGCAGGAATACTAGTTTTATTTGAGCAGAAAATAAATATTCTACTTACATTAATATTACTATAACTGGCAAGCTTCATTTGAGCAAGTTGTGAAGCAGGGGTGAGATTCGTGGAGCTGCCAAATGGTGACATCATCGACGAAACGGCTCTTTTTAACTTTGATGGGGTTTTATTGAAGGAAAATGCTCGGCCTACTTTTAACCTAGTCTTTGTTGCAAACTTGAAGGCTTTTGAGAGGGTTCCGTTACTCAGGTCACTTGTGTCTATATCTAACTGATGAGGTTCCAGATAAGCCATGAATTTATCCTGAAATCAAAGCAATCAATTTGATTATGTAATCTATCTGGACGAGACATATTTTTATTAAGAATGATTCTCATGGTGTTACTTTTTGAAAGATTGTTGTGTCCAGAGTATTACAGAACACTGGTGCAGCAATCTTCCAGAAAACAACCCTTCAAAAGTTATCCTCAATGGATTACAAAACGTCGACAATAAGTTCAAGATTGACTCCCCGAATCTACCAGAAAACCAAGAGTGGTTTTGAAGTTACACATGACACGGTCACCCTGAAATTATTTAGATACAGCATATTTCATCCCTTGAGCAGTTTAATGCACTAGGGCAAAGCTCCGAAAGGGTATAAATACTGAAACATCAGCTGTGCTCTTTGAGCTTACAGTGGGTCTTTAGTGAGGAAGTACCATCCCAGGCAACTGTCCTTAGGTGATTTAAAGAATTCCATAATAGACATAGTTCTCTGAAAACAAGAGATTACACGTTTATCGACCCGCATGATGTCAACCAAATTGGGATCATCAAACATTAAAACTAATTTTAAACTAACTCTAAACTCTAATTTCTTTATATACCAAAATATGCTCAGGTTCAGTCACGTTACAAATATTTTCTGGCTTTATGCACTATTCACTAATAAACTCACTCAACTTAATTATCTTTCTTCATGGTTAGTGAACAGTGAATGAATTATTGTTTCGGTTTACTGTGCCACTTCTAATACTCCATCTCTTATAATTATTTCCATTCATGGTTAGAAAACTATAATGAGGTAAACAGAAAGAGTGCACTAATGTAATCCACAAATCTTTAAAAAATCTTTTGAGGCCTTTGGTAAATTGATTCATATGAAATTTTAGGATTTTTGGAATCTTCCCGAAAGGTCGTCAAACTAAGAAGAGTTGCCGTTAATCTACATTTTCTAAGTAATTTATCTACTGTCAGAAGGATACCCATTGTGTCTAGTTACATCCTTAAGGGTGTCATCATTACTAAACAGAAAACTTAACAAAGGATGGACTAGAAAATTTAAACTTGCCATTTTATGTTGATAATGATGGGGGTCATTAGTAATACATACAGTACTGTGAAAAAGTTTTTGGACACATGTAGACTGTTAACAATTTTGTGTATAAAAGTCTGCAAAATTATTATATTTAAATTCAGCTTCAGTAGAAAGTAAGCAATAAGTTTTTCATACATGTACAATATAGAAAATTACGCTGCTGTGACATCTTTGGCCAAATTTCAGTTAAATCGCAAATGTTGATAAACAGTCGGATGACTGACTTGTCGATACCTGCATATTCTCATTTAGGGATAAAACCACCAATTCCAATATCAGCATTCAGTGTATGATAAACTGCTGCAAATAGCACTGTTGTCCGCAGAAAACAAGCTTGATTTACGCAGTAAGGCGTTAAAACTAGCCGAAAAAAAAAGTTAAAAGTGTATTAAACATCGCGAGGAACAATTTTGTATGAAAAAAATGGCTAAAATAAGACTAGTAGATCGCAGTGCCGTAATTACATTGTATAAAGAAGGCCAGAGTGTGCGTATGATTTCCCAAAAATTAAACATTGGTAGGTCTACTGTAGGATACATTGTAACAGAAGATATAAAAAAAACTGGGATAATTAAAAATAGACAAAGAAGTAGACGCCCTAAAAAATTAACATAAGGTGCAGTGCAGTATTTACAATTAACTTCATTGCGCAATAGAAAAGCAAGGAGTAAAGAACTGACATAAAGTTTAAGAAATGCGCAAGGGGTTATTGTCGATTCATCTACTGTCCGTAAGACACTACTAAAGTCAGGACTTCACGGGTGCGTAGCGAGGAAAAAACCACTTCTACGTCGCAATAATAAACAAAAACGCTTAATTTATGCCAGAGAACACAAAAATTGGACAGTCAAGGACTGGAGTCGTGTCTTATGGACTGACGAATCCAAATTTCAATTATTTGGTAGTGCAAGGCGACAATATATATGCAGATGAATACGAGAGGCTTATCATAAACACCGTTTACAACTCATTATAAAACACGGTGGAGGGTCCTTGGTGGTGTAGGACTGTTTTCCTGCTGCAGGAGTTGGAGACTTGGTAAAAATTAATGGAATATTAAACAAAGAGCGATATAGGGATATTCTCAAATGCCACGCAATTCCATCTGGTATTCATTTAATTGGCAAAAATTTTTTTCTGCAACAAGATAATGACCCCAAACATTCATCTAAGCTGGTATAAAAATATTTGTAGGAACAGATTGCACAGAAAAAATTACAATTAATGAAATGGACCCCGCAAAGTCCAGACCTCAATTTAATTGAACATCTGTGGGATTATCTGCATCGAAGGAAGACTGAACGTGCTCCAATATCTACTGCTGAGCTATGGAAAGTCCTTCAAGAAGAATGGAGACAGATACCAGAAGATACAATACAGAAACTAATAGCTAGTGCTCCAAGATGTATCGACTCCGTTCTACATAATAAAGGTGGACATACAAAATACTAATTTTCTGGTCAGTTCTAAAATACATACTTATTGATTTTACTCGAATAAACGTTTTTCTACATCTTCCATGGCTTTACTGCCTGAAGGTATTATTTAACTTTTATTTATATTATATTTTCAGTGTCCAAGAACTTTTTCACAGTACGGTATATCTAAGAGTGGTAGTTTCTTTCCTGTTTACATAAAATTCTAACCTATTTTCCCTATTTCTAATTATTAATACATCAATAAATTCATTATTTCATAGTTCATTATTTTCACTTTCATATGTAAAATTTAACAGATCAATTAATAAATAAAACGAGTAAGGACGAAATCAAGAACGCAGAAACTGAGTGGGAGGGTATCAAGAATAGTCTAGATTCCGCGACTACGGACGTTTTAGGACACGTTAAAAGGGAAGCTAGGAAGCCCTGGATAACGGACGAAATCTTAAACTTAATGCAAAAGAGACGAGGCTACAAAAACAGACGAGATGAAGAAGGACTGAACACTTACAAGTCAATAAAGTGGGAAATCATTAGAAAATGTAGAAAAGCAAAACAACAATGGATAGAGGATAAATGCAAAGAAGTAGAAGATAAGTTGCAAGTAGGTAAGACCGATGAGGCTTACAAAATAATTAAGAGGAATTTCAGGGATATAGGAACAATAAGTAGAAACGTTAGGAGTCAATCGGGGGACATACTGATCGGAAGAGAGCAGAAAGCGGATAGATGGAAGCAGTACTTAGGAAATTTATACGAGGGTCAGGAATTAGGAGAGATATTAGAGGCATAATCTAGCATCGATAGGGAAGATGTAGGAAAACTTATATTGAAAGAGGAATTTGAAATAGCACTAAGGGAGCTAAAGAATAATAGAGCGCCGGGTGTAGATAAAATACAGGCGGAAATTTTGAAATATGCGGGACAGAAAGTAGTAAATAGGATGTTTGAACTGGTAAAATACATATACGAAACGGGCGAGATGCCGGAGGATTATAAGAGGAACATTATCGTTACTATACCGAAAAAGAGAGGAGCCGACAAATGCGAGAACTTTAGAACGATTAGCCTAACTTCCCATGCGTAGAAGACCAATTCGGGTTCAGGCGAAATAGGGGAACTCGCGAAGCTACTCTGGCGCTAAGAGTAATGTTAGAGAAAACAATAGAAAAAGGAAAGAACGCTTATATAGGATCTGTAGACTTAGAAAAAGGTTTTGATAATGTAAGATGGGAAAAAATGTTCGAGATACTAAAGAGCGCGGGAATGAAGTATAGAGATAGGAGAGTAGTACACAATCTATACAAAGAGCAAACTGCTGTTATAGAAGTAGAAGGGGAAAAAAGGGAAGTAGGTATTAGGAAAGGAGTAAGACAAGGATGTACGCTATCACCACTAATTTTTAATCTGTACATCGAAGAGGCGATTAATGTGGTAAAAGATAGAGTGGATTTCGGGATTAAAGTACAGGGACAGAAACTAAAAATGCTGAGATTCGCGGATGATATAGCAGTATTAGCATCTAATAAGGAGGAATTAGAATCAGCATTGAACGAATACGGAATGAGGGTGAATAAAAACAAAACTAAAGTGTTAGTGTGCAGAGGGCGCGAGAGCAGAGCAAAAACGAAAGTACAAATTAATAATGAAAGATTGGAGAAAGTTAAAGACTTCACTTATTTAGGAAGTAAAATAAATTGGGATGGAAGAAGCGATAAAGACATAAAACAAAGAATAGCGCAGGGTCGAGTAGCTTTTAACAAAAAGAAAGCACTTTTATGCTCGGGGGTAATAAACTTAGAAACAAGGAAGAGATTTTTGAAAACATATGTATAGAGCACGGCACTATACTGTTGCAAAACCTGGACGGTAGGGGAAGCAAGTAGGAAGAAATTAGAAGCTTTTGAGATGTGGTGTTACCGAAGAATGATGAAAATACCATGGACTGATAGGGTTAGAAACGAAGAAGTATTGGAGAAAGTCGGCGAGAAAGGAAGTATGTGGAAAAACATAAAGAAGAGAAGAGATAGAATGGTAGGCCACTTGCTGAGACATGGGGGAATAGTCCGCGATATTTTGGAGGCAGAAATAGGAGTGAGGAAAGGCAGAGGTAGGCCTAGATTAGACTACTGCTCGCAAATAGTAAGGGATATAGGTTGTAGCACAATTAGCGAAATGCGTAGGTTAGCACAAGATAGGAGAAGCTGGAGGTTAGCGTCCAACCAGTCTTAGTACTGACGACCTAATGATGATGATGTAAAACTTATCAATTCATAACGGTTGTTTAATTTTGAAACAAAACTATCTATATATCTGTCTGTATCAAAACTATCTATTTTCATAGTATCAAAAACAGCAAAAATATCATATATTAGAACTTATGCTCTAGGAAAATATAAGAATTCTTAGATTTCTGGGTTGGGACATAAAATAGTTTGCAATAATGGGGGATAGGGAGTTACCCATTGCAGGACCTTCATGTTGTACAAAATATTCATTATTGAATATAAAACAATGTCGACTCATACAAGAATTAGCTAGGACATCAAAAGATTCAAATTGAAAATAACAAAAGATTATTATGGAGTAAGTTGCCAAGATTATAGTCAGAAGTATACTAGGAAAACAAAAAGAGCAATTGTAACTGGGTTTGAAGAGCACATGGCCCGTTTAAAATATGGAAGATTAGAAAAATCTTCCATTGCCCAATAGGCTTTCGATGGAACAATCATTAAGGTTGTCACACATGAAATGTCCGTTTTTTAGAACAGGAAATAAATGAAAAAATTTACTATTAACAAATCACATATGCAGACACCGGTGCAAAAAGGAGGCTGCTCCATATATTTACGATTTTTCGTTTTTAATCGCTATAAGATAATTAAAAGGCGCTCAATCGATCGGTGAAAAAACGAGGCAGCTTCGTTAACTCGTAAGGGAAATATAATGAATATATAGATACCTCCTTATTGGATTCGGTGCAAAAAGGGGGCAAATCCGGAGCTGCCTCGTTTTTGCATGGAATGAATAGTTCATAGTAGCCGCTTGGATCCAACACCTGCAACGTGGAAAACGCCGCGTCGCCGTAGAGTTTAGTAAGTTATTAACCACCACGAGTGCACGTTGATATTCCGTGCATTTTGTGAAATTTAGAGTTTGTCGAACAATATAGTTTTTGTAAAATGTCGGCTAGCAATAGTCCAAGCGAACAATTTGACGATTGTGACGAAAAGGTGAAAGAAAAACAGGCAAAAACTGTAACTGTAAATTCAAATGTTTCAAAAAAAAATAAACAACACTGCTAAGCAAGATATTTTGACAATCTTTAATAATATTGCTAACAAAGAGAAACAGCACATTTCTAGGAGGACAAATAGTTATAAAAAAGGTTGCCAGATCTAGGCCTAAATTGGGTGGAGGACTAAAATATTCTTGTTCCTGTGAATATAATATAGAAACCGGCACAACTTTAAACAGGGTTTGTAGAAATGTTTTTTGTTCGTTATATGGCGTTAATAATGCAGCTATTCGGCCAGTGCCTTACTTAAGGACTTGTTCACTCTTCAGAAACATGGCATAACATTTACTTTACCCCCTTCTACATTACTCCTCTACTCTGGACCATTACCACTTAAGCACCTCAAATACCTAAATGTGAAAGAACTTGCAACAAAATATATGCCTTCTAACCGTGTCAAGGAGAAGAACAAGAACCTACTCAGCCAGAAGGAGATAACTTTACAGATAATTAGTTTGTGTTTATTTATTACTTTTGATAACATTTTGTTAATAAATCGCAATGAAATTTGTGTTTGACATTTTTCTTTACTCTCCGGTGCAAAAAGGGGGCAGTTCCAACGTTTTCTTTTTAATATTGTTATCTAATCAAATTCCAAAATGCGTATTTTGTGAATATATTATGTATTAAGTACTAGAGTTTAATCCTACATATGAATAAAATATATAAATTAAAAGAATTCATAGTAAAACAGTTTTTTGCTTCTCCTGAAAAAATTACTAAAATGGAGTTGCCTCCTTTTTGCACCGGTGTCTTCATATACTTATTCACTTCATACACTTATCGGTGTATTCAAAATATTTTCCATCTTTTCCAACACACTTTTACTATCAACTAACCAAGTTTTCAATACCAGATTTGAAAAAGTTTGAATTATGAGATGAAACAAAGTCAGAAAACGGTTTTTAAAAATAATTGCAAACATTTTTCCGCGCATAAAGCTATCCAAGGTCCGAAAAAAAGTGGTAGTCTGGTAAACCAACGACGGAAAGAAGAAAAGTTTGGCGAGTTCTTTCGTTAGAACTCACCAAAATCTTGATTAACATTCCTTGCAGCCTGGGTAGCAGACTGACCAAGTTTGAACTTGAAAAAAATACCCAAAAATCGTGTCTTTCCGTCATTTAAAACGAAACTAAAATCTGAATGTCTATTTGGAAAGCAAACAAACATTAGTAAACAGAGAATTAGCAAGTGTTTGTTACAAATTGTAAATATTTTGCTGAAAATCAACGGGAAGCTCTTTAATCTTCTCTGTAATGATTATCATTTAAAAAATCAGATATTTCACCTGATGTAAAATATACTCTAGTAACTTGAAGGTAGTGAAAAGTATAGCCAACAAAAAACTATTATATGCCACAGAAAGTATTAAGATAACTAAATGTGATCATGGCCTGAACAAAAGCAAGGACCATCTACCTAATAATCCGTTATTTTGATTCATACAGTAATGAATCAGTGAATCGAATGTTTATCTCATTACGATTCACTAACCATGGATTAGGTACCTACTACAGGGAGTGGCAAAATAAACCAAAACAAATTATCTCTTCACTGTTCACTGGCCATGAAGAACTCTAGTTAAGTTGAATAAATTTATTAGTGAATAGTGTATGAAGCCGGAAAATATTCATATAACAGTTTACTGAATCTAAATAAATTTTGGTATACATAGAAATTAGGGGTAATTTAAAATTAGTTTGAAGCATTTCCCGATGATATCAACTTGGCTAATACAGAACAGGGTATTTTGATTCTATTCTGACAAATGAATACACGATGCCCTCCATCGGTAACTTCACAAAAAAAAAATGAGCTGAAGAGGACTATATTCTCAGGAAAATTCCTATTCCTAGCTCAAATCCTATATATGATTTGAGCTCCTTTTCTTTACTTGTAACTCAATACAAAATTTCAGGGTGGTCTCCGTATTTATACAGAAATCCATATTGATTGAAAGTGATATCACAGAAAATACATAGTTAATAAAATTAATTTCTATTTTATTAAAACTATTTTTGTATGGTAATGGTTAACGCTTTTATCAGTGTATCAATTTGATCTCTTTATCCCTACATTTTAGGTATTTTTCAAACACATTAGAAATCTTTTACTTAGAACAGACATATTTAGGATTTTTTTTACCCTTACTTAATGTTGACCTATTTCTGCTACCAAGTCCTAGTACTATCGTCAGGAGACGAGCTATTCCCAACCTAGAAAAGTTGTCAAACCCCCACTTTTGTAATAAGGTAAGGATATTTTACTTGCATAACATGTAATAGACAAGAAACCTACGGTTTAACATCCCATCCGAGAGATGGTATGTCTTCTACACAGACCTCACCTAAGTTTGTGTAGTTTCTGTGAATCTACTGACATACAAGGCACTGACATACAAGGCACTGACATAAGAAGTTGTGAGTCTAAATTAATTATAAATTAGTCTAATTAATAGACGAACCAGCTTGCCCATTCTAATAGTAACTGTGCTGGCTGTTGCTCAACTTTCTTGTGATTGATCATCCAGTTAGTATAAGCTCCTGTTGGCCCCATGTTAAGAATTCATGATGATAGAAATGCATACGTTAAAAATAAATCTGACAGATTCGTATAATTTTGCTATACAAGTTTCTTAAAAATGAAAATAAACTGTTTTACCTAGGGACATATGGAAATTGCAGATTTATTGATTCATAATGACTTTTTGTCTATCACATAGTTGGAAACCTGGTCATGTCACTTCAATATCTGATAAACTTTAGGAAATAAATTTTAACTTTAATAAACCTTGCTTATTGATTGTGTCTAATATGTATATGCGTATTTGCACACAATGCATGTAAACATTTCTAATTTCAGCTCAAATTATTAAAAAAACAAAAAAAAAATAGATGTGAATTGGTGTGAATTATTTTCTATTGAAGAACCTTGAAGGATATCTATTATCATTAAATGACCGTTTATAGATTTAGACAGAAAAAAAAGTTATATAAGGATATAACTATGTAATTCATAGTTAGCATTATTCAATTATATACTGTTTTCTGGGCAGATCTATCACATTTTAATGAGTTACAGACATGCATGGAGACAGGCATTTAGATAACACTGCATGACTGCAGAAACTGCATAGCTGACGAATTAAACAGCCATATTTCAGTCCTCGCTGAATTACTACTAAAGATACTCTCAGTAATGAAAACATTTCTTGAAGCACAATATCTTGGACTACACAGAAACTGAAAAGGTGTTCAGTTCAGGAAATAATATAATTATAATTTACAATATAGTTTCATTTGAATTTGTATGACTCAACCCTTTAACACGGAGAGGTTTTGAGCCTAGCCAGCTTGCTGTGCATAGACAATTACCCTACAGAAGATCTACACTAGCACACACTGTTTGAAGACTGTTTCAAATTTATTTTTCACATGATCAGCAATATGTTCTGATAATTAGTAAATACAATAAATAAAATCTATGAAAATAATTTCACAGATTTAAAAATAATGGCTAATACACTGATTATTATTCAAATAAAGTTGTGAGATCTACACCCTTATTGAATAGTAAATTCCTGGAAACTGATTATGAATGCTCTTTAGGTCTTCCCCCAACAGATTCAGGTATTTGAATGCCTGCCGAGATTGTGGAACAGAGATTGTCGTGTTTGAATTGAGTGTGTCGATTATAGCCTTATGTCTTCAAAATTAATGTAATAATAGGTTGTCATCTCTTATCAGATGCTCTAATGCAGTGTTTTTCAACCTGTGGGTCGCGACCCCCTGGGGGGTCGCAAAGCCTTTATAGGGGGGTCGCGAGAGGTCGAGAGAACTAGGTACTTCAGTAAAAAAATCAATAAACTTTAAAAAGATAGATATATTAAGACATAGTTAACAAAAGGATACTCGTAATGTTATTCATACAAATTAACAAAAAATAAAATCTTCGACTACTCGTTCATTTTAATGTGAAGGTTGCGCTTGTTTTTGTTCAATCAATTTCTACCATCGTGGATCCGTTTTTGCAACATTAAGTATTAAATCGTTTTCCAAATTTAAGCGATTTCTTTGTTTACTTTTTATTTGGGCCATTGATGAACATGTCAACTCGCACAATTACGAGGTAGCAAATGGAATCACCACTTCAAAGCCTCAATTGTTAATTCTGGGTATTCTGTTTTTCTTTTTAACCAAAAGGTATCCAAATTTTCAGACTTGAATTCCAAGTGCAACATCCCATCGGCAGATAATTCCAGCAGATTCTCTTTGAGCTTAGTTACCAAATTTGCCTTATTTATAGCTGCATTTAAAAACGGATTTAAGATCCATCTTTGCCCAATGTTATCCGATGATATCTTTTGCACTGAGAAGTAATGACACAATTCTTTCTTCAAATTATCTAACACCATTTTCATACCAGATATATATGAATTGATGTTTATCTCACTTCCGACTTCTTCAATGAGAGACTGTGTCGACGAAAATGAATCAAAGTTGTTTTGATTTATAGACGATGACCACAATTCAATTTTTTTGTAAAGCCATGGAGTTTGTCTTTTGTTGTGATAACATTTTCATCCCGCCCTTGAAGACTTTTATTGAAATTATTTAAATGCTCAAGTAAGTCAAAAAGAAAAACTACTTTCAAAAGGAATTCAGGGTCAGAAATGAATTCGGAGTAATCTGACTTGGCTTGCGGTAAATATACTAAAATTCAGCGCGAAGTTCCATAAGTCTGGTCAGTACTTTGCCTTTTGATAACCACCTTACCTCTGTATGGTAAAACAAATTTCGATGGAGTGCCTCTATATCTTCACAAATGATTTAAAACAATCGAGTCTGCAACACTTTTCCTTTAATCGAATTTACAATTTTAATAATAATATTTAGAACTTGACTGTAATCTTGTGGCAAGGTTTTGGCTGCAAGAGCTTGGCAATGAAGAAAGCAATGCATCCAACAAGTGTTTGGCATCTGTTCTTTCAGTCTACCAATAAATCCACTCTTCGCACCAGTCATGGCTTTTGCTCCGTCACTACAAATAGCAATGCATTTTTGTGCCCAATCGATATTCATATCGTGCGTAGCTTCAAGGAACATGTCATGCAAGCACTGACCTGTAGTATTTGTGGGAAGTGCCTTGCAAAATAGTATTTCTTCCATTAATTTTTCATCGGATTCAAACCGCACAAAAGCTACAAACTGTGCACAATCCGCAATATCCGTCGATTCATCCAATTGCAAGGACACAAAAGAACTTTTTTTATTTTTTCTATGACTTGATCATGAACGTCAGTCGCCATATCGCTTATCCTGCGTTGAATGGTATTGTCAGAGAGAGCTTTTGAGCTTTTCGACCTCTTGTTTGCCAAACATAATATCTGCTATATCTAAAGTTGCTGGTAAAATAAAATTTTCGGCAATAGTGTGAGGTTTTCCTGCTTTAGCCACATGAAAAGCTACTCGATATTTGTACTATAGCACTTTTTTGATGTTCAAGAGCTTTTAATTTTCGCTCAAAAAATTCCAGGGGTTTATTTTTTTTTATTAGGATGTTTTGTGTTTAGGTGGCGTACCAACTTCGATGGCTTCATGCTTTCTCTTGACAAAGTTTCAAAGCAAATTACGCACTGCGGTTTATTCTCAATCACAGTAAACCCAAATTTCAAATAATTGTCATAAAGACGTTTTTTCTTTATTCCAGTACTCCCGCTAGAAGTTGATGGTTCTGATGATCTTTTCAGGAATTTATCCATTTTTAATTATAACTAACAACTCAAATAAATACATAAAACAAGTGACTTGCGCTCTTCAAACAACTTTACTAAACAGCAGACGACACAACCGCGCGTGTCTCACGCTCACAAATAACTCTACAATTACTGCAAGCTCCAAGGCACCTTAAACACAAAGTCAAACTACAATTACACCAAGGCACCTTACACACAAAGTTTAAACGTCCCACTTACAAAACCGAATCGCTTCCGAATCGTTTCCATCTATCACGGTGTCGCTTCTGAGTTTATTCCAAACTCAACTGCCGTGGCCGCGGTCGACCGCCCTATTTATAGGCCAGCCGGCCAGCACACTCTAGCGAGTCATCTCGAAGCGTAACGAAACGTCTCGAACCTTGTGGACCTATCGCGCGAGCCGTGGAGCTCGCGGGGCTGTAGTAGTTCCGAGTGTTACCAACAGATGGCGTAATAATGTGTTTATGTTTGTTTGTTAAATATCAATTGGCCACGTATTCGATATAAAATGATGTGTTTTACGTACTTAATTACTGTATATATTTATATCCGAATCCTAATAACGCAAACGCATAAAATTTTTGTATGGATTAAATATTTCTAACATACATGAAAAAAAGCTAAGGGTTGGGGGGTCGCGAAATATTTTTTGATACTATGGGGGTCGTGTCATGAAAAAGATTGAAAAACACTGCTCTAATGTATTCAAAAGTTTTCAGCTAGATGGTGCTCTTTAAAATATATATTATGTTGACTATTACTTTATCAACTGTGAGATCTCTAACAATTTCTATGATTCTGCGAGTACATGTGTAAAGCATATGATGTATAATAAATATATTTCTATAGTTTCATCTATTTTTTATGCCATTCTGCAATCTACAGATACTTTCTTATGGTGCGTATCCATTATGTTCGCACTCCAATGGTGCTTCCCGCATTTGCAACTGCTCCAGTAATGGATACGTTCCCTACTAGAATTTATTATACAAACAAAAATTTTTATATTTTAGACAATAATTTAGATATTCGCAAAAAATTTCTATGATGTCCACTCAATTTCTGTGATTTAAGATCCAATAAAAGTTTATTTTTGCGTCTATACTTATAAAGATTGGCCTCCCAAAACCGAGGAGGTATTCTACAATCTTCTACAAGACAATGAAGTAAAATGTATGCTCTACTAGCTACCGATGCTGGGAACACCATGTTCATTTAACGCTCAGATGAAAACTGCGGAGCAGAGATGTTTCTTATAGGTTCACAACAGTGTCTCCACTGGAGCAGTTGCAGATGCGCGGAGCACTGTTGGAAAGGGAACTTAATGGATACACACCTTTATGTGCAGCTGCATAGGTTAGATATAGTGATATACGTTATTTGTTATTGTCCAAGTTGAATTCTGAATTATTTTCAAATATGTGATGTATAGCACTGTTGTGAAGTATAATTAGCACTAAAATGTGTGAAGAATTTCTAGTCTTTAATAATAACTTTGTTGTAAGGCAATATACTGCAAATAAATTAGAATCAACTTGAGGATTACAATTAAAATATATAGAACAGTGGACTGTGGAAGAACCATTGCCAACAATTACTTTACTGATATTAGCCAACTTAACTATTAACAAAACTTGAATTAAACAATTCCTATTTTACACCTTGTTGAAATTATTAAACTACTACCATACAAAACAAAAGTTTAATTAACCTACATATAAAGGACTTTTACTTCAGTAATGTTAAACAAATCATAATTGTAATTCAAACTCAATTATAACTTTACTAAGTGTGGCTTGCTAATATTAATGTCAACGTTTTGCAACATTGAAGATTGTTGAGATTTCACATGAATCATGTAATAACAAATGGAGGTTATATTAATTATTTACGTTTTTTTTTATAGTATAGATCAAAAAGGCAATTTCAAGCAATATCAGTGTCAAACGTGATTTTGAATAAATACATATGAAAGCAATTTAGGTCATGTTCAGTGTATCGCAAACTAAATAGAAAGGAGTTTTGGAAAACTGTAATCTTTTTTTATTGACAGTAAAATAGTGAACGACTTTATATGCATAATTCAACCTTTGTTTCTACTGTATAAAAAAAAATGTGCAAATAGAGAGAGAAACATCATTAAAGAAAGAAAATAAATCACACAAAATATTCCAATGATAGTGTCACAAAAAATTAAGTCAACAACCCAATAGAAATTAAATTTTATTTTTAAATAAATAAGCAGCATATCAAATCTTAATGTATCTGCTTTATTCTTTTTACAAAAAAAGAAAATAGATCTAATATTATCGCCAACTTTCGAATAACAAAAAAATAAAAATAAAAATTACCTATTGTTTAATATTTCTTTCTATAACCGTTTTTTAACTGGGTAATTCACTGTTTCACGTTTATAAGTATAACTCAATTACAAGTACTACAACTACTAAAAATACAAATGAAACGTCAATGAAATAATGTGATCCATAATTTCATCAAATATATATGAAGAAATATTACTTACTGCATCAGCTGTACATGCATTGTTGGCCATCTGCCTGGTGAGAGTTTTCAAAAAGGCCATTTTGTCTGAATCTTCATCAGCCATCGCAAAAGAATAGAGTCTCTCTTTAATCTCGTCATTATTTCTACAAACTAAACTAAAAACCTTCTGGCAATCCTCTGTCTCTTTAATATCTATCACACGCTTGATAGTATTGAGAGCCATAAGCTTCACGTGTTTATAAGGTTTCGTCAATGGTTTGTTTTGTAAGCTGCCACCCCCAGAGGGGCTCTTCAAACTGTTGAATGATTTTGATTTCTTCTTGCACACTTCTAACTGGTCAGAAAATAAAAAAAGGACGAGATTGTTACCTTTGCTTGATAAGCCTTCGGATGATGAAAGTTGTATTACTTCAGATTTTGCTATAAAACTTCGATGCGAAGATACAAGACCCGGCTAAAAAGTATATGTTTAGGTTAATGGAGTTTTAATTGATATACTCTCAAAATAATTTATCAAATTTGTATTCATAAATTATTCAAGTCCCGATTTGCTGTAAAACAGTTCACATTCACTTAAGCAGATAAAAAAGATCGTCCTGCATTAAATAAAACAACAAATAAATTTGAAATTTTATGTATTCCATGCTTTTGTTTATATATTTATATAATATAAATTAAAGATTTATAGTCAATATTAGCCATTTAACACTTATAGTACTTATATAAGTACAGTTTAACAGTACTTATATAAGTGATGCATTGGATATGTGCCGGATTTACACTATACTCCGGTTTCAAAATAGTGGGCAGTAAGGTATAGTATAAGGTATATAAATCGCCGGGACCGGACGTAATTTATCCGGTACTTCTGCAGGAAGCAGAAGAGATAATCCTCGGTCCACTCATAAGGATCACCAGGGCCAGCTTGGCACTGAAGATGGTCCCGAAAGTGTGGTTAGGCACAAGGGTTGTTTTTATACCTAAACCGGGCAAAGTCGGATACACGTCCCCTAAGGACTTTCGGCCGATTAGCCTTCCTTCATTTTTACTAAAGACGGCCGAACAATTAGTTGACAGGTACCCTCGGGATACTGTCCTAATAGAGAGGCCGCTTCAAGGGAACCAGCATGCTTATCAAACTGGTAAATCAACAGAAACAGCTCTGGATAAGGTTGTGTCATCGATACGGTCACAACTGGACTCCGGAGGATACGTTGTCGGCACCTTCTTTGATATTGAAGGAGCCTTTAACTTTACATCCAGGGAGGTGATTAGCGGAGCACTAGGCAGATGCTACATCCCCAGAATAATCGCTGAATGGATAGACCATATGTTGGGAAACAGACAGCTTACTGCCGATAAAGGCAAGACTACCATCGAGGGCCGGGTCGACTCGGGCTGTCCACAGGGAGGGTATTGTCCCCCCTTCTGTGGTGCCTAGTAGTAGATGAGCTGCTTGAAAGGTTAAAGGATTACCAAGTAATTGGCTACGCCGATGACTTAATAATAATAACGAAGGGCCCTTTCCTGGAGCCGATTCTCGATATAATACAGGGAGCTTTAAACAAGGTTGGGAATTGGTGCAGGGAGAGGGGACTCTCGGTCAATCCCTCTAAAACTGAGGTGATGGTGTTCACCAAGAAATATAAGTGGAACAAAACATGTCCGCTGAAACTTGGTGGCCAAGAACTAAGCTATAATAGCGAAGTGAAATACTTAGGAGTAATCCTGGACGGGAAACTGTCATGGGGAAAACATCTAAGTTACATATGTTGCAAGATCACAGCGACACTTTGGCAACTGAGAAGAGCCATTGGTAATAGCTGTGACTTAAAACCGGGAACCATGAAATGGGTGTATGAGGCAATTATTAAACCCAGACTGACGTATGCAGCACTGGTCTGGTGGGAGAGAGCCTGTTTAAAGTCGGAAGCCAACCGACTTAACAAGTTAAGAGGATTGATTCTTAGAAGTATAACCGGAGCCCCAAGATCAACACCGATCGAGGCGATGGGGATACTGACGGGGATACCACCTCTTGATGTCATCCTGAAAGCGGAAGCCGCAAAGGCAATGCACAGGGTGGGAAACATGAATAGGAAAGTAAGGGACCTGAATAGACTCTCAAGAGAGCTAGCTGAGGAGGGACTCCTATGGATGCCCTCTGACAGTACGGGTGTCCACTTCCTGTTTAACAACAAATATAAGATCACCCTCACCAGTAAGACCGACTGGATGGAGGGTCGAGCTGGATTGCCGCTCAATGGAGACATCTGGTACACGGATGGAGCCAAGAGTGGGAACAGAGCGGGTGCGGGGGTGTACACGCGACGCGACGGGATAGGTAAAACCTTCCCCTTGGGCAAATACACTACCGCACTCCAGGCTGAGCTAGTTGGAATTACATACGGTGTTATGGGGACCGACCAAAATTGGACCCAGAAGACTGCTCGGATAGCAGGGCAGCGTTGGCAGCCCTGAATTCAGCAACGACAAAGTCGAAGCTGGTCTATAATTGCTATGAAGCATTGAACCACTTGGCAGGGAAGGGACCGGTGGAACTCTTATGGATACCTGGGCATAATGGTATTAAGGGAAATCTAATTGCAGATGACCTTGCCAGACTAGGGACCAGGGAAAACCTCTATAGACCAGAACCTGCAGTAGGAATAAGTCGGAATCTGATCAGACACCGCATCAATGGCTGGGCAAGAGACCAGCACAATAAAAGATGAAGAGGAGTAAGGGGTTGTCGAATAACCAAACTCTTCATCGAATACTCAGAGATTGAGCAATGGGGCCCAAGAATTCATTAAACTGGACAGGCACAAAGCCAAAACCCTGATGGGAATCATAATGGGCCACCATAGTAGCCTGAATGCATATAAGCACAAGCTGAGGCTGAGTGATAGCCCGGCCTGCAGATACTGTAAAGAAAACGAGGAAACCTCGATTCATCTTCTTTACACCTGCCCCGCACTGGAGGAGAAGTTGTATCTTATATTAGGGACCCCTGGTATCCTAGAGGAGGCGAGGCTTAAGGCGGGGGACGTGCCTAAATTGCTCCTTTTATGGGATAGCATTTTTGGATAATGACCCGGATAAGAGGGGATCGCCAAGGGACTACCCATGCGATCAGTGGCTGATGAGGCCCAAACGTATATAATATAATAATAATAAAAGGTATGGAACACTATTTTTATGAGCTGGTAATACGATTCAACAATTCTCGTGTCTATTTTATGTGTACATTTTAAAGACCACTCCCTGTACTTTGTGATCTCTGCTCTTTAGTAGGGAGCAAGACCAGGCACACGCCTTGTCTGATGCACATGTTGCGAATTATTTACTGCCTACAATTTTAAAACCAGACCATATATGATAGTGTGGCCTTCAAGAAAATCTAGGCAAATCTCTGCTTGGCCAGATATTATGAAAAAACATCCGATAACAGTGTATACTAACATTAGTTGTTTTAAAAAATAAATTCAAAAATGTTATTAAAATATTTCTGTTCTGTAGTAATATTTCAAATTCGTGAGTTTAACTTTATTAAATGCAGAATGGTCACCAAATTTACAAAAGCATTTTCACCATTTAAGTGAATTTACAGTGGAAGTTATATTTATATATAACTACCATTATTTACCTTCATATGTTGCAAATGTAAGTTTAGTATTAAAAAGTAAATACCCTTGTTAATTTTTTTGCCTTATCTATATATTTTTAAGGATTTCATACTACTAGGTACACGAGGAATAAAATCAGCTTAGTTGCCAACTAAATCAGTTCAAATTAAAGTGTTTATATTATAACTCTAGAAAAAAAATATTATTTACAAAGTAACATTACATAGAAAACTTAACACAGTACAATATTTAAAGACTTTTTTTCCATATTATTCATTTTAATAAAGTTTTTTAAACTAAAAAAAAAATTAATTTTATTTTTATCTACTATATAATTCAAATAAAAACGTGATACACTCTTATTTGTTGGTATCTTAGAAATCCTTAAAAACATTCTCATACCACAAATACTTACAGGACAATTGTCAATATCGTTGAAGATGTTGAATAATGTGACTTGCCCTTCCGCTTTCCTTTTGTCTTCATTTATATGTGTCATAACTTCTCTAAGAGCTGCCAGTGCCTGGTCTAAAGCAGAATGGTCCGAGTTTGATTTCGATGTGTGTTTTAAAATATCTGCAATGAAATCATATAAAATAATACTAAACCTTTATATACATCATTGCGCATAAAGACTGTCAAACAAACGTATCATAAAGGTTTTACTATTGTGCACTGAACTTAAATATGTACAATAAATTACCATTTAATAACAAACTGATACTCCCAAGCCTCTGTACAGGTCTAATCATAAGTTCCTGTAAACTCTGTCTCCCACATTCGGGCCTTGTCTGACAAGCTTTCAAAAAAGCATGAAATCTAGGTTTATTTTGGTCACATTGTGCTAACACCTCTTTCATCTCCTCGAAATAGTTAATAAAAGGAGGATAAGCCTTAAGCAGTTCTGTTGAATATTTTACAATTATATTTCCTATACTACGATCTTCCGTCCAGTGTGCTGAGGTCCACCGAAATTCATCCAGCATTTTTACATGTGTTTCGTATATTGAAGGTAATTTCCCGAAAATGAGATTCAGTTCTGTATTATTAAGTAAGGCTTCATCATCCGGCATATCCTCTAGGTGTTTTTTGAACATCTAACAGAAATAAAATAAGGCATCATCAACTACTCATCATGAATTTCCTATTTAATTTACCATGATATATGTTTACTGTTACATCCGTTAAAATTAAATTAATATCAGCAATCGATACAACTAATTAGTGGAACATATTTTTTAATTATGGATAATATATATATATTGTATTAATTGAATTGACATGTTCAATATTGTATATCTAAATGAATTCTATAACTTGCACTAATCACCACAAAGCGGAAAATTTGTAGTCTTAATATTGAACAAATTTTATTTGCCTTGAACTAAAAACCCAGTGGCGTGCAATTCCATTGGTATCAAACTTTAAAATACAAAAACTATCGTATGTCTATGTAAAGTAATGTCACACGCTAGGTGCATAGAAATACATACTGTGAGTGATATACAATGCTGTGCGAAATGTGATCTATGCCGCGAGTACTAGTCACAAATTAAACTTTAAGAGTGAGTGGAGTCAGTTCAAATTTAATATTTTCAAATTTAACAAGTTCATTGTTGTATTAAATGTGGTGGGGTATTATATTTCATAGAATTTTCTAATTTATTCATAAATTATATTCATGGATCACTTACTGTATGAAACTTTTTTATTTGCTATATGATTTTTTTAAAAGTACCATTCCCAGTGAATCAATATACAGTTTTGTATGTTGCCTTTGCCTTTCCATTCTGTAAGAACATGGTGGAGCATGATTATAGGTTAGCTGTTGTCACACTGATAATTTTGAAGTAATTTGACAAATTGTTTTAAGCATACAAGATGTCGTCTAGAATATTTGAGAATTTAATCGAGTATTGTGCTCCAGTCTTTTACTGTACCAACTATAATAATTTATCAAAAATAATTTTACCATGCTCATTATGGCAGAATATATCACAGAATGTTTACTTTTTGTATGTTTTAATAATTATGGATTTAAAAAAAAAACTCAAATTATAAAACCACAATTTCGACATTAACATTGTTGAAACTTTTTGAGATATTTTATTGCATGAAAACTTTAAAAGTCACTAATAATTATAATTGATTTAAATTGAACAGATCAAATATAACATCAAATATCAGAAATGATGCTAGTCAAATATGAATATTTACTATTTTTAAACAGAAGCCACACAATCTTAGATCTTTCCTTGTTTACTTACTGCTAATACATCAGCATATGCTGCATAACTTATATGACCGATTAACACAACTGTAATAGCATCTTTCATCGCTCATCACTTTTTCCAACCTTAATTGGTATTATTTCAAAATTCATTAGGAATGTCTGATTATGATATATTAATAATGTGTGCCCAAACTTACAATGGCTCTACTGTAACACATGATTTTCTGGTTTTTTACATCATGTCTCTATATCATCAAGTATACCACGTTTCTGTTACATTTCTACACATTTCCAGCTGTATTCCTCATCTGTTATTTTTATTAATGTGTACACCTTCATATTACTTTGTGATTTGATTTTTTTATGTATATTGTCTATAAATTTAAATTATTTTTTGGGTTTGAACGAAGGTTGCAGTTTTACACATATAATACTGGGGAGTGTAAAGAACTTTTCAGAATCCGGTAATGGTTATACAAGTTACGATAGTTTTGTCAATAATAAATATGTCCAAGAAATATGCATTTCATGTCCAAACATTACTTTTTGTCATTAAACACTCTGACACAACATATAGTACACTCAGATATAGTACGCTCTGTATCAGCAAACCCCTACTTCATACACCTACGTCCGATTCATCCAAGTCATTCAAAGTTTTGTATTTTGCGCTTGATATTTCATTCATTAATTATTATTGACAGGAATATTGAGAGATGGGTGCTAACTCAGCAATATTCATTTTTCATCATTTTTCTCCGTATTTCCTCATTTCATATCACATAGCTGAGCAAAAACTTTGTAATGAAATGTACAATATACACAGCATGCCAGTATTTTCGAGTAAATAATGCATGTTTTAGTCTAGGGCACACATCTCTAACTAAATTTAATCGCACGGTTAAAGATATACATGTTCCACTTTTAGCTAATCACTAAACATAAAGTACTGAAAAGCTGATTATTACAATACGTACCGTCATAATAGTATGCAAAATATCTACATAATTAGTCTCTGTTTGCAACAATTCTAAGAAAACTTGATGTCTAGCAGTTAAACCTTTCCTAGGAGTATCTACGACAGCCTCGGCACCATCCAAAATCTCTTTATTCGGACTACTGGTGGAATCTAGAAATGAACCTGACACTGACAGTAGTCCAGCATCACTAACTGATGATCGTCGCTTATTTAGTGCAGGTGATTGTTGGTGAACTAAGGACGATAGTGTGTCATGCAACCGTTTACGTTTTCTTCTACTGGCACTACTAGGTGTGGTGGCATGGGAATCCCTTCTGGCATTTGGAGAAAGCACTTGTTCAATATACTACAAAATAAAAGTTATCAGTTTACAGGTGGTGGTTAAAAATAAAATGTTATTGAAAGGCAGTTCTTCATATAATTCTGAAAATTTCTCATATATTACTTCTATGCTATAAAGAAATTGGTACAGCAGAATTGATCTATGAGTACGAATTTTGTGCCAGTAAATATATTTGGCTATTTATATTTCTCAGTACACTATGTATATTTTGCCAGAACAGGTACAGGTAAATTGCATTTGACCATGTTCTGGCCTAAATCATTCTAGACATTTATACTTTACAACTTTACTTGTTTTTATCTTTAACATATCATTTGTAAATAGACCTGTATATTTTGTTGCACCCACTAGGAGTAGCCAACTACTTTGCATCCGGTTTGGGGTATGATGGTGTATCGATTGAACAAGTATTTCTTGCTGAATTAAATCAGATGACATGGCGCCAGTAGCTAATATATGTTTTCATACAATTTTATGGCTGTGCCACAATGACACCCAAATGTAAAAGAATGCAATATGTATATAAAATTATGTTCAATATGCAGTGGTAATTGCGTCGAATATACATATTTCAATGTAGAGTTAAAGGTTGCCAGTGAAAGTAAAAGTCACCATCAATAGGAAGTATGTGGAACAAAGAAAATATAAAAACCACATACCATGCTGGACGTTCTTAAACGACTTTATATGTATGTTAAGCAGTTGTAGTATTCCACCACTGTTGTAGAAAATGGCACAATTCAGGAATTGTGGGGAAAATACACAATTCAAAATTACTGATTTGAATACAACTGGACACGTATACACCGCAAGTGAAGCATCTTGCAAAGAATATTATACACAGTGAGATAAAAAATTACAAATTATCGATATTTTCATCTATCAACAAAGTCAACTTACAATGCTGGTGACTGGCGGAACTGTGACAATGTTTGATGATGACAAAATACTGAAAACTTATTTTCCCGATCTCTTTTATATACACGTGTTTAATACATGTAGTTCATCTGGTAGCAGATACTATTATTAAAAATTACTCAGGAGTAGACCAGATCATAGACAACACAAAGGTTTTTGTCAATTTCTATAAACAAATTCGGATGTTCCAGACAAGTTGTCCAGGATTTCCATTACCGCCTGAACCGATATTAACCAGATTGAGTACGATTGGGCTTGAAGTAATTGCATATTATACCAAGAATTTTCAGTTTATCAAAGTCTTCATTATGAAATTGAAGTTGTACTAGTCTGAAGTAACTAAACTTCAGTCTAAGTCCAGAAGTCCAGAACCGATTTTTACACGTATTTTATGGTTACAGCATCTATTCAACAATTGCAGAACAGTGCCTTATATTAACAGAAGTACTTACTTCATTCAAAATCATTGAAAATTTAAAATAGGTTCTAAACAACATGACAGATAGTATAAGCATTGCTGTAGCTCAAAAAGTATTGAAGTTTTTATTGCCGATCTCATGTATAAATAACCAACAGGATACCAAGGATTTTAAATATTCTTCATTAGATGGTATTCTCCTACTACAACAAAGACGTATGTTTATTATCTCATAGAAGTTTAAGGGAATCCTCCATGGAAATACTACTAATGCTATACAGTATACGTCCTTCTTTACAGCGTGATTTACTTTTGTCAGCATCCACATTTAACACTAAAAAGTGCATTTAAATATTTTTTATTGAAAGGGTCTTTCAATAAGGACGCTCGATTTTTGAATATAAATAAAACAAGTTGTGTGAGATATTCACTCAACTTTTTTTTATTTGAAAGATATTTTATGGCATTAAGTATGGAATATAACGTCGTTCGAATGTCCGCCGCAGCTTTGCTTGGTTGCACATATTTAGGAGGTCTAATTTTCGATGACGTCGTAAAAATCTCGCTGAATTTGCTAGATGGCGTTCGTTATGTTGGCTTTAGAGGTCATCAATTGTTTACGGATTATTTGCATATACCTGCAATTTAAGATAGCCCCAAAAGAAGAAGTCTAAAGGCGCTAAATCGCACGATCTTAGTGGGTAATTCACGTTGCCGGTGCGCGAGATAACCATTCCCTCAAGTCGCTCGTGCAGAATATCCATCGTGGTATACGGTGTGTGGCGCGTAGCGCCGTCCTTTTGGAACCACATGTCGTCGGTATCCATATCATCCAGTTGAGACCACAAGAAGTTGCTTATCAATCTGTAGGACTCAACGTTGACGGTTATGGCAATGCCAGTTTCGTTTTGGAAGAAGTACAAACCGATGATTCCGCCAGACCAAAATACGCACCAAACAGTGACTTTCTCGGGATGCATTTAGTGCTGGTGTATCTCGTGTGGATTGATATCGTCCCAAATCCGACAATTTTGCTTGTTCACATATTCATTCGTCAAAAAATGGGCCTCGTCGCTAAAGATGATTTTGTTGGCGAAATTTGAGTCAACTTCCAACTGCTCCAGAGCCCAATCGGCGAACACAGGGCGTTGTCTATGGTCGTTTACCTTAAGTTCCTGGGTCAATTGGATTTTATACGGGTGTAAACCCAATTCCCACAAAATTCGCCAAGTCGAAGTGGCAGAAAGCCAAGTTCTTGTGAACGACGATAATTTGACTGACTCGGGTTTTCCCGTACACGCTCAAGCACAGCAGTGATATATTCAGCAGACCTTGCGTTTCGGTGACGTACGGGTGTTGGCTGATTATTTATCAAATCGGTTGACTTGAATTTGGCCACCAACCGTTGAAAAGTCGACTCGGCGGGACGTTTGTGGCGAGGATAAAAATCACGTAATACGCGGAACGTGTGTCGAACGAAGCATTAGTTTTAAAAATAAAATTTGATTTGCACACGTTGTTGAACGCTATAACGTTCCATGGTGATTTGCCATACACTACTGAACTATTCACAACAAATCTGTCAGATGTTGCTGTAACATGGCCGCTATAACGTAATAAATTTCGAGCGCCCCTATTGAAAGACCCTGTATATGTACTTTACTAAAGCTACTGAGCTCTCTCTATATGCTACTAAGGCGTGATGGAATATAAAGGTCTATGTATAACAACAAAAAAATATATGTATACAAAATGAGATTAAGTTGTACATATTTCGGTTTTCAAAAATTATTTTACAAATCGTCAACAAAGGGCTAGTCTCGGAAGTTCTTTATTTTTATATCCTTTTTTTGTCAGACTAGGTGTACCACAAAGTAGTATTATTCCTACATTGTTCTCTGTTTATATACCAGATTTTTATTGATGTTTAAATTATTGTAAAATTCATCAATACGCGGATGAAACACTAATTGTCGTTGCCGCTAGTTGTATTAATAGCGATTTAAAAACAATTATGAGATATCATTGATGAACATAAATTGGTACTTGATAAAATAAAACACAGCATCTGATATTTGGAGTAAGATAGAGTTGTAGTGAAAACGAGTTTGGTGCAAAAATCATACCACAAATTGAAAATATTATATATGCACAAATAATTGCTTACTAGTGACACAAAATTTCATCTTCATCTCGCTTATTGTGATGTTATATATTGGCCTGCATTAACAGTAAAACATAAAAACGCTTCCCAAAAAATACAGAACTGTTGTTTAAGATATATATACATTCAATTTGAGAAAATATGATCATTTAACATCTATCTTCTCACGCTCTAATTGGCTGAAGTTGGGAGAACGATTTGTATGTTACATGTCTTGTCTAAGTTTTAAATTAAATAAATACCATATACCTTCTAATTTTTTTGAAAAATTAATTAGAGGTAGCGATGTTCATGATTTGGATACCCATAATCGGGATATGAATACTGTGCATAAACATAATTCTGCTAAGTTTGAAATCAGTTTTAGTTATAACACAAAGTATTTAATGATATGCCTGCTCCTTTTAAATCCAGTCCAAACATACATGCCTTCCGAGAACCAGTTAAAAATTGGATAAACTCAAAACCACTTGTTTAATTTTAATACACACTAATATTAAAATAATTATTCCAACTATATATAATACATCATTTTCAATAACATTAGTAATTGTAACCAGTACCACAGCCTTTTGTTTTGGTTTACTTTTGTTAATTTCTTTCTTTCGGGTAGTTACATGGAAGAGCGGCTTAAGGCCGAATCGCGCTAACCTAATCCAAAACGTTTCTGTCATAATTTTGTATTAATTATTGAAAATAAAGGCACTATTATTATATATTTTTATCAAATGTATTTCTGCCTGCAGAAATTTTTTTTTTAATAAGAATAAAATTTTGCTGAATTTTGGTTTAAAACATGGTCACATGATGATTAAAGATTTCTTCCTGTACATGTTTGGGAGTATGTTGTCCTTCATGTATATTTTCATCTGCTAAAAAATAGCTGCATACAATATTGACCATTTCCAAGTTTAAATAAACCGTTTTATTCTAATGACATATAATTACTATTTACTAGAATTCGCTTTGATATAACAGTACTTTTCACAATTATTTTCACTGTTGCAGTTTTGATTGTTTAAATAACCAATTTACAGTGTTGGAATTGATTTACCATGACTGAAACAAATGCAATAATAGTTTTCTCTGCAATCTTGTTACATAGAACTACCATCTAGCGACGGCAGAGGTCGATAGCAGCTATTCACAATATTTGGGGGTTCACATACAACCATTAATATACAAAGCACATAATAGTTAATAATGATGATATTAAATAACAATTTTCACTATAATTATGTACCAGGTGTAGACATTAACGAGTTTATTACACGTTTTTATCCAAATCATTAATTTATTAAATGAATACACTGTACTGAGGACTTTTTATAATATAGAAAAAGTAAGATTTTAACCTCTCAAGAAATCACAAATTTATTCTTTTTGGAATTTGTTTCTTAATAAACATTACATATTTTTTAAAAGCCTCAATAGTGGCTATGCACTATCTTGTTACTAATAAAAAAAGAAGACAATATCTTCAATAGAACAGGAGAAAAAGGAACATAAATTGTATCAAACATGTGAATAACTCAAATTCCCTACTTTTTTTCCTTCTATCAATTATAGTTACAGAAATTGATGAAATCAGTTAATAATTTAGGCTTCTTTCATATAATATTGCATTTACCATTTTACTAAAGGGCAAGCGAGTTTCACATTCAAAAACTAATTTTGGACCCTTTCAGTGCTCCAATTTTGATGAAAAAAATAGTTAATGCAAGAATTCTTATTGAGGAAAAAAAATTAAAGAAAAGATTTTTTTCATTTTTTATGTAGTGATAAGGGCATCACTACATACAGTAGCCAAAATATTTATATGTACAACTCAAATACTCACCTTGTATACAATACTATTAAGACAATTATTTGAAAATTTAAACTCAGAAATCGTATTAAGCTCTTATTTAGTCTTCAAAGCATATATTTTTTTGTTTTATAATTGTAAATTAAAGGATGTTGTCAATTAATTTCTTTGTGAATAAATACATCGTAGAATTTAAAAAATGGTTTAACTTTTGAAATTAGCAAAGAGTAAACTAAAAGGAAGTATACTTACATCATCAAATAAATATTCTTTCTCTTCAAGACTAATCTCTTTCTGGACAGAAGTCCAAAACCATTCAGCTTTTACAATCCAGGCTCTAGATGATCCTTCTGGTCTCTCTGCTACAGATGATTCGTCTACAACCTAAATTATGGGAAAATTTAGAATGTACAAAAATGCAGTTTATTTCACCATATCGATTAAATTCCACGATAGTCAGGCTGCCCTAACTCTACTATCTACTTTTCAAAAAGCACATCTAAGATCACAGGGAAGTTTAAAAATATACATATGTGCTGAATTTAATTCAATAGTTGATTTTATATGCACTTTGAAGAAAAAAAAAGGAAACAAAAGTACATATCTAATAAAGGTCATGTTAAATATGCACTTACGACAACTTTGTAATAAAAATTTCTGCAAAATTATTCGGGTTATTATTCAAAACTTCTGTTTATTTAATTTGGTTACAGTTTAATATGCATACATACAGTGCCACATCTTCATCCTGATAACAAAGATCCTGATGGGAAGAAAAAACCTCTATTATACCGGAAAATACGTATAAAAAATCGGGCCGGCGCGTCAAGGCGTTGTGGAGGGGCGGTCCGGTGGTTCCTCCGCTCTATGCAATCCCCTCAACGCTCAGTTTAAGCCAGAGCGCTCTACGAGTAAGTAGGAGTCTACGCCTGCTTAACTGCTGCTGTAAGGAACAACGCATCAACATCAAGTTTCTCGCAAAGCTACGCAAGAATGGCCGTGAGATTTTTGTGTGTTTGAATTAAGTTTACGGAGAGAATTCTCTGAAAAACCAACCGTAAACAAGTGGTTAAAAAGGTTCCGGGAGGACCGAGAAGAGGTGAAAGATGAACCTCGCCCAAGACGCCCCTCCACATCGAGTTCTGAGGGAAATGTTGAGCGAATTCGGGCTTGTGTTCTTCAAGATCGTCGATTGACAATTAGAATGATAGCTGAAGATCTGTTAATCCCCAAAACAATCGTTCACGAAATTCTGACAAAAAAGCTTGAAATGAAGAAATTGTGCGCGAAAATCGTTCCAAAGCTCTTGACTCCAGAACAGAAAGTAAGAAGGGTTGCTTGCTGTGAGGATTGGTTGGAAGCAGAAGAAGGGGGGACTTTCTCAACCGGGTCATCACTGGAGACGAATCTTGGTTTTACGAATTCGATGTGGAGCTCAAATCTCAAAGCAAGGAGTGGAAGCAAGCAGGGGACCCGAGAACAAAAAAGTCGTGAAAATCAAGATCCAATGTGAAGACAATGTTGATGGTTTTCATTGATTCTCGGAGCATTGTTCGCCAAGAATTTGTCTCTCCCGGCCAGACAGTGAACGGAAATTTCTATGTTGAAGTTTTGAGACGTCTCAGAGGTCGTGTGGCGCGAGTTCGACCGGATTTGGCACAAGGGGGCAGGTGGATCCTTCATCACGACAATGCGCCCGCTCACACGTCGCTCGTTGTGCGTGAGTTATTGACCCGAAGCTCGATCACCATAACAGAATACCCGCCTTATTCACCCGATTTAGCCCCTCGAGACTTCTTCCTGTTCCCGAAATGCAAAATGGTGCTTCGAGGGCGGCACTTGGAGGATGTGGAAGCCATCAAGGCAGCAACGACACGGCAACTTAAGAGCCTCACAACTGAAGACTTTCAGCGATCCTATCAACAATGGAAGCGGCGTTGGCAGAAGTGCATCTTGTCTCAGGGGGAGTACTTTGAAGGGGACCATATTGAAATACCTGAATAATTGTAAAATAAAGTTTATATTCCACTTTTATACGTATTTTCCGGACAAACCTCGTATAAGGAAGGGGTATATATACAGTACATAATGATATTAAACATCATATAGTTTTGGGCAACACATGTGAACACCGAATTTCTGACTAAACTATAAGGTAGATTAAAAAACATCTTCAACAAAGGGTTTTGTAGTTTTAATCGATTCAGTGACAACTATCTTTTGCAACAATTTCATCAGGTTTTTCTTTTTAAGGAATGATCCTATATAATTATGTTTGCATCAAATACTAGGTGTGTAGGCTTTTTACATTTTACTTTGTCTCTGTACAACTGTCTGAAAAGTATTATTTACTCGAATCATTATTAACACCTCCTCTGGAAACAAGTCATTCCAGCATTCAACCATTTATTTTGAAACTAAGCAAATCCTGTGTTACTATCAAATGAATGATAATATCAGCAAGATGGAGCTCTGCCTCATTATGGAGATGGCATATGACAATACCTAAATAAAATATTTCCACAGAGATAGATATGTCAAAGAGAGCATATCGAATGGCTATCACAATCAGCAGATTTTAGTACTTTAGACTATTTCCTTCAGGAAAATTTTCACTTAAAATCGGTTGTCTATAAGCTCAAATATTGTTAGAAGACTAGTTGTTGTTAGATAATTATTTAATATTCTGTTTTATTATTCAATTCAATATTAAAAAAAAACTTGAAACTAATGATAAACGCTCAAATTAACGTAAATTATTAATAACTTTTATTTCATTTAATAAAAGTCATTGTTAAACCCATACATTTTGTAAATATTCAAGGTATATATTAAAAGATTATCTATTTTATAATGTATATTCTTTTGTATGAAAATACTTATACCCCAAAAACTAATTTGGCCCACAATATGCATCAAATGACTATATAGTAAAGTATTTATAACATTTCACTGCACAATGTAACCTATTAATGGCTACTGGAATACTTTGATATCAAAGAATAAATAAAAAAAATAGTGTTTTTACTCAATAAAAATCTTATATATTATCTACATGAGATTTTTATTGAGATTCAGAATTTTAATAAGATAATTTATTGATGATCTTAGAATAGATTTTTTATTATAAGGTTTATGTAGCAGATTTTTGGATGAAAACATAATATAATAAATATCCACTCTGCATCCAAATTATTTCCATAATTTTCAGAAATTAATTTCGCTTAATATTATTTTTATAAGCTATAAATAAATTACTAGTTCCATATTTATTTACCTTTCTTGTACTGTTTACTATTTGAATTTACCGTAGAGCAAAATTAATACAAATAGCAAATATATTGTAGAAAGGAATAAATATTCTATTGCAGAAATTTTTACTACAAACAAATTACATATGGAGTGAAATGAAGTTAGTACCGCAGCAGCAGAAACAGAAGTTCTCCTGGGTGCCTTCACGTATGCACTGCTAAGCTCAGAACTATTAAGGGATATGGGATGAAAGGAAATATCAGGAAAACAACTGGTATTTAATTTTTCTCTGTAATCCACCTCAGACAGTCCTCCTAATGATAACTTTGTTGTATTTAAGTCTAAATTTTTCTTAGATTTACTGCTTGCAAATTTAGATGAACTAAAAGTACGGGTAAATAAATTTTTCTTTGTTCTCTTCTGTATACCACGAGGTGTAAGCTCATTTTCATTATAAGAACTTAGATTTTGTACTGTTTCAACATTAAAAATTCCTGAGCTCGATATAACACTTTCATTTAAAGTTTGACTGAAAGTAGTAGCATCAATAGTACGTCTGCGGTTAGAAAAATAATTTATAGGCGTTTTAAAAAAATTAGTAACTTTTTTCTTTTTTTCACTGTAGCTTTTATCTCTTTTTCTTTTTACCAAAAGATTAGGTTGTTCTGGAGAAATAATTTTTCTTTTTCGTTTAAACGATAGATTAGTCGATTCAAATGACTGGTCAAAACAAAAACTATCAAAATCACTGATTAGATTATCGTCCTGTGACTTTTCATGTAAAGTCTCTAGACACGCCATACTTTGTGAACTTTTGAAACATAAATCTCTTATGTTACAATTTGTGCCATACTGTTGAGGAGTTTTAGGGGTTTTGGGTGTTTTAGGGATATTAGAAGTTGCTATATCTTGAAATAGTTTCTCAGGAGAAGTGGAAAGGGGTGATGTAGCTGTAGGGGAGAGTGGTGCGCTAGCAGCTTCTAGTGTGTAGACTTCTGCATGTTCCATTACCTAAAACCCATAACCATGCATTTTTAGAGTATTTCAAAACACCTGCCTATACCAATTTCAAATTCAATGAAATATGTTAAAGTTTAGTTCAGAAGAAAATATATTATACACTACTATTACATAATCTAAATTAATTAATAGAAAAAAAAACGAAAATAAATCAGCTTTTTGAGGGTGATATCTGATTATACAGAATAATTAAATATAAAACTGAATATAACATATTCCTCTTCAACTTTATGCATAAAAAGAATAAATATAAAAATACTGTGGATCTGCTGCATTTTGAAATAAAGATTATTTATATAATTTCCAATAATAGCATTAATAATTAGAGATGTTTTCCTTCTTACCCATTTGTTTTAGCTGCCTAATGAACCAAGATCAATAGCAATGTATGTTTTACATTCCTATATCTATATACACTCTTTATGTAAGACTAACCCGTTTTTTGACTATTCTAGCAACGTAATTCTATATCAGAAAAACAAATACTTTTAATTCTTTCTTAAATTTATGTATTATAGTACTGTATTCCCAATATATTGATACAACATAGTGATATTGTGGGAACAGAGAAATACATTTAATCAATTTGCAATCACAAGTTATTATAACAAAACAACATACAACATACCGGGTGTAACAGGATCATGGTATACCCCACTTTTCCCCTTTAGTTTTGAAGATAATTGATTGAAATTTGGGATATCCTATACACATAATAAGCGGCACTTTTTGACATACAATTGATTTTTCTTTCACTTCCGGTTTCGCCGGAAGTGTCACTAACTTTCGATTTTTAAATGGAATACCCTGTATATTATTGCATTTTTGAATTCTGCATAATTTTATGAATCCAACGATACCAAATAAGTGACATTTCAAAATTCGACATTTTTTATAATCTAATTTTTAGTTTTCCATTTAAGTGTGCCATGACGATAAAAGAAAATTTTAGTATTTTCTTATTTTCTTTTAGCTGTAATTTTGTTTGTATTTATTGCACATTTTAATACGACATATGAATAAATTCCTTATTAACAGTACTAATAAATGGTACCACGGTACCAATATGGTTCCATTTGAAAAAATTGAGTTTTGCCCCAAAAACAATTTTGATGAACTTTATTTGTTCATAAATCACATGATTTAGTATTTTTGACGGAATTTCGATTTTTGTAGTATTACACGGGTCATTTAGAATAAATCGAAACCGTCATGGGACACTTAAATGGAAAACTAAAAATTAGATTATAAAAAATGTTGACTTTTGAAATGTCACTTATTTGGTATCGTTGGATTCAGAAAATTATGCAGAATTCAAAAATGCAATAATATACAGAGTATTCCGTTTAAAAATCGAAAGTTAGTGTCACTTATGGCGAAACAGGAAGTGAAAATAAAATCAATTGTATGTCAAAAAGTGCCGCTTATTATGTATATAGGATATCCTAAATTTCAATCAATTATCTTCAAAAGTAAAGGAGAAAAGGGGGATATACCATGATCCTGTTACACCTGGAAACAACAAACAACAATATTGAAATTTGATGACTATTGAAAGCGAAATTGTACACAAGGCAAACCTTTTTTTTTTTCTATTTTGCTATCATTAAATTAATAATGTTTCAAAGCAATAATAATTCTTTAATTCTTTTCAAAACTTTGATCATTCGGGGGAAAAAAAGGATGGATGGATCAATTTGAAAATTTACATATCTATTGGGGGTATAATAAGCTAAAACTTAACATAAGTTTTTTACTCAATATTCGTCATTTATAGATATTTTATTCAAGTCTTCAAAACCATCTTTCGATTCACTATACGATTATTAGTTTAGAAACAGGCAAACCGACTTTTGCATTGATTTAGCCCGAAAAAATGTTTCAGAGCTGGCATTTCTTTTTTTTTTTTTTTTATCGCGGTATTTCTTTCAATTGCGCGACAAAAGTAGCTCAGAATTTTTTTCCCAACAGATTTCAAAACTTGAAACTTCAAGCTTCAAGATGTTTTTTTTTTCATCTCAATACGACCATTTTTCATAAAGTTTCCTCCCAGAAATCACAAAATTTTTCGGAATTTTTTACTCTTAATTTTTTTGAGTAGTGTAGTTGGGAAGACATAAAAATTGGAAATATAAACATAAATCTCTTTTGTCAATATAACTGCCTAGAAAGAGATATAGTGAAATTGTTAAAGGAAAACCCATTCTGATTTGAGAATTAAATAAGTGCAAATTCATTAAAAAACTTTTCTATTTGGATGATTTTTATTTCTTACCTCAGTAATTATTATATTTTTTTCTACTTCATAAAAAATATTTTTATTTCTTCTTAAGTAAAACTAAAATGTGACATCACCTGGTGCAATGTCGACAATCTGAATAAGTTATAAATATTGTAAGAATGTCTGAATTTGATAGACTAATTTATTAATATATACAGATTATTAAACTGTGTTAATAATACACATACTTCTACCCCTCTTTACCCTATACCCTCAGGATTTCCACACATGCAGATATACAGTAATTAGTATATTTTTTTTTTAAAACATTGAAACTATTTACAAAAACTACATACACAACTTATATGAGAAAATTTAAAGTGTAGTATGACAAATGATGATTTTTGAAATATCATATTAATAATTATAATAATAGTCAATAAGTCATTAATAATTAAATTTCCTTAAGCTTTTTTAAGGAATTTTTTCCTAAAATTATATCGTAATTCATATCTATAAGGGATATCCTAACCTCAAGGTTTTCTGGAAGAAACGAGATAAAGTCTCGGAATATAAATATTAAACAGATAATACCATAATGTTCACAGTCTATTATTAATTTTCTCAATCACTTGACAGTTAATAGTATATTGATGTTTTCTGTTTCACTTGCATTTTTACTATTTCTTATTTTTACTTATTCATTTATTTACTTGTTTTTAATGTATTTAACACTAGAAAGTTTAAAAAGATCTAAAGTTTTCTTAAAAAAAGATTGACAAAATTAACCCCTCATTTAAAAATTTTCAAAAATAGAAAGTAGAATCTATGACAACCAAATTTAAATGAAATAGTAATTAAGAAGCCTAAATATTCGGAATAGTAGATGAGAATTTATTAAAAATGAAATTTTGAAATAATCAGAATATCCCATACACTTGAATGAAAAATTAAAATTAAAAATTATGTAAAATTAAATTTACATAAAATTAATATTATGTAAATAACATGACATATTTAATTCAGTTAAAATATTTTTACATGTTATACTCAAATATAACAGGACAGAAGGTAACTTATATATTATATAAAAATTATTATTACCCATAACATGCTAATCCTCTACTAAAAATTTTTTGCTTAAGGGTCGGGGGTCTGAATTTAAACAAAGATAATGACGAACATTATTTTCTTTTATTGCAGAAAAATCTCTACTAACTATAAACTGGTTCAGACAGGCATTGAACTACCCTTTAAATCAGACAAGCTTAATAAACATAAATAATCAAAAATAATACATGCCAATTAAAAATTAAAATAATATTTAGCATACCAAACAAATTATTTATTAGAAAATATGCTCTGTATTACCTTAATTCTCATGAGTCAATGTATTGATATAAATCAAAAAATATATATAAGATATTGCCATCACTGTTTGAAATCAGGAAACAGTTCTTAGTTAAAACTCGTTTATGACATGGTTATATTACAAGTTTCACTGATAAATTCCAAACCCGGGAACATATTAATAAATACAAGTTGTCCGTTAATCAGGTTAATTCACAAAAATCTATAGGGTGCTATCTGAGTTAAAAAAAATTTAATAATACCGAGCCATGAATACTTTCATCATAACTCTATTGTGCATTTTTTCATAATCTATTTTCAAATATTTAACGACTTTAAATGATATAAGACTTCACCAGTAAACCATCTAGTAAAGGATGTTTTAAAAATACTATGAGGAAATGCTCTTCTATTCTGTTAGAGTTTCATCGTTCAAATGTACAAAATAGTTGTGAGTGAAAAGAACATAATGAGTATCATATGAACTGATTTATAGGCTCTTAAAAAGGACAGAAAATATTTGGCAAAAGGTATTCCATAAGATCTATCAATAAAATATAAAATGATTATAGTCAGCAAATTTTAATATTTCTATAGGGGTATTTTGTAAGAACTACAAGAAAATTTTGAATGCACTATCAATGTCTTTGTCTGAAATAAATACGAAGATAAAAACGAAAATATGATATTTCAATGACAGTTTAGAATACTATACTACACAATTTTAATACTATTTTCAATGACATATGTACTAAGGAAATAACATAAAAAATTTTAGGTTCTAATACAGTGCAACCTCGTTAAACCGAACACACGTTAATCCGAACACACGCTAGTCCGAACGGCCAAATCATGAAATGGTAATCGGAACGCTGGCTCGATAATCCGAACGAAACTCGTCGTCGCTCTTGGATCGCACTACCGTATGCCGTTAACAGTTTGCGGAGAATCATTATGTAGCGATTATGATGCAGTATTGCCATTTGTGGAAAAGCTTGCAACATTAATAAAAGAAAAAATATCACTTCATCACATTTACAATATCGATGAAAGTGGTATTTTCTAGAGAGTTTCACCAGCTAAAACCTTAGCGCATTCAGGGGAAAAATATACCCCAGGACGAAAAGTAAGCAAAGAACGCATCACCTTTATGCCACGCCAATGCATTTGGGTCTCATAAGCTAAAAGTGTTGGTCCTCAGTAAAAGTATGTAAGCCTATGCTTTTAGAAATGTTCAAATTCCTGTTTCATACAAAGGTCAATGAAGAGCTTGGGTAACCAGAAATATTGTTACCGACTGGTTCCACGATGAGTTTGTTACATCAGTAAGGCGCAAAATGAAGGAGCTCAACCTTAGTCAAGAGGCAATTTTAATCTTGGACACCCCACTCAATTGTCCAGCAATGATAATAAGATTTCTGTGATTTTCCTTCCTCCAAATTGCACGCCATTGATACAGCCAATGGATCAGCATGTTATACAGGCTATAAAATTTTTCTACTGCAAAAAATTTCTCAAAAATATTATTGCTTCTGATTGTGGTGTTTCACAGTCACTGAAGAATGTGAATCTAAAGGACGTATTTTATTTAGACGAAGCTTGGCAGCATGTATGTACTAACTTAATTAAAAAATCCTGGAGTAAAATATTACTGCCTGAGATACCTGAAGAAAATTTTTGTGACAGTGATGAAGAAGACGAAATTCCATTAGCTAGATTAGCCAGACAAATCACTGAGCCAAAACCTACAGAGATCGATACTGAACTGGAAGAAATTACATACTTGGGTAAGAAGATTAACCAGGGTTTAACGAGAGCGGATATTGAATAGTGGATAGTACATGACAAAGAAATCAGCGATGAATAGAAGCTGACATCATTCAAGAAATTGATGGAGATTCTAATTGTGACAGTAATTCTCACAACGATATTTCCGTAATTCCATCTTTAGTCAAAGATGGCGATGCCGTCTCAGCTTTCAATACCTGTATTGCTTGGGCAACCCAAAATAATATTCCTGAACATCAAATCGTCTTTCTGCAGAAAATGCGAGTCCAAGCCCAAGATACAGCAATAAAAAAAATAAGAAATAGAGACGAAAATTACACATTTTCTCACCATTGCAGACAAAAATTAATGCCTCATTATGTAGATATTCTTTTATTTTAGGTTACTTAAATTGTTAAAGCAATCTACAGTTTTTAGTTGTAATTTAAAATTACGTATATATATATATATATATATATATATATATATATATATATATATATATATATATATATATATATATATATATATATATATGTACATACATACATGTATATACATATATGTATATTACATTTCCTGTTCATACAAAAAATTTTGTTTCTTATAGTATACATATCTTGTTATAATACATAGAAATATTTAATACACAATATCTAGAACAAAAAAATGTATTTTTATTGTAATATATTCACTAATCCGAACGATTCCATAATCCGAATAAGGTACTGTAGTTAATAATAATAGCAAAAATTATTTTTCGCCAATGAATTTAAAAAAGAAAAAATACATGGTATACTTTATCCATTTTTATATATATATATATATATATATATATATATATATATATATATATATATATATATATATATATATATATATATATATATATATATATATATATATCTCATACAGCAAAATCTACAAATATATTCAAATTTGCCCATCTTGGATTTATATAAATTGGTTAATGAGAGTATTCACATATGACTTAGTAGGTAAAATTTTTCATTTTAGCAAGTTTATTCTTTATGTGTAACCGAAATTTGATGAAATTCTATAGAAAAATGGGTTTCTGGAGAAACTACCTTAAGGAAATTAACTGTGGTGAAAATATAACTTGATGTCTTTTAACATAATTTTATATCTCTATGTAGTATAAATTTTCTCAGCTAACATATAGCTGAGATGTTGGTATATAGAACTCAATCTTTCGAATATACCCCCAGAAATTACTAGAGACCATATGTACTTTCAGCAATCCTTTTATTACTATAGTAATAAACAACAGTTGAAAAGGAAAGCATTTCCTAAGATGTGAAAAGTAACAAAAATCATTCCCATTTTAAGAAGTCAGAGATCCTAATGACAAATTTCTAGAATAATTGAAAAGTAATAATGCCGTAGCATAAAACCAGTTTCAATTTACAGCACACATGTACTGAGTATATGTGTTTATACAAATATAAGTGAGTCCATGATAATTGATAAAAAATGTTCTCTTGAGCTTGCTAGTGATTGAACCTATTTCCTTGGCTTTTTGGAAATCATCAGATTTTAATTATTCCCCTTTAGTCAATAAATAAAAAATATATAAAGCCATTTTAACAACAGGGTCTGAATATCAATTATGACAAAAAAAAGGCATATTGAAGATACGCTAAACTGCCATACTACTACAACTCTGATTCTTTCTGTGGAGAAACAGACATGATGGTACTTGGTGATGTTCATATGTGAAACATAGAATGTATATTGAAGAGACATGGGAACACTGGGATAGCATTAATCTACTATACCAACCAATGGAGTCCAGGCAAACACTCAATGTTATAATATGTGAAATATACAAATAAATACCTCACAAAAACGACTTATGAAAGGGAAATATGATAAAAAATAAATGAAAAACAAAACAACATAATTAATAGAGACAACACAATTTCATATATTACTATTCATTTCATCGCTATTTGTCAAATAAAGAACTCTCTTATCTTGCCGATAAACGGAACAGTCTACCTAAGTCTAGCCATAAAAACAAGCCACGGTATGAGATAAGAGCCGTTTGGGATTTTTTATTTGGTAAATAGCAATGAAATAAACTATACATGAATCATTAAAACGCTTTTCAATTATATAATTAAACAGCTTGTTAACAATGTCCATAAAATCGAGTAACACATTTTTCATACGGATCATTAATCGAGGTAACAAAAAGGTTGTAAAATGAACAAAATTGTGGAGCCAAGGATTCATAGTATAATAATAAAAAATAACTTTCTCCTCTAATGACAACTATCGTTATATAGAAGCTATTATGGGAACCTATATATTAAATAAATATTTAGTTATTAAATTGATCCAATTGGAAATTCTTTCCTTATATCCTCTTTTCTCAAAAATATTTGGCAGTCTAGATTAATTAAGATATTAAATCTTAATTCATCTAGACTGTAGTAGTTTGTAGGTTAGTAGTTTAACTCAACTGTAGTTGTGAATATCCTTACCCTTTAGAGAAGATACATCCAAGTGGTGGTTGAAAAATTCTAATTTGACATAATGGATCGAATATTTATCAATTTTTTTTGAGATGTTACAAAAAATAAATTTAAATTCTTGTAAGAAGACAGGCTATTTTCACAAAAATATATAGTAATAAAACATGATGAAATGATGGACTTTATATTCCATTATTTAATATAATTAAAACTCCTGTTCTTTCGCCACTATAATCGACAACCGTTAATATGGTCACTAATTGGAGATATGGTAGTCAATTCTTCTTATATTGGCAAACTAATGTGATACTACTATGTTGTATCAGATAACACCCTATTTTCTTGATAAAACAAATATTTGTTAGTATATAAAAAATGTGTTTTACTGTAAAATGTTAAAATGAGCTCTGCTATTTAATATTGTGCATAATTATTTTAACAGTCTTACCACATGAGTGCAAGTGGAATCTTCCAAATTTGTAACCGCTCCACCATTAGATAATAAAACTTCAGTCATATGTTTCTCTTCTTCTTCTGGGAAGCCCACAAAACAAACTCGAGCCCCATGAAATGGTTTGAGTTTATGCTCAGCCTGAAAAGAATACAATTGATACATTTATTATAGACATAATCATATTATTAATTACAAGATTCATAAACCAATTCACATACAAAAGCAGAATAGGTGTGTTTTAATATTAGCAGTAACAATTTAAAGTTGATTACAATACAAACTTTAATATCTATATAGTTATGGTGATTAGCCTGTTAGAATTAAGATTATCAAATAAATCAGTGTAATGTGAGGCCCAACGTTTTTAGGCATTTGTAGACATTTTTCAGACATACTTACTATAACTGCAGAGATATATGCTAAATATAATTGCAGAGTACTTTCAGCATGTTTAATTTTTTTTTTTTTTTTGTTTAATAATGTAACACATGATTTTTATTGATTTACATTAGAGGACATTTGACTCACATCCTTCAGTCCTTTCGTATTAAAGAACACACTGATATTCAATCATTACCAATTTTTCAGATACTTTCATTTTAATGATCATATGAAAGATAAAAAAATTCTATTTATATATATATATATATATATATATATATATATATATATATATATATATATATATATATACATATATATGAGTTATGTACTGCATGCATGTATTAATCACCTAAGATTTTATATTTTATAATCCTGTTTAAATAATAGGTATTTATAAGAGCGCAAATCAACATGATTATAACAAATATGTATATATATTGTGCCCAAAAAATTTTATAATATATATGTCATATATAATACATGTATATGTCATATAATAATTTCGTAATAGTATCAAAGCAGTATTGTAAATAAAGGTGCAAAATAATTTCCCAATACAAATATATCAAGTATGTATTTTCAATTATATTTGTAATTTTATGATCAATTTTATTTATAAAATTGTGAAATTATTTTATTATAAAAGTATAACAAAATAGTAGCATACTATTTAAAGTATATTCATCAACTGCTATGGACTTTTTTATCATACTGTGAAAACTTTTTAAATAATTTCATATAAGGTATTTTGAAAAATTTTAGGCCTTACGTAAAAGACATGACATTCATTCTACCGCTGGTATGTAAGAAAGTATGTTTCTAATACTTTGTTATGTTCAAAATATAGTTGTTCAGAATAGAAAAAAAAAAACAATAAAATGTTGTAAGATTTCATATCCCCCAAAATATAATTATATGTATATGATAAAAAATTGCAACTACCTTGTCAACCTATATGCCCAACCCCAGGGCCAACTAGGAGCTGAATTATATAATGGTGTGGAAGAAAATAGATCTACGCACAATTGCTGACTATAACAAAAGACACAAAAGCCATGCAGCCTAACTCAGGAATAATGTCCCCGAGTATTATCGAAATATTCTATGGGACCAGTAAGACATGAAACATTGTGAAGCCGAGCTGACTATTACCAATCTCAAGTATTAGCCCAATGCGCCGACTAAAACATTTGTGGTTCTCTTAATCTTTAAATTATCTATGGTTGTTTATAGTCATCCAGTTCACTAGACAGTAGTATTAATGTGTTTTAGTGTTTACATGGACTATGAGTGTCATAGTGTCAAAACATCTAAGTTGAAAAATGACTAGAATTAAATGCAAATCTGATGAGTGATGACTATTCAAAAATAATAATGGTAATTAAACAAACATCTTTTGATAAAAAAAAAAGTGTTAAGATATTTTTTCATTCTATATATGAATTATCTTAGTGACTTTATGGATGCAAAACATGAAACCATTTGTTTGATCGGTGTCTATTATTTTGTGATTTGTGATGATATAATGGAATAATTATATTAACTGTAACTGATTCAAAACATTTAAAATAAGCTTACAAAAATATCCCACATTGACTCATATGAATAACTGTTACAGTCTGGTAATAGTTTACATATACAATTACCGACTATTCTACTCTGTGGAAGTTTCGAACTTGTCCTATACACATATGAGGAAATCAAGTCCTCTGATAACTTAAGGATATTTTGAGGTTTGATAAATTTTAATTCTTAATTGAACCATTTGAAAAAGTACTGAATTTAAGAAGTATTGAGTATTTGGTATTGAGTATAATACAAAAAACAACATAACTGTTGAATTAAAAAATGAATATTTTCTCTACTAGTTCAAGTTTTTTCCATTTCATACTAAACAAGAATTTTGTCACTTTTAATAATATGGGAACAAAAATGGAAATGTTAAAATTGTAGATTTTAAATAAAAACTTGAAAAAGTGATGCCATATTCAGTCTGCTAAAAGATGAAAAATATCCAACCGAAAACCTAGTATTTCATATTGGGTTTTGCATACAGTACAGAGAATAGTACAGAATACAATAGTACAGCAGAAGTTTGTATGTATTATAATTACTTCTTAAATCAAGTACTGGGCTAGTTTCAATAACCATTTAATAGTCTATGTTATTTTTCATGGATTAGTTTAAAGACTACAAAAAAAAAACACGTTATGTCAAAGGATTTTTCAAATTAGTTAAAACACACTGCCTACTTATGAATTATTTATAATGTAAAGTTTTATAAAAGAGAGAAGATATACAGTCACATGGATATTCGCACGTGTTCAACTGTTTTTAAATATTGATGATATTGCGATAATGTAGGCATGTGTATGTTTTTATTCAATTTTATATATAAATTTCATGCGTAAATAAGTATAAGTTGTAATATGGTGAAGATTCTAATGATATAAAAACGACTGGAATTGGTGGCTTCCAGTCTGGCTCGCATTCGCGGTCACACGGGTATTCGTACAGGCTCATAAACCTATCGAAACACGCACTTGTCGCGGTTTAGCGGAATGGGCTTATCTACATAATTAGAGTAGGGATTTCAGTAGTTGCTTAACTTAAATCGAAACATTAACGCGATCAAAATGGGACGCAAGTCAAAGACACGTCAGTGGACTTGAGGAAAACTGTAATTTCATTGTATGAAAAACGCAACAGTTACAAAATAATAGAAGAAATTATTTAGAAAAGCCATTCTACAATACAGTATATCATACAAAATGTATGATATGCTGTATTGTAGAATGGCTAATGCAGCTAAATGGGGAATCGAGCATCAGTTTAAATTTTACGAAGGACAACTACCCTAAGCACACGGCGCTCCGGGTACGTCAATGGATTCTGTATAATTGCCCCAAAAGTTATAAAAACATCTGTACAGTCCCCAGACCTTAACCGGGTCGAGCATTTATGGCATGACACTTAAAGAAGAGTGGAATAATATTCCCCAAAGCCTGTGTGCCCAACTGGCATCTTCGATGACAAGATGATTGTGTGCTGTACTTACTTAAAAGGGATACCCAACAAAATATTAGATTTCTTCTCTATTATTTTTACTTAGTTTTCATTCATGTGTACAAATATCAGTGTAATATAATTGTTAATTTCTATTTTATTTCATTAAAACAGTACTAGCATTAGAACATTATTTACTGAAAACTACATTACTTATACTGTTGTATAGTAGAAAATTACAATACACCTATTTCATTTCCCTGTTTTTTTATTTGATCCCATTTTGTATAAATAATAATCAAATAAGTTAACTGTACAAATAACCATGTGACCCACTGTATATAATGGTAAAGATACAGTAAACATTAACTTTTCATTAAACAATTTGTGTATTTTTCCCAAAGTGCAAAACTTAAAATATTTGTGTACACTTAACTACCATTAAAATTAACATTGTTTTTATACCTGAAAAAGGACCACTAAAGGAATGGCACAATTTGGAAATTTCAGTTTTGAAAAACCCTTTGTAAAGTGGTAGCATAAATTTAACATTTTCATTTACCAAAGCCATAGAGAACACTATCCAAACATTCACAAGAAAAAGTTATACTGATTTATAAACAACTACTATATTAAAAACTCCTCAATGAGCTTGCATATTATGCATATTATGAGTGACATATTATGCGGTATTGGTTTCGGTTTCTATTTAATGTACTTTCTACGTTTTCTGATTACTTTGTTTTTTAATTTAATTTACAAATATATAGGATAAGACAGTAATAAGATTCTTCTGTATGGCCTAAAAATTGTGTTGGTGTATTTGCTGACAAAAATTTGTAATGGCAATAATGATAATAAAACCTTTGAACTTATGTCTTAAGAAATTGGACTTTCTTATGGAATATGCCAAAAAATTATAAAGAACTTGTATCCATATCCATATAAGATACAATCAAGCCCTTTACCAGATTACCCCAGATGTCTTGCGGTGCCAATAGTCTGTTAATAATTTAACGAATGACAATCTGCTAAATTTAATTTTTTTCTGATATAATGTGGACATATCTTTCAAGGTACACCAAAGTCCCAAAATATACGAATGTGAAGCACGGATTCCACATAGTTTTTATATCTCCACTACATACTCTTACTCACAGTAATTGGGCCGATTTTTTCACCATCAATACAGAACAGTACAAAAACAACATTTTGACTAAATTTGTTCAATAAACTTCAGCATATCAGTTTTCAGCAAGATGGTGCACCATGCACTCACAACTCTATAGTGTCTCTTCATGAATTTTTTTATGACCCGCTTATAAGTTTTCATACAGAAATTGAGTTTCCACCAAAGTCCCTTGACCACTATGAACTATTTTTAAAAATTTTTGACCTGTAAGTAATGTGCGATTAGAACATACAGTCGGACCGCTGCAACTTTACCACTACGTCACCATCATATGGTAACATCACAGACAACCCGCTATCCCTATGAACGCATTTGCTATAATAGGTAAACAAGAGACAGGTGATATTACGTGTGTCTTCGGTCTTCGGAGATGACCTGCATATATCACCGACAACTGTTTTAAAATTTTCACGCTGATTGGTGAGAAGACAAATAGTAACATACGTATTAGATTAAGAGTATGAAACTTTTCTATTGACTAACGCAGTCTAGATAATTTTCGAGTGATATTGACAGTTGTTTGACATCTGACTGCTAAGCTCGTTTTGTTTTCTGCAAATTTTTGAGCCTATTTACGTTATTTACTAATATTTGTCATAGATCCGTTCTTCTTAGAACGAAAGTAGTTTCAGAATTGGTAAATGGTAGAATGTAAGTAAGCAATATTTTTTTTATGACAGTTATATGCACGTCTTGTTTTAGATGGCGGGAAAAACATTAAATTCTCAAGCACAGCAAATGGCGTTGAATCTCCTGGAATACTTTGAACAGGAGAAAAGAAACGGAGGCCCTTTAATTTGTGTTAATGCTGTTCAAGAGGTAAGATACATATAGATACACAAATATCTGTATATTTGTAATGTGTATGTACTTGTTACATCTTAGAGAGTAGCGGAAGCTCTTAAACTTTCGAAGAAAACAGTATACACTATTATAAAAAGGAAAGAAAACAACCCAGTTCTTTCTTCACCCGGAAAAACAAGACTACCAAAAGTCCATGACAAAGGATCTACCTGAAGGTACAAAAATGGCAATACGAGATACTTTATACAATATGTATGAAAAACGTACGTATGTTCTGGCTATATTTATTTTGTTATGTAAATACAGAGGCATTTGCTGTGTGAGTTAAAATGATCTGTTAAAATTGTTTTTGTTTTAGGATAACATGTAACTGTTGATTCTTTAAACGAAGAGCTTAAAAGACGAGAAATAATTCATGTAGGAAAAACATGACTTACAGCTACATTAAAGGAGGTGGGTTTTAAATTCAAGAAGGAAGATAATCGACGAGCTTTAACCGAAAGAGTTAATATAGCAGCTAAGAGGGGTAGGTTTTAACATGAATTCATAGTTTAGAAAGCAAACCATTTTTCTAGATGAAACTTGGGTATATGCTAGAGGCAGCAAAAGAATGTCCTGGCAAGATGACAATATTAAAAGTGTTCGCAAACCAGAGGGTTACGATTGTAAACGGTTCATTGTTTTGCATGCTGAATCTAGCAAAGGTTTTGTTAGAGATGCCGATTTGTTGTTCGCCTCTAAATCAAAAATCCTTGATTATCATGGTGAAATGAATGGTAATATTTTTATTAAATGGGTGAATGAAAGGTTAATACCTAATTTGGAAGAACCATCTTTAGTAATAATGGACAATGCACCATATCATAGCATGTTGGTTGAGAAACAACCTAATGCTTCATCACGAAAAGCTGAAATTATGGATTGGTTAAAAAAATATAACATAAATCATAATGAACGAATGACTGTACCTGAATTATTATTTCTCGCCAAGAAACACAAAAAAGACGATAAGTATGTAATTGACGAATTGTTACAAGAACACGGCCATCAAGTTTTAAGGTTACCACCATACCATTGTGAATTTAATGCCATTGAATTAATTTGGGCCAAGAGTAAAGCATATTATAATGATAATATTGGCAGGGATGGTTATGGGGATGATAAAGTTTTAAACATGTGGAAGGAAGCTTTAGCAACATGCAGTGAACATGTGTGGGAAAATTGTGTTCGACATACAGAAACAATTATTCAAGACTGGTATGAACGGGAACAAGCGTAAATTAACATAGAGGTGGAACCACTCATTATAACATTTAATGATGAGAATACTTCGGAATTAGAATTAGAGGATTAGATAATGTTTACATTTAGTCATATAACTATGATACTTATGGGGAAAATATGGCGAGAACTTCACAGTCGAACCATATTCTTTGTTTGAGCCTGTGGATGTGACATGTTTCTATATTTAATTTCAAAATAATGTTCTATTTAAAACTCAAACAGGTTTTTTGTACACAATGTCAGCAATGAAATTATTTGTTTATGTATTATTATGAACATGTTTGTTATACATATTTAATTTTTTTAATTGTCTAAGTATAAACCACTTCTTTATGGTATAATAGCATCTTTGTCATCTTGATAATGATTGTGTTAATGAGATCTATAATAAAGACGTATTTAGTAAATATTACATTCCATTTTGTTGATTTTTGACATACTGTTTCATAAACTAAATAAAATAGTGTTCTTTTTGTGAAGGACGTTTATTGCCAGACGTTTTCTGTATGTTTATTTTATTCGATACCTAACTAAATAACATTGTTTTAGCACATTAGAATTAGAATGTTAGTGTCAGTTGTGCTTTTTCTCATATAGTTTAGGCGCAGTTTAGATAAGAGAAACTCTTGCAGAAGGTGCACAATTAAAGTCAGTGTACTGTAACAAACTAAAATATTTCCAAATAAATAATGGTGATGAATTAGGCGAATATGTACTAGTAGTTTGTAATACTTATAGTTTAATAAACTCCCCAAGTTCCATAATAGAGCCAAAGCTTCGATCGGCGGAAAGATTCAGTTATCTTGACAATCACAGGCCAATTTATATGTATATTGAGTTTTTGCACATAATTTTTGCAAGTATTTTTTACGTTTGAGCCCATGGATTATAAAGTTTGTCGCCGTGATAACTTATTTGAAAGGCATTTTCTAGTTTGTTTTGGTACCGGTAATACAGTTGACTGTAATGGCGGTAAAATTAAATGATTTAAATTATGTAAACAGTCACTCATTTGACTCTGATTTTTCATCTTAGTTCATACGAATATCGTTTGTGACGTAGTGGTAAAGTTGCAGCGGCTCAACTTTATAATTCGTAAAGTGTGTGCAAAAGAACAACCTGTGCCGGAACCAGGCAAGGGTGATTTCCAACTATTTAATTTTTTGTTAATAGAATGAAGATAGAAGTTAGAAGAAAAAATATTACTCATTCATTTTAATTTTCTTGTACTTTAATGAACTTGTAGTTCATTATTTTACCTCTAGATCTAATAACATATTTACATATTATGAATACTATCAATGCAACATGTAATGTGACTGAATTCCTCCTCCCCTTTTTGAATTATTTCAAAAGGACGATATAAACTATGACAGATAATCATATTTTTTTCAAGATAATCAAGATAAATTTTGGTATATTGGCTATATTATTATTTCAAATGAAAGACAACTTTCAATTGAACTGCTCCATATACATAATTTGCATTAAATAGAACACTTATGTAATGTTCATATACGGTTTTGGTTTTCTTTTATAATCCTATAATTTCAATTAACTATATTATAATTTTATTATAATATAGTTAATTGAAAGTTAACTAAAGTTCTGTCATCAGAGCTACCAGAGATGTGTAAACGCATGACAGATGAGTAACAGAGATGATGGCAGAGCTGTCAAAGTTTTTAATCTAGGCTGTAAACACTGTGAAACTTACTCTGGTGCAGTTTATTTAGTTCTCTGTCACTCTCGTTGTCATCGTACCATATATTTTTCTCTAGATACACAGTTATTTGTTTTTCATATGCAATGTCTGATTTGAATGATATCAACAACACAAATATGAAAGTAATTAGTCGAAAGTCTAGGAATATTTTCGGACAATGGTGAAAAGATGAAACAAACTGTTCTCACCTAAAGATAAATCTCAGGTGTCAACAAATGCCAGAGTTTATGACAGAGAGATTTGCCAGAGCTCTCTGACACTGTCCCTGCCAGAGGAAAAAGTGCCAGATTTCTGTCTACGTATAAGTGCCGATGACAGAGCTCTGGCAAAACAACTCTAGCATGTACCAAGGCCTCAATAGGCTGTTGTTATGCTCAGTATATACAACTGAGCATAACAAACTTTCCAACTTTCTCCTGTAAGATATATAAATAGCGATTCCTATGTACTTACCAAAAATATATCCAAAGTAGCTGAAAATTCTAATTCATGTCTGTGCTCCCAACTAGCATATACCCATTGCAAGTTCATGACAGGCACCCTAAATGTAGCTGCATACTGATACTTATCACCACCACATACATTTGCTATTAAATGCGTAACCTTTGCTGACATATCTTTCCTAATGGAGCCACCCATATGATGAATCAATGGAACCAGTTTTGTCTAGAATTAGAAAATCATTATGTCTAGATTATATTTTAAATTGTTTATATTTTATATAAGTTCTTTCAAAATATAAAGGCAAAGAGAAAGAGTTTTGAAATTGATATCTTTTAGACTTGCCAGTAATGCGAGACTATTTCATAGTTTTAAAATTAATCTGGAAACTGATGAAAAAATAAATAAAAAAATTTAATCTGATGAAAAAATAATAGAAATAAGCTAAGATTATGTGGTTATGCGAGCAAGTTATGCAAAAGGTTTAACACTGGTGGAGGCGACTTGACGAAGTTGGAAGACCTGTACTACTACCCACGCCAACGTCGATATTAAACTGATGAGTACTTAAAAGCAGGTTACGTTTATACATACCTACCCATGTTTGAATGAGATAATGTATTGCTAATTAACTGCAAAATAATAGTGTTATAATGAAAAATACTGAAAAGCGACACAAGATTATAGAAAATAGTCAGTGCTAGTGTTTTTCGTAAAAAAGCTTTACCAAACAATGAATATTTGCCATTTTAAAAAACATTTTTTTTCATTTAAAAACAAACAAAACAATCACATATTTAGTAATGTTTAAATTCATAAAAAAAAGTAAACAGATTATTGTATGCATGAATTCTTTTTAATATTGGAATTGCAGTAGATCACAATCTACTTATACTACTAATATTATAAAATAACCCATGTTCCTATATAGGCATAATTTATAACTACTCTTGAAAACAATATTTGGAATAGTAAATTATTAGTTTGTAAATATCGCATGTTTATGCATTTTTAACATATCATCTGTTGTAAATAATAGATATATCCTTGTAGCATACACATTCTAAAATAATTAAGTTAAATATATTTGCCTCTAGACCAATTCCTGTCAAGAAATTTTGATTATGGCATACTATTTTAATATTATACCTAATATTAAAACTTATCAATGCACAAATCTTCTAAATGTTCTATCAATTTTGAAAAACATTTTTACTTCATTAAAATAAACTTAAGTAGAACAAATACTGCTGTTAGCACATATCTTTTTTATATTATTTTTCTTAAAACACGACACTACATGAAAGGCATAAGAATACCAATTTATTTATTATGCAGTAAAACCTTAGATCAACCGTTCATTACATGCCTTCTTAGTCCGTTTAGTCCTAATTCCGTTTTTGTTTATTTACCACCTTCTGGCAGCTTGTAAATCTACTGAAACAATAGGAACAATCTAACAATGACATCAACAATGAAAAACAACAACAAAAATTTTAACATTTAAGTTGGGGGGATAACAAACAAAAACATTTTTTGTAAAAAATCTTTACTTAATTGACTTTACAATGAGATCATAATCATATTTTGGTCCCTTACAATACAAAATAGGCTAAGTTTTTAAATTACTAAATCTTCACTTTGAAGGAAACGTTAAACCTTTATAAACTTCAATAAAAACGAAAACTGCCATCAGTCTCACTGAACATTAGTCCGCTACCCATACAAAAACGTCAAATATCACAACAGATATCACAATAGTATTGCGTGTCATATCTCACAGTAATAAAGTCTCACAATCGTTATAAAAACAGCTCTTAGTGACTAGTAGGTATTTTCATCCCAAAAATATAAACATAATTTATGTTAAACCAAAAACATGAACCTTGAAAAAAGTAAGAAGAAAAAGAACAAACAAACTTACATGGAACATACACCACACGTGGAAATTTTCACAGCAACGTTCTGCCAACGACTGCCAGAGAGTCAAGGAGAGCGCACTCCTGTGATGTTCTAAACACAATAGAAGAAGAATACTAGTGGCTATCCCTGGCCCTAGATGCGTGGTTCCCACGCTATTTCAACTTGAATGCGAAAATGCGGTTCTGGGGACCGTTTAGCATGTAACGAAAGGCTAACCTTACATAAAATCGTGCAAAATGCATAATTCTTACAATACGAACCTAAATACATATACAACTTGTCAATAATAGGAAAAAGTGAGATTATAATGTACGCATACAAGAAAGAGTGAGGCAGCATTCGGAGGGAAAAGGATGTACTTTACGTGTGGCCAGATTGAACTCTGTGTACGTTCATGTTCAATATATATTCATTGATATTCACTCTGCAAAGGGCTCAATGTGACTGACTAAAGACCAGGCTATTTACTGCGCACCTCATGGGTGGTCCAATATCACTGTTTTGAGACTTATTCCTATTCTTGACAAGCTGTATTAAACTGTGACTTACCAGATCTTCTTTATTTCTAAATCCAGTAAAACACACAACCACCCCAGTCATTGCCAAGTTAAAAAGTGGTCTTGTATTATTAGGTAGTTTTTCTTTTTTCTGAGCTAATTGCTGTAAAGCTGGAGGACCCAATAAAGGTTGTCTCAACTTATATAAACTATTATATACATCCCCTTCAAAATTTTCTAATACAAAAATTGTGCTACAACTACCATCTTGAGCATATTCTTGTCCGCTTTCTGAACTGATTACAGGTACACCAAATGTGTCTCCAACCATACGAAGATTTAAATCGTTTACCAAGCTGCCCACCAAACATAGTCTCACTTCTAAATTAGATGAAGCCAACACTAGTAAAAGCATATTATTAGATGTACGGAAATTTAATATACATTTCGACTAAAATTATTGTATACGTACAAATTATCACTTATTTTAAATGTTTTAGTTGAACTTTAAGTCAACATAACCTAAGAATTACCAACGATTTTTTTCACACAAAACTTTGGAAAACAAATTTACTCTACATCAATAAACTTACGTTCATTTCTAGAGCTTTCTTCTCCGTTGGAATCGCTACAGACTGAACTTTGGGGCTGAATGTGAGCGTTAACTTCGTCCATTTTGGCGAAGCGACTTTTTGGTTACAACATCAATATAAAATGCAAATAAAACGTAAACAGTTTGTAAACAATTTCCCACTTATTAACTATTATAAGGCACGGCTTTCATATACAGAAAAAAAAATAAACATTTTTGACCACTTTAACCACATTTTTTGGCGTTTTTACTTTGTTTGGAACAAAAAATGCACCTAATAACTTTAAAGTTAAATTTGGCATTCTTATTGGTCACTGTCAGAGGCGTTCGGTTGATTTCGTCAGGTACAAAATTACTATTTTTCTATTTCACATATATTTTTCTTTCCATAGCAATTTATATACTACTCTATTAGAAGAGCAAATCCCTTTAAACACATACGGGTTCTAGGTAGATATACAGTAAACAACGAATTAAAAAGATAGCGGCGTCATATAATACGTAAAGAAAAAAATTATAAATCACATATTCATTCAAGTTCGCCTATGTCTACAATTAAATAACGTAGGTTGTAAATAGAAGTTTTATCTTGCACAGTTTCACTTTGCAGTTAAGAGCAAAGTGATTCATCAACTTATTTATCACCGACAAAATACAGAACGGTTATTCCTAGAAAGAGAAAAAAATTGTTTTATATAAAATACCATCAAATATTGTGGCCAAAGAACATCTTTTGTGGCCAAATAATGTCGGATGGCACGAAAAGTTCGTTCGGTTTTTTCACCAGTATTTATTATTAACATTATATTTATTACAAATTATTTTAATCAATAATGTACGTTTCTCCATTTTCAGTAACTTTCTCACATCTCTCAGTAAGCTTCACAATACCATTTTCATAAAAACTTTGCGGTGTACTTGAAAAAAACATTTTCAAATGATTTTTGATTTCCTCGTCATTGGCAAATGTTAAGTTTTGTAAACTGTTATCCATGGAGCGGAATAGGTGAAAATCCGAGGGCGCGAGGTCCGGAGAATACGGTGGATGGGGTAAAACATCCCACTCTAACTCCAACAATTTCCTCTGTTTGCAGAGAAGTGTGAGGTCGAGCGTTGTCGTGATGGAAGACGACCTTCTTAAGCCCGCCACAGACTATGCATGTATTCGCGATTCGTTATGCGCGATGCGTGATTTGTCCAGTTTGTAGTTCGTAACAATTCGCAAATCAAAGCCTACAGACTATGCGTTTACATATGGGTTTACAGACTATATTAATGCGCGGCCTTTGGTATTCGTCAATTTACCGCCTCCAAAAGCGAATCACTGCGAACATACGAATCATGTTATTTACGAATCGATTTTCAGCGAACACGCCCCTACACACTATTCGCGAATTGCCCATGAATCGCGAATACACGCATTATCTGTAGCGGGCTTTACGATTTACAAGTCCTGGGCGCTTTTCCTGTATGGCTTGGTTCAATTTTTGTAGTTGTTCACAGTAAACGTCCGAATCTATTGTTTCGTTCCTCGGGAGTAGCTCTAAATAAATGATCCACTTTTCATATCCAGTAACCATATTTCTCAAAAAGAGATCGCTACGTTGACGAATCCTTAACATATCGCAGATGTTGATGCGATCCATTAAATTGGATTCGCTGAGTTCGTGGGGAATGCAAACATCGAATCTACTGACAAACCCAAGTTGTTTAAGGTAATTCTATACACTAGATTTTGACGTCACGATTTTTTCTGCAAGCTCATATATGGTTTAGGGAGAATTTGCCTCAACTAAGGCTAAGCGCGCACTACGATTTATTTTTTACGACACGATTTCAAAATCGCACGGTAAAATATCGCAGAAAATTCACTGCGCTGCGATTTTGTGCAAGTTGCGTGTGTTGTTTGATTATTTCGGAAGAGGAGGAAGACAAACTTCATGGATTTTGTGCAAATTGCGTGTTTTGTTTGATTATTTCGGAAGAGAAGGAAGACAAAAAGAATTCATCAATACTGGATTCGTCCGTTCACAACTGAAGGATATATAAAAGGTTTCTTTTATATGAAACTCAATGATCTTCGAGTTATCCCCAGAAATTCTTTGGCTATTATAGAAAATGCAATTTCAGCTGAAGAAAGGTTGTCAGTCACCCTCAGGTAAGTAAAATAAAACTATGTCTTTATAGTAATTATTTATTTATTTGTGGTTATTTTAAAGTGATGCCAATATCACGTCATAATAACCCTCTTGTGAAACATCGGATGGATACTGCAAATCGAATGCAAAACGTTGTAACAAGTCATTGCAATTGCTGAAATCATTACAATTATCTTTAAGCCGACGTTCTTTGGTTATATTTTTATTTTTATGGATCACAATATTTCGTGGATTAACAAAATTAGAAGCAGATGATGTTCCCGGATCAGAATGCATGTATGTAGCAGAAGTATTTCGGTATAAAGGTGAATCAACATTGACCAATACTTGACCGGGTTGCATAGGCTGAGGAACAGTTGATCTGGTGTATACAGGCTGAGGAAGTGGCATACCAGCCACTATTTGGGGGAATACAGGATAAGGAATAGGAACATATCTTTTGGCCCTGTGCATGGCGTTTAAAATTTCGGTTTTTGCATAAAATTTCTGCTCCTCATTTAATTTCTTTAGCATTTATACCAACACTTCAACGAAATTAACGTCCTCGTCAAAGTTTTGTTTTTTACGTAAAATATCTAATATTTCTTCATCATAATCAATAGTTCCTTTTTGTGCTTTAGCGCCTTTCTTACGGAGCTTTCTCGATTCTCTAGAGTCGTTTTCCTGTATACTATTTTCGTGTTCCTGTGTGCTATTTTCTTCATCCAATTGATCCGATTTCGCACATTCTTCCATAGATTTGACGCTGCCACTGGTGTTTCTAAGAATAATTACAGGTATTAAGAACAAAAGTTGATCAAAGCAAATGTATTTGCGTTTCTTCTTCGCCGATTGACCAGATACACCCTTTTTTCAATTCCTTCCACTTTTTTTATATATCAGCACCTACAAAATAAAAGTGGTGATTAATTTGATGATTAACATTATCAGTTCATAGACATCTCACTGCAGGAATGCACCTTCCCTCGTAATGAGCAAGGCGATAATTTATTATTGTCACGAACGCCTCGAGCGATCCCATACGCCGGGAATGTTCGAAACCTTGAGAGCGTGCGGAGTTGACTTCCAGTGCGTTCTATACTAGAAGGTTCGCCAAAGTTCTTTATCTAGAAACGTCTGGAGAGACGTTCCACTGCCTATATAAGAATTGTGTCGTCCGGCCAGGGGTTAGTTGAATTTGGACCGCGATAGTGAGCGATACGGTGCGAAGAAAGTGATATACAGTGCGAAAGTTAGCTTATAAAGTTAAAGTGGAAAGAAAGTTAGTTAGTTAGTTGGACTTGTGAATAGTTGAGTTGTAAATAAGTGTTCGAAAAAAAGAACTTTCTAGTAAATTCGTTACATTGATGTCAGAAGTGGGATAGGGCGTGGTAGAAAGTTCTGGAACACTTGGTTTGAAGAAATTGAGGATCGACGCTTCGAGAAGGTCAGAAAACATTCTGGAACATTCGATAGCAGTCAAGAAAACCCACAAGTTTGACATACCACTGAACTCGTCTCGTCGTGAAGAGGTCGAAGATCGGCGTTTCAAGAAGGTCAGAGAACATTGTCGAACTTTCCATAGCAGTCAAGAAAACCCACGAGTATGACATACCACTGAACTCGTCTCATCCCGAAGAGGTCGAAGATTGACGTTTCGAGAAGGTCAGAGAACATTCTCGAACATTCGATAGCAGTCAAGAAAACCCCTAAGTGTGATGCATCACCGGAATTGTCTCGTCAAGAATAAGACGTCTACTGAGTTTTGGGAAATTTCTAAAGAAAAGCGAATTGGATGCCAGTAGGAATTAGAAACCAAGCCGCGGCCATGGAGGAACAAATGAATGAGCTACTAGCAATGTTAGCTGCAATGAAAGCAGGACAAGATGAAATGAAACAAGAAATGAAAGCAGGACAAGATGAAATGAAACACGAAATGAAAGCAGGACAAGATGAAATGAAACAAGAAATGAAAGCAAGACAAGATGAAATGAAACAAGAAATAAAAGCAGGACAAGATGAAATGAAACAAGAAATAAAAGCAGGACAAGATGAAATGAAACAAGAAATGAAAGCACACCAAGACGCAATGAAAGTAAACCAAGAGGAAATGAGAGACGAACTTAAAGCTGTACACAACGCCATGAGAATGTTTCAAGATGAGAAAAAAGAACAAGTCACGATGGACCTCCAAGTCTTACGGGAAGAAACAGAAAGGAAGCTAGAAGCGGCTATGAAACAGGTAGAAGCGGGTATGAAACAGCTAGAAGGGGGGCTAGCTAAACAGGAAGCAGAAATAGATGAAAAGATACAAAAAGCCAATCAGTCATTTGCATCAAAAGTGGAAGAGATCCAAAGGGAGGTTAACTGACTAAGAATACGCCCTACAAGCGCTACACCTGGGGTCCAACAGGTATATCGAAGACAATTTGAGGCTGATGCTTGCGCAAACTATTGGGACGATCAGGAAAAGGCTATAGCTCTTATCGTCGCCTTACGAGGGGAGGCTCTCGATATATTCCGATTTATTCCGGAAAGTCAACAGAATTTTACAACTATAGTAGATCGTATGGAGATGCGCTACGGTGACAAACACATGGAACAAGTCTACCAAATGCAACTGAAGAACCGAAATCAAAGGAGCAGCGAGACATTGCAACAATTTGGGGCAGACGTCGAACGACTAGTGCAGTTGGCATACCCAACAGCACCTCAGGAATTTGCAAATCAACTGTGCGTGCAAACATTTATCGATGGCTTAAGAGACCCGGACATGCAGCAGGTGCTGAGAATGTCACGGCTTGACACTCCCAGCAAAGCATTAGCGCACGCCCTAGAGTTTGAGGCCGCAAAGCAAGCATCGAAAAGGCACGTGCGGGTGCGCATGGCCGAAGTCAACGGTGAGGAAGGAACCAAGCAGGATCAAAATGGTAACCTCCTGCTAGAGCTGAAAAAGGTTTTGTTAGAACAGCGACAGCCACGGAGACTAAGGTGCTGGAATTGCGGCCGCATGGGACATCTTCGACATGATTGCCGAACTCACGGGAATCAAGCGAGCAGCGGAGACAGGCAGTCGGAAAAACTGACTACAGCTCCAATATTAGGCTATCCACAGTTTGACAAACCATTCATCGTAGACACCGACGCCAGTAGCAAGGGAATTGGAGGAGTACTGTCGCAAGAACAGGATGGACAGGAGAAAATAATTGGCTATTTCAGTAAAACCTTGTCCAAACCCGAGAGAAACTACTGTGTAACTCGATGGGAGCTTCTAGCCGTAGTGAAGACTTTGGAGCATTTCCACAAATACCTGTACGGACGAAGATTTCTGTTAAGAACCGTATCGCGCTTCTCTTAAGTGGCTACTCGAATTCAAAAATCCAAATTGCGAGATGGCTCCGGCGATTACAGATATTTGATTTCACCATTGAGCATAGAGCTGAAAAGCACCACTACAATGCTGACGCCATGTCTAGAAGGCCATGTGCAAATGATAACTGCCAGCACTGTTTGAATCTGGAGCAAACGGAAGGATTTCCTCAAGTGACTTGTTGCCTAATGAGTGTACAGACGGATGAAACTTGGGATACCAATCTAGCCGAGGATCAAAGGAACGACGAACATATTGGGCCTATAATGCGTCGGAAACAAACAGGAGAGAATAGACCATTGTGGGCGGATATCAGCGACCTCGGCGCAATTACGAAATGTTATTGGGCTCAATGGGACTCACTGGTTATTGACGCCGGGGTTCTGAAAAGAGTTTGGGAAAGTCCGGATGGTGCGAGGAACCGACTACAGATCGTGCTACCCAAGAATAGAGTGGCCGAGGTTTTGGAAACTGCTCACGGCGGAACTGGAAGAGGGCACTTTAGGGTAGCTAAAACGATGGGTAAAGTGAAGGAACGATTCTACTGGGTAGGAAGCCGGTCAGACGTAGAAGATTGGTGCAGGAAATGCGACATCTGCGCTAGCAGCAAGGACCCAAACACTCGGCGCCGGGGACGCACGAAGCAATACAACTTCGGTGCTCCCTTTGAGCGAATTGCTATCGACTTTGCCGGGCCATTTCCACGCACTAAATCGGGTGTGTTCCAGGGAGTGTGTCAGTTGCCCCGAATTCGAAAGACCAGATTGGAGAGCGACCGAAGGAAGACAAGGTATGTCCGAAGGACGAATACTAACGGCTTTCAAGAAGGTGACCTAGTATGGTTATACAATCCGTCTCGGAAAAAGGGCCGATGTCCGAAGTTGCAGAAATACTGGGAGGGTCTTTACAAGATTGTGACCAGAATAAATGACATAGTTTACCGGATCCGGAAAAGACCACGCGCAAAAATGAAAGTTGTTCACGTCGACCGCTTATCGCAATTCCAATGGCGATCAAATGATCGGGACGATCAGTACTAGGAGGGGGGGCAGTGTCACGAACGCCTCGAGCGATCCCAAACGCCGGGAATATTCGAAACCTCGAGAGCGTGCGGAGTTGACTTCCAGTGCGTTCTATACTAGTAGGTTCGCCAAACTTCTTTATTTAGAAACGTCTGGAGAGACGTTCCACTGCCTATATAAGAATTGTGTCGTCCGGCTAGGAGTTAGTTGAATTTGGACCACGATAGTGAGCGATACGGTGCGAAGAAAGTGATATAAGTGATGAAAGTTAGCTTATAAAGTTAAAGTAGAAAGAAAGTTAGTTAGTTGGACTTGTGAATAGTTGAGTTGTAAAGAAGTGTTCGAAATAAAGAACTTTCTAGTAAATTCGTTACATTATTAACTGCTTTGCCTAATGTTTACTTTTATTTTTTATGTACCTTGCATCGGGAAAGAGTTTTTACTCGCTTCACTACGAATATTTATTAGGCGCTACTACAATTCGTGAAATCGTTGAAGATACATGTGAAAAACTGTGGTCATGTTTACATCTACTGTATATGCCCGAACCGAAGGAAAACGATTGGTTAAATATTTCTGAAGGACTTTTCGAATTGCTTAGGAGCAGTGGATTGCAAACATACATATCAGACTAGAAAAGCCGAATGGAGCAGGCTCAGAATTTTATAATTATAAACAGTATAATTCTATTGTATTTGATGGCTATAGCCGATTCGAATTATGCATTTATTATGATAGATATCGGCGCGTATGGAAGCAGTAGCGATTCTATAATTTTCAAGCAAACCAATTTTGCAAGGAAATTGAACAATAAGAGGTTAAATAAATATCCCTCAATTAACCCTTTCACTGGCACTATGTCAAAAAAGTGATGGAAAATTATTATGATCCGTTTCCATACTTAATTATGTTCAAATAAGGCATATAAACATAGAAAAAGAAAATAACCCCTCATAGTTATTTTTTTTCATGTCCCTATGGAAGGACAAATCCAGTTAACAACAAGAACCAAAATTAAGGGCTCATAACAAATAGTGCTTGTTTTTTGTTGGTGGACTGTGCTCAACTTGCAATCAGTAAACGAAATGAAACT